>OVBN01000243.1:1428163-2856326 GCA_900406565.1 Turritis glabra | reverse complement strand
ATTCCTTTTATTTGAATTTTAAGATATTTTCATATTATCTATTTTTGGTCGTAAAAAGAATTCTTATATTTGCTTACTATCATTTTATTATTGGTAATTCTCATAAAATACAAATTTCAAGGTTGCATTCAAGTGATGTATTTAAATGGATAGATTAGGTCAACATAGAATCTTGCTCTTTGGATCGTATGATTCTTTGAGAATAAAAGCGGAAACAAGATGCTGGTTACTAATTTAAAAATCTGAATGAACAAATTGAGTTGAAATGGATACAGTAAAAGAAGTAGAAGCAACACTTATTCGATTAACAACTGAAAATAGGAGAATTCAAAGAATCTTAATCAAAGAAATTAAAACATCGAAAGATAGATTAAACATTATAACCAATCGAATGGTTGATAGATAGATCAAGCACATACAAATCCAGAAGGGGCCTTCCTGCCACAAACATTGAGAAGAAGGCTGAGAGACACAGGAACCTTAAGTTTCTATGCTTTTTGTTTGGTGGTTTAGTGCCTTGTCCATATATATATAATGAAGTGGTTTTACAGCATGCTTTCTGTTGAATGGTGATGTGCCGTATTATAGTCAATTTGACTGATCTTGCAGAATGAGCTCACGTCTGAAGACTTCTAATTGGAGTTAGAGAAATTAAGATTGTGAAAACGCTTTCGTGAATATATGTATCTTTAGAAGTTTCAAAATAGGAAAAAATATGATATGCTTATTGTTGTTCTTGATTAAATACATATCCTTTTGATCTCTTAATTATTATTACTATTAATGATTATTTTGTGTCTTTATAAATTAAATTAGAGTTTTTGTAACTCAAAATTTAAAATTTAAAATTCAAAATTCAAAATTCAAATACAGATTGTTATGAGTTTTAGCTTTAATAACAAAATTGAAGTGTTTACAGTTAATTAATTAACTCCTATTTTTTATTAAACCTCTATGTTTTGGAATTGTAGAATATACGATTGCAGGTAGGAAAGCGCTATATTAAATGACGACACGATAGTAATATTAAAAATCGCTATCTAATCTGTTAGACCTATTATCGCGGACAATATCAGAGTAACGCTATCGTATCGTTAGATAACGTTTTTCTGGTATTAAGAATACTTGTTTTTTCTGTAGTAGGTGTAGGTGGTTGTATAATTTTGTATCAAATGACTTGGATTCAAAAGATATTATATGGATTTTGTACAATTTGCAATCACTATTAAACATGATTACCAAAAACAAGATTTAAATTAGAATCGATGCACATGTGTTCAATAATTACTCATAATTCCCATGTGTAGTCATGTATGTGATTTAGACTTTTAGCTGGCGATTGTGTTTCAAGATTAGTAATTTGGAATTTTCTGACCACAAAGTCTGGCTTTCACAATTTTATTGGCTTTATCCTTCTCGTTTTGTTTTTATTATTCTAATTATAAAACTTGTATGCATAATTGTTTAATATCATTATCATTATAAAACTTTCAACAGTTTACTTTGAAATATCATAGTTAAGAATTCAAAATCAATTGAAAATTAATTTGTTCCGTTACCATTATAAATGATATTTTAATTTGAGAGCTGGCCTGCAAAAACAGAGTCAGTATTTTTCTAACGTTCACCGGCAACAACAAATCCTTTATTTTGATTGCTGTTTTTGTTTGATGTAGATTTTTTTTAAAAAATTAAGCTTTTGATTTTGATCATAATTATAATGGTAGAATTAACATCATAAAAATTATTTATATACTCAATAAAAATATCATTGTCTAAACCATCTATTATTGTGGCTATGTTTTAATAAAACTGATTTGTTAATTTATTTTGACTACCCAATTTTTAAACCTAGATATTAATTTGAAAGGCTGTTTGGACCCGTTGAATTTAAAGTTTAACGTGATATAAAGTCCCCAAAAAATGGTAAAAAAATAATGTAAAATCTGATAATTATTATCAAACGGATGGAGATTTACTATAAATAAAATAACTACTAGATTTTAACTAATATCCTATTATTCCGAATGAAATAATGATTATTGTTAAATATAATCATCATAGTCGATAAAATTTATGGCCCGTATAACTGTTTGTTACCATTTTTTTCCAAACAGAACAAATCAAATAGAAAAAATGCAAAAATTAATAGGTAATTTGAGGTAGATGATGCAGCATGGATAAACAAGTAGTTCTTTTTCTTAAACTATATATGTTATTAAAAAAAACGCACCTCATTTATGCTAGTAGATCCATAATCAAAAAAGTGTTTCTTTCAAATGGCAACCTAATAAGTTTGCTGCACCTTTTCAGTAGCAACACATATTGCGGTTACAACTGTTTAAAAACTATATATATAACTTATATCTGAAAGTCTATAGTATATATTGGCAGATTCATTTTAACCCCTTCAACTAAATTATTAATGAAAAAACTATTTAGCAAAGAATTTTAATTAAAAAACTCATCAACTAAATTATTTTTTAAATCTATTAAGTAAAAGATCCGTTAATTAAAAAAAACCCTCCAATTATAATTTCACCTAAACATATGTCGTTAAATTGATACTTAGCATTTTTGTTTGTTTGTAAACATCACATAGATATTTTCTTTAGACATAAAATAATGCGGTAATTGTTAAAAACAACATATAATTTTAACAATTTTTAATGTCGATTTAAAAATTTCAAACTCGTGTAAAATGTAAACCATCATTTGCCTATCTACTTTTCTTATATTTAAGATACGTTAAACTTTTTAAATTTTACTTGAATTTTTAATTTTTGTCATTTTAGTCAACCTATAAGACGATATATTGGGTATATTGATTAATCTTTTTGGATTCCTAATTGATTACATCACGTTTTTATTATTATTTTTAAACAAAATTGTCATTTTTAACAAACCAAAATAGAAATTTTCGATTTTACGATAGTTGTATGAGATTTTGACGGTATTATAAAATGGATGATTCTTTTTTGTTTAGGAACTTTTACTTGAGAGGTTTTTTTTATTAATAATCTAGTTAATGGGTATTTTCATCAGTGTCGTGCCTACGAATCTAGAGGCCTAAAGCAAATATTTAAGAATTTGGCATTTTAAATTAACAAAAAGAAAGAATAAAACGTACCTAAGCTTAAAATTTGAAAAACAAAACTTTAAAAAGCATTGAAAATAGCAAAAGTATCTAATAAATGAATAAGTATTAGTATTGGTACGAATAAAACCTTGGAATATTGACCATTAGAAAAAAAGAATTGAGTAGTTGGACTAAGATAATTTCCATCAAATGTGGCCTATAAATTTATGATATTTAGTGTGGTTTAAGGCACTTGCCTTTTTCTACAAAGAAAGTTTTTTCATTAATAATTTAGTTGAAGAGTTTAAAATGGATCTGTCAATATCTGAGGGGATTTTTAATTAAAATTCCTATAAACTAATTTAAAATCTTTAAAAAAATGTCAAGAAAATCTCACTTACAAGAAAATAGTTATTTGTCAAAAAGAGTTATCTATTGGCAGTAGATTGCCAATGTATTTGTGTGGCTTAGACTTGTTCCTAAATTTAAAGTTTGGTTGGTAAGTAAAAGTCACAGCTGGGACTACCCAAAAAAAATGAACCACTTATTTTCACGTCGACTGGATATATATATATATATATATTAAATTACTGATTCTTTTGTGGATCATTAATTATATTTTGTGATATCAGAGATTGAAGTTAATTTTAAATTTATTTTTGAGCATGATACTATGTTATTATGTTATTAAAAAAATGCTATTAGAAACATTTTGGTAGTGAATTCAATTCAGACAATTAAGCTATAAGCATCATATATGATTTTGACTTTTTCCCTTTAAGTAACAGTATTTCCATTTATATAACTTTTTCCCTTTGAAACAAATATATATAATAATGTTTTGAAATTATTATTTTATTATTATATATATATTTATCACATCATCATAAAAGTCTTAATCTTATTCGTTAATTGCTTAGGCATGAGTTTAGGTTTGAATTTGGATGTTAGACAAAACCAATTCGAAAACATACATAGAAAATATGAATACATTGTAGCTATGTTGGGCAACGGAATCCATCGGGAAGGGTTCCTCCACAGGCGTCAAGGGCCAAGTTAAGGTGAATAGGAGTGTCGATGGTGATGCCAAGAATGCTGAGCTTAAGTGCAGTGCAAAAGCAAAGCGCAACATCAAGATCAATTAGACCAAAGAGAATAGAGCAACAAGGTCTCATAGCTGGTGCACCGAGGTTCAAGTTGATGAGGTTGAGAACATTCGCGCATGTCGAAAGTTTGAGAGCGTCTCTTGGGCAAGTATTGTCTGAGAAAACCGGGGTAATGAGGTTGAGGACGAGAATACTGATCACAAAGAATAAAGCAAGCGTAGTTGAGGTGTTTGGAGCCATAGTCGTCATCCGTCCCGATCTTGTGTGTTTCGATCTTTCTATATGTTATATGTGTATGTTTGTTACTTTGAGTTATGTAGCATATATAGATGTGAAGGGAGATTAATGGTATTTATAAGGTTTGAAATGTTCGTTTGTTTGATTATAAATAAAGTGATTTAGATGTTGCTTATCGAATGACTTAGGGATAATTAATTGATTGTTGGGGAAGGTTTAGTACTATAAGGGAGATGAATTTAGGTATTTTTTGATAAACTACGTAAAGTTCATTAAAAAATTAGCTCTTCTAGTTAAATTTTAATATTAAAACTAGAATTCTATACTTGGGTCCCTAATCTAGATAATAAAATAGTGCCTATATATTGAATTATATATAGTCAATCTAAGTAGAAATATATCATGTATGTGCGTATAATACTCGGTCGAAAATTCCCTAGAATGCAGAGACATTTGAAAAAAGATCAAATCTAATTAGGTTTTCTTGTTCAGTGTGAGACAAGTGTTCCACTTGAAAATAACAATATTTGTTTTCTTTGTTTTATAGACCTACTATCAACAAATGCCTAAACTATTAAGGATAATAATAAGTGGAAGAATTGTTTTTCTAGCGGTTGTTTTAAAAATTTATGTAGAACTTAAGGCGAGATATGAGGTTCAAATTAATTGAGATTGTGAACTAAAGAAATTTTAAGATATAAGCGTACTTGTGATCGTTTTTTTTTTTTTTTTTATATATATTTTATGGTAGTCATTAGAAAATTTACTAGAGGAAGTATATAAGTGAAGGAATTAGAACGTGATCGTATGAGTTTGGGATGAAGATCATTAGTTTACAGATATAGTATTCAGGTCCGATTCAAATAGGATGGGTAAAGAGGCAGTGGTCCAGGGATTCATGCTTTTTTCTATAAATTTTCTTTAAAAATGGCCATATTTTATACAGAAATTTAAATTAAACCAAAATTTTTTAATAAAAATGTCTAAAATATGTTAAAAAAAAATTTACATAAAAAAGTCCGTAAATATTTAAAAGTTTTAAAATAATTCAACAGTTATTTATTAAAGAAAAATATTTTAAAATAGCACTAACTTAAATGATTTATATTTTAACTAAAACTTTTTAAAAAAAAAACTCAAAAAAAAAAATTTAATAAAGAGAGGTCGAAAAAAAACAATTTGGTCAAGGATCTATATTTAAGTTGGGCCGAGGCTGGTAGTAATGTAGCAGTTCTTCATCCAGTGACCTACAATTAGGCCAAGGGTTAGTTCACTAATAGAAGTAAAGACTTGTATGTTTTTGTTTATTTGATCACATATAAAGTTCATCTATCGTTGTTGACCCAACATTTGGTATTCTTTTACATTAATAAGAATAGACAATTTAAAATGTTTGTTATGATCAGTTCCGATATGTAATACTTAATAAGGGTTGTGGTCGTTTTCTTGGTTTTAGAGCCACAACTCATATATGCTCTTTTTTTTTTTTGCTTTAATTCGGATTATAACACTATGGTGATACACATACACTGATAGTAGTACAATCTAATAGGTTATAAGTTCCGGTTAATAAGAGTCTTTTAGTTAGGTGTGATTTAATCAGTTATGATTAATTTTAAAATATATATACATCTTATGATAACCATTCATTACAATATTTTATTTCATTCTACTGATTTCATCTTCATTCTTCAGTATTTCTCTATTCAATTCTCTTTTTTGTTCATTCGTTATATTTCCTATTCATTTCTAGTGTTCTTCTAATATAGTCAAGCCACAATATGGTAAAAGAAAGATTGAACAGAACAATTGGTAAAATTACAAACAAAGAAGTTATAGAACATATACTGAGTGGGTGCTTTGATCATAAATTTAACTCCTGAGTTTCCTCATTGCCACTCGCTTCCTCTAACATTTCCATGAACCCTTTCTTCTTCATGCCTCTTATCGTTGTTGTTGTCATCGAGCTGAAACGACTATCGTGAATTGATGCCTCTTCAAATCTTGTCCATAGCTCTTTCTTCAGAGTACTCTCACCCGCTCTTGTTCTGTTTTTCGTCATTACGCTCTCTGGTTCTTTAAACAATGGAGTACTCTCAACCACCATCGGCATGCTTCCCTCTAAGAAAACAGTTGAGAAGGTAAAAAAATCATCGATATGGAGTTAATCATAAGACTCAATGAAATGAACAAAGCATCAACTTTTTTTACCTGTAGTGTGTTTTGCTTCTGGATTAATGTTTGGAATATCAAATGAGGATACCATTCCGGATACACCAGTTTCCTCAATTGGTTTCTTCTCATTCACAGGTTTCATTAAAACACATGTTTTAGGAGGAGAAAACCACCAAATCGGCGAGGTTTCAAGATCCGTTTTTCTTGCTATTGGAGCATGTTGTATTCCCAAAAGCTCTGGATACTTTGAACAGAGATCGTCTGCTTTATCAATAGCAGAGGATCCAGAGCTTTGTGAACCATTAAAAGTGCTAGCTCCCAATTCCGAGCAGGTGGACTTACAAGCCCCTTGCTTTCCCGGTTGAGAAGATTCAGGAACCGGTTTAAACAGCGTACAAGTTTTTGGAGGCGACATCTTCAAGCAAGGGGTCATTAGAAGCTCAGACTGAACTTTTCTCCTGAGTACTGGTGAAGAGTTACCAAGTCCTGCAGTTTTCATCAACTCACCTCCTAAAACATCGTTACCTGTTTCCTTTGAAGCTTCAAGCGATTGATTTGCAGCAGCGTTTGGGAAAATCCTTTTAGCCGTCAGCTTAGACGCATTCTGGTGTTTAAGGAATTCAGATTTGCCTAAGGGTAGTGGTGTCAACAGAAAGAGTTGTCTACCCTTGTCGGCGTTTTGATCACCACGCCAATGCACGAGAGGAGAAGGAGAGACTAAAGGCTCAAATTGAGTAGGCTCGGGACTCTCTACATCAAACAATTCTTCTTCTTCGTTTGGTCGCACACTGCTAGTGCTCATCGAAGACTGTTCTCCCTGATCCTCGGGAAGCAATTGAAAATCAGATATCGCTTCTTGCAATCGAGGAAACCATGGCTGCATATTTTAAAACAGATTACAGTTCTAAAGCAAAATGGTCAAACACTAGAAAGAAACAAAACACAAGAGGCAAAAGGAATGAAACCTTTAGTGTGGAAAGCATATCGGACAAGACAGATCTGAAAGATTCAACTTCTCTTGTCCCTTGTTTGCTCACGGTCTTATGTTTCATGGCTTGCACAACAAGCTCATCAATCTGAAATTCCACAAATCATTAGCCATTACTCATACTACAGAGTATATATCATAAAGAAAAAGATTGACAAAACATGGAAACATGGCTCCTTAGCCATCGTTAAACAAGTTGTTGATCTTATTCAATCAGACAAAGCAACAAGGATTCAAGATAAAAACGCACAAGCTCTCAGATAAATCATCAAAAGGACTCAAGCTAAGAGTAGCTAGCAAGCACCTGGTGGAGAACAGATGTAATATCAGAATGCACAAGGAAGAGTTGATCCAATTCACAATCATAACCACCACCTCCATGATCTTCTTCAACTGCAAAATAAACACTCAGATAACAAAAATGTTTGAATTTTCCAAATTTTCTCTAAAAGTTTAGAAGATACCTGTTCCTCTAGAAAAACCATCTCTTCTTGTTAAATAAGGTTCCATTTCACTAGACTCTAAGGTAGATTTCACTATGAAATGTTGGATTTGTGAAAACCTAGATCTGGAGAATCGCAGACAAAACGAAGTATCTAGACATCACACTCTTCTTCAAATGAGAAACAAAATTTTCCAGATTGCGAAGAACAGTGAGAAAGAGAGTACCAACATCCATGGCACTCATAACCCCTTTCGAAATTGAAATTGAAATTGAAATGATAGAGAAGCTTTATCTAAGTAAGGCGAAGAGAGAGAGTAGAGGGACGATTTCGAGATGTAGAGCCCAACCTGTATGGTGATAGAGCTCGATGTATGTACCGTCGTTAGGGTTTGTAGAAGAACGCGAAGGCGGGATTTTGTATTTTTCGAATTTGGGGAAGAAGATGACAAATTGAGAGAGAGCGTTTACAGTACAGAGACAAATTGAAGAAATCAAATTTTTTTCTTTTCTTCTGCCAACTAAATATTATTACAATTTGGGCCGAATATAGTATGGGTTACAGTTGGCAATAAAGCCCAACGATATGGATTATACATTACCGTAAGTATATAATAAATTAGAGTTTTCCGAACCAAAAAAATTACCCTTCAAATCGTTATTAATTTTTTCGTAATTTTATTATTTTACCTCCTGAAAATATTTATCAGTTCCACAAAATCAAAAATAATATGCATTATAATATTTCTATATATTTCGAAGAGTTTTTATGTTATATAAATTAGATTTTCAAAATCTAAGTGTAAATTTAGATTCTCTCTAGTAATAGTTTTGATTTAGTATATTATTTACCACAATTTTACAAATTTGACGATAATAACAATGGGTTACACAGTGTATTATTATTAATTATTTGGTATTAATTTGTATTTTTTAGAGATGAAAGATAAATTAAAAAAAATAACGATTTGAATAGTTATTTTACAACAAGAAAAAACACCTAATAAAATACTATATATTATGTTACCAATAAAATTGTTTACCGATTGGTATATAGAAATATTTCCTCACCTAACATGTTGTAGTTTTTTCTTTTTTTTTTGGTAAAATTAATGTACGTAGTTGTTTAAAAATGATTAATTATATATATAGAATTCACTTCTTACTATAAATTTAACATAAATAAACTAAAAACAGCATTGGGAACTGTACATTTCTCATTTCGTTCCAAACTCTTACTTCAGATCGCCAGCTAAAAATACCCTAGGGCCTAGGGCTAACCACATGGTCGGTACACATATATTCTTGATCATTTTGGTTTTACATACATATTATCATTATTATAACGTAAGTTGCATTTAAATAGTCAAACTAATACAATCTTATTACTCATTTAATTCTGTACTCAAACTAGCTCACTTACACTATAAATACCCACTCATGCACTCTCAATTTCTTCACCAATCTCAAACATAAACAAACACTCCAATCTTCTTTCAAGGCTAAGCAAAATGGCTCTTAAAAACTCTCTCGCCATTTTCCTTGCCTTGAACATCCTCTTCTTCGCCCTAACCGAAGCCGCCCGCTCCGGTTGTCCACCATCGTCTTACAAACCCAAGCCAACCCCAAGCGCTCCTGCCATCGAAACATGCCCAAAAGATGCTTTGAAGCTCGGTGTTTGTGTTAACGCACTTAACTTGGTGAATGTGACATTAGGTGATCCTCCGGTTAAGCCGTGTTGCAGCCTCATTGACGGTTTGGTTGACCTAGAAGCTGCGGTGTGTCTTTGCACCGCGCTTAAAGCTAGCATTCTCGGCCTCAACATTAACCTTCCAATCAACCTTAGCTTGCTCCTCAACGTTTGCAGCAGAAAGGCTCCACGTGGCTTCCAATGCCCTTAAATTAAAACGTTAATTTCTTAATCCTGAATTTATGGCCATGCATGAAATGTGCTCGAACTTTTAATTGTATTTCTTTCCTTTTTTCTGTTTTCTCTTTTATTTGATTTGATGCATGAGCATGAGGACGATCCTCATCAATTAAGAAATTGGTTTGTGTTGTTGTAATCTATTTCAGTTGTCTTGAATCTTGATAATAAAATAATGCTTTTCTTTCAGTGCTACGAAATATGTTTGCTTCGTTTTATATATCAAAATAATTTTATCTGGTCCGTGATGAGTATTGGATTTGTTCATGCACACGTGCATTTAGGAGTATTCACATTAAATGAACTGTAGTGATTAAGAAGCATATACAAACACTAATCACGGATGAATTAATTCTGTTTAAAAGCCATATATTAGTTACCCCTAATATGCATGGTCTACTGTGTTTATTAGCAACACACACTACTAACACGTACGTGCGGGATATGAGCGATAAGAAAGATAATTAAGATTATAAAATAGTGAAAAAGGTTATAGACTATAATTATACCTTAATTAGAATCAGCTACGTACACTGAACTATAAAATCTGGTTATCTTTTATTTAAAGTCAGGTTTCACAATAAGATCGACGCAGTAAAACCAAAAGCCGGATAAACCTCAAACGACACTAAAAAAAATAGGATGGGAAACGTCACTTGTTAAACCGACTTTAACAATTTTAATAGGAAGGGATTTGGCGTCACTTAATAAACCGACTTAATTTTAATAGGAATGGCGTCACGTAATAACATTTGTAAGTATATTTTTAATCACCGAATGTCAAATTAGGGATGTTCTAAATTTCTAACTCCGCCATATGCCTCGGTTGAAGGATAAAATTCTAAATTATATGATCAATATAATTTGCGTCGGGCGATGTTAAGTCGGTTCTCAAACCGACGTCATTACGTTATCATCAATATAAAACGTCGTTAAAAGCCTTTTCTCTTGTAGTGAACAAGAGTAAATTAATTTTAGAATCTACATGTTTAATATGTGAACTATAGCTGTAGCGAGTTTGGATTATGATTACTATATATATATATTAGGTTTTTAAATTTGATATTTAAAAATAATTAGCAATGAATTGATTACCGGTTTTATATACTACTAGATGAAAACTCGCGCTACGCTGCGGGATATCTTTTTACTTTTTTTTAACATTTTAATATTTTCTTTATGTTAGATATAATTTTAAATTTCAAATTGAATTGTAATTATAGGTGTCTAAAACACCAATTCAGTAGTTTTTGAGGTAAATTTTTGCATCCGTTGAGCAATCATATGACAAAATCTTGATTTAGTACATGTCTTAAAACAATATATATTCTTCAATCTATTTAATCTTAAATATCATATCTTTTTGTTGAATTATATGTGC
The DNA here is from genome assembly GCA_900406565.1 of Turritis glabra. Lineage (NCBI taxonomy): Eukaryota > Viridiplantae > Streptophyta > Magnoliopsida > Brassicales > Brassicaceae > Turritis > Turritis glabra. Next base: position 2,844,991 of record OVBN01000243.1, on the reverse strand, counting down.
GTTGCACTTACGTCTCCAAATGATGTCGGGTTTTGGCAAAAGATTTGTCCAAATTCAAGTAGTCAATTTCTACATCTAAATAATTTTATAAATAATTTGATTTTGTTTTTCTTGTAACAAATTAAAAATCCATGTGTCAATATTAAAAAAATCCATGTGTCAATATTTATTTTAATTTGATTGGTTGTTTTTTTAAAATAATGTGTTTTAATGAAAAAATGATGTGCCAAACTGGAGAGCTGATGTGTTAAGGTATAGAGCTGATGTGTATTAATCGAAATGTTTTCATTAGATGACGATTTTAATGATGTGTCAAGCTGATAACAGCCCAAAATGCTGAAGTATCAAATCTGGAGAGATTTTTAGTGTTTTTATTGTATTGATTTTAGGTCTCGTTTCTTTTTTAATGTGGAACTTTTAACACAAATGATGACTCTTTAACCTATCCATTTCGACAAAATTTCATTATAGAATTAATTTCGGCTCAGTTTGGTCGGATCAATTTCGGGCTTGGAGGATTTCACATCTGATGTATCAAATAAATTTTAGATCAAGAAAATTTGGTTCAATTTAGATTGGTATATATTGGATTATGACACTACAATTAAATGTTATGGACATGTAATTTAAAAACAATTGACAGTGAATAGATTGAATGTCCATGTCCTTAGATCTTACTTTAGGTCTCGTCTCAACCGACATTTGATTCCTAATACGCTCCTTTTCTTTCTTAATTTATTTTTGAATTCTTTTTGTTTATTTTCACTTTGACTCAATTAACCCGTTGAGGGTTCAAAAAGGACAATTGCTAGCTTTTTATAACCTGACGTAATTTGATTTATGAAAATAACTTTTGATTGTTAACATGGTATCAAATTTTGAATTTAATCTTATATTCTTTCTTTGATCTTTATATTCGAATTTTTCTTTAGTTTTTGAATCATTTTCTTTTATTTCAATTCTGACCCGATGAGAATTCAAAAGAACACCAATACTATATAGTTGTATAATGTGAACTAAAGTTGTAGCGAGTTTGGATTATGATTTGTTAACGAATATTATGAACTGTGAAACATATTTTTTTGGGTAACAAATAATATCCTATGAAAACCTAAGCATCATAATTTATTTGGTACTATCGGTTACGTGAATCAAATCTTTGCACATCCCCTATATATCGGGTCAACTTTCAAAAAGAAAAATATACAGAAAATTCAACTTCGTTTTCACTTGATGATTGTTTTTGATCATTGACTTTTTGTGTAGTCTGATGATATATATTTTGGTGATCCTCGCCTTGTTACTTATTTTTTGTTAACCGAAAGATTTCAGATGGAAACATATATTAATCTCCCGAACATAGAATCGTCTACTATAATTATACGCAGTGGCATATCCAAAAATTAATTTTAGCCGAGATAATAATGCTAAATTAAAAAACTTTAAATTTTTGTTATTAAAACATACCTTCTGATTCAATTAAAACATTTGATTAAAATTTTCAAGTTAACGAAAGTGATTTAACTTTATTTTATTAATAAAATATGGATTTGTTAACAAGGAAATAGAAACAAATTAACCTTTTGTATTTTATGTAATTGTAAGATATGGACTTTCAGTTTTAATATTATACAACACGAAAAGAAAAAAAACAGAGTAATGGGGAGCATTAAATAATATATTAACAGAGGCATAATTAAAAAAGTTTTGTAAAATAAAAATTTTATCTGTGGTAAGTGCGTCTCCCAACTATACCGTACGTCCGCCCCTGATCATACGGTGACATAAAAAACAATATTATGTTCATTAAAAATTAGCTTTGCCTTGATCAAGAAGACGATGGTCACCTTAATATCATTACTTGGTTTAAACTATTTGAACCATATCAATTCTTTCATTTGACACTTCTTTTAGAAATACTATTTATGTAGTTAATTATAGAAAAATTCATAAAATTGCTAATAATAATATAATTGACCAACCAATTGATCAATTTTATGGTAAAGAATGATTTAGGATGATGATTATTAGACCTGGGCGTTCGGATGTTCGGATCGGATCGGATCGGATAATTCGGGTTTTGGATTTATTGGATTGGGAAGTTTAGAATCCGATTACGATCCGAATGTTTTTTGGATCGGATCGGATCGGATATTTTCGGATTCGGATCGGTTTTCAAATTTTATAGAAAATCCGAATTAAAACCGAAACGTAATTTATTCGGTTTCTGATTCGGGTTTGTATCCGAATTATACTGTAAACCCGAATTATTCAATTTGGATCTGATCCGATTTAAATGTGTAAACGTAATTTAAATGTGTCATGTGTATATAATATAAATATGTGTATATACATATCGGTTAACCGGGTATCCAACCGGATTTCGGATATAATCCGATCCGATCCGAAATCCGAAACACATCTTATATAGGATCTGATCGGGTTTTAGAGAGTATCCGAATCTGTTCCAAATCGAATTTTTCGGATCGGATCGGATCGAATTTTTCGAATTCGAATTATATGCCCAGACCTAATGATTATCATACTATTACAAGCCTGTCGAAGGAATAACTAAATTCTAGATCTATCCTATAGCTACAACCCGTGAACCATATTTTGGCATATTCGACCATATTTTATAATCCGAATTTAGTAAATAACCACTAATACACGAAACCTATATGTTATTTATTCAGCAAAAGGATAAAAGTAGTATGATCACGCACATCTGATTCAATATAAATCATAGAGACAAATTATCTGAAAGAGAAATAACAACGATGATTTTGTCGTTATAACACCTTAATATAAGTACTTGGATCTAAATCTAACAATTTTTTTATGTTTTTTAATATTATTCATTTTGGACATGGCTGTCCTTTCATAGTTGCAAAGTTGCAATTGACCGCATAAGTCTTCAGAAATTTATTTACGATAGACGAATTTGGATTATTATTATTATTATTTTTTTTTTTTTTTAAATTGACTTTTGATCTCAAATTTGTGTTAGGCCATCTAGTAAATTGGGACGAATTTAACGTTGAAACTATACGATTGAGATATGTCTATATTTAATATTAAAAATCCAAAGTAGTCTATATATCTGTCCATCTTGTAACCCCTGTTATACGGAATGATTTGATAAGTCCAACCATTTGAGATTACAAAAACAATTATCACATGAAAATGAAGTCATAACTTTGTCTTCGTGTGAAAACTATATGTAGATTAAATGATGTTTTAGAAATAATGGTTATATAAGTCTGCCCGTGACAAATGGGTTTGTTGAAGGATAAGATATGTTCACATGGACAAGCGTGAAGGAATAAAGAACAATCATTCGATTTTAGATGTGCTTAGTTGAGTACATATTGGCCGAGGGTTCCGAATATTAACACAAATATATGTTTAAATTTAATTTGCCACTCTAGAATATAATTTTCCTTTACTAACATAATAATAGATGTACAATGTATGTATTCTAAGTAAAAAATTGTACATGTTTATCAAATAGAAGATATAACCACATGTACTTTAGCTAGTAATTTATCTCGTTGAAAAATAGCCAGAAAGAAACAAAAAATGAGGGTTTGATTCTGCTTTAAAACAAAAACGTTTTATCAGCAAGTCGCGAGATATATAAATTTGCAAGGGTTTCAAGCAGCTATTCACGCAATGTGGCAGGAGAGAAATCAACGGAAGCATGGAGAACCACCATCAACAGCGCAACGTTTGATCAAACTCTCAGCCACCAAATCTTTAAAGCTTTTCTAATCTCAACAAACTAATGTATTTATTGTAAAAAAAAAAAAATTAGATGATTAAATTTTACATTCTCTTCAACCAAAATAACATAAAATTACAAGGGTCATACCCGATTTATGAGAGTTCATATAATGTATATAAGACTTTGCACAATTAATTTCTAAAATTAAAAATAGTGTAATATATTTGATTATAATTTTAATTACCGTGAAGGCCCGTACATATATTGATATAATTCGTAAATTTGGGAGTATTGTCTAACAAACTTATAGTTAATTAGTTTAGGGGATCGACTTCCACCACCAAATTGAATTTGGAGACGCAATTTGTTGGTACCAACCAAATTGCAATACCAACTAAGTTGTTATTTAGAACCAAATATTCTTAGGGGTTCTTATTGGTTCATTGATTTGTAAATCCATATAAGATTTGAAAATTCTTATTGATTATGAAATCAAAGACATATGAATTTTGAAATAACATGTTTTACCCATGGATTTGAATCTTTATATTTTTCACTTTCAAATCCATTCAAATCTATTTAAAACATACTGTGGATTTTGAAATCCAAAAATATATCACTAAGCGAATAACATAGGATTTTAACTGTTATTTATAAATCATAGAACCAATAACACATGATTTTGATAAAAAAAAATTTAAAATTCAATGATTGAATAACACATGATTTTTGTTTAGATTTCTAAATATATTAAAATCCATGAACCAATAAATCTTCCTTAGAGATCGTCAACTAATTTGAACAATGACCATTAAGTGTTCTTTAATAATCAAATCATATCTATAAAAAATTAGTCAACTAATTCCCTTTTTTATAAATTCAATAATTAAACCTTCGCATTTCTCTCCAAATTAAAACCCTATAAATACCCACTAAACACTTAACATTTCTCTCCACCCATCTCAAAGAAAATTAAACACACTACTACTTCTTGAGCTTTTGTTAGATATTTTCCACTCCACAAACAAATGTCTCCAAGAACCTCTCTTGCACTCTTTCTTACTCTCAACCTCATCTTCTTCACTTACACCTCTGCAACATGCTACAAGTGCATCCCCACCCCAACCACCCCTACCACCCCAACCACCCCTACCACCCCAACCACCCCAACCACGGGGACTTGTCCTAGAGATGCCCTAAAGCTCGGTATTTGCGCCAATGTGCTCAAGCTAGTGGACCTAACATTGGGAAGCCCACCCGTAGAGCCATGTTGCTCACTCATCCAAGGATTGGCTGACCTTGAGGCCGCGGTCTGTCTCTGCACTGCGCTCAAGGCTAACATTCTTGGAATCAGCCTTAACCTTCCCATCAATCTCAGCGTACTCCTCAATGTTTGTAGTAGGAAAGCTCCAAAGAATTTCCAGTGCGCGTAAGTTGAAAACCTATGACTTACCTATGAGACAAACATATCATACGTACGGTTTATGAATGCTTGGAGCTGTTTTCTTATCTACTTGTTTTTGTTTTAAGGTGATTTTTTTTTCTTTGTCTTGGATTGTTTAAAATGAACGTACGTTCTGATGCAATAATGGATAATGGGTTTGTGTGTGTAATCGGAAAGTTTGTACTCATGTGCTTCACTGTTCCTTCGTCTCTTCTTTGTAATTGTGTACTTCGAATTTGATTAATAAAAGTATCAATCGATGTTGTTGCCTATACCTTCTATATATAATTCTATATATGTCTAACTTTTTTGTTTTTTTGACATCATATATGTCTAACTTAAAACCCAAGGTGAAATGATAATACTATCACTAAAACCATGTCTTTATTAGTATTTCGTTGTAAGCATTAAGACATGTAACATCCGAACATTGAGACAATAAGGAAAATCATCCTATGACAACTGGAGGAAAACAAAGGAAATTTGTGGAATATCTAATTCTAACGTACAACATATTTTGCAAGCAAGGTAAAACCAAACCGGACCAAAAATTCTCCAACTTAATTGAACTGAACAAAAATTGGTTCTAATTCGATCAAACTGTCTAAACCATTTTTTATTTTAAAAAGTAAAAACCTAATTGAATTGAAAAAAATGGACTGCAACATTTAAATTAGACATCTATTAAGGGAAATATATATATAAATTGCAAATGGCTCATCGTTCTATAACAGGCAAGAATGGTAGGCAAATTTGCATTGAACTATGTAACAATGTGGTGAAGATAAATTCTTCAAACAATCTACAGTTGCAAACTTGGGATATAGTTAAGTAAAGAACTACATCGTGATGTTAGAAGCAATACATGTACATAGTAGTAATATTTCGCATAGAAATTAGAATTAATTTTCCAAATACCAAAGAACTTAATATTAAAGCAACTATAAAAATGGGGAAAAAATCATAAATAAGAGGGTAATCGACGTTTGGCTTGACTTGACGAATATGTAAATTTTCTCTAAACATGTATTATATTTTTGTATGTTATATTATATATTTTTCATAATTAAAGAAAACAAAATCTTGAATCTAGCTATAAGAAAAAGAAAAAAAAAAGAGAGGGAGAGGTGTGTGTCTTCGGATGCTCTTTTAATCAGGGACCATGGATTTAGTGTTTGTACACCAAAAATATAGGGTTTGATCTTCAAAAAATACAAATGAGAAATTCCTCAAAATACTACATTTTCAAGCTTTGTTGCAAAAAATACCACTATTAGTTTAATATTTTAAAAATACTACTAAAAGTTTGGTTTTCCAAAAATACCACAAACACAAAAATTGATTTTCAAGGGTTTAGAATTTAAATTTTTGGGTTTGGGTTAAATATTTTAGATTTAGGGTACAGTTTTTAAGGGATAGGGTTTAGTGTTTAATTTTAAATGTTGAAAGTTTAGTCTTATTTTTGTGGTATTTTTGGATAACCAAAATTTTTGGTAGTATTTTTGGAACATTAAACTAATAGTGGTATTTTTGGCAACAAAACTTGAAAGTATGATATTTTTGAGAATTGCCTAATACAAATTATTGTAGGTTAATAAAAGCAAATTTAGCGAAGATCTCGCCATAGTGCATATAGAGTTGTTGTCATGATCAGTCAATTGTGGAATCGTATTTGAAATCATTCGCCTTGTTTCAAAATGTTTAGATTTGTTTGCTATGAATGTTAAAATAATTTGTAATATAATAAATCATTTCTAAACATAATGTAGATTAGGGAAAAAAATGTGCTCCACAATTCTACACAAGTATCACAACATTAATACTCGACTTGTCGACCATGTCGTAATTTTAAAATGGTTATAAAACATAAAATCGATAAGACTTCAACTTCTCACTTTGGTAGTTGCGAATCTTACAAATTTATGGATTTCGGCGTTTATGCTTCTAAACGCTTGTTATAAGGAAATAGAAAATATGTCCTGCTTTTTTATGGTGGGGGCCGAAATTGAATGTGAGAAAAGTTAAGATTGTATGGAAAGAAGTCTGTAAACTGAAAAAGGAAGGAGGACTGAGCATAAAATCGCTTGAAGAGGCTAATAAGGTGAGATGTTTAAAGTTAATATGGTGGTTGGTATCGGCAAAACATTCATTGTGGGTCAACTGGATTCACAAGCAACTGATTCGTACATGATCGTTTTGGTTTGTGAAGGAAAACACTAGCTCTGGGTCCTAAATGTAGCGGAAATTGTTAAAGTATTGGTCACAAGCAAAGGAGTTTCATAGGGTGAAAGTTTGTAGTGGCCAAGACATTTCATTTTGGTACGATAATTGGTGTTTATATGGGCGACTTTATGATGTTCAGGGAACTCGAGGATTTATTGATATGGACATCCCTTCATCTGCTTCTTTACCAATGGTGTTTTCTTCTCATAGGGCTTGGAGGCATCGGGTTGATATTCCTAACCAAGTGGAGGAGGAACTCAGGAAAATTAAAGACTGTGGATTACAAGATAAGGATGAGGCTCTAGCGTGGAAAGGAAGGTAAATTTAAGAAAATGTTTTCATCAAAGGATACTTGGAATCGGTTGCGGAGTGTAGTGCAAGCTAAAGAACGGTATGTGGGGGTTTGGTTCTCTCAAGCTACACCCAAGTACTCATTCATTGTTTGGCTTGCAACATTATATCGTTTATCTACGGGAGATAGAACGGCTACTTGGAATGGGGGAGGAATTTCGAAGTGTGTTTTATGCCAAGATCTAATGGAATCGCGTGACCACCTTTTTTCTCTTGTTGTTATTTGTACCAGATCTGGGAAAAGCTCACTCACAGAATTCTCAAACAAAGATTTATAGCCCAATTCGGTGATATACTTTTGACTATCTCCGGGTCAAGGTATGGTCGCACTCACAAGTTTCTACTAAAGTATACTTTTCAAGCTACAATCTACTCGATATGGAGAGAGAGAAATCGACGAATGCATGATCTTCTGTGAGGGATCATTCTATTAAACGAATAAAGTGAACGTTTCCGGACGTTTTCTGGTTGGGAGGGGGAATCTTATTCTGTCACCCAAAACGACCACTCCTTCTGTCCTACGCTTTCAAGCGATTTGGATTCCTAGACGATAGATAGGCCGGTTATGAAAAAAAGGGATCGAGCAGGACGCTTACCACCAGCCGTGGTACAATAGAATGAAAACATAGTAATGACTGTTTCTCTGCCAATCTCGAATTAGAATTTTTGCTTACCCGCGGGGACCTCGTGGCATACAACCGAAACGACTCCTGCTAGATAGCCGCCCCTATCTCTCTTTTTACACCCTCGTGGACGGACGAAAGAATCTTGCCCTCTGCCCCGGAAACGATCCTCAAAGACATTGAATCTACTGTCTGCAGCCGTCTCTCAACATGAAAGGAGTTGGGCTCTACCAAATTTGAAGGTGGCCTTCGTGTTTGGTTCGATACAAGGATTTAAACTCTACATACTCTATTTTCCTCTGTTTTAATTTCGAAATTCTAAGCATAAGGATGCATTAATTTGTAAACATGGGTTTTTTTGTGAATAAATTTTACATTCACAAAAAAATCAATCATACAACTTTTCTTTTTGAAAAGAATAATTTAAATTTGACAAATGAAACATTTTTGTATTGTTTTGTAAAAGACCTATCTTTTGCACCTTTTAATTCACCAATCTATACTAGTATTTTTTTACATACATTTTAAAGAGAAACATTTGTTTTAGTAAAATATTACAAAAAATGTCACTGATTTTAAAAATCAATTAGGAAGCTCATCAAGGGTAAATAGAGAATAGAGAAATATTTATATTCATGTATCCAAATGACCTTTACAATTAATTTTCGACTATCCATATAACAAAACATAGTTATAAGATTTTAACTTTAATTATAAAATTAGAAATATTCATATAATGTTTGATAATTAATAATATAGATATTCAGAAGTTGACAAAAAAAATATATAGATATTTAGAAGATTTTATTAAAATTTAAAACTATGATTCTCCTATCATATTTGTTTAATTTTTTTTAATTGCTTTGAATCAACATATAATACATAAAGTTAATAAAAATCTAAATTTTTGTTGCATATGTTGTGATTCGAATTTTTAATAATGGATATATATTACTCAATTAATTAAGAAAAAAATGTATGTTCAACGTCTTACATTTGCTAATATTTGTAGACAACGATTCAGAATCATATTATAAATAATATCAAATTAAATCCAAATTTGAGTGAGCATGAAAGTTAACTTAACAAGCATCCAAATTTAAAATTTTATATCGGTTTAACTCAGTTTTTAGTCGACCCGTTTAATTACACCGAATATAACAAATATTAAACTTTAAAAAAGTTTAAAATATTATTATTGATATCATTAAACTTTATAAAAAATATAAAATATTATGAATATTTAAACTTATAAAGAGTCTAAAATACAACGGAACGAGTTTGGATCGACATTAATATAAATTTAAAATATCGTTAACTCGATTCTATAACACGGGTAAATCATAATTTTATTAATTTGTTAACACCACCAATATTATAAATATTAGACATGTTGAATTAAGTTAATTCAATTATGATTGTATAAAAAAAAAATTATCTCGCAATATATCGCAGGTGAAATCCTAGTCTATATTACTATTTTTGAAGTACATTTTATAAAGTAACTTTTATTGACGTAAAATATTACACATACTGCCATTAGGGCTGGGCATAAATCCCGGAACCGAAGAACCGAAACCGAAAAACCGAAAAAACCCTGTTTGGTTTGGTTACGGTTCCACCCAAATTATCTGATGGTTCCTGAGATGAAGAACCATGGGTATTGGTTCGGTTCCGGTTCCTAACCAGAAACCGAAAGATAGAACCAAAAAACCGAGAAGATATATAACCTTATTTTTTCCGGTTAGGGGGTTTAGTATTAAACTTAACTCTTAATTGTTTTGTCGAGAAAAGAACTCTAGACCTTTACACTCCCCGAGCTTTTGTCAAACTCAAACAGCCGCGCATACCACAGAGAGAAATCATTCTCGAGGTCCTCGAGGAGCAATTAAAGCAACCCGTTATCACATATATAGGAAAGGTCTACAACTCAGAAGCAAAACTGGAATCTCAGACACACCGCAGCGGCCGTCACGTTTGTTCGTCGGCTGTTTCATCTGCCTCGAGTCGGAATCGATCAGAGGTATGAAGGATTCCTAAATTCTGTTAGATTTAGGGTTTTGTTTAGATTAATTGATGTTTATAACCTCTAATTATTCAAATCCTTTGTTAATCGTGTATTAAATGGAGATTTTTTTATTTAGCTTTCTTTTGAGTGATCGTTTTTCTTGGAGCTTAGAAATGCTATGTTTCAGTACTCAATTCGAACTTCTTGTGTTATTGCTTTGTTTGCTCCATTTAAATTAGCTTATTGGGTTCAAATTTTGTAGGTTCTGTGTCTCATCTCTCTTTATGTTCTTCTGTTTTTTTTTTGTCTCTCGTTGATCTCTTTGACTTTAATCTTGATGTGAATGATAATAGTAGATGAATTTCAAGTTCGGATATTTAATCTCTCATATTTTGTGGATTCTGTTTTCAGTTACATTTCGTGGATTCTGTTTTCTGTGCAAGTAATTTAGCTTTATAGGTTAAAAATTTCATGTTCGAATCTTGTAGCTAGTTCTATGTCTCATTTTGTTTTTCTTTTTAATGTGTTCGAAACTGAAACATCTCTGAAAATGAGTTTTAATCTTGAGATGCATTGCTTAATCATTATTCTTCTGTTAGTGCTTTACGATTTGAATTTTGTGTTATTAACTTATTGTTTTGTTGTTATGTTGCAGATGGCTTCAAATCAGGATCAACCACAAATGAAAGTAGAAGACAACATTGACCTTGATGATGATATGTTAACAGGAAGTGAAACAGAAGAGGAAGTAGAGACTCCTACGCCTGCTACAGTGGCTGGTAAAGGCAAAGGGAAAAAGAAACAAAGTGGCAAGAAGAGGACAAGGTCAATGGTCTGGAATCACTTCACAGAAACTAAGAGTGATGCTACCAAGGCCAACTGTCATTACTGTGGAAAGAAAATGGGTTGTGCATCAACTTCAGGCACATCAAATATGAGGAAGCATCTCACTACTTGTAAGCAGTAATTAGCGTGGAAAGCAACTCGGAAATTGGATCAGGATGTGGTTGGGGAAAATTCTGATGGTGTACACTTGTCAAAAGTTTATGAAGACGTATTCAAGGAAGCTTGCGATGAGATGCTGGTTATAGGTGAGCTTCCTCTGAGCTTTTAGGCATTTCTGCAACAAAATGAAGCTTTACAAGCCTCATTCTCGAAGAACAGCTACAAGGAACATAGTAGAGATGTATGCAAAGAGGAAGACAATGATGAAGAAGATTTTTGGTGGTAATAAGCAGAGGTTGTCTCTGACAACAGACATTTGGGTAGCTCCCAACACTGGAGCAAGCTACATGGTTGTAACTGCACACTTCATTGATAGTAACTAGCAGTTTAAAAAGTTCATAATTGGATTCAAGAACATCTCTGATCACAAGGGTGCGAGTATAGTTGTTGTTCTAATGGAATGCTTAGATGAGTGTGACATCAAGAAGACTTTCACCATAACAGTGGATAATGCAACAGCAAATAGCAATGCACTGGGGATATTCAAGGAAGATTTTAGTCAGATAGGAGACGACTCAATGCATGGTTCTTAATGGAGAGTTTCTACATATGCGGTGTGCTACACATATACTGAATCTGATTGTTAGAGATGCAATGTACGAATTGGAGAAGAGTGTTATTGCTATAAGGAATGCAATTCAGTATGTGAGGTCTTCATCAATAAGGGAGAAGTCGTTTGAGAAACGTGTTGAGATGGGGAAGCTAAAAAGGGGAAGCTTACCACTTGACTGCAAAACCAGATGGAATTCAACATTTCTTATGTTGAATAGAGTGATAGATTTCAGGGTGGCGTTTGAGAACATGAAGGCTCTAGACAAGAGTTACAATGCCTATTTCAAAGAACCTACTGATTCTGGGAATGGAAAGAAGAGGCATGGACCACCTGGCAAAGATGATTGGGACGCAGTGGACAGGTAATATCTTTTATTCTCTTGCAATTTATGACCTATTTAACACTTTCTTTAACTTCTAACACTTATTAAACTTTCTTGTTACAGGTTGTTGAACTTCCTTGTTTTTTTCTATCATTCAACATTGTCTCTTTCAGCATCTAATAAAGCTTGTTCATACAAGCTTTACAACGAGATTGTTAGTATTCAGACAGCCATCGTGGAAATTGGTGAAGAGAATGAATGTGATGAAGAGATGCAGAAGAAAGTTAAAGCGATGAGTGCAAAGCTAGGTAAGTACTGGGATCCTTTTAGTGAAGAAACATAGATGAATAGGATGGTGATAGTAGCTAGTGTCTTTGATCCGAGGAACAAGATGAAGTTTGCTCAGCTATGCTTCAATGATTTGTATGGAAAGGATAATGTTAAGGCTATTGAGATGTATGACTCAACGATGAATATTCTAAAGAGGTTGTTTGATGAATATAACAGTAGGCATAGCACTTATATGAACAGATCAACAAGCAGAACATCTTCTCAGTCATAAGGATCTGGATCATCATCATCTTTTCAGTCTCAGCCAGCTGCTCGACGCTCAGGTAAAGTGGACTTTTCTGCAAGATTAGGTTTGAGAAGAAGAATGGATGCAAAATACAAAGAGTTGGTGCAAGAAGCAGGTATTCAAGAAACAACAACTGAGGTAGAGTTATATTTGGCAGAGAATGCGGAGAATCCACATATTTTTTTAGGCAGTGAGTATGATGTGGTGTCATGGTGGAAGGTAAACAGCTTGAAGTTTCCGGTTCTTTCAGAAATAGCGAAGGATGTTCTAGCTATGCAAATTAGTAGTGTTGCTTCTGAATCTGCATTCAGCACAAATGGTCGTATATTGGATCCTTATAGGAGTTGTTTGACACACTAAACCATTGAAGTATTGATGTGTCTTGAGCAATGGCTGAAAACTGAGATAAAGATGGACAACAAAGGATCAATAACCATTGAGCAATTGCTTGAGGACATTGAAGACCAGGATGAGCTTCAGAGAGGTACTTCTAATCTAAGCAACTCTGAGTTTTTATTTAGTAGTTTGCCTAGTTACTTATAACCTTCTTCTTATTGTGTGTGTGACTGCAGAATTTGGAGAAATCAGTTTGGAGGAAAACGAAGAAGGCAGACAAAATGAAGTTTAATGATAACAGGTAATTTAACTAGTTACTACTTTGAACATGTCATTAGTTTCACAATTGTCACTTTCAAGTTTCAAGTCTTAATCATATGTCCTTTTATTTTGAATGTAGATGGAAGACTCGAAGTGAATCAATTGATTATTCAACTCTCAAGTGGGATGGGATCATCAAGTTAGGTGTTTTCTTAATACTTCTCGAAATTGAAGTCTTGAACGTTGTAGTTGTTTTGTTTGTTTTTGAATTTGGACTTTGTGGTTTTCATTTTGGTTGTGGTTTTCATTTTGGTTTCGGTTTTGGACTATTTTATAATCATTTCGGTTTTTTCTGTTCATTTCGGTTTATTTTGTTCATTTTGGGTTTTAATACCCGTAACCGGTTAAGAACCAATTTTTTCGGGTATTTTTCGGTTATTCTAATAAGGAACCAAACCGAACTAAAACCGGTAAAAACCGAACCGTAACCAAACCGAAAAATTGTAAAGTAGCGATTGGGTAATAAATCTTAGGAACTGAAGAACCGGAACCGATAAATTTCTACCTGAAACCGGAACCGATACCCGAAAGCCCAGCCCTAACTGCCATTACTTTCAAGAAAAAACAACTAAGGACATTAAAGGTATATATGAAATCTATATTATTACTTATGTTCATGTATCCAAACAACTCTTACAATTAATTATTACTATCCATATAATCAAACATAATTAATGTTCTATAATTAATAATATAGATATTTAGAAGATTTTGTTAAGATTTAAAATTGAGATTCTCATATCAACTTTGTTTGATTTTTTTAAATTTCTTTAAATCATCATATATATATATATATATATATATAAAGTTGACAAAAATCTAGATTTTTATGCATATGTTGTGATTCAAATTTTGAAAAGCAAACATAAATTACTCAAACAATGAAGAAAAAAGTGTGTGTTCAACTAGACAATTATTAAGAGTCATGTTATAAAAAGACCAAAATGAATCTAAATCCGAATAAGCAAGAAACTTAACATAACAAACATCCAAATTTAAAAATTTGTATCCAGTTTAATTTGGTTTTAGTTATTTCATTTAATTATACTGGATATAATAAATTTTAAACTTTAGTTTTAAATATAATGAATATTATCAATATTTAAACTTATAAAAAAAAAAAATATCACGGGACGGGTTATATGGCAGGACGGGTTTGGATCGATACTAATATAAGTTTAAAATATCATTAACCCGACGCTACAACACGGGTTTAAATCCTCAATTTATTATTTTGTCAATACCACCAATATTACAATATTAAACATGTCAAACAATTTATTTCAACAATATTTTACAACAATAAAAAAAAAATTTAGTACCCTAAAAACAAATAAGATATTTTAGTAAAACAATTAGTTGTAAAAGTTACATTTTACCTTGATAAAAAGTTATAATATTAAAAGCTTCTAACTTGATAAAAAATTAAATTATTTAAACGTGATATAAAAATTTATCTTGATAAAGAAACTTTAAGAGCTCGCGGATCAAATGGTAGAATATGCTAAAATTGGCATTAGTCCGATGTATAATAAATTAGATGATAGTGTTAATCTCTTTTGAGTCTTTGACACCTCTAATTCTCAATGTGTAATCGCAATATTATATTACTAAATTACACATGTAACTCGGGTTAAATCTAAAAAACGTTAAAAATTTTAATTATATAATTTTAATACTAAATTAGAAAACCGTAAAAAATGTAGCATCACTATATTAAAAATAAAAATTGTATGTGATGTATTACGGGTTAAATCCTAGTTTCTAATTAATTTATCAAACAAAATAGTATTAAATCAAAAACTAATTTGACTAATTAATTGATCACTCTCACCCGTGACCAAATTTGGCATTTTCAGACTAATCATTTATAAGAGAGCCTTCATAAACAATCAAACGTTACAGATGTGTAATTGTGACATATACTGAAATACTATATATATGATCGAACTTCGTTCCAGTAGTTTAGATGAGTTGGGATTTGGATGCATTACAAAGAATCTATATAACTCACTCCATGTCAAATACTAACTTCCATTACCATACGTCTATATATATGTACGTACGTATGTCTATCAAATATATAAAACCACTTAGACAAATATATATAGTAAATTTAATTAGATACTAAAGTATATTGACAACAAATATATATAATATATAAGCATATATATTGTTTTATATGGTGAAAAACTTTACTCTGCAGCAACATTTTTCCTTAAATAAAACATGTAGTGTTATACTTTTCTTACTTGATCTCCGATTTGAAAGTGCAGGTTCTATGATTACCAAACTTTTCATAAATGGAACATGCATCCATAGTTTTTACGAACATTTTTAAATAGATTTTGAGTTTTGCTATTTAGACCGTTCGTCTGAGGATCTGTTCTCTCTTTATCCGGATCTCGACTAAAAATTCCAAACTTCTTTAAGTATGTTGAGAATAAACCGTTCTTTGAATCCTTCTTAATGGGTTAATAATCAACCTTATTACGGAAATTAGCCCATTTAACCATAAAATTGTTCAAACTTAGTCTAAACCACCATTATTTATTTATATTAACATTTTTGAAGTACATATTAAAGATAAACTTTTGTTTTGTAAGATATTACATAAAATATCATTGATTTAAAGAATAAATTAGGAAGCTTATTAATGGTAAATATGGAATATGAAAATACTTATGTACATGTATCCAAACAATCACTACAATTAATTATCTACTATCCATATAACCAAGCACAATTAAAAGATTTTGATTTTAATTTTAAAATCTGAAATATCCCTATAATGTTTCACAATAAATAGTATAGATATTTAGAAGATTTTGTTAAGATTTAAAAATATGATTTTCCTATCATCTTGCTTTGATATTTTGTTTAGTTTTTTTGAATCATCATACAATACATAAAATTAATAAAACTCTAGGTTTTTTTTTCTGCATTTGTCGTGATTCGAATTTTGAAAAATGGATATGTATTACAAGTAATAAAGAAAAATTGTGTGTTCAACATCCCACATCGGCTAAAATTTTTAGACAATGGTTCAGAGTCATATTATAAATAAGACCAAAATGAATCTAAATCTAAACGAGCAGAAAATTTAACTTAACAACCATCCAAATTAAAAAATTTGTATCCGGTTTAATTTGGTTCTTTAGTCGAACCGTTGAATTATACTGGATATTATAAATTTTAAAAGTTTAAAATATTATAAACATTTACACTTATAAAAAGTTTAAAATATCATGGGACGAGTTTATATGGCGGACGGGTTTGAGTCGACATTGATATAAATTTAAAATATCATTAACTCGGTGGTACAACACGGGTAAATCATCATTTCATTATTTTGTTAGCACCATCAATATTAGACATAACAATTAAGTTGATTAAACTATGTAAAAAATAAATTGTCACGCGGTATAACCGCAGGCGGATTAAATACTAGTTCGTAACTAAAAACGATTACAAATGTTTCCCGACACTTTGAAGTTTACTTTCTTGTTACAAAAGTACCTCATAACCTATATAATGTGGTGATCCCTCCACTTAGCCGGCTTTCTTGGTAGGATGGGTTCAATACAACTCTTCTCCTTGTGAGTTTAGATGGGCCTCTAGACCCCGACAAAAGCAGATTCCTTTATGAGTTTGGATTTGCCTATTTGATTTGGGGAATATAAGTCATCGTTTTGTCAATATTGACACTTCAATTATCTATAAATACAGAATCAACTTCAATTATCATAAAAAAAATCTTTTTGATCATAATTTAATTTCTTTTTAATCATATTTCTCAGAGTTAATGAGTTCCCAAAAATGATATATTACATGACAGAAAAAACCCTCTCTTCTTTTTTTTTTGATAAGAATGTAAATATTCATTTTACAATGAAAGTTTAGGTTACACAATTAATAGTAACCAAATGATGGTCCCATGCCAAAAAAGGATAAAAAAACATGAAAGCATATAACATTCTTTAACCTAATCTTCAATTCGAAACCTAAGCATAATGCTCGTGAAAGAAGAAGATTGGGGTTTCAATCTTCTTGACATGAGCTTTCAATTCTTGAACTGAGCCGACCTGATCATTTGAGAAGAGGGCAGATGGTTACATAAAAGAAAAAAGAAGAAAGTTGAACGTTATCGAGGAAGAGCACATGCGCGGTTCCTTAGTTTGCATCACTAACGACAAAAAATGATGTGTTAAAGAGGTAGCTTACTAGCTTGCATTGGTGAATTTATGAATATTCGTTGTTATGGTTAAATTAACGTTATCTTAGGTTGTACTTACTCTTATCTTTTTGTCACGTCGATCGCATTCAACAATCAAAAAAGGAAAATTATTTTTTCCAATCAAATCAAATTATCATATCTCTCTAACCCACATTTTGGCAAGAGCATTACAAACGTGGTTCGATCTCATATCTTGATACGACGGGTGTACTCAAAATCTATGGATTACCATGAAACAAGTCGGACTATTTTTGTCTATCCTTTTTATCTCAATTAAAATGATAGGAAAAAATAATAATGGTTTTACCATTCATAAAAAAAAAAATTAAAAAAAAAAAAAAAAAAATCCCCCAAGAAGAAACAAAATAGTACCCATGGAAGTCAAAAACTTTACCTCCAAGAGATTAGACAGACACTAAGCATCTTAATTGGACGCCATTATTGAAAATACTTAACTTAACTTGTATTGATATGTATGTATATCTCACTAAGCAAAATGGTGTCTTTCATATAACATTTTCCATTTAAGGTTATAACGGTTTTTATAGACGGAATGAGAGATTTATGAATGGATCTAAGTTGACGATTTTATTATAAAAAAATATAGTTTTTGAGGGTTGAAAACTAGATTTGTCAATAGTCAAATATTCGAGGTCTAATAAATGGGAGAAAGTAAATGGCTTTTGTGGTCTAATTATGGGTTTCCACTTTCTAAGCTTTTGGAAAAAACTAAAATAAAATGAGCTTAACCCTAGAAGGGGCCCAAGTCCAGAAAAGGATAACAAAATGAGTCTAACAGCCCATACCCGATTTTTAATTGTTTTTGTATGGATAAATAAATCTCTTATTCATTATCAGCTTCATTTGTTTTTCTTACAGGAAAAAAAAAGTAAATGTATTTATCTTTCGGACATAAAAACACGGTAATAAAAAAAAAAAAAGTGTATTTGATTATTCTAAAAAGACCAAAAGTAACAAAATCTTAATATAATAAAAAAAACATTATCTGAGAACCTAACCGACCTCTCTCATCCAACCACTGCGTAAAAGCACTCAAAGCACACTTTCTCTTTCTCCGTCACCAAAAACTTTCCCGAGAAAATCTCAACTCTCAAATCTCGTCTTTCCCCATTTATGAAAACCCTAGCTTCTTCTAGATCTGAATCATCCTCCCTTATAAAAAAATGGCGACGATTCCAATGGACGTCGTCAACGACATATTCCTCCGATTACCAGCAAAGACATTAGTTCGTTGCCGTGCTCTCTCGAGTCCATGTTATCATCTAATCAACGATCCCGATTTCGTCTCATCTCATCTCAATCGTGTCCTTCAAACCGGTGATCATCTCATGATTCTTCTCAGAGGTGCTCTTCATCTCTACACTGTAGATCTCGATTCACTCGATTCCGTCTCCGACGTTGAGCATCCGATGAAACGTGGTGGTCCGACTGAAGTATTCGGTTCTTGTAACGGTTTAATCGGGTTATCGAATTCTCCTACTGATTTAGGGATTTTTAATCCGTCTACTCGACAAATTCATAGATTACCTCCTTCGTCTATCGATCTTCCCGATGGTTCGAGTAATCGTGGTTACGTGTTTTACGGATTGGGATATGATTCTGTGAGTGATGATTACAAAGTTGTGCGGATGGTTCAGTTTAAGAGAGATTCAGATGATGAACTTGGTTGTACTTTTCCTTATGAGGTTAAAGTGTTTAGTTTAAAGAAGAATTCATGGAAGAGAATCGAATCGGTTTCATCGTCGATTCAGCTTTTGTTTTACTTCTATTATCATCTCTTGTATCGTCGTGGTTACGGTGTTCTTGCTGGTAACAGTCTTCATTGGGTTTTACCTCGAAGGCCTGGTTTGATTGCGTTTAATCTCATTGTCAGGTTTGATCTTGCCTTGGAAGAGTTTGGGATTGTTCGGTTTCCGGAAGCTGTTGCCAATGGTGATGTCGATATTCAGATGGATATTGGTGTTTTAGACGGTTGTCTTTGTTTGATGTGTAACTACGATCAGAAATTTGTTGATGTTTGGATGATGAAAGAATACAATGTGAGAGATTCTTGGACTAAGGTTTTCACGGTTCAGAAACCTAAAAGTGTGAAATCGTTTGCGTATATGAGACCTTTGGTTTATTCTAAGGACTGGAACAAGGTTCTTCTGGAGATTAACAATACAAAACTTGTGTGGTTTGATATAGAGAGTAAGAAGATGAGTACTCTTAGGATTAAGGATTGTCCTAGCTCATATAGTGCGGAGCTCGTTGTGAGTAGCCTTGTTTTGGGATGTATAGGAGATCTTAATAACATTAAGTATCGGAAAGAACAACGAGCTAAAGAAGCTCAAGAAGCTAAAATGATGCAGAACAGTAGAAAGAGGTGTGGTTTTCTTCTTCTTCTCTAGATATCATATGAGGAGAGAAAGCATATCCAAGTCTTACGTTTATTTTTTATTTCATTTTTCATTTGTTTTTGTATCGACATGCTCAGTATCTCGTTTGTTGTTCTTCTCAGGGATGATTTCCTGTCCAAGGGATTCAAACTGGTCTTATAAGCAAAAACAAGAGACAAGAGCTAAAGCTAAAGAAGGTAAGTGTAAAAGTTTACCATTGTTAATGGTGTTTAGTTTGCTGCTACATCCTTATTTACTTTCCTTGTTTATTGTCTCTGTTCTCTTTTGTTGCGGACAAGCGTATTTCATATTCGGGTGGACACAAGAGTCAAAGACAGAATTTTGTCATAGGTATTGATTGCTTAGAACATTCCCCCAAAGGAGTGATCATTAGGACAAATGACTTTGTGCATACGACCATATTCTAATGTCTATTTTCACATCAATCTTTATGAGAATTTGTCGATCTGCAAAACCATTATCGGGATTTGATTTTGCAGGGCAGAGAAACGGGAGGGAGAAATAGGTTCAACCAAAAGCTTTGAATACGACAGGAGATGGTAATAAACAACTGAACCTAAGTATACGTCCTTAGAGAAGAGAGGATACTTTAAACATATATAAGTGTTGGTGGTTTGTAAATAAGTGAAATTTAGAATCCCTTCATAACTTCTTTGAAGCTTGTTATCTAACGCTTTGTACTTGCTTTTAAAAGTCTCTGCATAAACTGGGATGTTAATTAAAATAAAATTTGTCATATCTAACAAGAGCTGGTTCTGTTACTTTGCCGTCATCGACATGAGCTAACGCAAAGCTTTTTGTTATTTAATAAATTTTGAAATCACTTAGACGAAAGTTGAATATTTCAACGTCGATCTTTAGTAGTCAATAAGAAACATTACACCGCCCGCTTATAAGCCTCGTCAAAATGCTGTGTTTGGTCAGCAAAAGCAATCCTAGTCACGGTACAGTATTCTGCCCAACTCTTTAAATGAAAAATTTGGATGTGACATACAAATGGACAGACGAACATGTCCAAACAATAATCTGGGAAGAGGCATGAAAGATTGGATTGGATAAAGACACATTGATTTGGGCTGAACCGTGCCTTTCAGTATGTTATAACTTGGGATATCCAGGCCACAATCCAACTAATCACCTCTATAGCAAATGTAATTGTCGAATAGCCCACTTTCTAGATTTCTTATGGGTCTAAAATGCAGCACCGTACGAGATGTGAACAGATTCCCGGTGAAAATCAAACTTAGGAGAGAAGGAGTTGACGTCTTGGTCTTGTTCCCAGCTCTTTTACCACCAAGCCACCAACGCTTAGTTACATCCACCAAAAGTTCCTTCCTATACCAATTCTTGGAGCCGTCCCTTCATTCATTTCTGTGAGGAGTCCAAAAGACAATGGTACATATACTACATATCATTGGTGCTTATCCTCCTTATGGCCAATTTAAGAAAAGTTGTGTGTTTGTAGTCATCACACAACTTCCTGATGTTTTCGAAAACGTTTTTTAGAAACTAGAACATTTCATAGAATAAAACTAAAAAGTTAATAATTCTTGGAATCTCCCAAAAACAAATTAAGCAATAAATTAAAAAGATTTGACCCGGCGATTAAGACCAAAGAAAGTAAAAAAAGAAAAAAAGGTCTTTCTTTTGTTTCTTTATCGGATTAAACGAGGAACCGTTTTAACCATAAATGACATTATTACTTAAATTCAGAGATTTTTATAATAATTTCATACAAATACATTATCTAATTACAATTAACAAAAAAAAAAAAAAGTAAGTGTGAAAGCGTCTGTTTTAACGATGGCGTAGAGAGAAGAAAATAAACATTACGGCTCTGTGTGTTAAAACCCAGACGAAACCTCCGATCATCTCCTCCTCTCTCAATCCCTTCATCTTCCTCCTCCTCCTCCTTCTCACCTCCACACACACCGTTACAGTTATTTTTACGGCCAATCGATTCGGATAAGGTTTTGGCGAAACCAGAACCGAAAGAGAGAGAGAGAGAGAGAGGGATTTCTCGTCTCTCGATGACTCTAAGCCGTTCATCAGCCTCCGATTCAACCAATAACTCTAACCGATCTTTCTCCGCCGTGGCTGGAACCGATCATAAACGGAAACTAGACGATTACGACGCCTCGTCGTCTCCTGATTACGTCGGCGTTGTTGATTTCCTCCAGAGGATGAAGAAACACGAGGTTGACGCTGATCACATGGCGGCGTCGGCGCAGCAGACTTTGATTTCTTGGAGATCCGGTGAGAATTCTGGATTTAATCGATCTCTTTCTTCTTCCGGGGAGTGTTCTTCGTCGAATCGTCCTGAGTCGACTCGGTTACAAATCTTTGTGAGGATGATGTCTGGAGGTAGAACGATTGTGATCCACGCTGATAAAAACGATACTGTGGAGAAGCTTCATCAGAGGATCGAGTGGAAGACGAAGATTCCGTTGACTGAGCAACGAGTTATCTATAAAGGTAAGCAGTTACAGTATGAACACTCGCTTGCTTATTACTCGATTGAGCAAGACGCTTCGCTTCAGCTCGTTGGTAGGATGCAGAGTACAGAGCATCCTGTGGCTTGGCAAACGATCGATGATATTATGTACACAGTTTCTCGAATGTACAAAGGTGAAATTCTTCAATCGAACATTAATGAGAAGCTCGTTGCCTTCTTTGCGATGATTCCTGTGGAGAACGATGAAGCGATTGCGAAATATTTGAAGATTTTCTCGAGTTCTTCGGTTCCAGCTGCTTTAGTGATGCTCTACGCTTCTACTTTAGAAAGGAACAAATCATGTGCTAAGAGTTCTATCAAGCTGTTTTTGAATAGTTGCACAGCCTTGCCCAAGACTCAGCAGAACTATTGTTTACCGATAGTGTTAGAGTTCTGTAAATTGCTTAGGAAAGTTTGCCCTGATCAGAAGCTCTATGTTACTTGCCGGAACACCTTGGGTTCAATGCTGGAAACGTTTGATAACCCTGGTGTATTCCATAATGGATTGTCAACTTTTGGGGTGGAGATTTTCCCCTTCTTTACCGAGTTAACTGGTCTTTTGGTGAATGAGTTAATCCAGAATTCAGGGCCTAGTTTCGGTGATTTTCATAAATTATCTTCCTTTTGGCAACACTTGAGGAAGGCCATTGAATGCCAAGTTTCCTACCCTATTCCCATTGTTTTACCTCTGCGAAATAATGTATTGGAGGCGGAAATCGGACATCTCCATCGGTTATTCGGAACCTTGTTGACTACTATGGACGTTTGTATGTGTAGGGTTGAATCTTTGTTGGCTGATAAAGAAGGTGGAAACAGTGAAACTATGTCTTCGTCGTGCTCTCAGTATCTTGCCATTTTGAAGATTATCAATTCAATGTCTAACCTCTATCATGGTGGTAAGGAACAGCTAGCTGGTACGTTAAATAAAAATAAGGGTTCATTCTGCACCCTCATTGTGAAATTTGCAAAAAGAGGAGATGACCACCAGTGGATCTTTGAATACAAGGAAGCTACCAACTTTGAAGCTAGGAGGCATTTGGCAATGCTGTTGTTTCCTGACGTGAAAGAAGACTTTGATGAGATGCACGAAATGCTCATTGATCGGTCCAATTTGTTAGCAGAATCGTTTGAGTACATAGTGGGTGCAAGCCCTGAAGCACTGCATGGTGGACTGTTCATGGAATTCAAGAATGAGGAAGCTACAGGTCCTGGTGTTCTACGAGAATGGTTCTATCTGGTATGTCAGGAGATATTCAATCCACAAAATAGCCTCTTCCTTCGGTCTGCTGATGATTTTAGAAGATTTTCTCCAAATCCAGGTAAGCGTTGTGCAGGGTTCTGTTGCTTCTTTCATGACAATCACTAGCCTATGTACAAGTGAATTTGGACCTTGCTTGAACATGCCTATAGTTCTTACTGTATGGTATCCCTTTCGCTGTTAATATGTTTTTCAATTTGCTTTATTAGAATCCTGAGAACATATTTAGTATGTCAGTATTGATAGTGTGTAGTTCCTACCATGCTCGCAAGTTTGTTTGGTCGTTATGTGAAGTAAGTATGAACAAGTATACACATCAAATATACACAATTATTGTTCTGTCATCTTAGGATCTATATGCAGAAGGGGTTACTAATGAACTTATCGGAATCCTATATTCTTACATAAACACTTGATCATGGTGCTTCTTTTCCTGCTTAACTATCTGTAGCGAAGCATCAGTGAGTTGAAATTATTTGGAAGTCATCTAGCCTTAGAAACAAGAAAGAAAGCTTCTGTAATGTCACTCTTTGCTCTAAATAGAGATATCTTCTGTGATGCTCATATGTTGATCCAATAATATTAAAGTTTTGTCTCACGTTCAGCATCCAAGGTGGATCCATTGCATCCTGATTTCTTCGAGTTCACGGGTCGTGTGATTGCCTTAGCGTTAATGCACAAAGTTCAAGTGGGTGTGCTGTTCGATCGTGTTTTCTTCTTACAATTGGCCGGACTGGAAATTTCTTTGGAAGATATCAAGGACACCGATCGAATCATGTACAATAGCTGCAAACAAATTCTCGAAATGGATCCAGAGTTTTTCGATTCAAACGCCGGTCTTGGTCTAACATTCGTGTTGGAAACTGAGGAGCTGGGAAAGAGGGATACAATAGAGCTATGTCAAGGTGGGAAATTCATGGCTGTCAACAGCAAGAACAGGAAACAATACGTCGATCTCCTCATCGAACGTCGATTTGCCACACCAATCTTCGAGCAAGTAAAACAATTTTCCCGGGGTTTCACTGATATGCTTTCGGATTCTGTACCACCCAGAGCCTTTTTCAAGAGAATATACCTAGAGGATCTCGACGGAATGCTTCGAGGAGGAGAAAACCCGATAAGCATAGATGATTGGAAAGCGCATACAGAATACAACGGATTCAAAGAGACTGATCGCCAAATAGACTGGTTCTGGAAGGTAATAAGTAAAAATGCACAAATTCTTTGCTAGATTCTAAACTTTGGAACCTAGTTGTTGAATCCCTTATTGAATTTTGTAGATTCTGAAGAAAATGACCGAGGAAGAACAGAAGAGTATACTGTTCTTTTGGACATCGAATAAGTTTGTACCAGTGGAAGGGTTTAGAGGATTATCGTCAAAGCTTTATATCTACAGATTATATGAAGCTAATGATCGTCTTCCATTGTCTCACACTTGCTTTTACCGTCTCTGTATACCGAAATACCCGACGATGTCTCTCATGGAACAACGCCTGCGACTCATTGCTCAAGATCATGTCAGCTCCAGTTTCGGTAAATGGTGACGAATAATCAAAGAATCTCTTTCTCTTTCTATCTATCTCTATCTCTCCCTCTCTGATCATTAGGGTTAGTAGATTGGTGCTTTTGGTGTATAGATTTAGAGTTGTGGTCAGCCTCTGTTTATGACCGGAAGAGAGAGGTGAAACCTTTCTTAACTTCTGTTTTTAACTTGTGAATAAATTAAATATTAAGCTCATGCCGAGGAGGAAACGATAAGTAACAAAAGGTGTCCTTTTGACATATTTAGTTTTTCAATTTTTTTGTGTTTGGATTTATCGAATCATGTTAATAAGACTAAACATTAGGGTAATTAACTTCGATTTCCAAATAGCCAAATAGGTGTCTGCACTTGTAGTTTGGTTCTATGCGTTTGTTTGAAGAGGACATTTCGTTGTGTTGAATGAAATTAGATTACAAGAACGGTATAAAGCTCTTTTATTATTGAGCAAACAAACATCAAACTCTCTTAAGACCACCTCAATGGTCTCATCATAGACAAACCCATATTATATTTAATATAATCATACTAGCACCGTAATTATCTTATTATTTTAGTGGAAACTCATCACTTTATATAGGATTTAAGAAGATACAAAATGTACTCATATGTAAAAAAGCTTTATTACACTGCCTTGCCGTCAACAGCCGGAGCTTCTGCCGCCGGTTTAACATCTTTCTCCTCCACAGCTGCTGGAATTCCAACTGGTTTCTCCTCTTCAACCGGAGCTATCTCGGTTTTTTCAGTTTCTTTCTCTACCTTTGGTACTTCTTCTCCTTTGATTTCAACTTCAACCGCGGTGGCTGAGTCATCCGTATGAACGGTTTCCTTGGGCGTCTCGGTCGTTGGCTCCGTTGTTGTCTTCTATTCTGTGTTTGGTACTATTTTCTCAACCTGCAGTAAGAAATCGATCGAGCTTTACATCATGAATCAGCCTTTATAGAGGATTTATAGATCAACAACTAATGGTGATGAACTATTAACAAAATTTACAAGAGCGTTCGGAAAAAACTGAAAATTATCACATGGAGATATTATTACACTAGTACACATGTTTTGTTGTCTGAAAAATACGGTAAGTTTAAATTAGTTGTACATATGTCACATATTTTTTATTTTTTTTTGAGAGCAATTATTTATGTCTTATCAACGGATTTAAGACCATAAATTAAAGATTTGATAGTTACTGAGTATCAAAATAACTACTTCAACTTTACAAATGGATCAAAAGAAATAAATAAATACCTCAACACCAGCCATTTGGAGACTCTATAGAAGAAGAATATGAACAAAGGAACTATATAAGTATGGGTGATATTAGAAAAGGAGGGATAGTTGTGACTTGTGAGTTTAGCGAAGAAGATATTTATAGACTTGATCTTCAAAAAGTAAAACCATAAAAATGAATTAAAAATAAATAAAAATTGTTGCCTGATGTGTCATATATACAGGTAAGAACATCACTAATTAAAGTGTGTAGAGTAAATTACCTTATGATGAAGTGTTTATGTTTGGCTCGTGGAGAACAAATTACTGTAATCCGCACTGGCGGATCTAGAAAATTACTTTGCATAGGCATAATATTTTTGTTATATAAATTTGATTTAAAATACTAAAAATTCGTATTATTTTTGAAATATTAAATGTTTGCAAAAATTATCGTTTAACTAATTAAAGAAAGAATAATAAAAACAAATTTAAATTTGACAATTAAATAATTAATTTAATAAACTATTTGAAAAAGTGAAAGGAAAAAAACAACATAAAGAGAGTAAGATGTTATCGATCTTGAGATATGAGGGACACATTGACACGATCAACCAAAAATGCTATATCACTTTATCAAATCCTTAACACAAACACACATAATTATAGATTTAGTATGAGATATATGCCCCACTTCCATATAACTTATGTCCACCCCTGGTAACCTGTCTTTATCATGTGATATTTTTTCATAAAATTGTGATAATTTTTTTTTCGATGTCTATTGTATCATCATTGTCTCACGAAAAACGAATATGGTTTTCGAAAATACATCGACAACAAATAACTTTATCCACACTACAAAGATTTAAACAACGATTCAAAATACATCAATTTAAGTTAGACAATTTTATATTTGGCATACATAAATACGACAAACAATTATACATGCACCACATTTGAGATTTCTTGTAAATTTACTTTTATTAATTTGCATAATTCAGGATTCAAATCTCATATTTATGTGAAAACAATAATAAACTTTAGCTCAAGTAGTGGACCAAATTTTTAATTTTTGGTGGTATTTTAGAACTTTTTACCTATTCTAAATGATTATTATGTGAAAATGTTATATATTGAATTCTAAACACCAATGACCTCCTCGGAACACTTTTTTTTTTAGTTCTAACAATGTCCAAATAAAATGAATTTTTGATAATGAGTTGGTTCAATATTTGGTGTGGTACACTTGGACATATGTATAGATGACAACCATCTGTCATTATTATGCTTTCGTTTTCATCTTTTTACTTTTTTTCCCAGATTTTATTTCTCTACTTTAGAAGTTTAATTCTCTCACGTCACCTCTTTTATTATATATCTTTATTCCTTCTAGTTTTCTGGACCATTACTTTCAAGTTCCCATGTTTTGATATTCAACCGAAATTTATACTACAACGAATCATTCGATTCCTTTCTTGCTTTCGCTATTTTATTTTGATACTTTGTTTGAAGAGAACTAAGACAGTTTTTAGCATCGAAATCATGGTTTTACCAATATAATAAGTCTTGTTTTAGCATCTACTGCATCGTGTGATTAGAGTTTTATGTCGTTATCGTATTATGATCCATATTTAAATTCAATTGTGTTCTTGTAAAATAGAATGACATATTTAACTAGATTGAATAAATATAACTACTAAGTATCGTTTTAAGCAGGGGCGGAGGCAAATTGAACATTATAAATGCAATTGACACCAATAAAGTTTTTAAAATCGTTTTAATTCACATCAAAAAATTTAGATATATATGAGTCCAATTGTAAGTTTGAACCCAATCCAATTATAAGTTTGACTCTATTACATTAAACAAAGTAAACATGAGTTAAATAATCAAATTATAAGACCCTAATGATTTGACCCAATTCAAGTTATAAGACCCCAATGATTTGACCCAATTCAAGTTATAAAAGCAAAAAGCCGGTTATAAAAGCCAATAATTTTGATCCAACCCAATTGTAATTTGTAGCAATTAAATAACTTAATAATAAGTCTGTCACTTAAATTTAGAGATGACAAATGGGCTGTCCAAGTCTAAACGGACATGTCCGTTTTTTGGACATTGATGATCAAAACCCAAATATGATCACGTCCAAATAGGACCAAAGTATTGACCAAAAAAAAAAATAGGACCAAAGCCAAATAAGACCATGACTAATTGGACTGTTCGCGGAGTCCAGATTATATATGAACATAATTCGTAAATATACCAAAAAAAACTTTATATTAAACAACTTATAAGTATTTTACATACTAAAATTCATACTAAACATACTAAAATTCATATTTAAACGGTTTTATAAGTTGTTTTATAAAATTTGATTTTGGTGGGAAAAAATTGATTCCTTAATTTTGGCGAGAAAACGTAATTTTGCTATTTTGGCGCGAAAACGTGATTCCGTTATTTTGGCGCGAAAACGTGATTTTGTAATTTTGACGGAAAACACGATTTTGTAATTTTGACGAGAAAACGGGACAGTTCATGTTCAAAATTTTTTTCCTAAATTAAAAATCTTAATTTTTAAGGATTATTTGACAGTTCATGTCCAAATGAGTTCGCCCCATTTGTTTGCAGGCTAAATTGGTTTTTAACCCATATTAACCGCTTCGATTTTGGATGTCACCATAACCGAACTATTATAATTTGGACTGGTCTAGCCCATAATCATCAGACCCATTTGACATCCCTAAGCTTAATTGACGATTTGTTTTCTTAAGAGAATCACTTCACCCCTTCTTTCTTCTTTCTCGAAGACACTATCGTTGTCAAATTTCAATTTTAGGTAACAAACTTTCAATGTTTCATACATTAAAATTGTTTGATTTTTGCTTTTTGAAAATCGTTTATAATACGATATGTTGCCATTGATTTTTTTTTTTTTCAAAATATTGATTTAGTTCATCGTTTTAGACTTATAGCGTAACTAATAAACTAAATGATAAACTTAAAAGAACAGTTTACAATTTTTAAAATTAGTACTAAATTTTGAGCTTTTATAAGAAAATACGAGAGGTTATTTCCACGCAGCCACCAGGCCCCAGGGGTAGAAGAAGCATTAACAATATTTATGTGATCTCATTTTTATCCTTATTATTTTAATTTATTAATTAAAAAATAAAATCTTTTAGTGTATTTATAAAATGTATAATAGAAATTTATATAATTTTTAATTATGTGAAACTTGTCAAAACAACATTTTTTGTGAAACACAGCTGAGTATAGAATAAATTTGTGTTACTAAATTTGATTCCGAAGTATAAAAACTGTAAAATAGAAAAACATATTTAAAAAACTTTTAGATTAACTAAAAGAGCATGAGAATGAGGTTGTTTCAAGTTATTGAATTTCCAGAGTAATTGAAGCGAAATCGACTCGACAAAAATTGTATAATCAATTAAAAGAACTACAAAATTGGATAATCCAAGACACACCACATGTATCGGTTTAGGTCATCGATCAAATCAGAGTACCAAAACAATTCCAAATCTTACCAAACTAAACCGAAGCATTACATTCTCGTAAGTCGTAACACACAGTTAACCAAACTTAACCAAATCAAACCGGAAACAAATAGTACTATTGTATATGGAGAAAAATTTATAGAGAGCAGTGTTGCAACAAAAGAAAAGCAGAAGCAGAATCAGAATCAACCGTAACAGAAGCTATAACTGTTAAGTCTCAATTTGAAGTCGAAGTTTCTACAGAGTTTAGGTGTTTTCAACATCTAGTGAGGCAAACCCGATGTGTGTCTCAAAACCATATCGTCATTGTCTCTACTTCACAAGTTTTCTTAATACGGATTCTGCGCGCTGCTCAAATCGAGGTAGAGCCCATTCGTGTTGAATTATGTCGAGACCATCCTTCTCTGCACCCAGGCTCTGATCAAAATTACAATGCAAAGATACTGATTCAGATATTGCAAAAGATTGAAAACATAAACAAAATTTGAACCAACACTTTGTAGAAGTGTGACTGAGAATGATCACAAGTAAGGTTAATATATATATATATATATATTCTGATTACCTTTGATGCATCAAATCCAAACCCACCCATTTGCATCATACGTTGTGTGTCATCAATGGCTGCATAAGAATCAAAAAGTATACACGATTATGACCAAACTTTAGCTTTTGAGGAATGTGGAGCAAATTAGTATGCGAAAATTAACCATTTTCATCTCCGAGAATGAGACTGAACAACCCTCTTAATCCAAACAAGTTCAAGAAGTACCTGAGACGCGAAAGAAAAGCTCATGAAACAAGAGAAAGGGCAATACTCGGAAGCAACTACGATTAGCATATCGAAAATCTAGAGAGGACCGAGATAACATAAAGTTCTTTATGTAACTTGGGTAACTTACCAGGAACGACTACTCACGTAGCTAACATCGACAGTGCTCAAGTCAATGCCATTCTGTAACATTGATCTGAACCTCTGAGTAAGTGGGAATGGTATTTTGGCTGTAAGATAAACGAAGAAGACTCAGCTGCTATAGACTTATAAAAACTTGCAGAGACTAAAGAATCAAGGAGACGATTAACTGATGAGCAAATGATAGGAATGAAACAGCCAGGTATAGATCAAATTCATATTTGCTGTTTATCAGGTGACGAAGAAGAATAATGGCAGAAACGTTTTTAGGAAAATAAACCTGCAACAAATCCAGAGAAGAAGAAGTTGACCCATGCAAAAGTGAGCGTCTGCAAAATGGAAAGTTATATCATTTTCTTATATTACCAATATCGCAAAGATATAAAAGAAAGATTTCAAATTCAATCTACCTGAGGAATAATCATTGAAAGATTTTTCTTCATCATATCCATGGCCATGTTAGGATCAGAAAACATGGCAGCTTGTGGATTTTGAGCTTCTCCCTTGGGAACATGTAGCAAACCATTCTCCTGCAGCAAGTAAAAACATAGTTTTCTCACATTCCATATCCATCGATACACTCATCAGAAACTATTGAGCTGTTCACAATTATTCTCACGCAAAACAAAGAGACAGTAAAAGAAAGACAAGAAGCAATAAAAAAGCTTTCCTCGAGTAAATCTGCACCGCACGCAACTGATAATCAACTATACCGAGCTTAGTAATACATAAAGAGTACCAAAGCTTCGATTAAGAAAGCAAAGCAGAGCCTAAGCTAGACTTTTGACAAACAAAGATCACAAAGAATGCTATGTACATAGGTTATAAGCTATTCACGAATAATCCACAACAAAAATCAAGCTTCAACCAAGACTCACGAAAGGTCAAATCTTTGAAAACTCATTACCTCGTTGGTAAAGTAGAATCTCCGAGTGCGAAATGATCTCGGCGGGATAAAATTAGCACCGACCTTAAGATTCCGAGCTCTGATTACAACTTGCCTAGAAAACAAATCAATCTCAAATCAGCTAACAACAACACATAGATACATATATAGATTACAGTTCCAGAGAACGGGGAGGAAGAAGACTTACCCTTCTTTAACCATCTTAGCATCAGGAGTTGGAGAAGAACGCATAAGCTTAGAGACAAAGTATCGCAAAATACCGATGAGAACCATCACAACGGAGAGAGGAATAAGAACCCAATCTCTGATCGCCGTATCAAGAACTAGATCCTCCGCCATTGTTAAATTCTCTCCTAAACCCTAATATTATCTCTCTCTCGTCTCTGCTTCTTCTGAGATCTTCTTCTCTCTGTTCGATTCGATTCGATTTGATGAAGCAAAACAAACACGATCTGAGAGAGTCGAATCCGATAAATTAGTGGAAATATCTTTATTTATTTTTATTTTTAAGAAAATCTGAAACCTTCTGACTCAGGCAGAGGCTTTGCTGTGTTCCCTTTATAAAACCCTAATTTGTTGTCTATTAAACCCAAAGTAAATCCCTAGTTTCTTCTTCTAACTCATCGCTTCCTCTCTGAACTCATAACTTAGAACCTCGGAGACGAAGAAGATGACGGTAGAAGCAGTGAATCCTAAGGCGTATCCGTTAGCTGATTCTCAGTTAGCGATAACGATTCTTGATCTTGTTCAACAAGCTACGAATTACAAACAGCTTAAGAAAGGAGCTAATGAAGCTACCAAGACTTTGAACCGTGGGATCTCTGAGTTTGTTGTCATGGCTGCTGATGCTGAGCCTCTTGAGATTCTTCTTCATCTTCCTCTTCTTGCTGAAGATAAGGTATTGATTTCTTCTTATCCTTCTTTTTCTTATGAATCTGAATTAGTACTTTCTTTGGCTCTGGAGATTTGTCAGCTATTTCAAAGTTTTAGTTGTTTCACTTGTTACCTCAGTAGAAGAATCTGAATATGTTGACTTGTGTATGATTAAAAGGAACTATGCACCTCTCTGTAGATTTATTTGTCTATAAGACTCCAATTTTTGAGATTGTAAGTCATGTTCTAATGTAGCAATCACTTAACTAATTGGTGGTTGTGTAGATCTTGAATGTAGGAGGCTGATTCAATTCAGGATTTTTAGGCATAAAGAAGCTAACTTTATTCTGTATTAACATACCTTATGTGATGAGTTTATTCAGTGATTCTTGGTCTTGGGATATGCAATACCAAGACTTTAGTTTCTGGGTATCAAACTCTGTTGATTGATGAGTATTTTAGTTGAAAGGGACCAAAGTATGTGATTCTCATTTTAAGTTGTTTATTCATAGTTGAATTGGGCTGCATATACATATCTTTATTAGTTATTTTTTGCAGTCTGTTTCACAAGCAACATTCTGATCCTGAGTCTGTAACTAACCATTTCTTCTCTCTCTTTGTTTTTAAATTGTTGCAGAATGTGCCGTATGTGTTTGTGCCATCGAAACAAGCCCTTGGAAGAGCATGTGGTGTAACAAGACCTGTGATCGCTTGTTCGGTTACATCAAACGAGGCTAGTCAGTTGAAATCTCAAATTCAACAGCTCAAGGATGCCATTGAGAAGCTCCTAATCTAGATTTTTGGTGGGTATGAATGAATGATGGGTCTCTCCATTTATGGAGTGTGGCTTTGACTGAAGTGAGTTTGTGCAACTTTAGCTTTTGAAAACAAAAAACATGTGAACAAATCCTATCCATTTTGGAGATTGTAGTGCTTTTTATTTGATATTGTGTTGGGGCAAATGCATCTTTGAACAACAACAATCATTTTAAATTGAGTTTCTTAGATTTTGGTTGTTGGTTTGGTGATTTTGGTCTTTTTTTTTTTTTGACAACAAAGACTCCAATATACTAAGTTACCAAAATGAAACACTCTCCTCTAAAGAGAGCTTGTCGGAAACCAATAAACTTACATGGAATACATAGGTCCATGGGTTTTAACAAGAGAGATCACTCGGACAAAACTAATGCAAAGGAGCATAATATAGACTAAAAGATAATAAACAAAGTCTAGAGATTCAAATAAAGATGAAAATCGTTGCAGAGATAGTTTGCCATTCGAGAAGCTTGAAATTCTGAGTAGTGTTGAAACTCCATACTTTGTGTCATAAGTGTCGAAACACTCAGTCTTTGAAAAGGGTGATCGCATGTACGACGAGAGAACTCTCGCGGGCCAAGAGGCGTGTCACTTTGGCGAAGAACATAATACATACTAAAAGATAACAAAGAGAGTCTAGAGACCCAAACAAAAACAAAACCATCGCGGAGATAATTTGTCACTCGAGAAATTTGAAGTTCTGAGTAGTATTGAAACTTCATACTTGCGTCATAAGTGTCAAAATACTCAGTTCTTGAAAAGGGTAGTCGCATGCCGGACGAGAGAGAACGCTCGCGATTCGAAAACTCTCCGAAATGGAAGAAAAGGTGGATAAGATCTCACCCAACCGGAGGAAAACGCCAAAAAAATATTTCTATTGGGCCAGTTAGGCGTTAAACCCATAAATGATGATGGGCCTGTGGAGATGCGATAGACAATGAAGAAGAATTGGATTTGGTCTTTTGGCCCAATACCAACAAAGTGATTTTGGTGTTTTGTTGAAACATAATGGTAAAATTAATGTGTAAGATAGGGAACCAAATGAAGCATGGAAGAATCTATCATCAATGCGAATACAAAATATTTTCCGTCAGAAAAAAAAGAAAACAGATTTTAAATCGATCTTTACCCTACTCATTTAGGTGTAATGAGTTAATTAGTGAACTAACATGTTTGTTTGAAAAATGTGACGGTTTTATCTTTTTTCTTTATTGATCTTACTCTCTACGAATATTTGTAGTTGAATATAATTGAATATACGACTATACGACTATATAAATATTTAACATTTGTCTCATAACTTGAATACAGTATTACTGAAACTACCTATACAGTGTAATTTTGGATTTGGTTTAATGAATGTTATTACTTATTAAGCGAGACCCAAAAATAAGTAAAAAAATCTAATTATGTAATCTTACGAACATCTCTGTGAGAGGGCAAATCTGACTATTTACATGCAAGCCTGACTCTCTCTATACTATATATAACCTCCTCTTCAGAAGAGAACCAAATCTTACGCCCTACCAACGAAACTTTAGGATTTTTCTCAAATTCATTCGTACACAAAATTCTGTATTGCAATCTCAAATCCGAAAGGTAATAAGTAACCCTAAAATGTTTGAACACAGAATCGTTCGTTTTAGCTTCGATTGCTTACTTTTGTGATCTTCGCAATTAGATTTCGAATTCGGCAAACCCTAATTTGTTTCTCTTATGGATCCTTTACGGATACAGAAAGAAGACGATTCTTTGGATCGGAACATTATGTCGTACTGTTTACAGCTAAAACCGGCTTGTATCGGATGTGGATCACAGTCCGATTTGTATGGAAGCTCTTGCAGACACATGACGTTGTGTTTGAAGTGTGGTAAAACCATGGCTGAGAATAAAGCTAAGTGTCTCGACTGTGGAACCATCGTCACGCGTTTGATTCGGGTAAGATTTGTGTATCTCCTCACTCCAGTTGCAAACTATTTTGTAGTTTCGGAAGAATAATTCAATTGTTGATTGGGTGAATTTTTTTTTAGGAATATAACGTTCGTGCTGCGGCACCCACCGATAAGAACTACTTCATTGGTAGATTTGTGTCTGGTCTTCCAAATTTCAAGAAAAGCTCTGAGAATAAATGGTCTCTTCGTAAAGATATACCACAAGGTCGTCAGTTTACTGATGCACAAAGGGTAATTTTGTTTTTGTGTTGGTTCTTTATACCAATCATTTTGGTGGGTTTTTTACAATGCTTATTAGATTTGTGTGAATTCTAATTTTTGTAGGAGAAGTTGAAGAACAAACCTTGGATTTTGGAAGATGAAACTGGCCAGTTTCAGTACCAAGGACATCTTGAAGGCTCTCAGTCTGCTACCTACTATCTCTTAGTGATGCAGAACAAAGAGTTTGTCGCTATTCCTGCCGGTTCTTGGTATGGAGAAACAAATTCAATAGCTTCTTCTGTTGATATGTTTCTCTGTTAGTGGTTGGAGTCTAAAGGAAATTTATGTGGTATAGTTCAGAAGACATTTTTTTTTTCGTTTCTTGATTTAGGGAAATGTTTTTTGGATGGATCAGTTTGTCAATCATTTGAGACCTTTGCTATTTTCTGACTCCTTTTTTTTTATTGTGTTAGGTATAACTTCAACAAGGTTGCACAGTATAAGCAACTTACATTAGAAGAAGCGGAAGAGAAGATGAAGAATCGTAGAAAAACTGCTGATGGGTATCAAAGGTGGATGATGAAAGCTGCAAATAATGGTCCAGCATTATTTGGAGAAGTGGATAATGACAAAGAGGCCGGTGGAAGCAGTGGAGGTGGTGGCAGGGGTCGTAAAAAGTCATCAGGCGGTGATGAAGAAGAAGGAAACGTCTCTGACAGAGGGGAGGAAGATGAAGAAGAAGAGGCATCACGGAAAAGTAGACTCGGGCTTAATAAAATGAGTAATGATGATGATGAAGAAGGTCCAAGGGGTGGTGATCTTGACATGGATGATGATGACATTGAGAAGGGTGAGTAGTAATCTATATATGGACAGGATTGTTCTTCATTATTTATTTAACAAAACTGATGAAATGGCTGTAAATTTTTATTTATTCAGGGGATGACTGGGAGCATGAGGAAATTTTCACTGATGATGATGAAGCAGTCGGTAATGATCCTGAGGAACGTGAAGACCTGGCTCCTGAAATTCCTGCTCCTCCAGAAATAAAGCAGGTCTGTATTTACTATTGTACTTCACTTGCAATATACATTTTTCTGTGAAACTGAATATAGTAATTTAATTTGGTAATCCCATTTATATGTTATCCAAGTTTCAATGTTTACTAAATACTGGATTATTGAGTCTTTACTTTCTATGAGGTCGTAACTTTCTTTTGACTTCCCTTGCAGGATGAAGATGATGAAGAAAATGAAGACGAGGAGGGAGGGTTGAGCAAATCTGGTAAAGAGTTGAAGAAACTGCTTGGTAAGGCTAATGGTTTGAATGAATCTGACGAAGACGATGATGATGATTCAGATGATGTAAGCCTCTTCAATTTTTGACCTATTTTACTTCAGCTCATTTAACTGGTTTAGATTCACGCAAATCATCCTGAATGTCATTTCTTAGGAGGAGGAGACAAACTTCAGTCCAGTTACGAATTCAAAACAGAAGGAGGTGGCGAAAGAAGAACCTGTTGATAATGCACCTGCAAAACCTGCACCATCTGGACCTTCTCGTGGAACACCTCCTGCAAAACCATCTAAGGGAAAGAGAAAACTAAACGACGGTGATTCTAAAAAGCCTAGCAGCTCTGTTCAAAAGAAAGTGAAGACTGAAAATGTAAGATACTTGGTTCTGTTTATGCTATGTTGGAAATATTCAATCTATGAACGAGGTGAAAGCATATGAAGTAAGAAGGTTTTTTTTGAGGATTATCGGCTTAACCAATTAGGGATAAGTTTTACACCTGTTTGGATAATAAGAGTTGATCGCTTGTGTTGTCATTTGATTTCTAACAAACAGGTTTTTGTAATCATTGTAAGCAGGATCCGAAATCTTCAGTGAAGGAAGAGAGAACAAACTCGGTTTCCAAATCCAACACACCAACAAAATTAGTGAAAGCTGAACCAGCTTCAGCTCCTGCATCATCCTCAGCTGCGACCGGGCCTGTGACTGAAGACGAAATCCGTGCTGTTCTGATGGAGAAGAAGCAAGTCACTACACAGGATCTTGTTTCCAGGTTTAAGGCACGGCTTAAAACCAAAGAGGTAAATATCCAATATAATCTTCTGTAGTACCCTAGTCTAATTCTTTATTGAATGACCATATGGTTTTTGATCTGTGCTTATTCTCTGATTGTTGTGTCCTTTTACAGGACAAGAATGCCTTTGCCGATATTCTGAGGAAGATCTCAAAGATACAGAAGAACGCTGGTTCTCAAAATTTTGTCGTTTTGAGAGAAAAATGAGAGCTTATCTTGATTGGGAACTAACTCTTTTTAATGTTTTTCATCAAGTAAAAATAAGAATGTTTTCTCAATTCTTGACTTCAAAAATGTTTAATTCATAACATAATTCGTAAATGATGGGTTGGATCTAAAATCAATAGTTTCTATCCAGCTAACAGTTTAACATAATTATTTTCTTTTTAATTTCGTACAAAAATGATTTTAGTCACACTAATTTTTTTTATTGTTGCTGCTTGAAACACTGAGTTTCCCCAGAATGGGTCTTCGATGTAACTTTTCTAGAAGAACATATAGATGGGGAAATAACATATAACAACATCCCAGACCCATTCTAGGAAAACTCAGTATCTTAAGTGAATAATTAGGAACTAGCTTACGATTGTATGTACGAGTTTTTAAATATTGAATTAACCAAACTAAACCAATTCCGAACCGAATCCAAAAACAAACCCGCAGAGAAATAAAATGGAAAATGGAGAGAAATACAAAAGGAAACTGGCCGTCAAAGCCCAATTGTGAATGAGAAAAAGAAATAGGAATATAACCATAAAAGCCCAATCGTAGGAATCCTATTTTGATTAGGATTTAGTGTAATTTGGATATATTTAATGTATAGAAAGTTACAGTTGGTTTATGAAAATCGAACCCCACATCCGACCTAACGGTAAAACCACGCAAGATGGAACCTGTGACTGAAGACGAAATCCGCAATGTTCTGATGGAGAAGAAGCAATTAACTACGCTGGAACTCGTTATGAGGTTTAAGGAAAGACTTACAACCAGAGAGGACAAAGATGCATTTGCCAATATTCTCAAGAAGATCGCAAAGCTACAGAAGAACGTAGGTTCTCAAAAATACTTTGTCGTGTTGAGAGATAATGAGACTCCGCTATCTTCATGATCTCATCTCATGTGAGTTGGTAATTATAAGAATATTTTCTCGTTTCTTGATTTCAATATGTTTAAACCGGACCTATTTGGTTCCTGGTGAGACTAATAATGTATAACAAGAACAAGAAAGAAACAAATTCAGATAAAATCTTAAACTTTATTTAACTGATCAGCAATGTATTAACTATCATATCATACAAATTCTACTCTATGAGTCAATAGAAGTTGCAGAGGACCTAATACTTTTAACAAACTAATGAACAAAAGAAAACTATATTTGTAAAATCTTCACCACTTTGTTCTCTCCTTCATTGGGTTTTTGGCTTCTCAATCTTAACATATGGAAGGACTCCCATAAAGTAATTTACCTTCGGGTTCCAATCCCGTTGCTGAGCTCGACAAAACATCAAGAAAGTGTTTGCCAAATACGAGTTAAAACCCATGAAGACATGCCACAGAGCATGTCCTTGCGGGTTTACAATCCATTGAGATATCGTCTCGCAGAAAACACGGTCGCAGAACCAACAGATGCTTCCGACAAGAAGAGTAGCAACATACCACTTCCCAATCCGTTTGGCTAAATTGTCATGAGTGTGAATATAGTACTTGAACATCCGGGGAATGCAGAGAAGGCAAAGGATCACGTAGTGTACCTTGAAACCGATATCAAACCGGAGGAATGCATGGACTGCGGCGAATACCGCACCATAGAGGAATAGAAAAGTGGGCATAGTACTTTGGTAATGCCAATCTGGTGAGTAAAGAATGTACATGTAGAGAAGTATCTCCCATACCATAGGAGTCTCATCACTCTGTTGTTGCCTGCTTGAGATACAGAGACGAAGACTCATAATCCATCACATAGAAAAAGCAAAATACTCAGTTTCTCATGTAACTCCCTACTTTTTACTAGAATGTTTAAACACAAAACCCTATTAACTACCATGACTCAAAAAGACCAGTAAAGTTTGTAGGGAACTACTCCAATTTCAACACTTGCAACCAAAATAATAAAGGAAAGATATAACTTGGTTTCGTTTCTATAAAAGTCTACTAACAGATCTTGAGGTTTTGATGCATCAATCTAACAACTACCATGACTTAAAAAGACCTGAGTGAGTCAGAAATTCTACAAAAGAATCATAAACCGGTTGACAGTATATATATATTCTGGACTAGAATGTTATAACAATCTTGAGATTTTCATGCATCAAGCTAACAACTACCATGACTGAAAAGAGACCTTTCTACAATAAATTACTCTAATGCTTGGACAAGGACGGTACTTACAGGTGTTGCAATGTAGCGTGGTAGAGCATGCTCCCTATAATAAGTATCATATTTGATATGTGAAGAATACTAAACCTCTTTTCAAACCGTTGCCTTAACGCATTGAGAAGACCGATAAGAGCCAATAAAACCCCAGGAACATTTGATATGGTGTTACAAAACTCTGCAATGTAAGAAGAGTAAGCGTAGTTCTTCTCACAACACTCTATAGTAGATGTCACTGGACCCCAAAAGCTCGATACATCATCCGTCATTTCTTATCTTTCTTTTGTACAAAATTAATAAAGAATCAAACAGCATCCTGCAGATAACAAAAACAAGCAACAACCTTAGTAAACACAAACTGAATCAAATGTCACAAAAGCTTCTAATTTTATTACCGTGAAAGAGTCACTACCCACAAACATGTAAAGGGAACGTTGAGAGTCTTTATATATAAGATTCAAAAGCATGATTTTGGAAATTAACAAGCAATTTATACCATAATAATGATTTTAACCAAACCAGCACGCTAACAGTAGCAAATGATAAATTTCAAAAGATTCTCTTAAGACTAAACAGAATCAGAACTCAATCCATACTTTAATTTCGAAACGTCATCACAGTAGATATATTAAAACAGAAATAGCTATTGAAATTTGATCCCAATTCGAATCACTGATGGTGCATTTTTTTCCAGTCTTCCTCTTTCCAGTGATGACACTGGATAAGAAGTAGAGGACTAACACTTTCAGACGATCATCGGAAGGTTTTTTCATTGACAATATAAGTTTGGATATTGATGACAGTACAATCCCGAAATGAGTGCAAATTCTCAGAGAGAATAGCGGATGGGAACGCCATTGACAATAAACCAATATTCTTTCTTCTTCTCTAAACAAGTTGTGCGAAAAAGATCATCCACATACCCATCACCTTATGATTAAAGTCTGTATGCATGTGGAAGAAGTGTTTGAACTGTGGGTGCTCCCTAAACATTTTCAACTCCTTGCCTTTAAGATGACCCTCCAATGTTTCCACTGTCTTATGAATATAGCACTTTCCTGACATCTTAAACGGCTTCATATATTCACTGGGACCAAAGTACATTCTTAAAAGTTGTAGTGCTTCAGATTCCTCAGCAGGATCCTGCAATCAAAATCAAGTTGTACCAATTTTTACAAAGTTGTATATTTTTGTTTCAGGAATTTATAATTAACAAAATCAGCTCAGTTATACTTAGTTGTGCAAAATTTAGAAATATACCGATGAATCCCGAGATATTGACTCAGTTGCTTCATCAGAATCAACTTCCGGCGCCGCTTCTTCTTCTCCATATTCTATGATTTTCTCTTATTTTGGAGGATCGCTTTGCTCTGTATGTGGAGAGGCGGCATCTAGAGGATTAGCCTCTCCACATACGTTTGCGTTTTTTCTTCGCGCCATTACTATCTTTTTCCACAAACCTATAAACCAAACCTAAAACAACAGAATCAATTAAGAGTAATCATCAAAATAGAGAAAAAATCGATTCTACATATAACTAATCAACAAAATTCCCAATTCTACATAATTAATCATCAAAATAGAGAACAAACTCGATTCCGAAACTTCAATTGATTTTTCCATAAAATCGAAAAAAAAATATTGAGTTCAACTTAAAATTAGTAGTTGTCCCTAGCTGTACCCGTACGAGGAAGAGAAGATGAAGAGGAGTTGAGTTTCTTCGCGAAAGAGGAGAAGATTTAAAAGAAACAGACAAGGATAAAATGAAAGTAAAGTGTTGATTTAGGAATTTAAATACAAAAAGTTCGGGTTTTTTTGACCCGGTTGGGTTTATCAAAACTCAAATTATAAAGGGTTTCAATGTCTTTCTATCTTATTACGATTTTTTAAAAATCAAAATAAAATTAGTTTTTAAGAGAGGAACATTAGAGATTCTTTTTTTAACTTTAGCAAGCTCTCGAAAATTTGATCCAACTACGAATTTCCTCAATTTAATGAGTTTTTTTTTCCATATCCAAGATCACACACTACCTTCACGAACATTCTAAACAGATGTATTAAAAAAGAAATATCAACTTTGAAGACGATACACCAATTGAATTAACAATCATAGGCAATCGTCGATGAGGCTTTTGTTGGGCACTTACTGATGTTTCATGACCTTTGATCTTAACAAAGATTTGGATATGTGTTTTTGTTTTTATTTGATAATCCTTTTGGCTGGTATGCATGAATCATTTTCGATATTCTGTATAATATTGTCTTTTGGGTTACAAAATTTATGTTTGACTCTTCGTAATAAAGGTTTTTCAGTGGTAAAAGAAAACTGCTTTTAATTAGACACTACATCGTAGACTAAGATGAATTTTAACCAAAGCCACTGGTAAATCAATCGTTTATGGTTTTCAACTTTTACGAATCTATAATTTATTTTATTTCTAAAATGTATTTTTTCATTCATCTTCAACCACTGAAATATACTCTTTACATGTCCCGTCCAAGTAGAGTGGACAGAGATGCACTGGCCAGTAACTCATGTTTTATATATATATATATATATTTTTAAGTTTTACATAAGAAAATGGTTCATATTTTTTTACAAAAATAGATATTAGCCAAAACATTTCTAATAAAGAAGCCTAATTTTTCCAAATTCCACCCACGATGCCGACAATTGAATATCACTCACCTTTGCTTCGCTGATGATATATTGATCTTAGCTGATGACACATTCCGCTCCGTTGAAGGCATAATGCAGATTCTTGATGACTTTACTGCAATCTCGGGGTTGCGAATAAGTATGGAGAAATCTACTATATATATGACCGGTATTACACCACCTACTCAACAAAGAATTTTGGACCAGTTTCACTTTGATGTAGGTCAACTGCCAGTCAGATACCTTGGTCTCCCATTGTTAACGAAGAGTATGACACACAACGACTTCCTTCCCCTCCTCGAGAAGATAAGATCCCACATCCAATCTTGTACCACCAGGTCTTTGTCTTTTGCTGGCCGTATGCAACTAATCAAGTCGGTGCTCTCAAGTATAGCAAATTTTTGGCTCTCCATATTCCATCTTTCCAGCAAATGCATCCAAGAGATAAACAAGCTTCTCTCATCTTTCTTGTGGTCCGGTCCGTCTTTAAACTCTCATAAAGCAAAGATTTCTTGGGACATTGTTTGCAGGCCAAAAAATGAAGGGGGGTTGGGAATAAGATCGTTAAAAGAAATGAATGTAGACTCCATATTGAAGTTGATTTGGCAAATAGTTTCTAGAAAGGACTCTATATGGGTGCAGTGGATATATCGAAATTTGCTTCGTGGAGAGTCCATTTGGTCGGTCCGAGATACAGGTGCGGGATCATAGATATGGCGTAAATTATTGAAATATCGAGACAAGGCAAAGAACTTTCACATGGTGGAGGTCAAGTCAGGTCTAGAAACTTCGTTCTAGTTTGATTCATGGTATTCACTCGGTCGTTTATATGACCATCTTGGCAGTCAAGGCTTTATTGATCTAGGCATTGGGAAAAAAACTTTCGTCGCTTCGGCATTGATGACCCACCGTAGAAGACATCATAGGACCGAGATTCTAAATAAGATAGAGGATCATTTGCAGACAACACGTAACAGCCTCAATGCTTTGGAAATAGATCGATCACTTTGGAAGAACAAGACAGGGGCCTTCACGCATAACTTCTCATCCAAGGACACTTGGCACCAAATACGGGAACCGAATCCAAGTTGTGAATGGTATAAGGGAATATGGTTTCCCAAGCCACTCCCAAATACTCTTTCATCACTTGGCTAGCTTTCCACAATCGTCTCTCAACCAGGGATAGAATGCTCAATTGGAACGTGGGAGCAAACGGTACTTGCACCTTTTGTAACTCGGCCCTCGAAACGCGAGATCACATCTTCTTCACCTGCAATTATTCTTCCCAAGTCTGGTCCACTCTCACCCGAGGTATACTCCAGCATCGATCCACTTCAAGCTGGAATAATCTCATACCTTTGCTGCTCGACAACTCCTACCAACCACTTGTCCTGTTCCTACTAATACGTATTTCAGCACACGATCCACAGTCTATGGCACGAACGTAATGGCAGAAGACACGGAGAATCTGCTCTCCCACCCACAAAACTTATCAACTTAATCGATAAAAGCATAAGAAACAAGCTCATCACCATCCGAACTCAAAAGGCATTCGAAGGCGGCTTTCGTTATTGGCTTCAAACTCGTTGAAAACAGTCCTTTCAACACTTGTTAGCTTTGTATCATTTGAATCTCCGATGCATTTATTGTAACAAACGTTTTTTTGAATGAATATAATTTTACATTCTTAAAAAAAAAAAAGGCCTGTAATTTTTTTTTTTTTAAATAGTTCAAAAGTTGATTTTAACAGAAAAATTCAGTAAAATCTTAAAAAACAATTAAGTAATAAAATGTCCAAACTTATTTTTTTGTTCAAGGGCTCAAATT
The DNA here is from genome assembly GCA_900406565.1 of Turritis glabra. Lineage (NCBI taxonomy): Eukaryota > Viridiplantae > Streptophyta > Magnoliopsida > Brassicales > Brassicaceae > Turritis > Turritis glabra. Next base: position 2,800,218 of record OVBN01000243.1, on the reverse strand, counting down.
TATGATGGGCCAGGGCTGACTCTTTACCACTACCTCCAAGATATATCTACGAACAAAGCAGTCATACCTAAATTTTGATTTTTTAAAACGTTTATCTTTTTGGCCACTAAAGAACAAATTTCTTTTTTATAGGATTTCTTTTTTCCGATAGGGTAAGTAATTTTGCCTTTTTAATGTATTTTTGAACAGAATTAGGTATTGATCTACATAATCTTATAATGAAAAATATCGCAGTAACATGTCATTAATTTCATTATAAGATTATTAATAAGATTCTCTCTCTATCAAAAAAGGGTCTAGAACCCACAATCCACAATCGATATTGATCTACATAACAATAGTGTAACCATATACTTTCTCAAGTTTTTCAATACAAAACATTTATTTCAACTATAAATATACATATGAAATATTAAATTCAAAATACGAATAACTATATTATAAAGAATAAATTTCGAAAAACTTCACGGGAATAAAATGTTAGGAACAAAATCGAGAAAGTAAACACATTACTTGAATAAAGTTGTAGCACTTCGATCATTTTCACGTCAAATTATAATCTAAAATAAATTATATTTTATATTTTTACATAATTGGATAATTTCACAACCAATTTTTTTCTATCTTCCTAACCAGTTTTTACATGTAAACCTACATACTTATATTTGAAGTACATAAATGTCGGTAAAAAGTTTTTATTAATTAAAATGCACAAAATTAGAACATTAACCATATATCATAGTTTTTCGCTATCACAAATAAAACACTTAATGGTTCTCTAATTAGATTAAATTTTATGTGAGGCGACACATCATGTATTGAAGATATATTTTTAAGAGATTTTATGAGAACATTATGAACTTTCGGTAGCTCGAAATTGGTAAATCCGCATCTCTACATCTCTAAAATATAACCTTTACAGCTAATTATTTTCTTAAAATCTATATCTTATTTGTTAGTTGGGAGATGAAATAAAATAATACTAATTAATATATTTTTTAAGATTTTGGTATTAATCATACGATTTAACTTGCTAGAAAAAAATACAAAATAAACTAATAAAAATGACTACTAAGTTGAGAAATTACAACGAATAAAAAATGTTATTCATCTTCTTTGTTTTGAATAGATTAATGTTCTTCATCTTTTCGTTTGTCTCCAACGAATTTTAACATCACATCCCTATATAATTTATACACAAACCAAAAAAAAAAAGTTTAATAAACCAGCAAAATCATTTTTATTTTTTTTTGGAATAAAAAAAATCAACGAATTAAAGAATTTGTTTATAGTGATGAAATAGAACATGACTAGTTTATATAGGATAGAAGTTTAGAGTATTGTTATCTTCATAGTACCCCAGTTTTCACATTTTAGATCATTACTTACACCATCAAGTAACAAAAATATACAAAACATTAAAAGATAAACAAAATAAAGAGAGAGAGAGAGAGAGGAAAAGAGTACATACCATCACGTTTAATGAATAGATTTGATATATACTTGTTTTTATTTATAAAGAGAGGAAGTGTGTCCAACAATTTAAGTTTAACGAAAAAATATAAACAAAATAATTGATATCACAATCTAAGTATCTTAAAAAATTAATTATTTATTTTGTATCTAAACGATTTTGGTATTACACATTAAAATATCTTCATATATGGTTGTTAAAATCTATTTAATGTTTGTTTCCAAAAAAATTTATAATAATTATTTTTAGATATACATGGAGATCAGTATAATTTTGCATTAATTATACTAATGCTATAAGATTTCTCTATTATTTTAGGTAATTTAAATTGATAGAGATCTGCGAAAATCTCGGAAAATCTTTCCATTACTCGATTTGTTATTAATTCTCATTAATATTTTCGTTTTACATATTAGAAAAATAACAAATTTGATACTTAAGATTTTAAAATAATAATAAACATATCATTAATCTCATTAATATTTTTGTTTTTCATAATAAGATTATTTTGTATATGTATATCTATATTATTTTAAATTTACTTTAGAGTTTTCATTATAAGATTTGTATATGTCATTTCATTTTAACCAATTAGCAGAGCAGTTGACATGATTTTCAACTTTGGTTTTTTTTTTGGATTATACAGGGGTATCATGGCCCCCACCAAAGTGGATCCAGACTAGACACGAAGAGTATTTGTAGCCTACGTTTTCGGCCTACCCACGTGTCGGTCCCCTGTCCCTGGCGATGCCGAAATGTAAATACCCCAACGGCCAACGGGAATTGAACTGCAGGTACCGTATTGGGTTTCTCCCTCAAGTACCACTAGCCCAACCCGCGTTGGTTTCAACTTTGGTTTTTACTGGCATTCTCTCACAAAAACGTGATTTTGATATCTGTAAATGAAATGCTGTTGACTGTTTATTCAAGATGTATTAACGTTTCGAAGAAGGAAGAGTTATCTTCTAAACAATTTTTGATTAGCAAAGTTTTCTTCACAGTTGACAAATAACCCTGACCCATTATTAACTCCTAATCAAATGGACTCAACTTCAAGACTCTCAAGTGAAATTTCACTACTTCTTAAAGATTCTCTTTTGACGTTGTCGTGTAATTACCCACGCAACACGTACGCTTGAGCTATGGTCAAATCCACCGGTCCGGCTACAAAACACGGCGATAGTTTTGAGCGTGTGTACGGTCACGCGCCTTCTTATAGTGTTTCGGTTTTAAAATGGCCGGTTTAAATCTGATTTGGTTCGGTTTATAAGCGTGAAATCAAATATATAGCTGTGAATTCATCAGCTACGTACGCTAGGGCACGGATACCCTTGAATTTTGAGAAACTTTTTATTCGATCCGATCTTTACGGAAAATAGAAAAAACTATTCGTACTCGACCCGCAAATAATGAGTACCAAGAAAAACGAATATCCAGTAAAAATAGTTAACCCTTTAGATATCCGACCATTTACCCTTATCTGCATATTTATTGATAATTCATGCGTAAAATTTTTTCCGTAACCGCATAATAATTTCATATTCCAAAAAATGAAGAATTTATAAATGTGCAACATATAGTTCCAAAAAAATATAAAATTACAAACTTCAAAAATAAAAACTTATAATTTCATTCTAGAATATATTTATAAACTATTAATAATATTATAAAATATTAGCGGATATTTACGGGTCGGATAATAAAGCGAATAACGGGACGGGTATTAAAAAATAAATTAATACCCTTTACTCGATCCTTACCCATGGATAATATAATTATTATACCCTTCACTCGACCCTAAAATTACGGATACCCTTTTTTCGAGACGAGTACGAGCCGAGTAACGGGTCAAGTACGGGTAACCAATATATATTGTATATATTGTAGATATATGTTCAATTAGGATCGAGTACGGTATACCGCAGGTTAAATCCTAGTAGATTATTAAATCTGTTGAAGATTTGACTATATTAATAAATTTCCTGATTTTGTTTTTCGTTCTTTTGATAAGGTAAGAAACTTTTACTTATTTCCGAATATATAAGCAAATTTATTGTTTACAACAGAATAAGGTTAATATATTAATAAATTTCCTTTTTTGTTTTATGTTAAATCAACATATGTCAAAATTTAGTTTACTTTAACATGTATTATAATTATAATTTAATAACTACAAATCTGTGTTGGGGCTTATAGTTTAATTTTAGAAAAATTCCTCAAAAATACCATACTTTCCAAGTCTTGTTGCAAAAATACCACTATTAGTTTAAACTACATAGAATTTTAATTAAACTAATACTCAACATATAGTAGTATACTTTTGTACTAGATTATCTCAACATATACGCATCTCTAATTAGATAGCTGTTTGTTTGTTAGAACAATAAGCTAGATTATTTGAAAAGAATCTATAATAACAAAAGTATGTCTAGTATAGTACAAAATTAATAAAAATGATGCAACAGACACTACAAAATAAAGGGTATGTTGCATCAATTAAATTGTGTAAAAAATAATACTAATTTGAATTATTTATTAATAATCGATACAAAAATTATAGTTTAACATCAATTGCAATAATTGATGCCGTTATTGATTATGTGACATCAGTTCATTAGAATTGATGCAAATCTAGATGAATTTGCATCACTTTCAAATTATTGATACAAATATATAGATTTACATCACTTAGTAATCGATGTATTTATTAATGTATATTAACATCACTTAAATATGATACAAAGTTTATATCAATTAAAAATGATGTTAATAAAATTATATATCAATTAATTAATATTATGATTTAACTTTTGATTGTTAAAACTTATGTGATTATTTATTTATTTTATATCGATTAAATAAAATTGATGTTATTTGATTTAATTTGTATCGACATATATATATATATATATTAGTTTTTTATTTATTTCAATATGCATTTTTTTACTTCAATATATGACTTGAATAAATAGCAATATATTTTTCCAAAAAAATGTAATTGGATAAACTGATGTGATTTTATTATAAGTTATATCGATTAAAAATATATATATAATTTCATATTTTTATTCTATATTTTTACTTTAAACAAAATGAAAAACGTAAAGCAAAAGATAAACAAAACAAAACTGCAAAATGACAGTAAAAATAAAAACTTTAACTAAACATAAAATAAAAAGAAAATTTATATTTATGAGATAAGTATGTTATTTATCATAATTTTAATAGATAATAGTAAAAAAAACAAAAAAAAACCCAATATTGCTTGTCCCACATCACACTGGGAAAAGAAAAGAGTCTATAATTGCTTCAATATAATTTTCTAAGATTTTCTGCAAAAAATACTTTTGAAGTCGTCATTTTTTGCAACTTAACATTTAATCTCCAGAAAATACAAAACAATTCTATAAAGTTAAAAATAATGTGCAATATAACACGTCTTCCTTACTGTCATGTATGTAAAATACAAACGAATAATATATCAAACTGAAGTTCCCGCGATGAGGAGTCCAAATCTACCTTAATAATTTTAAAAATCTAATGTATGTGATCGTAAAAACATTTAAAATATACGTATAAGGCTTATATTGCGTATTATTTTTAACTTCGTATGATTGATTTATATTTTCTAAAGGTAAAGGATAAAGTTGCATAAATTGACACTTAAAAGTTTTCTTTGCGCTAAACCCAATTCTTTTTGGTTTTAAAACCTACGTAATGTTAATATAAATGAATTATTTGTGAAATAACATTTTTACCCATTTAACGGTACAGAGATTTGTCGACCACATGTTGGGCTCTCCTGATATCCTAACGCCTAGTGGTCTAATGTTTTTCTATATAGTCAATGATGTAGCAGATGTACATGCAAGTATAACGAAGACAAATCTATAATTCAATATATTCTACTCGTACCTTTTTGCCTTTTGATCGGACAATTTAATAAAGTAAAATATCACAAACATCAAAAACTGTAAAACCATCTTTACTAATATTCAAGACACGAACATCACATGCCACCACCTTAGAAATACACACTTCCAACATGTAGAACACTGGCAGCGTAGAAAACTCGAACTGCAGAAGCATAAACTGAATTCTTCCAATCTGGTTTATCCTTGCAGGTGAAAAACGACCTTTGCTCTCGGCAAAGCTGTAAGCCCGCATCGTCAGAGAAATTGAGGGCGTATCTCGGGTGCGGAGAGCTCGTGGCAAATCCGATTGAATTGTGAATCATCCTTCTCCAACGATTGCTCATTCCTTTGTTCTATGTAGTGTTCTTTGTAATGTTGTTTATATGTAGTTTTTGGTTTTCTGTTTTTCTATGTTGAATCTTTGTTTTCTGTAAAAAATTGAAAATTGGTATGAACTTTCACATGTTCACCAAAAAGGAAAAAGACACGAACATCGGGGGAAAAAATACCACAACACTTTTTGCGAAAAAAAACTATAACCAAAGGTAATTAACTAAATATATGAAACTATATATTTATCACGAGAAACTCTAGCATCGACTTTGAATTTGAGCTATAGAGCCATAGAGGATGCGTATAATTATTTTGACATGAGAGCTAGTGAAAGCCAAAGATGACGAAAATTTGCAGCTGAAGTATTCAACACAGCTGTGTGATGGATTGACTTCACTGTATTACAGTTTACAGGTGTATATATTGGATCTAGAGACCTAAGACTCCATAAAAGTCAACCTTAATGCCAACTTTATCATTGTGACCCTAGACCAATTATGTCCCCCGTGTACCTAAATAATACATGACGATATAGTAAATTAATTTTAAAATATTTGGAATCTTGAACTAAATTCGATGTCGGAAATATATATAGTATGAGCTTATAATATAAGAGCATTGGCAAGAAAACAAAAGCTTCACCAATTAAGATGGAGAATTGTATGATTCATACTGATTATTTCCTTCTTATTATGTTCTTCATCTTCTCCATTTCGTTTGCGTCTGTAAGATGCGGCTGGGCAATTGGGGCCTTCAACTCGACAAAAGCTGCTGTTTATGTGGTCTTGTCCTTGAGACAAGAGAGCATGTGTTTATTCATTGTGAGGTGAGTGAGGATCTGTGGTTAAAAGCAACACGGCGATTGGGATACACTCCGTTTACCTTCCACTCTTGGGACACGTTCTCATCATGGCTAGATATCAAAGACTCAACCTCGCCTCGGCTCCTTCGGAGACTCGTCGCGCAGTCAATCATATACACCATCTGGAGGGAGAGAAACAACGGGTACCATAACAATATCTCCACAGACGCTGACGCCTTGTTTAAGGTTCTTGACAGGCAGATTCGTGATGCAATACTGGCTAAGCACCGCACACGAAAGCAATTTGCAAACCTTATGCAGGATTGGCTACGGTTTCACTAGTTGGTTCGATTCAATAAATTCCTATCTGTGATTCTTCCTTGTTCTTTAAAACTTTTTTGGCAAGGAACAATCTGTTGTTTCAATGTTTTGTAATCTTTACAAACCTTTTCATCCAATGAAAATTCACATACTTATCAAAAAAAAAAAAGATGCGGCGAAACTCATCAAAACGGTAACGTAGAAAAACTTCCATCACTGTATGAAGAGGTTCGTATTGGAATGGTGGTGGACATGGGTTCCATGAAAGGAAAGTTTGTGAGAAGTTCAATTTCCATGGCGCTTTCTAATTTCTATCATGTCAACAATGGCTATAGAACAAGAGTCTCTGTCTTATCAAGAGACTCTCATGGTGACCCTCTCCAAGCTCTCGCCGCAGGTACGTCAATACACCTTTGTGTTCTAGTTAGCTTTTTCCTTTGCTAATACGTCTTAGATTATTTGCTTCAGAACAATAACCTCATAATAGTCAGTGGATCCCTGGAGATAGATAACTTAACGCAATAATTAAAATGTTAAGGCCATGATTTGAATCTTTTTAGTGAAATATCAATTATATTTGGCACTGTGTACTCCATAAATGGACGCCTTAAATGATAACGTTACATGCCGTTCAAACCCTCCAAATTGGCTTTGTTCCAAGATGTGCAGAATCTATGTTGAATCACTATTTAGAAAGGATCCAAGAGATTAATATAAATTTAGGTTTAGGATCACCCGGTAATATAAAAAGATAATAGAATATATATACTTAAGCTTAAAAACAAGATGGAGTCAAATGTTTTTAAGAAAACATGCAATTAATGACCATGAAATCTGGGAAAATCTTCAAAATTATAAGCTTAAGAATATATATATATACTTAAGCTTAAAAACAAGATGGAGTCAAATTGTATCAGATTTGCATTACCTGGTGAAAGTGTTCATTTTTATTTTGCGTGATTGTTTGGACATGTTATTGTTAAAAATAGCCATGGATCTCCAGCAAACTGAACAAGTGGAAGCACTTGTTGGTGGACAATCGTTGCTTGAAGCAAAAATTTTAGCAGAGCTTGGAGAGAAAGCTAAAGTTCCAGTGATATCTTTCCAAGTGCCTAGCTCTTTGACCTTGACGAAATATAGTTACTTTATTCAAGCTACGCATGATTCCGCATCCGAGGCAAAGGGCATTACAGCATTATTTCGCAGTTTTGATTGGACAACTGTTGTTCTTGTCTATGAGGATGATGATGAATGGAGAGAGAGTATACAACCTTTGGTTGGACATTTTCAACAAAACGCAATTCACATCGAGTACAAGGCTGAAATTTCTGCTCATGTAATGAAGAATGTATCATGAAGCATCTAAGAAAGATTAAGGCCTCTGGGATAAGGATTTGTGTTGCGCACGTTTCTGAACGTATAGCAAATCTTCTTTTCCCATGTGCTCGGAGGTTAGGAATGATGGAGGAAGGGCATGCATGGATCCTCACAGCTAGAAGCATGGATAATTTTCAAGACACAAAGTATTTAGCAAAGGAGACAATGGAAGGTGTGATTGGTTTCAAGTCTTATATTCCGTTAACTAAGGAGCTTCACAATTTTACTTTGAGATGGAAGAGATCTTTGCTACCCGAAGAAGTTACGAGGATGAGTATTTGTAGCATATGGGCTCACGATATAGCTTGGAGTCTTGCAAGAGCAGCAGAAGTAGCAAGGCTACCGGGGTTGCATGTCAATGCTCTGCTTGAGGCAAATATAGAAAGTACTACTAAGCATAAAGGTTTGAGTGGTGACATCAAATTAATGGATAGAAAAATAATCTCAGACAAGTTTGAGATTATAAATATGGTAGGACGAGGTGAGAGAAGTGTAGGATTATGGAATTCTGGTAGTTTCGTAAGTAGTAGAAGAAGACATTCGTCTTCAACCAATGTACTAGAGCCAATAATCTGGCCTGGAGGGTCTACTAGAATTCCGAAAGTCCGTTTGTTGAAAGAGGAGAGACATAGTAAAAACAAGAAGCTGAGAGTTTTGGTACCAGCGGGAAACTTAAGTCCACAAATATTGGAAAAGAAAACAGATTTTAAAACCGGAGTCACAACTGCTAGAGGTTACTGTATAGAAGTTTTCGAGACGTCAATTTGACCTTTCAATTATGAAGTGGAGTACATACCTTGGCCTGGTGCAGTTAACTACCTTCAGTACGACGAACTAGTGTACGCAATCTATGATCAGGTAAAAAATATACATTTGTATTCCGATCCATCATTAGAGTTATATTAATATATATATTAAACTTCATCTTTTTTTTTTTTTCTCCTTCTTCCACAGAAAGATAAGTATGACGCAGCTGTTGGAGATATCACAATTACTGATAACAGATCTACATATGTAGATTTTACATTACCATTCACTGATATTGGTCTCGCAGTTGTGGCTGCAAAAGACAAAAGCATGTGGATTATCTTTAAGCCTTTGACACTTAGTCTATGGCTAACAATTGTAGCTTTTTTTATCTTGACTGGGGCTATAGTTTGGTTGATAGAGCGGCATGATAACACTGACTTCCAAGGCTCTTGTTTCCACCAAATTGGAACATTGCTAAGTTTTGGGTTCTCAACCCTTGTCTTTGCCCATCGTAAGTAGGAAAAATCAAACCAGCTTTCTTGATCTTGCCTACTACAAAACCTCTCTAACATTTTTTGTTTTTCTTGTTTGGCTTCGGCATTGTTGATATATAGGGGAAAGGCTACAACATAATCTCTCAAGATTTGTGGTTATTGTTTGGGTATTTGCGGTGCTTATATTGACCTCAAATTACACTGCGACGTTGACATCAGTGATGACGGTTCAACAAATACGGTTAAAATCTCACGAAAACATTGGCTTCTTTTCTGACTCTATTGCAGCAAAAGTTGTTTATAATAATCCTGCATTCCAAGGACCGAGATACAAAGGGTTAGAGACAGCTGACGATTATACAAATGCTTTAAAGAATGGAACTATCTTGTTTATTGTCGATGAAGTTCCATACGTAAAGCTATTTGTTGCTAAATACCCTTCAGAATTCTACATTGTCAAAACCGAAAGCGTCACCAACGGCTTTGGATTTGTAAAATCAAACCTTCCTCTTTTATTAGATTATTGTATGCGCTCTTATTTATATATGGCATCATCTGATCCATCTTTCTCTCAGGTTTTTCAAAAAGGTTCTCCTTTGGTTCAAAACGTGTCAAGAGAAATCGCAATGCTACGGAGAACAGAGAAGCTAAAAGCCATGGAGAACTGGTGGTTTCATAGACAAACGACGTCAGCCACAAGCGATGATACGTGCGATCCTCTCACGGTTTACACATTTCGCGGTTTGTTTATGATCACAGGAGTTTCATTTGCATTTGCTCTCACCGTCTATTTAATCCCCTGGAACCGAGACCAAAGGCAAGTCGTGCTTAAACATTTCCACCGTTATATTAATCCTCGATCTGCAAGAGCAATTCGTCCTTCACCCACAACCACACCGGCCTAGCAAGGCAAAATGAGAATATAATGATATGATGAGAAATCAATTCTCAAATCTGCACAGCTTCTTCTCATCTATTTGTCAAGTTTACTTTCTCTTGGTTTTGTGATTGTGTGTGTGTGAAAATACCTAAGCTGAATGGAATCGGAAGCGGATACGCGGAAGCGTTTAAAAATGGGGAAGCGAGGTTTTCTAAAAAATTAGGAAGCGGATACGTGTTGGAAGCGTGTATATATATAATTCATAAAATACTAAACGTATAATCATATTAAAATAAAATGTTGTTTGAATAATCTATATGAAATTAACAACAAGTACATATATATTAATTTATAACTAAAAAGTGAAAACAAAAAGAAAGCAGAACACAACAATTAGACAATAAGCACGATTAGAAAAACTATCACTCTGAACAATACAATAACACTTTGGAAACAACACAAAAGTACGATTAGATTAGTATTGAGAAAAATAGATTTGAAATTACCTTTGTTTCTTCTAGTTCGTGATTTGGAAAAAAAATCAGAGGCTTAGCTTACGATAACAGAGACTTTTCAGCTCCCAACTTCTCATCTAGGTTTTAACTTTTAACTTTTATGTTTATTATAAATTTATAAGTGGGTTAAGTTGGACTTGGGCCACAAAACAAATTATAAAAATATAAGCCCAATTAATACAGCCTAATGACTTCATCTTCTCCGATCAACACCACCAACGATTCTGATCTACACCTTTGGCTCTTCCAATCCCGAATCGTACGATTCCACCACGCTTCCAAATGCCTCATTTTGGGAATCGCGATTCCTAGATGATTCTAAGCGATTCCCAGCGCTAGCGCTTCCGCTTCCGCTTCGGGAGCGCGAAACACAACATTTCCGGCGATTCCATGCACTTTAGGAAAATACTACTTCCTCCGTTTCAAAATAGTTGTCATTCTAGGTTTAATTTTTGTTTCAGTTTAGTTGTCGTATTCGTTTTTTAATGTTATTTTTAACAGAAAATTATTTTATTTGTCTCTTGTTAAATAAATAAAATATTAAATAGTTTGAAATTCTAATAGTCAAATAAGGGCATGATAGAACATTTATCTTAATTTACGTGAAATAATCTAAAACGACAATTAATTTGAAATTGATAAGTACACTTCAATTACTAAACAACTAACGTAGTTTCGTGAAAATAAATTATATGTAAATATAGCATGTTGATATATGCATCTCCATGAAACAAAAACAAGTTCTAATAAACAAATCTAACATATATCGTTGCAGAGTAAAGAATAGTTTAAAACCAACATATATTCGTATAGTTTTGATTGCTATATAACTCATGGGAAGGCTGCCGTACTTTCGACAAATGATTTGTATTTTCCAATCAAGGACTTTCAAATTCCTTATGAAAATTCCTTTCAAACCCCTAAAACTTTTTCGTTTGATAAAACGCTATAATGAATCAATGATGATCCCACAAAGGTCTAGAGGATCCCACATGCCATGTTCAGCGGTCTTAGTTCATAACCGGTATAGCCTTATAAAGTCGAGAACCGATTAAGAAATTGAGAATTTCCGGTCTTCTTCTATCTAATCAAAGATTCAAAATTAACAAAACTAATTGTCAATTAATAATTATTATTATAGGCATCGTTAAAGACACAATGACTGCTCATGAACTTGAGAACAGAGATTTGCCTCGAAAATGCCCAAATTGTTTGTTTTTTGTTTTTTAATATAAGAGAAGGCTCTCTAAAAATGGCATTTGTCTCTTCCCATTTTCTTCTTCTCTCCCTTCTCCATAAAAACTAATAATAATAAACAAATCCAAGGTTAGAACGAAAAATATGAAAAGCTGGTACGCAGATGATTCGATCGGAGAGATTTGGCAAATTACACGCCATAGTAGTTAAAAAAAAAGCCGATACTTGTTCCAAGATTCGAAACTCGAAACCCTAGCCGTCGCGGGGACGAGAAATGAGGGAGACGAAGTGATGTTTATAAAGTGAGTCAATAGGGGTAAAAATGTCTTCTCCGTGTTATATGCGTTTACCGTAATCCTCTTTTCCGGAAAGAGAGTTAACTGTTTTTGGATTAGGCTTTGACTATAAAGTATACACTTATTTATGCTCTTATGTTCCTTATGCAAAGGTTTGGTAGGCCAATCTAGAATAGTGAATTGGTTTTAGTAGATTAATGATCTATCAGGTTTTCTAGCTATCAAAACATTTTCTAAAAACTATGAATATCTTGAACGGTAAACCATAGCGCAAACGTGAAGAAATCATAGTCAAAGCCTGTTAAAGACATATACTAGTCTACTTGAACTTATGCATATGAGTTGCTTGCTTCCAGCTTAATCATTTTTTATTATCATGTTTTTCAGGTAATGCTGTTGAGGAGAATGTGGATATAAACTGTGAGAGATCTCAGAAGGATGATCAGACAGGTATAGTTTTTTTCTCTGGTCAAGCAAATTAAAGTGTGCACATAAAGCGGAATACTAATTTCTTAAAGCTTAACAATTGCAGCTACTACGTTGGCTCAAGAAAGCTCATCCTGATCTATGGATGCTTCTACTGTTAGGAGCAAGAGCAGAAAGCTCGCAAGTCCAGAGCAGGTAGGCAACAAGAGATCCAAAGAAAAAGTAAACAAATCAGCAATGGATATTAGCAGCTGGAAAGAGAAACAAAATGTGGATCAGGCTGTGACAACTTTCGGGTCATCTGAGATTTGCTGGTGTGGTTGAGGATACACCGCCTAAGGCAATCAAGACTCGTAAAGGCATCTGTGGTCTGATGGAATGTGATAATGGGTCATCAAAGAGTAAACCTTGCTATGAGCGGGTTGCAGCCTAGGGAATCTCGCAAGGTTCGTCTACTCAGTGAGTTGCTTGGTCAACCCAACAACAAAACCAGTGGTGGTTGTAATAATATAAGAAAAGAAGAGTCTGCTTTGAAAAGGGAATCGGTTAGAGGCAGAAAAAGATAGCTGTGACTCTGATCAAGGTAATGTGAACCAACTGATAGTGGGTTTGAGAGAACTCCAATTAAGGGTAAGCAGAGAAACAGAAGATTTCAGGTTGTTGACGAGTTTGTACCATCACTTCCTTGTGAAACTTTATAAGAGGCTGCAGATCCCATTAAGAGAGCAACTCCTGTGCACTCTTTATTCACTGGAAAAGATTCAGTTCCTTGTCCTCCGAGTACTCAGAGAACAGAGAGGAAGCTCAGTTTAGCCAAGAAGAAGACAAAGAAGCCTGTATTAGATCATGGGAAGAGCACCCTGATCAGTTTTAGTTTCAGCATTGATGGAAATCAAGTTCAATCATAAACTGGTCCTTCCATAAACGTAGTTTCCCAAACTACTCGAGATTTTTGAATGAGAAAAGGATAGGCAGCTTATTTGATACCCGTTTGGCTTCAGAAGGATATTTCAGAAAATATATCCCTCAGCTTAATGATAAGCCGATAACTTCTTTGCATTTGCAAAGACAATGATCATGTGAGGTCAAGAGATGCGGAACCAAACTGTCTTCGAGATTTTAGTTCTTCTTCTAAATCCAGCACAGGGGGATGGTTGAGGACTCGAGTAGATGTTGACCTCAGCAGCAGCAACAACATCTCAAATAGATTGTCTTTCTCGAACTTTAAGCTTAGATATGCCCCTTCTACTGAAGTTGCGGATGTATCTCGTGTGCTGCAAAAGGTACTACAAGCTTTTCATCTATTGTTTTTAGATTACCCGTCCAAAAGCTGTTCTTTAGGGACAGCTCTGTATTACAGTTTGTGAATGAGTTACTTTCCCATTCTGTTTTCCAACTTGCACCTATTGTTTGTTTATTCCAAACTGGTGTGCTTCAGTGATTGGATCAGGAAAATAACGGGATTTGTTGACATAGAAGCAGAACAAATGGAAACATAAGCAATACTGACCAAAACTAAAAACAATTGGAATTGGGGCTGAAACATGATTCCATTAGTATGGTATATTCTAAACAAAGGATACATGACACATTTCAAAAACAGATACAAGTCCAGATGACGATCATATTCCATATAAATCAAAACTAATCTTTAAATTTAAAGAAAGTTCAAAGATTCAATAAAGACATAAAAACTCACAAGTAATTAGCCAGCCATGGAAGATCCTTGTTGTCTTTCAATGCAAAAGCAACATCATCACTTGGAAAATTCAGCTGCAGCTTTTGCAATCTATGCTTCTCTCCAGGTTCACAGAGAATGATTCTGCATTCACCAAGATCACAACCGATTTTGAGAAGAATGTCCCAACCCGGAAAAGCTTCTCCATTGGTTAAGCAAAGAGACGATACTGTGGTTGCTACTCTGTCAAAGGTTGTCTCTGCCATTCCTGTTTTGTAAAGCTCGTGAACCATAGCCGTCAAGAAGATCTTACTCAGTTTTGATACGCTCTTCATAACTTGAATATGAGGTGCCTGAAACATCTCTTGAATAGCGGCCTCAACATCTGCCATAATCACCAGCTTTTTCTTTGCGGTTTGGTTAGTCTTTAGACGGTAATCCGCTACTTCTGCAGCACGCCTGCATATCTCAAGCGCACGTCTTGCATCTCCTGATATCGCAGCTACTTTTCTCGAAGCGAATTCAATAGCTGTCTTCTCGAAAGCATCGGTCCCGTTCAGCCTTGTAGAAATGATTTCTTGTAGCTGAGTGTGGTTATAAGGACCGAAACACAGTCTCTGTATACCCATTCGGCTTGAAATCCGAGGAAGCAACTTCTCTGGAAGATCCATAGTGTTTGCTATTCCTAACACAACCAATTTAGAGTTAGGCTTGGTAGGCCAATCCAGAATGTTGTATAAAACCGACTGATTTCTAGTGACTAGAAGGTCAAGTTCGTCGATGAGAAGTATGCAAGGCTTGCCATCCTCTTTGCCAATCTTTTTTCCTTCTGCAAACCTCTCATTCAGAGAGTGTAGAGCTTTCTTCCAACTGACACGATGACCACTCAATGCTTCATAGATAACACTGTAAATGTTCTCAGGTGAAGCCAGTTTGAGACCATTGATCTCCACAAAGCAATATGGACTTACATTTCCAGCTTCAACCTCCGCCTTCAGATTCTTCATAACCGATAGCACACTAATAGTCTTCCCAGTCCCAGGAACACCATGAATGTACATACATCTTCCTAAACACTGATCATCCAAGATTGAACCCTTTATAAACGCAGTGATCTCTTCCATTTCTTTGTTCCTGCAAGGAAGAGACTTAGGACGTGTAGCCAACAACAAAGTAGCTTTCGCCTTTTCCAACTCAGTCTGCTTATGAGATCTCACATGTTCAGGAATCTGCTTTGCTCCCACCTTTTCAAGCCCAAAGAAACGCCCTTTACGAGAATTCGCACCGCCTTTCGCACTCATTAAACATCTCTTACTCTTCGAATCTCCACGAACACGTTCTTCATCGTCAAACTCCATCTCTTCATCACTATCATTAATCTCCTCCTCTTTCCTACAATTCCACTCTTGATCACTATCAGAATCTCCATCAGCCAATTCAGCCAAACGCTTAAAGCTATGCCAATGCACATCATACTCATACTCGCACAAAAACACATCATCACCATCATTACTCGCCTTCAAAAACTCCTTAGGACACTTCACAAAACAATGTCTAAGAATACAATCCATCTCAATATCAGCAAAATCATTCGTCAAATAAAGCTCTCGCTTCAAATTATGCGGTTGACGCCCCGAAACGGTCTCTTCAGGTATCATATACCAACGAGCTCTAATCCAATACACACCATCATCAACCTCTTTCCACAACTTCTCGATACGAGCAGCCCATAAATCACTAGAAAGAAGCTTCTCCCTCATAGTCCTCGCCAGTTTCTTCCCTTCCGGTGGCTTAGGAGCCACAAGAGTTTGACTCTGGCCTGACTTCTTAACCTCACAAAATTGACAGATCCAATCACCTTCAGGAACCTCTTTCAATGGTGGTTTCAAGCATTTCAAATGAAACCCGCCTAAACAATCATCACACTCAATCATTACGTTACTGCCTGATTTGAAACAAATCTGACAATCTTCAATCTCTGGATCTTCTTCATCTGAATTCGTATCTTCTCTTCTCTTAAGATAAACATCATCACCGATTTCGAATTCGGTTTCATCGAATTCAACTTTATTGTAATACACTCTCTTCTTCGTCGTCGTCTTCTTAATCTCTTCAGATTTTGTCCTCTTCTCCGTTCGATTTGGGGAAACAGGAGAGAACGAAACTTCTGAATCTATCTTCTTCTTCTTCTTCGGAGTTTTTAGATTTTGGGGATTCTTCGATTTCTCTGAAACATCATCAATGGTTTGTTTTCTCGGCGCTCGTTCTCGTTTTCGAATTACATTCATTTCTTCGATTGATTTGCTTCCGTGAACATCGATTGCGTCGTTATCCAGATCGATTTTGCGGGAAACATGGCGAGCGGATCTACGGAGAGGAGTGAGAGTTTCTGGGGTTTGGGGAGTGAGTGAGGTTGAAGATGGAGATAGATAAGATTTGCGATAGATGTTGTTAGTTGTTGGGGTTTTGTTTGATTTGGTTGGGGATTTGAAGGTTTTTGCTCTAGGAGTGGTGGCCATGGCTGAACAAAGCTAGGGTTTCTGGGTGAAGCAGGAGAAAGAGAGAGAGAAGAAGAAGAAGAAGAAGAAGAGAGAGGTAGAGAGAGAAAGATGGTTTGGGTGGGCTTTTTAGTGAAAACATTTTGGCGGGAAATGTTCCCTCGAACAAGAAACTAAATATTTTATTACTTTACAGAGAGAGTCATTAATTTGGTAAAAACATTCGTGGATGAAATGTGTTTGTTTTATATAGCTAGATAGATACAACGATTCATTGAATTTTGATTATAATTGACTAATGACTAAAATGAGTGAAGTAGTTCTTTTTGAATTTTTAATACACACATTCATTAAGAGCTAAAATTTAGAGATAAGAGTTATTTCATGTATCACTAATTAATCTTGGGTTTCTATAACGGGTTTTATGCAAAAAAAACCCGCAAAGTAATTATTTTTTGCAAAACAACTTTTTATGTTAAATAAATGCAGGTCAATACTACAATCTCAAAAGTCACCCGTAATATAGCTTTTCTCTATAGATGACGTGACAATCGTTTATGTCGTTGAAAAACATCACGGCAGTCAAAATGACACCGTTTTGCTTCAGTTGAAAACGACATGAAGTTGCCTCCTTAATAGAAATCGAATTGGGGGAAAATAAGAAATTAGGCTGGTGTTTAATGTTGGGTTTCAGTCAAATTTAGTTACCGCCTTACCATCGGTGTAAAATCTAATCTACGATCGATAGGAAGGTTTAAATGGTTTCGGCTTCGATTAAATTTTGATTTATAATCAAATACAGTTTACATATTAGTTTTCAAAATTAAGTTTTGGTTCCATGAATAAGTTTCAAATTCATTTTAGATTTTTATCAAGTAAATCTATTCTAACGAAACTATGCTTTATCAATTTTTTTAACGGTGTTTTTTGTTCGCTTCGGCTCGGTTGAATGTATATGATACCACGATCGTTAACATTTTAACCAATTTTTTGTTTATAGTAAAAGCAAACACGAATTGCTAAACACAAAAGTTAGCATTTGAAACAATTGAAGCCTTTTTGAAACTGAGCAATCCATCATAATCCTTAATAGTCCTGTCATCATTTACTTAGATTCGAAACGAAGAGAAATTGATATATCTCTGGATGTGAATGTAAGCATGTATCTCTTTTACCATTCACTATCTTACAGAAATCAAACATTGGCATATATGATGATATAAAAGAGATGTCCAGTTACAAGATTTATGAAGAACCTTTTCATCAAAAAGCTTCAATACTTTTCATCGTCATCATACATTTTCAACAGCAGCCTCCGCTTCGGATACATAATCATACCTATAAACAAAGGATGATAACCATTTGTCAAAGATACAATCATACAACCCAAGTTTACTATATGGCCTCGATTGTTTGTTTGCGTTCACGTTTGCTTTCACATTTATCGTATAAATTTTCAAATGAATCCACAACTTTAAACATCTTAAGCAAAATTCATTTGTTGATTGTAAACGCAAACGCCAAACGCACCACAAAATAGTGTTTGACATTTGCGTTTTAACTTGGCAAAAATATTTTATAAGAAACTAAAATTGTGATTTTATTTTTAATCTGTTGTCTCATGTATATATAAATGTAAACGCAGACGCAAACGCAAACACAAAAGCAAAAGCAAAAGTAAAAGTTGCCTATGATCTCACTTTATTTTACGAGTAAGTTGGTATATCCCAGTGGCTGCCATAGCAACATTAACACTAAACAAGTTCCAGTTTTTCTGTAAAACAAAAGTCAGATAAACCAAAACCAACAAATCTAATCACAAAATCAACTCACAAAGCAAGAAATTGAAGAATCCCACTAAAGAGAAGTAAACAAAACTTATAGGAGTGATTACAGTGCTGCAACGACACCATATCATTCCAGTGCATGTCACAGCTAACACAATTTAGATAAAAATTTAAAAACTGTATTAAGAAAATTAGAGATAGATATTGTAACACCAAGAGTAGTAATTTACCAATTTGCTGAAGATATGAAATATTTTCTGGAGGTTTCTGGAAATCTGCAATGTTAGCAATGCTTATACCCCATTTAAATGTTGGAGCCCAGAAATGAACTAATTAAGACGCAAAAAAAACAAAAACAAAAAAGAATCCATTAGAGAATTTGAAGTGATATGTTGCTATTGGGAAATGCTAGGGTTACCGTACAGTTTCAATGGATTCTAATTGTGAAACTTTCCACTGTACCATCAAAAAAATTCATACAATTTCCAGTAGTAACGTATCAATACAGTCTTCGATTCATAAATAGATTGCTCAAGAAAGCCCAATTTGAATCTCTAGTCTCACTTATTAGAAAAAAGAAACTGAAGAAAGAGTGTAATTATCACGAAACAAATGTGAACAGAATCGGAGTTGACTCACTTGTCTTAGGTCCTGCTGGGTGATTCCAGAGAGCTTGAAGCTTCGACGACGTCGCCATCGACCTGTATTTATTGTCCGATATTCTCTTTTCTCTGTGTTCAGTTCAGTCTCCGACATAAATAGTAACGAAAAGATGCTACTCAAAACGGCGTCGTATAGACAAATTATAAAACACTAATCATCCTCTTGAATTTTTTTAGGAAGCATTGTTAATGGTAGCCTTGCTATTCGGATACCCGTATCCGATCGGGTCCTTTTTTGAGTATTGGATATATTCTGGTAAAGGTTCTAAACTTATTCGGATATTTCAAAAATTCGGTTCATATTCAAATTCGGGTTCGGGTATTTGCGGTTTCGGGTCGGCTTCTGTTTTTATTAACCAAATCTTTCTAAAAATATCCAAATATCCTGAAAAATCTAAAACATTTGTTACTCTTTACCCAAATGTACATGAAAATATCCAAATTACCCCCAAAAAACTAAACATTAGTTACTTTTTACCAAAATATACCCAAATATATCTGAATTACTCAAAACTATCTACTATATTCGGGTTTATAATTCTAGTTTTGGGTATTTAAGCTATTATAAGTATAAGTATAACTAATATTTTTAGATTTACTTGTATTTCGGATACATTCAGATACATTCGGGTATTGGATTCGGTTCCGGTTTTTTCGGGTATAGAGGTTTAGGACCCATTTGAATATTTTTAAAAATTTGTTCGGGTTCGGTTCGAGTATTTTTTTGGGTTTTTCGGTTCAAGTATTCGGTTCCGGTTATTTTGCCCAGGGCTCGTTAATGGAGAGTGGACTCTTGAGTTTTGACTTAATAATATTTTTTTTTTAAGCTATTGTGGTTAATAACAATGATCAAAGGAAAATTTATATTTTAAAGCTATTGTGGTAAATAAAATTTGCTAAATTCTATTTTACAATTTTTTTTATGAAATCGTGATTTCAAATCTAGTTGAGATATAGTAAACGGTTTTGTTACCATTAAAATTTTGTTAAGTAAACAATTTAAATTTATTGGTTCAATCGGTTTCATATTTAAGATAACATATCCAAAATTTATTTTGGTTCGAGTTTAAGTTTGAATTAATTTTGGATAAAAGTAATTATTTTATGTTATATAGGATATATTTTAATTTATTTTATACATACATTTAATTGAAAATAATAACTAATCAAGATTTATTCGGTTGAGTTCTAGAAATTCATCAACGTGAAACCAAACTAATTTTTTAATAAAATTTTTATACCGAACTGAATATGAATTTATGTTAATAAGGTTTTATTTGGTTTGATAAAACAAGTTTAGAATAAATTTCTGTTAATAATTTTGGCTCATTTTATATCCAAAACTTGAAAAGTTAAAACAAATTTGAACCAAAAAAAAAAAGAATATGGTAACCTATAAATTTTTATAGTTTACATAACAATTTCTAATGGCAACGAAACTGATTATTTTCATATATCAAATAAAAACTTCACTTTTAGAAAGAAAAATCGCAAATTCGAATTTGAAAAAATAAATTACAAACGAAATTGTTATATTTATTTATTTTGTTTTAATATAATAATTTATTTGGTATTTATTTGGTTTACTAATAGCACAAGAAGTTATTTTACCCATTTTTTCCAAAGTTTTATCTTATAGTACGAGGAAACATTTCCCATCTTATCACTTACCCAAGTTACCCAAACACAACTATACCTGTGATACCAAAGTTTGTTATTAGGCCTATTGTTAGTGGACCTTTAGCATATCATGTAGAGATGCTTATGATATCTTCTATGTTTGTAACCAGGGATTTCATATATAAGCTTTGTTCTTGTTGTTGCTATTCTAATACATCATAGAGAAAACCTAAAACTTGTGTCGCATTCTAACAACTTGCGGTAACGTTCAAAAACCCGAACATTTTAGGGAGTCGATTACTCGATAATACGAAGAACAGGAGAGAGGTTAAATTAAATGGATGATCTCATGAGCTAGTCGGATTTGAGAAAATGGAGAAACCAGTAAGTTCCTCTTTGATATTTTCCCGTCTCTACTTTTTCAATCTTGTGTATCTATTTGTGAATTTGTAATAATCGTATCAGGTTTTTTCTTAACTAATTTCAGGTTGGAATCCATAATCAGGTTACTTCGAGAGAAACGTGGAGAGAAAGTAGAAATTAGCAGTGGGGAAGATAGGATAAGCTTATTACCTGAATCCTTGTTATGTCATGTACTTAGATTTTTAACAACTGAGGAAGCTGTTTGGACAAGTGTTTTGTCCTCTAGATGGAGAAATCTCTGGAAATGGGTTATTAGTTTAGACGTAGTCAGCTTATATTTCCCGAATGACAAAGCATGTGTGGATTTCATCAACAAGTTTCTTGATTTCCAGAGCGAATCCTACTTGCGTGAATTCAAGTTAGTCACTGGAAACAGAGTCTCTCTTTACGAGCCGTGTCTCGGTAGAGTGATCAAGCGCAAGATCCAACATTTCCAAGTTGATAATCAGTTTGGAGTTCGGAGCATTAAGATACCCTTAACCCAATCTGTGTGTGAGAATTTGGTATGCTTAAAGCTCCATTTTGCAAGGCTGACTGATTTTGAGTCTCTTTCCTTACCCTGTCTCAAGATTATGTACTTCAAAGGTGTTAAATTGCCTAGGAATGTAGTTCTGATTGATACTCCGAGGCTTGAGTATCTGACTCTCATAGACTACGAATTCAAAAGATTCTTCAAGATAATCAGTATGAGTGACTCTGTCAAGGTTGATATTGATGTCGACGTTGAGCTGATGGGTCATGACTTATCGCAAAGAAATATCATCTATAATCTTCTCAACAGTTTTTCAGCCGTTGGAGATATGACCGTCTCACGGAAAACTCTTCAGGTATATCAAAGCTGATGATATGCTCTAAACTTTTCCATTACCATTGTTTTTAACACTCCAATGTACTATACGTCTATGACTTCTTCTCTTTATATCCCTCGCAGTTGATCTACTGTTTCCAACACATGAACCCACTACCCAAATTTCGTGACTTGACCCGTATGCATGCTACTATGTTCTCAAATGCCTCTTTGGAATTATTGCCAATCGTTCTTGAGAGATGCCCGAATCTGAAACACTTGAACTTGGTAATGACTTCCTTAAACTTTGCAAGTTCTTACCTAAGAAAGTTTTTTTGTCATCTGCTCATTTTTCTCGATTGGTGTTTGCAGGAATTAGTTAATGATGATTATCCGGTGGCAACCAAGCTTCCGACTGTGCTGTCCTTTTGTTTGGTATCGTCCCTTGAATCTGTTGAAATGGAAAGCCTGACCACGGAGAAAGAAACAGTGAAGAAACTGGTTAGATACTTTCTAGACAATGCGACATCACTCAAGAAGCTTCTTCTACGTTTGAAACTGTCTCACGGAGAGAAACACGAGCCTGATCACTTTAAATCACTCTTTGACTCTCCGAGACGCTCTAGTGTGTGTCAATTTGAAGTTATTACAGTGGTTCAGACTGCAAAAGTATGAATCTTTGCTCGTTTGGTTTCAAGCATACATTGTTCAAGATGGACCTACTTGTTAACTAACCTTGGGTGCAAATGGTTGTATATTTTGAAGAAAACAAGTTAGTGGACTTAAGCATTCCTCTAAATTGTATAATTTAGGTTGAAAAAGTGTGGAAAAGTAAATAGTAAGACAATCATAGTACTCACACCGGTATTTCAATTTCTAACTATAACATAAACAATATATGACCCCAAAAAGATTTGGGTATTTAAACAAAATCAAGCCTTGACATGATGATATCTTGGCATGAATCTGCAAGAGATGAGTTTTTATTAAGTATCGTAAGGCTTCATCTTCATCATTCTTTCGCAACAATAGGTTCTGCTTCAGATGCATAATCATGCCTGCAAACCACACATATCAATGTCAACAAAGAGACAAACATCAATATTGAAGTTTGAAACCATGATTTAATACCAAACTATGTTCAAAAGAAGAAATGAGTGTTCTTTACATGATTTAATACCAAACTATGTAAAGAGGAATGTTCTCTAGATCTTACTTTATTTTACGAGTAAGTTGGTATATGCCTGTCGCGGCCATACCAAGACTAACGCTAAAGAGATTCCAGTTTTTCTGTAAACAAAATCATAATAAACCAGTAATCCTACTAGCCAATTAGTATAAGAGCAAAGCAAAAGGGTAATATATAAACGACATGAACATGATTTGCAGCAAACATACCGGAGTGATTACAGTGCTGTAACGTGACCAGACAAGTCCAGTGCCTGTGATCACTGATACAATAGATAGAGCAAACAAAGAACTGTAAGAAGATACGAGCTAGGCAACATTAAAGCATGTAAGGTTCACATATCGACACAGAGCCGAAAAATATATATGCACAAGCACAAAAAGATGAGGAGATTTGTCAAGAGTATAATAATACCAATTTGTTGAGGGTATGAAAGTGTCTCTGGAGGTTTCTGAAAGTCTGCAATGTTAGCAATGCTTATACCCCACTTGAACGTCGGCGCCCAAAAATGGACTGAAGAAATACAAAATGACTTTACAATTCAGGTTTTTGTAGCAAGTTTGATCAAGCTACCAAAAATATGCAATTGTTTGATTATATTTAGAAATTGGAGAAAAACTGAGCATTTTAACCAAACCAGTCTAAACCGAACCCAAACCGAGTCAGAATCTATGCATAAACCATTCGGTTAAGCTTTTCTTCAATAAAATTCCTAGAGTCAAAAACTTCGTAGCAGCATATCAATACAACCTCACATCCAAAAGTTTGATTTGATGCAGATATGGACTTCATGGCAGAGACTGGTTCTAAGACAAAATCAACTGAAACTAAGCAGGAACTGTTACGAAATCTCCCGAGAATCGAGAATCGGAAATTTTAGGTTAGAATCTAAGCGAATTGAACAAAAATAATATGAAATTCTACAAATATAGATTGCTCAATAATCAAAATTTCGATGATTAAGTCTTACAGATCCAAAATCTAATAATAAAAAAACTAATTAGAATTGACTCACTTGTCTTAGGTCCTGCTGGATGATTCCAGAGAGCTTGAAGCTTCGATGTTACCATTGATTTTTTCTCTGTAAGTTCTTCGATCGAAGAAAATTTCTCTATGTAACATTGCCAGTCAAACAAAAAAAAAAGTTATTACTTCTTCCGTGTCGTGTGGTTGGCTGTTCTTGAGTACGACGTTCTCTAACCGTGTTTTAATTAATATTGATATCGTCGCTACAAAATTAATGGAAACGTGTATTAGGAAACTTCTAAAGTATGAACCTTAATTTATTCATCTATAATATATAGTATATAACGACTATAACAAAAATAGTCCCATATATATTACTTTTTTTTGGTCAACAACTTTCCATATATATTACTTGATTGTCACATATAAGGTAAAAATTAAATCAAAGTGATTTCGTTTCCTAAAGTAAAAAAAATAGTAAGGTAGACATAAAAATCAAATTGAACGGAACTAAAATTCATCAACGCAAAATCGAATAGAATTTTAAAAATTCATTAGAAAAATATTTTGTACCGAATAGATTCGAATTGCGTCTAAATTTTAAGTAATTCAACCGAATAAACCAAAATATATTAAAAACTTAATATTATTGATTAAGTAATACAAAAATACATTTAATATAGGGATGACGATGTATTTTTCCCCCAAAAACTTTCGTATAGTATTACTTTCACCCAAAGTTTTACTTTCTGTGATCGAAAGTTCGAAACCTATTTCCACGTAAAATGAAAGTTCGAAACTAATTTACACACATAGATCAGTTAGTGTTGGTCAACTGTAGACTAATCTAGTATTAACCAACATAAACGAACTTAAACCAGACTTCAACCAATTTAACTCGAAACCTAGACCTGATTAAAAGCTCCAAATCAAAAAATCCCCAAATCAGAAACATCCTCATATCGAAAACCCTTCTTCACGAAACACCTAATCCCGAGTTCATCTGTCTTCGCCAATGTCAATACTCGATATCGAGATGAACAATGTTCCTATTGATGAGGAACCCGATGATGAAGATTTGGAGGACCTAACTGCACGAAATGATTACAACCTCGAGCAAGCAGTAATCGAATTCGTCGATGAACCGGTTAGATGTCATAATGTCATTCCCGATAGTGACAGTGATAAAGACGAAGATGTTCAACGGGAAGAGATCGTAACGAGATTAGACGTGGTGATGGGAATTTGTACATGGAACAAGTATTCTACAATAAAATCGTGTTTAAAGAAGATGTCCTCGACTACGCTCTTTGATCAGGTAGGAATACCAAGCAATACAAGTATGATAAAACAAAGCTTGGGTATAGTTGTAATGTGATGGTTGCGAATGGCGTATCTATTGCTCAGTTAGCTCTAAGTCTGATAAGTGACAAATTAAGGTCTTCAAGGATAAGCATAGTTGTACGACTAATGGGGAGTGTGAGATGATTAAAGTGCCAATGATTACAAGATTGTTTCTGCACAAGATCTACGATGAACCAGTTTACTTCATGCCAATGAAGATTGAAGAACTGATAATGAAAAAATGGAAGATTAGTGTATCAAGGCCTCAATGCCAAGCTGCTAGGCTTAAATCTTTGAAATGGATTGATAAAGAATACAAAGAGCAACTTGCACGACTTAGAGATTTTGGTGCTGAGATACAAGAATCAAATCCGGGTTCTACGGTGGAAGTTGATACACTGACAAATGAGAAAGGTGAGGATGAGTTCAATAGATTCTATCTATGCTTTGACAGTCTTAGAAGAACATGGAAAGAGACATGTAGACTAATATTAGGAGTATATAATTGTTTCTTAAGAGGAAAAACAAAAGGTCAGTTGTTGGTAGCTTTAGAGCGAGATGCAGACAATGCAATATACCCAATGGCATGGGGTGTTGTCCAAGTGGAGAATGGCTCTAATTGGTTGTGGTTTGTGAACAAGGTTAAAGCTGATTTGGGACTAGAAGATGGTAAGGATATATATTGGTCTAGGATCGTCAGAAAGTATGGATCTAATTGGTTATTTTTGTATTAGTTACTACTTTGTTTTCTCTGCTTTAACTTGTGGTTCTGTTACAGGGATTGATTAGAGTTGTAGGGATAGAGTTACCACAGATTGAACATATGATGTGTGTCAGACATATATATGGAAATTTGAAGGCAGATCATGGTAAGAAATCACAGATGAAGCCGTTTATCTAGAATCTAGCATGGAGTTACAATGAAGCTGAGTACAGAGAAAACATGGAGAAATTGAAGCACTATGATATGGGTGTTTATGAGGATGTGATGAAGTCAAACCCAATGAGCTGGTGTAGAAATTTCTACAAAATTGGCCACTATGTTGAAGATGTTGAGAACAACTCCACATAATCATTTAACAACATAATAGTCAAAGCAAGAGAGAAGCCATTGGTGCCTATGTTAGAAATGATTGCTCGGCTTGCAATGGTACGCATTGCCAAAAGAAGTGCTAAATCTCATGATCACAAGAGTTTGTGTACACCATACGTGAAAGAATTTCTTGCAAAAGAGCTTGAAGATGCTGAGGTTCACAGAAGCACAAATAAGATGTTTCTAGCTATGTTGTCTGGTTGTTCTTACCGTGTGAGTTTGAATCAGAGAACTTGTAGCTGTAGGAAGTGATGTTAGTCAAAAATGAAGGCTAGTGATAGACGGTGAAAAATGTTCACAAAGATCAACAAAGAGGGGCTTCTAGTTTATTCAAAGATTTTGTCTCACCAACCCCTGTTTTTCAACAATTGTTGGCTGCCACCAAACCCCTCTTCCCTTATAAATACATGGTGATCTCTTCTCTTTAAATCATCTCAAAAACCAAAAACAAAGAAGAAGAAGAGAAAGGAAGTGAATGTGAGAGAGAAAGAGAGTAAGAGAAAAAATATTTTTCTTTTGTAAAAGAGAGTTGTTCTCTTGAGTGTAATTGGGTTTGGGTGTGTGAGTTGAGAGCTTAGTAAATTCGTCAGTGTACTATTCACACCAGAAATACTGTTCACGGTGGAGGTACTGTTCACGTCGGAATCACTGTTCACGACGGATAGAATTTCCCGATTATCAATAAAAAGATCTGTAGCAGGTCCGGAGACGAAGGCACAAATTTGGCCGAACTCCGTTAACAAATCGTGTTGTGTTTTTGCAATCGTTTGGTATTTGACCGGTTTATTTCCTAACAACTGGTATCAGAGCGAGGTTAAGGCGATTCCGGTCAAATTTTTTCGGTAATATTGTTTTGTCGACGAAGGTGTTCTTCTACACGGTGATTTGTAAAATAATCAGAAACGATGGGAGGCGAAGATGGTTCTGCACATAGTATCGGGAAATTTGACGGTACGGATTTTGCATTTTGGAGAATGCAAATTGAAGATTATCTGTACGGAAGGAAGCTCCATCAACCACTGAGCAAGAAGCCTGAAAAGATGGATCAGGAAGAGTGGGATCTTCTCGACAGACAAGTTCTGGGTGTTATTAGATTAACACTGTCGAAAAACGTTGCTCACAACGTTGCGAAGGAGAAAACCACGGAATCACTCATGAAAGTTCTCTCGGATATGTATGAGAAACCTTCTGCCAACAATAAGGTATTTCTCATGAAGAAGCTCTTCCAATTGAAGATGGAAGAAGGTAGTCTTGTAGCAGCGCATGTGAATGAGTTCAACACGATTGTCAACCAACTATCATCGATTGAAATTGAGTTTGATGATGTGGTGCGTGCTTTGATTTTGCTGGCATCTCTGCCAAATAGTTGGGAGCCCATGAGGGCAGCGGTTAGTAATTCTGTTGGTAATCAGAAGCTTAAATTTACTGAAGTTCGAGATCGAATCCTTGGCGAGGAAGTTCGAAGGATAGATACAGGAGAAGCTTCGACGAGTTCTGCTTTCAACGTTGAGAACAGAGGCAGAAGTCGAGACAGAACAAACCGGAATCAGGGTAGAGGAAAGTCAAACAATGGACGGGGTTATTCTAAGACCAGGCAGCCTGCAGAATGCTGGAATTGTGGTAAGAAAGGTCACATTAAAAGGAATTGTCGGGCATTACCGAAGAAGGAAGAAAACAGAGGAGTTGGAGCCAATGTAGTAATAGCTGATGCATTGGTACTATCAGCTGACTCTCCAAGAGGAAGTGAATCTCACGTTGCGGCTATAGACACCGTAGAAGCATCGATCTCTTCAGCTGATAGTCAGATCGATTCTTGGGTTCTTGATTCAGGAGCCTCTTTCCACACCACGACACACCAAAACATAATGGAAAACTATGTTGCTGGGAATTACGGAAAGGTATATCTAGCAGATGGATTACCTTTGGACATTGTTGTTGTTGGTGATGTCAACCTGAAGATGTCAGATGGACGTGTGTGGAAGATCACAAAGGTGAGACATGTTCTAAAATTGATGCGAAATCTGATCTCTGTAAGACAACTTGATGATACAGGACATGATGTCAATTTTGGTGGTGGAACTTGGAGAGTAACAAAGGGTTCCATGGTGGTTGCAAAATGTCATAAAAGAGGCACTCTTTATATGACGACAACCCTTGAAGATACAGTTGCTGTTGTCGAGAAAGGTATGAAGCTGATGGTTGCGAATGGTGTAATTCCAGATTTGAAGATGGTGGATCACCATTTGTGTGAAAGCTGCATTCTCGAAAAGCAGAAATGGGTTAGTTTTTCGAGTGATGGCAGAAAGTTAAAATCCAAGAAGTTGGAGTTAGTACACAGTGACGTGTGGGGACCTGCTCCTGTTGCATCGTTGGGAGGATCACACTACTATGTGACCTTCATTGATGACTCTACAAGGAAGGTGTGGGTATACTTCATGAAGAACAAGTATGAAGTGTTCACGGTTTTCAAGAAATGGAAAGCCATGGTTGAGAATGAGACGAATCTCAAGTTGAAGTGCCTAAGGTTTGATAATGGTGGAGAGTACGTCAGCAGAGAGCTCAGAAAATATTGCGCTGATAATGGAATTAAAAGGGAGAAGACTATTCTTGGAACGCCCCAACAAAATGGAAAAGCGGAGATGATGAATAGGACTCTGAACGAACGGGCAAAAAGCATGCGAATCCATTGTGGATTACCTCAGATGTTTTGGGCGGATGCAATCAATACCGTAACCTTCTTGATAAACAGAGGACCGTCTGTCCCGTTGGGATTCAAGATCCCTGAAGAAGTTTGGAGTGGTAAGAAAGTAAATCTTTCTTTTTTAAAGGTGTTTGGTTGCTTAGCTTATGTTCACGTTGATGATGCTGCAAGAAGTAAACTTGATGCAAAATCTATCAAGTGTTACTTTATTGGTTATGGTGACACGGAGTTTGGTTATCGGTTCTGGGATGACCAAAATCGGAAGATCATTCGCAGCAGGAATGTTATATTCAACGAAGAAGCGTTGTATAAGGATAAGCTGAAAGTTAGCTCAGAAAGTAAAGAGTCTGAAGCTGTTGATTTGGAAGACATTGTTGCACCAGAGTTGCAAGATATTGCTGCAACAGAAGAGCAAGGAGCTTAGGGAGAGGATATTGAGGTAGATGGGAATGATGATATAACTGTCATTCTGCACACGCCTGTTACAGCTTTGAGGCGGACTAGAAGAGTTAGTAAACCGGTTGTAAGTTATTCCCCTTCTCTTCACTATGTGTTACTCACAGACAGAGGTGAGGCTGAATGCTATGAAGAAGCATTGCAAGTGGAAGAGTCGATTAAGTGGGAGCTGGCAATGGAAGATGAAATGGACTCACATATGTCCAATCATACTTGGGATTTGACCGAGTTACCAGTGGGGAAAAAAACGTTGCATAATAAGTGGATTTACCGGATAAAGGAAGAACATGATGGAAGCAAACGCTATAAAGCGAGACTGGTTGTGAAAGGGTTCCAACAAAAAGAAGGCGTTGACTACACAGAAATTTTCTCCCCTGTAGTCAAGATGGTGACAATCAGAATTGTCCTTGGTTTGGTTGCAAAGGAAGATTTGCATCTTCAACAAATGGATGTAAAGACGGCTTTCCTTCATGGTGAGTTGGAGGAAGAGATTTACATGATGCAACCTGAAGGCTTTGAGGTCAAAGGACAAGAAAAGCTGGTATGCAAGTTGCAAAAGAGTTTGTACGGGTTGAAACAAGCTCCTAGACAGTGGTATAAGAAGTTTGATAGCTTTATGAAGAAAGCTGATTTCTTGAGGTGTGAGGCTGATCACTGTTGCTATTTCAAGAGGCTGAAGGAGTCTTACTTGATATTGCTTTTGTATGTCGATGACATGCTGATAGCGGGAGCAGACTTGCAGGAGATTGACAAGCTGAAGGCAATACTTTCAGAAGAGTTTGCGATGAAAGACCTGGGAGAAGCGAAACAGATTCTTGGGATGAGAATAAATAGAAGCAAGGAGGGTCTTGAGCTGTCACAAGAGGAGTATGTGAAGAAAATCCTCAAGAGGTTTAATATGGATGATGCGAAGCCGGTTAGTACTCCACTGGCGAATCATTTTCGGTTATCCAGAGATCAGTCTCCAACGACTGAAGACGAGATGACATATACGGATAAAGTTCCATATGCTTCTGCTATAGGCAGCCTGATGTACGCGATGGTATGTACAAGGCCAGACATTGCACATGCAGTGGGAGTCGTTAGCAGGTTTATGAGTAATCCAGGCAAGAAACATTGGGAGGCTGTTAAGTGGATTTTCAGATATCTGAAGGGAAGTCCAAGTTTGTCGCTATGTTTCAAGAAGTCTAAGATGGGATTGCAGGGATATGTTGATGCTGACAATGGAGGGGACATTGACAGTAGAAAGAGCACATCCGGGTATGTATACACTTTTGGTGGTACTGCAATTTGTTGGGTTTCAAAGTTACAGAAAATCGTAGCTCTATCAAGCTGTGAAGCTGAGTATGTTGCTGTGACGGAAGCAACAAAGGAAATGATGTGGTTACAGACATTTCTGCGAGAGCTAGGCCATGATCAAGATGAAAGTGTATTGTATTGTGACAGTAAGAGCGCCATTGATTTGGCAAAGAATCTGGTATACCATGCTCGGACGAAACACATACAACTTCGGTATCATTAAAAAATCCAAATTTCTTGGAAATTGTTGAAATTACATATTCCTTCCCAATTCTGGTTGGACCTTTCGCCTTCTTTATCCTCCTTTAAGTAGACCAAACTGATAAACCAGATTTTTCCTGTTGTCTTCGTTTGGCTTTTGTTGATTTCTCCTGCATCAGTGCTAGTATAGAACTGCTTCCCACTTATCATCATACTATTTTAGTTTGCCTTATAAGCCAAGTTACGTTTCTATGTAGTTATGAACTGCTATGAAGTTGGAACCTAACGAAGCATTTTCTTTCTTTATTATGTTGCAGAAAGATTCTATGACATGGAGAGGAATGAGAAGACAAGTCTGGTTACTCAAATCTTCTCTTGGTCCATCGATGATATTCTCAACAAAGATATCTACAAGGAAGAGATTAGGACGATACCAGACATGTTTGGGTCCGTTGATGAATACCTTAACTGCTTTGTTCCTCTTCTACTAGAGGAAAACACGTACAGAGTTGTTCTCAAGCTTGAAGTCTTTCTGGAAAGCTCCAGTCTTTTACATACGTTCCGTGGAGGCGACCAAAATTGAATTACCGAGTAGAAGATCAAACAAGGTTAATATATCAGTACTGATGAATGTTGCGCAAGGAAACAGTACAAATTACAAGCCAAAACATGGAGATCTCATTGCTCTCATAAAAGCAGAAAGGCCAAGACGCGTCGATGACTTAAACCCCCTGATTCTTGCATATGTATTCTCTGTTGAAGATGAGCAACATTTCTCTGTTCATTCCTCCAAAACCATATCCATTGATGAGAGATTTTCGTTTCGTTCCGGTGTTTTTATTATGAATTTAACCACAAACACTCGTATCTGGAAGGCTTTGCACAACGGAGAGGCCAACTTAAGTCTCATCAAGAGTGTCCTTCAGGCAAATACCGTGGTAAGTAAACATGAAATGATCTTGCTTTAACGTCTAATATATGTGTATGCTGTGGAGTAATTGTGGTTTTTTTTTGTATATATTTCAGGATACAGAGCAACCTGTTTCTTCTAGGAATTGTGGAAATGATGTATTGGATATTATACGTTCAGCGAACTTGAACTCTTCTCAGGAATCTGCAATTTTGAGTTGCTTGGAGACAAGGAATTTACGTGACAAGACTAGTGTGAAACTGATATGGGGGCCACCTGGTACTGGCAAGACAAAGACGGTTGCTACACTTCTCTTTGCCCTTCTCAACTTAAGTTGTAAAACAGTAGTGTGTGCTCCTACAAACACGGCTGTGGTAGAAGTTGCATCAAGGCTCTTGGCGTTATTTAAGGAATCTTCTTCATCAGAACATTATACCTACGGGCTTGGGAATATTGTTTTAGTTGGAAACCGAGTCCGAATGGGTATAGACGACAGAGGGAATGATGACCTCCTTGACGTGTTTCTTGATCATCGCATCAGTAAACTGCGTAAACTGTTTTCGCCATTGACCGGATGGGAACGGAGTTTGGAGTCAGTCATAGATTTTTTAGTGAATGCGGAGTCTAATTACAAGAAGTATCTATTGTTGAGTGACATAAGGGAGAAGCAAGAAGGCAAAAACATTCTTACAACATTTGTTGAGTTAGTAAAGAAGATGTTTCTTGGCTCAAATGAAGGATTGGAGAAGGAAGAAGCTAAAAAGAAAGAAAAGATTCTTACATTTGGGGAGTTTGTAAAGCAAAAGTTTGATGGGTTAAGTGAAAAAATGGAGAAGGTCCAGAAGGATATAGTGGATTTGTACACACATCTACCTAAGTCTTTTATATCATCTAACGATGTGAAGAATATGATCGCAGCCTGTCAAGCTCTTCGCCGAGCCAGAGCTTTCTTGCTGGAGAAAGAAGGAAGCTTCACATTCGAGTGCTTTAACAAACTCATCCGTGTTGATTGCCTTCAGACTCTACGTTTGCTATCAAAGCGTTTTGAGATTCCAGCCTTGTTGATAAACGAGGATATAAGGAGATTCTGCCTACAAAATGCACACATAATATTCTGCACTGCCTCGGGTGCTGCAGAAATGACCGCAGAACGGACAGGATCCATAGACTTGCTTGTAGTTGACGAGGCGGCTCAACTTAAAGAATGTGAATCAGTTGCTGCATTGCAACTTCAGGGTTTGCACCATGCTGTTCTCATAGGAGATGAGCTTCAGCTACCAGCAATGGTGCAAAGCGAGGTACTCTCTTTTGTCTTATTGATCTATTTGTGTTTGGCATTTTAAACGTAGGAACTGCGTTTGAAACATAGTTCTTGTATGCGTAGGTCTGTGAGAATGCCAAGTTTGGAAGAAGCTTGTTTGAGAGATTGGTTTTGCTTGGCCACAAGAAGCATTTGCTTAATTTTCAATACCGTATGCATCCCTCTATTAGTCGTTTCCCCAACATGGAGTTTTATGGTGGGAAGATCTCTGATGCTGCCATTGTTAAAGAGAAGAACTACCAAAAGCGGTTTCTTCAAGGAAACATGTTTGGTTCTTTCTCGTTCATCAACGTGGGACTTGGGAAAGAAGAGTTTAATGACGGACATAGTCCTAAGAATATGGTTGAGGTAGCTGTGGTTACTGAGATCTTATCCAATCTTCTCAAAGGTAATATTTATTGATCTCAACTCAAGTAATTTATAGAATATGTTTTACATATTTACTATTTTAAAGTTGCCTAATATTTAAAACAGTGTCAAGTGAGACAAAGACGAAGATGAGCGTTGGGGTTATTTCACCTTATAAAGGTCAAATTAGAGCAATCCAAGAGAGAATCGGACATAAGTACAGTTCCGTATCAGATAACCTTTTCACTTTGAATGTTCGGTCGGTTGATGGGTTTCAAGGAGGAGAAGAAGACATTATTATCATATCTACCGTTCGAAGCAACGGTAACGGAAACATAGGGTTTCTATCTAACCGTCAAAGGGCCAACGTGGCACTGACTCGTGCAAGGCACTGTTTATGGGTGATTGGGAACGAGAGAACTCTAACGCTGAGTGGTTCAATTTGGACAAAGCTCGTGAGAGACTCGAAGAGACGTGGATGTTTCTATGATGCTATTTATGAGAAGAATCTAAGAGATGCCATGAATGATGCTCTCCTCAAGGTCGACATGTCTGATGTGTATTCGAGTTTTCAATCTCTTTCTATCAGAAAAGAAAGAAGAAATGCTTGGTAGCTCTTTTACCAAGGTGGATGGTTTTTTCTTCTTTTTGTGGCTTCGGTATCTATGAGTAGTGTTGAATTAGAATTCTGAATCTCTTTCTTGCTAAACAAGTAATTAATGTACTATTATGTCGTAAGATCAATGTTCACATACTAGATGCATTTCAACTCTCGGGGAAAGCTTTTGAAGTTCATA
Source organism: Turritis glabra (assembly GCA_900406565.1). Classification (NCBI taxonomy): domain Eukaryota; kingdom Viridiplantae; phylum Streptophyta; class Magnoliopsida; order Brassicales; family Brassicaceae; genus Turritis; species Turritis glabra. The sequence goes on along the minus strand of OVBN01000243.1, from coordinate 2,765,359 downwards.
AATGACCAAAACCAAGTTTAGTAAACGTGGCTAGCTATGTTAAGAGTGCAGGCTTGATCTAATCACCAATACAAAGTCTCAGGGAGATAGCTAAACTGGCAAAGAGCTTATATAATTTTGATAAAGGTAATGTTTTCTTTGAATTAACATTGGTTCATGTTGGGCTTTAGTGGAGTTTTCAATGGATCTTGATTATGTTTTTATTGGGCATTTTAAGTTTACCGTTTAGAGTTCATCTTAAATGTATTAATAAAAAATCTTTTAAAATTAATTCATCTTTTTTTTTTTTTTTAATTTCAATATCTGAATTAATTGTATCATCTCATTTAGAGAGAGATTTTTGAAAAAGGATGTTTGATCACTACTAGTATGCCTAATTGCTTACACACAATCTATTTGGAATAATGTATTTTCAAAGTAACTTTTACGGCAACATACTAACTAAAATAAATAGTCAAAATTTGTGTTTCATGGTTTAGTAACGAAACTATAGATATGCACACCCAAAGATATAGAAATAAGAAACAAATTAAAGACAGATAAATAAAAGTTCTGACCAATCTTAATAATTGTTACTAAATCTTTATTATTCAAAATAAATTGATTTATCTTCAAAAGTATCAATTTAGTTAAAACTTTAAAATATAGTTGACTATGCAATATATAGAATGATATGTTAACAAATATAACAATAACGGTCAATGGTTTCCCGCGAAATAAACGGTAATTCAAAATATAGCTAGAATAAAACTTTTCAGGGAAACTAATCACAAACTCCTGAAAATATACATGTTAATGGCTATAGTTGTAAGACTATATTTCCTGCATTAATTATCTTCAACAAAATATTGAATCCCTCTTTACTCTTTACTCATATATTCAGTATAAAACCTCTGCAAAGAAGTTTGATCAAAACCAAAACTATCATTTCTCGTCTAAAAGACAAAAAAAAATTTCTAGATCTCTCTGCCGTCAAAGATTTTTCTGCCGTTGCCATGTCGTCTGGAGAAGGTGCTTTACAGAACCGTATAGCACCAGAAGAAAAACCAATCAAAACATGCCACCAACTTCTAAAGTTACGTGACTTTAAAGGCGCTCGGTATATCGTGCAAATGAATCAGTTAGTAAGTACTAAACGACATGATGAGTTTGAGAAAGTCGGGGCAATTTGTGACGTGATCATTGCTGCAGAGACTCGGCTTCCGAACGGGATATTGGATTATTATGGCATGATTCGAATGCCAAGACCCGGACCTGTTTTATGGGACGAATTCGAGAAGTTGATGAATCTCTTAGATGAGATGAACAACCCTTTTCCATATAGCCAAGAAGCTGTTGAATGGGCCTTGTTAGGTTGGTCGATGTTGTCCAATCCACTCGTGAAATGGATTTACGATTTCGCTATCTCCCCCGACGACGACCTTGAAACCCAAGGAATTGACCAAAGCAATGATGGTCTTTGTGGAGAAGGTGGCAAAGGTGGAGAGGACAAAGGAAAAAGAAACACGAGTAGTCTCAATTGTTCTAATTTGTCTGCATCAGAGTATTTGAAAGGAATTCAGGCAACGAATGGGAATCCCTTACCGCCAGCGGAGAAACGACAGGCTCCCCACAATCGGTTTTGTTCGAATGAGACTTCTTCATTTGTCCCTGAGAAACATAATGTTGGTTCTAGAACTGACGTTGACGTTGTAGTTATTTCTGATGACGAAGTCGAGTACGAGGACGAGGACGACAAAGAGATTATGACAATAGCTCGAGCAGCAAAATTGTGCATAGTTAATGGCAAGAGAGTGAAATTGATACCACTTAAAAAGAAGCAAAAATAAGTACAAGACTGCTACTTGCTCAAGAAGAAGACTATGCTCAAGAATTTAAGTGTTGTGATCTTTTAGATTTTCATCCTAAATTTCCATTTTAATAAAATTGAGGTCCTAATTTCATTTTTCTGGATACTGTTTGTATTTCATCTTCTTCTTTTAGTCTCAGATTTTGTTGTCTGAATCTTTATTATTAATATAAGTATTATTATTATTATTACTAGGTCGATACCTGCAAGTGCACATATGCTTAGAATTATGTATATGTGATTTCGGTTGTTAATAACAATTTTAATTGATTGCATTAGTATTTTTCAAACGTAATTTATATTTATTTAACTAGACTTAGCTCAAGTTTTATTATTTATTCAAATATGAGATTTATAAGTCAAGTATTCAAAAATACCCAAAGGTTTTATAAATTAGTTTCGCTCTATAAATTTTTTTAAACATACAATAAATACTCGTTTTTTACAAAGTGTCTATTTAAACCTCATACTTTTTTGTGAATGTCTCAAAAAAACATTCATATTCCGTTAACTTATGTTGACATGACAATTTAGAACCGAGTGAACTAATTTGAACCATCAAATTAAATTTAACCGAACATATTTTTTAATATTAAATAAACAAAATTCCAATTAAACCGATTATAAACCTTTGTTATTGCTCTTTATTTTAAAGTGTCGATTTCAAAAATTGGTGACAATTTGTTTTAAATAGATACTAAAAATGAGTATAATTTCTGAAATTTTAATTTTTGTGAAGAATAATATGGATTCCATCTAACCAATTGTTTAAAATGCACACTTTGAAAAAAGTGAGTATAATTTTAACTTTTCGAAGAATAATATGATTTTACAAAAATATAATTAGCTATAATTTGAACATTTTTAAAATTTATTTTTATTTTATTTTTGTTCAATGATAGTGTCATATTATGGTCTTGTATTTAAATTAAAATATTTTAATAAACATATATTAATTTATCACTCATTTTATTAATCACTCATTTTATTACTTGAGGTATCTTCACCATACCTTTCTAAAACCGAATCTAAAGAAGTTGTGTAATGGTTAGGGTTTGCATATTCACTTACACAAAAAAAATAAAAATAAAATGTTATAATTTATGGGCCCAGTCATTTCACCTCAGACCCAAATCTGAATTCGATCGTGAAGTTATTACAATCGGCTTAGGTGGCCCATTTCCTTTACCTGCAAAATGGAAATCGAAAGAAGGTTAGGGTTTGCACATAAAAGGCAACAGGTTTTTGATTACTAGTATGCTTACACATAATCTATTTCAAATAGTAAGTTTTTTCAAAGTAAGTTTTACAGTAATAGATTATATAAAATGTATGGTCAAAGTTTACGCTTCATAGTTTAGTAACAAAATTATAAAAATGCACATCCAACTAAATAGAAATAAGAAAGAGAGATAGATAATATATACTATTCTTACAAATATAAAAATTATGAACAATTTCAATAATCATTACTCAATTTTATTACTTAAAAATAATTTAATTTTACCATCAGAAGTCTCAATTTAGTCAAAAATTTTAAAATATAGTTGACTATGCAATATTGGAAGATATTTTAACAAATATAATGATAACGGTTAATGATATTTCTACAAAATAAATGGTACTTTAAATTTTCAAAAGATTGTTACCATATCAATTACCGTTTATTTTTATTGGAAATACATAATAATAATATTTTAATAAATTTAATGAAAATTTCTGAAAATATGCTAATTTCATATAGATTTTGAAAATTACAGCGGACGGTCTTCACGTGAAACATAGTAATTCAAAAGATAAATAAAAATAAAACTTTCAGGGAATCTTATCACAAACTCTTGAAAAATATACATGTATGTTAATTGCTCGTAGTTGTTTGACTATATCTCCAACATTAATTATCTTTAGCAAAATGTTGAATCAGTCTTTACTATAAAACCAGGTCGCTCTACATCAAAGAACTACCACTTCTTGTTCTAAACACCAAAACACTATCTCTCTCTTTCTCTCTCTCCTCTCTCTCTCTCTCTTTCCGTACCAGAGCTTTCATCTTTATATATCATAGTTCGTTGTCATGTCGTCCAAAGAAGGTGCTTCACAAAACCGCACAACACCATAAGATGAATCTGTCAAAACGTGTTACGTACTTCTAAGACTCGGTGACTTTACCAAAGTTTGGCATATCGTTAACATGAATAAGTTGGTAAGCAGTAAACGACATGATGAATTTGAAAAAGCCGGAGCCATTGCTGATGTTCTCCACGTCACAAAGAACCGGCTTCTGCATGGGTTATTGGATTGTTGCGGCATGATTCGGTTGACATCACCCAGACCGGTTTTAAGGGAGGACTTCGAAAAATTAATGAATCTCTTAGATTGGGGGAACAAGATGTTTCCATTTTGCCATGAAGCTTTTGTTAGAGCCTCGTTAGCTTGGTCGTTGTTGTCCATTAATTCCAACCATTAAGGCCATGTACGATAGCGTACATGGCCTTAATGGTTGGACTAGACAACAACGACCAAGCTAACGACGCTCTAACATAAGCTTCCTCGCAAAATAAAAACATGTTGTGCCTCGAGTTTAGGAAATTCATTAATTTCTCGAAGCCTTCCAATAAAATCTGTTCGGGTGGTGTCACCCATATCATGCCGTATAAATCCAATGACCCATCCGAAAGCAGGTTCTGAGACGACCACACCCGTTTTTTTTTTTAACTACTATTACGCCCATACATAATAGTGCAAACGGATTTAATACGAACTCGGATTTTTATTAAACATATCAAACCGTCAAACCAAAGAAAACGCAATAACAATATCATTCAATTCAGTACATAATAACAACAGCACACAACAACCGAGTCCTAATCATCCCCTCCTCTTCGCCCTGATTCCACGATCACACTTTATCTTTACCTGCAGCTCAAAAACACACAGAGATGCGTAAGTATTATCACAAATACTTAGTGAGGCGGTCCTCCCATCTACAAGCTATACACACAAGCAACGAAGATGATAAACCGCTCACAACGCACAAAACAACAAAACTCAAACCAATAAACAATCAGATCGATCGATCCATACTTGGATCGATCGATCTATCCTACCAACAAACACGGATCGATCGATCCAAGCCTTGGATCGATCGGTCCACACACAATCGCAAGAACCAACACTCAAAACCTTTCTGGATCGATCGATCCTCCGCTGGATCGATCGATCCCCCATTTACCTGCCTTGGATCGACCGATCCAACAATGGATCGATCGATCCCAACGGTTCTGAAACTCGAACACAACCTGCAAGCCTTGGATCGGTCGATCCTCCCTTGGATCGATCGATCCTCGAGCTTCTGCAACTCCGATCTCGACTTCCACCACCGAACACAGCCAACACCCACTCAAACAAGCTTCCTACAGGCGATTGAACACAAACCCAACCCCAACAACCAGGAAACAAGCCACAAACCACAACACAAGCAACAATCCAAGAATTCGATAATTCTAACCAAACATCAAAAACACCAAACCTTAATTGCTTAGATCAGCTCATGGTACACACTCACCTTGATTCGGACAGACTACAGAACCACGAACAGCCCACAACGAACCAGTGAACCACCACGCCACAACACGAGATCCTCTGCAACTCAACCACACCAAGCTTCTTCCCTTCTAAGCAACCACACCCTTCTTCCTTTGATCTCTCACACCCAACACCCAACCCTTGAATTCACACGCTCCTTTTCCTCACAAAAACTCCAACAATCGCCCAGGAAGAAGAAGGAAGAAGAAAACCCGAATAATGGAGGTAGGTGAAGCCAAAGAGAACAAAAAGGGAAGTTGCCGACAGGGCCGGATCGATCGATCCACCACTGGATCGGTCGATCCACACCTGCTCTTAGCCAGATCGATCGATCCAACGCATGAATCGATCGGTCCACAAAACTTAGCAGATCGATCGATCCTCTACCTCGATCGATCGATCCACTCAACTTTTCTGGTCGAACTTTGACTCTTCGACCTTTGACCAAACCGCTTCCCGTTTCCGAGAAAACTTCATTTTCGAAACTTTTAAGATTGATTCAAAGAGAGAAATCACATTTCTGTGAACCTCATCGAATCATAACGCTTGATACGATTCTTCTGTAACGTTTTGATCGAAAAGTCTTTTTTTCCGAAACACGGACGTTACAATTCTCCCCCACTAACATAGATTCGCCCTCGAATCTTCGGTACAGTTTATCCGCAATGAACTCCAACTCACAACCGTCGCAACGATTCTCTGCTCAACCTTGACCAGCCCGGCCAATACAACACAACACGAGATTGATTACTCTCAACCTCCGAGGTCTACATTCACTTCGCTATACTTATTACCACGTCCTAGACATTCATTGCTTTTAACACAACTCGTACTCGTACCACTCCACCCTCAGGACCGAAGTCCCTCGAGTTCTCGATACCACATGCCACTCGCACTCTCGGATCACAAAGTCCCTCAAGCTATCGGCAAAAAACCCGTACACTCACACTCTGAGACACAAAGTCTTCGAGCTAACGGTACCAAACATACCACTCGCACTCTCAGGCCACACGTCCCTCGGGCTATGGGTAACTCTCATACCACTCCCACCCTCCGGTCACATGTCCTTTGAGCTATGGGTATCTGGGAACTAAACCTCCCTTCACGAGTTGTATAGGACCAAAACCGTCCCAAAAGCAATAAAGTCTAACGAAACGTCTATAAGTATCCCCGACCGAAACTACCTCACATGGTCTACGTAATGCATCGCGATGCAATACGTCACCACACATATTCCAATCCGAAATATCACCGCACCCATGACCAATCCTCAGGTCAACTCAAACATCTCCACTCATAGAGAAGTTTCCCATATCCACAAAAGAAGGATATTTCCAGTGCATATTCTCATAAACTTTTAATCTTTCCACGATTTCATGCTCAAGCGTCATGACACCACAAGTCATCACCAATAAGAATTACACATTTTATTACCAAATCGAATGTATCAATCGTTTACACACCAAAACGAAATACAAAATGATACAACAAGCATGAAATTCAAACTCCGAAACCCGACCCAGCGATGAAAACTACTCAAGCCTCAGCTTGTTTCTCGAACCACTTCTCGAACCTAGCTTTCATCCGCTCCTCTGGTTCCCAAGTTTCTTTTTGAACACCGTCACAGTCCCACAAAACTCTCATCATCGGAATCCTCTTCCGACGAAGCTCTTTGACCCTCCGGTCGAGTACCCTCACTGGCCTCGCCTCTAAGGTCATGTTGGGCTGAAGATCTGACGGAATCTCAGCCAACACCTTATCGTCCTTATGCAAGCACTTTTTCAGCATCGAAACATAAAAAACCTTATGAAATGCTTCCATCATCTCCGGTAACTCCAACCGGTACGCGACTGGCCCAACTCGACCAACAATCCTAAACGGACCCATATACTTCGGACTCAACTTAGTCTCGGTAATGGACCTGTTCGGACCTCGCAACATCGCCATTTTGAGATACACTCTATCTCCCACTGCAAACTCAAGCTCTTTTCTCCTCTTATCGGCATAACTCTTTTGCCGATCCTGAACTTCCTTCATGTTCAGCTTCAAAACTCGGATCTTCTCCGTAGTTTTCTGAACAAAATCCGCATCCAATGTGCTCCTCTCCCCCACTTGGGTCCAGCACAACGGTGTACGACACGGCCTACCATACAGAGCCTCGTATGGAGCCATTCTAATACTCGCCTGGTAGCTATTGTTATAAGCAAACTCTACCAAACTCAGGTGATCCACCCAATGACCACCCCAGTCCAGCACACACATCCTCAGCAAATCCTCAAGAGTCTGGATTGTTCTCTCGGATTGTCCATCCGTCTGAGGATGATACGCGGTACTCAAATGCACCTTCGTGCCCATCTCCGTCTGGAATGCTTTCCAGAACTCTGAAGTGAATTTAGGATCCCGGTCTGACACAATACTCACCGGTACTCCATAAAGTCTCACTATCTTCTGCACGTACTTCTTAGCTAACACCGAACCTCCATCGGTTTTCTTGATAGCCAGAAAACGTGCACTCTTGGTCAAACAATCAACAATGACCCAAATCGTATCCTTGGTCCGAGAAATTTGCAATCCCACTACAAAATCCATCGTAATCAATCCCATTTCCACTCTGGAATGGGTAACCTCCGCAACAATCCACTCAGAACCTGATGCTCTGCCTTCACTAACTGGCACGTATCACACGCTGCGACCCAGTTAGCTACATCCTTCTTTATCCCGACCCAGTGATAATACCGCTTGAGATCTCGGTACATCTTAGTCGCTCCTGGATGAATCGAAAACATACTCGCATGAGTCTCACTCAGGATTTCTCGCCTCAAACCCTCATCCTTGGGTACGCATACCCGCCCATGCACCAGAATAGTCCCATTAGCAGAGACCTCATATTCTGAACCCGCTTCTCTGGAAGCATTAACCAAACCCTCATCCTTCTCCTGAGCTAACCGAACTCTGCTCAGAAGATCCGCCTGATTAGCTGCCTCCAAACCCAACGGTTCCTAAGATAACACACACAATCTCAACGAACCAAGCTCACACACCAACGACTCCATGTCCTGCTTCCTAGCCGAAACCACACGTTTGCGACTCAAAGCATCCGCAACCAAGTTCGCTTTACCAGGATGGTAAGCGATCTCCAGATCATAATCCGCCACTAACTCCATCCAACGCCTCTGCCTCAAATTCAACTCAGGCTGAGTGAAAATGTACTTCAGGCTCTTATGATCTGTAAACACCTGAACTTTTACGCCATAAAGATAAGACCTCCAAATCTTTAAAGCGAACACTACCGCAGCCATCTCAAGATCATGGGTAGGGTAGTTGCCCTCATGCTTCCTCAAATGCCTCGAAGCATAAGCAATCACCTTTCCCTGCTGCATCAACACACAACCCAGACCAACTCCAGAAGCGTCTGCATACACCACATAAGGCTCACCTGGCTCGGGTAATGCCAATACTGGCGTACTAGTCAACATCGTCTTCAAGTTTGCGAAACTCTCTTCACACTCAGGAGACCAAACAAAAGGAACATCCTTCCCTGTCAGCCTCGTCATAGACTTAGCCATACTCGCAAAACCCTTAACGAACCTCCTATAATAACCTGCTAACCCGAGAAAACTCCTAATCTCGGTAGCATTCCTCGGCCTCGGCCATTCCCTGATAGCCTGAATCTTCTCCGGATCCACAGAAACTCCCTCTGCAGAAACAATGTGACCCAGAAATCCGATCTCTCGCTGCCAGAAACTACACTTGCTCAACTTCGCAAATAGTTTCTGCTCCCGCAGCTTCTCCAAAACAACTCTCAGATGCACCTCATGCTCCTCGGGACTTTTCGAATACACCAAAATGTCATCGATAAAGATGATCACAAACTCATCCAGATACTCCTGGAACACGCTGTTCATCAACCTCATGAACGCCGCTGGTGCATTCGTCAACCCAAATGGCATCACCACAAACTCGTAGTGTCCATATCTCGATCTGAAAGCCGTCTTTCGGATATCCATCTCATCAATCGGAATCTGATGATATCCTGATGCCAAGTCTATCTTGGAGAACCAAGTAGCCCCTCTCAACTGATCCAATAACTCATCAATCCGCGGAAAAGGATACATGTTTTTCACAGTGACTCGGTTCAGTCCCCGATAATTGATGCACAATCGGAAACTCCCATCCTTCTTCTTCACAAACAACACCGGCACTCCCCACGGTGAAGTACTCGGTCGGATAAAACCCTTACCCAACAACTCTTTCAGCTGCTTCTTCAGCTCTGCCATCTCTGCTGGAGCCATCCTGTACGGTGCTTTAGATATCGGCATCGTTCCGGGTTCTAACTCAATCGTGAAAGGATCAGACCGAGACGACGGTAATCCCTGCAACGATTGGAAAACATCCTTGAAATCCCGAACAACCCGAATATCCCCAACCGCAACCTCTCTAACAATCTCTGATGTGACAATCGTCACCAGATACGCCTCGCGACCTTTCTCGATCATACTCTCTGCCTGCATGGCCGAGATCACGAGACTCCCCGAAGTCGGTCTCACTCCCTGATAAACCAACCTCCCTGCCTTCCTCTCGAAGACAACGCGTCCTCGGTGACAATCCAGATGAGCTCTGAAATTCCCAAGCAAATCCATGCCCAGAATGACGTCTTAAAGCTCCACCGAGCAAATGACCAAATCCGCTGGCATAGATTCTCCAGCCACTTGGACATCCACGTCCACAACTCGACCGTGAATAGCCAGTAGCTTTCCTCCAGCCACTCTAACAAAACCCAACCGCTCCTCGGGTGCTCCCCGTAATTTGCCCTTCTCGACAAATTCCGGAGTAATGAAGCAATGAGATGTTCCAGAATCAAACAACACGTGGGATGCAACACCTCCCACAACCAGGGTCCCTGCATATTTTCCATATGCTCAGAACCCTGACACCCCACTATGGAGACAATAAATTCTAAAACACAAGAATTTAACTCAGGTAAGTTTAACAAACATATCTGTGATCGGCCTGGAACTCGGGCCTCCCGTCTCCACAATGGAATACACTCGGGACACCACTGCACTCTGGCTAGCTGGCGACACAGTTGCTCCCTCTCGCTGCAACTTGGGGCATCTAGGCTTGATATGCCCCACCTCTCTGCAATGGTAGCACACACGCGTGTCCACACGCGTCTCGCCACTCTGTGATCCTTGCTTCCACACCTGAAGCATCCTGGACCACCCTGGGTAACACTGGAAGAACTCTCCATCTTCCGCTTCTGCCCTTGCTTTGGCCTGCCGCCTCTGCTCGGACCGGACTGCTGCTGCTACTGCTGCCTCCTGGCCTGAAAACTGGGGCTAACAACCGCCGTCTCTTCTCTCAAGCCCTCCTCCAGCAAAGCAGCTGCCTCCACCAGCTCCTCAACCGTGCCAAAAACTCTCATCAGGCAACGGTTCCTCAACTCTACCCGAAGACCCAACATAAATCTTCGAACTCGGGTCCGCTCACCCTCCAAGACTTGACCCGCAAACACACTGAGACGGTGAAACTCTGCCTCATACTCACGGACGGTTCGGTTCCCCTGAGACAACTCCAAGAACCGACCCTCCAACCGATCAAGCGCCTCCTGAGGAAAATACTTGGAGTTAAACTCCTCGACAAAATCCTCCCAGGCCATCTCCGCCCGAACTCTCCTGGCCAACACACCCCTCCACCAGAGATGCGCATCATCCTCCAGATAATGAACTGCCAGGTCCACCTGGTATCTCTCCGGACACCTAATCGAGAAGAAGTTCAGCTCTAACCTCCTTCTCCATGCATCCGCAACCTCAGGATTGGCACTCCCAGAAAAGAATTCCGTGCCAAGCCTCTGCATCTGCTCCATCACCCTCAGGTAGGATTGGAGCTCGTCTGCAACTGCAGCCTTCGGCTGCACCTCAACCACTGGTGGCACAACAGGAGCCTGCACCGGTATCCTCTCTGGTAACCGCTCCAACAGCAAGGCCAGCAAATCCGCAATGCGGTCATCTCGAGCCTGAGCAAACTCCGCTGCAGAACCCGCAGCTACACCCTCAGACCTCCCCTGATACGCATGCGAAGCCGCACCTCGCTCAACAGTAGCACTCCGCGCTACACTCTCAGCCACCGCTGGAACACGACCACGACCTCTACCGCGGCCACGGCCTCTACCACGACCTCTAGCACCTCTAGCCATCTGAACCAGTAAGAACAGAGGCTAAGATACTAACTAACTTACAGAATAAAGATAACCTACCGTGGAATCTCGAGGCTCGAAGAGGATGATTTCTAAGACCCCATGCTCACACAAATTGACTAACTACCACAATTCAACGGTTCAAACACATGCACCAAGCAACACACAATCCTAGAACCGTCTACGCTCTGATACCAAATTGAGACGACCACACCCGTTTTTTTTTTTTTAACTACTATTACGCCCATACATAATAGTGCAAACAGATTTAATACGAACTCGGATTTTTCTTAAACATATCAAACCGTCAAACCAAAGAAAACGCAATAACAATATCATTCAATTCAGTACATAATAACAACAGCACACAACAACCGAGTCCTAATCATCCCCTCCTCTTCGCCCTGATTCCACGATCACACTTTATCTTTACCTGCAACTCAAAAACACACAGAGATGCGTAAGTATTATCACAAATACTTAGTGAGGCGGTCCTCCCATCTACAAGCTATACACACAAGCAACGAAGACGATAAACCGCTCACAACGCACAAAACAATCCAAGAATTCGATAATTCTAACCAAACATCAAAAACACCAAACCTTAATTGCTTAGATCAGCTCATGGTACACACTCACCTTGATTCGGACAGACTACAGAACCACGAACAGCCCACAACGAACCAGTGAACCACCACGCCGCAACACGAGATCCTCTGCAACTCAACCACACCAAGCTTCTTCCCTTCTAAGCAACCACACCCTTCTTCCTTTGATCTCTCACACCCAACACCCAACCCTTGAATTCACACGCTCCTTTTCCTCACAAAAGCTCCAACAATCGCCCAGGAAGAAGAAGGAAGAAGAAAACCCGAATAATGGAGGTAGGTGAAGCCAAAGAGAACAAAAGGGAAGTTGTCGACAGGGCCGGATCGATCGATCCACCACTGGATCGGTCGATCCACACCTGCTCTGAGCCAGATCGATCGATCCAACGCATGAATCGATCGGTCCACAAAACTTAGCAGATCGATCGATCCGCAAGTGGATCGATCGATCCTCTCCTTCAACCACACAACAACCGAGCTACAGATCGACCGACCGACCATGGATCGATCGATCCTTCACTCACTTCACCAGATCGATCGATCCTCTACCTGGATCGATCGATCCACTCAACTTTTCTGGTCGAACTTTGATTCTTCGACCTTTGACCAAACCGCTTCCCGTTTCCGAGAAAACTTCATTCCCGAAACTTTTAAGATTGATTCAAAGAGAGAAATCACATTCCTGTGAACCTCATCGAATCATAACGCTTGATACGATTCTTCTGTAACGTTTTGATCGAAAAGTTCTTTTTCCGAAACACGGGCGTTACAGGTTCTATGCAGCGTGGAGAACATCAGCAATGGCTCTGGCTTTCTCAGACTCGTCATACAGTTTACTGTTTACTTACTGATTCAACTTAACAATAATGCCGAACTCCAATAAAGTCATTAAATCTTAAAAGTACGTAGCACGTTCTCATCAAGTAATCGAAAACTCATTCCTATAAGTTAATTTTTTTTCAAGTTTTTTTGTGTTTTCACTTATGCATTAAAATATTTAATATAAAACATATGTAAAACTATATTAATATTCTCATTAAGTATTCAAAAATTCATTCTTATAAGCTCATTATTTTTTCAAGTTTTTAGTTACGAATAAAACAAATACAATATTACGACAATAAATACAATTTTTATCTAATTAAATTAATGTCAAATAATTTATATATTATTTTGTACTTACTGGTTAATATTTATATTAAATGAATTAAAACTTTTTTTGATACATGTCAGAATCTAATTGACAACACACTCAAATTAGCATATGCAATGTTATTGTTTGTTTTCCTTTTTGTTTTAGAAAACAAAGTTAATTTTTTTTAGATATAGACATGTACATTATATGCAAATATGTTTTTTAAATTAATTTTTCTATTTTTATTAAAAAAAGTTATTTATTTTATATGTGTCAACATCTGATCGATAGACTTGATACGTGTCACGATCATGTTAATTAATGGCTAACTTTAAAACCAAAATTTTATATAATAAGATTCTTGTCAAATACAAAACTACGTAATATTGAATAACACTTGCATTTAATATAATTAAGAAATTAAAAAATTGAATAACACTAGAATTTGAAGAATTTATAAAATACCTAATTGAATAACATTAGAGTTTAGCTGGCAAAAAAAGAAAAAAAAAAAAAAAAAAAAAAATATATATATATATATATATAACACTAGAATTTTACATTCTATTAAATTCTGTCAAATTCATTAGTTCAATAATATTAAAAAAATTCATGTTCATTGTCACATTAGCGGCGGTCACATTCCCTTTTGGACTCATTTGTAGAACTTCGATACGTCATCTTTTGCAAGGAATTAGAATTACCAGTGGTAAATCTTAGTCTAAACCTTAATTTTTATAATTTATTCATCTATAATATATAATGAATCACCTATTTAAGAAATAATTACAAATATAATAACCCCACATATATTACTTTATTGTCACTTAAAAGAAAAGAAAAGCAAATTGATTGTTACATTTAAGGTAAAGATTAAATCAAATTTATATTGTTTCCTAAGTTAAAAAATAGTAAGGTGGACATAAAAACCAAATTGAACCGAACCAAAATTCATCAACCAAAAATCGAACTGAATTTTAAAAATTCGCTAGAAAAATATTTTATCCCGAATAAATCCAAATAGCATCTAAATTTTAAGCAACTCAACCTAATAAATCAAAATTTACTATAAACTTAATATTATTGATTAAGTCTATAAAATACATTTAATATATTAAACATATGTAATATTAGTAATTTAGCTTTACTTTTTATATTTATCCCAAACCAAACCGAACGAAAATCCAAAAATTCTAAAACTTGAAACTTTACCCAAAATATGACATTTTAAAACTGAACGGCTAAATGGAAACTAACCAACCATTGACTTTTGTCTCTGACTAATGAAATTTATTTCCTACTTATGAGTAAGGGCATTAAAAGTCACTGAAAACCATTTACCTCATACATGAAGGTTTAAGTTTTAAAATTAAAGCCATTTACTTCATGGTATACGATTTTGTTTCCAATCTTAGTTCAAAGGAAGGATATTTTGGTGCTTTTAACCCTTCACATAAAGTAAATGGCTTTAGTTCAAAGGAAGAATCTTTATGTGCTTTGAACTCTTCTTATAACAAAATGTTTCTCAAAGTAAATAGCTTTATTACAAAATAATGATCTTTATACTGTTTTTTTACATGCACACAATCAGATAATCATGTATAACAGAACTTCTTGCCATTTTGATGATAGGATTATTGAATTTGTTGATCAGATATATAAAAGAAGGGAGCACCGTAAGCGTGATGGGAATGGTGAGGCGACATGACAATGTTCTTATGATCATTCCTCCTGCGGAATCAATCGCTACTAGCTGCAAATGGTGGCGTTGCCTCCTCCCAACTTATGTGGAAGGCCTTATCATTACCTGTGACGAAAATCAAAATGCTGATTCCTGTCTGGAATACATACATAATAACATTACGTATGCATGTATGTATGTATGTATGTATGTTTTGCTTCACTATTAATTTCTATAGAGCATACATGAATAGTCCAAAGTTAGGCCCTAAGACTGAAGAAAGATAGAGATGGATAAGGAAACCATATCAGTTTTTGCATCTTACTATGGGGTTATGTTTTGTGTACATAAAAAGCTTCATATGTAAATTTTTATTTCTATAATTATATTTAAACTCTTTTGCTCCATTTTTACTATTTTAGAATCAGGTTTTATTGGAACTAAAGAAATATATTTGTATTTTTGGATAAAAAAATTGTTTGTGTGGTACTGTAAAGTATTTTTTTTACAAATTTGAAAAGAAATGATTGATGTGACTAATTTCGTACAATCATGTGATTATGACGACTAAAAGCAGGCAAATGTTGTCTTGTCCACCGTAAATGCTTCGTCCTTAAGTTTCCGACCTTTCTTCTTCCTTAAGTAAACTAATTTCTTAGTACTTCATTTTCCCTCTACATCAGTGGTTTCGAAGAATTGCTTCCGACTTATCATCATTCTATTTAGTTTACCTTGTAACTTGTAAGTCAAGTTTCGTCTTTATGTAGCTATGACCTGTTATGAAGTAGGAACATAACTCAGTCTTTTCTTTGCTATTGTGTTGCAGAAAAAATCTGTTACATGGAGAGGAACGAGAAGACAACTTTTGTTAATCAAATCTTCTCTTGGTCCATCAATGATATTCTCAACAAAGATATCTACAAGGAAGAGATAAGGACGATACCAGACATGTTTAGGTCCGTTGATGAATACCTTAACTGCTTTGTTCCTCTTCTACTAGAGGAAACACGTACAGAGTTGTTCTCAAGCTTGAAGTCTTTCTGGAAAGCTCCTGTCCTTTACATACGTTCCGTGGAGGCTACGAAAATTGAATTACCGAGTAGAAGATCAAACAAGGTTAATATATCAGTACTGAAGAGTGTTGCACAAGGACATTATGAGCCAAAATGTGGAGATCTCATTGCTCTCACTAAAGCAGAAAGGCTAAGACGCGTCGATGACTTGAACCCACTGATTCTTGCATATATATTCTCTGTTGAAGATGAGCTACATTTCTCTGTTCATTCCTCTGAATCCATATCCATTGATGATAGTTTTTTATTTCGTTCCGGTGTTTTTCTTATGAATTTAACCACAAACACTCGTATTTGGAAGGCTTTGCACAACGTAGATGTCAACTTGAGTCTCATCAAGAATGTCCTTCAGGCAAATACAGCGGTACGTACGTACATCACAAAAATGATCAATTTTATTTTGCTTTAAGGTCTAATGTGGTTTTTCTTGTATTTCAGGATACAGAGCAACCTGACTCTTTTAAGATTGTTGGAAATGATGTATTGGATATTATAGGATCAGCGAATTTGAACTCTTCTCAGGAATCTGCAATTTTGAGTTGCCTGGAGACAAGGAATTTACGTGACAAGACTAGTGTGAAACTGATATGGGGGCCACCTGGTACTGGCAAAACAAAGACGGTCGCTACTCTTCTCTTTGCCCTTCTCAACCTAAGTCGCAAAACAGTTGTGTGTGCTCCTACAAACACGGCTGTGGTAGAAGTTGCATCGAGGCTCTTGGCGTTATTGAAGGAATCTTCTTCATCAGAACATTCTACTTACGGGCTTGGGAATATTGTTTTAGCTGGAAACCGAGACAGAATGGGAATAGACCATAGGAATGGTTGTCTACTGGATGTGTTTCTTGATCATCGCATCAGTAAATTGCATAAACTGTTATCGCCATTGACTGGATGGGAACGGAGTTTGGAGTCAGTCATAGATTTTCTTGAAAACGTGGAGTCTAAATACAAGAACTATCTATTGTTAATGGAGAAGGTAGAAGGTAGAAATATTCTTATAGCACTTGAAGAGTTTGTAATGAAATTGTTTCGTGGGTCAAGTGAAGAAGTGGAGAAGGAAGAATGTAAGAAGAAACAGACGATATTTACATTTGGAGAGTTTGTAACGCAAACGTTTGACGGGTTGAGTGAAAAGTTGGAGAAGAATATGGTGGATTTGTACACACATCTACCTAAGTCTTTTATATCATCTAACGATGTGAAGAATATGATCGCAGCCCGTCAAGCTCTTGATCGTGCGAGACATTTCATGCAGGAGAAACATGGAAGCTTCACATTCGTTTGCTTCAACAAAATCATCCGTGTTGATTGCCTTGGGATTCTACGTTTGCTTCCAAAACGTTTTGAGATTCCAGCCTTGTTGGAAAACGAGGATAGAAGGAAATTTTGTCTGCAAAATGCACACATAATCTTCTGCACTGCCTCGGGTACCGCGGAAATGACCGCGGAACGAACAGGTTCCGTAGAACTGCTTGTAGTTGACGAGGCGGCTCAACTTAAAGAATGTGAATCAGTTGCTGCATTGCAACTTGAGGGCTTGCGCCATGCTGTTCTTATAGGAGATGAGCTTCAGCTACCAGCAATGGTGCAAAGCGAGGTATTATCTTTTGTCTTATTCTAAATATGTGTTCGGCATTTGCAATTATAGAATGCAAACGTAGTAATTGCATTTGAAACATTTGTTCTTGTATGCGTAGGTATGTGAGAAGGCCAAATTTGGGAGAAGCTTGTTTGAGAGATTGGTTTTGCTTGGCCACAAGAAACATTTGCTTAATGTTCAATACCGTATGCATCCCTCTATTAGTCGTTTCCCCAACCTGGAGTTTTATGATGGTAAGATCTCTGATGCTGCGATTGTTAAAGAGAAGAACTACCAAAAGCGGTTTCTTCAAGGAAACATGTTTGGTTCTTTCTCGTTCATCAACGTGGGACTTGGGAAAGAAGAGTTTGGTGATGGACATAGTCCTAAAAACATGGTTGAGGTAGCTGTGGTTGCTGAGATCTTATCCAATCTTCTCAAAGGTGATATTTATTGATCTCAATTCAAGTAATTTGTAGAATATGTTTTTACATATTTACTTTTTAAAATTTGCCTAATTTTTGAAACAGTGTCAAGTGAGACAAAGACGAAGATAAGCGTTGGGGTTATTTCACCTTATAAAGGTCAAATTAGAGCGATCCAAGAGAGAATCGGTAATAAGTACAGTTCTGTATCAGATAACCTTTTCACTTTGAATGTTCTGTCGGTTGATGGGTTTCAAGGAGGGGAAGAAGACATTATTATCATATCTACCGTTCGAAGCAACGGTAACGGAAACATAGGGTTTCTATCTAACCGTCAAAGGGCCAACGTGGCACTGACTCGTGCAAGGCACTGTTTATGGGTGATTGGGAACGAGAGAACTCTAACGTTGAGTGGTTCGATTTGGACAAAGCTCGTGAGGGACTCGAAGATAAGTGGATGTTTCTATGATGCGGTTGATGAGAAGAACTTAAGAGATGCCATGGACGATGCTCTTCTCAAGGTCAATGATGTGTATTCGAGTTTTCAATCTCTTTCGATCAAGAGAGGGAGAAGAAATGCTTGGTAAGCTCTTTCACCAAGGTATCTATGGATGGTTTTTTGTTCTCTGTTTTTTTGTGGCTTCGATCTCTATGGATAGTTTGGCTTCAGTATCTATGATACTCTTTCTTGCTAAACAAGTAATTAATGTACCTATTACGTGGAAAGATCAATACAATGTTCAGAGACTAGATGCATTTCGACTCTCATTGCATCACTTTTGTCGAAAGCACACGGTAGTGGTAGTCGGTGGCTTAGGTTAGGTTTCTACGACTACGGTCCGATCAGACTACGTAAAAGCTAAAACCTACCCACCAAATACGAGTCTAGTGTATATATATATTTCATAATTATTGCGTCCAGTGATGAAGGAGAGGGGATCGAATCAGAAGCGAATCGTACGCATAACAACTTATTTGGGAGAAAAAAGTAGTTTACACAATCAACATAAACACAAATGTAAACCTAAACTAACAATAAAAACTTAATGTTACTTAAATACATATGAAACCCAAACTTTATTGTTCGAACTCTGAAATAAACCCAAACGAGTCTTTCTAATGAAGAAATTATCTTTTACAAGACCAACAAAGGTATCCAACGGACTCATGATATTATTGGAACTTCTTTTCTTAAAATCTTACTTGGTTGAAAACTAATAAAACGATCTCTACTTGTTTCCCTGATTGCATTTTTCTTCAGCAACGATCGCTATTATTGGCTGGAAATTGGTTTAGAGTCTTGAGGGCATTCCTCCAGCAACGACCAAAGTTTCACCGGTGATGTAAGAAGAATCATCTGATGCTAAGAAAGTAGCCGCGGCAGCCATGTCTCCCGTTGTTCCCAATCTGTTAAGCAGAGTCTTCTCTTCGATGCTTTCCCTCTGAGCATATCCACAAGTGTACTATTATTATTATGGGATAACAATCATAACCTCAAGTTAAAAGTTTTAATATTGAAACGTTACCACTTCGGAGTTTCCGGTGATGAAAGAAGCAAAGTGTGTGGGAACAAAACCGGGAGCAACCGCATTCACACGTGTGTCTGGTCCCATCTCAGCAGCAAGTGCCTGAGACATGATGTTCAATGCTATAAATCATCATAATCATCATCCAGTCATGAGATGGAGACACAAATACATACCTTCACTAGGCCAAGAAGAGCGGTCTTAGTGACCCCATACATAGCCATTGATCCTTGTGGTTGAAATCCGGCAATGGAAGTTATGAAGATAACCGAAGAACCCTTCTCTAGGTGAGGAGCCATATCCTGGTTAAAGGAACACAAAGAAGGTCAAATCGAATCTAAAATTGATCTATTGGCTATGGAAAGACAAAGCTAACACTTTACTCTGTTTTCATCCTTATGACTTTTGTAAACTCATGAAACTATTACAAGGAAAGCTTTACCTGAAGGAGAAGTATAGAGGATTTGACATTGATTTCCCATAGCTTGTCGAGGACAGCTTCTTTGGTAGACAAGATTGGGTCTGTAGATGGATTGGCAGCAGCGTTACATACCACAATATCTATCTTCCCATATTTCTGAAACCAAACACCGATTAAAATGTAATCAAAACACAAAGACGCAAAAAGGACTCGCAAGTGTAAGAAGAGTGAAACTTTGGAGCACAAGACCAATCAACAAAAAGAAACACAACATTTTGGTTATGTAAAGCTGTTCATGATCAAATTAGCTTTGAACCAAAAGCTCATAGATTAGTTTACCTGAACAGTCTTTTCGACAAGATTACGGCGATGTTGAGCATTGGAAACATGACAAACGATTCCATATGCATCAATCCCTTTGGATTTGAGTTTCTCTACTGCTTCGTCAACATTTGCCTGCACCGATAAATCAAATCAACCCTTTTAGTCTAAGAAAAGTTTTGCTAATCAAAGCTACGAGCTTCGCAAAAAAACACAATTTCAAGAGCAAAAATCTACGAAAACAAGTAGCAAAATTCCTTAAAAAAAGTGAATGATACATTTCACAGTAACATAGAGAAAACTAGATTCACCCTCAATTGTGGTATAATAACAAATCAAACCCAGAAATTTCAACGACTATGGCTACAGTATAATTGCAAAAAAAAAAAAATCAAAATCTTCAATAACAGTTTACCTAATTTTAAACACAAAATAGAAAAGAAGAACGTCGAGAAAAATCTTAAAATCATCCTTTTAATTCAATAAATTCAGAAAATGAAATTATACGAAAGAAACTGGGAGATCGTGAAACCTGTTTGCGGGAAGAGACGACGACGGAAGCGCCTTCGAGACCAAAACGCTCAATGATTCCGAAACCAATTCCTTGCGTCGAAGCCGTCACAATCGCGACTTTACCTTCTAACCTTCTCGGTAGCTTCTTCTCCATTTCAATCCTTTTTTCGCTTCTTCCAATGATTGTTTTTTTCTTCTGCTCGCTCGCTTCTCTCTCTCTCTCTCTCTCTCTCTCTCTCTCTCTCTCAGTTCTCTAATTGATGAATATATGTGTTGCGTTTGAAGCGTTTGAATAAATATGAATTGCGTTTGAATAAATATGAGTTGCGTTTGAAGCGTTTGAATAAATATGAGTTGCGTTTGAAGCGTTTAAACAAAGAAGAAGAAGAAGAAGAAGAAGAAGAAGAAGAAGAAGAAGAAGAAGAAGATCATAGTCATATCTGTACCTGTGATGAGCTATACTTGGGGTGATGAATCTGATGATGAGTTTGACCATGAACTTGATCAGTATATGATGAATACGATGGGTCTGGCTGAGAGTACCCTATACGAGGTGATCAACAACCACCAAACCGAAATTAAGGAAGATATTATGAATCAAGATCAGTTTTTGAAACGGAGATAATGAATGAGACTCAAACGCCTCGCTCCCGGGTCGAAAAGTACAGTGAAAATCGTAGAGATGTTGAACGAGAACTTGTTGCTGAAACACTTAATACCCATCTGACTGAAGTGGAACAAAACCTTGCACAAGAGAAGGCTATGATAGAGAGAGTTACTGTTGTTGGTAGTTCAGCTACAACATCGAATTTTGAAGCTGTAGAAACTGCTTTGATATTGGAGAAGCACAGATTGAAGAAGCTCGAAGAGTTGGAAGCAATGAACCAAGAGCTAAAATCACGTTTAAATGAGGACTTTCGCAGTTTTGAAAAGCGTATTGGAAGGGCGATAAGGCATATAACTGGTGTAAAGGATACCGTAAATGCAAAGATCAATGAAATTATCAAAATATTTAAAGACCCTCACTGTCCCGTATCCATCAGTATAGCTTGCATTTACACTGTCCCAAATCATGATGTAAATTCACAGTCAGTGTGGGATTCCGAGGCATATGAGCGTCTAGATTCTATAATGAGGCTCTACGGTGCGCTTGTCCAGACCGATATTCGTGGTGGCAATGCTACTAACATGCATGGGATATAACATGGATGGGCTTGGTTAGCCGGTTTCTTTAACAACATCTCAACCAACAACATAGGTACCGCAACAACCTTAAATGCCTTTCTCCAGACGGCAGGGTTTGGTCTTCATCAGCGGTACAAATCTCAGTTTGTGAAAGTTGTGAACATTGTGAGAGACCATATCTTAACGAAATTGAGGGCAGAAAAGGATGTACAATTGATCATAGCCAATATCACAGCGTACTTAGATGACCGGATGTATCTCAAGGAACCTCAAGGAAGAACTATAAAGACGAGTCTCCTGTCAGCGGAGTTTACTGATGAGTTAGATCAGCAGAACAACAATCAGCATTACCAGAGGAATTATTACATAGATTTAACGTTCAGAAGAACACAAAATAAAACTCCAAATATTTAACATATTGTACTGATTATGATAAACTCTGAAGCTTGATATAACGTTTTTCTAAGTACGAGCATGATTATTTTAATCATAAGGATTTCTGAATTTCTTCAAGAGATCTGGAATATCATATCCCAGCATATCATCCACTGCTTGAATCATCTTAGGCTTCAATTTCTCGAATTTGTCAATGTTATAGCCTCCCAATACTTCTCTAAAATGCTCCACACTTGGGAAATCCCCAGCCGGAAGATGAAACTCTCGCTGCACCTGTTTTTTAAATTAAAATAAGATTTTCATAATCTGAGATCAATAGTGAAAAACATGTAAAAGAGTACGTGATAAAACGTCATCTATAATCTTTGCATTATTTATTTCTTGGTCGCTAGAGTGGTATGCCTAATATAAATTCTGTTTTGGCTTAAAGTCAACTACTTTGGCTTAGGACATGAATAAACCAATTGCAATTCCAGTTTAAATTTCTTGGTCATAGTTGCAATTTGTAATCCCTATTATTAGGGGCTACACCTAATGCGATTAGTCTAAGTTTTAGCCCAAATGAGATATTTACTAACCTTTCCAAATTCTTCTTGGAGGTTGTCCATGAGACGTTGCTGAGCTTTGGATTTTCCCATCATTGCTGGCATTTCCTTCTTAAGGTGGCTCATTATGTATGCATTGATCTTCGCAGCTCGAGCTCGCTTCACAAACTCGTTAATCTGATAAGTGATAACAAATAATAGTTTTCAACCTCACAAATCCTGAATTTATGGACATTATTGTTTAAACTGAGACTCATCAAAATCATACCTTTCTGTCACATGCTTTCTTAGGTATGTCCATTAAGTCTGCTAGAAGATCATTTTGCTCTTTCTCAAAGAGTTCTTTTCCAATCGGTCCAACTGCAGCTTCGTTTATGGGTTTGTCATTGAAGGACCTGCACAAGTTAAAGCAAAGAACAAATCAATCTATTGCGTAACCAAATGAAACTAATGACTTAAATTCTTTCTAACAACTGAAATCAAAATAACGGTTCATGTTGTATTCAAAGGCATACCCAATATATACACGTACGACCTCTGGTGTATTCAAGACTTTACCAAGCGACCACATCAATGCTCCATACACTCTCATTAGCTAAGAAACAAGGATTTAGACCAGCTCAAAACAAGTAAAAATGAAGCTTATGAATGGGAGGTAATGGATATTTACTTGCTGAGTATCAACTTGGTCAGCTTTGTTTAAGACAACACGGATCTTGTCTTCGTTACCACGCAGAGATGTTATCACGCGTTTGAATTCATCACTGATGTCAAGCTTGTGGGGATCAAAGAGAAGGAGAATCATATCACATTTAGATGCAAACCATGAGATGACACCAGTGAAGTCATAGCTTCTTTGCATCCTTTGTTTCTCTCCTGAAAGAACTCCAGGAGTGTCTACAAGAGTAATTTGGTCCAAAACCTACAACACAAACAGGAAGACAAAGCTTATATAAACCTTCAAAGGGAAAGATAAAAAGAGACAGTGAGGTAATGCTTAATCACTCACCGGATGCGGCATTTGAGAGCACTCAAACTTTGAGAGGAAAGCACCTCCAAAACTTGTTAGTCCGTTAAATGGCATGTCAGCTTGAACAGCCATGGTATTTCCAGGTATGGTCCGTTCATCTGGTCCACTCTATAAGAAAATCAAATCATAAGAGTTAACTTAAATGAATACAACAAGTAACTAGTAATCATTCAACTACGATCAAATCAAGACACATTGACATACCATTGCAACCACAAACCTATCTGTTGTTGGCTCTGGACCAATGTGAGCTCCTGATAAAAAGAGGACAATGGTGAAAATCAGATATATAATTGAAGATTCATAGTACTGCTACGAGTTTAAGGAAACAGAACAAGTTACCTGGATAGTCACATCCGAGCAAGTGTTTTATAAATGTTGTTTTCCCAGTGGAATATTGACCCAAAAGCATTACCATTGGTTTGGCATCAAAATCGCTATTAGTCTGCAAATCAACAAAAAAAAAAAAAAAAGTATCAAGAGAACAAACTGAGAATCAATCCATGGTGACATTGGATATAATTTCTGTAACGGAATAATCAAAACCCCACAATTGCTTCTGAAACGGTAAGGTTAACATAAGTACACTCACCAGTACAGGAGATGCAAAATCGTTGAAACGATATGTGACTTCCAAAGGCTTTAGCTTTTCAGTGTACAATCTTTTCAAGCCATCAACAATTGTCACCACATTGACTTGTGGCTGGTCATGCAAAATGGCAGATTACTTGTTAGATCACATCACACGACAAATATCTAGAAGATGGACATTTGCAGCGACAAAGCAAGTATTATCCCACCTTGATAATAGATTTTGATTTGTACCAGGGAGCTTTTGCCATGACTTGTGGCTTGGTAACTACTGCAAGTTTAGCCAGCAAATCAACACTTTTTACAAAATGAAAATATTATCATGAATGAAACAAAACATAGAATGCTAATTAACCATTATCTTCAGCATCCACATTTGTCTTTGACGCTTTTTGCTTCTGTAAGCAAAATATATAAATTCTTCGATTAGGAAAAGCAAACCATGTAAAGATCTTTAAAACAAAGAGATAAGGAGTCTTACAGATACCACGTTTTCTAGTCCTTCCAACACTGGAAGTTCTACACTCTTCATGTCAACTATAATGAACAAAAAAAAAGATACAGACTAGTCAATTTCTGATTAAAATCCAACCTAATTGCTATATCTAATAAGACTACAGATGATGCTATACTGTCTTTGACCATCAAGCTCTTACATCAGAACCTCTTGATTAAAAAAAAATTAATATCTAATTGTCCACTTACCAGAACCTTTTAGAAGATCTGAAGTAATTTCATGCCCTTCTTGGGCCAATGAGACGAGCTGAGCAACAAAATTAGTCAAATAAGTAAGAAATTTAACGGGAGACTTCAAATTGACTTAGTAAGATATATGTATTTCACACAATCATTACCTTCATCGCAGTGATGAACTCCGCCAAACCGAGAAATCCTTGCCGCTTCGAGTCCGCAACAGCCCAGACCTTTAATACAAAATTGCAACTAATTCCTATCAAAATCCAATTCATATTCTTACAAATTCCATGGATTTCATGAAATCTGAGAAATAAATCTTAAACTAATTGTATGAAATAACCTGTTTGAGTTCCTGGCGAGAAAGCTTTGACATGGCGAAGAACTTTGTAGCATCGTTACCGGAAACACGACCGTCTCCATCTGAAGTTTTCAGAGAAGCAAAACAAAATCAGAACATAATAATTACGACGGACTAGTAAATTCACTCTGAAAAGAGAGGGAAAAAAAACACTGAACCTGAATCGGCGATGTTGAACCATTCTTTGTAGATCTTCTGATGCTCTTTTAAACAAGAACCGATCGAGATCGCCGACGAAGACGTCTCCATTACTCAGATGAAGAAGAGAAGAGAGAGAAATTATGGTTTCTGTAATTTGAAAATTGAAACTGAATAGTTGAGAGAGAGAGAGAGAGAGAGAGAGCGTCGAGAGAGGATATTTCCAAAGAGGGGATTTTAACGGCTTTGGCGCTTCTCGAGGGGAAGCGAGATTACGATGTCGTTTTTATAAACTGGCCGGCACGCTGTGTGTCATCTTAAATGTAAAACAGCGTGAAGTTTGAATTTAATAGCTAATTAGCGAGATTATTATTTTATTACAGTTTAAAGATGATGAGATTTTCTTGCACGCAATAAACGGCTATGATTTGATATCCATATATCATTAAATTTGAAAACTTGTAAGACTATGTTCAATGTAAAGACATATTCAAAACCCTCCACCTCAGCTTTTAATACTCTATATCATTTTCTCTTTTTCCACGTCACAATTCAACACCGACCTAATTTTTAAACACTTCAATGCTTTTGTTTAATAAAATTCAACACCCTACCCCATTATTTTTATTTCATATCTTATTTTCTTATATATTTTATTTTTGTGATGCATATTAATAATAATAGTTGAAAAAATTAAGTTTAAATATCGATTAAAATTTAATTAAATTAACTAAAAGTGACATATTTTTTTAATAACTTTTTTAATTATTTTATATTTTTAACTAAATTTTTTCAAATAATAACAATAAAACAATTTATTAAAACTTCAAATACAATATGATACAAGCACACAACACAATTAATACTAAACACACATGCGATTCAACTCACAAACAATAAAACTCATAAATCACACCACACACATAGACATAAAAATCTCCTTAATCTCGAAACATTTCGAATTTCGCTCATAGCTAAATCTGCTTGCAATTCATGATGTGCATTTGAATCACGTAACTCGGATCTAGCACGCACATGATTTGCAAATACAAGTAACACCTCGGTCGAGAATGGTTGTGGTGTACTAGAACCACTTACCTCAGATTGATCATAATCGGTCCAGTATTGAGCATATATATCTCGTTCATCATCAACAATCATATTATGCAATATGATACATGACCGCATGATGATAGCTAAATCAGTTATGTCCCACATGCGAGCTGGTTCACGAATGATTTTAAATCGAGCTTGTAAGACTCCAAATGCACGCTTGATGTCCTTCCGGCATCCTTCTTGATGTTGTGCAAATAACTTGTCTGGTTCACTCTGAGAAAGTCGAATTGATTTAACGAAAGTTGGATAAGAAGGATAGATACCGTCAGCTAGATAGTATGCCATATTATACGGACGTTGATTGACGAAGAAATTCACTCTTGGCGTGTTTCCTTGTTCAACGTCATCGAATACTGGTGAACGATCTACAATATTTATATCGTTCAATGTTCCCGGACACCCGAAAAAAATCATGCCAGATCCAGAGATCATGGGATGCAACTGCTTCAAGAATAACTGTGGTGGTTCCCTTATCTACCCGAGTAAATTGTCCTTCCCACGCCGTAGGACAATTTTTCCATTCCCAATGCATGCAATCGATACTCTCAATCATCCCCGGGAACCCCCGCAGCTCGCTAACATACAAAATTCTTTGCAGATCGTCTTGAGTTGGAGTTCTGAGATAAACTTGCTCATACAATTGTATGATTCCCTTACAGAATCTACGCAAGCACTCTAAAGCTGTAGAACCTCCAATTTTGATGTAGAAACTTGTTTTTTTATATATATCAGAATGAAATGAATCAAGTCTCTATTTATAGAGTGCGAAAAATAAAAAATTCGGATATAAAAATTATAAAAAAATAAATTCGTTTATTATCAAATAATTGATTTGAAGTAGATAAGATAAAAAAAAATCCTAAAAATCTCAGTAACCAATAGGGTGGAAACACATGATAATTGTTTTTCTTAAAAAAAAAAAAAAAAAAAAACTATACCTTGCATCCGCGCGGAATACGCCAAGTGTCCGTCGTGGGTCCAGATTTTGGGTTTTCAACCAGTTGAATAAATTCAACACCCATTTTGTCATCTCATCTTTCAACAACCCCATTGAAACTATTAAACAGTTAAAAAAAAATTTCAACAACCGCATTGCAAATGGTCTAAAGCGCAGCTTTTGTAAATTTCCAGCCCAGCACGTCCTAAAGCTTTTTTTTTTTTAACACACCATTTGTTTTGCTATCTAGTTTAATTGAATTAGAGTTTAGTAACCGGATGTTGTTTTTGAGTAGGGGTTTAGGGGGCAGTAAAAGTATTTGGTGGCATCCAAGCTTCGTTTTATCTGATTTGCTTGAATATTTGGATATGCAGTGGAGCACACCCTCTTTTAGTCAGAATCATTAAAGCTAACTCAACATGGTAAAAACATTGCGAAGACAATGGTTAAACAACAGAATGTTGGGAATAATTATTCGTTACTCGTCTTGTACCCGTTACTTGTCTCGTACTCGCTTTGAAAAGCCAAGTACTTAATTTCTTTGAGCAAATCGAGTAACAAGTTAACAAATTAGATTACCTGTAAGTTCAAGTCAAGTAACAAGTCAAAAAAAGAAAATTATACTACTTGTCTCGTTACTTATTACTCGCTAAATATTACTTGATACCCGTTAGTTGATACTTGTTTATAGTTACTTGTTACTAAAACACTAATAGAGTAATCATATATACTTGGCTCATAAAGACTCCTCTTTGCGACAAAACTGGAAACTTACATTTGCGACAAAACTCATCAACCTTGTATATTATGTATAAAATAGTTTTTTCAAATTTTTTAAATACAAGTAACAAGTACTTGACTTTGGCAAGTAACAAGCCGAATCAACTAATTTGCAAGTAATCAAATTTTGGACAAATACTTGATCGAACAAGTACTCGTTTTAAACAAGTCAAGTAACAAGGCAAAAATTCAATTACTTATACAAGATAAGCCAGGTCACAAGTACTTTAAAATTAACAAATATTTATTTTGTACTCAGGCCTATTTAATATCTTAATTATGTAGCTTTTTCTCAATAATGTAGATTCTTTACCATATTAACCTTTTTCTCAAAAAACAAATATCTACATCTACATAATATATATTTTTGTTTCTTTTTCTTTTAACAGATTTTTTTCCTAAATTTTAAAGTGAAAATTTAATTTCCTTATTTTTTTGGTAAGTGCAAATGTGATTTTATTAAACATTATTAAAAAAAAAATTGTAAACCACCAAAATATAGAGATATGTTAGTATTTCATTTATTAAATTATAATGGATATCATCTTATTAAAAATATTTTAAACTATATATTTTGCAAAAAGTTGTCTACCCTAAATAGTTATAGTCAAAGAAAAACGGATCTTATCTAATAAAATATGTCACATATATATAACAATAATCAATGTAAGAAAAAAAAAACTTTAAAAGGAAACAAAATCCAGAGTGTAAATAAGAAACTCACCTACTTGAAAAAAAAATTATTAGAAACCCGACCAAAACCAAATTAAACTGCAGAATCAATAGACTATGTGTTGGTTGGATGTAGCCATGTAACAACGGATCCACATTTCGTGTGACAAACATTTTTCTTTTTTAATGAACTGCAAATTTGATACTCCTTTATTTCATTAAAAATGTTATAATATTATTTTTTACATATATTAAAATGTAAAGTTTTTTTATACCTTTTATTAGTATACAAAATGTCTAAATTAATTTCTTTTTCTAATTAATAAACTAAAAAAAAAAACTGAAATTTGATTTAAAAATCTGTACTAGAAATATAAGACGATATTTTTTGTAAAATAAA
Organism: Turritis glabra; assembly: GCA_900406565.1. Taxonomy (NCBI): domain Eukaryota; kingdom Viridiplantae; phylum Streptophyta; class Magnoliopsida; order Brassicales; family Brassicaceae; genus Turritis; species Turritis glabra. The sequence continues at coordinate 2,735,601 of OVBN01000243.1, read as the reverse complement.
AAGAAAGTTTAAAAAAATAAAACCCAGTTTTATATAATCAATAAACACGAGCTGAATACATATAATATAACTGGAGTACTGGGCAAAAATAATCAAACATTTCTATACAGATATACAAACATTTCTATCCATAGCTGATCTACATAAAACGTGTTAAATCGCAGCCTTTGTGAACAAAGAAAAAACCATCTCTGTTTCAAATTTGGTCGTGTTGTAAGAGAAAGCAAGACACTGGTTTCGTTTTCATGTTATGTTCACTGCCAAAAACAAAACAAAACAAAACAAAAAAACATGATTTCAGTTATGTTTAAACAAGAGAAAAGTGATGAAATGAGAATCTGGATTTAGAGTGGAAACATATAAGATTACCGATTGTCTTTTTGAGCAGCCATAGAAGAAGAGCAAGCTCAATGCTGAAGATCATACGCAACCATGTTTTATCCACCAAGAATCCGTAAACAGTGATCCCGGCTCTGTTGTTCTCTAAATAGGTCACTATATATATACAAGAAGAAATCAAAACAGTTAACCAGTGAAATAGACTTAATTCCAATCATCGTCTAAAATCAAGATTTTCATTACCTAGAGCTTGACGTTTCTGGGAGGAAATGGCGCGGGCATAGATTGGATGTATCTCAAGATCGTTGTGATCTCCTTCTCCTTCTTCATCATCATCAGATGATTGAATAACATCACGACGGCGCGATAAAATCTGAGAATGTTGTATGGTCGTTGGACATTTAGGAGTCTCACCGTCATCAAGATCATCAAATGTATCTAAAGATGCGCAAACGTTCCACTTTGTGGCGATGCTCGTTACAGATTGAGCTTTATGAGTCATTTGTGTTGCGCTTTTCAAGCATATGAATAGCCCTGACACCAAGCTTATGGAGCATAACTGTAAAAACAGAGGCATTGATCAAGATATTGTTTCAAAAATTTCAGCTTTGCAATCAGTGATGACAAGAACCAGACTGAACATAACGAGTCCCTATATTAAAGTAAAGAGGAATTCTTACCGCAAGCTCGCCAACTTCATAGATATTAAAAGGAACACTAGCTCTGATGGTAGTAAGCAATGCCATGAACTGAGTGGCAGTGACGAAAAACAATGACAAAAGAATGAATCGTCTGAACCGGTGACTAACAATCTTCAGTTCACGGCGGATTTTGAGATGCTCGGCGAGTATGGAACTAAAATCAGTGATCTCAGAGGCGAAGCAGCGGGCGAATTCATCAAGACGGAGGACCTGGAGGTGACAGATGTTTTGGTAGAGGATACAAGCAATGATGAAGAGTGATGTACGGTATAGCCAAGAGGAGAGCTGGAGTGTGCAGGCTAAGACATGACTCAGCATTGGGTTGATGATGTAAGGGATTTGGTTGAAGCCTGAAGCATACCACCAAATGCGATAGACAGCTTGAAGTGTTATTGATGGGAGGACGAAGATAGCCAGTAGCTTCATTGATCTCTACAACAAGAAACAGAGCAGACACTTGTAAGATGGTAACCGAAAGACTGTTTACGCTAGGGGTGGACGAGGAGCGAATTTTTTAAAATTTCTGTGATATCGGTGATCGGATCCGCTCCGTCCAGATTGACATAATTTCGATTTGTATCCGCTCTGGAGTTAGCTGGATATACGGTAGTCGGATATCCGTTAATATCCGGATTTCCAAACCGTAATCCAAACCAATCCGGTAACCGAATGAACCGAACTGAACCGCTATCCGAAGTCCGAGCCGAGTTTTTGTACGGATTTTAGACACATAACCGAATTGAATTAACCGATAACCAAACCGATCTGAACCAAATATTTTGTTTGGTTATATTCGATAGCCTTGCACCTCAACCAAATTACCCGAAAAACGAACTATCCGAACGGGAACCTAACTTTTCGGTCCAAAGTCGCAGGCCTAAACCAACTATCAATTTTGACTCGGAATTAACCGCAATGTGGCCCAAAACCTCAGGTTCCGAGTAAGGGATTGGAGCCTAAGATGCAATGTTAGAGCATCCACATTATACATAAAATGAAGTGTCGTTAAGAGTGTCTCAATAATAAAATAATAATAAATTTAGAGATACTCCTATTTTTTAGATCTAAAATGTCTTTAAAAAGACACTCTCACATATTTAAAAAGACACTCATTTATATTCTTTTATTGCTTTTATATTTAAAGACATTTTTATTGGAGATGTGCAATGAAGATGGTCTTAGGAACTCAAGATTTAGACACCATTGAGCCAAAAGGGTTTATTCCACTAATTACCACTTTTAATCCCAAATAATTAACGATTCTAATCATAAAATCAGATACTAATTACTAAAATTAGCAGATACGTTTAAATTACCTGGATTTCAGCTTCGTATCCGATCCTAACCTTATCGTTAACATCTTTAAGCTTATCGAAGAACAGAAACCTTCGGATACCATATTTCTTGGACCAATCTGAGAGACTAACGAACGAGATTCCGGCGAAGATCGATAACGAGAGCTGCACCAAACCGTCGTAAGGACGGCGGTATTTGAAATCGCAATCGGCGCAGATTAATACGAAGTGTGAGATCATTGGGACGATGACGGCGAGGAAGAAGAAGATGGACCATGATAGCAGAGATTTAACGCGACTTGATTGATCGAACCAGAGGAGGAGTCTCGGGAATGAGAATTTGGTGGCTGGTGACTCTAATGGTTTGTGGATCGGGTCGGGTCGGGTCGAGGAGTTGTGGGATTGATGAGATCGTTGCTTCGATGATTCTTCCATGATCGGTTTGAGGGTAATTTCGGTATTTTGAAATAGTTTAACACACAGTTTTGGACTTTGGGACTTGGAGGGTAAAGCTAAATAAATAAGGCACTTTGGATTTTGTAAGCCACGTGTACAAGACAACATTAATAAAAAAACCGACCATAGAATTATTTTTTAAATTAGATTTATATTTATTGTTGCATAAAGTGTTAGAAATTGTCAATTGATTCAATTTTTATCTAAAAATAATTAATGTGAAACTGAATTTAAAGTTTAAACTATGGTGATGATGTATATAATATATGGAATGGAACATATGAAACCGGCGATAGGTATATGCGAGGATTGCATTTACACGGTGATTTTGTTAAACTAATAAAAATAGTGTATTTAAAAGCAAAAAAAAATTTTAAATTTTTTATATATAATTAGAATCTATATTTTAAAAATTGAAAAGAAACTATAATTTTTTTTGCTATTTTGAGCCGGTTTTGTATAAAATGCATATGATGATATAATTTAGTTTTGGTATTATCATTGAAATAACTTTTCCAAAAAAAATATCTTTAGTTCCAATTCTAGTTTCATTTTTGTGGACAGATTGGTTCGGTTGATTTGGACTAAAACATAATTTCGTGAATAGATGTAATATTAGTGAAAAGTTAAATGTTTTTGGGGTCATGTTTCCACTAAACTCATGTTTATATTTTTTTTTTTCGGAAAAAAGACTGAATGTTAAATTTGCAGATTCGCTTTTTTCTAGGCTATATTTTTTTCTTTCTTGCATGTATAATAGATCGGATTTAAAAGCAGATGGGGTCAACCATCAGATTAATAACTTTTAATATCGCAGCTATATTTTTTAAAAAATCGCATATGATATTTGGATTTAGTTTTGAATGTCTCTCACATTTGACTCTCTCCGCCATGTGTTCTTCACTTATACGTGAGATAGGTAGACGACAAAAAGATATGCCACATATCGTCAAAATTGGTTTATATTATGATTGATTTTGTTATATGATATTTAAGGAATCCAACTTTCTGTGTTGACATTTCAATTTCATTATAGATTAGACAAAACACGTCTCCACTTTTTAAGTAAACTCCCAGCACATGGAATTGTTTTACGAGAGCTCTGATGACTATAAAATTCAAAGAATGTTGTTATTTTTTTCTATTTATTACCGGCATTTATGCTTTAAATATGCCTGTCAATGTGTATTGCTGGCGCCCAATTCGGTCGAGAATAGAAAATGGAGATAATGATTGATTTCGATCGGTGGTAAATTGGTAATACTAATATGGGGATAGCTTATGATTACCAATTTATTGTCGCAAATTTATCTTGTTTTTTATTCATAATGATTATTGAAGGTAGTTATAAAAATCCTTAAAATCACCACAAAATGTGACATTTTTATAGCCCAAACGACGAAGATCTGTGACTGCCAAGCGTAATGCCTTTGCGTCTCCTTCTTTTGAAGTCTGAAGTGGTTTTAAACCTCCTCATCCAGTGATAAGTTTTCTGCCTTCCTCGTTATATAGTACCCATCCAACTCCTATCGGTTGAGATGATGAAGACTAAGAACCATCTACAAAACAACAAAGATGGTTTACTTTAAGGATAGCTTGTTGAAAGGTTCTTGGTATTTCATCATGCGAAAGGATACTTTGGTGAAAAGAGTTGATTGTCAACTGGGACATATTCACTCTATCCATAGTTGAGGCTTCTACCAATCACGTCAGGAATATATACCACTTCTTATTTTGAAAAAGAAAATCATTACGTTGCTTCCAGATCCTCCACCCAATCATTGGTAATATGTTAAGTCTGTCTTTAGAGTTCTTGTTTCAAATGCACAAAGGAAGCTAACATTTTCATGTAGAGAACGGGAAAGAAGATAGTCACCTGAGGGATGATGAATAAGTGCTAGTTCTCAAATTTCTCTACTTAAGCGATATTGGAAGAGGAGGTGATTGACGCTTTATTCATACTCACCAAAGTGATTTATTGTTGAGTTTTGGATTTCAAAATCCGACAAAAAAATCATTCGTTTAATGATTTATTGTTGGATTAAGGTGGATAGAGTTCAAAGGACTTAAAAAAAACTTTGTTCTTTTGTAAGTATTTTTTTGTTTTTTGCATTTGATCAGTTTTTTCCGGGATGTTGTGAAGGTGTTGTGTTGGCTGAGTTTTATAAGTTGTCAGAACATGTCATGAGATTGCTACTGAAACATGATGTGATACATCTGTTGTGATATATGAGACTGAGAGATAGAATCGTCATAATTGTCTCATAGATAGTGTGATAGCTCACGTGAAAACATTGGATAGAAATGACAAAGATGCTAAGGCATTACTTGACATAGATGCAAGTAAGAACATATGCAAAGTTCTGAAGTAGTACAGGAAGCCGAGCTGTGTGACTGCTTTGAAGAGTTGGAGTACAAAAGTTTGGAGCCGACTTGGACAAGTCAAAAGGCAACTGCTGAGTTGGATAAACATCTTGAATAGTATATTCAAGATGGGAACATAAAGATAAAATTTCCTTATCCATAAAAAAAAAATGAAATTTGCCAATTCCTATTTGGTGTAAAATAAGAAAATTCATATTTGGTTAATAATAGAAAAATTGTCAACTCTAAGATTTAGGATTGTACGATCGTTATAAATACCAAAAGTTGGTGACAAAAAAACTCGCACGCCTAAGGGTATTCTTGAGAGATGCACACGATTTGTGTGGCGTTGTCCCACCATACAGATTTGTAATTCTGTTGGTGGTAATTGTCTATGAAGATTACAACAGTTGAGAAGACAGTGATGCTCTGGTGCTGCCGGATGGTAGTCATGTGGGCTTGATACCTATCTTCATAGTTTATTGAGTTGTGTTTGATATGAGAATACAAGATACATATATATAGTGGCAACATTAACATAATGTAAACTTTTCTAAACACATAAAGTAAATATGCTAAGACAATATATCGAGATCTAGAGAATTCTCTTATTGGGTTAACGAATTTCATTTCATAGACGGGCTTTCATAACCCAAACTACTTGGTTCACAAGATACACATCTTGCTTTCCAACTTATCTCCAATACTCCCCCGCACGACAAAAGTGGGACGCGAAACCCAAAATATACAATGACAAAGCAGAATACTTATATCGTGGACATCATGTCGAGGACAGACAAGTCAAGTCAACAGACTCCTCTGGATATAAACTTTAGTTGAAAATAGGGGTGGAACTTCAGCTCATCTTCGGTCTTGGTAAAAAGGAATAAGAACATACTGTGGGCGCAATCCTGCAATTCCACAAATAATTGTCCTCATCTCGAACAATCCACAAATCGAATTAAAAAATTGACTTAAAAACATGAGCATACCAAACAACTCCCTCGTAATATGAAAAATCTAAACTCATATAAAAAATAATAATAATAAAAAATATGATATATTCTATATTCAAAAATAAATTCCATAAAATAAACAACTACTTGTTAAAACTTAAAATTGACATAAAGATCTCTCAAACACTTCTTCACCTGAAACCATAATTATTAAATTATTAAGAAAACTTATTTAAAACCAAAAACAATTATAGTTAAAGAAAACCAAAAACTCAAACCTTCAAAAATAAACGCACGTACCACTAACCTAAAAAAAGCAAACTCCCAACTTAACTTAAGAGAAAAAGGAAATTAATAAAAAAAACTATGAAACCCAACGATCAACATCATCTTCATCGTCGGCATCTTCTTCGTCGGTGAGTTTCTCCATGATTTCTTTTGAAGATGAGATCACAAAAGCTATAGTGCGGAAGATTTTAACTTTGATCCACTAGATTCGACTACTCCGATACCATATCAAATAAAATTGAATATAATAGTTTATAGAGTTGTGTTTAATATGAAAATACAAGATACATATATATAATGGCAACATTAAAATAATACTAACACCCACATAATCTCAACTTTCCTAAATACATAAAGTAAATATGCACTTTCATGTTGATGTGATGTGATCATGTTCGATGTTTGGTTTCCATGAATCAAAATGAAAATTGTTGCTCTTGGTTTCTCGTAAAATGGGGAGTCTCTTTGCTTGTATATCTTGTAAAACTAGACACGACATGAGATTGAATCTGTTTGTTTTTCTTCTTGGTTCTGTTTTGATTCAACTAAGAGATTGAACATAGTGTCTTTGTTTTAGTATCAAGAAAATGGGCATAAATAGTGGGTCTCAGTAAGTTTTATGTGGTGTGTCGTCGGATCATCAGATAACACCTGTGACTGTGTTTGAAAAGGACAATTATACGATAATTCATGGAAATTGGAGATAAGATTCTCAGATTAATTTTCATTTTGCTGGCAACTTGTGACATACACACTGAAACACAAACAAAAATAACATACTGTATATAAGAAAATGAGCATTACGAACCCAATACGGGCCAATATATTGGTGAGTGGACTCTAAAACTGGACTCAGGTGACTTACATCAAAAAAACATATATATATATATATATATATATATATATATATTATTCACAATTATACGGTTTGTCATACAAGTAATCAGGATTGTGTATATCGTTTAACTTTATAAACATTACATTTGATCTATATTGATTTTCTAAGACCTGTTAAATTTTGTTTTGTATTGTAAATTTGAGGGTCCATTTTTACAATCATTGAAAATATATTCTTTATTTAATTCCAACTAAAAATCTAATGGTTTAACTAGTCCCACATAAGTCAAGGTCCAAAGGAATGTTAAGCCCAATTAAAGTCAAGTTGACGGAGATTTGACTTTATACACAGTTAAATGAAGAGTAATCAGATGGTGGAAATCATTTGATTCAAGTTTTACGAGTAGTCCGACGGTTGAAATCATTTGAATTCAAACACATTTAGTGAAGAGTTTATGACAGTTTATAATTTTTAGGTCATTTGAGAAGACTTTTTAGACCGTTATAATTTTATTTCTCAGGCTCGGATCAAAGCCTAAATGAAACCGAAGCAGAGCTCTATATAACAAATTCGAACCATACCTCATTGTAATTCCAACTTTAAAATCTCTCTCTCTCACATCTATTCTTTAAATTTTTATTGTTTTGATCTTTGGTTAGGGTTACGAGAGAAGGTAATCAAATTCAAATTCTTAGAGTTTCTCAATCTTCGTCGTCTCTTTAGTTTCTTACGAATTTGTCTTCCTCATGATTCTGATTTTGATTTGGTAAATTGGTATTGAGGAGAGGGTTTTATTCTTCGGCTGGGTCACGAGAAAACCGCACAAACCAAAAAGGTAACAAACCGATTTCAATCACCGTCTCTTTGATTTCTATCAATTTCGTCTTCTTCCTTACGAATTTGATTTTTAGTTTTTTCTGTTTCCTTTTTTTGTTCGGTGGTATCGAGAGTTTTATGCTTCCGCTGGGTTACGAGAAGGCCACTCAGAATTTTGAAAAGGTATGAAGAAATCGTGTCTAGAAATTGCAATCCTCGTCTTTGATTTCAATCAAATTTGTTATGTTCTTCGTTCTTATGTTGATTTTGCCATTCATGTTCTGTATCGAGGATTAAATTATAACTAATAGGTTTATCATGACGCAGCCATATTTATCTGCGAGTGAGAATATTTTAACTGTTATCGGTGAGACTCATATATGTAACCTTATTAATTATATAATATTTCAAAGGTTTATAGTGCATGTTTGAGTGGTTATAGTGTTGGTGATCGTGATATGTCATTAGAATTTGATGCTTCTCTGAGGTACCATGTCATTCATTTAACTGTTACTAGTTAAAATGCATGACTGAGGTTTGTTAATTGATTTATGTGATTTATTATAGGGCTTATATATATATGTGTGTGTGCCATGGATTATACTGATGTAAGGTTCTTAAATTAGAAAACATATATAATGCCAACCTCTCAGATGCTGGTTTTCTTATTTCAGGTCCGACGCGAATGGAGCTCTGAAATGGATGAGAGGTGAAATTTTAAAGAAAAACCTCTTACAGAGCAACAAACAGACTTGTAGAAGAACGCATGATAAGTTGGTGTCAATCATTTTGAAATAATAAAGTAAATTGTTAGGTTCTTAAATGAGAAACCATATATAATGTCAAACCTCAGAGACACCGTTTCACTATTTCAGGTCCATCGCAAGCGGAGCTCTAAAATGGTTGAGAGATGTAGAGAAAAACCAAGAACCGTAACAAAAAAACAGACTTGTGGCGAATATAAAGATTTTGCAGGGAAGTTGGTTTTAATAGTTCTGAAACTATATATTAAATTGTGAGCTTTGTTTATGTTCTCAAATCAGAATAACATATATAATGTGTTACCTCTCAGACATTGTTTTGCGTATTTCAGGTCCATTGCAAATGGAGCTCTAACAACCTCTAAAGTGTCATCCTCTTGTGTTTAAAAGGTATGTGTCTTATTACTCTTCTCAATCACTTTTAGAATGCATATACACACAAACACACATATACACTATATTCACACTTACTGCCATGCTTCATTGTTTATTTGCTTGCTTTCTTCAGTCTCTGTTTAACTTTTTGCTTAATTGCTAGTTTCCTTGGTTACGTGCCTCTTAATTTGTTGCTTACTTTTTTTGCTTTCTTTCTTGATTCCTTGCATGCTTGTTTGCTCCCTTATTTTTTTCCTTGATTTCTTGTTCAGTTGTGTACTTTCTTACTTGCTTCTTTGATTCGTTGTTTCCTTTGCTTCTTTACGTTCTTGCTTTCTTACTTGCTTCCTTAATTACATGCCTCTTAATTTGCTGTTTACTTTTTTGCTTCCTTCCTTGGTTCTATGTGTGCGTGGTTGCTTTCTTCCTTGGTTTTTGTGTGTGCTTGTTTGCTTCCTTATTTTCTTCCTTGATTCCTTGCTTAGTTGTGTACTTCCTTGCTCGCTTCTTAGATTCGTTTTTTACTTTCTTGCTTGCCTCCTTATTTTTTATTTGATCTCGTGATTAATTACTTGTTTCCTTTTTTTCACTTTCTTCCTTGATTCTTTACTTATTTTCTTACTAGCTTACTTAACTTCCTTTCTTACTGAACTTGTTAAACTTCTTTATTTCCTTACTCACTTATTCATGACTAACTCTCTAGTTTGATTTCTCAGTTGTATTAGATAGTTCTATGTTTCTGTTTGAAATTATAATAGATGGAGACTCCTGAACGTCTATCAAGGAAAAGTCCTCGTCGTCATCAATGTTGCTGCCAAATGGACCATCCCTTTTATGTTGTGTATGTGGAACAATGGTTTCCTCCAATCCAGTTATACAATAATTAAGGTCTGATTATTATGCTCTCGTTATTTATTCATCAAGTGATTTATTATAGGGCTTATATATGCGTGCCATGGGTTATACCAAGGTGATCTCTTTAATTTGTATCCAAAATTTATCTTCGGTTTTAATTGTTCAGGATTTGAGATCTTGGTGTTTACCTGCAACCAGTTTCTGAACGAAGAACCTCTGAAGTTTTCTGGCACCATAAAATAAATTCCTCAGATATTTTCCATACCAACAACTCTTTGACAAATATTTTCCTCATATGTGTTTACTTGTAGTTCTTTGACAAATATTGTTCCTCAGATGCATGCTTACATGCTGAGCTTTTTGCATGTGTTCATCGAAAAAATGCCATGCAGATCAAGCTCACTCAGAAATCTCTAGTATGACTAGTTTGGATTGCAGAAAATTTGAAGACATGTTGACTCAATTACAAAGAAAACAACTATGTTGGATCTCTTTACCCTCCCACGATGAAGAACTGTCTCCAATTGAATAATAACTCTGGTATGGGTTTTGTTTTTCTGCATCTCTTACTTCACTTTTGGAGCAATCGTCACCTCCAGGTTTCAAGTTTTAACTTCCTCAACTGCATCAATATTCTAAATATTTGTGACCAATTATGCTTCGATAATTGCATTTATTTTGTTACATTTGGGGATTGTGCATTTTAGGCAATGGTTGCCATCAGCTGATTATGGTAGTCAAATGGTTTCACTACGTCGTCGTAATCCTAAGCTTTTAGCCAATAAATTAAGAGTTACAGTACCAACTTTACTATCAGTTTGTAATCTTTTATTTTGTTGTAACCCACACACATGGAACTGAACATTTTACTTTGCTTCTCAGGTATACTTTCTTCAATACGTGCACATCACCACTTAGTATGCAGAAGATCTACATCGCGTGTAAAAAAGCAGGTCACGTTCTTGCTCAAAGTAATTTCGCTTGCTTGAGTCTGTCTTGAAAATTTCTTGCGTTATTGTTGAAGTATGTGTTAACTAGTTTCTTAAACTGTTTCAGAACTATGAAGAACCTTAACACTGGAAATTTGGAGAGGAACGTATCAAATATTTCAACATGCTACATTACAGATCTAGGTCATCTCGAATGATCTTGCCACAGATTCATAAGGTAAATAATGTTTTAAGCACTTTTTCACAGCTTCATTTATGTTAGCAACTGAGATTTCCATTTTCAGTTATATTTAAATAAGAGAAAAGTAATGAAATGAGAATATGGAATTTAGAGTGGAAACATATAGCATAAATCACGGCAATTGTATACTAGAGTGCCATGCTCTTGTTTCTAAAGGTATGTGTCTTATTACGCTTTGTTGTTTAATTATGCTCTTACAATTTGAAATTACACTTTCATCTACGGTATCGGATTTAATGGTCTATATGACTATGTGAACCTATCTCAGAATTAACTATTATGTCCCCGTGTTTTCGTTTGCTAGATTTTAGGAAAATTTATTTCTTCTTCGTAACTTAGAGTAGCTTTGAAACTTCCAAAAATGATCAAACTTCTATTTACTTCTAATACGTTTTAGGTACAACAGCATTTTAGAACTTTGGAAAGTTATTTTTGGATATGAACGTCTATCAAGGAAAAGTCCTCGTCGTCATCAATGTCTCTGCCACATGGACCATCCCTTTTATGTTGTGTATGTAGAACAACGGTTTCCTCCAATCTAGTTATACAAGAATCAAGGTCTGATCATTCTCCTCCCTTAATTTCTTTATTAACTGATTTATTATAGGGCTTATATATATGTGTGCTATGGGTTATACTGATGCAAGGTTCTTAAATTAGAAAACATATATAATGCCAACCTCTCAGATATTGATTTTTTTATTTCAGATCCAGCGCGAATGGAGCTCTAAAATGGATGAGAGATGAAACTTTAAAGAAAAATCTCTTCCAGAGCAGGAAACTGACTTGTGGAAGAACGCATGATAAGTTGGTGTCAATAGTTTTGAAATAATAAAGTAAATTGTTATGTTCTTAAAAGAAAATATATATGATATAGAACCTCAGAGAGACTGTTTCACTATTTCAGGTCCATCACAAAAGGAGCTCTAAAATGGTTGAGAGATGTAGAGAAAAACCAAGAATCGTAACAAGAAATAGACTTGTGGCGAACATAAAAGATTTTACAGGGAAGTTGATTTTAATAGTTTTGAAACTATATAGTAATTTGGAAGCTTTGTTTATGTTCTTAAATCAGAATAACATATATAATGTGGTACCTCTCAGACATCGTTTTACTTATTCCAGGTCCATCGCAAATGGAGCGCTAACAACCTCTAAATTGTCATCCTCTTGTTTCTAAAAGGTATGTGTTTTATTACGCTTTGTTGTTTAATTTTGCTCTTACAGTTTGAATTACATTCTCATCTACGGTTGCAGATTTTAGTTGTCTATGTGACTATGTGATCATATCTCAGAATTAAACTTTTATTTCACCATGTTTTGTTCGCTAGATTTTAGGAAAAAAATTTTCTTCTTCGTAACTTGGAGTAGCTTTGAAAACTCCAAAAATGATCAAACTTCTATTTACTTTTGATACGTTTTAGGTATAAGAGCACTTTAGAACTATCAAAAGCTATTTTTGGATAAGAAGAAATGTGAAGATTGACCTGGTAACAAGTAGGCTAATGACATCTTTTGATTTGTTATTTAGATAATGGATACCAATCTTCACGGTTCTGAGTTTTTGGTATGTGGTGTTGTGTTTTCATTAGTGTTCTAAGAAGATTTGTACCTGTATTTTGTTTTTGAAGCTGTCTCCAGGGAATTCACAGGGATTACTTGAATCTTTGGTCTACCCATTTAGTCAGCAACCTAGACGCTATATTGTGTGTAACTGGTAAGGTAGTTTAGTTATTTTATCAGACATTCGACAATTATTTCGTTTTATGTAAGGCATAGCAATCATGCAGAACTAATCAAGTATCTTTTCATTCGTTTTATCTTCAGTAATCCAATCATGCAGAACTACCCATTTTTCTTTGGTACGGGTTAGGTTTTTTCTTCAGTAATCAAATGTGATTTTTCATGATTATTTGTTTCATCTGTTGTTCTTTTGTGTCTTCTGTGATTTTTGGTTTCTAGTTATACCAAGGAAGCTACTGAGAATTTATCACAAAGGTACTAGAAATAATTCAGAGGGCATAGAACTATGTGAAATCCCTTTTTCCAAGGTATGTTCTTCTCTTCAATCCATTTATGCTGCTTGGTTCTTTTTGAATTTGATTTTACAGTTTGATGGTGTGTCCTTTTTCTTACGCAACAACAGATTTCATAGTATAATGTGACTATCTCAGAAATTAAACAATGTAATTTGGGTTCTTCTCAATCACTTACATACATGATACACATACATGCATTCATACATACATGCATACATACATACACATACACACATACATACTTGTATATATTCACAATTGCTTCCATGCTTCGTTGTTTATTTGCTTGCTTTCTTCAGCCTTTGTCTAACTTTTTGCTTGCTTGCTTGCTTGCTTGCTTTCGTACTTGCTTCCTTATTTTTTCTTTAATTCATTGCTTAATTGCTAGCTTCTTTAGTTATGTGCCTCTTAATTTGTTGTTTACATTTTTGCTTTCTTCCTTGCGTGCTTGTTTGCTTCCTTGATTCCTTGTTTAGTTACGTTGTGTACTTTATCCTTTGATTCGTCGTTTTCTTTTCTTGCTTGCGTCTTTACGTTCTTGCTTTCTTACTTGCTTCCTTATTTGCTTCTTTGATCCACTGCTAGCTACCTTAGTTACGTGCCTTTTAATTTGTTGTTTAGTTGTGTACTTCCTTACTTGCTTTTTTTATTCGTTGTTTACTTTCTTGCTTACCTCCTTATTATTACTTAACTTGTTTAACTTCTTTACTTCCTTACTTATTCATGGCTAACTCTCTAGTTTGATTTCTCAATTGTATTAGATAGTTCTAGGTTTCTGTTTGAAATTATTATAGATGGAGACTCCTGAGCGTCTATCAAGGAAAAATCCTCGTCATCAATGTTACTGCCAAATGGATCATCCCTTTTATGTTGTGTATGTGGAACAACGGTTTCCTCCAATCCAGTTATACCAGAATCAAGGTATGATTATTATGCTCTCTTTATTTATTCATCAAGTGATTTATTATAGGGCTTATATATTTGTGTGCCATGGGTTATACTGATGCAAGGTGATCTCTTTTGTATCTAAATTTTATTTTCGGTTTCAACTGTTCAAGATTTGAGATCTTGGTGTTTACTTGCAACCAGCTTCTAAACGAAGAGCCTCATAAGTTCTCTGGCACCATGAAACAAATTTCTCTTTTTTATGTATGTCCCATACCAACAACTCTTTGACAAATATTTTCCTCAGATGTGTTTGCTTATAGTTCTTTGACAAATATTGTTCCCCAGATGCATACTTACATGCTGAGCTTTTTACATGTGTTCATCGAAGAAATGTCATGCAGAAGCTCACTCATAAATCTCTAGCATGACTAGTTGGGATTGCAGAAGATTTGAAGACATGTTGACTCAATTATAAAGAAAAGAACTACATAGGTAGCACTTCATCACTTAACCATTCATGATGTAGTGGTATTGTTTCCTCATAACTGATCATCTATCTATTTATTAATCTATAACATTTTTATGTAAAAATTAGTAGAGCAACAAATTGCAGATACCAAACCTGATGTGCGCTGGTCCTAGTAAAGAAAGTTGTACCAAAATAGAATAGATCGTCTATCCATGATGACCACTTGTTGTCCTAAATCAGATAAGCTATTGCCATCTTAACACGTCTTGAATAAATATCCAGTCAGAGCAATCAAACGAAATCGGACAAAGGTTTCTTAGTTTATTTGTGTTGAATAAATATTTGGGAATGTGCATTTTAGGTTATGGGCGTCGACATCGGATTCTGGTAGTCAGCTCATTTCACAGCAGTCTTCATAATCACGAACATCAGATATTACTCAAATGATTGTGACCATACAAAGGTATGCTCTCAATGCAATTTACAGAATTTAAATTAGTGTTCAATAAAATCAATTTTACTTATCAGTTTGTAATATTTTTTTTTTTTTTGTAATGCACACATATGGAGTTTAACATATTACTTTCTTTTTGCTTCTCATATATGCTTGCTTCAACACTTACATATCACCGTTCATTGCAGATGTTATACATCGAGTGTATAAATTCAGGGCATGCTCTTTCTCAAAAGCACTGCAGTCCATAGCTCTGATAAAGACATTTAAAAGGCAACCGGGAGCTTGATTACTATGATTTTGAAATTATATTATAAATTGTAAGTTTTTTATTTGTTTTCAAATCATAAGCACATAATATTTACATTTATCCACAAGTCTATCGCAAAAGAGGCAACCTCTAGAGTTCCATCTTCAAGCTTCTTAAGTTTAAACCTTTCCAGGTATTTTTCTTCAATCTTTTCTTCTGCTTAGTCTTTTGTTTTTGCTTTTATGTTTTAAGTTACAGTCTCCTTTCTTCTTATACATGAGCACTTTTAATAGTCTATACGATAATGTGAACTTATCTCAGAAACCAAAAAGCTCTATATGGCGGGCATGACATAGTTGGAACTGTAAAAAAATCCTTTCAATACATAAATAAAATAAAGTAAGGTCTGTTTTCCGTTATTACTACAAGTGTTTATTTGAATATTTTGAGATTTTTTCACTGTGAAATGAGATCTTTTTCATTTTCGTATGTATGTCATCTTGGATCTTTTTACCCTCTCATGATAAAGAACAGTCTCCAATTAGAAAATAATTCTAGTATGGATTCTGTTTTTTCTGCATCTCTTACTTCACTTTTGGAGCAATCTTCACCTTCAGGTTTCAAGTTTTAACTTCCTCATAAATTCATCTTTGTTTCTCCTATACTAGTCACCTCAACTGTATCAATATTCTAAATATTTGTGACAAATTATTGGTTCTTTTGTCCTAAATTTTGATAACTGCGTTTATTTTGTTGCATTTGGGGATTGTGCATTTTAGGCAATGGTTGCCATCAGCGGATTATGGTTGTCAAATGGTTTCACTGCGTCGTCGTAATCATGAGCTTTAGCTGCTAAACTACGAGTTACAGTACCAACTTTACTCAGTTTGTAATCGTTTCTTTTGTTGTAACCCACACACATGGAATTGAACATTTTACTTTCGCTTTTCAGGTATACTTTCTTCAACACTTGCACATCACCATTCAATGCATAGGGTCTACATTGAGTGTAAAAAAGCAGGTCATGTTCTTGCTCAAAGTAATTTGTCCGTCTTCAAACTATTAAAGTATGTGTTCACTAGTTTCTTAAACTATTTCAAGACTACGAAGAACCTTGACACTGGAAATTTGGAGAACAAATATTTCAACATGCTACATTACAGATCTAGTCTCGAAGGATCTTGCCACAGATTCATAAAGTAAATAGTGTTTTAAGTACTTTGTCACAGCTTCATTTATGTTAGCAACTGAGATTTCCATTTCTATATTGAATTTATTAATGATTTACTATTCGTGTTTTGTTCATCAGAAGTGTTTGCGGTGCTGTGGTGAAGGACGTGTGTGTATGTCCAAAAGCATCAAAGTCACAATACCTCTACAAGTTAGCGCAGGTAGCACCTATTGTAAAATCCTTCTTTAGGAAGATTTACGATTCTAATTTTTGTTATTCTTTCATTTATGACTCCAGGAAATTTGTACGTATATGATGTTGAAGATATCCACAAAATTCAAAGTGATAGTGATCATGGTGTAAGTCTTATATAGTTCTACTAATTTTATGGTGCAAGTCTTATATAGTTCTACTAATTTAATTAGTAATATTGATGCTATAAGGGGTGTGTTTATCAAAGTAACGAAACTATTTAATTTAGACATCCTACAAGTACTTGCTCATGTACCTTTTGATTGATCTAACAATTTTAGGTCCACAACAGTTGAAGCAAACATTGATCTATTCTAGAGAAAAACCAAGAACCAGAGATTTTCCAGGGTAAGATGGTTTCAAAATAAATTTGAAACTATATACAGTAAATTGTAAGGTTTTGTTACGTTCTTAAATTAGAAAACATATATAATGTCAATCTCTCACATGCTGGGTTTCGTATTTCAGATCCAGCGCAAATGGATGAGAGATGAAACTTTAAAGAAAGACCTCTACCAGAGCAAGAAACGGCTTGGTTATGTTCTTAAATCAGAAAATATATATAATGTCGAACCTCAGAGAGATTGTTTCACTATTTCAGGTCCATCGCAAAGGTTGAGAGATGTACAGAAAAACCAAGAACCGTATCAAAAACAGACTTGTGGCGAACATCAAAGATTTTGCAGGGTAAGTTGGTTTTAATAATTTTGAAACTATATTGTAAGTTTTGTTTATGTTCTCAAATCAGAACAACATATATAATGTTGTACCTCTCAGACATCGTTTTGCTTATTTCGGATCCATCAAAAATAGAAGTCTAACAACCTCTAGAGTGCCATCCTCTTGTTTCTAAAGGTATGTGTCTTATTATGCTTTCTTGTTTAATTTTTCTCTTATAACTTGAAATTACATTCTCATCTACGATAGCGGATTTAGTTGTCTATGTGACTATGTGAACTTATCTCAGAATTAAACTTTTATGTCACCGTGATTTGTTTGCTAGATTTTAGGAAATTTGTTTTCTTCTTCGTTACTTGGAATAGCTTTGAAAACTCCAAAAATGATCAAACTTCTATTTACTTTTAACAACACTTTAGAACCGTGGAAAGCTATTTTTGGATATGAGAAATGTGAAGCTTGAGCTGGTAGCAGGTAACGCTTGAGCTGGTAGGAGGTAGCACCCATTATAAATCATTATTTATGCTATGACATCTTCTGATTTGTTCATTAGTGCTTTAAGAAGATTTATACATGTATTTTGTTGCTGAAGATGTCCACGGAATTTAAAGAAATTACTTAAATCTTTGGTCCATCCATTTAGTCAGCAACATTGACGCTATATTGTGTGTAACTGGTAAGGTAATTTTGTTATATTATCAGACACTCGAAAATTATTTGTTCTACGTAAGGCGTTGCAATCATGCAGAACTAATCATGTATATTTTCATTAATTTTATCTGTTTAGGTGACAACAATTGAAAGAGATACTGAATAGCACATACTCCATCTAGTGATGTGTTGAACCTGGCCAAAAAAGTGCACCAAAACTGAGTAGAGCCTATCCGCAATGACTGCTCATTTACTCTCAAAGTTATAGTATACTAAATCGAATAAGGTATTTTGTCTTAAATCAACATTGGGTCTGGTCAATCGAACTAAACCAACAAAGGATTACGAGTCTACATGCCTTCTTATTATTCAATTTTTGCTTATAAACAGTGCAAGAGATGGAAACTGCTAGGAGTAACATTTACTACGCCTCTACTATGACTAAACACTTCGTAAATTGTTATTTTATTCATCTTAAAACGTCTCAAATACATAGATCTATACCTTTTTCATAATCTCAATATTGGTAGTCCTTGATGTTAAACTATTTCATACCCACTTAGAGACTGTTATAATCTCCCTTCATTTGTATGTCTGGAACTTGTAGTTTAAAAGTACCCCATTATAGCTCTGAAAACAAGACAACTTAAGTTACAGAGAAAAGCAAAAGCCTAAAGCATAAAACGAAGTTTTGAAATAATTCAACAGAAAAAAGTCTAAGGACTTCATTTTGATGATTCTGAATTGATATAGTAAATTGTAAACTTTTGATGTGTTCTCAAATCTGTAGCATATAAGATATACATTTATTTGCAGATCAAAATGCTTGAGAGACAACTTCAAGAGTTCCATCGTTCAGTTTCTTAAGTTCAACTCTTGTCTCAGGTAGTTTTCAATCTCTTTCTTCTACTTAGTCTTCAATTTTGCTCTTAACTGCAATTTGAATTTATCATCTCTTTTCTTTATATGCAGTATCAGATTCATAGCGCATGTAGCTATCTCACTAACCAAAAAATTTCACGTAAGGTAAGCACGACCGAGACTACGGTATGGACGGGAAGGAAGTGATGATTATTGTTAAAGAATTTGAATGTATTATATAATATTTTCAAATACTTTAACAATATTCTCCTTGAGTTCCTTAATAGCGTGATCTCGGTCAACATCTTGAATTTTTGAACACATTGCATGTATGTATAACGTAGTACATACATTATATGTATACATTCATACATTACATTACACGCATACACATTCATGCATATGCATTCGCATTCATGTATATATGCTGCTTCTTTGATTATTTACTTTGTTCATTGTTTCTTTTTCTTACATGTTTAACGTGTTTACTTGTTTTTTTCTGTGCTTCTATTACTAACTTCATTGTTTGTTTGTTTGCTTATTTGATTCCTCTGCTTAGTGCATTGTTTCTTTGCTTCTTTGATTCCTCTGTTTAGTGCATTGCTTGCTTTTGTGCTTCTTTGATTAATTCTTCTGTTAAGTGCATTGTTTGTTTTTATTTGCTTCCTTGATTCCTCTGCTTGGTTCATTACTTGCTTTTTCCTTTGCTTTTTTGCTTCTTTATTTTCTCGATGGCTTCCTTACATGCTTAGCTTTGTTTACTTGTTTCTTTATTTTCTTCTTTAATTCATTTTGCTTGGTGCATTATTTGCTTATTTGTTTCTTTGCTTAGGGCATTACTTGCTTCTTTGATTCCTCTCAATACTTGCTTGTTTTTTTTGCATTTTTTGTATCGTTTGTCTATTTGCTACATGATATTTTGTTGTGTGTTCACTTACACACAAACCTAACTAGCTCTCTAACATGATTATTCAATATAGTTTTGGTAATTTATTGCGACATAACATTTTTTTTTGTTCAGATTGCGATATTAACTTATTTACTCCGCACACTGAACTAACTAACTAGCTCTAGCATAATTTGTTTAATAACATTTGATTATATACCTGTAATTTTTAATATTTTATTGCATTAAACAATATTACCTTTTTTTGTTCGTTTCGACTATGAAAATAATTTAAGCAGCTGAGACTGAAAGATTTTGTATGATAGATTTGTAATATGTTGTATGTATTATTCGACTTGATAACTTTGTGTACAAACGATTATTTATTTTATAATGAAAAATAAATAAGATTTAACTGAAAAAGCTACCACGTTCTCAAAAAATTTAACGTTTTTTCTCATTAAGCAGATTTTATAACTGCTTTATGTCTAACAAATCCTTTCTTAAATAAACAAATCTCATGCTTTATAGTATACATTTGACCCTTTTTTATTAACTTAACATGACAACTTTTTTTTATTTTATTGACATCCCAACAACAAATCACAAAGACACAAACCAATAAGACTACCTAATCACTTAATTTCATCAACAAAGTAACAAACAAATAAAATTTTAATTTAATTATTTATTTGATTAGTCAGTCTTTTTTTCCGCGTTAGGGAATAGTAGCAAGAAGAATATTCTTCAAGATACCTTTTAACCATTCCCCAAACAATTCCAAAAAAAAAAAACTTCTAGTATTATCGACAGAAAGCTCTCTTCGTTTCCAAGCTTGGCGCTCAATACCATCATGAAGTTAGAGAGTTACGCCGGCGATGTTCACACCGTACCACAGTCGGAGAACTCGATGGAGGAGAAAGGCGGCGGTGAGCTTTTCGTGCCACCTCTTAACTTCGCTATGGTCGATAATGGAATTTTCCGTTCTGGTTTCCCTGAACCTGTCAGTTTCGGCTTTCTCCAGTCTCTGCGACTCCGATCCATCATGTAAATTTATTTTTTCTGATTTCACTCAATTTTGATGCTTAATCAGTGTCAAATGGTCAAAAAGATCCACTGTGTTTGTCTCTAATCTCTTGATTAATTATTGTTTGACTGGGTCTTTGGTCTAGATATTTGTGCCCCGAGGCATATCCAGAGGTGAATAGAGAGTTTGCAAAAACAAATGGGATCCAAGTTTTTCAATTTGGAATTGAAAGATGCAAGGTGAGGATTGGTGATACTAATTATATTGGTGAATGATGAGTCTTTCTAAATCTCATAAGAATGGAAACAGAGATGATAAATAATAACATATTCTGTGCTTGAGACTTGATAATTTGATGGTTCTCTCTGATTTCAGGAACCCTTTGTTAATATCCCTGACGAGGTAATCCGAGAAGCATTACAAGTACTTCTAGGTACCCTCGTCTTGTCTCTCTAAAAACCTCTTTCCATCGAGACTAGGTGTCTAGATCATCAAAACCCATCTAATCCTTGACTTCTTCTTGCCTTTATTCAACCAGATACAGAGAATCATCCTGTCTTAATTCATTGCAAAAGTGGGAAGGTAAATTGAGACATCTCTCCTCTGCTTAACTCTAGTTTCGATTAGAATCCTTATATCTGCTCTCTCTCTCTCTCTCGGTTGCAGCATCGGACAGGCTGTCTAGTAGGGTGTGTGAGGAAGATTCAGAGATGGTGTTTGTCCTCCATCTTCGATGAGTACCAGAGATTCGCAGCTGCGAAAGCTAGAATCTCAGACCAGAGATTCATGGAGCTCTTTGACATCTCCAATCTAAAGCATTCACCACTCTCCTTCTCATGTTCCAAGAGGCATACAAATATTGATTACTGACAACAAAACGTACAACTTTTTAGTGTTGAATGCCATAAAAAGTTGATTCTAGGTTTTTTAGTTGGATGAAAAATGGGAGATTTTGCATCACTCAATAAATAAAATAAAAATAGATACCCTTTTATTCCTAATTAAATAAAAAAAATATAGGGGTTTTTTCCATTTAAATGCTATCATGTAGAACAAGTTTGTCATAAATTTTTGTATTCAGCTTAAATACTCTACTGTTCAAGTGTATTCAAGTCGACAATGTTCAATACTCTCTCTGCCTATAAAAAGTTTCGACTCTTTTATTTATTCTATTGGCAAATTCCAAATTAACAGAATAGCATGCCAAACTAATGTGTTAGTAGGAGATTTAAAATTAAAAGTGAAACGTTTACTAAATTAATGTGTTAAATTATTTGTTTTTGTTTGGGTCAAATCTGTGTTAAATTCAATTTAAAGAGAGAATAATATAATAATGAACCCAAATCGTAATTCGGAAGTGACTGAGAAAAAAGCTTTAAAACCCTGCGAGACACGGATACCGAAACAGTCGCACACTCTCTCCCTCTCTCTCTTGCTCTCTCGGTGTGTTCTTCAATGGCTGAGGTTATCTTCAGAATCCATTCTTATTTATGTTTCTCTTAATCCTCTTCCTTTCAAACGTCTGTAACTGAGTCGATAATGAGTCAGCTCGGTGTCGAAACTAGTCAGTCCCAGCCCGAGACACCTCAGTCAACAACATTTCTCGATTTGCTCCAACTCCAGATGGACGGTCTCGATCGAACCAGGAGAAGGAAACGAACTCTTAAGGAACGGCTAGGATTCAAAAGAATCGGATGCTGTGGTCCAACCTGGGGTCTCCGGTTTACCAGTAACACTCGCGAAGACGACGAACCATTTGAAAACCGGCTCGTTTCCGGTTCGGATCATGTACCGGTTCCGTTAAATCAAGGTATGAACCTCGCAACGGCGTTAGCAGCGGAGAGACATTACCGAACGGAGGAAACGGTAGCGTCAGGGAGTTTGACGCCGTTAAGGGTTTCGTTAATGAGACTATTGGAAGAAACGGCGGAGAGAGTCGTCGTTGAAGGGAAAGAAACGGAGAGGTTAACGGCGTCGTCGTCGACGGTTAGAGGTGGTAATGATTCGGTGTGTTGCGTGTGCATGGGAAGGAAGAAAGGAGCAGCGTTTATCCCATGTGGACACACTTTTTGCAGAGTGTGTTCTCGAGAGGTGTGGCTTAATCGAGGTTCGTGTCCCCTTTGTAACCGTCCGATCATCGAGATCCTCGACATTTATTGAGTATTCAATCCTACGGCTGATTGAAGTCCCGCTGCACGTGACTTCAGTGAGGTGGTGTGCCTAGAGATTCACGAGTGTGTTACATATGAAATTTAATTACGGTGTCTATGTTTCTCTTATTATTTAGAGATCAAAAGTAATTCTACATTTTATATTATATATTGAAAGATGACTGATGCTGATTAAAAAATTGCATAGTACAGTTGTTTAACTTATGGCTAATAATATTGTCTAGAAATGTGTTGTTTTTGCGCTTTAACGCCATCAACTTTTTTGACATCTATTGTTATCAAAAAACTTTTTGACATATATATATATATATATATATATATGGTAAGTTTTTATATTACACGTCAAGTTTCCAATTGCGAAGGTATTGGATACGAAACTTACAATGTAGACCCATTTTTAGTTATTGACCTATGGGCCTTTTCTTAACCAAAAAAATCCATTCAAGTTTACAATGCAGGCCCATTTGGTTGGTCTATACAACTTACTTTTGGATCAATCGTCCGTTAGTTAATCTCATAACGAACTGTAAACGCGGTAATTGACAGTGACTCGAAACGCTGATTAGATATTTTGCATTCGAGCTAATCTCGACCGTCCACAAAACCGACGATCGAAGATCACAAAAAAGGCCAAAAAGTATAGTACACGTCCGAAGATTCTAGATGCATCATGCCATTTGCATGGCGTTTCTCTCGTAGAGGAAAACAAAACAAAAAATTTCTCCCCCACACAAATAGTGGGACAAAAATGAACAATCCAAGTAATTTGAATTATTTCCTACTGAAGAAAATAAAATCTTCCACAAATTTATGAATTTTCATAAAGTCAAGAACTGAAAATAATCCTCGCTTCACACGAGGCCATGTCGATTCGCAAACGATGATCTCTAACCATCCACGTGTCAGAATCTTAGCTTACTCCATTTGTTCTATTCTATCCCTTGTGTCTTGACTTTGTAAGTCTTTTATGATCATAAGATATTATCATGGAAGGGTATATATGTCATTTGCTATTCAGCTAAACCGTTATAAAACGCGACTTGTAATTTCCTAATTCGTGAGGTTTGAGTTTTATTTCTCTGATTCATCATCACTCTGAGGAAAAAACAAAAAAATGGCGACGGTACCATTGTTCAGCCAATTCCCCTGCAAAACTCGAGTTCCAAGCTCATCAAACACCAAAACCCAATCGAAATCTCCGATTCTACTCCCCGTAAACTCAATCAATCGACGATCGGAACTTGGAATCTCTGTTCATCGGCCAGATTTCAAAGTCCGAGCCACGGATATTGATGACGAATGGGGTGAAGATGGGGTGGAGAGAGTAATGTCCTCATCGTCACCCGTATCGGTGGCTGATAAAGCAGCAGATGAAGCAATCGAATCCGTGGAGGAGACTGAGCGGCTAAAGAGATCGCTAGCAGATTCGTTGTACGGAACAGATCGAGGTTTAAGCGCATCGAGCGATACGAGAGCTGAGATCAGCGAGCTTATTACGCAGCTCGAGTCTAAGAACCCTACCCCAGCTCCTAACGAAGCTCTGTTTCTCCTCAACGGCAAATGGATTCTTGCGTAAGTACAAAATTCTTATGATTTCAGAAGATTTAGCTTCGTCTATTGTGAATTATGATTTTTGTGTGTGTTGGCTGTTAAATTTTGGTATTCTTCTTGGGAAAAAAATCAAATGAGTATTTGTTTATTTTTAGCCGTTAAAGATGGATGGATTTTGCGTCATGTTATTGTTATGAATCAAGAACTTATTCTTGAATGGTAATCTCGTGCAGCTACACATCGTTTGTGGGTCTGTTCCCATTGCTCTCACGCAGAATCGAACCGTTGGTTAAAGTGGATGAGATCTCACAAACCATTGATTCCGATAGCTTCACCGTCCAAAACTCTGTTCGGTTTGCTGGTCCATTTTCCACAACATCGTTTAGCACCAACGCTAAGTTCGAAATCCGAAGTCCTAAACGCGTTCAGGTTAATATCAATCATTCCCTAAAACCGCAAACGCCAAATGCCCATTTTACATAACCTAATTGGTGTTTTGTATTTGTTGTAGATTAAATTTGAGCAAGGTGTTATTGGGACTCCTCAGCTAACGGATTCGATTGAAATCCCGGAATTCGTCGAGGTTCTTGGTCAGAAAATCGATCTCAACCCCATTAAAGGGTTACTTACATCGGTCCAAGACACGGCTTCTTCTGTGGCTAGAACCATTTCAAACCAACCACCATTGAAATTCTCTCTGCCTAGTGACAACACGCAGTCGTGGCTGCTCACGACTTATCTCGACAAAGACCTTCGGATCTCGAGAGGCGATGGCGGAAGTGTCTTTGTGCTCATTAAAGAAGGAAGCTCTCTCTTAAACCCTTAAATCATAATTACCCACATCACATCCATAGTAACATATATAGAGACCATTTGTCTGTGTTTACTAGTGTTGTCACTGTTATATAGCTTCTTTACCTGTTGGAGAGTTATAATGGATGTTACTCTTGGAGTATTATTATATACAATATATATACATAGATATGTACTTGAACCGGCCGGTTAAGGGTTTGTTAAACCAACACTTAGCATTGGTTCAGATTTGGTATACTAGGAGGGTTTGCATTCTGTATGGCATTCAGTTTTTCGGTTTAGTTTGGTTCGAACTTTAGAGGTTTGTGAAAGGTATTTTCAAACTAAAACCGGAATTAATTAGCTCGGTTTGGATCAGGGTTGTCAACATTTTGGTGTGGTATGACCGTTTGAGTTTACAAATAGGATACCAAATTGAAACCGAAATTTATCTGAGTTCTGTTTTCTGTAAACTCAAGTTTCTAATTTCACTTATTTTTAGTATATAAATCGGTCTATTTATTACTTAGAAAACCGGTTGGTTACAAACCAGGTATCTTACACAGAATTGAAAGAAACAACTGATATTTGTTCTCTTTTACCTACGAAACAAATCAGCACAAACCTCGTAAAAGATCTCCAGAATGGCAGACCGGTATTCGCGAGGATTCATCGATAGATAGTACTCCAAGAGGCTTCTAAGTTCATCTGCTTCTTTGATCTTGTTTACTACTATCATCTCAATCATGGAGTCTCTGAAATCCTCTCTTGGATCATAAGAACATTTCTCCATCGCCATCATCACTATGAACTTGGTGTTACTCATGCTACTCTCTCTTCTACTTCTTCTTCTCATCTTTTGTTGTCTTATCTTCTCTTGATGTGTGGCTTCTTGTGTCTCTCTGATCATCTGCTCTAGCTTCTCCTGAACCATGTAGTGTGCTAGGCTAGAGAGAGAACCGTGCTGGGCTGAAAATCTAGAACTCTTGTCTGATTCCACCGAGGAAGAAGAAGAAATACTGAGTCTTGCTTTGTTGCTGCAACACAAAGCTCTGCAGATTCTTGCTTCTCTTGTTTGGTGTTGTGCTTGTTTGTTCTGTTTTTTGTTCTCTTTCTCTGCTTGTTCTTCTTCTCTGTTTGTAGTTTTCATGTTGTATGTTCATTCACATTATAATCAGGTTTTGAGGATGGGTGATGTTTGTAAACGCAAATAGAAAAGAGTTCTAATTTAATCATTTATGTTAAAATTGAAAATGTGGGGCATGTTCATCATGATTATGTCTTGATCGTAGTTCACTTAAAAACTCAATAAAAGAGATTTTTTTTTAATTTTTAGACTAACAGGTCTTCAACGTTATTCATTTGTGTAAAACTAATTTTTATTTATTTATATATAATTAAAATCAATATCTACAATTAGTGTTCATAATGCAATGCAAAGTTGTACACTTGGTATATAAGATTTAGATTTATTTTTGAAGACCGGGTATTGAACTTTTAATCTGGTTTTTGGAAATAATAAATTTTATTCAAAATCAAAGAAAAGAGTGTGTTTAGTGAAAATTGATTCATTATTTTTATTTCTTTTGTCCAAATTGATTCATTGTTTCACATCAATAAAACAATGATTAATGGACTAACTTAACTGATAAATGAGATTTATTGAAAAGATAATATTTACATATATATATATATATATATCAAATCAAAAGTTGGGAATAATAGAGAAGATTAGGTATGATTGAGGATAACTGAAAAAAGAAATTAAGAAAGGAGAGCTAAATGCATGTATTTGTGTCGTGTTTTAGAAATATAGGGGTGATTAATTTGATTATGATGTGATGTAGACCATCTCCATGTCTACTTTAGTTTTGTTGTTGTTGAAGATGAGATATCTAAACTTTATTTTGTAAAGTTTTTGGTAATGTGGAAAAAGTGATCTATATGTATTACTTACCTGATCTGACACAATTTAATATAGATAGCATATAATTATTTAAAAGAAAACATGAAAGAAAAAAAAGAAGAAGATCAAGGCAGCTAATTGTGGGTTTCACTTTCACACATGGCTATTGTTCATAGTTGTAATGTGCCATACATGATTTCGCTAGAAATAGTAAAAGACTGGTTAAAAATTTATATACAAAAAATACATGAGACATTAAGAGATAACGTATGGCTGATGCCTTGGAGACAAGATATGCTTTATCTTGCTGGCTTGTACATATACCTCAATTTTTGCTTTGAGGCTTTGATTGGTAATCCGTACCGCTGCGGTATAGAGTATATCGTTTTGACAATTACCAATCACAAAAATATTATCAAAAACGTTATTCTTATCTTTTTTGTACTTGTGTACCATTTTTATTATAGTTTTGTACTTTTCTGTAAGAATTTACCGTTCCAACTTACCGCCAAAAAAATTTGTACAGTTTTGTGTTACCAATCACACATAATTTTGTGTTTTTTTATTGGTACAAAAATTTATTTTTTTTGAATATACCGAAAACAGTTGGAATTGAAGCTATCAAAAAAAGAAAAAAAAATAATTGGATTTGAACCTTGCTAAGAAGTGTTTGTGTAAAATTTGGTACCATCATATTGCGTTTATTTTTGGAAATCATTGTTGATCGGTTCTTAGAGAGTAAATAAACGCTCACCATGAAAAAAGGGTCGAGATCACTTGAGATATCGGTATTAGGCTTCGGCAAAATACACGGAACATGAAAATCGAATCAAAATCGACCCAAAAAAGAAAAACTAAACCGAATCCGGAACCGACAAAATATCCAAACGAATCCTAGATTCCTATATTCGAAGACCGGAACCAAAACCAAACTAAACCGAGAACCGAATGGGTACTCGAAATAGCCAAAATATAATTATATATCCAAAATATTATATTTAGATTTGATATAACTCAATTACCCAAAATTACACTTATAAATCCAAAAATTTCAGTTATTTTATACCAAAATAACCAAATTACTCAAAATAAAAAAAAATCCGAAAGTTATTAGTTAAATTATCAAATTTTATACAAATTTACCAATTTTTAAAAAAATTTCCAATATTTCGGGTACCCGAAACTGAACCGAATCCGGATAGAACCAAACCTAACATGAACCGAAATTCTGATATATTCGAATGGATCTTAAACCCTTCTACGCAAAATACCTGAAACCAAACAGATGTACCTAAAACCGAACCGTATATCCGAATACCCAAACCCAACCGATATGGTATCCTCCAAACACCCTCAGACACACAAGTAAGAATACAATCATTAGAACTTGAGGTGAAAATATATAAATTAATTAAAGGTTTCACCTAGTTATAACTTAGCAGAGGATATTAATTAAATGGAGCTAAATGTCTTTAAGAACAAGTTATCTCGTGTTATTCAACAAAAGAGTCTGCAATAATTAGAGATTAACCCCAAAAGATGTTACACAGCTGGATATAATCACTTTGTGGTGATTTACGTCTTTGTAGGTTTTAGAATTGGGTCTTTTAGGGATTTTGTCATGTGACAGTATCCATATGACTTTTCATTTTAATTTTGGATTTTTGATTTAAGACTTTAAGTTGTTAAACTAAAAAGAGAACTTTTAAGACGAAAACATTATTTAAAAATTGATTAGTTGATCTACATACAGTCAGTAAGTACCTTACCAACTTGTTAAGCTGACAGTTAAACCACATGTTGCCATTATGGTCCATACTTTGTAGGGTTTATGATTATCTATTACATCTTCCTTACCATTTTATCATTAGGTCTAAATTTGTTCTTTTGATTAACTAAAAAAATTATAATCACTTTTCGGTCTCAATTTCTTACAACTCTGATTCTTAAACACAAAACACACAAGAAAAAAGTTATGTTCATTTCAGTCACTAACGACAACGATCAACGACATTTTTTTTGTTCGTTCCGTAGCTGCCGACAGTCTCTATTTCTTATGTGTTTTATATACGTTAGTTTCTTGACAATCCTCATCGATAGACTGACGACTACAAATTTAAATTGTTAAAAAAATTGGTATTTTAAATTTTGAACTAGTGATCTGATCACCACCGTTACCGTCAATGACTACCAAACATATATGATTTAATCGTTGTCATTACCGATAGTCACTGATAACTTTGAAACAAACTTAAAAATATTAGATAGTCGTCGTTGTTGCTCTTGCCGAGTCCAAAATGAACATAATCAAATTAAGTATTCCTGTCTGATTTCAGAAAACAGTTTTAGCAAAAATACTAAAAACTGATTCGAAGGAAGCATATTGACGAACTAAACCAAATTTATAAAAGAGAGTCAGTATTAGACAGTGTGGTTTCAAAGATGTGAAGTACGATTTTGTGTGTGTTTTTTTCCCATCTACAGTTTACACATTTATCCGAGTTATTACACAACTTTAATACTATAAGAGAAATTCCAGTCTAATTCGAATTCGATGCTTAATAAAATTAAAATACAACAAATATTGAACCATGATACGAAGATGCTAAACAACATTTTGATCAACAGCAATATAACAAGATTTTAAATTTCAATGTTTTCGAAATAGAATCATATGCAGTTCTTGATATTTTATAAATGGGAGATAAATAGAATTGTTTTTTTTTTCTGAAAACCCACAAAATTTGGCATATTGGAATATTCGGAAGCTTGTACTTTCATTACCCTTTTTGAGAAACTTATCCAAACACTTTCTGACACATTTCTGAGTTCTGACATTCAGAGAATTTTTAGGAACAAGAGTCCAAAAACCCACAAATGGCATCACAGCTCGATTTGATTGGAAAAGACTACATCGGCGGAATGTCGAATAATCTTCCGGCGACTAGCCGTGTGACTTCTGTATACAGCGAAGTCCAAGCGAGTCGTATCGACCACACGCTTCCTCTTCCTTCCGTCTTTAAGTTCCCTTTCAAGATCGTCGATGGTCCTCCGAGCTCCGCCGCCGGCCATCCAGGTCCGATCTCTAACTTAACCGGGTCCGGTAAAGTAAGCCGGTTAAAATTTGTTGATTTTGGATGTTGTTGCAGAGGAGATTGCGAAATTGTTCCCAAATCTATTTGGACAACCATCAGCTTTATTGGTTCCTAACCAATCTGATGCATTTACATCGAATCAAAAGCTTAAGATTGGTGTTGTGTTGTCTGGTGGACAAGCACCTGGAGGACACAATGTTATTTGTGGAATCTTTGGTTAGACATTGCTCTTTTGTGCAAATTTTATTTTATTTATTCAGTCTTGTTAAAATGTTTAGAATTAAGATTGTATTTTTGTTGTTCTTGTTGTTGGTTCGATAGATTACTTGCAAGAGTATGCTAAAGGAAGTACTCTGTTTGGGTTTCGTGGCGGTCCAGCTGGAATTATGAAGGGAAAATATATAGATCTTACTTCTGAGTTTGTGTATCCTTATAGAAACCAGGTATGAGATGATGTGCCTTTTGAGGTTTTTTGTTGGTTTCTTATCGTTCCGGTTTGGTTTGGTTTGGTTTCGGTTTTGGATGTTTAGGTTCATGAAAATGTAGAAACTCAAACAACCATCAATCATTCTGTTTATTATCAGTTTATTGTCTTTTCAGTTCGGTTTATATGGATATGTAAAAAAAGAACCAAATCGGTATATTTCCTCTTCGGTTCGGTTTTGGTTTGGTTAGGATTGATTTAACCGGATTAGGTACTGTCAATTAGTGTAAACACAGTAGGTGTACTGAAAGAAGCTTGTTAAGTTAAGATCTCTTGAAGATTGGAGTAATCAAATTTTGATCATGAAGAGTTGGAACTAGAAGCTCTATGTATTTAAAGATTTGCATTTTGTGTTAATAATTTCTGTTTGTGCCTTTCTCGTAGGGTGGATTTGATATGATATGTAGTGGAAGAGACAAAATTGAAACTCCAGAGCAGGTATAAAAGTTTTTTTTGTCAATGTTGTGGCTTTCATCGATGCTTTTATCAATGGACTTAGTTAGATTCAGTTTGCTACACATTGCAGTTTCAGCAAGCTGAAGAGACTGTAACAAAGATGGACTTAGATGGTCTTGTGGTTATTGGTGGAGATGACTCCAATACTAATGCTTGTCTCCTTGCTGAACACTTTAGGTATGTTTTTGAAATTGTCAAAGATGAATGAGATTTACTTTTCTCTGTTTTGCATTTTAGTGATTGGTATTTTTTCGCATTCGGTTTTCAGAGTTAAAAACATGAAAACTCGGGTTATTGGGTGTCCCAAGACAATTGATGGTGATTTGAAGAGCAAAGAAGTACCAACAAGTTTTGGGTTCGATACTGCTTGCAAGGTAATTAAGTTCAAATATGGATATTAAAAATGCTTCACTTAGTAGTTATGTCTGCTCCTAGAAGACCTTATCAATGGTTTTTTTTTTCTTTTGTGATTATATTGATGCAGATATACTCAGAAATGATTGGAAATGTTATGATCGATGCACGTTCCACGGGAAAATACTATCACTGTATGTTTATGTTCTCTTAGTAAAATGAATTATCTTGATACAAAGAATGATTTCACTTCATCTGTTTAATTATCTCTATAGTTGTGCGTCTTATGGGCCGTGCTGCTTCTCATATTACACTTGAATGCGCTTTGCAAACCCATCCAAACATTACCATTATTGGAGAAGAGGTACCTTTGTGTCAGTGTTACTCAATCTTCATTCGTAGTCTTTGGTTTGCTATATTTCAAATATGGTTTGAGAACTGGAAAGCAACACATTTGTGCAGGTTTTCGAGAAGAAGCTTACGTTGAAAAATGTTACGGATTACATTGTTGATGTGATCTGTAAACGCGCAGAAAATGGTTATAACTATGGTGTCGTTCTTGTTCCCGAAGGTCTAATTGATTTTATCCCTGAGGTATATGGTTAATCTCAAATCTCCAATGGTCAAGTCGATTCTTGTCCCTATTTCTGTGTTCTTCAACGTCCATCTATGATCCATTTGCAGGTCCAAGAGCTTATTTCCGAACTAAATGAAGTCTTAGCACAAGGAAACGTCGATGAAGAAGGCCAATGGAAGAAGAATCTTAAAGAGGAGACTTTAAAGATTTATGAGTTTCTTCCTCAAACTATTCAAGAACAACTAATGCTTGAGAGAGATCCACATGGAAATGTCCAGGTCTGTTTCTTGCCACCATCCGGTTTAACAAATAACTGATTCAAACCGATTAAAAGGCCTAAACCGAACTGAAAACCGGTTTATCTTGCATCTGTATATTAATTCTCTCTCTCTCTTCAGGTGGCTAAAATAGAGACAGAGAAAATGCTGATTCAAATGGTTGAAACCGAGCTAGAGAAAAAGAAGAAGGAGGGTACATACAAACGCGAGTTCATGGGGAAATCACACTTCTTTGGGTAATGAATTAGCCTTAAACATATCTGTTAATTACTAATTAGCCTCAATAAAATCTTATTCCGATTGTGTTTTAGGTATGAAGGAAGATGCGGGTTACCTACCAATTTCGATGCAACTTACTGCTACGCATTAGGTTATGGTGCTGGATCACTTCTCCAGAGCGGAAAGACCGGATTAATTTCATCGGTTTAGAATTTTTCTTCCTTTCTTGATAATATTACAAACTGTTTCTTTATTTCAAGATTATTTATATTCCACTTTGTGATTCTTGCAGGTTGGAAATTTGGCTGCTCCTGTTAAAGAATGGACAGTTGGTGGTACCGCGCTAACTTCGTTGATGGATGTTGAGAGAAGACATGGTAATATAGAGCCACGAAGATGATGATTCGATACCATTGCGAAGTCTTTTGATAAGATTATATTCTTTTCCAACATTATCTTTTTATGCTGCAGGTAAATTCAAGCCTGTTATCAAGAAAGCTATGGTTGAACTTGAAGGTAAAAAGTCTTTAGCTCAAAACATATATTATTCTCCGGTCGCTTTTCTCGCTAACACTTATTGCTTCTGATAAATTTCAGGTGCGCCGTTTAAGAAATTTGCATCACAGCGCGAAGAATGGGCTTTGAAGAATCGATACATTAGTCCTGGTTAGTTCACATACACATGTCTCTGCATAAAGTAGTATTAATTGATTTCGTTTTTTAGTGTTTTTCATGCTAACTCTCATCATTCTTTCTCTTGTTGCCAGGTCCGATTCAGTTTAAGGGACCTGGATCTGATGCGATAAATCACACCTTAATGCTCGAACTCGGGGCTCAAGCCTAAAGAATTTTGGTACTGTGAGATTCACTCACTGACTCACTTTGTTGTTGTTTGTCTTTACTGTTAAAATCTTTGTAGTAAGAAAGTTACGGAGAGCTAAGTGAACCAATGTGTAAGTCGTGTATGGTGGTGACACTTGAATATATGACGTGTGTTAATAATAAAGTTTCGCAATTTCATATACTGTACATGGCTTTTTTCCCGTAAACTTTCAATAATCATATCTTATTTGCCACATTATTGAAAATGTCTTCGTCAACCTTTTCCTTTGGGAAGTGGAATAAGATATCTTAGGTTGCATTTGCCAACAAAGTGCATCAGACTATCTCCCTCTGTTGGAAAAAATCAGAACTCGCATAAACAGTTGGACGAGTCGCTTTTTATCTTTTGCAGTACGTCTACAATTGATAAAATCGGTTCTCTCAAGTCTTGTGAAAAATTATTATTGGCATTTTTGCAGTCTGGACCAGAGCTTAATCCACACAAAGCTAAAGTCTCAAAGGAAGAGGGTGGACTGGGAGTTAGACCATTAAAAGAGATGAATTTGGTTTGTGTTCTAAAACTGATTTGGAGACTTGTATTTGCAGAAAAATCACTATGGGTTCATCGAAATCTGACTAGAGAAGGGACGTTGTGGTCGGTTCCGGGAACTACTAGTCAAGGATCGTGGATATGGAGAAAAATATTGAAATATCGATACAAAGGTAAAGAGTTTCATCCGGATAGAGATTATTTTAGGATGCACAACTTCTTTTTGGCATGATCAGTAGTGTCCAATGGGACGTTTATTCAACTTGATGGGGTCTCGAGGCTTCATTGAGCTGAGTATAGCTAAGCATGCATCTGTAGCTGCAGTGATTACAACACATCGATGTAGAAGGCATAGAACAGAGGTTCTGAATCAGATCGAGGATGAACTGGATTTAATGCGCCATCAGATTCATCATGCTGGAACAGATCGCTCCTTGTGGAAGAGGAAGAATGGTAGTTTTAAGGATAGTTTCTCATCGATGGAAAATTGGCATCAAATTCAAGAAGTCCATCCGAGATGTGATTGGTTTAAGGGGATATGGTTCTCCCTAGCCACCCCCAAATTCTCTTTTATCACTTGGATAACACTCCATAACCGTCTAGCAACCGGTGACAGAATGATGAAATGGAATACGAGAGTAAATGGAACGTGTGTGTGTGTGCTTTGCAACACAAGCACATAAACACGGAACCATTTGTTCTTCTCGTGTACCTACTCAGCTCAAGTTTTGTCTGCTCTCACTTAGGGTCTCCTTCGGGAAAGGTTCACAACAAATTGGGACACTCTCTTTCCGATGTTGCTGGATTCGTCTCAGTCAAAGTTACATCGACTTATCCTCATATATGCTTTCAAATCACAATCCAAAGCATTTGGAAAGAGAGAAATGGCAGGCGACATGGTGAAGCCCCGACTCCAGCTACCAAACTCATCAAACTCATTGACAAAATTATCAGAAACTGGTTCAGCACAATCAGCTCAAAAAATGATGGAGGACTCTGTTTTTGGTTCCAAACCAGGAGTTCTTAGTTTATTTGGACAAAACAGTTTTAATGTAAAGCTAAATTTCTACTTTTCTCTACTCTTTATGAATCATCTAGTTGTAAATCAGTTTTTTGTTTGAATTAATTTTACATTCATACCAAAAAAAATTGTCTTCGTCTATTGACTTTGCGATTGATTATTAACTTTTTGTTTTCTAACGACATGTATTATTGGGTTTGAATTTGGGATGATAAGTGATAACCCTTTAATCACATTAAACCAGGTTAGCAGTTCAAAATTTTCCATGGTCATGTTAGAGGTTCCGACTTTTCATGACCTCATTTTTCTCTTTGTTGACCTACTACTAAGTAGCATTGAAACGGATACGCGAACTGAAACATGTACGGAAACGGGGACGAGAAACGGCAAAGTAAAAATTTATAGATACGGGTACGGCATGTGTATTTCAATAAACATATAAGAAAAGATACTCATACATTCAGTGAGATGTTATTAGAAAAGCTAATGAAAAAATGAGAGAGGGGAAAAGCGTTTAGAAAGTTAAAAAAAAACGTGAAGAGATGAAAATATACCTATGATAAGAATGCTCGGATTAGAATGAAATGGATGCAAATATAATCTTCCTCCGAAGCATCTAAAGACGTTTTTAAAACACTAGAAGACACCAATTTGTAATCCAAAACGTTTAGGAAACATCTCCATACCCCAATTCTTTCGTCCCCATAACTGTTTGTTGACCCGTCTTGTTGGAAACATCTTGGAGACGTTTCAGAGCCGTTCCCATACTGTCTCCATTTCTGAAACGTCCCCGGTACGAGGACGACTACAAAATAAAAGTACATGTGCTTCCTAAGACCTCTACCCATTTTTCGAGATCTACTGTCCAAACGAAATATCTTTTTTCATCGCGTTGTGGCACGTACTTTTAAAATGCGGATACATTGTCTAGCTTCAATATTGCAAACCACATGATTTACTACTTCGCAAAAATCTTAGAATATGATCTCCCAATCTTGTGTTAATCATATCATATGTGTACTTATAAAGCCTTGTTTATGCTTAAGAACGCGTCGACAAATTTTTTATCAAACTAAAAAAAAAACTCTTTTTATGTGTTTCTTTCAAAAGAGTCGTTAGCTGATCAGGGAGTCAGTGGTCAATAAGTAGGCAAAAAACTTTGAGTGTAGAGTCGGACTAACTTTTAAATGTGTCTATTGAAACCTGGTCAGCTTAAGAATTCTCTAATCATACTAATTCATGTTGGTGGGTGGTTTCAAACTTTTCATGACCTCATTTTTTTAATGATACTAATTATAGATTTGATTATGTGCATATATTGCAGAGGGCATACACTCTCACAAGATGTTACAATCTCCGTGTCCTAGTTTTACACCAACCAGTCGCACTATACTCGTTGAAGGTGTTATTTCTCTGTAGTCGGAGACACCCAAACCGAACTCACTATTCAAATTTGGAAGGTAATTAGCCAATTTATTTTTATTATGTTTCACTATATAAATGTTTTCTTATATATAAATAAACACAAATGTAGGATACAAAGTTCAGACTTTGGTGGTTGGATCTCGGCCTTAACAATAGCAGCGTCCTCGCGCTAGTTGGATATTGGCCAACATAAATTTTTGCTCGCCTCATTGACAACGTACAAAATATGTTGTCTGACGGTGAAATTGTAAACAAAAAATCTTTGGCTGGCACACGATTATCTAGATGGGATCTACATATTTTTCGGACAGCGCCAAAGCTGTTTATATGTGCAATCTGGAAATCGTTGCTAGCAAAAACGATTTTCAGCCAATCTATGATTTCGTAGGTAGACAAAAAAAATATGGTTAAATAACTTTTAAAAATATCAGTTAATGTTTTGAAGGAATTTAATAATACTTTATTTGTAAT
This sequence comes from Turritis glabra, assembly GCA_900406565.1. Lineage (NCBI taxonomy): Eukaryota > Viridiplantae > Streptophyta > Magnoliopsida > Brassicales > Brassicaceae > Turritis > Turritis glabra. Next base: position 2,698,568 of record OVBN01000243.1, on the reverse strand, counting down.
GAATTTTTTACTACAAATTAATATTGTTTTAACTATTATAAAAACTAAAAATGAACAAATGCAAACAATTTGACAAAAAAGCATATATAATAAAAACATAAGCAAAACATAAGTAAAAAATTTTAAAATGATATTGTTGGTTTAAATTTGAAAAATTAAAACAAAAAGATGAATAATTTTTGGGAAATTGACAAAAAACATCTTTTGGTGTTAAAAGAAGATATCGAGCACCTAAAAGGCTAAAACAAAATCAATTGAATTTCTAGCATAAATCAATCTGACACCAATAAGAAAGTGACAATTTTATTTTTCGTTCTTTTTTCGACAAATAGTCAACTATTTGTAACGTAATTTAAAAAAAAAAATTCAAAATATGTAAAAATAGTTGACAACATAAAAATATGAAATGATACTCTATGAATAACATCTTATTATATGAAATTGTAATTTATGGGACTGAGATATATATAATATATATTTAACTACATAAAATTGTATTAGTGTATTACTCCAGATTAATTAACTTTGATATTATTATTTATGCTTAATGATGTAAAGTAAGTAAGACAATTTGGATAATGAAATTTCATACATACCATCCAAATGATGAATAACTTTGGCTTGTCATCCGTATAAGGTTGGGTAAATCTAAATTAAATAGTGTAAATATATTAGGTAATAAATTAAAAGTTAGAAAATTTAGTTAAGAAATACATTTTGTTTAAAAAAAAACTATATATGGCCACTAACCATTAGGTCTTATGTTATTTCTTTGGAGGTTTAGTTTTCTTTTTCAAATTTGTGTTTATTGTTCTGCTAATTGGATTGCGAAACCTGGTTAGGCTGTGGGCTTTGGTTAGGATTTGGGCATCATGCTAGGGGCTTGGTTAAAAATCAATTCTGTCAATTGATTTTTCTTTAAAAGTTGTATAAATGTTATGTATTTAATTAAATTCATATTTTAACCCAAAAAAATACGTGTGCTTTTAATTAAACAGAAAAAAATTCTATGTTCAAAATTATATTTATCATTTGCTTTTTACTTAGTTCGTTGAATCATGGCTATTGTATGTATTTAACTAAGATCTCATTCCACCTTTTTTTAGCTAACAAAATTATCAATTTCGCATTTAACAAAAAAACGTTAGCATTTTTTTTTTTGTTACAACCAAAAAAGCATTTATTCAAGATAATCTTCCAATATTTTAGTTATATATTTAAAAAATGATACTTAAAAAGTTTCCCTAGCAATAAATAAAAAAAATACTTAAAATATCAAACAAGATTAAACATTAACCTAATCATCTAGAGGAAGCCCTAGAGTTTCACAACAAGCTCGATAGAGAGAGACGATGATGTTAAGGCAAACTGCAAGAAAAGCTCTTTTAGGGCTCGCTTCAAGAAATCCCGCGCCGTTCTCTGTCGTGTCTCGATTGTACCATCCAAATGTCATCGACCATTATGATAATCCCCGTAACGTTGGATCATTCGATAAGAATGATCCTAATGTTGGTACGGGATTGGTCGGAGCTCCTCAATGTGGAGATGTTATGAAGCTTCAAGTTAAGTTTGATGGTTCTGGTCAAATCATTGATGCTAAATTTAAGACCTTTGGTTGTGGTTCCGCCATTGCAGCTTCCTCCGTGGGTATGTTTGCTCTTTATGGGATATTTATGTGATCGATTTGTTTCTCTAATCGTGAAATCAGGTTTTTTTTTTTTAATTTATTTATTCGCTTACATGCTTGATCCAAATTTACAGGTTGAGTTCATGGTTTTTACCCAATTTCTTTCTAATCATATTTAGGTTTTGGGGACGTCTCTAACATATTTTTGATGTTAATTTATGTATGCATATTCAAAATTTTCTTATAGGTTTTTTTTTTTTTTTTAACTTGGGGTTTTTTCAAATACATCTTTTAATTGCACATGTTAAGAGACGTCGATCAAGATAGGCTTTGTTCTGGGATGTTAAGTTTTGGATTGTTACAACCCATGAATCAAAACGTGATTCGAAAGGATCTCTAGGTATTGCTTATATGTTTGTTTCATTGACAATGAAATAACTTGTGATAATATATCCAGTTTGAAAACAATTTTGAGTTCTCCTCTCAATGTAATTATATAAGTTTTGCGATGTTCGTTAAGTTTGTTTCTTTTGTTTAGCTACTGAATGGGTCAAGGGCAAATCAGTGGAGGAAGTCTTGACCATAAAGAACTCGTAAGTGCTGTCTTTTTGTGGTTTTAGTTAATTAAATCAAAGTCTAATGATATTGGTTATATATGTGTGATCACATGCCTTAAAATCGTTGGCAATTTTTGATATATAAATCTATGGACTTTGTGGTAATTTTTTGCAGGCAAATTGCGAAGCATCTATCTTTACCACCAGTAAAGCTACATTGCAGTATGCTCGCAGAAGACGCTATCAAGGCAGCAGTTAAAAACTACAAGGAGAAGCAAGCCGAGGCTAATGGAGAACCCATCGAGGCCTGATTCCACTCATTTACAAGGTTTGGGATCATGATTAAAAACTAAGGGATGAAAGTAGAAGAAGAGTATCCAAGTAATGTTTGTTTGTGTTTACTTAAGTCTTTTTAATTAAACATCTGATGATGTTTTATGACCCAACAGAGAATTCTTCTTCTTCTTCTTCCCCTGTGGTTTTATGGAAGAATTCCTGATCTTAATAATATTATTGGTTTATAAATCCATCTCTTAAAGGGTGACTTTTTCTTCTTGTCCATGTACGTTTTTTTTTAATTGCATATAAAGTAGTTACTTAGCATCATTTACCAAATCTCCAAATCACATTTAGGATATGAACATATGGTTTGCAATGGCAACACATAGCAGCGAACATGTTTTCTTAGATGGTTTTAAAAAACACTTTAAAGAACAACAGTGGCAAGCGGATGTATGGCTCAAGGCTGGGCATGCAGTGATGAGCGTACAACTGTCTCGGCCCACAAACTTGTTCTGCTTTTCTCTACTTCTTCTCTTATTGTTTAGCAATGATTTTGAGAGTAAAATGTTTTTCATTGTTAATGTTATTTCCTCAACGCAAATGGAATTATAAGTAAGCAGCAAGATCAAAGTTCTTTATAAAGATGCTGGAATCAGCCGAGTTCAATGTTTCGGTCAACGTAGAGATAATCACTCTCTTTGGGAGGAAACATGAAGTAGAGCAAAAAAACGAGTAACCCAATGATCCAATACAAATTATTCTTTCCAAGAATACTGATTAATACACCTGCTGAGTGGTCCTTTGCACATATGTTTTCTTAAATAAAATTACCAATAGAAGAGCACAAATAGTTTAGGAATTCAAGTATATTAATGCATATATGTCTCTTTTCATTTCCAAAAAAGTCTTGGAAAATGAAAGTAAAAGTAAAGAGTAATTTTGACCATGTAGACTCTTTCTCTATATATACTACCTAAGATCGTTTACCAGATCCATTCCAAGTTATACGCTAGAGCCTATAGCTAGGGGACACAACAAACAAATGGTTTTTCTGTGATGGATTTTTGAAGGTTTTGAAAGAACAACAAGCCGATGTACGGCTAAAGACATGGGACAGCTATCTCTGCTCATAAGCTTATTCTGGTTGCAACATCAATTCACTGAGATCTCTCGAAGTCGTTGACGACATTAAAGAAGCTTTAGAGGAAGCTTGTCCAGCTACTGTCTCTTGTGCTGATATTGTTATCATGGCCTCTCGTGACGCAGTTGCTCTAGTAAGTAGAATTCACTTTCTTCCAAACTTCCCGGTATAGTGATTTCGGTTTTGTAATTTTGGTCTTCAACCAGACAGGAGGACCTGATTGGGAGGTGAGGCTAGAAAGGAAAGACAGTTTAACTGCAAGTCAGAAAGATTCGGACGATATAATGCCGAGTCCGAGAGCCAACGCAACTTCTCCCTGAAACCAAGTCTTTGAAGTACTGATTATCAAAAACCTGAGGCGTTGCGTCCAAATCTCCGGTCACATTCTCATCTCTACCCAAAGGACAAAGCTTGTTAAGCTTCTTCTGGTAACTCGGTTCAAGAGCTGGATCCGGTACCAAATTTTCATGGGAGCTTTTGAAAGAAGAAATTAGTTGCCAGTTAATGATTTCAGAAGGTTAAGAGGCACCCACATTTACAAGTTGGTCACATATACGGTCCTTCCATAACAATGATCTTAACGTTGGCACGGGATTGGTCGAAGCTCCACATTGTGGAGATGTAATGAAGCCTGACCAGGTTAAGTTCGATGCTTAGGATCAAATCATTAATGCTCGATTCAAGCCCTTTGGGTTGCTATGTTGGTATGTCAGTATGTGTTGCTCTTTATGGGAAATTGTGATTCTCATAATTGCGTTATTAGGATTTTTTTTTCTTAAGAAACAACTTGTTTGATTCGTTGATGTTGCGGATCTGAATTTACTTGATTTCATAATCACTGCTTTTTGTTAAATATAAATTTGATATATATGTTAAATGGTTTTTTTTAGTTAGGTTCATATATACACATTCAAAATTTTCCAATAGTAATCTTTTATATAATTGCAATCTTCTTCAAATGCACTAATTGAATGGGTCAAGGGAAACTTCATGGAGAAAGTCTTGACCTTTAAGAACTCGTAAGTGCCATATTTGTTTGTGGTTTCAGTTAGTGGGATTCAAGTCCAATGATTTGATGATATTGATGTGATTATATGCCTTAAATCTTGATAATTATTGATACATCTTTGGAATTTTTGTAAAGCCTTCAGTGTAACACGTTATTCTATGTTTTCTTTAGAACAATTCTACAACTTTAGAAAAAAAATCGAATGTAACACGTAGTTATTGTAATCGTCTGTACTTTGGTGAATATGCGGTGATGAACTGTTGGTGTTGGGTTTCGACCAAGCTAAGCCCATCGAAAAACCCACAGGAAGACGAGATTAAATTGGGCTTTAACCCAAGTTAGTGGCCCAATTACGGACAAAGCAGTGAGAGATGAGTTTGCAACAACTTCCGAACATCGAACTAGTCAATATGAGAGATCGAACAACTTCCGAACATCGAACATCGAACATCGAACATATAGGAAGAAATCAAAGATGCTTAGCGAGATATCCGGAGTTAGGAGCAGCACGAGCCGAACAGGTTGAGGAAGGAGTTAGAGTTCATGGATATAAATATCAAAGTCAACGTAGAGAAAGGACAACTTTTACCATTCCAAAAACTCTAATTGTATACGCTCATCGAACTCTTAGATCATCTCATTGAGATCCTTGTAATCGTCATTTAAATTTATATAAAATCCAGTTCGTTGATCTGTTCTTGATAGCCTTTGATCCGTTCGGAGAATTTAGCCCTAAAAAATCTCTTTTCTCTTAAATACAAATTCTTGCTTGTGATTTCTTGCATCCACATGAACGGTGCAGGTGTGGCTCTTGAGAAGACGTACGACATAAAGATCTTGAGGCTTTACGAAGTAACCGGTTAAATTAAGTCCCGAATTGGACCAATCAGTTATATTGTGGAAACTAGGGAATTGGATTGGATAGGTAAATTAATGTTAAGGCTCATGGATAGGTAAATTAAAGCCAAGGCTCATATTCCGTTTCGTCTTAAACGTATAACTTGCAATTTTTGGTATGTAGCAGATGAAGCATAATTGGAATGGCTCAAAAATACCACACATACATTTTGGTTTTCCAAAAATATCAGTTAAGTTTTGGTTTTCCAAAATTATCACAATATTCTAAAAATATCAGTTAAGTTTTGGTTTTCCAAAAATATTACAAAACTAAATTGAACTTTCAACCCTCAAAACTAAACCCTAAATCCTAAACACTAAACCCTACCTCTAAAAATTATATCATAAATCTAAAACAGTTAACCCAAATCAAAAAAAAAAAATTCTAAACCCTTGAAAATCAATTTTTGTATTTGTAGTATTTTTGGAAAATCAAAATTTTTGATGGTATTTTTGGAACATTAAAATAATAGTGATATTTTTTACAACAAAATTTGAAAGTGTGGTATTTTGAAGAATTTCTCTACTTGGAATACCAATACCCGGTTTGAAATTGGTCGTAGCTCCGGTTCTCACTGGTTTTTATGTTTGGTTTAAATTTTAGTTTACTTGAAACCTTTGGAGTTGTACGGATGGGGAAACCCAAGAACCTCAAATCTCTCTAATGACTAATGTAAAGTTACATCGAAGATGTACACTGTGTCTGTGTGGTTCACCTAATACGATGACATCACATTGATATCGTACGTTGAATTAAAACTCATAATTCTGTAAAGTAAAAGAAACAAAAGAAAAGTGAGATGACATCACGTTTTGGTTTGGGGAATTTTGGTAATTGCGAAAAGTAATTTTTTTAAAACATGGAAAAGGGCCAACACCAAATTCTGAAAAGCTCAATTTTTAATTGGTGTTGTTGCTTTATCGAGATTTTTTCTTTGGGAAAATTCATTAAGAAACCGAAAGATCATCAAGTCCCGAGGGATTTAGGAATCAATTTGTGTGGAAAATGAGACAACTTAAATTATCTTCATTTCATTACTCATCAAATCTTCTTAGTGGCTTCATTTCAATAATAACCTTCTAGTACAATAAAATATAGTTTCCAAACAACTCTTGTGTAATAAGTTGACTCCGAAAGATACAACTACAATGCATGTAATAAGATATGCTATTTCCATCTCTCCTTGAGTTAATTCAAACATCTTTATATAAGTTTATAGTATTATTGAAACTTTAGTTCTTGTCCGCTGAGAGCTAACTATTTTTCTCATGATAACTAGTATTTTATAACTACTTTATTAGATTGCAGACAACGTGTTATCTACCACTACCAGTAACCTTTGGTCCGTACAGCGGGCAATGGAATATGACATTTTTTTCTTTAACTTTTATTTTCACCTTTTTTACTTTTTCTTCAAAAACCTATTTCTGTATGTGATGTGATTTCTCTTTTATGCAAAGACTAAAGATACCATATATATATATGGATAAGCTGGTCAGTAATGGATGCGAGAGATATTATAAGCTTTTAGGTTCCTATGAAATTAATATTAATACTGGTGAATTTTCACTTGTAATTAAATGGACATAATTAAGAATTACAGTTTAACAACTTTTTGTGAGGAAAATTTGAAACGACATTTGCGACTCTTTTTTGGTAGTTTCCTGCCACAATTTATCAATGTTTTACCCTTTTTATTGGTTTTCTGTAATAATGAGACCATTATCGCATGTTGGTTAATCAAAGATATGTAAATTAGCGCAAGAGATGATGGACCTAACATATTGACTTTTGATCATTTTGTTCCCTAAAATGCAACTCGTTTACATCTAATTAAAGTGTACATACCACTACAAATATTCATTTCTTCACATTGTACTTCAGATTTAGGGGAAAACGGTCAATTCTCCCATAAACTTAGTTGGTTTATCATATTTATACACCGAATTTTGAGTCGTGTCTATAACTACATGAATTTAACTAAAATTTGAATTTTCTACACGAACAATTCAAATCAGGTCAAAACCATCAAATCGACAAACGTTGTTACTATTCCGTTAATCGTATGCTGACTAAGATGCCACATCTAAAGTGTAAATGACTGCGTTTTACTCATAACAATGAGGACAAAAGTAAAACGACATAGTTTTCTCTTTGTTTTGAATCAACATTTTTAATTAATATTAATATTAAATTTAGAAATCAAAAAGTAAAATAAAAAAGAAAATCTTCATCATGAAAAAGAAAAATCTTTGCTGCTTCGTCCTCTTCCTTACTCCTTCAACCTTCTTGTAGTTCCTTCTCCCCTTGACATTGAATCCAATGTTTCATTATTTTAGTTCATCTAATTTAACACTTCAACATTTGAGTTATTCTTAACCATATTGTCATGGTGTGTTGCTTTGGCTTATAAGACTTGCTTGTTGGGTAGAGATCGCTCACAATTGTCAAGTAAAAGGAGAATTTGGAACATTCCTGTTGGGATATCCAAACCGAGATCGATCTCATCAATTTGTTTTATCATGAAGACAATAAGCCGATCAGAATCGAAGAAATCGCTTAGGTGATTCTCCTCACGCTGTGCAAAATCGACGGTAAAGCTCAGCCGTACAAAAACATCGCTTTATTTTATCTCTTCCTCGCCAACAATCTCCAATATGTCGTCGTTAAGGTCCAATTGTCGAATCTGAAACTTTTTCTCGGCGATGATTAAGTGGTTAAACAGTACGCCAGTAAGTTCGAGAAATTCGCTCACATGGAGAAAGTGTTGACGTTATTACCGAAAAATCCAACGGAGGAGATTTCGCCAGAAGAACTAAAAAATTACCTGTATTCGCAACATATTTAATGATAAGTTTGAGTTGTCGTACCAAAAACAAACTCCACGGATCATACCCAACCAGAAAACTAACAATATTAAATATATTTTTTGGTATTGTATCAAAAGTTATCGTTGCTCCACCGATATTAAGTTTGCAATGATCACTTAAAAATCTTGGGTTCGATTTTGGAATTAAATTAAATAATTCTCTAATTTTTTTAGTGATAAAACGATGTCGTTTTGCTTAGTAATCGTTTACACTCTTGTTGTGGCGTCCTAGTAAACATACAACTAACATAATAGTAACAACGTTTGTCGAGTTGATGATTTTGACCGAATTTAGATTGTTTGTGTAAGAATTTCAAATTTTAGTTAAATTCATGTAATTATAGACATAACTTAAAATTCTGTATTAAATTTGTGGAAGAATATACCGTTTTCCCTTTAATTTACTGATAGCATCTTAAAGAATAGTTTATTACTTTCGGCCGTTTGGGGAAAAAAAAAGAATAGTTTACTAGTACGAAATTTTCACCATTACGTATATAAAAAGTTATTTTACTCATTATTTTTCCGTCATATATATATATGCTCACTCTGCACAAAGCTAGTCTCTGTCTCACTTGCAAACATTAACTAATCTTCTCTACCAACATCTGTGACATGGACGTGAATCCACCGGATATACTCTTTCCGTGCCGGAGACGGAAGATCATATCCGACCACAACTCACCGGAATTCGAGTTTTGGCGTGTCACGGACCGTTCATCAACTCAACCCATCGTAAATATCATCTCAGCCGACGAGTTGTTTCACGATGGCATTCTTCTTCCTCTACACTTACTCAACCTCAAACCCGACCCGGATCCGTCTCCTTCCGGTTCTGACCCATCCGCTGCTTTAAACCCGGAGCCTGAGACACTAGCCGGACCCGAATTGACTCGAGAAACAGGGTCGAAGCGGTGGAGTAGTTTGTTCAGGAAGAGCGAGAACAAACCTCCGGCGAATCGTAAAGAGAACCAGAAACGAGAGAAGAAAACCGGGTCGGGTATGGGTATGGGTACGGGTTCATCAGCAGCGGCGGAGCTGAACATAAACATCTGGCCGTTTTCAAGAAGTAGATCCGCCGGGAACGCAATGACCCGACCCAGGATATCGTTTGGAGCTCCGACGAACCGGAAAATCAGTAGCGCGCCTTGTTCTCGGAGCAACTCCGCCGGCGAGTATAAATCGAGGAAGTGGCCGAACAGTCCGGTACGGGGTCGTGTGCATTTAGGTCGGAGCAGCCCTGTTTGGCAGGTTCGACGCGGAGATCCGACTGGGAAAACGATGTCGGGTCGGGTCGGCGAGAGCATGATGGCCAAAAAGGAAATTGGAGAGGTAAGGAGGGGTAAAACGGTCAATGAACAGAATAAACCGAAAGTGTCGAATTTGAATGTGCCGGTAATCACCGGTTCTCGGAGTCGGTTAAGCTGCAGAAAGGACGAGAGTCGAAGTGGCAATAGTACCGCTAGTGCTAATAATCTATATGGCTTCCGTAATCTCTTCATTAAGAAAGTTCATTGACTTTTTGGTGTGTATTAGTCAACTCTCTAATTATTACTTCTTCTGTTTCCTTAAAACTAATGTCCTAGTCCTTTTATTTTATTCCATAAAAATTAAATTTTAAACATTTTTTATTTTTTATTGATTAATATTAATAAATCGTAAATTTCAAAACGTACACTTATTAGATTACTTATTAGATTAATTATTAAAATAATTTTGATATAAAAAATATTGTTGAAATAACTAATTATTATTTTTTATATGTATAAAAAACATAAACACCAATCTATTAAGAACAGATAAAATAATTAAATACTATCATTTTGTTTATATTTATTTTTAAAATTAATAGTACGATGTTATTCTCATTTTTCTTATAATCTAAACGAAGAATTAAAGTGCATTTCATTTGAATTCTTGTAATTCTCTTTTTAAAATGAGGTACATATTTAGGCAATTAATCGGCATTCCATCAATATTTTTGTTTTTTCATATTTTCTAAAAATTTGATTTTTTATTTTTGAAATAAAATTGAGCATATAACCTACTAATAAAAAAAAATTATGCTAGTAAACCTACTAATAATAACAAATTTAATCAATTAAATGAATAATAATTGGCTAATTAATCAGATTCATATAGACCCACTTAAACCGGTTCACCTTGAACAGAACCGGTTGGTTTTCTCTGGAAGGTTTTTCTCTGAACTCTGAATCTAGTGATGTTAATATGGGTAAGCCCACCCCATTTAAGCCCACCCCATTTAAGCTCAATCTCATTTAACTTTAAACCCATATAAACCCATTTAAGTTTGAACCCAATTAACCCCTCCCATTTAAATTCTCTTGACCCATTTAAACCCATTTAGACCCATATATTATTGTTTTGCTGTAAATATTTGACTAATCATTAATTAATTAATTAAATTTAATTGATAAATAATGATATAATTATACATATTATTTTGAAAAACATGATTTTGCGATTTTGGCACAAAATAAGATATTGTAGAAAAAAATATTTTTTGTAATAAAGCACAAATTTAATGTTTTGGCGGGAAACACATTTTTGCGGTTTGGCGGGAAAACACGATTTTAAGGTTTTTGCGGAAAAACACGATTTTGTGGTTTTGGCGGAAAAACGCGATTTTGTGAGAATATTTTTTTCAGTGATAAACACACATTTTTGCAGTTTTGCAAGAAAATGTGGTTTTACGGTTTTTGCGGGAAAACACGATTTTGTGGTTTTGGCGGGAAAACGCGATTTTGGCGGAAAAATGTGATTTTGTGAGAATATTTTTTGGGTGATAAAACGCAATTTTGCAGTTTTGCCGAGAAAACACGATTTTGCGGTTTTGGCGGAAAAACACGGTTTTGCGGTTTTGGCGGAAAAACGCGGTTTTGTGAGAATTTTTTTTGGGTGATAAAACGCACTTTTACAGTTTTGGCGGGAAACACATAATTTTGCAGTTTTTGCGGGAAAACACGGTTTTGCGGTTTTGGCGGGAAAACGCGGTTTTGTGAAAATATTTTTTGGGTGATAAAACACACTTTTGCAGTATTGGCGGGAAACACACAATTTTGCGGTTTTGGCGGGAAAGCACGGTTTTGCGGTTTTGGCGGGAAAGCACGGTTTTGCGGTTTTGGCGGGAAAACGCAGTTTTGTGAGAATATTTTTTGGGTGATAAAACACACTTTTGCAGTATTGGCGGGAAACACACAATTTTGCGGTTTGGGTGATAAAACACACTTTTGCGGTTTTGGCGGAAAAGCACGGTTTTGCGGTTTTGGCGAGAAAATGCAGTTTTGTGAGATTATTTTTTGGATGATAAAACGCAATTTTTGCAGTTTTACCGAAAAAATATGTTTTTACGGTTTTGACGGGAAAACACGGTTTTGCGGTTTGCTAAAAAAAACACGATTTTGAAGAAATATTTTTTTGGTGAGAAAAAACGCGATTTTACGGTTTTAGTAGTAAACACGGTATTACGGTTTTGACTAGATTATCTTTATTAAATATCTAATAATATTTTATGTTTTTTGTTATTAGGGTTTAAATGGATACAATAGGTACCTATTTATTTGTGTTAAAATCCATTTAATAAATGAGCTAATTATGGTAATCTATTTAATCTTATTTAATTTTTTTTAAAAAATTAGTTTAAATAGGCTTATTATCATAAGTCATACCCATCTAAGGGGTCTATACCCAAATTAACATCAATATCTGAATCACATAAACAAGTTTATACGGTCGAATCGGATCCTCAAAAAACCTCATAAACCCTTGAAGTTCGGAGAAAAGTTGTGTAAAACCACTCCAATGGCGGTTCTGTACAAATTGTTTCGAGCATCTCGAGCATGGCGTGGATCACTCTCTCATCCTAAATCCATGTTTCGTTCGCAACCACGCGCACGAGAGCTTAACCGCTGTTTCTACCACGGTATTCTATTAAATTCAAGAATTTGTAAATTTCTTATATTTCGGTGTTCCCTTGATTTCTATTGAATCCATTTGATTGTATGAATTGGTAATTGGTTTAAAAATTGGGATTTTTGTAGAGTTGAAAGCTCGAGAAGCTTCTTATGATCCCTTACATTTTAAAGTTTCCAATTTTCATATCTTCATAACTGGAATTTTGAATTTTGGTGTTTTACTTATGATCAAGAAACGATTACGAGTTCTTTGTCACTTCTCTATCCAGTAGAATCTTTGTCTCTTAGTACAAATTGTGTCTTTGATTTTGCAGGAACCTTTGAGCAGAGTAATTCAAAAGTAAATCAAGTTTTGAGATCTTGCAGCACCCTGAACGATTCTCCATACTTTTCCATGGCACCTGCAGTTTTGGGTGCTTTCTTCAGTTTTGGAGCAATAGGAGTAGCTTATGCTGAATCTGATGAGGTTTTGTAACAAAGCAAAAATTGAATCGTTGGTGTTGATAGATGAATTAGTCCATTTACTGTTAATAGCTTAACCTCTTTCAGGCTAATGACAAGTCACCTGTTCCAATAGATCCTCCACCAAACTATGTAGACATTGCCAAGAAAGAACGATCTCGGATTGAAGAACTAATACAAAGTAAAGGAACTCAATATGGTTCTTACCCACGTTTCAATGTTGCTGTTAGGGGTCAAAAGGTTTGCGCAATGATGTCTCTCTTTATTGTTTTCTACAGTTTTGAGAATTTGGGTATATTTGTAATATGACTTACTTTGAGTCACTGAGTGTTCCTTGATGCATAATTATGATGATACAAAAGTTTGTTCTATGTTTTAGATTACCTTGAAGTTCCAAGTTCCTTCTACTTGTGAAGTCGCGCAGTTAATATCAAACATTGGATCCCAACTAGGTGTGAAAGTCTCAGATCGCACTGGTGGTTCAGACATGCTATTACGTGCTTGGGACAAGTAATTTTCATGTTCTACTAAATTTTGTCCAAGAACCAATATTTGAAGCCTGACGTATAGTATAAAGTTAATCGTCACTCCTTTCTTGTTACTTCAGTCCAGTCGCTTGGCAAATAACACTTCGCAGTGTGGAAAACAAGAAGAAACTAGGAGAGAGTGAAGATGATTCAGATGACGACTTGTGCATACTTATCTTTGGTTCCTTAATCACCTCTGATAAAGTGGTAAGTTTCATTTCTCTCTCGGATAGTTATCCAATCGTCCAAAGTTCTTTGTCTTTTTTATTGATAACATCTTAACGATGCTAAAAATGTGTTAGGAAGTTGAGTTCATAAAGAAGGGAAGCTTGACTACTGAAGAACTTGAGGCTTTTGTTTCAGCTCTGCGGGTAGCTGGAACAAAATCTGGACAAAATAAGGGAGGTGGAGGAAGCGCTCGTGATCTGTCTAAAGAAAAATCTATCTCTCAATTGGAATCTATGGGAGTGAGAATCTATGGAGTTGATAAACCTCTTGGGGATAATTCTGTCGATGATATATCATGGGACAATATTGCTGGATATGATCAGCAAAAGCGGTAAGCTTTGGTTACATCTTCGCTCTTGTGTCCCATAAATTTGCTATATTAACTTCTATTATTATGCAGAGAGATAGAAGATACAATATTGATGGCCCTTCATAGTCCTGAAGTGTATGATGATATAGTACGTGGGACACGGTCCAAATTTGAATCAAACAGACCCCGGGCTGTTCTATTCGAGGGTCCACCAGGTTAGCGTAAAAAAAGTGCATTTGTAATTTTGTCCTCCTTTGCAGAAACAAATTTGAATCTGATGTCCACAAATTCTAACCTTAGGAACTGGGAAGACATCTTGTGCGCGCGTTATTGCTAATCAGGCGGTGAGTAGCCAGGAGCTTGCAAACCCTTTTTTGTCTTTCCGATTCTTTTTGGATCTTGAGCTCTAATTTTTTGTAATTTGTTGCTAGGGCATACCGTTGTTGTATGTGCCGCTTGAAGCTGTAATGTCTAAGTACTATGGTGAAAGCGAGCGGCTTCTTGGGGCTGTGTTTTCACAAGCAAATGAGCTCCCTGATGGTGCGATTATATTTCTTGATGAGGTGAAGAAAATATTACTTCTTTAACATTCTTGTCCGATAATTCTCTTCAACATTTGGCTATGTATTAAAATGTGTACTTGCCTAACTCACATTCCAGATCGATGCCTTTGCTATCTCTCGTGATAGTGAGATGCATGAAGCAACACGTAGAGTTTTGTCGGTACTACTAAGGCAGGTAACACATACAAAAATTACCAATATCACATATCCACGAGACTAGAGACTAGCTATTGCCGGTATGATTTATCTGCTTCTATGTTTTTGCAGATTGATGGATTTGAACAAGAAAAAAAAGTGGTTGTGATTGCTGCAACCAATAGAAAACAAGATCTTGATCCCGCTTTGATCAGGTTAGCAATAAATCATCGTAAAACCAGTTCAATTCGTGGCTGCAGTATCATGACCAGTATCCTATGTTGTTCATCTGTATATCTTTAGCCGGTTCGATTCCATGATCATGTTTGACTTACCGGACTTACAAACCCGTCAAGAAATCATCGCTCAATACGCAAAACAACTCTCCAAGCCTGAACTAGTCCAGCTTGCTCAAGCCACAGAAGCGTAAAGTTTCTAACTTTCTTTTACCATATCATACTAAAGTTCAAAACTTTCTGTTCGATCTACTACAAGGCCACCTGGTATTTATGTTCCTGATGAGTTTGTGATGAATCCATACCGATTGTTTTTGGTTATGCAGAATGTCAGGCAGGGATATTCGAGATGTATGTCAAGGAGCAGAACGAACATGGGCTTCCAAGGTTATCCAAATTTCGTCTTCTACACTTAGCTAAATGCTACATGACTGCAGATCATTAACCTTTTATATTGTTGGACAGTTGATTCGTGGAGCAAAAGCTGGTGGAGAAGAACAAAAAATCACTCTCCCTCCAATACAAGAGTACTTGGAAAGCGCTGAAGCTCGGCGCAAAGCTCTTCTTAGTGTCACAGAGCAGAAGGAACAGAAATTCGCTGCTCGTTACAAGAAACCTCTGCTAGATTTTGAGTGACGATATTCATAGTGACGGACAATTAACTTATACATACAGACAGAAGACAGTTTCTTCTGTCAAAGTCGAAATTTGAGGATGTTGTGAAAGTACAGTCCCAGTTAATAATTTGTTAGTTAGCTATTCTGAAGCCACCAATATCTGTACTGCGTGAAACTACGTCGTATTTCAAAATTAGATTTAATTCTTCGAACCAAGAGAATAAAACGATCTGTAGTCACCAAACATTCAAACAACAGTGTCTCGTAGTCTCTGCGATCTGAGAACAGGGACATTTGTTGTATCAGCTGCGTCGGATTATATCCTTTTGTTTGTAAAAATTGTTTCTTCGAATTCGCTAGATGCTTTCTGCTTGATCCCCGGTTGAATCACCTCGCATTTTGCGGTGTTTAGGTTTTTGAACGGGTATGTACTTATTATGCCTAAAAGCTGTTCGACGAAATGCCTCAGTGAGAGTTTTTTTAACAATTTCTCTCCGTCTGTTGATGTTTTTTTTGTTTGTTCAATATGAATGTTCAGGTTTCCCTGGTGTGGTTTGTTCTTCAGTCAATCAGTCCTTGAAGTGATTTGATACAAAGCAGTCATGGATGGTGAGTTAATGATTCTTGGGCAATTGAACCTTTGTGAATTCGTTTGTTTTTTCGCTTCAAGAAAAGCCCTGTTCACGTATCTTTGTGTCGCATTTTGGAAATTGGTGAATTAGATTGGAAACTTCGGAAATGGACATTGTTTGGAAGCTTAATGACCATGAAATGAATCCCAATCTTACAAACGTATAGGCTGTTTGAAACACTATCAAGTTGTGTTTGTTGCAATTTTTGTTCGTATGATGTAATAGTTCTTAGTATAACTTGTTAAAACCCCCATCTGCGTTACCATCTGTGCATAGAAATTGACTCTTTTATTTTTTTGGAAAATTGAATTTGAGGTTGCAAAGTGATAAAAGTTTTTGGATCCTGGTATTAGTAAGTCCAATTTTTATTTTTTGCTGTATGAACTGTAATGTGGTAATGCTGGTCATTTCAATTTTCAGTTGATTCGCAACCAATGATGGAGGAGACCATACTGGTCGGTGATGACCTGATGATGGGTCCTCCATCTCCTGTCATCCCTCCTGAAATTGCTTCGCATGTACTTGAAGGTGTTGAATTGTGCGACGGGATTTTGAGGAATCTGTTCCTATGTAAGTCTGTTTTTCCATCATCAAGTCTATGTATCCTCGGTTTGGATTATATAGTATTGGTTTTTCTGGTTTTAGGCTTGCAAATCAATGATATTGAACCATTTTGTCAAGATGAGCTTGCCTTGTATCGACAATGTGCTGAAAAAAGGGTAATGTTGCCTGTCTCCACATTAACCTTCTGTTCAGAGTACATTTTCTTGTATAGCTGTTCATATCTCAAATCCATTTCCTTGAGTTTTTATTTTTCTTGTAATCCTCCTCTAGGATAAGGTATTGAGAGTAAGACTTCAAGAGAGCGAACACAAGTTAGGATTGTCTATGCCCATTGAACTCGCTAAGGAAAGGATTACTCAGCTTGAAGCTGAAGCTACATCACTAGAGAGGTACTCTTTCTTAACATTGCAGTTATTAAGAGACAATATAAGACTGAAATTTCTGTAGTATATTTTGTTTTGGATAAATCTTTATGTGAAGACTTTGCCTCTGGATTTGTGCTAGTGCTACCATGTGTCATGTAAATCTACAGATGTTAACAAATTGAAACTTTGTTCTTAAATCCAAAAGTTAACTAAAATAGTCAATTTGTTTTGTAATCAGGCACTTGATTCTAGCGAGTGGAGCTGAAGGAATTGAAGGATTTCGCCAGAGATGGAGTTTGCACGGTCGGATGACGGATACCAAGTACTGTAACAAAATCTAACCTTATAGAACAAACAATGTTCATTATATAATATCATGGAATTAATATGCTGCATGAGACTAGATGAACCCATCACAGTGCTTCCCAAATTGCTTTTACTTTGCTTTGCTGTGTACGTAAATCTGATTGTTAGCAACTTAGCATTATAGAAAGTGAAGCCTATTAACCCTTTATGTGGTAAAATCTGTTTGATTTTGGTCTGCTTCTTAACTTAAAGCTAAGTGTTTTTTTTTTCTTTTTTTTTTTTTTTTGTGTGTGGATGTCACAGAAAAAGACTGGAGTCACTGAAGCAGGGAATGGAGAATAGAACAAAGGATGAACATGATGAAGCTCCAAAACCTTCTGCGAAAAGATGGTTCTTCTGGTGAAGTTTTTGGTGATTTTCCCCAGAATGAATCATGTTTTGGTTCATAATCATTACACTTATGGTGCAGGTGCTTCCTAGTGTAACTACTTTAAAAGTATAATTAAATCTAAAATGTTTTATCATCTCCATTAAATTCGCTTTTACAAACGTCAAACTGTTACCCATTTATTTGTGGTAAGAAGTAAAGAACATACACACAAACGGCGTCGTATATTAGTTAATAATTTCTTAATTCTTCTGAAGCCCATGTGAGGCCCAATACCAACGAGCACAAACGACGTCGTATCTAACCAAGACTTGAGTCATCTGACCGAAACGTCTCCAGTCTCTTACAGTGTATCTCACACTCTGCAAGAGAAACTTCGAAGATTTGATATTGCCCTCGATCCGCCATGGAAGAGAAGAAGACAGAATCTACGACTAAGAACGTTAGAAAGGTTAACCTGTTAGACCACAACGCTATCAAACACCTTCTCGACGAATCCGTCTCCGATGTAAGTCATAGAAACATCAATCAATCCCCACAAATTTGTTTGTTTATCGATTTCTCCATTTTCTCTATCAAAGTTTTGTCCTTTTTGGCTGCTTAGATCGTTACGAGCCGAGGGTACAAGGAGGATGTGAGGCTAAGCAACGTCAAATTTCTGTTAGGAGCGATTATAATCGTGGTTGCTCTCGTTGCTCAATTCTACAACAAGAAGTTTCCTGAGAACAGAGACTTTTTGATCTGCTGCATCGCATTATATCCTTTTTTTATTCGCTAAGGTTAAGATGAAACTGAAGATAAATTTGAATTGAAATTGATATTTGTTTCGATTTCTTTGTGTGTTTGGATTAGATTTTGAGAAACTAGAATGTCTATTAGGTATGAATGTATGTATGATCATATAAACTGCTCAAAGTCTTTATCTTTGGATATGTTTTGAATGATATGTGGGATTTGTTTGATTCTTGACTCTGGCAAGTATGTGGTGTTGACTGCGGTAATGCAGCTGATTCTCTACACTAAGGAGAAGAACGCGATACTTTTCACCTATCCTCTTGAGGTTTGTTCCCTGACTGTTGATAAAAATATGTTTTCCTTGAGAAGTAATCTTTGATAGTTTGTGTGCTTTTAGGCTACATTCTTTTTTTGCTTGTAATGCAACGACTGTGGTTTATGTGGATTCCCCGCATTCATACCTAGAGCTATATTTTGATGTCTTTCCATTTTGTAAAGAATTAGAATTGTGCTTCTGCTAGCTTCACATGTGTTGTAGAGTTTGGATATCTTAGGTAATATTTGGTGTTTGGCATTTGAGCTTTAGGAGGTACTAATTCCTCTTTCACTCCACCCACTTTAAAGTTTAAGCCAACTCTTTCTCGATGTGTCATTTCATTTGTTGAAGTCATGATAATTCGGACTGTAGAAATTATTGTATCTCTTGGTAGACGTAGTTAATAATGTCTTGTTACATGAGGCATACTTGATCAAGTTGGTTCTTGAATGTAATGTTGGTGGTTTCCTTCCTCGTCCCACCAGCTGGAAAAAAAGTTACTCCTCTCAATTAATTTGTATCAGAAGGGATGCGATCTTACCAAACATTTGAGTACTATTCATTGGTAAATGTCAGAATAGGCAGCAAAGAGATCTCCATTTTGTTTTGTCATTTCAGTTGCTATGATAATTTGGTTAGTAGAATATTCATTTGTTTTGCTACGATTCGAACATGTTTATTGGGTTGTTTCATCATTTGCTAATTTGAAATTCGGATGGTTAATATGTAGGGATCATTCACTAGCACTGGTTTGGTGGTATCTTCCAAGTTACCCAGGTTCTCTGAGCAGTACACTCTCATCATCGACAGTGCTGATCCGAAATCAATCTCAGCTGGGAAGTCAGTCCAATTCACCAAAAGTGTCACTCAATGGTCTCTCTCTCTCTAGTCTCTGCATTGTTCGTGCACGTAATCTGTTACGCCATAACTTTGCATTGCGTAATCTGTTTAAATGGCTTTTTTGTGCGTGTGTATTCAGGCTCACAAAAGATGGAGTTCTGGTTGAGGGTTTATTATGGAAAGATGTTGACGCCCTTATCAAGGAGTACACAGAAGCAGGAGAACCAAAGAAGAAGAGATGATCATCTTATAAGGGGAAAAGTATGTTCAATTTAGTTCTAAATGTTTTAAAAAAAAACATGATAACTAAAATCGATGGTGACTTCTTTTAGAGAGGATGCAATGATTGCCCCCAACAGAAGATTCCTTGTTATGAATTTTAACCAAAATTTTATATTTTTCCAATATTTTATTACCATCCATCGCCTCATGTTTTCTTATTTGGAGATGTTGCCGTAAGCAATGACTTGTTCGGTATAATTGTCAAACTCAATTTTGTGGTTTAGTGCGCAAATATGCTATTGAGCTTTAACTTTAGAAACTGATATGTTTGATCAGTCTGATCCAACCTAACCGGGCAAAATCAACTTAGAATATTATTAGCTTTCAAAAATCCGGTCTGATCCGAATGTGTCTGGTTCAGCCATTAGCTTTTAACCACAGCAACATTTTTACTCTTTTAGTTCATGTCTCTCGTTGTTTAAAAGTCTTGGACAAACCGGTTAGACCACAAAACAATGTTTGATATTTTAATTTCTAAATAAAGTTATTTAATAAACAAAAGTATTATAAAAAAACCAAGAAAAGATAATAATAACAAAGGTATATTTATGGGGGTCGACATATGTAGATATTATAAGCTTAAAAATATAAAAAAACATTAAAATAGAACAACAACGTCATGTCACAAGGAAAGTTACTAAAAGTGTCAAAACCACAAGTACGAACAAATCTGAAGTTACATAATTCCCATCTACCACATCCCTACTCACGCGCCCACGCGTGAATTAACTTGACAACGAACACACACCAGAAGCCAGAAATGAGAAGAAACCACACACATTAGTAACAAACTCACGCGCCCAATCAGCGCGTTAAACAAATGCGCGTCTCTCTAACGTTCGTTTGATATCTTGATTGATTCTCTGATCTTTTGTTCTTGTCACAAACTCGTTTCTCATCTTCTCTTCGACAAAATCGTTTTCAGTTCTTCGCATCGGAGTAAAAAAAAAACAAAAAATGTCATCGAAAGACAAGAAACTGGCGAGGCCATCGAGTAGTCGTGGTGGAATCCGAACTCTTTCCGATCTTAATCGTAGGTCTGGTCCTGACTCCGACAGTGATTCCGATGGACCTCAAGAATACTACACCGGTGGTGAGAAAAGGTCAGTCTTGTTTGTTTCGATTTTTCTAGTGATGATGATTCAGTCGATTTCTTTGAGATTTTTTGATGCTAAATGGTGATTAAAGAAGTGTGAAGATCGTCTTTAGTTATGTTTGGATCTAGAGTTATCGAATTAGATAATAATGATTATTATTAATTGCGAGACTTTTTAATCATTAAAATTGTTTTTTTAACTGTTCAAATTGATGATGATATAACAGTCTAAAATCCAGTTTAACCTAGCTAAGTATGTCAATTTAGAGTTCTTCTTGTAGATGCTAAAATAATATATATATATATTTTTTATAACAAGTTTTTATTGGTCTTGTTGTAGTGGTATGCTTGTTCAAGATCCTTCGAAGAAAGATGATGTTGATGAGATATTTAATCAAGCTAGACAACTAGGAGCTGTGGAAGGACCTCTTGAGCCACCTTCGAGTTCTAGAAGTTTCACTGGAACTGGGAGATTGCTTTCAGGTGAAAATATATCAACTGGTCCTCAACAGCCTGAGCCTGTAGTTCACAACATTGTTTTCTGGTCTAATGGATTCACCATTGATGATGGCCCTTTGAGGAAATTGGATGATCCTGAGAATGCATCTTTTCTCGAGGTGAAATAAACGAATTTTTGGCATTGTAGGTGAATGAGTTTCGTGTGAAACTCTTAATCTTGTTTCTTCTGTTTGTGTTCTTGTAGAGCATTCGAAAGTCTGAGTGCCCAAAAGAGCTTGAGCCTGCTGATAAAAGAGCCCCGGTACATGTCAATCTGATGCGAAGGGAAGAGAAATGCCCTGTGAGTCCTCTCTACCCTAATTCAGCTTTTATAGGTTTTGCACCATTAACAAAATGTAATGTCTTAATCGAGTTACTGGTCTCGCAAAGTTGTGTTTTCAAAACTTAGCACTTGTTCAAACTCAGATTTACATATAACATTTTGTCCGTCTGTAATAGAGTTTTAGTATAATAATTGAAATTTTTTGTAGAGAGATGTATTTTGGTCATACATTACAAAAATCTTACTAGATTTGATGTGCAATTACGGGTCTTGTTTAATCGACTTACCGGTCTTGTTTCTTATTGTAGGAAAGAGAGAAGAAACGTAGGGTTTCATTTCAGGGTGTTGGAAGAACTCTAGGTGGTAGTAACGATGGCAGTGGAAGTAGCTCACCAGTGCCTCCAGATTCCGCTACTATTCCCATCCAAACCAACCAAACCGGTGTAGCAGCACAAGCACCATCTCAAAGTCTTGTAATAGATGAAACCGTTCCAACCACATCGATCCAGCTAAGACTAGCGGATGGGACACGCCTGGTCGCCAAGTTCAATCACCATCACACGATCAATGACATTCGCGGTTTCATTGACTCATCTCGACCTGGACGTCCGGTGAACTACCAGCTTCAGACAATGGGATTCCCACCAGAGCCCTTAACTGATCTCACTCAGACCATTGAACAAGCTGGTCTCGCCAACTCTGTTGTTCTTCAGAAATTCTAGAACTTTCGAAAAGGTTGTTCTTTTTGTCTTTCTATATGTATTTTCATGAGATCTTCATAACTGCTATTGTAACCAGAAATGTTGGCCTGTAAGTTACTTCTTGGCTTTGTATACGCAGCATAAACGGTGTCTCTTACGGGAAGAAAAGACTTGTGGTATAGTTTTTCATTAATTTATCGAAAATAAATATTTTCTTTTATGCGTTTTTTTTTTTAGTTTTATACAAGTTTTTCAGAACATTTATACATAATACATTGTTAGTTTGGTAAGAGTATACAATCAAATGTCACATGTATATCATTGTTGTGTGTTTTCGGGTGCCAAAAGTTGCAGGTAAGAGTATTAATAAAGAGTATTATAAACTTATTGATAAATGGAAATGTATATGACTAGTTTGGTAAAATTACAACATATATAAGTTTGTTAACTTGTGTTTCAATAACTAGCATCTTTCATACTATTTTCGTTACTTTTTAGTTTTTACAATAACTGTATGTTCAAAAATCAAAATACCAAAGTCTAAATCATTGTCTTTTTCTTTAAGCTTAAAACACTATTTTTGCTAAAATATTTTAATTAATGTAATTATGAATTGATATTTTGAAAATTGAATACCTCTGGTCTCTAGACTCCTTAAATAATTTAAAAATGCATAAACAAATGTGTGGAGTCAATGGTTTTTTTATCAAAGAGAGAAACAGAAGAAAAATTAGAGTGAGAAGGCGATTTCTGAGATAAAGCAGAGGCTGGTGGGCGATGGTTGGTTTTGTGGCGTGTTGTCGCGGTGAAGGGTCGGGAACAGAAACATGTGGTGGCCGCGGAATAACAACCTCAGAATCAATCGGAGCAACTGGCGGAGCATTGGACGCGGTTGTGGCGAAGGGAAACGAGTTCTCATCAAGTTGCACATGCCATGAGACATAGATTCGACTAGAGGGTATATGGAGACATAAGTAAGCATTATGTGTCAGAGAATATCCCAAAAAAACGTATCGAAGAGAACGATCGTCAAGTTTGTGGTGGTTGTACGGCCTCAACCACTAGAAGCAAGAGCAGCCAAAGATGCGGAGCTTGGCATAGTTAGGTGGCCTCCCAAATAACTTTTGATATGGTTATTGCTGAGATAGAACCAATGTGGGGAGCCTATTGATGAGGTATACTGCAACACAAATGCATAAGGCCAATACACTTTTGGAACAAATGCTCGTGAGAGAAGAGTAAGTCCTGTCTTGACGACGTATTGATGTTTCTGCTCTGATATACCATTGTGTTCTAGTGTATGCGGAGGAGAGGTAAGATGTGAGATGCAATTTGCCATGAATTATGCTATCAACGCAATAAATTCAACACCATTGTCAGAGTATAAGGCACCAATTTTGTGTTTGGAAATGATTCTCAACCAAATTCTTGAAGGCTATGAATGTGTCTTTTACTTAGGATTTTTGTTTAAGTGGTAAAGACAAGTGTATCGAGTATAATGATATATGATGACTAGATAATTTTTAAAGTTCTCAGTGGACAAGATGGGTGAACTCCAAACATCAGAAAATAAATATTCAAGACGTCGGGAAGATGTGATTGTGGATTGAGAGAAAGGAAGTTTGTGACTTTTATTAATCAAATAATCATGACAAGATAAAAGTTTTTGTGATGGAGATCAAACCGGAAGAGAAAAAGATGTAATAATGGTGTTTAAAACAGAAGAAGATGGGTGACCCAAGCGAGAGTGCCAAGAAGAGAGAGTAGCTTTAGAATTTGGAGAAGCAAGCATAGCTTTGATTTGTGGTGCTGTCATCGGCCACTCATACAGCTCGTCCTTAGTTCTGCCGTGGAGTAACAGGATCCCCGTGCTGAGATGCTTTACCTGAAATGATGCCGGAAAGAATTCCATCCAAACTCGATTAGCATTACATAGCCGATACATAGAAATCAAATTTTTGTGTATATCAGGAACATATAAAACTTTATGTAAGTTTAAGTTTCAAGTATTGGTAGGAAGAGAGGTGGAACTCGTGTGTGTAATTGGAACAGGAGAGTCATCGGCAGCCATGACGTCGTCTCCTCCATGATAGGGCTGATGAAGCGATAGATTATGAAGATCAGATGTGATGTGATGTGTTGCTCCACTGTCAAGCAACCAGTTATTTGGTGTGTACGGAGAACCAACAGCCTGATTTGCTTGTAGATTCCATGGCGTGAAAGGAATGGACTACTGCTAATTTGGTGCGGACTGATACAACTAAAGCTGGGAGCAGCGCCTGACACTATGCCCTTGAACACCGCAAATCTGGCACCTTCCTAAATACGATTTGGGACCACGAGAATCATACCTGTTTGATAGACTGCCAATTAGACTAGGAAGAGGACGGCAACTGACTATTGTTGTTGTTGTTTTTGGACTTGTGCTGGTTTCGATAATTGTTGGAGCTGTGGTGTTGTTGAACAACATTTGCCGTGATTGGAGCAATAGACGGAGCCGTTACAGCAGCAGATAACAACTTGGCTTTGTGGTTCCGTAGGCGCTCATGAACATCAGCGATTGTAGGAGGAGTATCTTTGCCTTCAATCTGATCGACAACAGACTTGTATTCTTCTGGAAGACTCTCCAGAATGACTTCTATTTGATCTTCATGATCAAGGGGTTTACCTAAAATAACGCCTTGAACATACTCACCTATGGATCTGTCGCCTTTGACACATTGTTTAAGCTGCGTCTTGAGTTGTTTGATGTGTCCATGGATGGGTTTTGCGAAGGTGGAGGCAAGCGTTTGCCAGATCTCTGAAGCAGTGGTGGCGCGTGACACCAATGGTTGGACCGGAGAAGAGATGGCACCTAATAAGGCGCTGTAAAGAAGCTTGTCTTGTCTGTTCCAGAACGTGAAGTCAGGATTGACAGTGGTTTCATTGTCAATAGTGACTGTTGCAGGTGGTACCACGACATATCCATCAAGGTAGCCACAAAGCTCATAGCCGGGAAGCAGAGCATTCATCTGGAGACTCCACATCAAGTAGTTAGTGGAATTGAGCTTGGTAACACTCGACGTGTTAGCGTTGAAGAGATTTGGTGTAGTCGTAACGATTGGATCAGCACCAGCAGGTGAGTGACCATTGGTGGTAGCATTTGCGTTAGCCATTGAAGGCGGCGTTTTGAAAGAGAGGAAATAAAGAATTTTTTTTTTTTTTTGGTAGCTCTAGGAAAGTTGTGGCTTTGATACCATATAGATTACTGTAGAAGTGATGATATTATTATTACATAGAGAATAGATTATATACACACAAAAATAGCTAGGTATTACAATCACAGTTAACGAGAAGATACAACTATATACAAATAGATCCTTGATTGATGTAGTTAAAGATATGAGTATATCCTAATAACCTAAACATAAACCCTAATTTATTTAAAAACAAAGACCGACATAATTATAGTTTTAAAGCCCACGAAATAAGACCCAATGACATGACTTAAATGAAAAACAAAGATAAAGGTTGAGCACGATGAAAGCCGTTGAAGTCGTGATCGACGTGAAGATGCGTTGCATCAGAAACATTATCATTAGTTTGCTAAGAGCAGTTGCTGGTAAATGTTTTTGTATATGTGTATATTATTTACACCAAGGCACCAAATTTCGTTATCTTGACGAAAACGGTTGTCCCGACGGCATTCTGGAACCAAAGAACTTATATGAGAAATTATTAAATTTTGTGTTTTTGTTTCTTTTGCAAATTGCAAGAACCGACATTATAGTACACAAGTTTAGTCTAAATGGATAGGACTGTCCTAAGAACATAAGTGTAATGACTGAACGACCCATGTGTTAGAGAATTATTAGTTTAAATATCGGATTAAAATATAATTGATATATTGTAAATATGCAATTAATAAATTAACCACAAATATATAAACCAAATAAAAAACACTCTTAATATTTATTTGTATATCATTCACAATACAAAGTTTATTACTTAATAATAAAACACTTAAACCACTTTTAATTTTTTCAAAACTCACACACTTATTGCTTGATATTGCAACTTCTCTCTTGTATTAGATGCTATGGGATGATTGCCCTCGTTTTATCTCTCTCAATTTATAGAGAATTTGCAGCCCGCTTTTGACAAATGGAGCGACCACCACCTCTTATTTTCAACAGTAGACACTCTTTCAATTTTACAAAAAAAACACTCCTTTGACTAAGTAGAAACTTTTGGTGGCCACACGTGAAAGTGATGATGAATTTCTTTTAACACCATGTCGACTGAATCAGGAAGAAGCGACATGTTTGTTATAATGATAAGTCTGACAAGACTTTGATCTTTTGGTCTCAAGCCTTTCTTATAGTTTTATTAATATCATCACTTAAATATTTTTTTTATCCCATTAATTTACTGGTTTGGGTTTGTGTCTTCTAAAATCAAATGTGTAGCCTTTCAGAACAAACATGTAAATTTTAACTAATATTTAGAAATCGGATCAAAATAACAAGATTCAGTTTCATACTTAAATCTTTGTATTTTTAACTATAAAGAAAAAAAAACACTTTCAAGTTAATTAAAAGTAATTAAAATACATAAGGTGTGAATAGAGAAAGAAGATAAAGGACAAATTTTTTATTAAGACCCACAAGAAGAGAGACTTTTTCAAAGGTTTATTACTCTGTCGGGAGGTAAACATGGCTTTCATATTTCGGGAGTACTTTCTAAAATACCCATAATCAATTATTTACACCCATAATCAAATGTGGAGTCAATGGTTTCAAGTGAACATGTTGAAAATATTAACTTTTTATTTGAGAATGCTGACAAGAAAAAGAAAGAAGATCTTACAAGTCTTTCACCGATCACATCGACTTGTATGTAATTATAAAACGAGACAGAGAGAAACAACATGTGACTAAAGGCAAAAACCTCTTAGAAAAATGTGTCTTCTCCCCTGCTTCCTCTTCTTCCTCTTCTTCTTCTTCTTCATACCACGACTATCTTTCTCTTGTCCACAAGGCCAAAGACAATCCCTTCTTGAGTTCAAGAAGTTGCTGACTCACAACATCAAGAACTACTCCACAACCTCTGGACGTTTACAGACATGGAGGCCAAACTCAGATTGCTGCAAATGGCAACTCGTGAAATGCAATGCTCGTTCGCTATCCAGAGAAGTGATACACCTAAACCTAAGCTCTCTTGTCCACTATGGCCCAATCTCAGTGAGCTCAAGCATTCTGAGACCGGTTCTGCGTATAAACTCTCTCGTAACGCTTAATGCTTCGTCTAATTACATTGAAGGAGAGATTCCTGGAGATGCGTTTGTAAACTTAACCAGGTTGATCTCTCTTGATATGAGTGGTAACCGCTTTAACGGCTCTATCCCTCCTGAATTGTTCTCTTTGAAGACTCTTCATCGTCTTGACTTAAGTAGGAATTTCATTGGTGGTAAGCTGAGTGGTGACATCAAAGAGCTCAAGAATCTGCAGGAACTGATCTTGGGAAAGAATCTCATTGGAGGAGAGATTCCTCCAGAAATAGGTAAACTAGAAATCAATTCTCAAATTTTAAACTCTGTATTCTTGGAGTTAGGTATATTCCTCCAGAAATGTTTCTAACTTTTTTTTATTGTTATATGTGTGTGTTACAAGGTAGTCTTGCCGAACTGCGGACGCTCGTATTGGCGAGGAACTTGTTCAATGGTTCAATACCGTTATCCGTATCACAGTTAACGAAGCTCGAAACGTTTAATCTTCAATACAATTCCTTATCTTTTGGGATTCCAGACGGTATCGGGAACTTGGTTAATCTATCAGCTCTGCAATTAAGCTGGAACAAGTTGTCGGGTGAAATTCCAGCGTCGGTTCAGAATCTGAAAAATCTTGAAGCCCTTCAGCTTGAGAATAGCAATGGCAGCTTGTCAGGTGAGATTCCCACTTGGTTGTTTGGTCTTCAGAAGCTAAAGATACTACGACTCGGAGGAAACAAACTCCAATGGAACAACAATGGTTCTGTCTTTCCACAGTCTAAGTTAACACATCTGTCACTTAGATCTTGTGGCTTAGAAGGGAATATTCCGGATTGGCTCAAGAATCAAACAACTCTTGTTTACTTGGATTTGAGCATTAACAGACTCGAAGGAGGTTTTCCCGAATGGCTAGCAGAGCTGAAAATCGGGAGCATAATTTTATCAGAAAACAGACTCTCTGGTTCACTGCCTCCTAGTTTGTTTCAGTCTCGGAGATTATCCTATCTTTCACTATCAAGGAACAACTTTTCTGGTCAGATCCCTAATACAACAAGCAAATCATCGATCTTGATATTGTTGCTGTCTGAAAACAACTTCTCAGGATCAGTACCAAAATCTATTGCAAAGATCTATGGACTGTGGATACTGGACTTGTCAAAGAACAAATTATCAGGAGAATTCCCGAGGTTTGGCCCCGAGTCAAACCTTGTGATTCTCGATATATCTTCCAACGAGTTCTATGGGGATGTTCCAGCTCCCATAGGGAAATACACATATATGCTCTTAATGAGTCGGAATAATTTCAGCGGCGAATTTCCTCAGAACTTCAGAAATCGCTCAAGTCTGAACCGTCTTGATCTTAATGACAACAAAATCTCTGGAGAATTCGCGAGTTTTATCTCCCTGTTACCTTATTCTCTAGAGGTACTTAGCCTGAGAAACAATTCCCTCAAAGGTTCAATCCCAGAAGGCATATCAAATCTCACAAGCCTCAAGGTCTTGGATCTCTCTGAGAATAATCTTGATGGATCTCTCCCTTCATCTCTTGGGAATCTCACAGGCATGATAGAATCTCCCGTGAGCTCAGAGGGCTTGTTTTCGGCTCTTGCTTACATTTTCGATTATGATTTCCACTTTCACGACTTAACAGTATACTGGAAACATAAAACGCAAGGTATTGACAACAGAAACCTCCACCTCTACACTCTCTTAGATCTCTCAAGGAACAAGCTACGCGGAGAAATCCCAACTTGTTTAGGCAATCTCAAAAGCGTAAAGGTTTTAAACCTCTCCAACAACAAGTTCTCTGGATCAATCCCACAAAGTTTTGGAGATCTTGAGAAGGTAGAGAGCTTAGACCTTTCACACAACAACCTCTCTGGCGAAATCCCCAAAACGTTATCCAAGTTAAGCCAGCTGAATACTTTGGATTTGAGTAACAACAAGCTTAAAGGTAGAATTCCTGAAAGTCCCCAGCTAGACAGATTGAACGATCCACGGATTTACGCGAACAACAACGGAATCTGTGGAATGCAGATACAAGTACCATGCTCTACGCACACCGAGCTACCGCATGAAGAAGTAGAGGAAGAAGATAAAGAGGAAACAATGTTTTCATGGAAAGCTGCAGCCATAGGTTGTTCTTGTGGATTTCTTATGGCAGTTGTGTTTATGTATTATTACAATGGGATGTGGAAGTAACATTAATTGTTCATAAAAAATATATATATTTAAAATAAAGATTTTCCATTTTAGAAATTCTCTTTTATCATAAGCTCGTAACTAATTGAAAATGAAATTACGGTAATGCGTCCTCATTTGTACAGTAATGCTTATTTTCTAATTGGGTTTTTTCTTATAATGGGTACGAAAATTCATAATTCGTTATCAGTATTATTTGTTGGCGTTTCTAAAGTTATATATAAATTTATAATGCTTCTACATTTTCAGATTGCACATCGACATGTTTACAGAAATTTGGTTAATATATCATTTTATTATCAAAACCATTATTGTTTTTCTGAATGAAGACAAATAAAACAAGAATTGCAAAATGTGTTAGTACAATTTTTTCCAACCAAAAAAAAAAAAACTTGTAAATAATCGTAAATAGTTTGGGAAAAAAACAAACCAAATAAATGAAAAAAAAAAAAAGGAAAGAACTTGTAATCTCCGTTCTGTACGGTAAAACTTCATCTTCTCCCAGAGGGAATCTAGGGTTCTAGATTTATCTCTTCGTTCCTCTGTGATTTCTTCTTCTTCTTCTTCTTCTTCCCATCGATCTCGAGCTTCCGATCTTCTAGAAATTTTCAATCTTTATACATTTCGAGTAACAGAAACGGAAACGAGAGAAAACAAACAAAACCCAGCTTAATCGAGCTCGTCAGTCGGTGAAAAAAAACCCTAGATTTCATGGCGAAAACTCGACCTGGTGTCGCTTCTTCGGCGAAGAGCAAGCTGGGCAAGAAAGATGTCGACTCGTATACTATCAGAGGCACCACCAAAGTTGTGAGAGGTACTTCCAATAAAATTGACCACTCTTGGGTAATTGGGTGTGCGATTAGATTTCTGTAAACTCATTTTGAGCTTTGAGTTTTTGGATGCAAGCCTCTTGCTTTGACTACGTTTAACACTCAATTGAAAGGGACAAAAATCTGTTCTTTTTATATAAACTTATCTTCTGTTGGTTACTTTACGTTGATTCAATGAAGTTGTGTTGTGTCAGTGCTGCATAAGTACATTTTGGAATATGTACTTGTATGCAAAATGTGATCTTTGGTAGATTTCGTTTTCTTTTTTTGGAGTATGAAGGGACATTTTTTTTTAACTGTGTTGTATTGGGAAACTGTATGCTTTAGGCTTGATTGGTGACTAATTAGGTGTAATATTATTATGCATTACTCGATAAAAAAAAAGGAACGATAATGCTTTTGAGATTTCTATACTGTAATGTGTGGAATACAGATCTGCTATTTTTGTTTTTGCCAGTTTAGTTAATTTTGGCATGATGAACTTGGAAATGTGATTGTTGAGGTGGTTTTTGCAGTGGGCGATTGTGTGTTAATGCGTCCATCGGATGCTGGTAAACCTCCCTATGTGGCCCGTGTTGAAAAGATTGAAGCAGATGCAAGGAACAATGTGAAGGTGCATTGTCGATGGTATTACCGTCCTGAAGAATCACTAGGGGGAAGGAGACAGTTCCATGGAGCCAAAGAGCTCTTCTTGTCTGATCACTATGATGTTCAAAGTGCACACACCGTTGAAGGGAAATGTATCGTTCACACCTTTAAAAACTACACGAGACTTGAAAATGTTGGAGCGGAAGATTATTATTGTAGATTCGAGTATAAAGCTGCTACTGGCGCATTTACCCCTGATCGAGTTGCTGTGTAAGTAGATATATAGTAATGAAACATGCCTTTTTCTCTCCTGTAATTTCCATGAGTTTTGATTTATCTATTTTTTGGATTTTAATAAAGGTACTGCAAATGTGAAATGCCGTATAACCCAGATGATCTGATGGTGCAATGTGAAGGGTGCAAGGACTGGTAAATGCTAATTTTCATCATTCTATTTTCACCTCCTTTATTCCAAGTATTGTTCCTCAACTTGTAAGATATCTAATGTTGATGATAATATACTTTTAGAAATTTGTTATTCCTAATCCGGAATAACTTGTTTGTGTAAATTTCGGTTATAAATGGTCTCTGGTACAGAAAAGTTCAGATCTCTGCATCGTTCTTCTAGGTAAAAATGTATAGCTTTTTCGGGGGAATTTGTTAGGAAAGCATTTACGTTGCATTGTTTGCTTATAGTTATCGCATCAGAAAATGTTGGGTGCTCACTGTTTGAGCTCCTTGTGATGTCAGACTAATCGAAATAGTTATTGCGTAATATGCTCGTTTGATTAAATTGTACTACTATGTCATTGTAGGTATCACCCAGCGTGTGTAGGCATGACGATTGAAGAAGCCAAGAAGCTGGAACACTTTGTCTGTGTTGAATGCAGCTCTGAAGAAGATGGAGTCAAAAGATCTCAGAACGGGTTTGCTTCATCACCAACCAATGATCTTAAGGTAAGTTTTGTCTTCTTGTTTTTCAACTTCTGTTATTACTTTGTTAGCATCATAGCAATAACCTCTGCCACCATCATTGGCTCTGCTTTTGAGATCTTAGTAAAGCCACAAAAACCAAAATTCCATTGGCTTGATGTATGTGGCGAAAAAAATAAGATTTGTGACTTAGATATTGTTGATCTCATCTCTTATCCGTATCAAATCCATTTGTTTTTACTGTTTTGCCTGAAACAACTTGTTTTGGTGTTAACAACAACTCGTGTGTTCAGGTGGAAGCCAAGCGCCGGAAAAGATAATCGTCTTATGAGTGGATAGTAAGTTAACTTGAAGCTCTTTGGGTGCAGATTTAAGTTAATTAGGGTTTTGTCTTGTCGTCATTTGATGTTGTGAAAAGAGAGAGAAAGAAGAACCAGAGAATGTGCAAAGAGCTGTATAGCCGAAAATTTCGTGGGAAATACTTAAAAAGTTTCAAGGCACCTGAGAGATTGTTTTACCGTGGATTAATTGTTTCTGAGAGAGAGAGATTCAAAAACGTGGACACACTTTGCGTCTGGCCAACTCAAAAAGTAAATATCAGATCCTCACTCCTCAAGTCTAATAACCAGGTCGGTTTGTCATGCGAATACGGGATTGTGATAACCAGGTTGGTTCTCTGGTGATAAAGTGATGAACCATATCTAAACAGAAATCAGAGTTGGAACATAAGTGAAGTAGGTGCATAACCATTTTTTAGTTCTAAACCGTGAACTTCTTCAAAACCTTGAAGAAAGGTTGGAGAAGATGAAACTGAAAAGGGCGTTTACTGCTTATTCAACGTAAGAATCAGGAAAGCAACAAGTAAATAAGTGACGCATGCCATAAGGCTCTGCTTTCGAATGATGATGAAGCAGAGTAGATGGGCGGGCTTGTTACGGGCCACAGTTTCCTCAGTCTTCTGTTGGGCTTCGTTTGGCCCATGACCAGTTTGTGTAAGATGGTAATTTTTAACTAATTGAGTTATTATTTGTTGGATTTGTGTGATTGGAGGCGTTTTGATGTGTTCATTCGTCGATCTATTTGATTAATTCATTCTTAATCTTAGGTTTTATACTTTATAACGTGTGCTATAAATTATGTGATCTATTTTTTAGTATCGCTGTTAATTAACAACAAACCGACGTCGGGTTTAGTGTCTGCGCCTTTACGCTAGCCGTTGAAAAGAGAAGACAAGTCTCGATTTTTTCCGATACTTGAACGGCCCAGATTATAAGGTTCTTGTTCATGTCTGATTGCGAATAGCTTTTTTTTCTTCTTCTTCTTCCTGGGTTCCTTTTTTTTGCCGATAAAATTGTTTCGTTTCTTGATGAAATTTTAACCCTGATGATGATCCTAACAGAACAGATATGAGCAAGAAAAATCTAGCGATTCTGATGCGTGCTAGAATGAGATCCAACAATCCCACCAAACTTTCCCTCTCCCAGTTTCCTGTAAGCTTTCTCTTTTCTTATCTGTTTCGATTTTTACGATAATATTGCGATTGCGGCCAAATCTACCCAATTTGTAATCATGGGCAATGAAAAGTTTACATCTTTTGATGAAAAAAGAGAGTAAGGAATTGGCTATGATTCCATGGCTTTAATCGGAGCTTCAGTAAGAAAAGAAAAAAAAGAGGGTTTTGCTTCTTGAGCTTGAATGTTTTTAAGAAGATATTAATATAATAAGGCCTATTTATTTGTCTCTAAAATAATGGTTGTTGACTTGTTGTTATCAGAAGGAGATTCAATCTAATACTCAAGAGTATCATTCTAGAGATCACATTGTGCAAAATACCAATGAAGGAATTGGAAATTCTAGTGGTTTTGGTACCACAGGAAGGTAATTTCTCATTATAGATTTGATTAGCACCTTTGATCTTTGAAGAAGTGAGTTTGGTTATCTTTATATTGATTTGGTTTTTGTTGGTTGTCTTTATGTTGTTTAGGATATATGATGTAGTTCGAGAAACAATGCACTCAGCTATCTCAGCGAGTAAAACCAGTGTATTGGACATTACTCTTAGTGATTTTCAAGAGGTAAAACTATCTCATTCTTGATTCCGTTCTTCGGCTTGTTTAACCTTTCCATCTGATTACTTCTATGGTTAAAATGCTTATAGGGCTACTTTAGCCTTTCGCTTGAAGACCGTGAGAAACTACTGCTTGTTTTAGCCAAAGAATATGATGTTAATCGAGAGCAAGTTCGGGAACTCGTTAAGCAATATCTCGGACTTGAAAATCCAGCTAGTGAGTCTTTGTATTTTTTATTGCTTTTTTGTGCTATTCTTCCATACATTCTCCATTGATGAGCGAGTACTTTTCTTTAGGTGATGATAAGGAGGCTTTATCTTCTGTTTTCTATCGCATTGAGCGGAATCTGAGGCATTCTCTTAGGCCAACATATGAAGTTCTCTTTGAGAGGTTGAATACACATCCAGGAGGGTTGAGATTTTTGTCCATCCTCCGTGCTGATCTTCTATCGATACTCACGTAATGTTTCTCATCTTCTTGTTATGTGACTGGAAACTCAAATAGTTGAAGATAGTTTCGAATCAGTTGGTAAAAAATTTCCGTTTGAATGTTTCTATGTATAGAAAAGAAAACACGCCATCTCTGCGAACATTAGATTCCTTTCTAAAGGAGAAACTCGGTATGTGGCTTAGTCCTGCCACTTTAGAGCTTCATCAAATTACTTGGGATGATCCTGCTTCATTGCTTGAAAAAATTGTCGCGTATGAGGTATGCATGTAGTTTCCATAACAGTACTCTCAGCTACCTCAATTGGATAAAGTTTTATCTGCTAACGCATTATTCATAAGGCGGTGCATCCTATCAGCAACCTCTTGGATCTTAAGAAAAGACTGGGAATAGGCCGCCGATGCTTTGGTTATTTTCATCCATTTATTCCTGGTTAGTTAGTTTCTCTGAGCACATGTTTCTTTGGTTTTAAATTGACCACATTCTTTGATCATCCTGTGCCTTTACTTTTAGGTGAACCACTTATTTTTATCGAAGTTGCTCTAATGGAAACCGCTGCTCAGACAATTCAGGTTAAACTAATCTTGATTCTATGCCGCGTAGTTTAGATTTGAGCTATGTGTCTAAAAATTTTATTGTCGTTGCAGGAAGTTTTGTGGGAAAATCCTCCCATACCAGAGAACCAAGCAACATGCGCTTTATTTTACTCGATTTCTTCAACTCAGGTATGTGCACACTTTTCCTTCAGATCTGTAGATCTTGCATTAGTTCTAGACGAGAACGTCTCGTTGATTTCACATCATCCTTTTTTCATTCGTGTCAATATTTCATGGTGCTGATTGAATCTTTGGCTTTTTGATTCGTATCGTATGTATTTGCAGCCTGGCCTAGCTGGGATAAACCTCGGGAAATTTCTGATCAAACGAGTGATCACATTGGTGAAAAAAGACATGCCACATGTTTCTGTGCGTACTTGGATTATTTTGTATAAAAATTTACTGGAAAGGTGAGTTTATCTGCTTGCTCAACAAAATTATGTTTTTCTTGCAGACATTTGCAACACTTAGTCCCATTCCTGGATTTATGCAATGGCTCCTCTCGAAGTTGTCATCTCAATCAAGATTTGCTGAAGGTGAACGTGGTACACAGAGCAATTCGCCTTCATCTACTTTTAGCGAGAAAGTATTACTCCCAGAAGAGGAACAAGCCCTCATGAGTCTGTCAGAGTAAGACTTCATTGATCAAATTCTTCATGTATGTTTTTATCAATTATATACAAAATCAAATTCAAGGCATCGGACTCGATGGTTTTGTTTATGCAGTGATTCTTCTTCCGGTAGCAACGGCATGGAAGTTCTATTGAATGTGCTATCAGTAAAGAACTGCGATTGGGCTACTTCGCCTCGTATATTGCCAGTTTTAGAACCTATTCTTATGCGGTTATGTGCTAGGTATGTTCGGTCTTGGAGGAGATGCAATGGTTAAATATGAATAATATAGGCATAAACTCCAATGTTTCGTCTTGATTTTTGATAGGTACCTCTTGCAAGAGAAGAAGAGAGGAAAAGCTCTAGACTCTGTTGCTAACTTCCACTTGCAAAATGGAGCGGTAAGTCCAGTGAATGCGATAGGTTTAGTTAGCAGAGTGATTGAGATTGATAATCTTTCTTGTTTTGATATGTTACATAGATGATTGAAAGAATAAATTGGATGGCGGATCGATCAGAGAAAGGTATTCATCAAAGTGGAGGCATTATGGTTAACTATGTCTATAGGTAAAGTAAACTTTGTATTTTAAGTTATTCTGCTACAAAGCTTTCGTTTTTCTTTGTTGGTCCTAAATCCGTCTGATTCGATGAATGACAGGTTAGAGAATATCGAAGACTATGCTCAATCGTATTTTGGGTCAGGCAAAATCCATGCCTCTCCCGGTATCCATTCCCGTCTCTAAGTAACTCCGCAAATCAAATTGTTTTTGATCGATGATTCTTGATTTGGTCATTCTCAAAAGAAAAGGGTTTTAAAATTAAGATATCAAAACCTGAGATTAACGCAAGCACAATGGTATGTGTATGTGCAAACGGTCTTATGTGTGTATACCCTCGAGACTATATATGTGAATGTGATTCGAAAAGATGAGGTTTCACTTATCGGAATCGGTTTCGACATGGCTAGTCTCCAAGACGTATTCACGCATGAGTCTTGTGTTGGATCCATCTACGTTCTGTATTTTCACAAACACAAGATGCTTCTGTTACATACTTACACTCGTATATGTATATAGATAAGGAGAGAGAGAGAGAGAGAGAGAGAGAGAGAGAGAGGACCTTGAAGGAGAGACGTTTCAAATTATCCCACTCGAAATCGTTTTTACAATAGGCAGACCGAACCTACAAGGTAACAACAGGTTTCAAACCGTTAATACAAACGTAGAGATGAAAAAAAATGTAGAAGTGTTTTTGAAAATTTATTAAAGAGAAAAGAAAAGCTTAGCTTACCTCTAAAATTCGAAGGGCTTGTTGCATTGGTCATGATACCCAAAAAACAAAGTTTTTAGTATAATTATTATATCAAATATACGTATACATAAAGATAAACGAAGCATATGGATCTATAAAATGACTTTGTTTAGTAATCTGCAAAATGATGGAGTTATGTTTCGGCACGCTATGTTTAAGAAGTTTTTCTTTATAAGAATTGCACGAATATTTAGTTGTGAATTATTTAGTGAAAAGTTTCATTGCACGAAAAGAATGTTTGGAAAAAGCAAAGAGATTTCGTCTAAGAAAACAAAATTCGTTAAAGAGTATGATGCATAACTTAAAGAAACTTAAAATTCACTATAATTTATAAAATTTGGTTAACTTCATGAATGTGAACCTTGAGTTAAAATTCCAACTTATATTCTAACAAGTTTCACAACAACAACAACAAAATCATAATAGAATATTATAACCAATTGATTTTTTTTTTTTATATAAAAGTGTTATTTTGTACCTAAGTTCATGTGACGTGAAGAGCGACGCATGAGGGCGGCGCAAAATTTGTCGCCGTCACTTACAGAGTTTGTGTCTAAAAATTCTCTTAACTCCATATACGCCTCAGGGTTATAACTCTGTCATTGATTAACATAAATTAGAATTAATATAATCGAAACACTTAAATTAAATAAATAAAAAATATCAAATTGACCTCAAGCTGAGCAGACACTATCCTCACTGCAACGTAAGTAAAGAAGTCATGAAGATGCTTCGCTGCCTTAGCCTCCGGAGAAGCTTCTCCAAAGCCTAATTCAATTAAAATATATATATTAGAAAATAGACATTAATCTATATAGAGAAATTGTGTATGGATCAAAACCACATATTGTGATTGATATGTCATATATTATTACATACCGGGAACGTACATCTTGCTAGAACAAATTCGAGTTTGTTTAGATTTTCGCGAATTTCGCATTAATGGATAAGAAAATGAAGGTCTTTTTGCAAATTTTGGATTAAGGTAAAAGAGGTAAGAGTGATGAAGAAGGAGTGAAGAAGATGACTCCATAGGAATATTAGATGAAGAAAAATTGCAGGAGAGGCATATTGTTTTACTATTTGGTCGTATATAAGAGAATGTATTAGATTCACACATTAAAATATCTAGGGTATGGATAAATATTAAATATCTTCTAGTTGCAAGTATAGAGACAAAACATATTTTATTTGTATAAATAATTGTTATCGTAACATCATTTTCTTTTTTTCCGCAGGAATGTCTTTCTCTAATAAAAACTAAATATCTTACAAGATCTAAAAAACAGAAGACACAAAAGCTTAAACCGATTATACAAATCCAGCATCAAAGATAGCAGAAAAAACTTAATTCTACGATTATGAAAATTTTAAATTCTAACAATTTTCTTCATAGATGCTTTTCAAAGATTTGAAACTCTAAAATCGCCAAAGAATTTTCAAATCTTGTTGTCCTCACTTGGTAATAATTAGACTTCGACAATGACTAAAATTGCTTTCTGAAATTGGTATGATGACGGAGCCTCGAGAGAAGTGGTGATAAATTGTCAAAAGGAGGCAGTGCCGGTTTTTCGAAAGGAAACGACATATATCCATCGGGTTGAAGTTTTATAGTGGACGAGACTACCAAGAGCTGCCCAAACAGAAACACCAAAGCCAAATCCTAAGGAGGAGGCATATCGAACCGAAAAGGCCAAAGAAAGCACAAATGAGGAGAATAGAAGAAACTTATCAAAATCCATAATCCAGCAAACATGCAAAGCAAAATAACTTCAAAACATAACATAAGCCGGAGAACTTAGTTTTAAGTGTCTAGCACCTATAAATCAATCATCAGCTTAGATCCAAAAAAACTATTGAAAGAAAAAACGAAAAGGAACTAAAAGCAATCGGTCAAAAACCGATGGACGGCTGAAAATGATTGAAGCCGACTATAGTAACTGAGAAAGCTGATCTATGCCGGACGCTTGTCAACCATCGGTGTTAAGGAAATCACCGATGTTCATCATGGAGACGAAACGGTGCCAGATAGTAAGTCGGACATCGTGGCTAAGAAAGCCAAGCGATTCCAGACATAGCCAGCCAAAACGGTAAAGATCCGCCGTTGCTGGAAAATTTCGTCAACGTTCTCTCTCTAAAAGACATTTTAGAGAAAAGAGAGGGAGAACAAATATATATTTATTTCATCTGTTATTGTAACATCAAATATATCAATTGGATTTTTATCAATTTTAAGTTTTTTTTAAATAAAAATATTTATCTTCAAATAATAATGATTTTTTTTGTTTTTTTTTTGTTGATACCAATTAATCAGTAAGTTTTATTAACTTGGTACTTACGTATATATGATTGAAAAGAGCATGAGTCAAAAAATTTATATCAAATGTGTAAATCAACCACAATTTTCTTGATTTACTATTATGTTCAAGTATATATAACTTACTTTTCATGAACAATAGCACAACAATGACGATCCGCTCAAACATCAACACATTACAAAACAAACGCAAACACGACGCCCTAACATAAGTTACTTTATCTTTTTATTGGTGTGTCATTTCACTATAATATCTAGCGAGTTAAATGTATATATAAAGATACGCACATTCTCACTTTCTAATTCTCCATGTATTCTACGACGTTTTAATTTATCCATCCGTATGTAAAATTGAGGTCAAACTTTATTTTTAAATCTCATTTCTCATAAACTTTTTTATATTTTCTCATCATTTTTTAGGCACGAAATCTCTAAAAGTTTATCTCATTAGTCACTAGTACTTGATATGCTCTTTAAATACCTAATTAATGCAAACACCAACATACCTAGACAACGAGAAGTAGATTATAGTTAAGTTTGGTATATAATCTAATATCAAAAATTTTAGGAAATAAAGATTTTGATTGGTAATCGTCTATCATTGTGGTAGGAGGTGTACCGCTTTGATAATTACCAATCACAAAAACGTTATCAAAACGTTACTCTTAATTTTTTGTATAGCTTTTGTGTATTATTTTTTCTTACACTTTTGTGCTATTCCATAAAAGATTACCGATACAGTTTAAAGATAAAAAAATTTGTGAGGCTTTGTGTTAGTAATTAATGAGACCCAAAACTTTATCTTTTTGGTGTATTTTATGATTCCATTATTCTAATTCTAGATCAATGGATCATGATGGAATACTTTACCTTTAGAATAAGATTATCGATACAGTTTACGGATAAAAAAATTTGTGAGGCTTAGTGTTAGTAATGAGACCCAAAACTTTATCTTTTTTTGGTGTATTTTATGATTCCATTATTCTAATTCTGTAGATCAAGTGAATCATGATGGAACACCTCACCTATACCCACTTTACAAACGTTGGCTCAGGATAATATCAATGTCACATAAATAAATTTTAATTATCTACAAACTTGTCGATACTTTTGCCTAGTGGGTGTGAATCACACAAGTAGGTCAAAGTCAAAATACTAATTAAAATGTTGTAAATCACAGATCACATACCCTGCGCAAATTGTCGGCACCGCACGTGTAAATTGCTTATCGTATTCTTATCTTCCTGTCTTAGATTCATATTGGTGCGTGTGAAGTCACCTTCTTACTGGACGCGTGCTATATGAATCTTAGCATTTACGAGTTACGACCGTTACAGAAGTCTCATGTTCAATTAGCCGTTAGGATCTCGACAGCGTGGCAACAACTGTTATAATAAATTCTCATAAAAACCATTTATAGCTTCATGCCGAATTATTCCGATGAAAAGAGAAATCGTACTACTACTAAACATTTCAGCTTTTGCATTATTGCATGGATAGATTATACTGTATTTGTTTTTTAGCTTTTGGATGTGTAGATTTTTAGTATTAAATATTTGATAAAATTCAAAACGAATTCAAGGGTGGATAGATGTGCCCAACTATCCCCACAAAATATAAGTTATATAAACTTTGTATGGTTTGGATTACTAAACCGTTTTAATCATAAAAGCTGTTGACAAAGAAAAAAAACGAATTATTTTGAAAATTTTATAAAAAGTTATTAAGAAATCAATTTCCAAAATTTTGATTGGATGATTAATTGTTGAAAAAAATATTGATAAACTATTACCAATGTAAGGCATTGGAATCTTACTGTTCATCCTCAAATATGTTTGCTACGAAATGTTATTATCTATATTCAAGAATATAAGAGTCATTTTCTTACAAACATTATTTATAAATTCTATAGAAAAATATATATAGAATATCATTCAGTTTCGCATATGACACCAATCAACAAATAACTCTCCGTTTCCTGTAAATACTTCATTCTAAACCCAAAAGTGTGTACGTACTCTTTCAAAAATCATATGCTCGGCATCATATATATGTTCCGACTTCGTTTACATGTAAAAATTTCTCTATTGGTTGATTAAGTTCATTGTATCCATCCGATCCAAGTCTTACTTTCACTTAAAAAGGTGATAATAACCAAATTTGGAGACTCCCAACTTTTTTTAAAGCAGCTTTCTATTCTTAACTTTCTATATATACCTCATAATTAAAAAAACTTATCTTCTTCCACACCGAGAATGAGCATGATTGGAGGGCTGGTGGATACAAAAAGAAAGAATATATCATGTAATATTACCTTTGATTGGTAATTGGCGTACACTTTCAAGTTTCAACTGTAGTTGTAGATAGTCTGAATCATTCATTAGCTTTCAAAAATATTAAAGATTCTGTAGAACCACTTGCTAAGTGCTGCAACTAGAAGATTTTTAAATCCACAACCAAAAAAAAAAAAAGAGATGTTCCTTTTCAATCATTAAGTTCAATCTATAGGACCAGGTTTAAAGAAAACTCATGTCGGTATGTCCCTCAGTGTCAAGATCTGAATATTTTTATACGTAAGAAAGAGACAAAACTTCAATAATTTATTTATTTTATTCCTGATGAATTGTTATTTTCGTAACTTCTAAAAATCAAAACGGGCCTGAAAAAATAAAAACTTTGGATAAACTGAAAAAAAGTAAATAAAATTGCTTTATCTAATAAAATCGAAACAGAAAATGTTACAAAAATAAAATAAAAATCTCCTCGTCTTCTTATTCGTTGCAGTTTATAAAGTCCGACAGAAACTTTACCTAGAGACTGGGGCAGGTCTGTTCAATCTCTATCAATATCCCTTTCGACATCCTTCATAAACACTGACGAATCAGTGAAACATTATCTCAAACCCAGAAATACAAACAATAATTCAGAGATTACTACTATACAAATTCTATATAATACTACTAATTATTATCTCTCTGTCTCTCTCTCTTGTGTGTTTCCTGCGTGGCTTGCGTGTTACTTCATTCATCAGTGGCTTTAGCTTCTTCTCATATGAATCTCGAGGCAATCCTCACACTGCCTTTTCTCACTCCCCATCTCTAGGGTTTCTCTCTCTCTCTCTCTCTCTCTCTCTCTCTCTCTCTCTCTCTTTCTCTTGAATCTCTGGATTTCATTCTCTTTTGTGGAGTACATTTGTGTAAAGCTTAGATTTTTGTTTGGGTTTCAAGCAAACCTAAAAAAAAGCTATCTTTTTTATGCCCCTGATATATTTTTCGTTTTTACTTGATTTATAGCAAAAGCTTTTGTTTTTTATGTGCTCCAGATCTTCTGGTTTCTGATACAATTTCTCCTTCGTAATTTGGATTTTGTTTAACCACTTGTTAATTCGGATCTCGTGTAAATTTCAATTCTTTCAGTAGTAATCAGAACTAATTTA
The DNA here is from genome assembly GCA_900406565.1 of Turritis glabra. NCBI lineage: Eukaryota > Viridiplantae > Streptophyta > Magnoliopsida > Brassicales > Brassicaceae > Turritis > Turritis glabra. Next base: position 2,655,577 of record OVBN01000243.1, on the reverse strand, counting down.
GAATCCTTTGTCTGGGTTTGTTCTCAAAGGTCTTATTCTTAGTGTTCTGTTTAATTCTTCCAATTTGGGGTTTTTTATGTTGGATCCAGTTTGATGCAGTCTCTATAGGTTCGATTTGATGTGTAACTTGCTTGTTTGTAATCGGATTTGAATCTTAAAGCTTCTATTTTTATGACTTTGATATTAACAAATTGTGACTCTTTCAGGTTGAACTGTGAGCATTTAGAGCAGCAGAAGTAATAAAATCATGGCGACACTTGAAGACATTGGTGTATCAGCAGGGATAAACATCCTCACTGCATTCATTTTCTTCATAATCTTTGCTGTTTTGAGGCTTCAGCCGTTCAACGACAGAGTTTACTTCTCGAAATGGTACCTTAAGGGGTTAAGAAGCAGCCCTGCGAGTGGCGGCGGATTTGCGGGGCGGTTTGTTAATTTGGACTTGAGATCATACCTCAAGTTCTTGCATTGGATGCCTGAAGCTCTCAAGATGCCTGAGCGTGAGCTGATTGATCATGCTGGTTTAGACTCTGTTGTGTATCTCCGGATTTACTGGCTCGGGTAGGAAAAGATTTGGAGTCTTTTTGAGTCAAAAACCCTATTGACTGATGAGCTAAAAAGGGTCATCATGTTTTTAGACTAAATTTAGTATCAGGAAGAGGAAAATAAGTTGAATGTCTCATAAAGCTGAACTATTTTTTAAATGTAGAATATGGAGTAGAGTCTGTGGTCAAGATTTGATAAATAGATTATGTTTTTAAGCTAATTTTGTCATCAGGAAGAGGAAATTAGGTTGACTAAGTAAGTCTTTAGAAAGCAGAAGTAATTTCTCAAGTCTGTCCATAAGATTTAAACCATTTGGTAGTGAATCTTTCTCTTTTGGTTACTTTTTGTTGCAGGCTTAAGATTTTTGCTCCAATAGCAATACTTGCTTGGACAATTCTTGTACCTGTCAATTGGACGAACAACGAGTTGGAGTTGGCTAAGCATTTTAAGAATGTAACTTCAAGTGACATTGATAAACTGTCAATTTCAAATATCCCAGAGTATTCTAATAGGTTTGTTACACCAATCTCGAGTGTGTCTTTATCTTGTTCATATGCTTAAATTGTTGATTTAAGTATAATCTCAGGTTACTTTGATTTTTCCAGGTTTTGGACTCATATCGTAATGGCTTATGCCTTCACAATCTGGACTTGTTATATGCTGATGAAGGAGTATGAGACAGTTGCTAACATGAGGCTTCAGTTTGTTGCCTCAGAAGCCCGTCGACCTGACCAGTTCACTGTAAGATTCGTTTCTTTTCCCTTGGCTTAAACTCAGAACACAGCTAAGTTAATTATTTGTATGTGAAACCGCTGGTACCGAATCCAATATGTCTACAACTTTTGACAGGTTCTCGTTAGGAATGTACCTCCAGACCCAGACGAATCTGTGAGTGAGCTTGTGGAGCATTTTTTCCTAGTCAATCACCCTGATCACTACCTCACACATCAGGTAAAACTTTCTCATAGGATAACTTGACCTTTTCATAAGCATTTCTTGGGGGGAAACAAATTCTATTGTTTTTTATAACTTCTGGAATCAATATATAGGTTGTATGCAATGCAAACAAGCTCGCCGATTTGGTTAGTAAAAAAAAGAAGCTGCAGAATTGGCTTGACTACTATCAGATCAAATACTCTAGAAATAACTCTCAGATCAGACCTATGACAAAGGTACTTACAGTGTTAAACGTGATAATTACGATGTTTTCTTTTCTGCTAGCTCTTGTTCTGTTAAGTAATAACCGTCTTCTCACTTCTTTCTATCAAACCCAGCTTGGGTGCCTTGGCTTGTGTGGACAAAAAGTTGACGCAATCGAACATTACATTGCTGAAGTTGATAAAACATCAAAAGAGGTAAGCTTTGTGGTCTGTCCGGCTTCCATTTTTGTGCCATCTTATGCTTAATGTTCCTTTTTGGTTCAAAATCTTCATTGTTTGTAGATTGCTGAAGAAAGAGAGAATGTGGTGAATGATCAAAAGTCAATCATGCCAGCATCTTTTGTCTCCTTCAAAACCCGTTGGGCTGCTGCTGTTTGTGCGCAGACCACACAGACCCGAAACCCAACAGAATGGCTAACCGAATGGGCTGCAGAGCCGCGTGATGTATATTGGCCAAACCTTGCGATTCCATATGTTTCTTTGACTGTAAGAAGATTGGCCATGCATATAGCCTTCTTCTTCCTTACCTTCTTTTTCATCATCCCTATTGCGTTTGTACAATCTCTTGCTACCGTTGAGGGAATTGAGAAAGTTGCGCCGTTCTTAAAAGTCATTATCGAAGAGTGAGTTCTCTTCTTCTCTAGCATTGTTCCATTCTTCATGACATTGAATGTACTAAACATTTTAACTAACATTGGGCCCTATTGATTGTCTGTCTTTTTTATTCGCAGTAAATTCGTTAAATCGGTGATACAAGGTTTGCTAGCTGGTATCGCGCTGAAGCTTTTCTTAATCTTTTTGCCATCTATACTGATGACCATGTCTAAATTTGAAGGCTTTACTTCAATCTCATCCTTAGAAAGACGATCAGCGTCAAGATATTACATATTTAACTTAGTGAACGTCTTTCTTGCAAGTGTTATTGCTGGAGCTGCGTTTGAGCAGCTCAACTCTTTCCTCAATCAATCACCAAATCAGTACGCGGCTCCCTCTCGCTCTCTCTCCCTCTGCTAATCTTTCTTTCTTTTTGAGGTTATGGGCTTTTCTAAGGACTGTCTTTTTCAATCTGAGCAGAATCCCCAAGACAATTGGCATGGCCATACCGATGAAAGCAACCTTCTTTATCACATATATAATGGTTGATGGTTGGGCAGGAGTTGCAGGAGAAATTCTCATGCTTAAACCTCTCATTATATTCCACCTCAAAAACGCATTCTTGGTGAAAACAGAGAAAGACAGAGAGGAAGCAATGGACCCGGGAAGCATCGGTTTCAACACAGGAGAGCCTCAGATACAGCTTTACTTCCTTCTTGGTCTTGTCTACGCTCCCGTGACACCAATGCTTCTTCCTTTTATCTTAGTCTTCTTTGGGCTTGCTTACATCGTGTACCGCCATCAGGTAAATTAGTTTCTCCTTCGCCTAAATTTGGTCAAACTGGATAATTTGAACAAATCTGCAAACTTGGAACATTTTGTTTTTTGTTTTCTTATTCTCAGATCATAAATGTGTATAATCAAGAGTACGAGAGCGCTGCTGCGTTTTGGCCAGATGTTCATGGACGGGTTATAACGGCATTGATCATATCTCAGTTGCTTTTGATGGGTTTGTTGGGTACAAAACATGCCGCTTTAGCTGCACCGTTTCTCATCGCTCTTCCCGTGATTACCATCGGTTTCCACCGCTTCTGTAAAGGCCGTTATGAACCCGCCTTTATCCGTTACCCCTTACAGGTCAGTTTCTTCTACATATAACTGCTACGTAGATTTATATTTTTTCGATTTGGTTCGATTTTTGTCACTGTTTGGATCAGCTCAACCGGATTGGACACACGGTTACTCCTACCATTACATCTGTTTAATATATATATTGCCATTACACATCGGTTTTACGAGCCCGGAGATGGCAAATTGTTGGGTTTTTTTTATAGGAAGCTATGATGAAAGATACACTGGAAAGAGCTAGAGAACCAAATCTGAACCTAAAAGGTTACTTGCAAGACGCTTATATTCATCCGGTTTTCAAAGGCGGTGATGACGACGACGACGGTGACATAGTCGGAAAATTGGAGGATGAAGTCATCATAGTGCCAACCAAACGCCAATCGCGGAGGAACACTCCGGCACCAAGCAGAATCAGCGGTGAATCTTCTCCATCGTTGGCCGTTATTAACGGTAAAGAAGTCTAGTTTAACGGTTTTAGTAAAAGCATCTGCATACGACTAAAGTATGAATATAGTTCATGTATGTATGTATGTACTTTTATATGTACATAGAGAGAGGTTTGTGTTTTTTTGCTTAGAAGTTGTTGATGGGTTTTTATTGTTGAAGTATTAAAGTTTCGAGGTCTTTTTAGAATAATATCATTTTTACTGGGGTGTATTTTCAGCATACTACCCCTATCATTTGTATTTTGTAGTTGTGTGAGACGAAATTAAACAATTTAAATTCGTATCACATTAAAATAAGAGAGCAAATAAAGTGAACAAAAAGGATATAAACAATAACTAAACATCAACTGCATAATTTTTTATTCGTCAGAAATTATATTAGGACTAGAAGAAAGCCACATTACAAAACAAGAAAGGGTTCTTTATCTAATAATAAAGGTACATGATTTACCTCCTCGATAATCCCAACGATGTAAAAATCGCAGCTACTAATTTTACTATAGTAAATATATTGACAACATACCAATGTCGTGACTTAAAGAGCCATATTACAAAATAAGATATCGAATCTTGTTAAGTAAAAAAAAAAAGCAAAATAGTGAATCAAGATCTAGATGGATCCCTATCTTTCGATATCCTAACGATTAAAAAACCACAACTACTGATTTTACAATAGTAAATATATCGACAACATAACAATGTCGTGGTGACTTATACAAAGCCATATTACAAAATAGGATACTTCATATTTGGAAGTAATATGAAGTATCTCGTTTCGTAATAGAGGTAATAATGATTTTACATCGTTGAGATCTTAGGGAAAAGATATCGCAATTATTTTCTTTACTATAGTAGCAATTTCAATTTCATACCAAATAACGTAGAGAACTATTTTCTACGGGTGCATTAAATGCTGATTCATTTAGAGCCGACCAAACATTTCATGCACTCGTACAAAAAATCGTGTCTATTTTGATAGCATAAAGCATATTTTCTTAAAAAGTAAATTCTTTCACCCAAACCAAAGTCAAAGCAATGTGTCAAATTCACCAAAGCACAATACAGCCGACCGCCTAAAGTTTTACGACTATTACAATCCGATCCGGCCACTTAAAGATTTGATTCTTAAAACCAAAATTTTCTATATATACGTATTCATTGAGAAACAAAAGAGGATGTGAGGATGAACATTAAGGGGGGCAAATTGATCAAGGGATTGATCACACATATATACTAAATCGACCATATGATCACACACGCTATATAATACGTGCTTCGACTTTTCGTTGATTTATTTTTCTTTTAACTATCCTTATCATAATCTTTGGATCCAACCCATCCAACCACACTTGCTTCTCGGAGAGTTTCAACCTCATTTCGAGAAACACCTAGAACTAAACCTACACTTTCTCCTTCTTCTTTTTTGACTCTCCGATTAGTTGCGTTGTTAATTATATCTAGAGTAATAGATAGTTTCTGGAAGGGACAATCTTCATTATGCCATTACCATGGTTTCTTTTTCTTGGCCGTCCTAGCCATGTGTTTTGTTTCAGTAAGATCTTGCTACAACCAGATACTAAATGAAGAAATTTTAACTTAAACCGTGAGAAAAAAAATGATGTAAAAAGCTCTCCAGCAATCGAATTAACTATACTTGTTTTGTTTCTCATCAATGAGAAATTATTCTTGGATAGACTCACCGGCAAAATATATATTTTAGCCGTTAGACCAAAAACTATAAAAGTAAAACGGTGCCGTTTCGGTAATCTTTGTTTCAACTGATCTCAAGGTTCAAAAGAGCACACACTTATCTCAATTATCCACTGAAACATTCGTCTCCAGCAAAAAACCAGAATGAGCTCTCATCAAATCCTTCAATTTCGCTCTGACCCATTTGTGCTGTCACATTGTTGCCACCATACACGCCTCACCGGCACTCTCACGCTCCAATCTCCTCTAAAGCAGCCTTTTCCCGGTCTCCGTTTCCGGTGGCGTCGCTCTAATCACACCGGAGTCAGGAGTTCAACGACGGAGGCTCAGAGTAGCAAAAAAGAGGCTTTGAGTTCGGAAACGGCGACTACGTCGATTGAATTGAAAAGGGTCTATCCATTTCACGAAATTGAGCCCAAGTGGCAACGTTATTGGGAAGATAACCGAACTTTCCGGACACCAGACGATGTCGATACAACGAAACCTAAGTTCTACGTCCTCGACATGTTTCCATATCCAAGGTCTCTTCTTTTTTAATATTGATTATGTAGAAAGTTCACAAATTTGGCTAATTGAGAAGCTATTTCAGCATAAAGTTGTGGTTTTTTTACAGAAGTTTCCATAACTTTTAGTAGCATCCTTGGATTTGTATAGATGATAGGTTTTAGGATTTGGGTTTTGTGGAAAGATGAAATTTTGTTGTGTGTGTTGTGGTTTGTTCTTCAGTGGAGCAGGATTACATGTGGGACATCCACTGGGTTATACAGCAACTGATATTCTAGCGAGGCTTAGGCGTATGCAAGGTTACAATGTTTTGCATCCTATGGGTTGGGATGCTTTTGGATTGCCTGCAGAACAATATGCTATTGAGGTTCATTTTTTTGTTTGTTTCTCAAATCATTATGGATGCTTTTGATGATAAACTGTTATAGTCCTTATTGGTTTTTGTTATCTGCGTTGCAGACAGGAACCCATCCGAAAACTACAACATTGAAGAACATTGACCGCTTTCGTTTACAGGTGATGTATTTCTTTCAATTTAGCACTAGCCTAGAAAAGCTAGTTACTATTCTTTCTGTTCATCATTTCCCTGACAGAAGAAATTTCAAAGTTTTGTTATCGGTTGGGTTGTGAGAAATTTATGCTTGTTACATGGTTTAGGATTACTGATCCTTGAAGATTATGCAAAAGGATCTTTAATAATATTTAGATGTAATAAAAGACAGTGCTTTGGACTGTTTTGTTTAGGTCTTACCATGGGAGTAACGATCTGGGGACCTTATTGAATGTGGTTCTTTTGTTTGTTTGCAGCTCAAATCACTGGGCTTCTCATACGATTGGGACCGTGAACTTTCTACAACAGAGCCAGACTACTACAAATGGACACAATGGATCTTTCTTCAGCTTTATAAGAGAGGTTTGGCATATCAGGTCAAGAAAATCATTGTCTAGTTCACAAGTTAAAACTGTGCATTTGTGTATAGAAAAGTTCTTTGAAAGATTGTAAATTCAGGCTGAAGTACCCGTCAATTGGTGCCCGGCTCTTGGTACTGTTTTGGCAAATGAGGAAGTGGTGGATGGTGTTAGTGAGCGTGGTGGTCACCCAGTTATAAGAAAGGTAATATCTTTTACCATCTGGGAATATGTTTTTTTTCCCTCTTCCGAAATCTGTATTCCTCTGTTTTGAAAGTTCTCATGAATTTTACAGTGACATTGTTTATTACCAAGCAGCCGATGAGGCAATGGATGCTGAAGATTACTGCATATGCTGATCGTCTTTTAGAAGATTTAGACGAGCTTGAGTGGCCTGAAAGTATAAAGGAAATGCAGAGAAACTGGATAGGAAGATCTGAAGGAGCTGAACTGAATTTTTCGATTCTTGATGGCGAAGGCCGAGAAACTGACAAAGAGATTACAGTTTACACCACGAGGCCAGATACCCTTTTTGGAGCAACGTATGTTTAGCGGATTAACTATATTTATGATTCAAAATCTTAATTCTTGATTTTCATTGTCTTTTATGATCTATTTTCCATTTGCAGTTACATGGTTGTGGCACCAGAGCATCATTTACTGTCTTACTTTGTAACTGCAGAACGGAAACAACAAGTAAGTGCTTTCTTATTTCTTTCAATTATATACCATTTTCCTTTCATAATTTCATGAGTCCTCTCTTATGGTTGCAGGTTGAGGAATACAAAGATTTTGCTTCGAGGAAAAGTGATCTTGAGAGAACAGAACTTCAGAAGGAAAAGACGGGCGTATTTACAGGATGTTATGCGAAAAATCCAGCTAATGGGGATGCTATTCCCATATGGGTAGCTGACTATGTTCTAGCAAGGTAAGTTCGGTCTAACTATTTACATTGCTTTGAATTGAATTTGTGTGAAACAGAGAACTTTGTTATATGTGACAGTTATGGAACCGGAGCAATCATGGCGGTCCCAGCTCATGATACTAGGGATAATGAGTTTGCGTTGAAGTATAACATTCCGATCAAGTGGGTAGTGAAAAATGAGGCAAATTCGAGTGATGATGCCAAGCAAGTTTATCCTGGATTGGGCATAATTGAAAATTCATCAAGTTTAGAAACAGGACTTGACATAAATCAACTATATAGCAAAGAAGCTGCTTTAAAAGTTATTGAATGGGCTGAAAGAACCGGCAATGGAAAGAAAAAGGTTCATCTTCATGTCTTTCTCATTTGGATTATGTACATACTTTCATCTTGTTTCTTACTTAAAAAGGCTTTTGGCAGGTAAATTACAAATTGAGAGATTGGCTATTTGCACGGCAGCGTTACTGGGGTGAACCTATCCCAATCTTAATTTTGGATGAATCTGGTGAAACTATTGCGGTTTCAGAATCTGAACTGCCACTCACTTTGCCTGAGTTAAATGATTTTACTCCCACTGGAACAGGGGAACCACCACTGTCAAAAGCAGTTTCATGGGTATGTTTTGCAGTTAATGGGATTAGTTTTTGGATACGTAAAATGTCACTGTACATTTTTGGTTATGATCGATGTCTTTGCAGGTAAATACCGTAGATCCTACAACAGAAAAATCTGCCAAAAGAGAAACAAGCACTATGCCACAATGGGCTGGGTCTTGCTGGTAAATGTTTATTTATAAGCTCTTTACCCTTTTGATTCTTGTATATAATTTCCACGTGACAGAAAATGTATCTGGTGATGGTTCTAGGATAGGCTAAGCCGAAATGGGTGGATCTATAACCTTGTTGAATATATTACCTGAAGTGTTGTTGAGGATGTTGAGATTTATACTGAGAAACTAAACAAAATTACCTGATTTCCCTCTATTGTTGATTCATGATATTCCTTTTGTCTCCAGGTACTATCTGAGATTCATGGACCCGAAAAACCCTGAAGCATTAGTTGAAAAGGAAAAAGAAAAGTGAGAGCCTTTTACAGAAAGCAATCAATTTACCTTCCATTTGAGTAAAATTTTCTTCAAGTATTTTTCTTGTGGCAGATATTGGAGCCCAGTAGATGTATATGTTGGTGGTGCTGAACATGCTGTTTTACACTTATTGTATTCGAGGTTTTGGCACAAGGTGTGTGTCCTTTGAGACCTCTCTTTCTTTTAGCTATCTCAAGATCCAACCGTAAGCTCTGTTGCTGCATCATCACAGGTACTTTATGACATTGGTGTTGTGTCGACGAAAGAACCCTTCAAGTGTGTCATAAATCAAGGAATTATCCTTGGGGAAGTAAGTTTGTGTTTTGCCTCGCCTTTTTCAAATTTACAAATTTCATCGAATCTTTTCTTCTTATTAGTGTTACGTTGCAGGTCCAGTATACAGCTTGGAAAGACCAAGAAGGAAATTATGTATCTGCAGATACCGAAGAACGGTTAAATGAACATCAACAAGTGACAATCCCGGAAGAAAGAGTATGAATCTTCTTTCGCATTCACTAAAACTGATAAGTTCTTCGGTGTTTTAACCTTATGATCTTTAATGGTCTAGGTTATGAAGTCCGGAGATCATTTTGTTCTGAAGGAGGAGCCTAGCATTCGTCTAATTCCACGAGCTTATAAAATGAGCAAAAGTAGAGGAAATGTCGTAAATCCTGATGATGTTGTGTTAGAGTATGGTGCAGATTCTCTACGTTTGTATGAGATGTTCATGGGACCATTTAGGTAAACTTCAATCCCAAATTTGTTTCTTCAGGTTTTAACGCTTCTCAGTGTTTATATTTTCCTGCATTTCCTTCTACTAGGGACTCAAAAACTTGGAACACGAGTGGGATTGAAGGTGTGCATCGTTTCTTGGCAAGAACATGGAGACTAGTCATCGGTTTGCCTCAATCCGACGGTTCTTTCAAAGACGGAACCATAGTGACTGATGATGAACCGACCCTTGAACAACTCCGAACTCTTCATAAATGCATAGCTAAGGTCATCTCATTCCCCAAAATTATCCCTTTGCGGTTGAATACATCTTTCTTAAGATCGATATGTAAAATTTGCAGGTGACAGAGGAAATTGAGAGTACACGATTCAACACGGGAATTTCAGGAATGATGGAGTTTGTTAATGCGGCATATAAGGTTAATCTTAGACTCTTATATCAGTCAGCTTTGTCTTTTCGAGTACTGATATTTTCTCTGGTTTCTTCTTATTTTGACAGTGGAATAATCAACCTAGAGGAATCATTGAGCCTTTTGTTCTTTTGCTCTCACCTTACGCACCTCACATGGCTGAAGAGCTTTGGTCACGATTAGGCCATCCGAATTCTTTGGCCTATGAAAGCTTCCCTAAGGTAGAGATAGTAAACTGAACATATAAACACAACAGAGGAAAGTGTTTTTGCGGTACTGACTGTTTTGGTCTTTATGCAGGCAAACCCAGATTACTTAAAGAACACAACTATTATTCTTCCAGTTCAGATAAACGGCAAGACAAGAGGCACCATAGAGGTTGAAGAAGGGTGTTCTGAAGATGATGCTTTTGTTTTAGCTTCACAGGACGAGAAACTCAGGAAATATCTAGACGGACAATCAATCAAGAAGCGAATCTATGTGCCTGGGAAGATTCTCAACGTTATCCTAGACCGGACTAATGTCAAGGTCACTACAAAGTAGGATTTAGAAAGAAAAAAACAATTATAGAACGTCAAATGAACAAATTGTTTATCTTGGGTTAACTCAAAATCTCTATTGAAGAGTTTCCATTATATAGAATAAAGATTCTGTTCTTAGAGAACATCAGAAGCAACAGTTCCTTCTTTCCATCCACTTTGCCGAGCTCGAAGCTCCCACATGTAAGATAGTCTTCTCTGTTCATCTAGAGTTGCCTCGGCTTTCTCTCTTGCTAGCTCACATGTTTCCATCCCCATACTGCATTTATCAGCCTCTTTTTGATACTGAGAAGCCGCTTTCTTAGCATCCAGCAGCAACCTATCTGCACGCCATTCGTCTTCTTGAGCTTGTGCTTCTCTTAGCTTCAGCTCCTCTGCTACCATTTCAGTGAAACTACTCTCGTTCTCTTCACTCCCTTCCTCCCGCCTCATGCAATCTGCAATCTTGGCAATGAAACAAGAACCAACAAAAATGCGCATGAAATCTGCGGCATCTTAGCATTTTTACTAAACATATAAAAAGTTATTGCTAGAAAAATACTCACCCAAGAAACTGTGATTACTCAATCCTACAGAAGAAACATTCAATCAAACACATCAAAAGTTGGGTTTTGTGACCAGGGAAAGAAGAAAGGAAGGACAACGATAATGATGATGATTACCTTCGGGGATGGAGAGGAGAGGCTGAGAAGAACAGTCACAAACACATGGAGGGCAAGAGGAGTGGAGAGAATCTGCAATGGTCTCGTTGAGATGCCAATACAGAGACGGTCCTGCAATGTAGGCGACAATACACAATCCCACTACCCCTGTTACCACCTTCGCCGTCTTCTTCTGTCTTCTGGTCATCTCTCTCTGTTTCTTTCTCTCTGCAAATTAATGGTGTCTTCCCTTTTGTTTGAATCTTAGAATCTTAGAAGATTCTTAGTAACTGATCTCCTTGAAATCTCCCCCAAGTATTGGATCCCTTCCAAACTTAGCGCATTATTAGATCCTATTTTTAGCAAATGCACTGCAATTATATAATTTATGTCATAATTATGTTTGACACTTGAGCCGTGGTTACATTATTAAATTGATCACATAGATTCTTTGAACCAAACTGCACCATTTCTCTGCTAAGAAGTTTTAACGGAGACACTGTTTCATCTGAATGTGAAGTATGATTCATGAAAAATGTTGTGGTTTTCCCGTTTATCTCGATTTTGCTCCATCCCGGGAGCTTTTTCAGGCCGAGAGACCTCATCTGATTCCATGATTCACTCACATCGTCCCATCTCTTCATCGCAGCAAAAGAATGTCCAAGCCTAACGTAATGTCCAGCGTCCACTGGCTTCAACTCAATCATATCCCGACAAATTATATCTTCGATCTCTGTTATCCCATTTGCACGGCAAGCATCGAGTATTATACCCAAGACATCGATCGAAGGTTTCATAAAATTCTCTTTGTGGAACTTGAACGCATCTTCTACTCTTTTAGCTCTACATAGAAGATCAACCACACAAGCAAGGTGTTCGTAATTCGGTTCAACACCAAAATCTCTAACCATTGAACTGAATATTTTCAAACCTTGCTGAACCATTCCATTATGGCTGCAAGATGAGAGAACCGCAAGAAATATCACGTGGTTCGGCTCCATTCCAGAGCGAAGAAACTCAGAGTAAATTTCTAAAGCAATATCCCCTTTACCATGAAAACCATACCCTGCAATGAGTGTGCCCCATGAAACAACATCTTTCAACGAAATCGAATCGAAACACCTCTGTGCAGCTTCTAAGTAGCCACATTTCAAATACATATCAACCAGAGCCGTATCAACCAAGGAACATGGCCTGATGAAGCTTCTGATTACAATACAGTGGATCAGTCTCCCTACTGGGAGAGCTCCAGCAGATGAACAGGCTTGTAAAAGCGAGACAACTGTCAATGAATCAACTCGTTGCACGGTTTTGAACTTCATTTCTTCAAACAATAACAAGGCCTTACACAGATCTCCGTTCTGGGCATATCCGGAGATAATCGCATTCCACGAAACTAAGTCTCTTTCATTCATCCGTTCAAAAATAACTAAACTTTTATCCAAATGGCCGCACTTTGCATACATTGTGATAAGAGAGTTCAACGCAGGGGTGTCTAGTGTATATCCTTGCCTCAGTATATAACCATGGACTGAAGCGCCGAGATCAAATGAACCTAATTGAGCACAAGATGCTACAACACTAGCTATTGCTTCACTCGATAGGCCTGATCCTGAATTTAACATTTCCGAAAAAACAACCAGCGCCTTTTCCGCTCTACCCAACCGCATAAGTCCTGATATCATGACTGTCCAGCAAACAACATCCTTATCGGGAATGGTTTCGAGTACTCGATATGAAGCTTCCTCCTCTCCACACTTTAAGTACATAGTTATCAATGCCGTCCTGAGATGCATGTCTACGTGGAAACCAGTTCTAACAATTTGGCAGTGCAACATTCTTCCCATGTCAAGATCACAAATTGTTCCACTCACTGAAAGTGAGACTCCAAATGTCTGCTGATCAGGTCTTAAACTATCATCTCTCATTCTGTACAAAAGCTTCAAGATTTCAGTCATATTACCAACAAAAGCAAATCCTGAAATCATTGTGTTCCATGAAACCATATCTCGTTGCTCCATCTGATCAAACAAATCCTTAGCATCTCCAACACGATCACACTTGCAATACAAATTCAACATAGAGTTCGTCGCAGCTATATCACAATCAAACCCATAAACCACCGCAAAGGCATGTAGACACTGTAACTGCCTAATCTCCGAAACCCCACTAAGCAATTCCAACAACGTAACCGGACTCGGACTAATCCCCTGATATCTCATCTCGTTAAACAACGAACACACTTCCCCAACAATCCCGGCGCGTGAGTAACACCCAATCATTGCAGTCCAATGTACCACATCCCTCTCCCGCATTTCGTCGAACACTTTCCGAGCATGATCTAAGACCCCGAATTTTGCATAGAGATTGACCAGTGAAGACGAGATGTAGAAATCAGAAGAGAACCCATTAACAAGAACTTGCTGGTGAATCGAGACACCAAAAGAGAGAACCTGAAGAGAAGCACAAGCTTTGAGAAGACTAGGGAAAGTAAAAGTATCAGGTAAGAGCCTATTGGCGAGCATGGAAGAGAATGTGGAGAGAACTTGCTTGTAATCGCCATGAGATGAGAAATGGTTAATGAGAGAGTTCAAGTACTTGGTGGAGTTTAGCACAGACGAAGGTCTGATCATAGCTCCATGGTTTTGAATCAAAACGTGAACAATGAAAACGACACTGAAGAAGACATTGATTTGTGTAATAATGGTTGACTTATCAGGTTTATATCAAACCGAACCAAACCAAAATTTAAAACATACTATAATATTTACGTATTATTACTCTTTATTTTTTGGTATGAAATTATTAGTACTCTTTGATCGGAGGTAACTAATAAAACCCTAAGTAGCAATCAAACCGCACGCACCTATAACGATGTCGGAACTTTCCAGGGAATATGGTAGAGAAGATACTCTGTCACGTTCCGGCCACATCTCTAAAACGGTTACGATCTACTTGCAATAGATGGAACCGTTGCTTTAGCTCTCTCTCCGTTGTTAGAGAAGAAAAAATCTCCGTGTTATTACTGCGTGCAAATACATTAAAGACAGAGGTATGGGTAACAAATAAGATTAAGGAGACCAAATTGGTATCGTGGAGCATGGTCTTAGCAGTAGATAATTACCCTTATTGGCTTAACGTAAGTTTCTTTGTCGACGAAGAGAAGAAACTAGTCCTCTGTTGTGATTCGAATCGTATAGTACACATTATTAAGGAGGATAACAAAGTTACAAAAGTGGATACTGGAGCATCTACAGTGAGTTCGTGTTGGCCACTTTGGTTTAATTATGTTCCAAGTTTGGTTCAAATCCAGTGACCTGGATAAGCTTTGTTGTTGAAATTCCTCTGATTAATGCTGTGAAAACGTCTCCTGTGATCAGAAGGTATGTGAAGCGGATGGTGACAAAAGATTTAAATGTTGAGCAAAGTGTGATGATGATCTCTGCACAGGTCAGGGTTGTTATTCAGAATAGGATTCCGGAAAAACTTCCAGACCCTGGAAGCTTTGTTTTGGACTGCACCATTTTCTCTGACAGGTTTGAACGATCGTTGTGTGATCTGGGTTCTAGCGTGAATTTGATGCCTCGATCAGTTGCAGTCAACCTTGGGATGATGGATTTCCAATCAACCAGGATTACACTTATACTTGCTGATCGATCTGTACGCATTCCAGATGGTATTCTTGAGGATGTTCCCATCAAGATCGGAGATTGTTTGATCCACACGGATTTTGTGGTATTGAAGTACGAAGAGGAACCTAAAGATCCTTTTATTTTGGTAAGATCTTTCCTAGCCACAGCTGGTGCCATAATTGATGTGAGGAAAGGAAGGATAGGTCTGAATGTGGGTGACTTAGTGATGAACTTTGACATGGATAAGCTGGTAAAGAGACGCACCATTGACGGACAGACTTTCTTTGTGGACACACTTTCGAATCTTGCTGAGGAAATCTTTCACGAGATGCATCCTGAGGACCTTTTGGAAAGAGCCTTTACAGAGGAAACAGAGCATCTAGATGACATTGCTGCTGGGTATTTCAGGTTGATATATGCGAGTGAACAAGTGATGCAGTTGGTTGGTAAAGAGGAGTCTATTGAGACATCTGAAAAGGCTGCACCGATTAGTGATTGGAGTGCAGAGAGAGCTCCCAAACTTGATCTCAAGCAACTCCCTGCAGGGCTAAGGTATGCATTTCTTGGTGAAAACTCTTCCTATCCTGTTATTGTTAAAGCTTCCTTAAACAACGCAGAGCTCACTTTATCGCAGGATGCCATTTGGACTTTGTAATGCTCCTACAACCTTTCAGCGGTGTATGATGTCAATCTTCACATACATGATTGAGGATTACATGGAGGTCTTTATGGATGATTTTTCTGTTTATGGATCTTCGTTTAAAGACTGCATGGACAATCTGTGCAAAGTGATTGCTAGATGTGAAGAGAAGCATTTGGTTCTGAATTGGGAGAAGTGTCATTTCATGGTTCGAGATGGTATTGTGCTTGGGCACCGGGTTTCAGAAGCTGGGATCGAAGTTGACCGTGCGAAGATTGAGGTAATGACAAGTCTACCACCTATAAGCTTTGTGAAATAGTGAGAAATTTTCTGGGACATGTTGGTTTCTACAGAAGGTACATCAAGGATTTCAGCAAAATCGCCAGGCCGCTATATGCTTTGCTCTGTAAGGATGTTAAATTTGAGTTCACTGCTGATTGTCTCTCAGCATTCGAACAGATTAAGCAAGCTTTGGTGAGTGCTCCTATTGTGCAACCCCCAGATTGGGATTTACCTTTCGAGGTAATGTGTGACGCTAGCGATTTCGCAGTTGGGGCTGTTATGGGACAGAAGAAGGACAAGAAACTTCATGCAATTTATTACGCAAGCAGAACGCTAGATGACGCACAGAGGAATTACGCAACAACCGAGAAGGAGTTTTTGGCTGTAGTGTTTGTTTTTGAGAAGTTTTGTACTTACTTGGTTGGATCTAAGGTGATTGTGCATATAGATCACTCTGCTCTCAAATACTTTATGCAGAAAAAGGATGCTAAGCCGAGATTATTGAGATGAATTCTTCTTCTTTAGAGTTCGACATTGAAGTCAGGGATAAGAATGGAGTAGAGAATGGTGTTGCTGATCATCTTTCAAGGATTAATATTGACGATGGTGTTCCTATATGTGATTCTCTGCCTGAGAAGACTATAAATTTGCTGGAACTAGGATTTCAGAGGGATTCGAGGAAAAATCTGCAGATTTCTCAAGAAGCAGTGAGTGTGTCGAGCGACACCATGATGGTGTCGAGCGACACCACTTACGTAGAGACGGACGATTGTCGACCAAGCCATTACATGCTCGACACAAGAAGTCGACAAGCAGTATCAGTGTCGATTGACACCCTTCAGAGGTTGCACCTGAGTTGGATTATGACGGGTAAATTGCTTCTGTTTCTGTTTCAAATCGACCATGGTATGCTGATATCGCCAATTACCTTGCTATAAATGACGAGTCAGATAACTTCAAGGGGTATGCGAAGAAGAAATTCTTGAGAGAACTTTGGTGATTTGACTGGGATGAGCCCTACCTGTATAACCACTGTTCAGACGGTGTTTACAGACGATACATTGTGGAATCTAAAGTTCCAGATGTGTTATTTCACTGTCACAGGTCTGTATACGCGGGACACTTTGTTACCTTTAAGACAGTGTCTAAAGTTCTCAAGCAGGCTTTTGGTGGCCTACAATGTTGAAGGATGCTCATGCGGTCATATCCACATATGATGTCTGTCAGAGCAGAGGAAAGATCAGCAAAAGACACGAGATGCCACAAAAGTTCATCCTAAAGGTTGAAGTCTTTGATTGCTGGGACATTGATTTTATGGGTCTTTTTTCCTCATCTTTCGGGAATAAGTACATTCTGGTTGCTGTAGATTACGTATCGAAGTGGGTAGAAGTGATTTTTAGTCGAAAAAATAATTCTGCGGTGGTTCTTAAGCTGTTTAAGTCCATCATCTTTCCTCGCTTTGGAGTTCCTCGAATTGTGATCAGTGATGGTGGTTCACATTTCATCAACAAGGTTTTCGAGAAGCTGCTGAAAAAGCATGGGGTACATCATCGCGTTGTTACTCCTTACCATCCTCGGACAAGTGGGCAAGTGAAAGTGTCCAACAGGCAGATCAAAGAAATTTTAGAAAATGCAGTGGGTAAGATAAGGAAAGACTGGTCCACAAAATTGGACGATGCATTATGGGCTTATAGGACAGCTTTCAAAACTCCACTTGGCACTACACCGTTTCATCTGCTTTATGAGAAAGTTTGTCACCTTCTAGTGGAACTGGAATACAAAGCAGCTTGGGCAGTAAAGATGATGAATTTCGACATCAAGTCTGCAGCAGAAAAGAGGTTGGTTCAGCTGAATGAGTTGGATGAGATCAGATACACTGCCGATGAGAACTCTAAGCTGTATAAGGAGAGAACAAAGACATATCATGATAAGAAAATTATCTCTCGAAACTTTGAACCCAATGACCAGATATTTATATACAACTCTCGTTTACAGTTATTCCCTGGAAAATTGCGTTCTCATTGGTCAGGTCCTTTCACCATCAAGGAGGTTCGACCATATGGTGCTGTTGTGCTACTCAACTCTGAGGGCAAGGAGTTCACTGTTAATGGGCGAAGGGTGAAACGTTATTAGGCGAACACCGAAATTCCTGACGGACACATTATCTGTTTGGATGATAGACCTGCTGTCTAATCTGCTGCCAAGTTAAGCTAACGACTCAAAACAAGCGCTTACTGGGAGGCAATCCACTATGGTAATTAGTATCGTTTTCATTTCATTTTCTTATTATAAAAAAAAAAAATTGTGTTAGTGTCGAACCATGGTGTTGGTGTCGATCGACACTATTAGTTTATAAACCCAGAACGTGTCGAGCGTCATAAACCGAAATCGATTCAAAACTTTAATCCTCTCTAATTTTTGCGATTTTTGGGCGATTTGGGTGATTTCAGGGGCTAATCTCATCGGAATTTCAAGTTCTATCCATGCCCAACCTCATTTGCTCGATCTGTGACCATGGCTCCTCATGGGAAGCAATTTCGGTATGATGGCGAAGCTTCTCCTCAGCCCCGCCGCCAACCACCACTCCACCAACCTCACCCTCGCCGCCGAGTCCTTCTCCACTACCTGCTGCGCCTCTTTCCCGCCCCCCATGGCCCAGAATAGAGGGTAGAAAAATTGTCTCGGGCCGGGTTTGGAAACGAACGCCTAAGGAGGTTGAGAGTGATGAGTGCATTTACAGAGAAATCTCAGAGGATTGGGATGACTATGGTACACTGTTCTACAATGCTTGGCTAGGAGTTGAGGTTAGACCAACCCGTTTTGCAGATATGGATGCGATGCGGAGAATTGGGACTCGCAAAGAGGTTCTGCGGCTTCTGCGCAAGATAGGATTGGGCACTATCGCGACTAGGCAATACGACATGTTTCCTGATTTGGTCCGCCAATTCATCTCTACAGCACGTGTTTATTCCACAAATGAGGTTGTGAAAAATGTTTAGGAAGGTACGCTTACTTTTCTTAATTGGGGAGTGAGTTACAGGTTACCCTTTCACGATCTGTGCGATATCTATGACTTTCCGAAAAACCCAACAGGGGTAGCACTTCCTTCTGTTTTTCACGACGCCCAGGTGTTTTGGTCATATTTTGGTAACGGACGCTATGACTCCAAGACATCCACATAGACAGATGTCAGACACCCTGTATTGAAGTATGTCATTCGTCTAATTGGGAACACTATATTATGCAAAATGGAACCTGGGAAGATGCGGCTTTCTGAATTGGTTTTGTTTAACTATGGTATTGGACATTTGTGTGAAGAGGGTTGTGTATGGCCTGAGTTAGACTGTAATGTCAACATGGGAGCTGTGTTTGGGCATCATTTAGTCTCGTTGAATACTAAACCATTTTCAGGCAGAGGTTCCAAGACAGAGAGTGTGGGGAGCCTCCTGACTCCTATTTTTCAGCACATTGGGATTAACACAGAGAGTTGCCGCATTTTAATTAAGCGTTCTCTTATGGACGAGGAGCACTTAAAGAGTGCCAGATGGATTAAGCCGGATTGGCTTTGGTGTTTCAACAACACATCTGGTATGCACATGATTCAGCTACCTCAGCGTGAGCTCACCACCATTCGAGATGACCAGCTGCTACTTAGCTTCCAGCCAGACGTCAGCCTCCTTACTGCTGCACCACCATCTCGAGTTCGTCGGGGTAGTTCCTCCCGTTCTGGTCTCTCATCTACAAAGGATGCTCCGATTTCAGACCTTGTTAGAGGTCATCCGTTTGAGCTTCCTCCTACCCCAGAGATCCCTATGGCGACAGCAGAGTTTCAGCGCTTCGTGGCTGACAGCTTTCAGAGTATTTGGCACGCGCTTTCTCGGTTGTCTCGCTGCGGCTGTGTTCACCCATCGACCCGGTCTTCTGCTCCCTCTCGCCATGACCCCACCACTTCAACTACTGATGACGAGGCTACAGATGAGGATTAGTTCCTTAGATCACCATGGTTTATTTTTCTGTTCTTTTCTTTTTCTTTTTCTTGAGTCATTTTTATTTTTCTTTGCGTCAGTTTGTCAGTTACTAATTGGAACTTGTATGAATTTATAATGTTTGGATTTAGATCGCCATTATGATTTTTTTTTTGCTAGAAATCATCTCTGTTTAAAGGCAGGGTGTCGCTCGACACCGACACACTATTCAACACCACTCGATACCAACCATGAGTGTCACGCAACAAC
The DNA here is from genome assembly GCA_900406565.1 of Turritis glabra. Lineage (NCBI taxonomy): Eukaryota > Viridiplantae > Streptophyta > Magnoliopsida > Brassicales > Brassicaceae > Turritis > Turritis glabra. Next base: position 2,635,460 of record OVBN01000243.1, on the reverse strand, counting down.
CACCACAGGTTACTCTATGACTTTCATTCTTCCATTCGGTTCCATTTCTAATTCTTTAATTTTACCACCCTTGGATTTGGTATCACTGGGAACATTGTTACTTAAGTCTGGGGGAGGTAGTTATTGACATTGTGTTTGTTTTTGAGAGTCAGTCGTGTTAGTCTTATTAGTTTTATTGAGTCAAAAACTTGGTTAGGAAATTACGATCTCTTCTCTTAGCATATTTGTCTGAGTGATTGATGTTGCAGATTTAGTTCAGATTTGACTAATAGAAAATCTAAAGACTGATCGGTAAACCAGAGTAACCCATATTTCGCAACAGATTCCACAAAAGCCGGAGCTAATTTCTGAGCTATTCCTTTTACCTCATCGATGCAACCAGAGGTTATAGAGCTTGACTCCTCGTTCTTACCTGACACACGAAAGCCTAAGTAAAAAGTGATGGTACTCCTCTCCCTTGTTTAGTAAAAAAAAAATGTGTGTGTTTAAAAACATAAAAGATGAGATGATTTTCTTTTGGGTAAAAGGATAAGAAAATTTCCAACGACCCCATTATTTTACTTTGAAAGGAATGATCACACAAAAATTGGAAGCGAAGTTAGAAAATTTTTCTGTGATACCATTATCGCCTACACTTTTGAGAAAAAAAGAAAGTAAACAACACAAAAGATGTTGAGAAAGAATAAGTCTGGGGGAGAGAAAGAGTACCAAAGAGTGTGAAATTGGTTGGTTTGTCATGGTATTGCACAAAAATGAGTCTAGAAGGTTCTTGGCACTGATTTCATCGATGAGACCCAGCGATGAAGGCTGGTGGAGAATGTTGCGAAATTGTTGGGTAAATTTGGGATGTTGAAACGTCTACAGAGAAGTACATGGTGGTTCGATTTGGATTGGTCTGCTAAGCATATGGATTTGGTTTAAATGCTCAATGCAATAGTCTAAGAGAGAGAGAGTTTCCGCGATTTTCAAACTTCTTACACAGGTTAAGTTTTTGTTTTGCTTGAGGGCAAACAAATGCTAAGTCTGGGATAATTGATATATCATGGTTTTTATGGTTGTTACGATTTTTAACCATGACATTAGTCCTGTTTTAGAGTCTTTTTGGTGTTTTTCGAGTCTCTTTTGAGTCATTGTAGGTTCAGATATGTTTTGGACTCGGTTGGAGCATTTTGGAGTTTTTGGGAGCAGTTGGCATTCTGTAGCTGAGAAGAGCAACTCGAGACGATGATGGTGTTGGTGTCGATCGACACCAGCCATTGGTGTCTTTCGACACCGGTCGCAGTCATATATTGCACACGAGTTTTAAAAACTTTTGAAGAATTGCAGAACTGTCCACAAGTTTTCTCTATTTGCAAGACAAGTCCTTTTCGTATTTTTGAGTATAATTAGGTTTTTGAAACTTATTGTAGACATTATTCATTCTATTCTTGAGAGCTTTTTGGGAGAGACAGATCAGAACTCACTGTAGAGAGAAGATTTCGAACTCCCTTGTTTCTTATTTTTACTTATCTTAATGCAATTTATTCAGATATTGATTTGTGTTGCATTGATCATGTCTGAGTAATCCAGCTGTTAGATTTAGGGTTTTTCTAGGGTAAGGATGAATTGCTGAATTATATAGATTTGTTAGGGTAATCATATGGTTCTTCATCTAGGTTGAGATTAATGTTAGTTCTAGATTGATCACCTGAAATTTAGATCATAGGATAATTGGTAGACAAGAAAGTTTTATCAATTCCCTGAATTAAACCTTGATGAGCAAAATACATATCTGCAAAGACATTTGATTTAGGGGTTTTGTGAACATATCAAACTTGAATTTAAAGCATGTTTTGATTGTTGAATTCGCAAAGAAATTTGGAATTCACTGTTTTAGATATAGATAATCTCTGCAACGAAAGTTGATTGATTTGAAGTTTGTGTTTTGAGTTCAAGAATGGTTCTTAACTAAACCCTACTCTGTTTATCTGTTTTGCAATTCTGAATTACCTGAGAATTTCTCTAAGTCTAGCTTTTTCTCATTGAATTTACAACATTTACCTTTACTTTGTTAGTTTTACATTATATCTTTTGTCATTTAGCTATATTTCCAAATTGTTAATCTATTGTGTGAATCTCTAGTCCTTGTGGATTCGAGCTCTAAATATTATTTCGATCTCTTAATTTGAAAGAGTACCGCTAGGATTAATTTGAGCATATCACATACGACCTAGTTAGTTTCATTGCTCAGCTTTATTAGGTTGATTCCAACTTCTAAACTTGCATTTCAGGGATTAGCTTAGGGTTTCACAACGATATTGAAGATTACACTGTTATAAACTTGAATAAATTTGGTATCTTTTCAATATGACTTGTTAGGGGTTTTGATGTAACAGAGCCTTTGGCAAGAGGATTAAGAGTCTAAGAGATAAGAGTTAATGAGAGTCTCTCTACTAATCATAATTTAGTTTTGTAAATGAAAAATAAAAACGTAGTCAAATCTAAAAGCTTTAATTGTAACCATCTTTCTTCACTTCTCAAATCCAGTGCACACTACATAATAATACATTGTTTGAATAAATCTCTGAAAATCCTAAGATTTGTGCTCAAAGAAACACTGAACAGACTAACACATTGTAATTTTGAGTTCTCCGGTGAGAAATGAGAAAGAATCAAACTACTTTTCCACATTGTTGGTTCACTTCTGCTCAAATTCTTGAATTGTTCTTGTGGCCAGTGTAAGAACGTCTACAAACGCAGAGAACGAAGCGCGAAGAAACCTTGCCTCTATTGCTTCAAAATGCCTGTATAATTATCCGGTGAGAAAAGATCAAAACTAGTATAAGCACTAGGCTAAGTCGAAAATGTTCTATGGCCTAGAGATGTATCAAATAAAGCGATGAAGGACTTGAAGAAACTCACACAAAAAGCTTGTTGTTTGATACCGACATAACTCTTCTCACCTTATCAGGCTGCAACTGCATTAATGATCACACAACAGAACAAATTCTAACATTAGTGAAATTGGAAAAAGCTTGTTGGAAATCAGATTTTTATTCATATATTGGCATAGAATTGAGAAATTTCAAACCTCTTTATCAACAACCAATGATGTATAAACAATCAAAGCATGTTCTTCTGATTCGAATTTCACATCCAAATTACTGCATATTGCCAAAAGCTCTGTTACATCAAAACCCCTAACAAGTCCTATTGAAAAGATACCAAATTTATTCAAGTCTATAACAGTGTAATCCTCAATATCATTGTAAAACCCTAAGCCAATCCCTGAAATGCAAGTTTAGAAGTTGGAATAAACCTAATAGAGCGGAGCAATGAAACTAACTAGGTCGTATGGCTGGTTTATGTAGGTAAAGATCGAAACTTTTGAGTCTAGTCCTATAATCGAATCCGTGTATTCTATCATCAGATACTGAGCAAACACGCTACGAACAATTGGAAACTAAGAGCTGAATCACTAAGAGAGAAGATTTGAAAAATTTCCAAATCAGAGAAACAAAATAAGAGAACATACCAGCTAAAATCCCAAGTTTGGTCAGAACGAGCAATTGCAGCCATTTCTGCTCCTTCCTTCCTTCCTTCCTTCGTCAATGGAGGTTTTGGCAAAACCTTAAAACACAGAAGCAGGGTTTAAATGGGCCACTAAACGGACCTCATATTTTCAAGCCCAAGATTTTTCATAGGGAGACGAATTGACGAGAACACCTTTTTCCGTAAACAAAAATATGTGTAGGGTATATTCGAGAAGTATATCTTGCATGAAGGAATATTACTTTGAACACAAATAAACTGGAATTTGCAGATGAAACAATTCAGCTACGTACATAATTTACCAAAGAAAAAGGTTTCAGACCGAAGCAGCCCAGGCATGTCCTCTTTTCATCTCTTCTTATCTTTGTGTTTGTTTTTTTGTAGATGTTTCAGAATCAGCTCGTTTGTTCATGATCTTATAGTAATAAAGATATATGTTTCGTAACTAGAACCTATCAACCTATCTTTCACAAATGTCTTTAATATATTAAAAACATGATGAGAAATTCATGAAACCTAGAATGTTTTATCAAAAAACCCAAGAGTTCTATTGCATTGAATTGTTTTCTAGTTGTTATCTTATTTTAATATCAAAAAGTCTTATCCTAACTAGGAAAATTCTAGCTATCTTATCCTAACTTTTTTTTATTTATTGTTTTCCTTTATTTATTCGAATTTAAATAAGTTATGTTTAACGGAAAACATATTAGATGAAAATGTATTGTCCCATTATATCAATGATTTTCTACTCTCTCTCTCTCTACTTTCCATCTTCGATTCTGTTGTTTTTTTTTTTTTGCTTCATTCCTTCTCTGTTTTGTAATCAAAATTTGGTGTGGGTAATCAAATTTTGTAATCAAAATTTTAAATAAGAAGTTATGTTTAAATTTTATTTGCGTATAACATAACTTTAATCCCATTAAGTTTTAGAGATTATGGTCTCTTTTAATCCCATTAAAGAAAGTTTTTGTCTAAAAATCAGAAAGCATATATATTTGAGACATACATTTTGTATGTCCCATTATATCAATGTATGTCTCAAAGATATATGCTTAATGTGATTAAAAGAGACCATGATCGAATGTCTAAAACTTAATGTCTAAACACCCTCAATGGCTAAAAAGGTAGGAAGCAAAAACGTGAAGACCAGTTTAAATTCTGAAATAATAACACAAACATACAGCAAATTAGACTCAAGACAAGCCGTGGATTTTATAGCTCATTATGTTGGTAAAGAGAGAAATAAATGACACAACTACTGATATTATATTACATGTGAAAGGTTCTACAAAAACACCATTGTTCTGTTATGTCAAAAACTCATGGATTTTAAGACCAGATGATTCATAATTGAAATCATGTGTAGTTATATAGCTAATCCTATGATACCTAATCAACAAGAACATGTCGTTGAACCAATAAATGTCTGATTCAGCTGTATGACTACTAACCATTAACATAACTACTAACCATCAGAAGTATGACTCCAAGAAGACTCGGGGGAAAGCGACATTGCAAATCATAGGACACATATTTCCAAGACAGAATCAGATACAAGAACATGCTCTTAAATCTTTAGACAAGGAGCCAAGGAAGTTAACTCATTTATTAAAAAGATACAAAAATACAGTAAACCAGATTCTTAGTAAAAAAGTAAACCAGATGCTTACTTCACGATATTGAAAAAAACTAGAATAAGATATTGTAAAAATCAAACAAACACTGCTTCGGTTTTTCAATTTTATTTCTAAAATTGTGTAGAGTCTTTATAAACGTATTTATATTTGGCAATTTGTAATCTTGGAAATCATGGAAACAGTTATACGTCGATCTCATTCGCATGTCAATAAAAAAAAAGATGGATTACAATACACTACAGTACATGCATTAAGCCTTTAGGCTAAGAACCATAAGTGGATCCTCTTCCTGTATCTACCATTACCATTAAAATTTTCTTTTTTACTATCTTAGTAATCAACAGAAACAAATCATTCATGACAGCAGAAGTTAGTTTAACCTTTACTAAGTGAAACCTCAAAAGCTAATATTGAAATTTCAACTTATCTCATAGTGAAAACTTGCTAGCTAAAGACATATCTAAGCAATATTAATAACTATTGCAAACTTTCTTTGAAGTACTAGCAAAAAAAGAGATGCAGAATTCTGATCAAAACATTAACTAGTGATGTTATCGTCAACATAATTGATATATCGATCGTATGTATACATGTAAGTCTACAACAACCAGTTTCAACACCTTGTATAATAAATTAAGTCTACAACAATACTAATCTAGACTAAGAATCATTGGCCAGCTATATCATGACCAACAGATGCAGAACACACACAAAAAAAACACGTGTTGTAAAAAAGCAAACTTTCTAACATAATAGTCGCAAATCACTTTTACTTGAATAAGACTAAAAAAGTTTAACACCAGATTCTAGTGGGTTATGATGAGTTACCATGGAGAATTATAAACGCAAAAGGACCCTCCCCAGAAGTTCTAGTCCTCAGACTCAGATAAACAGGGAGAAGCACCAATGTGATAAAATCCTTTTCTGGTCTTCAAGACTCAAATGTGCCAACTGAATGTTGAAGAGTCAAAGCCACAAGTGGTCTAAACAACAATATCCATTCACAGCATTAACGTTTCATCAACATATCAATTTGTCAAACCATAAAATCCAATACCACAAAAAAATGAACAATTAAAAGTATGGCAATTGAGCAAAATCGATGAACAAAAATCTAAACTTGAAATGAAACTCGTGGAGAAGAGTTAAGACATAAATTAACATTGAGAGTCAAGCGAAATCAGACCCTGAATAGAACAAAACGCAACAAATACAAAAAGAAAGCCACCCAATTGAGGAATCAAACAAAACCCTAAAACGAATCAATTTGGGATCTAGCGCAATCGACGAAGACACACAAAAAAATCGAGTCATACCATTTTGCCGCAAACCCAGAGATAAACAGATCGAATTACCAAATGGGTATCGCTCAAATCCGCAATAAAACAAAAAAAAAACCCAACCTAATCGAAAGAGAAGAAGCAATAATCCAAAATCAAAAGTAGGCTTGAAGATTACAATTTTGAGCACGATGAGCAGAGACTTGGAGGTTCAAGACGCGGTTGGATTGAGATCGGAGATCAGAGGAAGAGAGAGATCGGCGATGAAAGAGGATACTGTCCCATGTCTGCGATGAACCGATGAAAAAGTATTTTTTTTATGTCGGCAATGAAAGAGTTTTTTCAGAAGAAGAGTATTTTGTTGTTTAACGACAAAAAAATATATATATAGTTTTTGGGCCCACAATGGCCCATTTTAACATCGCTGACTAATAACACACAAAGCACAAGACATTTCAATATATATATACTTTGTCCCTTTTCAAACAAATATAAAACAAATTTAAAGAAAAAGTTCACATCCTCGTATATAATATAACAGTAGTGGAGCCTGAACCCTCTTTATATAACAGTGGTGGATCCTGAACCCTCTCTGAACCATCAGCTAACCGTTTGTTTATAGAATATATAACTTAAACTTTAGAAAATTGTATGTAAAAAAATTTTAGGTCTGATATCTAAATAAAACAAAAAAATAATTTTTTATGTGAAATAGGATGTATAAATCGGAAGTTCAGTAACTTAAGATAAAAATTTGCTTACTAAGTTCTAATTATTATATTTTCTAAAATAATAATATATATGATCAGAATACACATTCTGAAAATATGTTTAGAGAGAGAGAAATATGAATATGTGCGTGATTATACTATTTTTCTCTTATCATGGTTTTTAGCCTACTGGATTTTTTCATGAAAAGTTTTTAACGAGACAATAAAGAACACGCGAATGTACATACTTAAAGGGAAATATTGTGATTCGAATTATGAAAACAATCATTTTTTCAGTCTTTAACATATATTGATGAGATCGAGATGATTGGTGAGACCAATGAACTACAGAAGAATGATGATGTACGTGTCCAACAAATTTGTTCAAGTGAAAATTTGGTGAACCTATTTACCGTAGCGTTTCCAACAACTATTTTTAAAAAGTTATTTCATCATATTGGATCGAATCATCTCGAAGATTTTAAATGATGTATTCATGAGAAGGAGTAAAGCGTGCTGCATTCTTTTTTCTTTAACCATGGTTTTTTCCACATAATTTTCTTGATAAAATTTTAATGATATATCGCATTTAAGTATTAACTATGACTAAGTTTTAATATTGTTTGTCAAATTTATGTACGTCAACATAATTGATATATCGATCGTATATATACATGCAAGTCTTGAATTTATTGAAGGACAATTTCGTCAACTTTGTCCGGTTAAGTGACAAATTTGCAGGTGATAAATTTGGCAAAAAAATTGCATGCAAACAGAATTAAATAATTAAACTAGTCGGCGTTCATAATATTATTTTCACCTTCCTTTGTTTTTCAAATATCAACATTATATCTGCCTTAGAAACCTTATCTTTCTTTCGATAAGGTTTGAATATATTAAAATGCACGTTTCAAATTTTCACGAAAAAATCATAAGTGTCAAAGCTTTTACCAAACAAATTAAATAATGTCAAGGGAGGGGCTATTAATGTGTTTCATTTTGGGCTGGGCTGATTATAAAACAATCAAACTTTATGAATCAAAAAATCTAAATCGTGTGATAGAGCCTCTAAATTACCCAAAAATCGTGCTTATTATTCTAACACAAAATTTAGAACATAGAATCTTATTAGTCGTGTCACAAAGCTTAATGATATTATAATGGACTAGCACACCCCATTTAAATTCATCCAATTTAAACCCATCTCGTTTAATCTTAAACCCATATAAACCCATTTAATTTTAGATTTCATATATCCTGCCCATTTAAATTTGCAATGACCTATTTAAACTCATTTAAAATTCATTCTAAAAAACAAAATAGTGAATCTATTTTTTTTATGAACAAACTCTTCATGTAAACGAAACCAGAAATAACATCTTTACAAAGTAAAAAAAAAATCAAAAACCTCAGTAATTTTAGAAGATCTATTCTCAGTAATTTTATGAAGATAAATTGCAATGGAGAGAAATCAAAGATGTAATTAATTAATAGAAACCATAAAAGATAGATTTATATCCTATACTAAACTAGGTAAAGTTCACAATTTTCAGCAAATTCTCTCTCTTAAAGCAGGAGTTTCATGTTAATCTCCAAAAAAAAGAGTGTTCCCAAGTGAATCTTACAAACAATTTGCTCGATGAAAGATAGACTAATTCAACAAAAGAAATGAAAAACATAATAGATGACCAAAGTAGAACTCTACTCAGCGATTCAGAAACTCAAGACTTGACCATAGTAAACATCGAATCAGGCCTAAAATTAAAGACCAAACTACACTAAGCGCATCGTCAAAGCTACGATAAACCCTAGAGACGAATTAAACCGAATCAAGACACGAATCGAACCTGAATCCAAGTTGGCGGAGAAATTGAAGAAGAAAATGTTCGGCGAGATTACTCGAACAGTACAAAATCTAAAAAAGCTTTTCTCTTTGAACGAACTAATCGATTTCATCGCCAGACAAAAATCAACACAAATCAATGGAAAATAAAAAACCCATCAACACAAATCGATGGAACAGCTCTCAGAGAGAATCGATTGAGTGTCTTAGTCCTTAATCGATTAAGTGTCTCAATGTTTTTGAAAAACCAACCTTTTCGTTGAGTCAAGCAATGGTGCAGCTCTGCTGAATTCGATGGAACCAAGAAAAATCCAGAGGAGAAGAGATTGGAGAAGACGAAAACCCACCAGGCCACCACCAGGATTCATCTAGAGAATCCGATTGGCTGCTCTCTCTCTTGTCAAAGGAGAAGAGATTGGCTGCTCGTCGAGTGAAGGAGGATACTGAAACCCTACAAAACTATGTCGTTTAGCAGACAAAACAAGGAAAATAAAATTAAAAGGCTACCCATTTATTTGTGGGTAAGCCCGTTTAATATATGAGTTTAATCGAGCTATACCATTTAATCTCATTTAAACATGCTATTTTTTTTACAACAAACTCATTTAATTAAAGGGACGTTTGTTCAATTGGGCATTTGTTGGCCCAAATATTTTAAATTGGACATTTCTCTCTGGGCTCTCGTAAGTAAGCATTTTCTGGATTTGCAAAAAGATGATTATACCCTTTCTGTAATTGTGAGCGGGATTGCTTCGATTTCGAAAATGGCGACTGGTGCTCTGAATTGACGTTTCTTCTACAGTTAAAAACTTTGTGTGGCTGGTAATTGAAGTTCTGTCTATTGGAAGTAGTGGATTAGGTTTAAGTTACACATTTTTGAGGATATATATGAAGATATAGGTTTCAGTGGACAACGGTGGAATAGTAAAAAAAAAATTCACTGAGGAAAACAAGTTGAGTGAAATATCGCTCAAAACGGTTTGATAGAGAATCTGTGTCAGTTATGAACGATGAGGTAAGCTAGATCAACTTGCTATTTTCAACTATCTCGTTAAGAATGGTAATTTATTTTTAAAACAAATAAACGTTGATCTTTTTTATATAGCTCTCTGTTAACGCATTAGATATGTTTAATATATTGTTCTGTAGTAAACCAGATCTCTAGTATATGATGATGTCGTGATGGTATACATACGTCAAAAAAGTGTAATGATCCCGATGCTTTTTGTTTATTTTCTTTCTTTCTTGTTTAGGAGGAGGCAGTTGTAGTAATCGTGATTGCAGGTAGTTGGGAAATCTCAGATGTTGGAGATTGGGATTTTGTTCTAGCAAAAGAATGCTATGCAAGGAGTGTCACTATGAGAATGTGCATGAGTTATGAAGACTTGATCTCTGATGTTAGTGATCAGTTTGAGCTGCAAGAAATGAACCTGCAACCAAAATTGAGTTATTGGCTTTCATGTCAGCTTTCGATGTTCTCGGTCAAGAGAAGGCCACTAGTAATTGTCACAACCAGAATGGGTGTAAGGAACTTTCTTATTGTTCGAAGACGTTCAAGTCACATAAATTTGCTGCTCTCTTTCGAAGCTATGCCTGTTGAAGGTAATGCTAGCACCAGTCTAAGGAAGGTTTGTGTTACAAACCAGGACAGGCAAAATGATCTCCATGGATCTCATGTTGAGGATGAGAACGCCGGCATTAGGATGTATAGCATAGAAACTGTTCCAAGCCAGAGCAGTGAAGGGACTAATGGAACTGGTGTTAGGCGCATGCTTTTTACTAGCAGTAATGAGAAAGGGAAAGGCGTGCAGATATATGATGTGGCCTGTGATACTATGGGGAGAGGGATAATTCGTGAAAATAGAGGTTTTAGTGATTGGGGAGCAGGATCCAGTGGTAGTGAAAGGCCAGTGCCAAAAAATAGTAATGAGAAAGTGATAAACGTTCAAGTAGATGATGCCGCCTGTGATACTGTAGGCGGAGAACGAACTAGTGGTGGTGATAGGGCGGAGCGAGAAAATAGTATGGACCTGTGGCCATGCACACATATGACTGGTATAATAAGTCTTGCAGATGCGGCTACTCCTTCACTGTCAGATTACTGCAGCAATTCTGAAGATGAACGTGTCCTTCGAGAATTTCAAGAATTGGAAAAGAGGCAAGAGCAGCTGAAAAAAAAGAAAGGAAAAGGGATAGTCGCTGAATATACAGAGTTGAATGTTCTTAAATCCAGAGTTGACATGAATGTTCTTGAAACTGAAGACTTGGTTGATCCTGAATCTAGAGAGTTGAATGTTGACTCTCATGAATGTTTCACAGATGGTGTTTCTAGTTCATCCTCAGAAGTAGATGCTGATTTTGATTATTCCATTTGGACTGATTCTATTCTTACTGACTATCGTGGAGATTTTGGAGGATGTGGTATAAAAGAAGGAGGGCCAATATTCGTAGCAGAACCTCAGGATGCTGAATGTGGTAGGACGCCAGAGGTGGCAAACTCTACGCTACAGAAAGAAACTGATGTGGGTGATGAGGTTCTGTCATATGTTACTACTGCAAAAAACCACTGTGTATCTATCCCAAACTTAAATCTGGACATTAACTATGACCAGGCATTGGCAACAGAAGATGTTGAACCAGTATTTGACGATGTCATTGACATGACCAACACTATGGTTGTGAAACTGTATTTGCTGAAGAAGATGTAATCTACATTGGGCGTGTATTCAAAGATAAAGAGCATATGCAAACAACCTTATCCATATATGCTATCAAACGACTTTTCCATTTCAGGCAAACATGATCTGACCCCGAAAGGCTTATATTTACCTGTGTTGATCCTAAATGCAGATGGAGAGTGTTTGGTCATGCTGTTTCTCAGAATTCCAAGAATTTTCAGATTCGTACTACTACCTTAACACACACATGCACAATTACATCAAGGGCACAATATGCGAAGCTAGCATCTGCAAAGGTTATTAGTTCTGTATTGCAAGGAAAGTATGCTAATGGTCGATTGGGCCCAAGAACAATTGATATCCCAGACATTGTCCTTGTAGAGCTGAAGGTTTTAGTCACGTATATGAAGGCATGGTATGCAAAAGAAGCAGCTGTTAAGAAAAGCAGAGGCAGTGATGAAGAAAGCTACAAGTTATTGGCTTCTTATATGTATTTGCTGAAGCAAGGGAACCCTGAGACAGTTTACAAATTGGAGCATACGCTTGAAGCAGATGAGAGTAAAAAGTTCAAATATTTGTTTTTTGCACTTGGTGGTAGCATTGCAGGGATCAAATATTGCAGAAAGGTCGTACTTGTTGATGGTACCGTTATCAAGTCGAAGTTCAAAGGTGTTTTCCTAGCTGCAAGCATGCAAGATGCAAACTTTCTAGTTTACCCAATAGCATTTGAAGTTATCGACTCTGAGAATGAACCTGCGTGGACTTGGTTTTTTAGGCAACTTAGTTTGGTTGTTCCAGATGATGAAGACTTGGTAATTGTATATGATCGGCACCGGGCAATCTATGCTGCAATTGGTCAGGTCTATCCAAAGGCTTTTCATGGTGCATGTGCAGTACACATAGAGAGGAATGTGAGACACTTTGGTTGGAAAGGACTCTCAAATTTAGTTGGAAAAGCTGCTCGTGCCTTCAACGTTGGTGATTTTAACTATTGGTATGATGAAATTGGTAGGAGAAGCCCCCGTTGTGCAGCGTACTTGCATGAAATTCCACTTAAACACTGGACTCAAGCCTATTGTGAGGCAAAAAGGTATAATATCATGAGCAGCAACATAGCTGAAACTTTAAATAGTGCAATAGCCAAGATATTAGAGCTCCCAATTGTAACTATGGTTGAATCCATAAGGACGAAGTTGATGCAGTGGTTCTGCATCAGACGAGCAAAGGCAAAAAAGCTGGCTGTACTTGCTGACCCAATCACACCAAATGTGAATAAGTTAATGCTTCGCTATCATGTAAAATCAGCTGGTTTAGCTGTTATAACTGTATCAGCTTGGAGTTACCAAGTCAGTACACCTGAGGGTAAGACGTACTATGTAGATCTTGAAAAGAAAACGTGCACTTGTCAAGGGTTTCAGAAGCTGTTGATTCCTTGTTGTCATGCCTTGGCTGCAGTTAGGATAAATGAGATTTACATTCCTTCACTTGTAGGGAAAATCTACCAGGTGACTGTTTTTAGTGATACATATGCGGAGCTAATATATCCTGTCCCTAATCAATGCGATGAAGTAATCCCTCCAATGGTGTTAGAAACTCAATTCAACCCTCCTACAAACCCACCAGGGCCAGGACGCAGAAGGAAAAGAAGGATTCCTTCAACTGGAAAACAAGTGGTAGAGTAGTATATTTAATGTTTGATTTCAGATTTTCAATTTTTGTCATACATACTCCTAACAGTTTGTGTTTGCAGGGAAATAAAAGAAAGAAATCTGGACCCCATAAGTGTTCTACATGTGGTGAAGCAGGGCATAACCGAGCTACATGCAAAAACAACATTGGATAATGTATTCTAGGATATGTTGATTAGGTTTAAGTTGTGTTTTGGCGTTTTTAACTTGGAAAGTAATTGCATATGTTGGTACAGAAATACTATAACCCGAGGAACCGTTTTTACCGCACCAAAGGCAGGAAATATTTTTGGTGGGAAGCAACTTTTTGTACATGCTCACTAGAATTGAAGCACATGTTGAAGGTGTGTCATTAACTTATAAACTTTTGGTAATATTGCGATGACTCTCAAGTTTGGAATTCGTATGTAAAAGCCATGTAACTAATTTCAATGTAATGTTGCAATAGCTTGTTGAACCGTAGATGGTCGTTTTATGAATATTGATGAACTCTAGCTATATGAAAAGTAAAGCTTTTGGTGTTTAATATAGATTATAACATAAAACAAAGGTACATGAAGAAACTTTGGTACCGATTTGAATACACATCATGATTTAGCCTAATACTGGTACATAAGACTGATAATAACAAAAAGTACTGCATACAAAAGGAGATGTGTCATATATGTTGATAGATTTAACATAACTCCAGAAAGCAAGAAACATACTTGAAGGCAAAACACTTGGAACAAAGTTGTAGGACATCGAAGTTATTAAGGTAACAGTTCGGGAGACCAACAAACTGAATTGTATGGGAATAAAAACTAGTATTCGGTGTACCCATATCTCTTATCTGGGTGACAACCATTTCTGCAATCTCAACTGCTTCCTCGACGGATGGGACCAACTTGAAGAACAAATTTAAAACTTCCATACCAGCGTCAAATAAGCCAGAACATATGAGGAACGTACCTAGAGCAAAGCGAGCATATATGATGTGGGGAGCTGCTGAACCAATAAGGTTAATAGACGTTTGTGAAGGTCCTTGTTGAGCAGCAAGGCGCAATCCTTCGACGTACTGGCCAGTCTTGTTTCCAGCATCTAAACATCTTAGTAAGAAAGGGCGATAGATGGAACCTTCATTAGCAAGTGGGCTTACAAAGATATACTCGTCAATATCGACTTCTTGTAAGACACTGTCATCAAACACAATGGTCTTGAACTTAGGACCAGACGCTATTAAAGAACCCAACTCGCGAAAACCATGATGGCCTAGGCGCCTAACAATATCTGTAAGCAATACTTGGGGAATGAAATCCATGGAAAAACTTTATGAGTGCAAGTGTTTTGATGAGATACAAGTGTTTTGATAAGGTACAAGTATAAGAATGTGGGTTGCGTTAAATAGAAGAGTCAAGCTGGGCATTCCTTCTGAAGCAAATAAGTACAACAGGTAAGGTACAATTAAATGATGCAATAATGTAAGCAGGTGAAACAGGGAGAGCAAGTGGGTTAGACAGTGAGGAGTGAGTTAAAGGATTATAGCGTGTTGTGGCAAGCCAAACTTATATGGTCGTGTCAATAAATAGTATCGGCAAAATATATTAAATAATAGAAGCAGAGTAGAGTATACTTCATTTATAATAGCAGAGAACATCAGTACATGAGAAGAAAGAGACTGGCCAGTACTTGACAAGAGAGTTTTTATCCAAAAAAAAGAACAGACTATGAAATCTGAAATGGAAACATATATGACTTAAAAAACATATATTAACAAAGAAGCAAATACATTACTGAAAACCAGTAGAAAAAACAATTCCAGCAGCGGTTCGTGAGAGAGCAGGGACCACACATTGGGATATGGAGATATTGCCAAGTGTTTGTATGAGTCCGTATTTTAAGAGGACCAATCTGCATAATCTGGCGAAATACTGTGCTTCCAATTGCATCTGCAACTTCAAAAGAACCAACATAAGCTACAAATGTATCAATGTTCTGAATGGCATCCTCATAAAACCCAAGGCAAAGTTGCAGCAGAGCTCTTGCAAAGGAAGCATGTGGTGGACCATTATGTAGGGTCTGTAAGAGTTGCAGAGCTATTTCTGCGTGGCCATCTTTCGTTGCTAGTTTCAAGCTCTCAAGATAACAAGCTGTTGGATTACGTGCTTGTAAGCAACGAGTAAAAAAGGACGGTAAGGTGAGTTAAGGTTAATAAGATTTGCATTTGAGAAGAGGAATTGCAGGGAAATAGTATGGAGTACGGTTGGAGTGTAGGCAAGACTGCGGTAAAACTTCGAAGTTAAAAGCATACCCGAAATATCAGTAAAACTTGAAAGCCCAACTCGAGAAATAATCTCAAGAGCGACATGAATATCTAATTTGTCTATGAAAGGTGAAAACTAGGTTTATTTTGCTCTAGTCTGAATATTAACAATTGACATATTGTGCTGCTTTCAACCAATTATACAGATGGAGTCATTTATTGTTTCTAATTAGGCTAGTGGGAGCAGTTATTATATATAAATCTTAGTGTACGTAAGGAATATAATATGTACGTTCATTTAATAAAAAACTACAAGAACCAGAAATGAATTTATGTGTGGGATCTATAGTGAAAGATTTATGAAAGAGTAATGGACTAAAAGTCTACATAATTTGACAATAAGTACAGAAGGAATAAACGCGGGTACATGCGAACAATAAGTGATAACAAGGAGTTGATAACGTACAGGGAAATTGTAACATCTGATGAACAAAGAGAGAAATGACATTGATTAGGTA
This sequence comes from Turritis glabra, assembly GCA_900406565.1. NCBI lineage: Eukaryota > Viridiplantae > Streptophyta > Magnoliopsida > Brassicales > Brassicaceae > Turritis > Turritis glabra. The sequence goes on along the minus strand of OVBN01000243.1, from coordinate 2,619,333 downwards.
GGCCGAAGATGCAAAAATAGCAGAATCATCACAAAAGTTAAACCATCAGCATGAAAGTCAAACTTTGGACACATACTCTTCATATAGATCAAGGGCATACCGCAGACGGAGGTTATCTACCTGCTCAGGGGTGAGAAGCGACAGGGTGTCATGAAGACCATAAGCGTGCAGCTCCATAAACTTGACTGTCAACGGACCACAGTCACCACCACGTTTATTCTGTGCAAGACCTGAGGTTCTGCTGAACGTGAAGCCTACTGCTGGCCAGGAAGGTAATATCAATCCTAACACAGAGTGAATGAGCTGCGGTAACTGCTGAGCAAAAGGGGTCATCAAAGACACAACTTTACGGGCGGAAGTGAAATCTTCGAAAGAGTCCAGTATGTTGATATGACCAGATGTAAGATCTACTTGCAATGTGACCCAATGACGCTTACCCCAATTCATAGGGAGATAAACAACATCAACATCTCGGATCCATTCAAGAATGCGATGTCTATATATCACCTCTCCACGCACATAAGCTATAAGCATAAGATGCCACATGACTCCACCACTGGCTGGTTGCTGTTTGAAGCATATAAACTTGTTGGTGATAATGGAAGCAAACATGGAGTCAAGCACCGTCATTCTGTTCTTTGCAAGGAAGGCATTATGCTTTTCCCAGACATATCCGACCAACATATCAATGTGCTGAGCAAAAATGACCAAAACAAAGCAGTATTGCTTATGATATGAAAGTGTATAATACAAAACAAAAGAAGTTATTTAGAAAACCAAATAAAGCCAGATAAGACACTTACCAAATTAGAAATCCATTTTTGCGACCCCAAAATATCATTGAAAAAGGTATGAGGAAAATGCTCTCCGCGAATAATGTATTCCCTGTTAAGCTTGTATAAGAGTGCTAGTATGGAACGTGAATAAATGCAATTGGATACACACAAAAAGCTAGAAATACAACAATAAGACATACCTCTCACGGAATCTACGCAGCTTTGCAAGAAACTGTTCAAGTTTCAAGGAATTAATTTTCTCTAGGGTACTGAGAACTAAAACTGACCCTTTCTCTATATCATCTTCAGAGACAATCTTTCTGCTCCTGAGATTATGAGCTGGGCCAGCAGTATTAGCGCCAGGTGCATATTCAGCCTTGCATATTCGGATTTGGGGAGTCTGCCGTGAGTGACGTAGCTTTGCAATAGGAGATTCAAGCAGAGGAACTATTGCAAGGCATCGATTCTGGACAGACAAAGATTCTGAAGCCATAATGAGGTCATCTTCATTTTTTTCAGAGCCAACCGTTCTGCACCTGAGATTATGAGATGGGCCAGCAGTATTAGCGCCAGCTGCATATTCAGCCTTGCAGATTCGGATTTGGGGAGTCTGGAGCGAGTGACGATGCTCTGCATTAGGAGATTCAAGCAGAGGAACTATCGCAAGGCATCGATTCTCAAGAGGCAAAGATTCTGAAGCCACAATGAGGTCATCTTCATTTTTTGTGATTTTTCAGAAGGAGAACTATGATTTTCATGGCCATCAATGGGACATAGATCAAGAAAGACATCAGCGGGAGGATTTACTAAGACAAACCTGTTCTCAGAATTTGCCTGCACATTGAACAGAGAAAAAGACAAACAAGACTTAAAGAATGAGTAGAAATACAATATTTCTTTCTCAACAAATAAAACATAGAAAAAGTATTTAAATAAATGAAAGATCAAAACGTAAGCAAAATACATACACCATCAGTAGTCGAAGATCCAAAAGAGGATGATAATTTTTTGCAGGAAAATGCAGGAAGTTGCTTTGATAAAATTGGATCGAGATTAGAAGAAATCATGTGTGTGGTACGAGAATTACTCATTGCTTCCTGCATCAACGAATTTCTGCCTGACATTACCTGTGATACAATAGGGTAGTAACAAAGTGAACATCTGTATACAGAAAATGAAAGCATCATAGACAGTGGACATTTAAGTAAGTGAAACCTCTGCTGCAGTTTTCTTCTTTGCACATCTTGGATGCGCAGCTCGCTTTGATGTACAACTGATGGAGGCATGATGTTGAACATCACCAGCAGACTCATCAGATTTCTAGAAAAAACCAGAAGAAGTTATTAGAAGAAAGGCCAGTAAGTTTTAGTTGGTAGGTTTAAACTGTAGCTCACTCACATCAAAACATTCTTTCGCATCACCACTGCAAGAGTCCAAAGAATTAGGAAACCTGCTTTCTTTAATTGATTTGCCACGTCCATGGACATACACTTTGTCAATCGGCAAAGGGTGTTCATTCAGACTGCTACCACTCCTACAACTAGAGAGTCCCTGAAGAAAAGCAGCACTTGAACGAGTCACACGCATCAGTGAAGATGCAGAGGCTGATGCAACCTGAGAGGAACACCGAACAGGTATACATCAATAATAGAATCATCAGATTTAAAGGAAAAAAAAAAAAAGTTATTAAAAGAAAAGGCAATAGTTGAAGTTCAGAGCTTCACATTGTACCTCACACGTAGCGGAGAGTTTTTTTGCAAACACACTTGTAGAGTTCAAAGAAGTAGAACTCTGCTTGTCCTTTCCTTTGTCGTTTGCATATACAAACACTTTGCCAATGGATGGAGATTGGCTATCCAAACTGCTACCACTCCTTGAACTAGAGAGTCCATAAAGACCAGCACAACCTGAGCGTGTCAGACGCGACGCCGAACGAGTACAGACTGATGCAACAGGAGATGAACTATTTCCCTCACATCCAGTGTGTTTATCCGCATACGTGGCATTAAGCAGGAGCTGGCCTAAGTCAGCAAGTAAAGACTCTTTAAAATCATTCAGCTTTAACGTGACAATACCATCAACATCCTCAACACTATTAAAAACGTTGGCCGTTTTATGACGCTTTCTATGATCTCGTGGGGAATGAGACTCGGAACAAGACCTTCTAGATTTTATACTTTGCTGCTTACGCTTTGAAGAAGAGTACAGAGAAGGTAGAGATGCATCGCCTCCAAACGAAAAGGATTTGTTAAACTTATAACCTGAAGAAACAAGGGTTTCTAACAGCTGAACTTTTGGGTCACCTTCCCCAGTTGAACAGAAATCAGAAACTGCTGACAGGGGGAACATCACCTTTAGCTGAAAAACAACATGACGAAATTGTTATCAGGAAAGAATATGTATTTATCAGTTATAAAATCTGAAACATGAGGGCTTACAGATGGATCATGCTTAACAGACAAAATGTTGGAGGTATGGTATGACTTGCACTTGCGAAGACATTTAACAGGTCGGTCGAGAAACGTTGATTGATCTTCAGTACAAGGCAGATACTTGAGAAGCAAAGGGATTGATTTAAATGCTAAGAGCTGAATGGCAAGAGGGAACCCATGAACAGCAATCGAAACTTGTTTGAGTCTTTTTATAAGAGAGGGCTTATCTGGTATGTAATCTCCAATCTTAACCATTCTCAGCAGTCGTTTGAACGAATGTCGACCCCAAGGGTACTGAAGGAAGAAGTCAACATCTTTAACCATTTCAACAACATCTACTGATGGTTTAACTGGTTGTGTTCTGCACAGAAGTATTCCTTCAACAATAACAACTAGCGCTAGTCTAAACTTCCGCCAAACAGGCATAGATGGCTCAGACTTCAACAAGTCCACAAGGCCTGCAACAGTTATTCCCCCAAGCTTACGGCCAATAAGTGTATACCAGTAAGGAGCAGAACCATCTACATGAGTAGTTGCAGCAACTAGTTCTGTTGCAGGTGGAAAAGGCGCACATGACAGACTAGTCAATTGTTCAAACTCCATCAACGATAAACGCAAAGGTTGGCCACCAAAAATAAACCACATTTCATCGCTATTAAAAGTACAAAGCTGTCTACATAACATCTGGTGCACAAGCTGGCCAGAGAGAGAGCAGTACCGAAGAGGAAACAAGAAAAAAGCAACAAGAGGAGATGCCAACAACATGTCTAGCTGAGGCTTCCCATCAAGGACTTGTAAAATGTCAATTAGGTAGCGAGCCCTTGAATATGAGTTGATACGAACAAGATGACCAGGATAACGATTTGCAGCAAAAATCCTTTCAGGAAGGTCACCTAGGTAGAACAACAACATACAAAATATATATATAAAAAAAAAAGACAGAGAAAAAAACTAGAGACAACGGAAAGTAAAAAAAGCAATAAATTATTGGATCAACAAAAACAATGATAAAATATTTATAATGCCGAGAATGAGCAAAAACGTACATAATAAAATTGAAAAAAGAATAAAACTAAGGGACCCTAAGGGCCAAAACCAAAACAAACCCAAACACAATTGAGTAACCAAGTTATGTAGCATAAAGATAACAAAGAACTTTATCAAACAATATACCCTACACAATCAGTACACATAGGCAACCGGGCAAGGAAAAGAAATATGCATTAACAGTAAACCCTAAGGGCCAAAGCCATATGGAACCCAAGCATTATTGATTAATAAAAAAATGTAGTATAAACACAACACACATCATAGAGGAACAAGCAACATACAAAAAACAATGAGAGCCAATGGCAGGCAGTCAAAAAGTAGCTGATTTTGAAGATAAATTAAACTCTATAAGGGCACAATGCAAATGGACAGCAAGCGGGGAGATAAACTAAACCCTATAAGGGGACAATGCAAATGGAGACCAAACGGGAAATAAACTAAATCCTATAAGGGGACAATGCAAATGGAACCCAAACGGGAAGATTTTCAGATCCTATAAGGGCACAATGCAAATGGAACCCAAGCGCAGAGATAAACTAAACCCTATAAGGGCAAAACGCAAATGGAACCCAAGCAGGGAGATAAACTAAACCCTAGAAGCGCCACAGAGATCTTACAAAAACTTTGAAAAATATACTTATCTTGATAAATCAAACGCATATTGATATAAGAGAAGACAGAAAGCGAAAGTCAAACAAAGAGAGTAGAGTAAGGAAAATCGTTTAAAATCGTTCAAGAGTTGTACCTGATGAAATTGAGGTATTACGTTGGGTTGCAGAGGAAGACATGTGATCCAATTGAACCTACAAACGAAAGGTAAAACTTACAATACTTTTAAAGGAAAAAAAAACACCAAAAAAAACACAGAGAAAAAAAACAATTAAAAAGAATATTGATCTCCTACCTACACACGATGGAAAGTGGTTGAGGATGGTAGAGTTCCAACCAAAGTTTGCGATTTGAATCCTCCGACTTGCAGATCCAAGTTTGCGATTTTATGCAGAGAATTTAGAGATCGAAGTTGAGGGAAACGGAGAGAGATCGAAGTTGAGGGAAACGGAGAGAGGGAGGAAAAACAGTGACCCGAGAGAGAGAGAACAGGTCGAAGTTAAGGGAAACGGAGAGAGGGAGCAAAAACAGTGACCCGCGAGAGAGAGAACAGGTCGAAGTTAAGGGAAACGGAGAGACGGAGCAAAAACAGTGACCCGCGAGAGAGAGAACAGATCGAAGTTGAGGGAAACAGAGAGAAGGAGGAAAAACAGTGACCCGTGAAAGAGAAAAGATTTGTTTTCAGACTGAACGAGGAACATCAAAGCGACAAAGGCGAAAACAAAACAAAAACAAATCTAACATCCTTCGGATATTGATTCAAAAAAAGGACAGAAACGTCTTTTTCCAATAAAAAAAATGCCTGAAACGGAGAGTACAAACAGAAATACCTAACCAGACAATACCTTAGGGAAAAAATATTTTTTTCTAATTAACTCTTTAATTAAATGGGTTTCGAGACCCATATTAACATCACTAAGCTGGAGGCACTTTTGTGTTTTTCTTAATTTGTTTCGGTTATGTCCTTTGAATAATAAATAGATGTTAAATTCATGTTTGCTTATATAGTTAATGAGTGGGTGGCTATATATGGTTTCTGATGGTTTTTTAATATGCAAATTTGCTCCAATTTATTTAATTAGGATATGGTTTTTTGTTAACCTGAATATTTGCAGGCTACTTATTTTATGAAAAGAAGGCTAATAATCATTGTAATGGCTTTGTTGATTTTGTAAACATAGCCTTCAAAGAGAAACAGTGGCAAGAAGCTATTACTCTATACTCAGACCAGGTGGTCACGTACTCAATTATTTATTTTCCTTTTATTCTACAGTTACGCGACCATTTCAGATTATGATCAGCACATAACTTTTGATAGTTTCGAGATGGTCGGTCGACTTAATGTAGTAATAGGTGACAAAACATAAATCTTCAATGTATGTTTGTTGCTAAAATGAGAATTTCGAGATATCAAAAGCAATTGGATGGTGTTAAATGTTTTTGATGATAACGTAAACAGAAGCTATTTTCTTCATTTTATAACATTTTTCGTCCAATTCAGTTTTCTGAATGGTAAGTCTAAATTAAAATTAATTTGTATATTTTTTTAGCCTTTTTTATCTAACTATTCCTAAACAAATATTTTTAACAGTTATAATATTGTATAAATGTTGTAAACATTTACTAAAACAATTTTGGTTCCAGAAATCGGAAGTTTAAACTACGTTTAAAAACTGACTATATATATATTTTGGTCTACGATCTGAAAATATATACAAATCTAGGCCTATAATTTTGTAGTAAAAAAAAATGTATTTTATAAAAGTTTATTAATTTCTCAACTCAATCAGCCACATAACCACTGAGACGGTCATTGGTCAATGCAGTTACAATTCCATCTGTTTTCTGGCTGAGTTTTATATATTTCTAACTTCTTAATTAATTTTTATTTATTGATTTTATAGTCGAGGTTAATAGTTTATTGCCAAATCATTTTCATGAGTCATGAATCATGATAGTTGACATGCTTCCTCCGGCGTTCAGTTTGCCGCATAAAGAACGAATAAACAAAAAAAAGGAAGAACCACAACTCCAAATGTGTAAGATTTTATATAATATAGTTATTTACTATTCTAATGTCCAACGTAACGTACTTTTTTCGTAAGAATCATTAGGTCTAGATTCAATGTTCAACCAATGCAAACAATTTTTAGAATAATCAGTCTTTGAATATTAAAACAAACTGAATTTTGTCGGGAAAAAGATAACAAACTGAATATACTAAACACGTATTCATAAACTATCAAACACACCTATATGTTACTGAGCTGATAGATCATCCGGACTGAAGTTTCCCATTGGCTTGTTAAACTCTAGAGTTTAGTTAGGGTTCGAATTAATCTTTAAAATACTAAGAATATTTTAGATATATAATTTATTTGAGTATTATTAATAGGAGTTACCACTACATTTGCCATTACAAGATACCAAATTTATGAATATTATGACTGATAATTATTTATGGGCCAATAGAGTTGGTTATAGGAGTAGAGATTTTTATACTTGAAAATATTTATGATGTGGTCGGTCTAATCCATATATGACCATTGGCAAGTTATGCTAAAGTTAGATTACACTCATCAAAAGATGTTATTATAGTCTTGTATCAGGTAGTTAACTACATTTTGACTTACAACAGAACCAAGAGGTCAGAATTTTATATCATTAATAATGCTATTATTGATATAATCGTCAAAATATATTAATTTGAATTTTGGTAGAGTTAGCCCAAAAAGACTATATTCAGATAACAACATGAAATGAACCTTCCTGTCTATAGACAATATATGAAGTATATAATGTTTGACTGTTTCTTAATTGATGAAAAAGTGTTGTTTAATTTTATAGTTACACAAAGAATAAAGAGTGGTAGTAAGAAAACGAAAGAATAATCGGTTACTCCGTATGACTCATATACTAGTTTAGAATTTAATTCAAAATTCATATACTAGTCACAACTTTAAAACGAAAAGTAACGATTTTTATTTTATTTCAATCATATTACTTTTTCAAGAATCATAAAGAGACAATGTATTCGTCTTGAGGGTGAGAAGTCAAAGAGTGACCGGGTCCGACGGTGTGATAGTCAACAAGTTCACCGGTAAGCATCACTTTATTATAGAAAATTTAGTGGGACTCACAGCCGATCACCGGTCAGCAATGTGTGAGGTATCCCATTAATCTCGTTGACTTAGCTAAACCATTGTCTATTTTCTTTTAAAGGATATTTAATTCGTCTGTTGATGCTATTGGAGAAAGAAGTGTATATATAAAACTAAAGTATAGATAAAAGTCGTGAAATACTTTATTGTAAAAACGTTAATTTGTGATAACATTTTTTTTGTCAAATTTCAATTTTTGGAAAAATGGTTCGCAGTCAATTTAAAAGTTTCTTCACAAACCCTTTTAACTACTTTCTCGGTCGTTTCATATTGGAATTTCATTCACCTGTCCATATACATTAAGTGCTGGTGTTAATGTCAATTTCGATTCAGAACTCGAGTAAAAAATAGGTTTTACTCTTTTCCATATCCAGATTAAAACTTATTTTTGGAGATTACCAAAAAAAAAAGAAGGTTTTACTCTATTCATGCACACGTATATATATGCTTGGAGAAATTTTTTCATTAAGGAATCTGGGAATGAAATCATGATTAAAAGGTAAGAAAAGGGTAATTTTGTTACTTAAGACTTCGATAAAGGCTAATAATGATTAAATTTATCAAAGAAAACTCAAACCTTGATTTTGCGATTTATATGATGAATCTTTCAACAATTAAATTGTTTATATTTTGATATATTACACTCATGTTTAGGTAATACATACAATGTATCGAGTATTAACAAAATTCAACAAAATGTCGTACATGTTTGAGTTTATATATGTGATTTAACAGGCATTAAATAGAAATAAAGCTTCCAATAATTTCAATCACGTGGGAAGCCGCGATTTCATTGCGAACGGTGAGATTCATTTCTATTTTCTGATCTATTAATTCTATGAACAAGTCAAAAGTCTTTCTTATAGAAAAAGGGAAAAAGAAAATATACTAATCTAGTCCAAAAATAGTGTAATCAATATTCCATCTATAAAAGAATTAGTTGCAAATAATTCTTCCCTAAAAATAGGTTTTTCTTCTCCAAAGCTCATATATTGACTTGATCAACCAAGGATTCAAAGTTTTACTAATTGGGACAAAGTCTTTGAACAAACTTCGTAGATTAAAGTGCTTTTTTTAGAAAAGAATATTCGTAGGTGAGGTTTTTGCAGTAGAGTAGATTGGTCAGTATTTCTTTTATAATCCACATATGTCTAACTAAACCCTTTTAACGAAAATGGAAAAATAATCCACATAACAATAGGATGATTTATCTATTAAAATACTACAACAACTCGATTTTATTCAGCTATTTCTCATTGTGCAAGTGTAATGATATACTCTTTTTTCGTTTCTGTTTAATTGTTAAAATACTTTTGTTGTCTAATCATTCTGTCTCAGAAAACCTTTTCCGTTTCTATGTTTATTTGATAATCCTAAACTTATTAGGGTATATGAACTAACTAACAGTTTATACTACTAATTAGGTAAATGACTTTGATATAAATAAATAATTTTATTATTGCTTACAGTGAATTTTATCTTCAAATTGTTATGGATTTTGTGTGTGATATAAAAAAAATAACATACGTACTATAAAATAACATTTATTTATAATACGGACTTTTTTTTTTAAAGAATTTATTTATAATACGGACTTGCTCTTTGTCCGATAACACGTTACAATATTTTACTATAATGACATAGTGTCGCTCGTATATAGATAGATATTTTGGTGACCTCAGACAAAAGTACTGTATTTTTTTTTTTTACTATTTTGCTGCCATAGTCATTTAGTTTAGTTCTCCTGCAAGTGACTACCACTGAAAAAGAAAACGAAACGTATACCTCAAAACATTACGTAATATAGCTAGAAGAATCAACCAAATTCTTAAGAAGAGCAGCAAAACAGCAAGGGGTGGCAATAATAAAATTTTAAGGAAACAAATAAAATGTCTTTAATAAACCACAGCCCCTCGTTGACAGCATTGCTCCTCTGGTAAGCAACAGTAAAGTTGTATATTTTCGAATTGTATGATCCAGTAAAGTTGACTCGTCTATAATATAATACAAAATGGTTTGGTCGTATGAGACGTTTATTAATAATGTGGATCCATGTAGACAAATGACGTCGACACTGACGCAAAACGAACTAAAACAAATCTCCACAAATATCTTTCCACGAGAATCCAAATTTAAACCGATATTATTGTTTGTCCAAAAAAAAAACCGATATTATTAAGTAGAAACAGGCATAAAACAAATATAGACACACAACAATATTGTCTTTACATAACAATATTATTATTAGAAAATACGAGAAAGTTATATTTATATATTAGTAGAAAAAATTGACAATATCTGAGTCCACGTCAAAACCCTTTTTGTAGCCGAAGCATCTGGTTCTCTATCCTCGTCTCTAACCACATACTCGACAAAGTATCTCTCTTTCTCTCTCTTCTAAGATATCTTCTTCTTTACCTCTCTATATATGGATGATTAGATATGGTACGGAACAATCACTCGCACACAAACACACACTAGATAGAGGGTTAGATACGTACCTTTTCTTATCCGGCTAAGTAACATATCCTCTTTTTTACTAGGGTTTCGGGAATTCGGATTACAAATATAACATCAAGCAAATCATCATCCGTACGTACTCATACTTTTTAACAAAAACACAATCCAAGTTATCAATCAAGATCTTAAGATATCTCTAGAGAGATAGAGAGAGATGTTTCGTTTTCCGGTAAGTCTTGGAGGTCCACGTGACAATACGAAGCCGTCGGATGAGCAGCATCATCGGGCGGTGGTGGATGAGGTTGACTTTTTCCGATCGGCGGAGAAGAGAGATAGGGTTTCACGTGATGAACAACACATTATCGCCGACGAGACTCATAGGGTTCATGTTAAAAGGGAGAATTCACGTGTTGATGATCATGACGATCGTTCTACGGATCATATCAATGTAAGTAGTTGATTACTTCATTTTAATCTTAATGTTTTTTTCATACCGTCCCATCATTTTCTTTTTGTCAATATCATTTGATTACTGCGGATTTTAGTAATCAAATTATTATATAGATGGCAAAATTGTTCATTAAAGTTTCTATGATAATTGTAAATAGATTGGACTTAATCTTCTCACTGCGAATACGGGAAGCGACGAGTCAATGGTGGATGATGGATTGTCTGTGGATATGGAAGAGAAACGTACAAAGTGTGAGGTACACTTATTATTCAATTAGTACAGCTCATTTTTGAATAATAAACCAAAAAATACAAGTAACTCATTTTATTATCTCTAATTATTTTCCTTTGAATTAGTTTCCGGAACTTAATTAAACACCAAAATGTTTATCGTACGAACAAAAGATAAATAGATTGTCAAAATCCAGAAAAATAAATAGATTGTCAAAATCCATCAAAACGGTATATTTTTGTACTAAATCTTGACAATTTTATTGTACTAAATAGTTTTTATACTAAAACTAACAAACAGATCAGTCAAATTGTTTTTGCTACAAATTATTTTTTATTTCTTAAGATTTAGTATAATTGTGCCGTTTTCATAGACTTTGACAATCTATTTGTTAGTTTTATTTTTTGTTCGTATTGGTTCGTAATATAGACATTTTAGAGATATTTACTTTAAATATACTAGTTATATAATACTTCATTAAAATGAAATAAAAAACTAGAAAGATTTACATTTTCTTAACTAGAAATTTTTAATGTCTGATATATGATTTTGTTTAATAATACAATGAAGAATGCACAACTTCGAGAAGAGCTTAAGAAGGCGAGTGAAGATAATCAAAGACTAAAGGAAATGCTAAATCAAACAACCAACAACTTCAACTCCTTGCAGATGCAACTTGTTGCTGTCATGAGGCAACAAGATGATCATCATCACCTGGTAATTAAGACTCTAACTCATATTAATCTTTTATTTAATAAATTATAATAAATACCGATCAAACTCCTCCCAAGTTTAGTTAGTTAAGGTTTTCAAATCTTGTTTTCATCAGGCTACGACTGAGAACAAAGACAACGCCAAGAACCGACATGAAGTGCCTGAAATGGTTCCGAGACAGTTCATCGATTTGGGACCGCCAACTGATGAAGTATCGTCCGAGGAGAGGACGACCGTTCGGTCAGGATCTCCTCCATCGCTTCTAGAGAAATCTAGCTCACGTCAAAACGGAAAGAGAGTGCTAGTAAGAGAAGAAAGCCCAGAAACCGAATCCAACGGCTGGAGAAACCCTAACAAAGTTCCTAAACACCACGCGTCCTCCAGCAATTGCGGTGGCAATGGCAATGGAAATGGAAATAGCAATGTAATCGAACAATCGTCCGCCGAAGCCACCATGCGTAAAGCTCGTGTCTCGGTTCGTGCTCGATCCGAAGCTCCCATGGTAAAACTAATTAATCTTCCTTTCTAGACTATATAAAGATTGATCTCCACAATTTTGTTGGAGGTTAATTAACCTCAATGACATTGTTTTATAGTTAAGTGATGGATGTCAATGGAGAAAATACGGACAGAAAATGGCGAAAGGAAACCCGTGCCCTCGAGCTTATTACCGTTGCACAATGGTCAATGGATGCCCCGTTCGTAAGCAAGTACGTTATCTAACCCTATATTTCTAAACATTTCATGCAACTAATATGTTTTAGCTATAGGGTTCAATCAAGAGTACAATATGTTGATTTAATGTATTTCTAACTAATTAATGATAACCCTACAGGTGCAACGTTGCGCGGAAGACAGAACCATTCTCATAACAACCTACGAAGGAAACCATAACCATCCATTACCTCCAGCGGCTATGAGCATGGCCTCGACCACAACTGCAGCTGCAAGCATGCTCCTCTCAGGCTCAACCATGTCGAGCCAAGATGGTTTAATGAACCCAACAAATCTCTTGGCTCGAACCATCTTACCGTGTTCCTCAAGCATGGCCACTATCTCAGCCTCTGCTCCATTCCCAACCATTACGTTAGACCTCACAGACTCATCCAACGGTAACAATCTAACCAATAACCCGTTGATGCAATTCTCTCAACGGTCTGGTTTCGCGGAGTTGAACCAATCAGTTTTGCCTCATATGATGGGTCAGGCTTTGTATTACAACCAACAGTCTAAGTTCTCGGGTTTACATATGCCGTCTCAGCCGCTGAACGCTGGCGAGAGCGTTAGCGCCGCTACTGCCGCCATCGCCTCAAATCCCAACTTTGCTGCGGCTCTGGCTGCAGCCATAACGTCTATTATCAACGGTTCGAATAATCAGCAGAATGGGAACAATAATAACAGTAATGTTACGACGAGCAACGTTGACAATAGGCAATAACATTTTTTTATAAGTTTTAGTTAGGGCCTTTTTATCGGTCGATTTTGTTTTTGCTTTTGTTTTTGTTTTACATTTTATTTTTAGTTACGGCTTTTTTTGTTTTTCTTTTCTTTCCTGAACAAGAAGAGTCTTGAGAGCAATTTTTTTTCTCGTTCCTTGTGTATGATCGACAAAAGTGTTCAAGGATATAAATTGCTTAACTTTTCCGAAAGCAATTATGAAGTCAAATACGCATCTTGGACTCTAGAAACTCGTAGACCCGTCTATGTGCCATTGTGAACCAATTCGATATGTCTTGTGCCATTTAGACTAATACAACTCGTAGTTATAATACGGGTTGAAAAGCCATAAGTCTTGATCAAAACGTATAATACCCACAGATGGATTGACTAAGTCTCTGAATTTGTTATGGTAACCTTGGTCAGATCATCCGAATCAGCTGTGACACTTTTGGTCATCCCCAAACCGTTTTAAGCATAGAATGAAAATGTCACAGTTGATGTTCGGACTGAATCGATATGTCAAGTGTCGCATTATTTTAAATGTTGGTTAAATATATAGTTTTAAGAGTCAGGATTGGACTGGATTTTGGAAAAGTGATCAGAATGAGTCCATACCCAAATAAAATCGTAGTTGAGAAACTAGGATATCTAATATTTCATTTGTCAAATTTTATTATAAAGTAAAATATACTATATATTTTTTAATCAAATCAATAGCTAGTAGTCACATCTTTTATGTGCTTTCACTAGTTTTTTATACTTTACTAAACTATAATTTTTAATGCCTAAAATGGGAAATAGTAGTTAGACACTAATATAGGGGTTAAATAAGCAATTATGAAAAAGTTGAAACTTTAAGGAAACGTGTGTTTTAGGGTCCCACGCAGCGTCAACAACGTGAAGACGTTTGCTTGTGCTACAACTCTAAGCAACCTTTATATTTTCCATTCGCAGCAAACAACCAATCTATTATTTATTTGTGCAAGAAACAAAATCCGTTTTACCTTTAACATTTTCTTGTAAAAATTCCAGAGATGAGTGTGTTTATATGTGAATGGAGATAATATTAATATATTATTTTGAATCATTTCTATTATTCTATGAGGTATGCACTCATTAACTAGAGATCAGAATAGAAATGGTATTATTACAGTGACGAAGTTGTTTCAAAGACGTTACTGTTTAAGAACGGGAATATTGCTAAGCTGGACCCAAGCATGGGTGCAACGTGAAGCGTACCTAATGCGAACAAACCCCAAATAGAATATAGATATTTTTTCATCAGTTAAAAAAAATCATGCCAGTTCTTTAGTTTTCTTACTGTCAATGTCTATTTAAAAAATATAAAATATTAAAATTGAAATGATAATTTTGAATTTTCATTGTTTATGTCATCGTTTAAAAACTATATTGTCTAAGATAATATTTTTACTCTTTTATTTTATTTTTTATATCCTTTTTGAAATTTCCAACATTTTAGTAATTTTTTTACTACGATTTCACTTATTTTCTAGATTTTTATCTAATATTAGGACCAATTACAGACGCTTATCTTTTATTTCTTTAAAGAATATATATTTTCTACAAGACTATATATATATATATATATAGACATTAATTAATTGATAAAAAATTTAGTTGAGTAAAATAAATTAATACATATAAGGTTCTTTTATGAAAAGAGACATATAAGGCTCTTCCTTGCACACTTCAAATAGAATGAGTTTGATGTGGAAAACAGACTTAACCAAGATATTATAAGTCATAACTATGTACTTAAAAGAAATTGAAAAGAAAACTTTATACTCACTATTTAATTTATCCAAGATTTTATGCAAAATGTTACTAACTTATACATAAATTCAAGAGAACAATTGGGGTCAAGATGAAAATAAGATATACTCCAAGGGTCGACAGATTAGGGTTAAAAGTTTGAATATTTTATTTTAGAAGAAATACAAAACGGATTTTGCTGATCTGTCCGGGTCCACGCATAGCAAGCAAGGTTTCATAAACGTGACGCTTGCTTATGAATCTAATTCACATTTATAACTTTTAATTTAATACCTTCATATACTTCAAAAGTTTCCATTCGCAAGCAACAACTAAAATTTATTATCAATTAATTGGCATTGACAGTAAGAAAAGTTGAACTTTATTATGTTTCTCTTGAGAGTTTCTCTCTTTTAAGTCATTTACGTATAAATATAAACCCCTACACCATTCTTCTTCGTCTTGTCAACTTAAAGCTTCTAAGAATCTCTACTCACATTTTCTCTGTGAGTGTTCTTTTACTTCTTCGCTATTTTCCAATTTTCCTTTATTTCCTCTAAAAAATTATAGGAACTATTGAATCATTTAATTTCTGTTTGTTATTATGTTTTTTTTTTTAGACTCGATTGTACTTTAGTTGTTACTTTTTGTTTCCTCTGTTCTCACTTGAATTTTGGAATATTTTTCTGGGTTTTACATAAGATTCTTCACTTTAAGAACTATTTGAAGATTTGATTGGAAGCAATATTCGGTGATAGAATCTGAGTTTGTTTGATTCTGGTGTGGGGCTTATATCTGACTTTTTTTTGTACCAATACCTTTTCATTTTTACATCCTCTTTTTTATTGGCTTGAAATTTTGAGGGATACCTTATAAATAAATAAATAGGTTTACACATACCTTAAGTATGTTTAATCCCTATAATCTACTTATTAGTCGACTTAACATTTTCTTAATGTTGCATTTGTTGTAGCCTCCTTCATCTCTAGAACATGTAACAACTAGAATTTTATGTGGCTGTTCTTTAACTTGATGTGAGATTGTTTTTGATGACAGGTAAAAAATGGGAACTAGGTTCCAATCCTTCTTGCTCGTGTTCTTGCTTTCATGTTTAATCCTTATATCCACTGCCTCGTGTGGGCGAAACGGTGATGGAACGATTAGAATTGGATTGAAGAAGAGGAAACTAGACCGGAGCAACAGGCTAGCTTCTCAGCTTTTTTTGAAAAACCGAGGAGGATCTTGGTCTCCCAAAGACTATTTTCGCCTGAACGATGCAAATGCAGATATGGTTCCGCTTAAAAACTATTTGGATGCTCAATACTATGGTGACATTACCATTGGTACTCCACCTCAGAAGTTCACTGTGATCTTTGATACCGGTAGCTCCAATCTTTGGATACCATCGACTAAATGTTACTTATCGGTAAGCGTTAGTGGTCATTTTGTTCGTAAGAAAGCATTCAAATTGTGATAATGCTATTGTATCATTTTTCATCAAATAACAAAACAAAATATCTCTGTTTAATGTTTTTCAGGTTGCTTGTTATTTTCACTCGAAGTACAAGGCTAGCCAGTCATCAACATACAGAAAGAACGGTGTGTTCTCTCTGTTCATCTTGTTATGCATCGATACTTTGATGTTTCTTGATAACTTTTCAAGAAAGGGATATGTTTAGCACCCGTCGTCTGATATGTTTCCAGATAGATTTTGACAATAAAAATCATTGACAATTACAGGAAAACCCGCATCAATCCGCTATGGAACAGGTGCTATTTCTGGTTACTTTAGCAATGATGATGTTAAAGTTGGTGATCTTGTTGTCAAGGAGCAGGTAAACCTGATTCATCCGCTTACATATCTCAGTATATTCTTGCGAGTTTACTGTTTCTTGGTATTCATATCTTACTGCTACTTCTATATCACCACAGGAATTCATAGAGGCTACTAGTGAGCCTGGTATTACCTTCTTGTTGGCAAAGTTTGATGGTATCCTCGGTTTGGGTTTCAAAGAGATTTCTGTAGGAAATTCAACTCCGGTCTGGTACGAAAACACTCGCTTTCTTTTTTCATTTGATCCTTTATCTGATAAAAGAATTGTTGTGCAACCTGAATTCTGAATGATGAAATTATATGATGTGTATAGGTATAACATGGTAGAAAAAGGTCTGGTTAAGGAACCGATTTTTTCGTTCTGGCTGAACCGTAACCCGCAAGATCCAGAAGGTGGTGAGATTGTTTTTGGCGGAGTCGACCCAAAGCACTTTAAAGGAGAGCATACTTATGTTCCCGTGACACATAAAGGTTACTGGCAATTCGACATGGGTGATCTCCAAATTGCTGGCAAACCAACTGGTAAGTAAGCTTTTGAGATGCTTCAGTTTCAACATGACTGAGTCCTTTAAATATACTTTGACATCTAAATTTCTATGTGATTCAGGATATTGTGCTAAGGGTTGTTCTGCCATTGCTGATTCAGGAACTTCTCTTCTCACCGGTCCATCGGTGAGAAAGATTTCACTCAAGTTTGTGTAGTTTATTCACTGTTTATCACCTGAAATATGCTGAATAGTTCTATTTGTTTTTGCATTTTGTCTGTTTAGACTGTTATCACGATGATCAATCATGCGATTGGAGCAGTAGGAATCGTAAGCCGTGAATGCAAGATTGTGGTGGATCAATACGGAAAAACCATGTTGAATTCTCTTCTTGCTCAGGTTGAAATCACTGCTCATGACACATTCACACTTGTCTATTTATAAGCAATACAATCTTGAATTTTACAACATTTGACATGCAGGAGGATCCAAAGAAAGTATGCTCACAAATTGGACTCTGCGCTTTTGATGGTACACACAGTGTGAGGTTAGTACTGACATAATCCAGGCAGAAAAATGTGTCAGACATCAAACTTAAACTGCTTCATGTTTGTCTGCAGTATGGGGATTCAGTCAGTTGTAGACGATGGAACATCTGGTCTTTTAAACCAAGCGATGTGCAGTGCCTGCGAAATGGCAGCCGTGTGGATGGAGAGTGAATTGACTCAGAATCAAACACAAGAACGGATACTCGCTTATGCTGCTGAGGTGAGTTTTGAGAGTGTCTTGAAGCCTTACTTTGAACATAAACTTGTTAAAACTCTAATCTCTGTAAAATCTGTATAGCTATGTGACCATATACCAACCCAGAACCAACAATCAGCAGTGGACTGTGAGAGGGTTTTGTCGATGCCTATAGTCTCATTCTCAATTGGTGGCAGAACCTTTGATCTCTCTCCTCAAGAGGTAACTCATCAGTTTCTCCTTAAATATCAGCTTACAAATATCATCACAAGGAGATTAATTAAAGTCTTTTCCTTCTTTTTTTATCGATCAGTACATATTCAAGATTGGGGACGGAGTTGAGTCTCAGTGCACTAGCGGTTTCACGGCCATGGATATTCCTCCGCCTCGTGGACCTCTCTGGTAACTATCATCTAGAAATCCAATCTACACTAACCAAAAAACCTCAAATTGCTTTACTCAAAATTTTGTCCTGGTGCAAAAATGCAGGATCTTGGGTGATATCTTCATGGGACCATATCACACTGTGTTCGATTATGGGAAAGCAAGAGTTGGATTTGCCAAAGCTGCTTAAACAAGATCTCTTCTTTAATACCCTTTTCTATATGATGTTTGTGAATGTGTTTTAGACAAAATCTGAAAATGATTGTAATAACTTAAAACATATTGCTATCCTAGAATGGTATCATCTTAATACAGATTTTTATTTGGTTTTCAACTGTTTGATTTGCTTTAACTTACAGAGTACTAAGAGATTATAATGAGTCCATAGCCTTTACCAAATTGAGTTCTCTCTCGATAGATGTGTTTACCCAATCACTTAGCCTTTACCAAAGCCAATGTCATTGACCTCGCTCGCAGGGTCAGGAAAATTCCCCTGAAAAACAAAAGAGGAAGAGTGTTGAGATTACGAAGAAGTTTCAATTGAGTAATAACAACACGAATGGGAATACTGTGAGGGAAGCTGCAGCAAATGATTCATTGTCTTACCAAAAGAATGCGACGAGGCTGTGCAAGATGACCCGGAAGTGAAGTGGCACATACTTGTAGTTTATCCATCCCACCACCGGGAAAAACTGTGATTGATATCATAGAATCAATCATCCAGTAATTCTGGTTGTGGATCAAATTCTCTTAAAAAAACACATCAAATAAATTGATATCTCTCACTTACCGTCCATGCTGTAAGCTGGACTGTCGGGTAAGTCTTCTTGATCCTTTCTCTAACAAGGTTCCAGGGAGTTCCTGTTTCACTCAACATTGCAGAACGGTTATCAAGAACTCTTAATACCATTAACAACTTTTAGGGTTTTACAAATGGAGTGAAAAAAAGGAGGAACTTACTTTCGATGACTACTCCATAATAGATCATGAAAAGCAAATGGTTCACTGGTGACAATGTCAGTTGTTCCAAAATTACCTACCAAACATTTTACATTCAAACAGACCATTTAGCATAAATCAATCTTTAACATACAAATCATCTTAAAGGTATTGGACAATTTTACCTTCTTTGCCACAGTCTTTGTGTCTTTCTTCCCTTTAAAAACCTTATCTAGATATATATGAAAGAAATGCCCCGCTGGTCCGAGAAAACCACCCGCAAATATCTGTTAAAGAAGGTGATAAACTTCAAATGGAAAACAATTTACAAAACATCCATCTTGAAATTATCGAATTCGCTATTGAATGAAGCTAGGATTAGCTTCAAATTGAGGTTCAACAAAGAGAAAGATTCAAGCTTTACCACTTTGAGAAGAACCCTTCTCAGCTGAATCTTCTGTATGCCAGATAGTTTCTGCGAAACAACATCGCTAACACCGGACAATACTCCAGCAGTAATTGCCTACAAAATTGACTCCAAATTCATAAAAAAAAAAACCTAGAATCATTCACATGAATTCCAGCTCTTCATAAAAAGTCAACGAGCTATTCAAATCACAATGATATTCTCAGATTATTAAACTGGGTTTAGGTTAAAAACACAAACTTTCAATCAAAAATCGTCACTCAATCGATGAGACTAAACTAATCTCAAAGAAACGAAACCACCCCCACCCCCAAAACTACATCAGTCGCTTCCCTATTAATCAAATTCAAATCACAAGAGAAGAAAAAGCTCGAACCTTTGTTCTTAAAGGATGCTGCTGAAGCTGTGACAAGTAACGTTGCAGAGTCGTCTTCTTCGGTGAAGATCCCATTTTTTGGATTTTTCTCTTTGATTACTCTCTCTAGTCTCTCTACAGTGTTTGTGTACAAGCTATCTGTACCAACTTCCCACCTACAAACAAAAACCGAACCGGTTTAATCCCAAACAAACCAAATTAAACCGACCCGGTTTGGATCGGTTAAGGAGTAATTAAGACTCGTTCTACGAGGATGGCGGGTAAAATTGGGAGGCTTAACGGTTAGACCAAAACCGTCACAGGAGAAACTATCAAAGCCTAACAAATTCATTAATTGGTCTTTGGTCAAAATTTCTCTCTTTGGTCAATTCAATTCCATTAATTTTCTTGTTTTGTTTTATGCCTATCATCTAAAACCTATATATACCACACACATCACATCTCTCTCTTCATTCATCAAACACAATCACAAAGCTCCTGAGAGATATTAAGAAACCAGCGTAGCGAAACCAATCAAGAATCGGTGTAAACAAGAAGAAACCATCATATTGCTATACCTTTCTAAACACTAATGGCTTCATTACAAGTTTCAAGATTAGTTCTTTCGTCATCTTCTTCTTGTTCGAGACCTAAAGCCGCAGTCTCCATCCCGAAACTACCGAAATTTCACGTCTCGATTCCGAAAATACCGATAAAGAAACAGACATTATCGGTTAATGAACCGAGCTTTGAGTTTGTAGAAAGTCTTCCTCTTTCGTTGAAACAGAGGAGAGGCTATGATTCTATCCAAAGAGCTCGTCTCAATGCGGTTCTTGAAGAAATTATGGATAGGATTGAGATGCACAAGAACATCGGAGATCAACGCAACAATTGGAACTCTCTATTGCTCAATTCCGTCAATATGATCACTCTCACCGCTGCTTTGATGGCCGGGATAGCCTCGGTTAATGGTCACGGCGTAGATTCTGTGACCGCTGTGAAGATAGCTTCAACGGTTTTGTTAACCTCTGCTACGGGTTTTGCTGCCTTGATGAGCAAGATTCAACCGTCACAGCTTGCTGAAGAACAGAGGAACGCGACGAGGCTGTTCAAGAAGCTGAGAGTCGAAATCGAAATGTTTCTAAGAGAAAACGAGGAGATCACAGAAGAAGATGTGAAGGAAGCGATTAAGAGAGTGTTGTCTCTAGACAAAGCTTATCCTCTTCCTCTGATCGGAACAATGCTCGAGAAGTTTCCGGAAGAGTTTAAACCAGCGACTTGGACGCCTGAAAACAAACAAAGAAGCCCTAAAACCCCTCTTGCGAACGGGTGGAGCCAAGAGCTCGAGACGGAGATGAGAGAAGTTGCTCATGTGGTGAAGAGCAGAGACGCAGAAGAATATGAGAAATTAGGTAACGTGGCGTTGAAGCTAAACCGGTTCTTGGCTATATCTGGACCAGTTTTAACCGGAGTTTCTGCAGTAAGCTCTGTTTTTATCGGTCAAGATTCCGGTTTAGCTGGAATCGTGGCGATGACATGTGCTTCTTTGGCCGCGGTTGTCAACACTTTAGAGCATGGTGGTCAAGTGGGAATGGTGTTTGAGATGTATAGAAACTCAGCTGGATTCTTCTCTCTATTAGAAGAAACGATAAAATCGACAGAGAAGAGAGAGAACGGACAAGTGTTTGAGACAAGAGTTGCGGTGAAGCTAGGGAGAAGCTTATCGGAACTGAGAGATCTCGCGAAGAGATCAACTCTCTCTCAAGTTAAGGCTAATGAATTCGCAAGCAAGCTTTTCTAGTTTTTGTTAGAGAGAACATTCTTCATTCTTTCTTTTTTTGTATAGATGAATTCATTCATTCATTCTTTGATTTATTTGTTTACCAACAAATTTTATTTTACTTTTACAATTGATCGAAATTTCAAAAAAGAATTTGAATGAAACATGAATCTTTGTCCTGATCTTGAGCATAAGTTGTAGGAGTTGGTATTTTAACGAACCGAAATGATCAAACTCAATCCTAGAAACGACCGAATCAAAACCAAAACGAAATTATTCAACTAATTGACCCAATCTAATTTGGGGTCAAAAATATTACAATAGAAGAACCGAATTTGATCCATTTATTAAACTGAAATTCTTTAATACAACATGTATCTTCGATCAAAATATATACTAAAGATTTAATTTAATGAGTTAAAAAAATAATTATTTACTTGAACCACAAACCAAACCGAATCGGTTATTGTTAGGTGATAAAATTTCAATACCGAAACAATCAAACTGAACCGAATCATCCGAATACCCACCCACAAACAAGTTCATAAGAACAATGTTTCTTGTAGCTTACACTATCCAACACTGCAGTTTCTGTCACAAATTGCAGATGAGGTCAGAAAAAATGGAAGATTCACCGAGGATACAACACTGTAATTGAGACCTCGTCCACTGAAAACGGATCTTTGTCTTTAAGCTTATTCATGGATCTATTTGCAGGTTTCACTGAGAGAGGGAGAGTGACGAAAGCAGCTTCTGTAGGTTTAGGTATTGTCAAAGTACCGTCTCTTGCAAGCCAAACTATTACAGAGTTCATGGTTGGTCTCTTTGCTGCATTCTCTTGTACACACAACAAACCAATCTGAATCAACTTTATGATCTCGTTTCTCGGATTCTCGTTTAAGTAAGGATCGATTATATTCTCAGGCTTTCCTTCAATCCATCTCTTCCATGCCTGAATCAAAAGAAAATTTTATGTAGAAGTTTCATTATAGAAATTGAGAAAATAGATAAAAGGTATATAAAAAGAAGCTTACAAAAGCTGGAAGTCCCTCTGCTTCGAAGTTCTTGTTTCTTTCACCGCTTATCATCTCCAAAAGCATAACACCGAAGCTGTAAACATCAGATTTAGCTGAGAATTGTCCGTGTCTCACATACTCTGGAGCCATATATCCGCTGCAATAACCAAAATAACATTAATGGTAATTTTGATTCCAAGAATATATGAATTTTCTGTTAAAAAACAGAGGATCTATGTCTTGTCTGAAAGATTCTGTTAAAAAACAGAGTATCCATGTCTAAAACAGAGCATTTGTGTGTGAAAGAGAGCATACTTACTAGGTTCCAACTACTCTGCTTGTCTCTCCTCGAGTCTCATCCATGTTAAACAACCTCGCCATCCCAAAGTCTGCAACTTTAGGGTTCATCTCAGCGTCTAAAAGGATATTGCTTGCCTTCAAGTCTCGATGAATAATTCTCAGTTGAGAATCTTCATGGAGATAAAGAAGCCCTCTTGCAACTCCTTCTATGATTCTGCACCTCACATCCCATGTAAGAAGCCAACGTTTGTCTTCGTCTACAGATTTTGAAAGAAAACTTTTTTTCTTTAGTCTGATAAAAGTATTGTGACGAAACAATACATTACATCGTTCATGTGAAGGCTTACCGAAGATGAAGTGATCAAGACTTGAATTAGGGACATGCTCGTAGACAAGAATCTCTTCACCTCCTTCATTACAGAACCCAAGAAGCTTAACAAGATTCCTATGTTGGAGTCTTGTTAAGAGTAAGACTTCATTCTTAAACTCTAGTTCTCCTTGTCCTGAACCTCCAGCTAATCTCTTTACCGCTATCTCTTGCCCGCTCGGTAATATCCCCTGAAACCGGTATAAGATCTCTGACTAATTTAAAGATGTTGATAAGATTTTAACAAGTTTTGATGAAAGTTCTAACCTTGTAGACAGATCCAAATCCACCTTGTCCAAGCTTATTTTCTGGGGAGAACTCATCGGTTGCAATTAAGATCATGCCAAGATCAAATCTTAACGTAGACTGACCATCAGAATCAGAATTCTCTGCACATATTTAAAAGCTTTTTCCATCAAAACAGTCCTTAAAAATAGTTTCAAATATTTACTTAAAAGTCCTGAAACTATACTCACTATTGATTCCAACATAAATCCTCCTCCTCATCCGGCGATAAGCAAGTACGAAAGCAACAAACACGGCAAGATTAATGACCGTAGGAACAACAATAACCACAACGCTCCATGGTTGAAAAATTCTTCCTGAAGACCCCCCAAAGGTCAAGTTTTATATATGCAAACGAAGTCAATTCATGCTTTCAGCAAAAAGATAATCAATTCTAGTACCTTTCTTTACCCGAGAATCTTCCGGAGGTTGAGGAGGTCGAGGAGGGGCGGAAACTCTCTCTAGATTATCGAAAGCTCCTACAAAACTGTACAAATCCCATCGAAAATAACAACTAGGACGGGAAACCGTTCCCCCGACTCTGTCCCGGTTATGTTCTTGATTATACCTAACATTCTCTCTCAGACAATGATTACAGTCACTGGAAGATAAATCAGGTGTGCATTGCATCAACATATAAACCTCAGGAGTGTCTGTAAACTCTGCACTTGAGACTCCATAATACTTCAAAACCGAAGACTCATCAGCCTTGGATGCAACCTCAACTGTTCGATCAGCCATGGCGGTAAACTCTTGGCTGATTCGGGTCAGATTTGAAGTGGGGGGAACACTCGAGTGAGGAACATTCCCAACTGGCTCAAGCTTTAGTTTGCCAAACGTCTGGACATTTGAGTAGCGTACTAGACAAGAAACGTTTGCATCGTTTTCGGAATCCCAGTGATATGCTTCTGTTTTGCCTTGGCATTGTGTTAACAGAGTCCTACTTGCTCTCTCGACGCAGCGACGGCAAGCTTGAACTTCGTAGTGTTTTCGACAAAGGGCAAGAGTGTAAACTCCGTCTAGCGAAGTGTTGTAGAAACCGTGTTCTCTTATAACGTTAGAAGCAAGAGTAGGCAAGAGAGCATCAAGGTCTTCGCCGAAAGTTGTGTTTGTAGAGAAGTCTTCATCGCCACAGACGAAGGTAGTGTGAACGCCATTGATGGTTAAGAGAAGAAAGAAGAGAAGAATACAAGGGAGAAGAAAAAGAAAAGATTTTTCCATCTATATAAACAATTAATGTTTGATTATTAAAACCTTTAGTTTGGCTTTAAATAAACAGACTTTGATTTGTAAAATTTTTCTTGAGGATCAGACAAGAAGAGACATTTCTATTATCATGTCGTTTTCACAAGTGAAAAAACCTTTTAAGAAACCCTGACTTTTTTACGGTGACGTACGGAGCATGGCAGAGACTTTTCTTCCCTCAATTACGCTTACGTAATCGATACGTCGCACACTTCGTTGTCTTTATGCCTAAAGTGGCATGTAATCATCTTGGAGACTAACCTGGAAAAACCGACGTCGTTTCCGTTTCCAATCAATATAGAAACGACAAGGTGATATGAATGGAGTGACAAGGCCTACCGTAGTACGGGTTTCATATATTGTCAAGAATCAAAACAATGAAAGTCAAATTAAAAGACCAAAAATGGTTCCATGACTGATTAAATTCCTCATATAACAATTGCGTCGAAGATTGCGTCGAAGACTGGAAGTCTACAGGCACCGCAAAAGCATTAAAAAAAATTAAAAAAAAGGAAAAATGAAATCATAAATAAAAATAAAATATTTAAAATGGGTTGAAAGAGTAAAAGTTGTGAACATTGGCGTTTTTTTTTTTCTCTGTGAACTTTTGTTATTTAAAGATTTTTTACGAGACAATTGAAAAATGTAAGGTAAAGTAGACTTGGCAATAACTCTTAATTAAGCCACCAAGTAGATGATGGACTAGTGGTTTCGAGAATGAGTGATCAAGATTACTAGTTCAATTCAACTTGAAAAAAAAATAAGTTACACTTTACATATGATATTATCGACGATTGTCTCCGGATACTAAAAAAGATTATAGATCAAAAGGCTTGAAACTTTTATAGTTTATAAAAAAAAATTGTGAAATATTATTGACTTCGGTTCAGGTTCAGTTTACTTATTTAAGTCATTTAAGCTAAAACCGAAAAGAGTGTATGACTGGTTTAAAGCCTACAAATTTCATTTAAATATCTTCATTTGCCAGATACAACAAATATAATGGCATTTTCATCTCTCAAATATATTATTTTAATGTAATTTATTTTTTGATTTAAATTTTAAATCATTAAAAAAAATTAAATTAGTTATACGAAGACACATGATAAAAGAATTTCTCAACTAAAGACTAGAGATTCTCCCCTGTCTCGTACTTTAAAAAAAAAAATTTATTTTACTAAGAATATTTAGATTAGGTATCCTTGATGTTGTTGTCCTAAGATTTTTGCATTAATCCTGCATGAAGATTTATCCAGACACGATTCATACTATCTTATCATCATATTATACATTCATACTATCTTATCATCATATTATACAACCATCACCTAATTTTTAATCAACTAATTTTTAATATTATTCGTTCATTAGCATGACGTCCCTAATCACTTTTCAGCAAAAGAAAAAAAAACAAACTTGCGACATCTTAATTAACATAAAGTTTTTGAATAAGCAAAGCTTGAAAAACTTACTTTCTATTTTATTAACTTTGCAATGAAATTAATTTCTATGAGATATAAAAATTATTAAAGAACATATAAATAGGTCTTTTCATTAAAAAAAAAAAAAGGAGTTAACAACTAACAAGAAATATGCAATACCATAAAAGAACATATCAATTGATTGTCAATTACATCAATTTCAGTTTTTGCATTTAGTTG
This sequence comes from Turritis glabra, assembly GCA_900406565.1. Taxonomy (NCBI): domain Eukaryota; kingdom Viridiplantae; phylum Streptophyta; class Magnoliopsida; order Brassicales; family Brassicaceae; genus Turritis; species Turritis glabra. The sequence continues at coordinate 2,592,414 of OVBN01000243.1, read as the reverse complement.
AATAGATATTCCAATAAAAAAATCAGGTAAAAATATTTGATATATCCATCATAATATTGGTTCAATTTACTTTCGTAACATCCAAGATTTGCATTAAGCCCACTCGGGTGTGGTCTAGTGGTAGAGAGATAAGGATAAGCCTTGTAATGTGCAATCCTAATTCGATCCGCCCTAAAAACTACCCCGCGAATATGTGGGTGTCAGGGTTTTTCACATGACTCCCCTAGGCCCCAGGATTAGTCGGATCTCATGACCTGTTGACCCGAGAAACCAGTTAGAGAAAAAAGTCACCGCGATCTGGTTCGAGGTTCATGGTGTCCGTTGAACCGGATTACCCGAGTTATAAAAAAAAAAAATTGCATTAAACATCATGAACGGCATCATAAGATCGGTTTAATTTACTTTCGTAACATCCAAGATTTGCATTAAACATCATGAATGGTAACTTTTCGTGAAGCTAATAGTCAACCACTCTTTTACCACAGTTTATCTCAAAATTAGAAGAAATAGATGGCTTATAAACCGTCATCACAATTAAACTACACTAGTCGATGATGCTCTATTCATTCACCCCAAGCGACTGGCACGCGTATCTGATTCTCACCGTGGACAAAAGAAAGGACATTCTTGATTATAAAAATTACTACAATTATGAAAAGTGTTACTCAAAATTTTATTTCAACAAGTGCTACTACCACTAAACAACATTTAGAAAAAAAAAAAAAAAAAAGCTACAAATACAACATTTGAAAATATGCTACCACACCCCGTCAAGATACTACTTTCCAAGTCAACTGGTACCTATTTCTCACGTCATATATTAAGATGCAATGAAGTGTTATAAATTAATGTCTCCTATACTGAAATAACATGAAAAAAAAACCAGACTTTGCAATTTGAGTAAATGGGAAAGACTTGTCTTGTGACTACTTTTCTCTTGCTTATCCTTCTCTTCCTTCAAACCCTAAACTATGTTCATGCCGGTGACATCTGCTACGGCGACTTTTTCAATGTTAATTATGGCGTCAGTCGAGACTATCTCTTCTCCTCTCTCCCTTCCAAAGTCGTTTCTAACGGCGGTTTCTACAACGCATCGTTTGGTAGAGATTCCAAAAACAACAGAGTCCACGTTGTTGCCTTATGCAGACGAGGCTACGAGAAGCAAGCTTGTAAGGCATGTCTCGAACATGTCATTGAAGACACAAAAACAAAGTGTCGTCAAAAAGAGTCTTTCTCTTGGGTCACTCATCAATCCGACGACGTTTGTTGCTCCCTACGTTACACCAACCACTCAACTTTTGGCAAACTCGAGCTCTCACCAATTACTATTAACCCTAACCCAGACAGTATAGATTCATCCAAGAACATGACCATGTTCAGCCAAGAATGGATTGCAATGGTTAACCGGACTCTCGAGGCTGCTTCAACCGCTGATACGTCATCAGTCCTCAAATACTATAGCGCCACAAAAACAGAGTTCACCCAAATTTCAGATGTTTACGCGTTGATGCAATGCACGCCTGATCTATCGCCAGGCGACTGCAAGAGATGTCTTAGAGAGTGTGTGAATGACTTTCAAAGGAAGTTCTGGGGAAGACGAGGAGGTGGAATTAGTCGGCCTAGCTGTTATTTCCGGTGGGATCTTTATCCTTTCTATAAAGCTTTTGATAATGTTACAAGAGTTCCTGCTCCTCCGACTATTCTCGAGTGCGGGAGAGACAAGAAAAGTTTTCAAGGAAGCAACATTGCAATTATTGTGGTCCCTACGGTTATCAATCTCTTCATATTTGTGGTTCTAATATTTTCTTGGAAGAGAAAGCCGTCACATACCGGAATCAATGGTAAAGTCTTTTAAAATCTTGCAACTCAAAATTTAACTGGTAATGAGTGGATTGGCATATATATCTTCTAAATACTAGTTTTAGTCTCTTCTCACTGGAATATCTAACACGTTCTCTCGAGATGATGATTTATTTGGTTATGCATTCTGAACCGAGTCCCTCTTTTGACTGATTAGATCCGTTTGGATTGATTGAGCTCTTATATATATCATGTGAGCATATGAGAAAAGAAAAATAGTGAATCCATATATTCCTTTTCTTACTCCGATTTTAGAGTTAATTAAGAAGTTGTATTTTTACCTTTGACGTTTTTCTGATGACGTGCAGAGGCTTTTGATTCAAATGATGGTCAATCTATGATACGTTTTGATCTTCGAATGATTGTAACTGCAACCAATAACTTTTCTCCTGAAAATAAGCTTGGCCAAGGTGGATTTGGATCTGTCTACAAGGTAAAGAAACTAGTAAGAGTCCTAACAATATCTTTAGATGGGTCAGTGATCCTAATAATAGCATGAGAATCGGTTTTTCAGGGAGTATTACCGAGCGGGCAAGAGATAGCGGTAAAGAGATTAACAAAAGGTTCAGGGCAAGGAGATATGGAGTTCAAGAATGAGGTCTTACTCTTGACAAGACTCCAACATAGGAATCTGGTTAAGCTTCTTGGGTTTTGCAATGAAAAAGATGAAGAAATTCTTGTCTACGAATTTGTCCCCAATTCAAGCCTCGACCACTTCATATTCGGTGAGCCTTGGCGAGACCCGTGGACCTTTGTTACAAAACTTTTAGTAAACAATAAAAAACTGTTTCTTTGAGATCTGCAGATGAAGCAAAACGCCGGCTTCTGACATGGGATGTGAGGTACACAATCATAGAAGGAGTTGCAAGAGGGCTTCTTTATCTCCATGAAGATTCTCAGTTGAGGATTATTCACAGAGATTTGAAGGCAAGCAATATCCTTTTAGACGCAGAGATGAATCCTAAGGTTGCAGACTTTGGGATGGCAAGGCTGTTCAATATGGACGAGACTCGAGGACAGACAAGCAGAGTAGTTGGAACATAGTAAGTATATAAGCTCTGTTTTTTTTTTTTTTTTTTTTTTTTTTTTCTGTAAAGATTCTTTGATCAGCATCACCATTAATATGATTTGGTTAATGCAGTGGATATATGGCTCCAGAATACGCGACATACGGACAATTCTCAGCTAAATCTGATGTTTATAGCTTTGGTGTCATGCTTCTAGAGATGATAAGTGGTAAAAGCAACAAAAACTTGGAAAAAGAAGAAGAGGAAGAAGAAGAGCTTCCAGCTTTTGTAAGCTTCTCACTTATTTCGATCATCTTTATTCTTCATCTTCATCTTCTTATCGAACTTTTAAAAATTATTTGCAGGTGTGGAAGAGGTGGATTGAAGGAAGATTTGCAGAGATCATTGATCCTTTGGCTGCTCCGAGTAATAACATCTCAACAAACGACGTAATGAAGCTCATCCACATAGGTTTGTTGTGTGTTCAAGAGAATGTTTCCAACAGACCTAGCATTAATTCAATCCTCTTTTGGTTTGAAAGACACGCCACTACCACAATGCCTATGCCCACGCCTGTTGCGTATCTTACGCGACCATCACCATCACCATCGTCATCACTGTGACGCTAATGACCAGTCGATCGTGTATGTATAATACTTTTTGTCTTTCTCTGTACAATCAATGACATATGTTGAGAAAAGAGATGCCGTGTTATGTAAGCAAACTTATGTTTTTTAAGATGGTAACAAGGGAGTTTCGTTTTTTTTGTTCTTACTTAACATGGTTAAGACAGCAGCAGTACTTATCTTCTTAAAGATAGTAAACAACGGTGGAAGTTCATTTCAGTTTAAATTCTCTTATATTCTGTTTAGCTTCTGAATTAGTTAAAATATTAGAAAAACAAATTATATTGAAATTTGATAGTTAGTATTATTTTAAATTAATCACAATTCAACATTGTTACGATATGTTTATTCCGTTTATTATTAAACCCATTATGTATGAGCAGTGCAGATTTAATTTACATAAACTGAATATTTGATTCGCGTTAAAATAATATCCCTAGTTGAAGACTCAAATCATTGAGCTTCAAAAGATGCTAGTATACGCTCAACTAAAAAAAGACGTTCCTAATTTCCTATAGAGGAAATTCTTGATATCAAGAGCATGTTACTACTTACTAGAGGCGTATCATGAGGAGGATCGATGTTTTCTGGAGACATAAAAATAGGAATGTTTGGCTTCAAACAGGTGATCCACATACTAAATTTTGTCACTATGCCTCAAAAAGATCATAGAGCGAGGAATGTAACCAGCCTTTTGGATTCTGAGGGAAACTGGACCGGAGGAATGCATAGAGGAAGTTGCATGCAGTCCAATATTTAAGGGATCTTATGTTCATCTACTAATCCGTCTGACTTTGATGGAATCTATCCGATCATACTGGCCGAGGTAAATTCGGAAGTGACCAGGAGGGAAACAGGGTTATAAATAAAAATGCTTTGTTTGCGATGTATTCGGAAAAGACACAGGACAAGATATAATGATGATAGTTATTTTCTATCAAAAACTTTTGAATCTTTTCAAGACAGATATGAGATATAATACATCTGTCTTATTATTTCAACATTATATTGTCAAAAATTAAAAATAGTTCTTCCAAATCTTATTATAGACACGCAATCGAATTTTGCGGCAGGGTGACTTTTTTCAAATAATTCTTTTACATTTCAAGATATATTTTATGTTCTTCGAACAAATAATGCATGCACCAAAAAAAATTATGGACATCAAAACAAATATGAGCCAGAACCTATAATAGAGTGGAATGGAAGTTTTTAGAAACGCTACTTCGGAAACTAGAATTTAGTGAAAAGTTGTAATTTTACCCCAGTTTTACGGATGACACCAAAGACGGATCCACATCCACGTTAGAAGAAGTGGGGTCATACACAACGTTAATTTATAAGATTTAAATGAGTCTTTCTATGTCACTAGACATAGAGAATCGCAGATATGCAATATTGTGGACCAGTCGTGGACCTGGCTAGAGAATACTTTAGGTTCTATGAAGTTTCTATGAAAGTTCACACGAGCAAAAACAAAGACTTTTTTATAATGTAAAAGGATATGCCGTGCGGTAGGGGTTGCGTAGTCAAAAAGAAAGGAAATTGATCAAAGAGGCACCTTTTTAAACTTTCATTTAAGGTTCGGACTTTTAACAAGAATCCTCAAGTAAGTAATTTTTGACATATCTTTTTTTTTTTTTTTTTTTCGTGTTTACGATAAAGCTTCCTTTTGCATTTCTTAATATAAATTTTTCTCTATATCTATAACCAATTTACTATATACTAATTATTTTAAACCACAAATACCGATAATTTTACGATATATAAAGTTATATTGGACGATCAGTGGCGGATGTAAAAAAATATTTTGTATGAGGCACAATATTTTTATTTTTATGTTTGTTTTAAATACTTATAATATTTGTACATGATCTAACTATTATATGCATATGAAAATAATTATTTAATTAATTAAAGAAAAAGAATATAAATAAAATTAAATTGATATTTTAACATTTAAATAAAGCATGCAAACCATAAAAAAAAATTTAGAAGAAACTGTATCTAATTTAGTAAACTATTTGGAGAATAAATAGAGAATGAAAGGAAAAAACACCATGTAAAAGTATATATAAACATAAATTATAAATTTAGTGTGGGGCATATGCCGTACCCCTCTAAAGCCTACATCCGCCTCTGTGGACGATGGTGGGTGTTCATAAAATTGATAATTTTCCACCATAACAAACTTTTTCTGCAAATTGAAGAATGATAAAACTGTCGAAGCTTATTTTGCTAATTGCAAAAAGATTTTTGAAAGACTATCATTACCAGTCTCTCATAAATTAATAATTTATACAATTTTCATTTTTGTTTTTCTAATTGTGATATTCTTTTATACCGTGTATATCTATATATACCACTGTAGACCTAGCAAGGGAAGACTTCATGGTCACGCGACCAAAAATAAAAGCTGTTATATACTGTAAAAGAAGTGCATGTGGTGGGGTTACATGGAGAAAAGGTATAATTTCATAGCCGTATTGAAAGGATAATATGTTCAATACTTCTAGAGAAGAAACCCTTAATTAGTTCATACACTGATTAAGAAATGTTTACCCTTTCTGTACGGCTATTTTAATTTAATGCCTATACATGGGAGTGTGCGACATATGAGACAATGGAAGCTGACCAAACCCCTTCTGAGGTTCTAAAATCTGCTTTAGATGGCTCTTAGTCATCTTCAATGAGCATATTCGCAATCGAAAAATAGATGGCTCTTAGTTTTGCCGGCATCCCACACAGTATTTATACAGAAAAAAAAACAGTTGTATATATATTGCGTATCTACATTGTATATTCGTTGCTGCATAAACATCGCCAGTTTTTTATTTTTCAATTGCCCGAAATTAAAACCATGTCATTTTTAGTAGAAAAGGCTAATCAAGAATTCAAGATGAGGATTAAAATTGAGCTGATACTAAGGGTGCAAATGGTTGCACTTTTAGAGGAAAAAAATTGGATGAAAAATAGATTCATCTCAAATGTTACAATTTGGGTTGAAATTTTAAAATCTCTTATTCATCTTTTTCATCTTTAACGAGATGAACAAAAAAAAGAAAAAAAAGATTTTTTTTCATCCATTCTACATAGTATGAATGATATTAAAACTATTCATTTCTATTTTTTCCTCCAATTTGTTTTTATTTGATTCATTTAATGGATAACCATTTACACCAATTATTTGTCACTCGTATTAATATTTTCTATTACTTAAGAGTTTTGAGATAACCTTTTTATTAAGTCTTTTCATTATTTGAGCTAGACTATTAGTTTAATGTTTGTTTGAGATATATAAAATCTTTTAATATTTACGTATACTGATTTTATGATTTTTATCATGATTATTTTTGTTTTATGTCCTTATTACTGTAATATTCATGATTATGTATGCATTATAGACAATTTGTATGTTTATAATTATGTTTTTTTCCGAAATATTTATCATGTAATTCTTGCATTATACATTATACGGTGTTCTGATGTAGAGCTAACGTATAGAATTAACATTGCTTTCATAACTGTACATTAGTTTCCTCATGCCGTGTTTAAAATACCATGGATCAAACGTAAGGTTAATAACTTAATATGTTTGTTTTTGCAAAGAAAAACTCAAAATTACGTCGTTTACTCCATTAGAGATAGTTTTGTTATTTTTTTGATATAAAATATAATAACTATTTTTTTTCCTATTCTTTTGGGAGAAAAGTAAGTAAAAGAAAAAAAGGCTTTCATACCAATTTTCTGAAATTTTGAATGGCCATCTTTGAAGTCAACCACTGCTCAAATTTCTTACTTGTGTAGTCAACAAAAACCCATTCTCTCTCATGTCACCTAATTATACAAATATAACATTTATTCCCTCATTAACAAAAAAAAAAACAATGAACAAATCCCTAAACTCCATTTCTTAACAATAATGATGAAGAACTCTGCTGCGATATTCCTCACTTCTTCCCTTATTCTTCTCTTTCAAACCCTCCACGGCGTTAAAGCCGGTTTCCTCTGCGACGGAAGCTCCTTCCCCACCAACAGTAGCTACCACAAAAACCGCGACTCTCTCTTCTCTACTCTTTCTGATAAAGTCACCGCAAACGGTGGATTCTACAATGCTTCACTCGATGGAGTTCACGTTCTTGCCTTCTGTAGAAGAGACTACGAGCGGCAAGGTTGTATCGATTGCGTCGAAAAATCAATTCGACAGATTAATGGAAGTTGTTCTAATCGTGTTGAATCGTTCAATTGCGGCAGTGACGATGGAGACCATGTTTCTTGTTTTGTACGTACCACGAATCACTCAACTTATCGGCAACTCGAGCTTGGACCAGCTACGAATGACCCGAGCCCTGTTGTTATCGACACATCCGCCAAGAACATGACCCTTTTCCGCCAAGAATGGGAAGCAATGGTTGACCGGACGCTCGAGGCTGCAACCACTGACACTTCCACAACGGTTCTCAAGTTTTACGGTGCTGTCAAAGCAGAGTTCATTGAGTTTCCAAATGTTTACATGATGATGCAATGCACACCGGACATACCTTCAGACTCGTGCAAGAGATGTTTGCAAGAGTCTGTTACGTATTTTAGAAACCAGTTCTGGGGAAGACAAGGAGGCGGGGTTTGTCGACCAAGCTGTGTTTTCCGGTGGGATATTTATGCCTTTGACGGCGCTTTTGCTAATGTAACAAGAGTTCCTGCGCCTCCTCGAGCTTTGATTCCTCTAGCACAAGCAATAACCGTCACTCGCTTGAAAGGTCTGAAAACAAATGAGTTGATTAACATTGTCACCTGTGAAATGATGTGAGATTCTCATACAAATAAATAAAAGCTAATCTTGCAGGAGGAATTATCGTGATATTTGTGGTTCCTACCGTCATTAATCTTTTCGTGTTTATCGGTCTGATCAGAGCCTATAGTCGGATAAGAAAATCGAACAACGGAATTAATGGTATGTTGTCATGCTTTTCGATAAAAATTTGTGATGCATCATTGCTCATAAGTTTTTTTTTTTTTTTTTGGGTAGGTGCAGAGCAGCAGTGTGATTCTGGTGGTCAATCAATGTTACGGTTCGATTTTGGCATGATCCTAATCGCAACTAATGATTTCTCCTCTGAAAACAAGATTGGCCAAGGTGGATTTGGATCTGTCTACAAGGTAAATAAACTTGTAAAAGTGCTATCAAAATCTCTAGATGGGTCATCGATCTTATAGCATGAGAATCGGTTTGCAGGGGAAATTACCGGACGGGCAAGAGATAGCGGTAAAGAGATTAACAAGAGGCTCAGGACAAGGAGATTTAGAGTTCAGAAACGAGGTCTTACTCTTAACAAGACTCCAACATAGGAATCTAGTTAAGCTTCTTGGGTTTTGTAATGAAGGAGATGAAGAGATTCTTGTCTACGAGTTTGTCCCTAATTCAAGCCTCGACAACTTCATATTTGGTGAGCCTTTCACTTAGATGTTGTGTGAGTGTGAGTTTTCAGTGTATAGTAGTGACGCTTCTTTGGAAATCTGCAGATGAAGAGAAGCGTTTGCTACTAACGTGGGACATGAGGTCCAGAATTATAGAAGGCGTTGCACGAGGTCTTCTTTATCTACACGAAGATTCTCAGCTGCGGATTATTCACCGAGACTTGAAGGCGAGCAATATCCTTTTAGATGCAGATATGAATCCTAAAGTTTCAGACTTTGGGATGGCAAGGTTGTTCAACATTGACCAGACTCGAGCAGTGACAAGAAAAGTAGTAGGAACCTTGTAAGTATGCTCTGTTACGGACATAGATGCTCTGTTTTGTTAACACAATCTTTCAGAAAGGACATAGATGCCCTGCTTTTAACAGAATCTTTCAGACAAGACATTGATGCTATGTTTTAAAAGATGATACTCTGTTTTTTCTTTTACCAGAAATTTCCGAGATTCTTGGAATCAGCATCACCACTAACTTGATTTTGGTTTAGACATCGTTGAATTATAATCACTTGTTACATGTTTTTAGAGGCTATATGGCTCCTGAGTACGTTAAGAACAGAAGATTTTCAGTCAAGACAGACGTTTACAGTTTTGGAGTCGTGCTTCTCGAGATGATAACCGGTCGAAGTAACAAGAACTATTTCGAAGCCCTCGGGCTCCCTGCATATGTAAGCATATAATTCAGTTTTGTTTCTTACTTAATACACTAATGATTATCAAAAGTTATTGAGTATAAAGTTATGATGATATTATATAGGCATGGAAGTGTTGGGTTGCGGGAGAGGCTGCGAGTATCATCGATCATCTTCTCAGTAGGAGTTCGACAAACGATATCATGAGATTCATCCACATTAGTTTGTCGTGCGTTCAAGAGAATGTTGCAAAAAGACCAACCATGAGTTTGGTTATTCAATGGCTTGGAAGTGACACTATCGCGATTCCGTTACCTACAGCTGCTGGTTTCACCCCACATCTTCCTGTCGAATTGCATAGAACCGATGCATCGAACCAAGTCGAAGGTGTAGCTGGTACATCGTCGTTAAATAAGCTCTCAATCACGGAGTTAAGTCCTCGTTGAAACTGAGATCACTCTGTAAACTCATACATCTAATTAAGTGTTACGAGAAAATAGAGATTAAGCAAGTGTTTATTATATATAGGTCAATGAGTGCATTAATATATCTGTATTATACAACAAAAAATCAAAAGGAAACATCAAGACAAAAGTACAATTTAACTCTATAAACATTTACTTCTCCTCATTCACCTTAATCTGTTGTAAAGATTAGACAAAATCACTCTTACCGAAACACTTTAAAGCACATTTTAGCGTAACATTATCAAGAGAGAATTTGTGTAACGGTTTATATAGTTAAAACGGTTTATATACAAAACTCACTAAACCGAGACTAATAATAAATCGCACATATACATCAGTACATACTGTACATTAAACAAGACTACACCTCAAAATCTTAACCTTCATCTTTCTTCCAAAAAGCCGACTCTTGGACTAATCACGTTATACCATTTCAATTAGAGTGTCAGAAAGCTCTCAGAAAGATTTTTTTTTTGTTTTTCCCTCCAGGAGACTATTTTGGAAATTTTATTGTGACAGGTCGTTGTTCTTTCTGAAAGCGGTCGGAGGATTGAATCTTCACCGGACGTTGCAGTAAGTCTTTTGCTATGTTCTTCCTCCAGCGGACTAACCGTCTACTTTGCGCTCTACAACTATTTCCGAACACCCGACGTTTCTCCTTCCTCTCGGCTCTCTCCCGTTGAATAATAAATTTAACCGTCCAAAAAAATTGAAAATCTGACTCGAACAATATATATATGTATGTATATGTATATATATATATATTATAATTTTATTTTATTTTTGTCAGTAATATGCATTATGGCTGGCACTAATATAAACTATAGGTTGTAACTCCTTGTGAAAGTTAAAAAAAAAAAGCTTAAAATAGAAATCACAACTTTTATCTAATTGAAAAAAAAAAACAATTTTTTTATTTATATTTATGTTTTAACGGCCACTACATTTTGAGAGTTATTTGCGTTTAATATATTGACTTTTAACTAACACCTCAAATTAAGATCAGTGTTATTTTTTATTTGAAGCTGCTATAATTTAGATTTTTGTTTTGCAATTATTTCTGAAATTTTGGGTGGCCATGTTTGCATCTTTAAAAATCAACCAATGCACATTTTCTCAGTTTGGAAGTCAATTAACACCATCTTCTTTTCTTCTTTTTTTTTTTTGTTTTGCTAAAAATATAAATATTTCATTAGAAATGAAACATCCGTCTTTTTAGTTTGGAAGTCAACTAATACCCGTTTTCTCAAGGTTTTGTAAGGCCATAACTGAGAGTGATAAGAACATTCTATATCATAACGTAAGCGAATCTCGTCAAAAAATTCATTAGTTCATTAATGAATGGCATGCAATGTCTGCTCAAGACTTCTGACATTGGAAATAACGACATTGTTTCCGATGTTAATTTATTATGTGAAGCGTTGGATCAGGTAAAACAAAATTGAAGTCATGTATGATCTCCAAGGACCACACGACCAAATCAAGAGACTAATAGTGGCTACAAAACGGATTAAAAAAGAATCTCGTATAGCAAGTACGTGGAAGCATACGAGGTTTCAGAAGAATAAATATGTTTTAAACGAATAAACAGGTCTAAGATGGTCTAAAACGAAGAAATATATGGAGAAAAGACAGGTCTATCTGAAAATGTAAGAGCTATCGATATGTATGGAAACTGAGTCACAAACTGAGTCACAAGCAAATCCCCGGCAACGGTGCCAAATTGATACGCGTGAATTTCCAACAACTCACACAATGCACATCAATTAAAACTTGTGTGCAAACAATACCACAATACTAATGGTATGTCGTTGGTAGCACTTAAAGTATCGAATCCACAAAGAGCAATGAACCAACACACTATGAATACACAAATTCGCTTAATCTAAGCAAAATACAAAGGTTTTGCGTTTCCTAAAATAAGACTAACAATGTAAATCAAACTAAAAAATGCAAAACAAAGCAAAATGATTTATAATGCAAAAGACTAACAACAATATAGAAGACTAACAACAATAGAACTTAAACAAATCGAGAATGGATCATTGGTAAGACAATACGACAAGGATGAATGATGACTTGATAAACGATAATTTAAACGAACAATCTAAACTTAATTTCATGACATGAGTCGCTTAGATAGACTAGTCCACTGTCGTGATACTAGCCCTTTTACAAACCGTTCGATTAAGCTAATCTTTCAATTGCAACCTAACGATTTATAAGCAAAGAACACAAACTCATTTTAGTCATCAATTCCTTCTTAGAACTCAACTTTCATTGGTTAAGAATTAGAACGTATGCATAGACGGTTCGGATTATTTCACAAAACTTTTCGGGTGTGAAATAATCAAGAATCTAGAAAACTCTCTTTTGAAGCTCATTTCTAGCATTAAGATCATTCTATGCATAATCATAAGCAAGATTACTCAACCATCAAACATCATTTACAAGCCTCAACACCCTCAATCTAACAAACTAACAATCCAAAAGTCACCTACTCACACATGATAGAATTGCAAAAGTAAACCATACAAATGATAGATAAGCAAGACATAATCAAGATTCTATAAAAAGATTTAACAAAAAGTAAATAACATGAGTTTAGATGATGAAATTATAAACATAAAAACAAAGAGGAACTCTCAAGAACAAGAGAGAGAGTTTAAGAGGCTAGAAAATATCCTAATGTCTTATAATGTGCACTAAAAAGGGTATTTATAGTGGTAGGGTTCGCACTGAGAAAAACAGAGGAAACCAGAGAAAAACAAGCTTCAGAAGGCTCAAATCGGTTGTCAGAATCGGTTGTAAACCGATTCTGATTTGCCGATCGGTTTGTGAAATCGGTTGCAGACCGATCGGCTCATAACTTTTGACTCATAGCTCGGATTGACTTGATTTCACCACCATTGAAAATATAATTCAATTTCCTACAACTTTGATGAAGAGCTCAAAAGCTAATTCCCAAGGAAAGACGTCCATATGAGTTGATCCTTAAAACGTGATTTGCCGCTCGGTCGCCTCGATCGGTTGCAGACCGATCATTAGTACATTTGTCATAATATTTTATTTGTAGATCGGATTGCCCTGATTGTATAACCGTTGGAAAGATACTTCAATTCTCTATACCTTTCATGAAGGGATCCAAAACTAAATCACAAGCGAAAGTCTTCATATGAAGTGATCTTTCAGGCACTTTAGATGGGTTCTGGATCATCATTTCTTCAGTTGGCTTGATCGCATGCCCATCTCTTCCTGTTTTGCTTCACTCCTCTTCCATTTGCACTCTCATTCTTGGCTCTTGATCCCTTCTTGATATCCATAGCATGAAATAGCTTCTTTTTATCTCATTTGTTTGCTCTGTAAATCTCCAAAACTCCAACTTCCTCCATATACCTAAACAAACTCAAAAGCAATGCAAATATGCAACTAAAGACCTAAAAATGAATGTAATATGCATGAAAACGAAGAGAAATAAAGTGGTAAAATTGCTAAAAACACGTGATATCAACTCCCCCAAACTAATCTTTTGCTTGTCCTCAAGCAAACTTCAAAGGATAGCTAGAGAAAGAGGGTTGAAGTGGGAGCTCAATTCCAAATGGAAGCACATATAACACTTGAATTCAATGTCGTTAGATAAAAGTAGGATGATGCATGAATCACTCGTACTCTAACGAACTTCTCCATACTCGTTGCAACTCGAATCTTTTACTCTAAGGTATAATTCTCAGAATCCTCAAGCATTCATATCATCCAACTATTTAACATTCATTAAAATTTAGTGCGGTCTCGCAAAGGAAGTTTAAATCGTTTTCAATCGGTTTACGTGTAGGCTTTTGAGGTAGTTTTGATTCTTTTGGTGGTTTCTCTCAACAGAAAGGAATGCTAGACATTGTGCAAAATTTATCTAAGAAGGAGAACAATTGACGAATACAAAAATTAACTTTCGTCGTTCTACCCAACTTATGATTTCTTGAATTTCTACCTTTTTTTTTCTTTTGTACAACTATTTTTATCTTCTTATTCTACCCAAAATCAATAGACAATTTTTGTCTATTATTCCACAAATCTCATGATCAATCTTTTTCTTGTACCTTCCTAGAGAAAACCTTTTTTTATTAACACTAAACTCTTTTCTAACTATTTTTTTTCTTTTTCACTTTGAGATTTAGAGTTTATTTACTTATGAATTCATCCCCTAGGAATCCCTTTTAAACACTTATTGATCATGCCTTTCTTTTTTTTTCCCAAACCCCAAACCAAAATATTCAAAAATTCAACCAATCATTTTTTCCCCATCCTAATTGCTAGCTCATTATGAGAATTAACCTTTGTCGTTCTCGATACTCTCAAAATTTTTCACATTATTGCATTATCAAGAAAAATGCCTCACTCACGAATAATCATGGGTTTAAAAGAAAATGGTTAAGGTAGAGGGGTAAGGGAAAAATATGGAAACGTATTTAAAACCCTTAAGCGAGAAACTTAGATTCATTTTAAGACCAAATTCATATAGTTGGAATCAATTCAAAGCAAATATAACTAAGAAATAAAAAACCTTCAAGTCAAGAGATCAAAGCATGGATTTTCCAAATTTTCAAGGCGGTTCATGCATCATAATACGATTACAAGGGCATTACATTCAAAGTTAATGTGCTCAAAAAATCATTGCTCCCAAATGCATATGTAAATGCAACCTATATGCATCCAGACTCAATTCTAAAATCAAAAATGAATATGCAAAACTATATGAATATTTTTGGTTTCTCACAATGAGTCTATATTCATCTAGACTTAATGTTCGGTTTTTTATTAATTTTTTTTTTATAAAAAAAACAAATATTCACAATGCAATGACTCAAAAGAAATAAAACAAAATAAAACACAATGTTAGACGGTTAGTCTCTCCCCAAACTTATTTCACACCGTCTCGGTGTGAGAATAAATTCAAAAAAAAAAGACTAACGAAAAACAAAAAATACGAACAAATCTAAATTGTATGTTCAATGGAGAGTGTTGGTACCTTGGAGCTTCTAAGGAGTGGTGGAGCTAGAAGAGTCTCAAGAGATTAGAGTGAGATGGATTCCAGCCCTGTTCCCTCTACAAAATCACAAAAACAAAAACACACAAAACACACAAACACACAAAACCCACAAAATAAATTTTTTAAAAAAGATACCATGGGATTGCCTCCCAAGCGCGCTTGTTTGACATCACTAAGCTTGATGTTCTTCTACGTACCCTCATTGGAAACAATGGATCAGCGGGATCATATTCATCGTAGAAACATCTACGGAATGCTTTCATCCTTATCTCCTCAAAGGGTATCTTAATCGGTTCATCAATGCTCAAGTCCTTGATAAAGATTATACCAAGATCATGATCTTTAACAATGTACTCAACATCCAAGACACCATCACATGAATCTTCTAATGATTCTCCAACCACGCCTACTTTTTTCTCAGTGCTCTTGGTTGAATAACTCTCGATTGCTACGGGTTCTACTACTTCATATCTCACAAGATTCTCATCAACCGTGCATCCAAGGAGTAATTCAAACTCGTGTATAGTCTCGTCAGCTTCTTGTTGGAATTCATCATTGATTTGAGCATTCTCCTCAAAAACTTCTCTAGTTTCATTGAGAAACATCTCTTTTGTCTTCTCTTCTCTAGGAGGAATGCATTCTTCTTCTTCTTCTTCTTCCTCGATCCATTGTGTAAGATTAGTGTTGATGGATTTGACATTTGTTAGCTCAACAACCCATGGAGATGGAGTCCATTTATGCTCCTCGTTGATCATTCGAAGAGTCTCCACAGACTTCTCTTGCTCTTACAAAAACAACTTCATCCGGCTGAGAAGTTCTTCTTTATCGAAGACTGGGATGTTGCAAGGTTGATATCTATCATCATATGCACATTGGTTGTCTTGAGCATAGTTTTGATCATGTTGATACTCTCTTGATGTGGATGTTTCATAAGGTCCTTGATAACTTGAGTAGTCGTACACCACGTTATACAGTTGATATTCCTCTCCATATCCACATTGGTTCTCTTGAGCATAGTACACATCCGGTTTGATACTCATATCCATGTTAATTATATTGAGGATAATATACATCCGGTTGATACTCTCTTGAGGATGATTCTTGATAAGCTCTTTGATAGCTTGCTTGCTTCCAAGCTATCTCTCTTTGTTGTGCCTCCAAAACACGTTCCAACTTAGAATGCATAGAGGCCAACATCTCTTCCACCATTGTGATTGTACCTTGCAAAAAGAACAATCACTTGGAAGAAGATTAGTAACTAAAAGAAATAAAACAGAAAATAAAAGAAAGTTTAGTCTCAAACAAAAATGAAATCCTAATGGCTAATTGCAATTGCTCCCCGGCAACGGCGCCAAATTGATACGCGTGAATTTTCAACAACTCACACAATGCACATCAATTAAACCTTGTGTGCAAACAATACCACAATACTAATGGTATGTCGTTGGTAGCACTTAAAGTATCGAATCCACAAAGAGCAATGAACCAACACACTAGGAATACACAAATTCGCTTAATCTAAGCAAAATACAAAGGTTTTGCGTTTCCTAAAATAAGACTAACAATGTAAATCAAACTAAAAAATGCAAAACAAAGCAAAATGATTTATAATGCAAAAGACTAACAACAATATAAAAGACTAACAACAATAGAACCTAAACAAATCGAGAATGGATCTTTGATAAGACAATACGACAAGGATGAATGATGACTTGATAAACGATAATTCAAACGAACAATCTAAACTTAATTTCATGACATGAGTCGCTTAGATAGACTAGTCCACTGTCGTGATACTAGCCCTTTTACAAACCGTTCGATTAAGCTAATCTTTCAATTGCAACCTAACGATTTATAAGCAAAGAACACAAAATCATTTTAGTCATCAATTCCTTTTTAGAACTCAACTTTCATTGGTTAAGAATTAGAACGTATGCATAGACGGTTCAGATTATTTCACAAAACCTTTCGGGTGTGAAATAATCAAGAATCTAGAAAACTCTCTTTTGAAGCTCATTTCTAGCATTAAGATCATTCTATGCATAATCATAAGCAAGATTACTCAACCATCAAACATCATTTACAAGCCTCAACACCCTCAATCTAACAAACTAACAATCCAAAAGTCAACTACTCACACATGATAGAATTGCAAAAGTAAACCATACAAATGATAGATAAGCAAGACATAATCAAGATTCTATAAAAAGATTTAACAAAAAGTAAATAACATGAGTTTAGATGATGAAATTATAAACATAAAAACAAAGAGAAACTCTCAAGAACAAGAGAGAGAGTTTAAGAGGCTAGAAAATATCCTAATGTCTTATAATGTGCACTGAAAATGGTATTTATAGTGATAGGGTTCGCACTGAGAAAAACAGAGAAAACCAGAGAAAAATAAGCTTCAGAAAGCTCAAATCGGTTGTCAGAATCGGTTGTAAACCGATTCTCTGATTTGCCGATCGGTTTGTGAAATCGATTGCAGACCGATCGGCTCATAACTTTTGACTCATAGCTCGGATTGACTTGATTTCACCACCATTGGAAATATAATTCAATTTCCCACAACTTTGATGAAGAGCCCAAAAGCTAGTTCCCAAGGAAAGACGTCCATATGAGTCGATCCTTAAAACGTGATTTGCCGCTCGGTCGCCTCGATCGGTTGCAGACCGATCATCAGTACATTTGTCATAAAGTTTTATTTGTAGATCGGATTGCCCTGATTGTACTACCGTTGGAAAGATACTTCAATTCTCTATACCTTTCATGAAGGGATCCAAAACTAAATCACAAGCAAAAGTCTTCATATGAAGTGATCTTTCAGGCACTTTAGATGGGTTCTGGATCATCATTTCTTCAGTTGGCTTGATCGCATGCCCATCTCTTCCTCTTTTGCTTCACTCCTCTTCCATTTGCACTCTCATTCTTGGCTCTTGATCCCTTCTTGATATCCATAGCATGAAATAGCTTCTTTTATCTCATTTGTTTGCTATGTAAATCTCCAAAACTCCAACTCAAAAGCAATGCAAATATGCAACTAAAGACCTAAAAATGAATGTAATATGCATGAAAACGAAGAGAAATAAAGTGTTAAAAATGCTAAAAACACGTGATATCAACGGGGATTCTTCAAAACAAAATCGGGATTCTTCAAAACAAAATTTTTTATTAGAAAATCTGTTTAGTGCACTTACAAGTTTCACTCAAACAATTATATAATCTCTCATGTTTATGGATCTATACGCAATCCAAGAATATCTCAGACAAATATCTTAGCCCTCTTAAGCATTATGCTTTTTTACAAGAAACCCTATAACCTTAATATCTATTAATTCTCTTACATTTTTGTGCTAACCTTTACAAAGTGTTAGCACTCCTATTTATACATAATAGGTCGTGGCCATACAAACCTACGTTCCTATTCAAATTCTAATAGGAATTTTCAAATCTCTTTGCAAATTTTCTTTTCTTTTATGGAATAGGAAATTCTTCTTCATGTTTTCTTTTCTCTTCAAACTTCTAGACTCTTCTCCAAACTTCCAGTATGCAACCGCCTCTTGGTTGGTCTATTGAACATTCCAACTTCACGTCATCAGTTTCTTCAGCTCTGCTTCTTGTATCACTTCTTGTACTACTTTGAACTAGTACAGTGACTGAGTCAACAACTTCATCTTCATTCTTCGCCTTCCATAAATGTTTTTTTTCTCTTCATCTTGATTTAAAACTCAGTTAAGAATACATCAACAATCTCTCTCTTTCTTACTGAGTTTTAGAATCCAAGCTTCACACAAAATAAACTTCGATTCTTATACTAACTTTGATGATCTCCAAACTCCCCCTCAATCTCCAAACAAGGATCTCAGCAGCTTCCAAAATTTGATCGTCATAACACCAACAATTTTTCCCTTGATGATTGAATTTTAGAACCAAAACACATACTTAATGATCAGATGAAACATCATGCTTCGTTTTAAATCTGCATCACTTTGTTGTATCACATCATCTCCCCCTTTTTAACTTTGTGTGTCTCTCAAGCACAATAGGATTCCAACAAAAAACTGAACAAGCAAAACAAGCTTTTAAACTCTCCCGTAATCCTATGCCACCTTATCACAAAAAGGATCACACTTTCATATGGAAACTTCCCCCAGACAATAACATCCTTCTCTTAGCCACCTTCTTCTCCCCTGCTTGTGAGTACACACAAGTTAAAAACATCTTCACAGGTTAACACACTCATAAATCATGGTTGAACAACTTCAAAGTTTCTCTGATGCATATCATGTTTCAAACGTAATTTTTCTACCATAAACAAACATTGGATCTGATTTTGAAAGATTTCCTTTGAATCCAAGACCATATCGATCAATTTTTCTAATGTACAAAATATGATCTAACTGCTTTGTGCCACTATTAAGCATCCTCAAATTCTTGTGAGTTTCTATAAGTTGTACTATAGTTTGTGATGCTTCTTCTTCTGTCTCTATTGCATGTTTTTGTGCTTCAGCAACCTTAGCCTCTTATTTGAGTTTCTCCCTTGTCACCACTGAATTCTCCTCAACTAGTTTAAGCCATCGTTCATACAACATCTTGTAGTTGACACTCTCTGCCTCGCTACAACCTTCTATTGCAGGTTCTGCTACATTTGTAGGTTTTGTTGCAGGTTCTGTTGCAGTTGCAGCAACTGTTGCAGAATTAGGATTTGCTGCACTTTCACATTCTGTTGTAGTTTCAGAGTCAGTTGCAGGTTTCTTCTTCTTTTGCTTAAGAGTAATTACAGTGATTCCTTTTCTTTTCTTAATACTCTGTAAATTGTTCCAGGATCCTGACATATGACGTGAACTCCCATTACCAAAGTATTAGGGATTAATATCCTTATGTTTTTCTTTCACAATTGCCATACTGCATCAAAATCCAAGGCATGATGTACTTCTTAACCTTAAGGACATACAACCTGATGTACCGTGATACATATCAAATTTCTTTACCCATATTTTACTACGATATCCATTCCAATAAAATCTTCCTTGACGTTTTGAGTTTGTTTACTCTTTCCCAGTACTTGTAGCAGTAGATTCTTATGTGTCCATTCTTTCCATATAAGTAACATCCAACCCATTTGACTGTATTACTCTTTGATTTATCTTGTACCTGTTGAGAGACACCTCCTGACAAACTTGGTTTATCCTGTGCTAGATCCTCCTTGTCCTGTATAACCTAAGCTTCTATTAGACTTCTCTGTTTTTCCATAACTCAGGATTTTATCAAGTTACTTAGTTCCAACGAACATGTGAATCTTCTTGTGTTGTTGATCAACAGACTGATATTTCCTTTTCACTATACAATTCTTTCTCTAGATTATCTACTTTAGTAGTCAGAGCCAGCTTTTCCTTCATTAGAATTAGACTTTCTTTAATCAAACTGGTGTTTAGAAAGCAAAACTATTCAAAAACCTTCTTCAAGGAACCTTTTATTGTATCTTGTAGTCTTGAGATATTTTCCCTTTTGGCAAATAGAAAATTAATGTATGGATTCTTTATTTAATTTCCTAAACTTCAACTTAGAGCACAATATCTTCAATTTTTTATTTGCTTCTCATTTCGAAATTCTTCTAAATGTTATGATTCCATAACATGTTATGATATCTCTTTGACAATAATTAACATCTCTCTTTATTTTTCATCTATGCAAGAATTGTTACCGAAAACGTTGAGGTTTTGGAGGGCACGGGTTCGATTTGATAATAAATAATAAATAATGATAAATTAAAATTAATTTGCCAAGTGCAACTCGAACCAGCGACATATAAAATTGATGTAGATAAAATTGTTCGCTTTAGAGAACTGTCGGCGTGAAGCCGTTTATATGTTCATCATTTTGGGATAAATTATAAGAATTTAGTTTTGATTTAATAGTTGGATGGCTTCATTTATATGATAGATCTCATATGATTCAGCGTATTACATTAGTTTTGACTTCTTAATCCGCTTTGTACTGTTATTACCATTTCGAATTTAGTTTTAAAAAAGTGTGGACATACTATATATATCTGCACCACTTTAGACGAAGCAAGGGAAGTCTTTTTGGTCCCGCGACCGAAAGCAAAAACTTCTATATAATGAAAATGTGCATGCCGTTGGGGTTACGTGAAGACAAAAAGAAAATTTTACACAGCCGTATTGAAAGGTAACACTTACAATTTTAAATGCCTTCTAGAAAACTTGAAGTCATACGAAGTGATTAAGATAGTGTTATTGTTTATACTTTTAGAAAGATTTTTTTGGTATCTATATGGGTAGGAAGAAAACCCATGTTGTTTTCTTAAACTGAATCATACGACTTAAATGATTCTTAATCTCTTTATTTTGATGATATTTTTCATGATTTTATTTTATGAAAAAAATGTATAAAATCATAAACCAACAACATAATAATTTTATTCATTAACAATCCGAGATTCTTTTGTTTTAGTTGAATAATACAAAATTTTTATTAACTTTATAAAAGTATGAATCCAATAGCTCAAGATTTATGAAAATTTTAGATTATTTTTTACAAATCAAAAACTAATAACACCAAACTTTAAAAGAGTTTAAAAAAATCTTGATTGAATAACACAAAATTCTTCATAACATTTTAAATCATTAAAACTCTATTTAAATTACAAACCAATAACACCCCGTTTATTACTTTATTAAGTACGTATCCGCTTAGTAAGCAACGCGAGATCATGATTTTTGAAATAATTTGGACCATATTTTATTTTCTAGAAATTTTTAAACTGCTAGGAATTAGATTTTCCTTTTGCAATCTTCTCAGAAATTTCCGGTGGGCATTTTTCCATCTTTGAAAATTCACCAGTTAACATTTTGTCGCTTTGGAAGTCAAGAAATACTCTTTTTCTCATCTCACCTATATATATAATAAATATAACAAAGCTCAAAATCGAACTATTTAACAATAACGAAGTTGCCATCATACATACAAAAATGGGGAAATCCCCTGCTTTGATGATATTCCTCTCTTCTTCTCTTCTTCTTGTCCTTCAAACACTCCATGGTGTAGACGCCGTCGAGTGTTTCGGAAACTCCTTCAAAGGTAACAGCAGCTACGCTCAGAATCGCCAGAAACTCTTCTCTACTCTTCCTGATAAAGTCGTCACTTACGGCGGATTCTACAACGCTTCACTCGGCCAAAATCCCAACAGAGTTTACGCTCTTGCCATCTGCGCAAGAGGCTACGACCAAGATGCTTGTTTCAGTTGTGTCCAAACAATGGCTCAGGATACCCAAAAATATTGTCAAAGCCGCAAGGATTCGTTCATATGGGGGGGCGATGGCGATGTTTCTTGTCTTGTACGTACCTCAAACCACTCAACTTTTGGGAACCTCCAGCTTAGCCCTCCTGTTGTCTCGCCAAATCCAGAGTTTCTCGAGGCATCTAAAAACATGACCCTTTTCGAACAACAGTGGGAAGAAATGGTTAATCGGACTCTCGAGGCTGCCACGAAAGCTGAAACTTCCTCGGCACTTAAGTACTACAGTGCCGAAAAAGCTGGGTTCACGGAGTTTCCAAATGTTTACATGCTGATGCAATGCACACCCGACATAACTTCCCGAGATTGCAAACAATGTTTGGGAGAATGCGTGATGTATTATAGAAAAGATTATCTGGGAAGAAAAGGAGGCATGGCTAGTCTTCCAAGCTGTTTTTTCAGGTGGGATCTATATACTTTCCATGGTGCTTTTGATAATGTAACAAGAGTTCCTGCGCCTCCTCGGCCTCAGGCTCAGGAAAAGGAGAGCAGCATACCAGATAAAAAAGGTAAAACAAATGACTTATAGCATTGCCACAATTTGTAAGTATGAAAAAGAGGTTCTCAGACTAAAAAGACTAAAAAGGGTTAATAATTTGCAGGAAGAAGCATTGGGTATCGCGGTACTATCGCAATATTTGTGGTTCTTACTTTCATTAATCTTTTGGTGTTTATTGGCTTCATCAAATTCTTTTCAAGGAGGGGAAAATATAAAATTGGTACGTGTAACTTGCTTGCTGCAATCAACCTTATGATGTAGAGATTAAGGCTTATTTTGTTTCCTTTTTTTAGTTGGGAGTGCAGAGTACTCTGATTCTGATGGTCAATTCATGTTACGGTTTGATCTTGGTATGATCTTATTGGCAACCGATGACTTCTCTTCTGAAAATACGCTTGGCCAAGGTGGATTTGGTACGGTATATAAGGTAATAGTAACCTTTTTCCTAATAATGTATTCATGATCAACCTTGGTCTTTTTATGGGTAAATTAATATACCTTGAGAATGGGTTTCAGGGGACATTCCCAAACGGGCAAGAGGTAGCGGTGAAGAGATTAACAAAAGGTTCGGGACAAGGAGATATGGAGTTTAAGAATGAGGTTTCACTCTTGACAAGACTACAACATAAAAATCTGGTTAAACTTCTTGGGTTCTGTAATGAAGGAGATGAAGAGATTCTTGTCTACGAGTTTGTCCCCAATTCAAGCCTTGATCACTTTATATTCGGTGAGTTTTCGAAAGACAAGTCGCATTTTGGATAGTTTTAGAAACTTTTAGCAAAACTTTGTTTCTTTAAACTCTGCAGATGAAGAAAAGCGTTCACTTCTTACATGGGAGGTGAGGTTTAGAATTATTAAAGGCATCGCTCGAGGTCTTCTTTATCTTCATGAAGATTCTCAGCTGAAGATTATTCACAGAGACTTGAAGGCGAGCAACATCCTTTTAGATGCAGAGATGAACCCTAAAGTTGCAGATTTTGGGACAGCGAGGTTGTTCGACACTGACGAGACTCGAGCTGAAACAAAACGAATAGCTGGAACCCGGTAAAAAAAATTTAAATGCTCTGTTTTGAAAACAGAGTCTTGCAGACATTTAAACAATCATGGACTAATGTTATTGGTTTGCATATATGCAGTGGATATATGGCTCCCGAATACTTGAATCACGGGCAAATCTCAGCTAAAGCTGACGTTTATAGCTTTGGTGTTATGCTTCTAGAGATGATAAGTGGTGGAAGAAACAATAGCTTCGAAGGAGAAGGACTTGCAGCTTTTGTAAGTTTCTTCACATATCAGTCTTTTATTCCATTTCCTGAACTTCAAACCTCTGTGTACAGAAAGTAAGAAGTACATGTATGTTTTCTTGGTGCAGGCATGGAAGAGATGGGTTGAAGGAAAGCCTGAGATTATAATAGATCCTTTCTTGATAGAGAATCCAAGAAACGAGATCATCAAGTTGATACAAATTGGTTTGTTGTGTGTTCAAGAGAATGCAACAAAGAGACCAACCATGAGCTCGGTAATAATATGGCTTGGCAGTGAGACAATCATCATTCCATTACCTAAAGCGCCTGCTTTCACTAGAAGTCAGTCCCAATCTGAAAGTGGTACAATGGCAATGACCAAAGATGTCTTCACGGAGTTGACTTGTCGCTGAGTATGAATTATTTATTTCCTAAACTTCAGCTCAAAGCACAATATGTTCAGTTTTTGTTTTACCTTCCCTAATTTATTTTAAAACTAAAATCTTGTTAGTAATGATAGCTAACGTTACCATATTATGATATCTCTTTGACAATAATGAACATCTCTCTTTATTTTTCATCTATGCATAAATTGTTACCAAAAACGTAGAGATCTTTGGAGGTCAGGGTTCAATTCGCGTTAACAAAAATCTGCTCTCTAAAACAATATTAATTTACATAGTTTAGGCATCGCCTTGAGGGATGTACAGGTCCACGGACCCAAATCCCCCTATTTATGAGACAAAAAATACGAAATATAGACAACAAAACGAATTACGAATATAACAATAATTCAAACTATTCCTTCAATGTCCACTTCAGAGTGAATGAGTCTTGGTCTTTCATGATACTCCCACGCTTCTTCCTTTTATTGTTAGGCCTTCAATGGTAGTTGGAACTTGGAACCTAGTAAGTAAGCTCTACTTTTAACATATTAAATTAAATTTATCATTATTCGTTATCAATAATGGATTCTAAGAACTTTCTACTCTTACTTGGCCACCGTTGCCAATTATGACCAAAGATTTATAAGATTTCTAATTTGCTACTTGACCAGAAAAAAAAAAAAATGCTACTTGAAAAATAGATAAATTTGTAACTCCCTATCAATCATGAAAAGTAAATTGTAAATTTACAACTGCTTTTCAAAGTTAGATATTTTTGTTAGTAATAAACATTTTCAATTTACTACAAGCAATTATACAATAACTTGTAAAACCTTATAAATACCTTGTAAAACCTTATAAATATTTTATAAATATCCAGTAAAACTTTATAAAATAAGGTTTTACAAAATTTTACAAGGTATTTATAAGATATTTATAGGGTTTTACAAAATATTTAAAAAGTTGTACAAGCTATTTATAAAGTTTTACAAGATAATTATAAGATTTTACAAGGTATAATTTTCCGTAATTTTGACGGAAAAATTTGGTTTTTCAATTTAAGGATCACATTTCCCGCTAAAAACTGCGGCAGCGAGATTCACTCCCACAACAGCAAAGACGAATACAGAGGAGAAATGATTAGGTCTCAATTATTTTTCAATAAATAAATGGTCATAAAAACTTAAAAAATGGCAAAATTGAAAGGGGACAGAAAAATGAATATTTTTGAAAAAGGGTATATCAAAAAGGGTATTTCTAACAAATTCTCATTATTTATTGTTTATCTGTTAATACTAATGCTAAATGAATTAATTTTTTATACATGTCAAAAAATCTAATTGACAACACATGTAAATTTGGCATGCAAATATATATTTGTTTTTTTAGTTTTTCTTTTTGGTTTACGAAAATAAAAGTTAAAACTTTTCAGATATAGACATGTTAATTATATGTAAATATGTTTTTTTTTTTGAAATTAGTTTTCCTATTTTGTTAGGAAATAAAGTTACTTTTTTATACGTATCAACATCTAATCAATAAATTTGATACGTGTCGCAATTATGTTAATGATTAATTTTGAAACAAAGTGTTATATAATAAGATTGTTATAAACGTACAGATGAAAAATTGTCATATGGGCTCGATAACAGATCTTGCTACTTTATGTTAGGTGTATTTCAAGTATATCCTAAGCCCTAAAACGAAAACACAGATACAAATAATAAAATTTGGTCATGGCCATATCTAAATATATAACATATATGGACATGAGAAAAATATGTGTTGGCAAAACCTACGCGTATGCCCGTGTTACGTACTTTCCTAATACACTAAAAAGTTGACCAAGACACATTTTGTCAAGTCAACTAGTACTCGTTTTCTCAACTCACCTATAAGGCTATAATATACAAAATCTCTATAACTGATGATCTGATTATCTCTTAAGTCTTAACAATAACGAAGTAGTACAAGAAAAAGAAAATAAAAAAAAGTTTTTCTATCGTTGATAAAAAAAATATGGGCGAATACCCTGTTTTGATGATATTTCTCGCTTCTTCTCTTCTTCTTGTCCTTCAAAAACTCGAAGTCGTTAACGCCGTGGGATGTACCGGAAGCTTCTTCAACGGTAACAGCAGCTACGCTCAGAATCGCCGCGATCTCTTCTCTACTCTTGCTGGTAAAGTCGTCACCAACGGTGGATTATACAACGCTTCACTCGGCAAAAGTCCCAACAGAGTTCACGCTCTTGCTCTATGCGCAAGAGGCTACGAGCAACAAGCTTGTCTCAGTTGTGTCGAAAGTGCGATTCAGGGTATACTAACAACAACGAGTTGTCTAAACCGCATGGATTCATTCACGTGGGACAAAGACGATGAAGACAATGTTTCTTGTCTTGTAAGTACCTCAAATCACTCAACTTTTGGTAACTGATTGTATCCTTTTACGGTACTCAATTACTCGATACAACTAACCGTTAGGTAGTATATGCGAGGTCGAACCACAAGGACCAATGGTTATACTAAAGACTTACGGGATTCATTCTTAGCTAAAGCTTTGGGATTTAGTTTGTTTTTGTAACTTGTAAACATAGAAGCAATTTATAATGATAATGAGAATGTTGATTTAAAAGCATTAGGCATTAAGGTTTTCGGGGAATTCTAGACTAACAGAAAACTGCAATGAATTAAGCTTAACAACTTACAGAACCGTTCTAGAACATGAACGCAAGGTGGACTAACCCACTGTCATGGCATTAGCCCCTAAACCCGATTACTCGAAAACTAAACTGTCGTTTGAATTCTCCTAACCGAATTAGCATTACAGAACAAGCTCATTGAGTTCACAATACTTCCTAACATCAACTGTCGTCGGCTATGAGCATATTGCTCATAAACACAAGGATCAAAGAACGTCAAATTTACTTTTGGTGCATGAACTTCTCTAGGCTCAAGAATTAGTAGATCAAGCTAATTCTAGCATTAAGATCATATGAAATGAAGAACCTAAACATATGAAAGCTATAAACAATCAATCTAACTCATTAATCCTAAATTCCCCTATGAACCCTAAAACCCAATAAAAGTTTACTCACACATAACTAAAGCAGAAATTAAAGCCATATAAGCATTCATAATGAAAAGACAAAGAGATTAAGAGTAGAATTAAAAAAAACTTCTCCAATAAACAATATTGTTGCACAAGTGTTCTTGAGTGTTCTTGAGAGGAAGAACTAGAGAGAGAAAGAGATGAAAAACTAGTTAAAAACGTGATAATCTGATCTCCTGCACCCTTAGAGTATTTAAGTTTTATTTTACAAACTTTCTGCAGAAGAAAGTGAAAAACACTATGTCTGGCCGACATAGGTGTGGATCGATCGATCCACTTAAGATTGGTCGATCCGTGGCTCTACAAATCATTTGGAATTGGCTCGTCGAAGTGGATCGGTCGATCTGGATGTGGATCGATCGATCTGGGTGTGGATCGATCGATCCATCTAAGTTTTGTCGATCAGTGGCTCTATCTGTCATTTGAAATTTTCTCGTCGAAGTGGATCGATCGATCTGAATTTGGATCGATCGATCCATATACCATATTTCCCCATCAGCTTCAACCGCTCGCCAGAATGACCTGTCTTCACTCAATCGGGTGTATCTCTTGCATGCACCGTTGGATTGTCTTCGAATCACTTGCAAATGAAAGCTAACATCTGTAGCTAGGTGGTGTCAAAATCTTAGGAAGATCCAACGGTGGAAAGTCCTCCATTTGTGGCGAAACATTTGACGGTTGTGTAGATCTTGCGTCTCAAATGTGTATTTTTGGCCAAAACAGATTATTTTATTCCAAAGCACTCTAAAACCTGTACAAACTCAAAATACAACCAAAAAGACACAAAGACGGACAAAAACAAGATTAACGAAACAAAAACGGAATGAAAACAATGTACAAAAACGTGTAAAAACACAACATATCAACTCCCCCGGACTTAGATCTTTGCTTGTCCTCAAGCAAAACAAAAGTCTAAACCAAGAAAAGAGGTTTGAAAAACGCAAATTTACAAAAACACGAGAACTAACACAAGCTTTCCGGGATCATGCCAAGAACCATATGCTTACTAACCACTTAATACGAAGTTTAGATCAGATCGTACTATAATGTACTTCTCCATGATTAGAACACCAATATCAAATCTCTAAATCACAATGCTCTGTAAGAGATATAGAACTTAACTTTTTAACATTCACCAAAGATGCGTGTACTCTCACAAAGGGGATATTGAACACGTTATGGTCTAGGTTTGGTGGCAATCTATGGTGACTCATAGTGTTTCGGGTTTCCAACAATGCAAACGGATGCAAATCATTATGCAAAATCACAGTGAGACACAAACCAATTATGAGGTACATAACTTCCCTTTCGCTTGGATCATCTAACCATCTCAATTCCCAAATAATACTACAAGTTTTCTTGATGCAAATAGAACGAGACTAACAAAGTCTCAGATTTTTCCGGTTTCCTTCTCTTTTTATCAACGAAATATGTAAATCTTTTCTTTTTCTTTTTGTTATTGCTTTTTTTTTTTATTATAGAAGGAAAAACCGGTTTTTGATTTACAGAAATGCATCAAAAGAGATTCAAACTTGTAAGTTCAAATAAAACGCATGAATTTAACCACTTAGCCATATATGCTCTATTATCAAAACATAATAACATCCCGCAAAAACTACAACCCACAATCCTAACGAAAGGAAAGCTATGTCGGTCTATATACTCCGTAGTTTTTGCACATGAATGCACATGATGATCATATATCAAGAATACATGTGGTTTGAATCATAGATTGGGTGAGAGGTGTGGTACTAGACTAAAAATGAGTCTAGCCATTTGGAGTTAACAAAGAGTGATATCAAAGATGCAAAGAGAACTCCAAATGTATGATCCATTACATGATTTCCAACCCCCTAAGTGAAATATAATTAATCCAAATTAAGTTCAAGTGATAGAAATGTTTGTATGATGATCTAACCATGGATTTTTCTGTGATTCCAGATCATCCTTAAACGATGTACAATGATCTCAAGGCAATGAAACTTAGCATGGTGCAATCCCTACGAAAACTTAGTTCTCAAATAACAACAAATTTTGACTTAATAAAAAGATACAGTTTTAACTCGATAAAACAAACGACGAACATACTCAATAAAAATAGAAAACATAGAAAAGACACATCAAAATGCAAACTTGATTAGTATACAAGTGACATCCTCCCCCACACTTGAATCACACCGTCTCGGTGTGAAGACAAATGCCAGAGGAATAGTCGAACAAACAAAAATGATATGTAACTAGGGGAAAAACAGAAATCTTACAGTGATGTGAATTGTGGTGGGTGGGGCTCAAGTTGAAGTTGTGGCTCTGTCCTAGCTCTCTCGTGGTCTGTCCTAGAGGCTCATCAATGTCATTTGTCCCTGGGTTTTCCTTGGACTGATCTACCACAAGTCGGATCGATTGGTCATGAAGACTCAGGTTGCATATTGTGTGCTGGACCGATCGACCATGTTCCCGGACCGATCGATCTTTATCACTCAGTCACGAAATTGCTCTTTGAATCGACCAGATTCTTCTCAGATCGATCGATCCCAGATGAGATCAACCAAAAGCTGCTCTGGAAACCTTACATGGCACAAAACTAAAGCTAAACATCAAAAGACAGAGTGAACGATCCATATGACGGATCGTTCAACACTCACAAACAAGGTCAAACAAAAGTGGAAACAATCAAAAGTATATACAAAAAATGTAAACAAGAACATAACAGAAAACAACACAAGTTTATACAAACGTACCTTGCGGGTTGCCTCCCGCATAGCGCTTAGTTTAGGTCCGTAGCTTGATCGTATTCTCATGAATTAATGGGAATGAGCATAGAAACTTGCACCAAAGCAAGGTCCCCAATCATTCATCTTCAACTTTAAAACTCTACTCATAACCCCTTTCACAGATTTTTGACCTTTTTCTTTCAACTCTGAGGTGAGAATACTCCTAGCCTTGGAGAATGGGTTCGAGATTCCCTTACACCGCACCTTATACTTAATTGTATCTCCAACACACTTCAGTGGTGTCAAGGTCATATGAGGATCTCTCTTGATCCCTTTGGGTTTTACCTCACCTTTTGCATCAACCTTTTTTGTTAGAGAGTGAGTATCCCCATCCAGGACTTCTTTGACCTCACTTCCCCCAATGCATTTTTGTTCACGCTTATCACCAGGATCATCAATGGTTCCGATTGAAAAGGCTTGTCCTCCAATGGTAGGCATCTTCTTCAACCTTTTCATGTCAAACTCCTGAGTATGATCACCAATTTGCAAATGGATTGTGCTCTTTCTAACATCAATCATAGCTCCAGCGGTATGTAAGAAAGGCCTACCAAGGATGAGAGGATCATGTGGCTCTTTATAAAGCTCCAGGACAATAAAATCAGTTAGGATGTTGAAATTCCCAACTCTCACATGAACATCTTCCACCAAACCAACATGGGATAGCATAGAACGATCAGCAAGCACTAAGGAGATCCTTGACGGTTTGAAATTAGTGATGCCCAAACGTTTTGCCACAGAAAAAGGCATCAAGTTTACACTAGCTTCCAAGTCACATAAGCATCTCTCAAACATGAACTTCCCAATTTGACAAGGTAGTACAAAACTTCCTGGATCTCCAAGCTTCTTAGGAGTCTCAATTGGAATGATGGAATTGCTTTCATGACTAACCTCATTTGTCTTCTCTTTCAAGAGTGCCTTATCAAGGAACTTCTCCTTGCTTTGTTGACGTCTTTCTTGCTCCTCAAAATGCTTATACATTTTTCCAGTAGAAATCATCATGACTCCTTCTTCAAAGCTCATCTTGTTAGACAAGATATCCCTCAAACATTTCTTGTTTGCTTTTACATCCTTAGCTAACTCTAGAAAAGGAAGTCTACCGTGTAGTTGTTTCATTACTTCTTCGAAACAAGCCTTTTCTTTTTCAATTTTCCCTTTGGCCTCTCTTAGACAACTTGGAAATGGGAGCTTAGGAACATATGGTGGTGGTGCAATATATGGTGGCTCATCATCCTCTACAACCGTATCCTCTGTAGCTACTTCAACAACATGAACTTTCTCTTTAAGACTAGCACTAGCGATCTTGGCTTCCTCAAAATCTCCCTCATCATCTTCCAAGCTCTCAACATTAGAGCCATATAGAAGGTTAGAGATCTCTTCTATTACCTGTTCATTCTCATCAACTTCTGCATGTTCTTCTTGAATCATCACTGCATAACAATGCTCCTTACCATTGTTGTAGTCTTTTGGGTTCGGGACAGGTTTGCCAGGTAGAACCCCAGGTGGTCTTGTAGAGGCAGAGGCGGTTTGAGCTACTTGATTCTCAAGTGTTCTGACATGTGAAGTTAATGCATCAAACTTGCCTTTAAGGTCACTGTATTGATTGTCTGCTCTGTTTTGACCATCAATAAGTTGCTTCATCATAGCCTTCATCTCATTGTCTTGGGACGGTGGGGGTGCTAGAGAAACTGGTTGTTGGGCTTGATAACCTCCTTGGAAGTTACTGAATTGTGGCCTTTGTTGATTACCTCCTTGGTAGTTATTGTAATGAGGCCTTTGTTGGAAATTTATTTGACCATATTTAGTGCCTCTGTTTTGCCCTTGGTTCATGAATGGTTTGTTGTAGTTCCCTTGATTAGACGCAAACTGCGGTGATTGTTGAAATTGTTGTCCTTGAGGCCTTTGTTGATTTGGATAAACTTGATCTTGAGGATTTTCAACATTGGTGCTTCTGTAGGATAGGTTGGGGTGGTTTCTGTAGTTTTGGTTGAACCCTCTGTTCTGATAATTCCCTTGACCATTTACGTAGTTCAACTCAGCTTGCATATCCTCAAAACCTTCTCCCTCATACTCTTGTGAAGATTGACCTTCTCCGGTATCCTCACAGTAGTTGACTCCTCGCTGATCTCTCCTCAAGAGCTGTTCAACTTTTGCAGTCAATTCCGAAATCTGCTTTGATTCCACTGTCCCACTACTCCTCAAGGTTCTATCATAGTCAACACAATGGTTGCTATTGCTGGCTGCAAGATTTTCAATCAAGATCTGGGATTCATCTTCAGTTTTTGTCATGAAGTCCCCATTGCTTGTAGTATCCAAAGCCATTTTGTACCTCTCATCAACTCCCCTGTCGAATGTGTTGATAAGTGATTCAGGAGAGAACCAATGGTGAGGACACTCTCGTTTATAGTCTTTGAACCTTTCCCAGGCCTAATGAAATGATTCTGTACCGCCCTGTTGGAAGTTTGAGATCTTGTTCCTTAATAAGGTCGTTCTTGCCTGAGTAAAATATTGACCCAAGAACGCAGCCTTATATTCATCCCAAGTATGAATGGAGTCTCTCTCCAATGACTTGAACCATCGGTGTGCTTTATCACTTAGAGAAAAAGAGAATAGCCTGCATTTCACAGCATCATCAGGCACCCCATTCATCCTAGTTGTGCTACACACATCTTCGAAATTGTCCAAGTGGTACACCGGATTCTCAGAAGGTAGTCCATAGAACTGGTTTTGTTTGACAAGTGCTAACAATCCCGGTTTGATCTCAAAATCATTTCTGTTGATCGGCGGATGTTGAACACCACCGCGGTACATTTGAACATTTGGAGCATCATGCTCCCTCAAGGTCCTACGAACAGGGGCAGGCCTTGGATTATACGCATCTGCGTTTCCACCAACTGGGGGATGATTGTTTCCTGCTGGAGGATCTTGCAACTCTCCACCATTATCTCCATCATGTGGTGGTTCTGGTGGCAAATCGTTATTTCTTTGACCAAGGTTGGCCATTTCAGCCCTGTCAGTGGCTAATCTTTCTCTTCTTCTTTCTCTTTCAAACCTCCCAAGGTTTTCGTGATACTCTACAAGGTGTGATGTGCCTTGGCTGCGGGTCATACACCTGAAAATACCAAAGAGACAAGAAAAAGGGTGTTTAGTAACAGAAAATAAAAGTGCTCAAGTATAAGAACTAATCTTAAATCTTTAGATAACGCTATTGGTCTCCGGCAACGGCGCCAATTTGATTGTATCCTTTTACGGTACTCAATTACTCGATACAACTAACCGTTAGGTAGTATATGCGAGGTCGAACCACAAGGACCAATGGTTATACTAAAGACTTACGGGATTCATTCTTAGCTAAAGCTTTGGGATTTGGTTTGTTTTTGTAACTTGTAAACATAGAAGCAATTTATAATGATAATGAGAATGTTGATTTAAAAGCATTAGGCATTAAGGTTTTCGGGGAATTCTAGACTAACGGAAAACTGCAATGAATTAAGCTTAACAACTTACAGAACCGTTCTAGAACATGAACGCAAGGTGGACTAACCCACTGTCATGGCATTAGCCCCTAAACCCGATTACTCGAAAACTAAACTGTCGTTTGAATTCTCCTAACCGAATTAGCATTACAGAACAAGCTCATTGAGTTCACAATACTTCCTAACATCAACTGTCGTCGGCTAAGAGCATATTGCTCATAAACACAAGGATCAAAGAACTTCAAATTCACTTTTGGTGCATGAACTTCTCTAGGCTCAAGAATTAGTAGATCAAGCTAATTCTAGCATTAAGATCATATGAAATGAAGAACCTAAACATATAAAAGCTATAAACAATCAATCTAACTCATTAATCCTAAATTCCCCTATGAACCCTAAAACCCAATAAAAGTTTACTCACACATAGCTAAAGCAGAAATTAAAGCCATATAAGCATTCATAATGAAAAGACAAAGAGATTAAGAGTAGAATTAAGAAAAACTTCTCCAATAAACAATATTGTTGCACAAGTGTTCTTGAGTGTTCTTGAGAGGAAGAACTAGAGAGAGAGAGAGATGAAAAACTAGTTAAAAACGTGAAAATCTGATCTCCTGCACCCTTAGAGTATTTAAGTTTTATTTTACAAACTTTCTGCAGAAGAAAGTGAAAAACACTATGTCTAGCCGACATAGGTGTGGATCGATCGATCCACTTAAGATTGGTCGATCCGTGGCTCTACAAATCATTTGGAATTGGCTCGTCGAAGTGGATCGGTCGATCTGGATGTGGATCGATCGATCTGGGTGTGGATCGATCGATCCATCTAAGTTTTGTCGATCCGTGGCTCTATCGGCCATTTGAAATTTTCTCGTCGAAGTGGATCGGTCGATCTGCATTTGGATCGATCGATCCATATACCATATTTCCCCATCAGCTTCAACCGCTCGCCAGAATGACCTGTCTTCACTCAATCGGGTGTATCTCTTGCATGTACTGTTGGATTATCTTCGAATCACTTGCAAATGAAAGCTAACATCTGTAGCTAGGTGGTGTCAAAATTTTAGGAAGATCCAACGGTGGAAAATCCTCCATTTGTGGCGAAACATTTGACGGTTGTGTAGATCCTGCGTCTCAAATGTGTATTTTTGGCCAAAACAGATCATTTTATTTCAAAGCACTCTAAAACCTGTACAAACTCAAAACACAACCAAAAAGACACAAAGACGGACAAAAACAAGATTAACGAAACAAAAACGGAATGAAAACAATGTACAAAAACGTGTAAAAACACAACATATCAGTAACCTCGAGCTTAGACCTGCTGTTAGATACCAAAGTCCAAATAGTATTGAGCCATCGAAAAACATGACCCTTTTCGAACAAGAATGGAATGCTATGGCTAATCGGACCCTCGAGGCTGCCACGGAAGCTGAAACTTCCTCGGTACTTAATTACTATAGTGCTGGAAAAGCCGAGTTCACAGAGTTTCCAAATGTTTACATGCTGATGCAATGCACACCCGACATAACTTCCCAAGATTGCAAGACATGTTTGGGAGAATGCGTGACGCTTTTTAAAGAACAGGTTTGGGGAAGACAAGGAGGCGAGGTTTATCGTCCGAGCTGTTTTTTCAGGTGGGATCTATATGCTTTCCATGGTGCTTTTGATAATGTAACAAGAGTTCCTGCGCCTCCTCGACCTCAGGCTCAGAATAAGGAGAGCTCTATAACAGAAAAGAAAGGTAAACCAAATGAGTTAGAGCATTGTCACAATATTTGTAAGTATGATAAAGAGGTTCTCAGGCTAAAAGGGGTTAATGATTTGTAGGAAGAAGCATTGGGTATCGTGGAATCATCGCAATATTTGTGGTTCTTACTTTCATTAATCTTTTGGTGTTTATTGGCTTCATCAAAGTCTATGCATGGAGGAAAAAATCATACATCATAACCAATGGTAAGTGTACCTTATTAATTTCTTGCTTCAGTCAATCTTATGATGTAGTGATTAAGGGTTATTTCTTTTCTTTTTTGTTAGTTGGTAGTGCAGAGTACTCTGATTCTTATGGTCAATTTATGTTACGCTTTGATCTTGGTATGATCTTAATGGCAACCAATGACTTCTCGTCAGAAAATAAGCTTGGCCAAGGTGGATTTGGTATTGTCTATAAGGTAGTAATAACATTTTTCCTGATAATGAGTTATTGATTGATCTTGTCTTGGATGAGTAACAAATCTTGAGAACTGGTTTCAGGGGACATTATTAAACGGGCAAGAGATAGCGGTGAAGAGATTAACAAAAGGTTCAGGACAAGGAGATAAAGAGTTTAAGAATGAGGTTTCACTATTGACAAGACTCCAACATAGGAATCTGGTTAAGCTTCTTGGGTTCTGTAATGAAGGAGATGAAGAGATTCTTGTCTACGAGTTTGTCCCCAACTCAAGTCTTGACCACTTTATCTTCGGTGAGCCTTCAAAAAACAACAGCCATTTTGGATAGTTTTAGAAATTTTAGCAAAATAAAATGTTTATTTGAACACTGCAGATGAAGAGAAGCGTTCACTTCTTACATGGGAGATGAGATGCAGAATTATAGAAGGCATTGCTCGAGGTCTTCTTTATCTTCATGAAGATTCTCAGCTGAAGATTATTCACAGAGACTTGAAGTTGAGCAACATACTTTTAGACGCTGAGATGAACCCTAAAGTTGCAGATTTTGGGATAGCGAGGTTGTTCGACACTGACGAGACTCGAGCTGAAACAAAACGAATAGCTGGAACCCGGTAAAAAATATATTCAATCAAGTTTGAAGACACATTTAAATGCTCTGTTTTTAAAACAGTCTTGCAGACATTTAAACAATCATAAATTAATGTTATTGGTTTTGCATATATGCAGTGGATATATGGCTCCTGAGTACCTGAATCACGGGCAAATCTCAGCTAAATCTGACGTTTATAGCTTCGGTGTCATGCTTCTAGAGATGATAAGTGGTGAAAGAAACAAGAGCTTTGAAGGCGAAGGACTTGTAGCTTTTGTAAGCTTCTTCACATATCAATCTTTGCTCCATTTTTTTTAATCTTCAAACCTCTGTGTACACAAAATAACAACACATATATTTTTGGTGCAGGCATGGAAGAAATGGGCTGAAGGAAAGCCTGAGAGTATAATTGATCCTTTCTTGATTGAAAATCCAAGAAACGAGATCATCAAGTTGATCCAGATTGGGATGTTGTGTGTTCAAGAAAATGCATCAAAGAGACCAACCATGAGCTTTGTGATCATTTGGCTTGGCAGTGAGACTATCATCATTCCTTTACCTAATGCTCCTGCTTTCACTGGAAGCCAATCCCAATCTGAAAGTGGTACAATGTCAATGAGCGGCGATGTCTTCACGGAGTTGAGTTGTCGTTAAGTTGTAAATCAGTTAATCAAAATGTTGTTTCCAAGCAAACTATACATTGTATCTTGTGGTCTTGGTCATGATCATTTTATCTTGTGGTCTTAAGATATTTTCCTAAGCTTCATCTCAACGCATAAATAATAAATTAAGGTATGAATAGTAAGTTAATGTATGAATTTTTTATTTCCTAAGCTTCATCTCAAAGCATATGTAATAGCTATTAAGCCATTTTCGATCATGTGATTGACTTCAGTTTAGGTTCGGTTTACCTCTATCAGCTAAACAGAAAAGATTGTGTGTTTAGGCTCGGGCTGCTGCTCCTAAGGCTGGCCAATACGTTTAGCACATGCCTATAGTGAGTTTGAGGTTGTTGAAGTTTTATAACAATTTGTTTTGACAAGAAACAGAACATCTTTTCTTTCTTCTGTTACTTTTGTAAAACACACATAAAGATCGATTAGGCTTGTAACAATAGTATTGCTGTTATGAGTAAAGTTTTACCCAATTACAAATCGCAAATGCACAGTCACAATCGCAGTAATATGATGGAATCGAATCCAAGAATCAAGTGAGCACACGATGAATTATTTTTGTTTAAATTAAACTAGGATGCAAATAATTTTTTAATGAATTATTTTTGTTTAAATTAAACTAGGATGCAAATAATTTTTTTGTCGGAAACTCAGAAATTAACATAAAATAAATGATTGTAAATAAATATGTAAAAGATATTGGACAAAGGGAATCATCAGGGTTCATGACAACTGAAGATACAATTAAATAAGATTGCATTAAAAATCGTTCTTGAACTCAAAACACAAATAGAAAGTTATCCTACTTTCGTATGAAATAACTATATATGCAATGAAATTCATAACAACTAAACCATTTTTTTGTCAATAGAAATTCAAGCAAACATTAAGTGTGAGTTTGATATGTTCACAAAATATCTTAACATCAAGTTGACTAAGGAAGTATTGCTCATCTATGTTCTTTCAATCAATTCAACAACACTTTTGGTGTCACGATGAATTAAACCTACAATCAAAATCTAGATGATCAACCTAGATTAAGCAATAAGAACAACCATAGATGAAGAACCAAAAGAATCAATCCAAATCTAACAATCAATAAATCATAAAATTCCCTTTGAAATTCTTACTCAATTGGAAGACTACTCAACCATAGACATAAAGGACAAGCAAATCAAAGATGAAGATAACATAACTAAATTGCAAATTGAAATAGGATAGGATTTTAGAAATCTTCTCCAAAGAGTAGGGCTAGGCACTAATACCCGTTACCCGTACTCGACCCGTTACTCGACTCGTACCTGTCTCGAAAAAGGGTACCCGTAATTTTAGGGTCGAGTGAAGGGTATAATAATTATATTACCCGTGGGTAAGGGTCGAGTGAAGGGTATTAATTTTTTTTTGGTACCCGTCCCGTTACCCGCTTTATTACTCGACCCGTAAATACCCGCTAATATTTAATAATATTACTAATAGTTTATAAATATATTCTTGAACGAAATTACAGGTTTTTATTTTTGAAGTTTGTAATTTTATATATTTTGGAACTATATGTTGCACATTTATAAATTCTTCTTTTTTTGGAATATGGAATTATTATGCGGTTATGAAAAGTTTTTTACGCATGAATTATCAATAAATATGCGGATATATAAAGGGTTTAACTATTTTTACCGGGTACTCGTTTTTCCGGATACCCGTTATTTGCGGGTCGAGTACGAGTAATTTTTTTCTATTACCCGTAAAAGTCGGGTCAAGTAAAAGGTTTCTCAAAATTCAACGGTACCCGTCCCGTGTCTAGCCTTACCAAAGAGGTTCAAAAGTATGAAATTCTTCTTCATGTTAAAAAGCAATGATATGAATAGAGTGGTTGGAACTAGGTCTAAAAATCGAGTTTTAGGGTCTATATAGTGAATAGAATGGGCTCTAGACGATTCTGGACTTCTAAAATCACTTCTGGACTCTTTAACGATCGGTTACCAAATTGTACCGATCGGTTATCCATCCAAATTGAATCGGTCGGTATTCATCTGCACTGGAGGGTACTGTTTGACATATATTCAGTAAATTAACCATAACTTTTGATCGCACCGTTAGATTTCTTTCTGTAAAATCTAACATCCTCCTCTATCTTATCGTTTATTTATTTATTTATTTATTTTTTTTGGGTTACTTTATCTTCTTCTTTTCTTATTTCTCTCGACTATTCTTCGTTGCAATACTTTAACAATGGTTGGAAACATTACCCTAGCAAATCAAAAAAAATTTTAACAAGGGTTGTAAAAATTCTCAGTTTCTCTTAATCTCTCTCACACTAACACTCTGTTTTATATGATTTTTTAGATTTTCCCCTTTCAACTTCAGTGTTTGAAATTGTATATACTTAGATAGATTTGTTCAGAGATCTATTTGTTTCTAGGGAAATCTCTTTGTTTCTCGGGAAAATTGATGAGGCTTTTGGATTCAATTTCGAAATTTCAAAATCGGAAATTCGTGTTAGGTTTTTTCAATAGTGGTAGCAACAAGCATATCGCTTGACGGAGTCCACCGAAAACTGTATGCTCCAACAGCTCATAAGATCAATGCTCGTATCTCCTGTGATCTCGATCTGAACTCCAGATTTTCATCGGCGTCTTCTTCGACGACATCGCCGACGATCTGAGGTCTCTTTTTGCTTTTATCAGGAAAGCGCTAGGCTCGTGTGTTGATTACGATACTGACTCTGTTCTCGTTGATAAGCAGCTTCCATTCACCATGGACGATGGTTTTAAAGGAGAAAGACGACAACCATATGCTAGGGATTTGCTTAGACGTTCTCAATTGAAATACAAAATCTTCAGAGATGAATATTTGATCGAAGCATTTTACGAAGCTGGGAAAGCCCATAGTGGACAGGTGTGTGAAATAATAAAGAGAACAATGATCAATTTCGAAATTTCAGCAAAAATCGAATTCTGCATCTTATTTTGTTGCGGGGAAGACAGATAAGAGAAGAAGACAAAGCAACCAAAAAAAAATAATAAAAAAAAAAAAATATATATATATATATATATATATCTAAACGACGTCACTTATCTCGATTTTTTTAATTATTCGTTTTGGCAACGTCGTTGTACACGTGGAATCCATGTCAGCGAGATTTCAAGGTAGATTTTCAGTGCTAGGACGTATGTATAATTTTGTACAAAACATAAAGTTAAAATACGGAATTCAAATTTATCGTTACTTACTGTATGTTTTCGTACAGTCGTATAGTTTGGATATAAATTCAACATAGTTTATTTGTAGGGTTATGAAAAAGCCCACTTTCCAAAGATTCTAATTTAAGAAAGTGCACTTTCTTATAAATTGATATATGAAAGAAGTTATAAAGTGTTGTAGGTAGACGGGTAGAGCATTATGCTGTGGTCTCTAATTTACGGTGTTTTAAAGCTTTTTAGTCTTTTATCGAGTCTTTAAAAGTTTTAGTTTGCTTTGTAGGAAAGCTAAACGTTTTGGAAAGCATACATATATTTAATTAATGGATGGTTTATAACTTTATATTCCCAAACTCTTTTCTTTTTTTGTCGTCTATTATATATCATTTGAGATATTTGATCGAATCATATTATGATGATATTTTAACTACTTATATATGCGATTATAATGAACATATTTTTTCCGCAACACACGAAACCACGACAAACGGCTCTGTCTATATCATTATAGACTTCCGATAAGTTTTGCACTATTAATATGCAATTAATTGTATTGCCTGAGAATTGAACCTCGTACCTGAGATAAAAATCTTTAAAGTTTTAACCACTGGACTAAGAGGTTTTACTATTCACATACTCTTTAGAAAAAGGTTTAGGTACACAAAGATAAAGTAATTCCTAATTTTAATTACATGATTCTTTATCTAGTTATCTTACTCTGAAGATAAATATAAGGAAATGTTTTTTCTGATTAAAAAATATAATATAAGGAAGTTTTCTGAGTATTTTCACATTAATTCCCTTCAATGGAATATATAGATGTACGTAATATATTCTTCTAAGAATATATACCTAGAAAAATCATACCAAATAAAGCATGTTCTACATCTAAACACCTCTTTAGGTGACGTATTTGTGCTTCATAACAACCATTTATGTTTTACGTTTGCGCCATTTATGACCAATCCATATTTTTTTATTTTTAATGGTGTTGCTCATACTTGCATAACCATTTAGTCGTTGAATGGCGACGTAAATTTGCATGAAGCAAACACTTTGTTTACACCATTCAAAAGCTTAAACTATATTGTTCCTTGAGACTTGCTAATCAGAAATATATTGAGAATTTTTAAAGAAATATATAATAGATTTCTAAATATATGTTTTTATTGATTAAACAAAAATATTTTATATAATAATATTTCACCCAAATAATGGATGAAAATTACATAGTAACAACATCTTATAAAGGAAACGCACTACCATAATATATTGTTCGATTTTTATTTTTCTTAACCCATTATGTATATGGGATAAGCATTACATATAATAGAGAGCAAACTTAAAAAATAGAAATCAAAGTCCTCTTAGTAGTTTAAACCAAGAGTGAGTTCAAGGGACAATTCTTCTTCACCATTTGCACCATTACCAGCAAGAACGACATCATTGTCTCTGTTTTCATTTTGTCCCACCTGCCAGAGAATATACATGATTATAAATTTATAATGTAAGAGATGCAAAGGAAAAAGGAAAAATTACCCTTGAAGATTGATAGAGAGACTTGCAAGATACTTCCATAGTTTTGTTACTTGATTCCAAAACTGGGGTTACCTTCTCAGTAATATCCAGTTGTAGCCTAGAAGAAATTAAAAAAGATAGTTACTTTACTAATAAATTACCAAAAAAAAATTATGTGAAACCCTAAGTTAATACATGAACAGAAGAACCTTTGTTGATTTTGGATAAATTGGGTAGCATCTCGAGCACGTTCATAGATCTGAAGGTATTGTTGAGATTGCCTCCTATTCATTTCCCGAATCACTCTCCTTTCTGCCACAGGATTAGAGCCAATTATGAATAAAAAGGGATATAAACACACTATGTTGAACATCAATATACTGCCTTGTGCAAAGTTAAAACACAAACATATTTATTAAACTTTAAATTAAAGTGTAAGATAGTTATTTACCTTGTATAGAATCTTCTTCCTTCTTGTTCCTATACATCTATTGAAAGTAAACATATATATTTGGTTCAGTACGCACCCTTAGATAATATAATTTATGCCACTATACATTAATGCATATATATACCGACATAACGTGTATAACTAGCTGATAATGTGTGACATAAATTATAAAGACCTGGAGATGGCTTTTCACATGTGATATTGTGAGGTCTCTCTCACCCATATACTTCAAAATATTCTTTGGAGTTGCCTCTGCAAATTTAAGGAGAATATTAATATCGATTATAGTGAATCTAAAAAATGATATTCCCTCTGTTTCTAAAAAAATGTTTTAGAATTTTCACACATACTAAGAAATAATAAATATTCAATTATACCTATATTATTCTTGTACACTAAAAAATTTCTAATAACTATGAACTAATAGTAATTTAATAAATTTGATTATTTTCAATCAATGTGTCATGAAGTTTACAATTTATTTATATTAACTAACAATAAAAGGTAAACAAGGCTTTTACGAAACAAAACCAAATAACTAGAAATCAAACATTTAGAAATAGAAGAAGTATATAAGATACAATAATCGAAAAATTGAAAGAAGAGGGGTATATAAAAGTATACAAAAAAGAGATATTGTTAATATCGATGGCAAAAATTGTAATCTCTCTAAATTCAATTCAGAGGAGTCGTCCTTGTTTTTATTTTGCGATATAGAAAATAAAATCGCTTACTTCTTTCGCCACCGAGGTGTTCAACAACTAGAACAAAAAGGCGGTGACTATCATCGGACCATCGCTTACGAGGCATTGTCGACCTAGTGTAAGATCTAATTATCGAGTTTCTCATCGTTTGTTTTCTCCGGGGAAACTCTTAAGTTGATAATTTTTTAGAAAGCGTACGGATTATTTATACAAGAATTATATGGAGAAAAATAATAAATATAATTCCTAAAAATAACCTAAGATGAAAATATTTAATGCTAGTAAATGTTTTTGTTATCACTTGTAATTTCTGATTTCACTATTTCTTTAAAAAAAGATATACAAAATTTCACATTTGTAAAAATAAATATTTCTTGACAGCTCCAAGTTGTCTTTTCTCTAATAATAATATGTATGATAATATAAAAATTAAAAATTAATACTACCAGATTTATCTTCTTTTTTATTCTAAACTAAACCTATATATGCTGATTTGTTTTTATAAATTAATAAAAATTCATCTAAAACTAATTTATGGCATAAATCCTTGTTGCTTATTATCATAATTTTGAAACAATGATATAAATATCATTAAAACCGTCCAACAAAAATAAAATATAAATATATATTTTGTAGTATAAATATATAGAATTTAAATTAGAATTTTTATACGAGGTTACAGTTTGTAGTATATAGTTTGAATTTAAACATAAAATGAGTTCTAGGCGATAGAAAATGGAGCTTCGAGATGAAACAATTTTTTTCATAGTTGACTGAGTTTTTTTTATTCATCACAAAACATTGCAGTAGTATAGACTCTAGATAAAAAATTCAGAAATGTTTAGTCATTATAAATGATTAAGCTAAATAACTAGTTTTGATATATGTCTTGTATATTGACCTTTATTTAGACTATAGATTTATTTTCTAGATTATTTAAAAATTTTGAAAAATAACTACTTTTGGAATTTTTTTAACAAAAAAAGATGTTTAGGTTCGAGAAAAGTACATTTCGAAAAAGTACGAGTGCCAATGAAAATTAGGTGTTTTTCGTTTGTGCATCTAGATGCAGATACAAGTTGTTGTTCGTTAAATTACAATTAAATGGATGCATTTGGAAAATGGAACTTAACAATCAAAAAAATTGGATGAGTTTTAAAGGAGAGTTTATATGCAGATGTTCAATTACAATCATAACCCGAATCATGTTAATTTTCTATAGATTTATCGTTTTACATTCCATCTAAACAACCAAAACACAAATTATCGTTTTTTCTTCAAAATCACACAACCAAAGAATTACATTTTTCTGGTAAAATCAAAAATGAGATTATGTTCTTTCGTCAAACTGAAAAATTGCAGAATTACATTTTTCTGCCAAATCTGTGAAATCATAGTTTGGAAGATAAATCGCGAAATACCGCTTGCCAAAACCACAAAATTGTAAAATTACATTGTTTTACCAAATCCATGAAATCGTAGTTTTGTTGGAAAAAATAGCAGAATACCCTTTTTCGTCAAAACCGCAAAATCCAAAAGAACAAATTGCTGCCAAATCTGTGAAATCGCGTCATACTTTTTCT
The DNA here is from genome assembly GCA_900406565.1 of Turritis glabra. NCBI lineage: Eukaryota > Viridiplantae > Streptophyta > Magnoliopsida > Brassicales > Brassicaceae > Turritis > Turritis glabra. The sequence continues at coordinate 2,547,622 of OVBN01000243.1, read as the reverse complement.
CCGCCAAAAACCATATAATCACGGAATTGTGTATTTCCACCAAAATTATGAAATCACAGGACCGAGAGAAAACTCTTCTGAGACAAAACCCTACTGAGTCGCCGCTACCGTGTATGACAAGTCCACCGCCGAAAATTGGTGTGATGGATCCTTCCCTCACCTTGGGGATCGGGGCCTTCCCCCCTCTCTGTTGGTTAACACCATGTCGCCTGAACCGAGTTAAAAATCTATCGTATCAGCCGCAAGTTCCCTTGTTTTTGTCTGCAATTCTGTAGTTGTCGTGAAATATTGTCGAGGTTCCATTGCCAAAAGAAAGTTTTAGAAGATGCTACTCCACTATGGAAGAATTTCATTGTGGGTCATTTCATTGGGGATGCGCCGCATATTGGTATAATGCATACTACTGTCAATAGGGTATGGACGGTCACGGAGAAGTCAGCACGTATTGATGTGAAATACATCAGCTCCAAAACAGTTCTCTTCAGGATTGATAATCCACAGATCTGCAAACATGTTTTGAATCGCTAATTTTGGCATACCGTTGATATTCTTTTGATGGTGAGTGAATGGAGCCCTAATAGAATTCATTCACAACCAGATCTGTTTGTAATGCCTCTATGGGTTGATTTTAAAGTTGTACCACACCATCTCTTCTCCAATCCGGGTTTGAGAATTCTTGCTAGCATCGTTGGTAATTTCAAGAAGCTCCATCCCAATACGGAGAGATGTACTCGTTTGGACATAGCTCGTAATTTGATCGCAGTGGATCTTGAGAAGCCGTTGCCGGAAGTGATCAACTTGAAAGAAAATGATGGTTTAACAACTCGTATCCTGGTGAGTTTTCCTTGGCTCCCGCCTCGATGTTCTGTTTGCCAAAAGTGGGGACATACTTAAAAGGAATGCTCTAGTGATTGTCAGATTCTTTTTCGGGAAACAATGTTGAGAGCGCATGTTTCAGTGGAGGTTCAGGAGAAGGCTAACATAGTTGTCGATGAAGTTGTTAATGAGGGAGAAATTCTGCAAAGTCAGAAGAATGGTAATGAATTGATTGAGGCATAAATAGATCAGGAAGATATACTTGCTCACCGAGAAGGAAAGGCAGTTATTGATAACCTGTTAGTGGAGCAATCGGGTCTGGAAACAAATAGTGTGGAAGGTTTAGAGTCAGATGTAGATGGATAACAAGCCAAGCATGAGGATGAAACTGCATCAAATGCAGAAACTGGGAGTAATGTGGGTTAGGCGGATGCGTTGTTGGTCTCGGAGGAAGGGTTGCAAAATTCAGAGGTAGAGTGGTTCATAGTGAATTCTGGTCGAAGAAGACCATCGAATATTGAAGAGAACAAAAGTCAGTTACTAGCTCACAACCTGGCTCGTGACTCTGTTTCTACAAGATGACTTGAGGGATGATAAGCCAAGACATCAATCTGCCCAACAAACTAAATCCAATAAATCAAAGAAGCCGATTGTTCAATTTAAGGAGCTTAGCACGGGGAAAATCCAATCTCAAAATAAGAAAGCTTCCTCAAGGAGGCACTAATATGATGATGTCATTTTTTACGTGGAACACTCGTGGTTTCAATAAACCATGTAAGCACCATGTTCTTCGTCCATGGTTACAAGAATCTAAACCATCCTTCGGATGTCTACTGGAAACCCGTGTTCAACCGGAGAAAAGCCCCGCCATTATAGACTCTGTCTTTCCGGGTTGGCAGTATGTAACAAACTATGATCATCATCATTTAAATAGAATTTGGATCTGCTGGGAGAACAATATCACAGTCACTATGCTTTATAAGAGTACAAATTATTACATGTTGGATCCAAACCGCATCGGGTAAAGCATTCCTCTGTTCTTGCGTTTATGCTTCTAATTTTCAGGCTGGACGGGTGCAGCTATGGGTAGAGATTAATCATTTTCATGCTGCGTTTGGTGGTGCAAATATTCCGTGGATAACACTTGGAGATTTCAATGAAATTTTGGCTTCCTTAGAACATTTGGTGTTTGTTTCTGTTGTGAGGCAAGTTGGTATGCATGATTTACAAGAAATAGTTTCAAGTTGTAGGTACGATGATGTAGCTTTTGTGGGTTCTCAATTCACATGGTGGAGCAACCAAGAGGAAATCCTATCGGTAAAAAACTGGATCGTGCTCTTATTAATAGTGAATGGCGAAATAGATATCCTCAATCTTGTGCTTCTTTTGAGGCCATGGGAGTCTATGACCATGCGCGTATTGGGGTCTAATTTTCAGATACACAGGTCAGCAAAAGATAACCATATAGGTTCTTCAACTATCTCACAGATCATCCCCGATTCTTTTAAGTGTTGAGAGTTATTGGATTAGGAAGGCACCCTTGTTCCATTCAAGATATGCTCTCTTCCTATTTCACATAAAATTGAAGATGTTAAAGCCTATTCTACACAAGTTAAATCGCACACTCTATGGAGACATAATGAAGAAAACGCGTGAAGCTTAAGAGGCCCTATGTAATCTTCAAAATCAGATCTTACATCACCCTTATGCGGGCTTGTGTGGTAAAGTTGCTGCAGAGTGGAGAGAGTGGAACCAGTATGCAGAAGTGGAAGAGAAAAAATTTTCGCAAGAAATCGAGAATCACTTGGCTTCGGTTTGGAGACTAGAATACTTCTTATTTCCATAATGTGCTGCAAACCCCAACCTCAAAGAACACAATTCGTAATCTAACCACGAATAATGGGGATATAGTCACTGATTTACAGGGGTTGAAAGATGCTGCAGTATATCATTTTCAAAATTTCCTTACGTATAAGCCTCAAGATTATCAGTCGGCTCATGTTGATCTCTTTGCATATCTAATTTCTTATAGATGCTTCGAAAAAATGGCTCAAAAGCAGGCTGCCCCGGTTACAGCTCTAGAAATAAAATCGGCTATGTTTGCTCTGCCACTGGATAAATGCCCAGGACCAGATGGGTATATAGCGGAATTTTACCATGTGGCATGGCCTACTGTAGTTAGTGATTTCATAGTTGCCGTCCAAAGTTTCTTTTTTTTTGGTTTCCTGCCACGGTCTATTAATGCTACCACTCTTACTCTAATCCCAAAGCATGATGCAACTTCAACTATGAAGGACTATCGACCCATTGCCTGTTGCAATATGATTTACAAAGTTATATCCATGATTTTGGCGAATATACTGAAGATTATTCTCCCTGAGTATATTGAGCCAAACCAATGTGCATTTTTCAAGGAGATGTTACTTCTGGAAAATGTTTTATTGGCGACGGAGCTTCTCATCGATTATCACAAGGATACTATCTCCTCTAGGTGTGCTCTCAAACTTATTGTTGCAAAGGCTTTTGATACGGTTCAATGGGATTTCATTGTAGGGGAGGGGGGATTTCTTTGGTAGTACACAAGAGATAAGACAAGGATGTTCTCTCTCACTTTCTCTCTTCGTCATTGTCAACAACGTCTTGTCATGTTTCCTTAATAAGGCTGCAGCAGAGGGTAAAATGTGATACCACCTGAAGTGTAAGGAAGTTAATCTTACTCACTTGAGTTTCGCAGATGATGTAATGATTTTTACGGATGGAACTGTTGCCTCTCTTCGTGGTTTTATATCGGTTTTCGAGGATTTTGGTAGGATCTCAGGGCTGGAAATTAATCCAAGTAAATCATCATTATCTAAGTCATGGAGAGTAGGTGGATCATTCATGGCGGAGGTGGAGGATCATGGTTTTATGTTGAATCTCTCCCGATAAAATATTTGGGTTTGCTGCTCACAACAAAGTCCATGTCGCGGCAGGACTATGAACCGCTTATTGACAAAATAAGATCTTGTTTCTTATCTTGGACTACTCGTAGCTTCTCCTTTGCGGGTCGCCTCTAGCTCATAAATTTTGTTATTGTGAGTATTATTAACTTTTGTTGTGCGGCTTTTCATTTACCGAAGCGATGCTTTGATGAGATCGAGAGTATGCGTAGCGCTTTTCTTTAGTCGGGATACCCTAATGATCATTCAAAAGCAAAGGTAGCATGGGAAGATGTGTGTTTTCCTAAGGAAGAGGGGGCTTAGGGATTCACCAATTATGTGATTCGTCACGAGTCTTGGGTCTTGGTTTAATTTGGCGTATTTTCACTTCGGAAAAGTCCTTTTGGGTGGCATGGGTAAAGAGGTATCTAATACGGGCTCTCTTTTTGGGATATCTAGGGGTACTTGGGCTCGTGGGTGTGGCGAAAGCTCCAACAGCTACGAGATCTTGCAGTTTCCTTTCTGAAATTTGAGATTGGTAATGGCACCTCTACTCTGTTCTGGCTTGACAAATGGCACCCTGAGCCATTTTATTGACTGTGTAGAAATTTCTGGTCCACGGGTCTTTAGAATTCCTAAGTACGTCAAGGTTATAGAAGCGGTTTTTCATATGGGATGCGCATTCGGAACTGCCGTCGCACTCATTATCAGGGCTTTGCTGAACAGGTGCGCTCGGCTCCATTGCCCACATCCAATGCAGGTGCAGACATTGCTTTGTGGAGATCGTGTGAGAATGACTTTTGACTGAGGTTCTCGGCTAAACACACTTAGAATATGATTCGACATGTGAAGCTTGGTGACTTAGCTCAACGTTGGGCTCAACTATCATCCAGACTCAAAGTTTGGTGACTTAGCTCAACGTTGGGCTCAATTACATCAACAATCAGATCTTGCGACATCTTGTTATTGCTCTAGGTTACCTTGCTTTGTTTTAAGAGCCACAAGGCTCTGTTTTTGCCTTCACTTTGTTCCTTAAGTATGCATGTACATATATTTTTTCTTTTTTGATATATAAATTTCACAATTTATCAACAAAAAAAAGCTATGAAATCACAGTGGAAGTTGAAGTTCACTTAGTCAAGTGGTTGATCTAAGGTTTATAAATACTTATACACCAGGTATGGGGTTTGATTTACAGGGAATGCAGTTTTGTGATTATGCACATGCAGAACCGTCTATCGTAGATCCGATTATAACCGAGAGAGATTCATCGTGGAGTTTTTTTGGTGGGAGTTGTTTATCATAATCGCATATGCTGCAAATAGTTGAAAATCATCATCAATAGCTTTAGATCAAATATTTGTAATGATGACGTAATAAACGATAAAAATATATGAAATCACGATTTTGGCAGCAAATTGCTATTTAGGATATGTATAAAATCTTTTATCCCCAAACGGTATATCACGTTTTTTCGGTAATTTGTGAATATTAGAATATATATATTTATTTCTTTAATTTTCCATCTTTTAATTGTAAATATTACTTCTTATCGAATTGTAAATATTACTTAGATCATCAAAAATTATTAACACAAGCATATCAATTTTTGTCATTTGTTACCAAATTCATCTATAAACAAACAAAAGAATAATATTTGATTGCATCATGGATGCAAAAACCAAAAATAGAAACAAACAACCATCTACAAATATTCCCTATTATACATTAGAGCAATTCCAACCATAACACCAAATTTGGTGTTGAAATTACACTAAATATAGTGTTATAGTATCTCACTTTATTTTTCATCTCCAACCACAACACTAAATTTTACACTAAAAATAATATTTTCTATTATTATATTATTAAATTTATATTATGTTCTTTAAAATTATCTTATTAAATTTAGTTTTTATTTTTGTTTGGTTTTAATTTTGTATTTTTATCTTTTCAGTGTTTAATCGAACTTTAATATGTATTTTTAATTTTAAATAATTTGGTTTTTATTTAGAGATTTTTACAAACTAATATTTCATATTAATTATAATTAAAAGTTAATATTATTAAAAGTGAAAAGATTCAAAACTATTGATGGTATATTTATTTTTAGATGGTAAAAAAGAATTTAATTATCTTACTTAAAACAAAATACAAATAAAATAATATTTGTTTTTTGGTGTTTTATGAACAGTACAACACCAAATATAGTGTGTTACTGTTCATAAAACACCAATATAAAATATTTGGTGTCAGTTTTGCAGTTCAATTGGAGTAAATTTAACACCAAATATGGTGTTTTGGCGTCCCATCGGAGAAGTCCTTACAAAATAAGAGCAAAATCATTTATTTAGGATATGTATAAAATCTTTTAAGCTTTCCGGAAATAGATGCATAAAAAGAAAGATGGAGGAGACCAATCTATAAGTTTTTGCTATTTTTTTTCCTTTTTAAACTTATTGACCCTTTATAAGTTACCTTAAACGATGAATATTGGATATATGTATAACAGTATAAGTAGTTGCAGCCACGTAGACGACGACATACGAATCTGATTATAGACGCAACAATCGAAGACAACGACAAATGTTTGAGAGAATTAGTGACGTTTCATGAATTAGCCAATTTTCATTTCATTCGATTGGATCGTTCAATTGGGGGCATACTCGTGACATAATCAGTCCTTATAGTTGCCAAAAGTATTTCAACCTACATATATATTTCTTTTGAGATGTGGCGCCGGAGAAAAAAGTTAAGGAATCCGTATTGGAATGTGGAAAAGAGAGCAACACCAAAGTGATGAAAAAAAATATGTTCAGTCATAAAAATTAATAAAGGAAAAAGAGCCAACTTTACAAATTAAGAGAACTTTTAATTTGTTTGTTTAGTATAATTTTCAAAAACATTAAGAGAAGCTTTTTATGATATCGACATATTATTGTATTAATCAAATTATCTATCTAACCTTTTTGAGTTACAAAGCTCTCCAACCTTTTTATTAAAAAAAAAAAAGCAAGAACATTTTGTAATTCAAATGCAATTAGTTTAACCGGTTATGTTCCATAAGATATTCAAGTACATTGTTGTGTGTTACCAAAGATCTAAGGAGTCTTTATTAGTTCATGTATTTTGATATTCATATGAGATTTAAAAATCTTTACCGATTTTAAAGTCAGATATGTAGATTTGAAATAACATGTTTTATCCATAGATTTGATTCTTTGTATTTGTCATATTCAAGTCCATTAAAATTCAATGTGAATTTAATGCAGATTTTGAAATCCAAAAATAAATCACTAAATGAATAATATAAAATTTTAACTAGTATTTATAAATCATAGAACCAAGAACACATATTTTTTAATAAAGATTTTAAAATCAATGATTGAATAACACATGATTTTTGTTTGGATTTCTAAATCTATTAAAATCCATGAACCAATAAACCCTCCTTAAGCTATGCTAACCACCAGGACTGGTTCAATATCTACAATTTTATATATTGGCATGTTCGTTTGTCTGTCGCTGGCGACAAAAATCAGCGACAGCGACCAAACGTTGTTCGTTTGCCTGTCGCTGGATTCAGCGACCAATCATTGCGACCAGCGATCGTAATTTTTATTTGCTAAAATTTTCAGCGATCAGTCGTTGCGATTGGTCGCTGAATTTACCGACAGGCAAACGAACAACATAGTGACCAAAAATATAAAAATTTTAAAAATAAATTAATTAATTAAAGAGAAATACTCTAAAATACCACTAAAACAAGTTTTGTGAACAATTATAGAACACACTCCACAAACTTCCAAAAATAGCACTAAAATAATTTAAAAGTTTGGACTTGGGTTTAGTATTTTAGGTTTAAGGTTTAGTTTTTAGGGTTTAGGGTTTATTTTTAGGCGCTTTTGAAATTTTTTTAAATCTCCTCCAAAATTAAATATATTTTTATATTAAATTTATGCTATTTTTGGAACTTTGAAAATGATGTGCTAAATTTGGAAACAAAACTTATTTTTGTGCTATTTGTGAGAATTGCCCTTAATTAAACTAGATTAAATAAAATATAATTAAATAAAGTTATACCAAATTAAACTAAACTAGATTCAAATAAATCAAATTAAATATAATCTAAATGAAATTATATTAAACTATACTAAAATAAATTAAATTTGATTAAATCTATTAAATTAAATATATTAAATTAATTATAATCAAATTAAATTTATTAATTATAATAAAAATAAGTAAAACATTTATTAATTATTTTTAAAAAATATTGTTCATTTAGTTTTCGTATGATGTACTATATGTAATTTATATTTTTATTAGAAAATATAAATGATTACAAATTAATATTTTCAAATTTTGAAAAAATATGACGATTTGTTGTAGTGACTATCAAATGAACAACACAATAGTCGCTATCGCTGAATTTAGCGACATGGAAATGAAAAGACCCATTTGAAAATCAGTAATTTAAAAAAAAAAAATCTGTTTATATATCATATGCAGTAAATTAGTCATAATAAACAAGAAATTATGGAAGACTTTACAAAAGCTAGTGTAGTTTCACACATGGAATAGAGGCTAATTTCGTCACATCCACAATTGCAAATGCAAACATCTCGTAAATCGGTAACAAAGATTTGTGAACATTTTGTTGTGAACTGTTTAAGAGTCAGTTGCGAGTCTCGTGACTTTGTGGAGTTTCATTAAAACCTCTCATCAACATTTGACATATCATCTAAAATACATTTGATCCGTTTTGCTCCTTTCACATATATAGAGGATAGAGATACTACAAGTCTACTAGACCGGCATATGAAAGGTAAAAATCATCACATCATCTGAAGATGAAGATCACCTGTCTGCTGGGCCAACTCCACCATCATGGCCTCGTCGAAAAACTTGTTGCCGCTAACGTCTTCACTCATCCCCTGGAAAACCAACACAACATATAAATCATGACATTGTAGCTGGTGTGACTTGGTTAAAGAGCATTTAGTGAGGGCTGGGTTTGTAAAGAATTAATCAGAAACTGCATCAAACCAACCAAGTTTTGGCACGGGCTTTGAAACAAATAAAGAGTTATACCTTTCTACGGCGGGTCTTGACCATGAATTCACGAGCTAGGTGCTGAATAGGGGCAGGCTCAAGTGGGCGCAATAGGATGGATTTGTCGAGAGGGTCTCCTGGCACTATGGCCCAGTGATCAAACACAGATACGCAAAAGGCTTGTCCCTGTGTGTGGTACCTCAGATCTGTCTCAAACCCAAATGATTCTATCACAGGGAGAAAAGCCTGTATCAACACCAACAAATCAATCAATGAATCATCACTCAGTCAGATAATAGGAAACAAAGTAAGAAAAAAAGATATAAACCAAAACTAACCTTCACAATATAAGCTGGAGTACCGGGCTGAGGAACATCAGATGTGACATGCCCACGTCTACGTGACAGAACTGTGTAGATTGCAGTAACACAGTCGATTGGTGTTTGTATCTGAGACACAAACATAACTCTTAATCATCATTAATCATTATAAGAGGAAACATGCAAAGAGAAAAAATAGAAAGGGATAATGTACCTCCACATAGTACACAGGTTCCATCAGCCTTGGAGTTGCCATAAGAAAGGCTGAATATGCGACACGTCTCGCTGTTGGAATCATCTGACCAGATCCTCTATGCAGCGGCTCTGGTGCTATCCGTGCATCAACAATCTTGAACTTTACATTTCTGATGGGCTCATCACAGAGGGGACCTTCACGGGCACCCCACTGGAACCTGCAAAAAAGGATTAAAACGAAGCCAATTCGGCAACAGCCAACAAAATGGAGTCAGAGAAAAGTGTAACAGAAGAAAGATGATCACCCTTGAACAATGGAGTCTTTCACTGCAATCATCAAGTTCCTGTCAACCTCAGTTGGGAGAGTGTCATCCAATAAGATATTTGGCCCCTGATCAGTCAGAAATCAAAAATCAAAACTTGTCAAAACAGACTTGTGATGCTTGCTAGAGCCATAACACAAAGTAACCATAAAGATAAAGAGGGCGCCCAGATTGCAGGGTTTTAAGAAAACAAAAAATGCATTTTCACCTGTTTGTCAGGGCCAAAAGCCCAAATGGAACGCGCAGCAAGTAAATCCCAGTCATATTTCGTCTTGAAGAAGTCACCAAGTTGTTTTCTGTTCCAGTCGATGCTTACAATGCCATTCTCAATGTCCTCAGCAAGTCCTCTATCCAATGGCTCTGCAATCTTTAGCATGAAACAGATATGATATTAGATGAGTCACAAAGTAATTGTGCTTGAGCACCATACCAAACATCTCAGTCTTATATATAAGGAATAATACAGAAATAGGAAGATCTCTTACCATAGTTATTTTGTTCTTTTTGTTTGGTGTCTCAGCAAAACACTTCATCGACGAAGATTCAACCACTGTCTCACAGAAGGAGACCACCGGATCTGCAACCTGCAAATTTCAGAAAGCGAAAGGATCTTAAAGATCAAAAAAACAAATCAGTGATTGGCTTGCAGAAGAGAATTATCGCCTTAGATCCAAATTGCATTACCTTCACTTCAACCTCTGAATAGAGCTCCCTGAGGTCCTTCATGATGGAATCCAAGTACAACTCACCCGTGCCTAGAATAGTATGTTCCCCAGACTCCTCGACTTTGGTAATCGCAAGGGGATAGCTTTTGCTAATTTTTCTAAGCCCTTCCACCATTTTAGGCAGCTCACTAGGATTCAAAGGCTCAGTAGCAGTCTTAACTACTGGGAGGGTATTAAATTGGAGCGCTCGGAATATGTAGACATCTTCATCGTAGTTTGCATTACACAGAGTCGCAGTTTTCATGATGGACGCATCAACACCTTCAATTAGAACCCATGAACCAGGAGGGGCACTGCTTACTGGTATTCTATACCTCGCTTGATATATCCATAGCTTGGTCACTTCTTTTATAGTCATGTCCTCCTCATCTTCAGGTGAATACCCTTCTCCTAGTACACGTACGCTTTGCCCTGTTTGAAGCCTACCGCTATAAACTCTTCCGAACACATCAAACACACTAGTATCTGATTTGGGATACAGCTTTGTCACATTAACCATGAGAGGTCCAGATGGATCACATTCTACCATTGATTCATAAATGGGGGAATCTTTGGGCCCAGTGTATGCATGGTCGACTTTCCTAGCTGCAGCCTCTCTGGGGGAAGGAATGTGCTTTACCAACATATCGGTGAACCCTGATGCCGAACCAAAAACTGAGCTACAGGCCAACCTAAGTAAAGGTCTGACGTTAAGCTTATATGCACTATTACTCAGAGTCACTCCTAATTCTGCAAGGGTGGTCTCTACACTCTTCTTATGTTCACCTATCACTTGGCTGTATATCTTGTATAGAGGCTCCAAAATAAACTGAACAAATGCTCTTTCTCCACCACCTACTGGAGGATTTCTCTTGAATACCCTAGTATCAGGGTGATAATAAACATCTCCCCAAAGTCGAGATGCAAATTTATCCACGTCCATGGCCACCCCATGAAGCTTGGCATACATTTTAGCAAAAGATTGCAATGTGAAGGACCATCCGGCTGTACCACTAGCAAAACATACATTTCCAGCTGCAGGGTCTATAAGGGGTAAGTTTCCAGCAGCTGTTGAAGCAACAGATATGTGGTTATTAATGACTTCAATTGTATGCCTCAGCTTGTAGTAAGCATCCCTTGGAGGTAGTTTGAGCTCAGTTATGAGCCTGTCAACCTGTTGGGGAACAAACAGAAAAGGTCAAGTAAATGTATGGAAATATAAAATTTCACACAATATATCTCAATTCACACTGTTGAAGAACAATGTACCTTATTGATCACAACAACAATAGGGAGACGGTCTTGGATTGCATGCCGAATAGCTCTCTCTGTGTTTACCTGAAAAAAGATATATTAGCGTTAGTACAATTAGTAAACTTCAAAAAAAAAATGCAGAACTAAATGAGAGAGCAAAGACCTACCATGACTCCTTCAGCAGCATCAACAATGAGAACAGCACCATCCGCAAGTCTTAAAGAAGCAGTCATTTCGTCAGAGAAATTGACATGTCCAGGGGTATCCATGATATTGCAGAGGTATGATTTGGATCTACTGTCCTCAAGGACAAGAGACATTGGAATGGCCTTGATTGATATATTTCTCTCCTGCTCATCGACTCGCGTGTCAGTATACTTCATATGCTTCTCGTTTTTAACATTAAAAGTAGACATATGATGCGTCTGCTCTACCAACATATCCATGAAGACAGTTTTCCCATGCTGTAGATGCCCGACAAGAGCAACATTCCTCACAAGGGCGGGATTAGACATGAGGCCGATAAGAAACTGTGTAGACACGTATGTTGACTGATCCTTGACCCCGACCTCAAATCTAATATCTCTAACAGGTTTGATAATCGGTTGCTCAAGAGGCTGCTCATCTTCATCCATAACCAAGGTTTCAACATCCTCACCATAAACCTCCTCTGCAGTAGGGTAGTACTTCTTATCCTCAGGAAGAACAATTTGGTTCTCCATCTCAACATCATTGATTGTGGTAATCCAGCCATTAGAACCTCCTTGTTCGCCATCCGATCCATGCCCATTCTCTTCAGGTTGCTTATCTTCATCTTCTTCTACTTCATCATCACTCTCTCTGTCAGACTCAATCTCAGGTCCAATATAGTTACCAAACTCATCATACAAGCTATCATCCATCTTTATCTAAATCTATGAAACAGAAATCAATGAGCAATCAGAATTCTGTACCGGAAAATTAACCTCAAAAGTAGTCAAATCACCACAGAATCTCTATTCTGGGTTTACTCTACCAAATCTGAAACCTATTCGGCCCCTAATGCTATCACAACATTCAACAGTTGATAAGAAGAAACCATTCTAGACTCGGACTTAAAGTTTATTTGGATGAGAAAAAATCGGCAAAAATCGTTTTGGATATTCACTTTAAATCGCCGGTCTTGCGTAGTTTTCACCAAAGTGTCTATGAGAGCACCGGGAAAAGCTAGAATCAACCGGAAACGTAAGATAATTTGAAATAGAGCAAAACCCTAGGCAAGAATCAACGAGACACTTGCGCAAAGTTGGACTAGAGCAAAACCCTAGAGTAGAAGCAACTAGCTGAACAAAGATAAGGAGTGAGAAGACGGACCGGTGGGGGAGAGAGCGAGAGGCGGTGCGCGAGCTAGAGGAAAATGAGGGTTGGCTCGGCGATAGCGACTGGTTCGAGCTTTTGCGAGTCTGAGACTGTTGTGGTGATGAAGAAGGACTATAAGATTTAGATTTAGGTTTTAGATTGGAAAGACTCTCCCCCAGAGAGAGGTTTAGTCGGTGTTTCGTTTTCTTTTCTTTTTTTTAGAATAAAATTTTAATTATAAATAGAAATTGAAAATTATCCTAATCATATGAGGAAAAAGGTTTCATAATTTCATTTTTAACTTTTTCTCTATCAAATTAAAACTTCTAAATATTTTTATTTTCTTTTGTGCTTTGCCTCCAAGCCTCCAACTAATAACCCTCAAAACGTGCTTTAATTTTGTACATACATAAAATAATTAGCAACATATTTTAACACTTGTATCACACAGATAAATTTTGTGTGTTTTCTCTTTAATCTTAAACTCATCCAAAATACACCTCGTAATAGAAGATTTTTCGCAATACATTTATCTCAAGTTAGAACATGGATTTTGAATCGAATATTATGCGCAATACATTTACCGTTTTAAGTTAGAGCATGGAAATCTAAAAGGTTCAGTTCGGTTTGAAATGAGCCTAATTCTCATTGTACCAATGTTTCAGTGAAATTATTTACCAATTTGTTGGTGGAATCGGGTAATGATGATATTGCAAATTTCATCTCGGATGAAGCAGCGATTGATCTCTATATGTTTTTCCGTTCTTAAAAAACCGGTGATATATGCAGTGCATCCTTAATTTTAGTAGGTTTTTTGTGTCGAACATCTTTTGGATTTTTCGTTTTGTATAAATAGAGTTTTAAAGAGTTTTTTTTTTTCAAGCTTATTTAAAAAAAAAATCAATATAAAAACAAATAAAGAAGTAACTCTAGTTACCAAACGAGCTTGCATTTGCATAATCCTGAGAAGAAGAAAAAGTTCTCTTGCTTATCGTTTTAGCTGTCGTCGTGCACGAGACACCAAACGTGCCACGAGCTTCACCTAATACTAGATAGAAATCATCTTAACCGCCGCTGTGAACGAGACACGAGTCCTGTCACAAGACACAAATCGTCTTAGCCGCCCCGTGAACGAGACACAAAATCTATCACGAACTTTGTCTAAATATATATGAGACAAAACTTTTCACGAACTTCTCCTCAAGATCTTGTGTCTTAAGTTTGTTAACCTAAACTTTTGCTCTCTATCAACCGAGATCACTCCAACGTGAAGAACAACCATGATGCCACAACAAACGGTCATAGGTTTCGTCAAGTGAACACCAAGATTAGAAACAAGAACTTCGAGCCATACTCACATGTCATAAGAGCCATAACTCGATATTTAACTTCTACAGAAGATCGGACAACAATCGGTATTTTCTTGGTATTCTAAGAGATGGCCAACCCAAGTTGACTGTACCAAACAACCAGTAAAAGAATTAATGTGTCATTGGGAATCCGATCCAATTAGAATCACACCATCTGTAAAGATGAAGATCAGAGTCAGCTCAAAGTAAGATAGAGTCCCGGTTAGGTATCGAACAAACCGAATAATCGTTGTCCAATGCTCTTGTTGTGGAGCATTTACTTCTCTTCATATATCCACCTTAATCTTGAAATTCTTGTAAAGATTACGAAATCACATTTACAGAAAACCCTTCTAAGGACATATTCGTGTAACAGAACTAGGAGAGGATTTGTGAAAAAATTTTTATTTCTCATTGAATGAAGAAAAAGGTGTTACACAGTTTGCCTACAAAACTCACGAAACCGAGACCAATAAAAAATGCCCTAATACATACATTAAAACCATACTTCACCGGACTAAACCAGCTCACTAACTAAATTCATTTTAATAGCACACGAGTTGACGTATTCGACAATTTCTCTAAAAGCTCTAAGCTGCTCATGATCAAAGAATCTTTCTATCTTGTGATCTTGAGATATTTTCATTTTCGGCAAAATGAAAATTAATTCATGAATTTTAATATCAAAGCACGATATTTCAATTTTACTCTGCATTTCACTTCGACATTTTACTTCATGTTTTTGGATCTTCGCAGAGTTGGTTATGCATACATCTTCTCAGCTCCATATGTAACTTTGGAGGCAGCTCATCAGGATCAAATTACAAATAATTCAATTATAATATTAACATCCACTTCGATCTATTTTCTGCTAAAAAAGTTTTTAGTGAAATTTTGGTTTTTCTGTTTCCTTTCTTTTTTACTACTACAATAGATACGATGTCCACTTAGATTAGATATCCAATATAAATGGCTAGCTAACAATCGAATACGAATCAAATTTGTCAATCTATACAAAACAAAACAGATCACAAATATAAATCATTCCTTCTATGTCCACTTCTGAGAAACTCCCACGCTCCTTATTTTGAAATACATTCATCTTGAGGCCTTGAATAGTTAAATTTCTAAATTACACTTTGGTTTTGTTTTGTTTTCACAATGAGCCAAACTCTTTAGCAATTGAAAGCAGGAAAATAAAATATAAAAATAACAGTCCGCTGCATTAGTGAAAGGTCTTGGTCTTCCATGAAAGTATCGCTTTGCTTCCTTTGGAATGCATGAATCTATAAATATATATGTATTCTTCTTCTAAAAGCCTCAGCCAAATAAAACCAACCAGGCACTTTTTGACATAGATATTATTCAAAACGACCTTACGTATATTTCAATTTGCTCATACATGGAAAAAAAAAAATACACTAGTAGGCAAACTATTAATGATTAGAAATTTTAAGTGAACTATACAAATAAAAAAAAAATTAAAAAAAAAGTGAACTATACAAATCTAATTCACAAGGTAAGCTATAAATTTTATTTAACAATCTTCCAGCGTCATTCAATAGGCAATATGAAATCAGTAAGACGTGAAATAAACACAACCTGGTATATTTATATTAATATTTTTTAAGTACATTTGGGAAAAACCCTTGATTTTCGAAACTATTTACAAAAATTGTCATTGTTGGATCGGATCAATTTTGAAATCGGGTCACAAAATATCCGAAAATCTTTAATGGATATTGACACCAACAATTACCATAACAAATTTGAGTTAATTTCCTAAAATATCTCTACCTAATTCAAACATAAATATATGATTCTCCTTTCACTTTTATTTAATCTTATATTTCAATTATTTTGAATTATTATATAATACATTCAGTTATTAAAATCTGAAATTTTTTTTGCATATAATGTGATTAAAATTTTTTAAAACGGACATATATTACTCAATAAATGAATAAAAAAATATGTGTACAATGTCCCACATCGCCTGAAAAATTGGACAATGGTTCAAAGTCATACTATAAAATAGACCAAAATGATTTCGAATACAAATGAGCAGGAACCTTGACTTATCATGCGTCTAAATTTAAAACTTTTATTCGGTTTATTCTGGTTCTTTATTTCAAAGAATTTAAACTTTAAAAAGTTTTAAATATTATAAATATTTATACTTTATATAAAGTTTAAATATTATAAATATTTAAACTTTACTAAAATTTGTTATTATAAATATTTAAACTTTATTAAAATTTAAATATTATAAATATTTCAACTTTATTAAAATTTAAATATTTCAAAAATTTTAAAATTTTAATTAGTTAAACTTTATAAAATGTTGAAATATTTATAATATTAAAATTTTTATGAAGTTTCAAATATTATAAATACTTTAACTTTATAAAAAATTTAAATATTATAAATATATAAACTTTGTAATAAGTTTAAACATTATAAATATTTAAACTTTATAAAACGTTTAAAGTATAATATTTAAACTTTAAGAAAAAATAAAATATCAGTGGACGGGTTATATAACAGGACAGGTTTAGATCGATATTAATACGGGATGGTATACCGCGGGTGAAATCTTAGAATTAACAATCAAAATACAATTATACAATCTTAAGCACTATACAAAACAAACATTATTAACAAAACAAATACAACTTAAAAATTTAAATTTTTTAGTTAAAAAAAAAATCGACCAGCAGTGTATCGCAGAGTAAAACCTACTGTATATAAAAAGATAAGTCTAGAGGCTAGATCGCCCATGGTTTTAAATTTTCTAATAACTTTATACTATTACTTGGCCACCGTTGTCAATTACGATCAAGAAAGAAGAAAGACAAAGAAGAAGACAATTTTATATATAATCCATTTCTAGTGGAATGACAATGTGATTGATATTAAATTAAAAAAAAAATTAGAACAAAAATGGGAAAATTCTGTATTGTTATTTTCTGCTCTTGCTTTCTTCTCTTTCAAACGTTCAACGATGTTAAGGCCGCTTGTGACGGCAGCTTATTCGCCGTTAACAGCACTTACAGCGAGAACCTCGACTCTCTCTTATCTTCTCTTGCAAGTAACGTCGTAGCAAACGGCGGTTTCTACAACGCTTCGATTGGAGAAGGCTCCAACAAATCTACAGTCTTTCCCTTTGTGGACGAGGCTACGAGAAGCAAGCTTGCGTGAATTGTGTGGAACAAGCGATTCAAGAATCACAACAAAGATGTCCAAATCGAATGAAATCGTTCAGGTGGACCACTAGGGATATTGACAATGCTTCTTGCCTTGTTCGTTACGCTAATCACTCTGTTTTTTTCGCCAAACTCGAGCTTGGGCCAGCTCCTTTGTCAGATAATCCTTTGAACATAGAGGAACCTAAGAGCATGACACTTTTTGGACAAGAATGGGAAGCAATGGTTAACCTAACAATGGAGGATGCTACATCAGCTCCTAAAAATTCCTCGGTTGTGCTCAAGTTCTATAGTGTTAAAAGAGCAGAGTTCACAGAATTTCCGGATGTTTACATGATGATGCAATGCACACCTGACATTTTTTCAAGTGAGTGTAACAAATGTCTTAGACAGTGTGTGGTAAATTTTCAAAACAATAATTGGGGTAGCCAAGGCGGTGCGGGTCGGCTTCCGAGCTGTTATTTCCGGTGGGATCTTTATCCTATTGTTGGTTCTTCTGAAAATATGACAAAAGTTTCTCTGATTAGTCCTGTTTCGAGTCTTCCTCAAGGAGATGCTGAGTTAAAACCTGGAAATGACAAGAAAGGTGCATATATGCTAGATTATCTAGTTACTTTCTATAATCTTCTCTTGGTTGGTTGTAGATGATTGACTGATTTATTTTATTCTTTTGCAGGAAGAAGGATTTGGAATGGAACTATCGCGATAATCGTGGTTCCAACGGTCATAAATCTCTTTGTGTTTGTTGGTCTCATCACCATTTATGCTCGGAGAAGAAAGTCTCTCAAGGAAACCATCAATGGTAAGCTGTTAGTATGCTTCAATGAAGCTTAATGTTGCAGAGTGTAAAGGTTTGATTCTCTGATGTTGGTATGTTGCAGAGTGCTCTGTTTCTAATGGACAATCTATGTTGCGGTTTAGTCTTGGTATGATATTATCCGCAACTGATGACTTGTCGCCTGAAAATAAGCTTGGTCAAGGTGGATTTGGAGCTGTATACAAGGTAAGAACATTCATAGACTAGTAATTCTTGTTAAAACCTTGAAATGAGTGAAAGATTTTATAGCGAAATTATCCGTTTCAGGGGATTTTACCGAACGGACAAGAGATAGCTGTGAAGAGATTAGTTAGTGGTTCAGGGCAAGGAGATACAGAGTTCAAGAATGAGGTCTCACTCTTGACAAGACTCCAACATAAGAATCTGGTTAAGCTTCTTGGGTTCTGTAATGAAGGAGATGAAGAGATTCTTGTTTATGAGCTCGTCCCTAATTCAAGTCTTGATCACTTTATCTTCGGTGAGTCTCCGCGACCACGAGTACACGCTGCATTTTGGTTACAACAATTGCTGGAACAATTTAGAAAATGTAAAATGTTTCCTTGAAATTGGCAGATGAAGACAAGCGTGCGCTTCTTACATGGGAGGTGAGGTTCAGAATTATCGAAGGCGTTGCTCGAGGGCTTCTTTATCTCCATGAAGATTCTCAACTGAGGATTATTCATCGAGACTTGAAGGCAAGCAATATCCTTTTAGACGCTGAGATGAACCCTAAAGTTGCAGACTTTGGGATGGCGAGGTTGTTCGAAACCGATGTGACTCGAGCTGAAACAAGACGAATAGCTGGAACCCGGTAATAATATATCCATCAACCTTGAGGACAGGTTTTTACAGAATCTTGTAGACATTCTTGGATGAAACAAT
The DNA here is from genome assembly GCA_900406565.1 of Turritis glabra. Taxonomy (NCBI): domain Eukaryota; kingdom Viridiplantae; phylum Streptophyta; class Magnoliopsida; order Brassicales; family Brassicaceae; genus Turritis; species Turritis glabra. Next base: position 2,528,445 of record OVBN01000243.1, on the reverse strand, counting down.
CATCAATTAGTGTTATTGTTGCAGTGGATATATGGCTCCCGAATACTTGAATCATGGACAAATCTCAGCTAAATCTGACGTTTATAGCTTCGGTGTTATGCTTCTAGAGATGATAAGTGGTGAAAGAAACAATAGCTTCGAAGGAGAAGGACTTGCAGCTTTTGTAAGCTTCTTCATATATCAGTCTTTGCTCCATTTGTTTTTAGTCTTCAAACCTCTGTACAAAAAGCAACATGACAGATTTTCTTGGTGCAGGCATGGAAGAGATGGGTTGAAGGAAAGCCTGAGATTGTAATTGATCCTTTCTTGATAGAGAATTCGAGAAACGAGATCATCAAGTTGATCCAGATTGGTTTGTTGTGTGTTCAAGAGAATCCAACAAAAAGACCAACCATGAGCTCTGTAATAGGTTGGCTTGGTAGTGAGACTATCATCATTCCTTTACCCAAAGCTCCTGCGTTCACTAGAAGTCAATCCCATTCTGAAAGTGGTACAATGTCAATGAGCGGCGATGTCTTCACTGAATTGACTTGTCGTTGAGTTATAAATCAGTTAATCAGTTAATCATGAAGGGATAGCCGGAGCAACACATCTAGCTCATGAAACCACCCTATGGAAATGGGGAGGAAATAGGAGTTAGAAGAAAATAATAGTAGGCTTTGGACCCATAACCCTTAATGGTGTAGAAGGTGTCCATAACTTAGATATGTTGGGTGAAGCCCAGTAAATATAATATTGTTGACTATATTCTCAGCCGTTTGTGTTTTCAACCAACGATTTATCATTTATGGAGAGAGCAAAATGGGTGTAGGTATCACCAAGGTCGCACTCCACCCCATTTCATCATTCTCGCTCATTGATAAATTCGTTCATACTCGCATCATTTCGCTCTAGTGAAATTTTTTTTGACACAGTCGTATTCAAACGGTAACAATTGATATTTCTAGTGAAAAAAAATTCTTATGAAATGATTAAATATATAAATGTTAGCCTTTCTATACCACATATTCATTATGTTTCAATTTTAATAACAACTATTTTTTATTGGTTTATTTCCCTTTCAAAATAAACGATACTTTGTAGTTTGTACGATTCAATACAAAAAGTTAATCAATTTAATTATTTATAGAACTTTTTTGTTCTACTGGTCAAAATTTTAAAAATATCTACACCAAATATAAGATTCCAATTTCATAAAGTGCACTTTTTTAAGATTAATATATGAAAAAGTTATCAGAGTTTCTAGAGCGTTGTAGATATAATCTTCTGTCGTGATCTATAATATATTGTGTTTTAAAAAGTTTTTAGTCTTTTATTAAGTCTTCACATAGTTGAGTTGTCATTGAGTACAATTAGCTAATTGAAATGTTGTTTTTAAGGTATAAATTATAAAATGTTGTTTTGACCTAATTTAATATTATAAAAGTAAAATAAGCTTAAAATTTTACAAGATAAATAATATGATTTAAAAATAAATTGCTGAAATATCTAATATACCCCAATAGAGAGAGGATAAGAAATCTTTTCCGACCAACCAGATAAAGTATCAATTCCTAATTTCAGTTACATGATTCTTATCTAGTTATCTTACTTTGAAGAGAAATATAAGGAAGTTTTTTTTTTTTTTTTGTTAAAAAATATAATATAAAGAAGTTTTCTGAGTATTTTGAGATTTTCACATTGATTCCCAAAAAAGGAATAAATTTCTTCTAATAATATACCTATAAAAAATTCGAGTGCAGCCAAATCTTTTCTTCATACCAAATAAAGCATGGTCTACAACTCTACATCTAAATACCTCTTTAGGCGACTTATTTGTGCTTCAAAACAACTTTTTTTGTTTTACGTTTGTGCCATTTGCAACCAATATATATATTTTTATTTTTTAATAGTGTTGCACATACTCGCATAACCATTTAGTTGTTGAATGGCGACGTAAATTTGCATGAAGCAAACACTTTGTTTACACCATTCAGAAGCTTAAACTATAGATTGTACAGATTTTTTTTTCTTAACGAACAAATGGTTGAAACTATTTTGTTTCTTGAGACTTGCTAATCAGAAATATATTGAGAATTTCTAAAAAAATATATATATAGAAATGGATTTCTAAATATATATATATTTTTATTGATTAAACAGAAATAGTTTATAAAATAATCTTTCACCCAATATTGGATGAAAATTACATAGTAACAACAACTTATAAAGGAAAACGGCACTACCATAATATATTGTTCGAAATTTTTATTTTTCTTATCCCATTATATATATGGGATAAGCATTACATAAAATAGAGAGCAACCTTAAAAAAGATAGAAACCAAAGTCCTCTTAGTACTTGCGACCAAGAGTGAGTTCAAGGGACAATTCTTCTTCACCATTTGCACCATCACCAGCAACAACGACATCATTTTCTCTGTTTTCATTTTGTCCCACCTGCCATAAAATATACATCTATGTAGTTCATATGCATCGAATCTACAAGTTGATGACCAGGCATGATTTATAAGGTAAGAAATGCAAAAGGAAAAAAGGAAAATTACCCTTGAAGATTGATAGAGAGACTTGCAAGATACTTCCATAGTTTTGCTACTTGATTCCAAAACTGGAGTTACCTTCTCAGTAATATCCAATTGTAGCCTAGAAGAAATTGTAAAAGATAGTTACTTTACTAATAAATTACCAAAAAAACGATTATGCAAAAGCCTAAATTAACACGTGAACTGAAGAACCTGTGTTGATTTTGGATCAATTGGGTAGCATCTCGAGCGCGTTCATAGATCTGAAGGTATTGTTGAGATTGCCTCCTTTTCATTTTCCGTATCATTCTCCTTTCTGCCATAGGATTGGACGTGAATGATAGAGCAAATTCTAAAATAAAATAAAGGATATATGCTCTACACCCACTACTGTTGAACATTAATAATATTGTCTAATGCAAAGTTACAACACAAACATATTTGAAACTCTAAGTGAAAGTGTAACATAGTTATTTACCTTTTTTAGATTCTTCTTCCTTCTTGTTCCTATACATCTATTGAAAGTAAACACATATATTTGATTCAGTACACACCATCTTAGATGATGTAATTTATGAGTGTATGACACTATACATTGATGCATATATAGCTTTTATATATAGATATATCGTGTATATTAGTATATAGCTAGTTGATAATATGTGTAAATTATAAAGACCTGGAGATGGCTTTTCACTTGTGATATAGTGAGGTCTCTCACACCCATATACTTCAAAATTTTCTTAGGTGTTGCACCTGCAAATTTAAGGACAATAATAATATCGACTATAGTGAATCTAAAAAATGATATAAGAGAAATTTGATCATCTATAAGATATAATAATCGAAAAATTGAGAGAGAGGAGGTATTTTAAAGGAAAAAAAAAGGAGATAGTTGATTTCAATGGCGAAATTTTTGATGTCTCTGAATTTCTTTCAAAGCAATCGTCCTGGTATTAATTTTGCGATATGGAAAGAAAATCGCTTACTCCTTTCGCCACCGAGATATTCAACAACTTCAACAAAAAGGCGGTGACTATCGTCAGTCCATTGCATACGATGCATTTTTGATCTAATGTAAGATCTAACGATCGAGTCTCTCATCGTTTTTTTCTCTCTGGTAAAGCTCTTAGTTTGATAATTTCTAGAATACGTACCCGATTATTTATAGAAAAATTTAAGGGAAAAATATTAATATATAATTCCCAAAAATAACCTAAGAAGAAAAGATTTAATGCTAGTAAATGTTTTTGTATATTTTACTTAACTTACATTATATTTTTGTTTTCTAGATTATTTTCAAAATTTTAATAGAATAACTACTTTTGGAATTTTTTTATATTATTTATTAATTTAACATATTGAACATGTTTTTTATGATAGTAAATTATTATATTAAATACTATTGTAACAACCCTTTTTAATTTTCTCCTTATGTAGAATTCATTTAGGAAATTTTTCTTTAAGACAGGTAATGTTAATTAATATGTGGACCAACATTTTAATTTTTTTTGCCACATATCTAAATAAATTTTAAATTTCTATTTACTAAATTATTATTTACAAAAAAAAAGAGATTTAAGTTTGAGAAAAGTTCATTTGAAAAATATGTACGAGTGTCAAAAAATTAGAGAATTTTTGAGAAATACCCTTTTCTAAATACCCATTTTCAAAAATACCACATTTTCTGTCTATTTTCAATTTTTTCTTCTCTTAATTTTTAATGACCATACAACCCTTATTTGAGAAATACTTAGATCAAGAAAACAAAAAAGTGAATTTTCATCGTCGTAGTTTCATCTCTCATGTCCTTTCATCTATTTCACCGTCGCCATATTGTGTAATTTTCCTGCCAAAGACATGATCTCATCATTTTCGTGATCCCGTAATTTTTGGCAGAAAAACGTGATTATACAATTTTAGTGGGAAAACACGCTCCCACAATTTTGGTGGAAACATTTGATTCCACAATTGTTTTATAAGGTTTTATAAGTTGTTTTACAAGGTTTTATAAAAGGTTTTATAAGTTGTTTTATAAGGTTTTATAAGTTGTTCTATAAGGTTTTAAGTTATATAAGGTTTTATATAAGTTGTTTTATAAATTGTTTTATAAGGTTTTATAAAACAATTTGTTTTATAAAGTTGTTTATAAGGTTTTATAAATTATTTTATAAGGTCTTATAAATTGTTTTATAAGGTTTTATAAGTTGTTTTATAAATTGTTATATAAGGTTTTATAAGTTGTTTTATAAAGTTTTATAATGTTTTATAATGTTTTATAAGGTTTTATAAGTTGTTTATCAGGTCTTATAAATTCAAAAACGGTTTTATAAGCTATTTTATAAGGTTTTATAAGGTCTTATAAATTCAAAAACGGTTTTATAAGGTTTTATAAATTCAAATACGATTTTATAAAAAGTTTTATATAGTTTTATAATGTCTTATAAATTTAAAAACGATTTTATAAGGTTTTGTAAGGTTTTATAACGTTGTATAAGTTGTTTTATAAGGTTTTGTAAGGATTTATAAGGTTTTATACGTTGTTTATACAATGTTTTATAAAGTTTTATAAAAGCTTATATAAGGTTTTATAAGTTGTTTTATAAGATTTTATAAGGTCTTATAAATTCAAAAATGGTTTTATAAGCAGTTTTATAAAATTCGATTTTGGCGGTATAATTTGATTCCGCAATTTTTGTGGGAAAACGTGATCCCACTAATTTGGCGCGACAATGTGATTTTGTTATTTTGGCGGAATCGCGTTTCCAAAAATTTGAAATTTCGATTCCGCAATTTTGGCGGGAAAACGTGATCCCGCTATTTTGGCGCGAAAAAGTGATTTTGTAAGGCGCGAAAACGTGATATTGTAATTTTTGCGGGAATCGCGTTTCCAAAATTTTGGCGAAAAATTTTGATTCCACAATTTTAGCGAGAAAACGTGATCCCGCTATATTGACGCGAAAACGCGATTTTGTAAATTTTGGCCGGAAATGTGATCCCGCAATTTTGGCAAGAACGTTTGATTCCCGTCAAAATCAAATTTTCAATTTTAATGTCTGGAAGTTTCATGCTCTTTTTTACATTTGTGATGTCTCTCACTAAAATAAAGGCAATTTAGTCATTTTGCACATAATAAATAATATTTTACAAAATAGACAGGTCTAGGGGGTATTTTTTAAAATGGGTACAGTAAAAATGACATTTTTGCAAACCCCCAATTTAGTGTTATTCATTTATACATATGGATGATGCATCTTGATGCTGATACGAGGTATTGTTCATTAAATTACAATTAAATACATGAATTGGATGTCGGAACTATATGCATTTGAGAAATCCATCTAAAAATCTGAAATTTTGAATTGTTTTGAAGTAGAGTTCATATATATGCAATACACTATTTAGAAATCGTAAATATTTAAAATATTTTCATTTACAATCATAATTCAAATTATATTAGTTTTATCGTTTCATTTTAAAATAACTTTTTTTAGAAACTGTAAATTTACAAATTATTGTTCTCTTGCCAAAATCGTGGAATTACGTTTTTTCTGCAAAAACCGGTAAATCACTGAACTATTATTTTTGTCATAACCAAAAAATCGTTAAATTACATTTTTTTCTTCCAAATCTATGAAACGCAATTTTGGTGAAAAAATCGCGGAATATCATTTTTGTGGAAGGTTGAATTCCTTGATTGAACCTGCAACAAAGTAAAAGCTTCAGGTGGCGAGAAGAAGATGAAGAACAGAGAAGAAGTAAAAGCGAAGAACAAGGAGGAGAAGAAGTTGTCGAAGAAGAGAGTCGTCAACAAAGACGAAGAAGAAAGCAAAGAGGATTTAGTCTTGTGGCATAGTCAAGAAGCCCATTACTGGGCCATTTAGTCAAGCCCATTACGATTGGGTTATTTTGTTTAAAGCATATTGGGTCATTAAGTTGATTGAGGCCCAAATGTGGAAGTAAGGTAGTTGTTGGAGTTTGCTTATCGTTTTAGCTAGGTCTGGGCAAAATAACCGAACTGAAAAAATTGAACCGCAATTGAAGCGAAAAGAACCGAACCGAAATTTTGAAATACTCAAATAGATCCTAAATTCTAGAACCGAAAAAAATAAACCGGAACCGAAATAGTATAATCACGAAATTACGGATTTCCACCAAAACCGTGATTTGAGCTCATTTTGGCCATCGTTGAATCCAAAATAACAACAGTGTGTTGCAACTCTATCCACTGAAAATGTCAAAAAATTTGAACTAAGACAATACAACAAATTTGCTTACCTCTTTGGATCAGTCATTCTTAATCTCTGACATCTTCACTGTATAAAATCATACAAATCACAAACGAATAGCCTCGGTGGTAAGCGAATTTGTGATCGCCTAAATATTGCAGCTTCTGATTTTTTCTTCAATACTAATTTTCATTTTTGTTTGTCCTCTACCATGAAACTTCACTAAGGGTAAATTAGTCATTATATATCTATTTATTAGTGGTAGAATTAAAAGTGGCCAGCGTTTAGGTGTGCATTCGAAAATTGGTTCATGAGAGGTATACCGTAAAAACTTTATAAATTAATTCTAGATAAATTAAAAAACACTATAAAATAATAAAATTTTTTACTCTCAAATCGAATCAGTATAAAAATAAACAAAATTCGATAAGATAATATTTTTTTTAGAATCTCTATGTAAATATATGCTCTCATTAATAACATAAATTAATAAAATTTTTAATTTGCTTATATATATATAAAGATAGTATATTTTTAGTGTTTCTTTTTAAAATAAATTTCTGCTAGAACTCATCACTAACTTTTTTTATTTAAAAAATGTAATGTTGTGTTTTTAAACTATCTTATTGTTGTATTGTCTATAAACTTATCATAAAAAAATTATGAAAGTTTTCAAATTCTGAATGCATAATTTTTATTTCAATAGTCATATAAACTATTCAAATACAACAATTGAGGTCATTAATCATACATTTGTATATCGTTTGTATAAATGAATTCATCTATTATATTTTTTATTTTTTTGTCAAAATAATTTGTTTTTCTTCTAAATATTAAATTTTCAAGTCCAAAACGACAAAATTTATAACATCCAAAAACATAAATTTTATTTAGATCAAATTGTTTTTTTTTTTTAAATTTTTAATAATTAAAACAAAATTCTCTATAAATCAATATATATTACTTTATACTATTAATTAGTATATCACTATAAATGAATAAAATATTATGTTCCTAATATTATTAATTTATAGAGATTTTACTGTAGTTTTGAGATTCTCCGAAGTTAAAATTACGATATTATTTTTGGAAAACTCATAAAATTCAGGAATTGGATATTAATTTCCATAAAAAATACGTAAGTTGTTATGTATGTCATTATATAGTTTAAAATATTAAAACTTATCTACAACATACTTCCAACGGTTTCTACCAAAAAAATCCGAACGGATCTAGCAAACAGAAAACATAATACTACTAATCGTCGGTTTTTAAATTTAAGTAAAATCTAAAAACACAGGAACTTGCAACGATTTTCACTAATATACAAGATTTTATTTACTTATTTATGTAATTTTTTATTAATATTTATGATACATGCATCTACAACATATTTCCAACGGTTTCTAAAAAAAAAAATCGAAGTCTTGTTATGCTTTGAGACCAAGAGTGAGCTCAAGGGACAATTCTTCTTCACCTTTTGAAGCTTTTATTGAGTTTAGTGACAAAGTAACATCATTATCATCATCATCATCATGTTCGTCAACAACATTACCATCATCATCAATAGCAACAACAACATCACCATTTTCATCATCATCTCTAGTTTTATTTTGTTGGGCCTGTTATAAACAGTATTATAAAATTATTTCTGAATTTACATGTATATATATTGTCGGAAATCAGAACGACACATGGATGATAATATAAGATCAAAATCCTTCCCATGCTTATTGTTCTATATAATATATTGCTAAATTTCAGATGCATGTTTGAACAAATTTTATATTAGAGTTAAGCTGAATGCACCACTTGCACATAGTGAAAGAAATGAATATAGTTAAAAAGGATAATTACCATTGATGATTCATAGAGAGACTTGCAGGTAAAATAGTCACTTGGTACTTCCTTAGTTTCATTACTTGATTCTCCAAATGTTATAATTTTTTCATACATTTCCTCTTCTTGCCTACAAGAGAATTATATTAAGAAAATCTATATATATATATATATATATATATATATATATCTGCTTCACGTTGAAACCCCAAAAATATACATAATATATAAGACAAACTAAATTTATTTATTTATTTATTTTAATAACTACACGAACCTTTGTTGATTTTGAAAAAAGTTGGCATTGCCTCGAAGGCGTTGGTAGTTATGAAGATACTGTTGAAATTGCCACCAAGTTACTTGTCCTGTCACTCTAACACTTCTCTTTGCTAATATCTCTTCTGCCAAAGATTGCATGTGTTTATATATTATATACATGTATGTGATATGCATTATGTTGAATATCAGTTTATATGGTCCTATGCATATGTACAATACATAAATATTTATCTAATTTTAAAAACTTAAGATGTAAATTAATGATATCTACCTTGCATGGATTCTTCCAGCTTCATGCTCCTATACATCTGAAAGATATATATATATATATATGGTTCAATATCCAAACCAGAATTTCTAAAATATGATACTATTCATAAATACACATATATCGATATATAAATACATATGTTTGTATAAGTAGCTGGATATATATAAATTAGAACCTGGAGATGACTCTTCACATGTGATATAGTGAGTCCTTTTACATCCATCAACTGCAAAACCATCTTAGGAGTTGCTCCTGCAATTTTAAAGATAATAATATCAACCAAAATCATAAAACTTGAAAGAAAGGAAATAAAGAGATTTTTTACTATGATAAGTAAAAATTATAAAACTTCAGAAGAACATAAGATTTATAATTGATAAATTAATCTATAATGTTGTTCTGATTGCAGAAATTGTGAATTTTTTAAAAAATTTATTAAAGAGAAATTAAATCATAAATATAATTTTACGAAAAGAGAAAGGAATTCACTTACTATTTTCTCCACCGAGCTGTTCAACGGCTTGAACAAAAGAGTTGTGAAGATCGGAGTTCCATCGCAACCGCGGCACTTTTGATCTAACATAAGATCTAACGATTGGGTTTTTCATCTTTTCTTTTTAAATTTCTTACTGAAACGTAACTGGCGTTTTGATTTTGTTTGGGGAAAATTCACCAAAACGTTTCCGGCTGATTCGAAATGGTTGCAGCAAATCAAAGGGATGTGGCCAACTAATAGAGAATTCTCTATTGTCAAATAGGCAAGTTTTTATTGACCTTGTCTTATTTTTCTAATTTTTCATTTTTGATTTTTCTGAGAAAGTATAGAAATAGATACCCTAAAGAAAGGGAGAATAAATGCTAGTATTAAATATTTTTGTTGTGGCTTGTTATTATATTCTGCTTTTCTTCAAAATTATTTCTTTTTCATGTTTTCATTTGTATATTAAAAAAATATTCTCGACGCTTCAGTTGTGTTTCCTTATGACAACTTTTTAAGAATATCAGTTAGTACTAACAAATTTTATTCTTTTTAAATTACTTGCAAAAACAGAAGAAAATACTATATATTAAAAACATCGCTTATAAAGAAGCCAAAAAGGTAAGTCAGACTTAATCATATGACCTAAAGCTTCGTGTAGCATATAATCATTTTGACCTAAAAGACTTTAGCTAACTTAACAATATTAAAACATGTATGTAATCTATTATGTCACAACTGTCTAAATTGGCTCCAGAGCAATTACTTAAATGCGTGAATACATACTTAAAATGAGCTTAGAATTGGAACTTCGAGATGAAACAACTTCTCTCTTTTAACCAAATAAATTATTTATTTTATCCTTTAATATTGTAGTTAAAGATGGGAAATGTATTAGTATAATTTAAACGCAATGCCTTTTTCTTATAAAATTGGTTCTCCAGATTCGAATATTTAAACAAAATGTTAAACACACACATGTTAAATCAATAAATACGTCGAATGATAAAACTATAGTGTAATGTATCCACTTGTAAATTTTAAATAGTATGCTAATATTATTTTTGAGAATTAACTGTGAGTGCTAAAAATATTTTCTTTGGAATTTGAACTTTCAAATTTTTTTTATTAAAAATAAAAAGTGACGGAATTTCAGGTTTTGGCATATTTGTTTGTCGAGGTTTCAATTATTTTGATGTCGTGACAAAATATTGGTCAAAAGACTGGAAATAATTAAATTTAAATGTTGAAAAAATAAAAATTGGGAAACATTAAACTGTAGTATAAAAAAAAGTATGCATGAACCCCATTTAATGGAAAAATAGAGTCTTTAAATAAAGCTATTAAAGTAGGAGTATCCAATAGTATTATGTAATAAATAAAACATACTACTATTGGTTATCCATCCAGTAGTATAAATCTAATTAATTAATGCTTTTCAACATATTTGGAAAATAATTTTTAAAAGACAGAGTTATTATTGGTTATCCATTCATTTTATGTTAAAAAGGTTTTAACCAAAAATTTGGTTTCAGTATAAATGACGTTTTTTTTTGTTAATTATAATTGACGTATTTGATTATGCAAAAGTATTGATGGTCTTTCTTATCTGTCTTTACAATAATTGATGAATTTTTTATTGTTGTTTTTATAATTAATATCAACAGAAATATGTTAAGTATTTTGTAACTTTTTTTTTTACAGTATGTGTTGTGTACACTAGGCCAGAGAGATATACATAGAAGTGCTAAACTTAAGATAGATTCTCAAGTGAAATTATATATTCTAAAATTAAAAAAATGATAAATATATACTTATATGTACAAAATTAATTATGCACACAGAAACAGAAATTGTATTTAATCCTCATTATAGTTTTGTAACTGACGCGACTTCCTTGATCCATCTAATTCTCTCCAACAAGACAAAAGATGGTAAGTCATGAATACTAGGTCTTGTTTATCGGTATATGTCGGAATAATAAATCATTTTTCTCAACAAATTGGATGTATACTAAAGTAAACATCTAATTATTAATTTATTCAATGATATATCTATTAAAAACTGTAATATATATATATCACTTAAATAAAAAATAACTTTTTCAGGATCTATATCATAATTAATTTGGATATTTGTACCGCATCTTACTATATATAACACTGATTAGTGACATAAGTCGCACAACTGACAATTCAATTCTTACTGCCACCAGTCAAAATACAAATTAGGTTAATGCATGGAAGGAACGAACCTGACCAAATAGAATATATAATTAGTTTTATTTTTTGGGCATATAAATAGTTATATATTTGTCCCCATGCACGAACGTTACGCTTGCGATAGATGTTTGTTAGCGAACAGGCTTAAATTATTTCTTTTATTTTATTATAGTCAACCAAAATTCTCATTCCATTTCTCTCTGTCAGTTATACTTTCTTTGGTCCATAAAACGTTATCATTTAAACAGTATATTCATCGATTTTTAGAGAATTTGACTCACATGTAGACGACGGCCGTAATATACAATTAATAATTGTAAATCGTGTTAACTGCAAATGATAAGAAGAAGAGAAACATCTACTAAATTCGCAACAATTAATGTATAAACAAAATGGGTTTAAACTAACTCTAGAGTAAACCAAAACATAAATAATGCATGATACATATAATTAATAGATACTTGAAGCCACCAAAAACTCAGGGACCGGTTCTCCATCTATTCTGATATTTTTCTGCTGTTTAACTATATGATCTCATCTAAGTTTTGGGTTCCTTTGTCATGGTCTTTACGCTTTAGGTGTCAAATCTTTTTTCATGGTGCGTGTCCTTATATATAGAATCTGAAATATTGAAAATTTAACATAATGGATTAAGCCAACTAAACAAGTAACTAAATAACATGACGTGCGAGCATATTGCATGCATGTGAATCCTCATTCGCTGACACGTAACACGTTCAAAACAAAAAGTCTTCGTTTCGAATCATAGAATATTCAAAGAAACAGCAATATTAATTGTGTATTGTCCGCTGACGTTATCTTGATATCTCTTTTTTAATTTTCTGCTAAATATATGCCTTCCGTTATTATCCTAGATTTTCATCATATATATATAGACATTTTATAATGTATATATTTGTGACTAAAAATTGTTTTTTTTAATATAGGTCCTTTTTGTCCACGTCCTTTTTTCCTCATTTATTCCATATATATACTCCCATTCCTATCTTATTTATGTCAAAACTGAATCATGGTTTAAAATTATAAGAGAGAGCGATGTAACCTATTATTGTAGGAATCTTTTCATTCTATTGATTAAATTTACATTAATTTTACTTTCTATGATTTGTAAATTGCATCCTCATCATGATTTTTACCTAATGATACCGAGCAATCGTTGCCACATATATTATCCATTGGCAAGAAAACTTTGATGGGATATTTCATCTCTTTTTAGTTGATAAAGTGGATGCAGAGCTGATGTCTTAATTTCTCAGGATGATTTTGATTTTTCCAAAACTAATCAGATATTTGAGTGTCTAGTATTCGTTAAAATTTGGATATTATATCAGATACTTGATTAGTAATGCAATTTATATATGTCTGCTTGTAGAGTTACATAATTCAAAACATAGTTGTACATCCGATCTTTTAAATTTTAGGATTTTTTTAACAAATTATTTTTAGGATTTTTAATTTATTATAGTTTAGTTGATATATTTAGTACTATTTGACTTACCAATAGAATTTACAATTTAGTGTCTAACTTAGATAACGAGAGGACAAAAAAGAATCTGGAACTCTTTAGTGAGACGTTGCCACTTGGCTAGAATATCATTTTATTAATTACACCATCTTACATCATCACGTTTTTTCCAACATAGTCGCATTTTTTATTCTTTGTAACGCATGTACTTTTTTACTTGTCAGTTTTATCGAAAAAAATAAGGAATGACTTTAATATAAAGTGCTAGTATTAGTGTTTTGTTTTTGCTAAAAAGTGCTAGTATAGTGTTAGTAGAGATATTTTGTACCCGAGTATATAACCTAGTAGCAACTTTAATTAATTGCATGTTGCGATGACTGAGCATGATTTAGCATCATAATCACGTTACAGATCTTAATTCTATCATCCATACATTGCGTCTTGTATAATATATAGCAAACATTTATATCCTTATTATTACCATCATTATCGCCATCACCATCATCGTTATTATCTTCTTCTCTTTTATCGTCATCATTACCATCGCTGTCGTCATCGTCTTCACCACCGTTATCATCGCTTCCACTTTCTCTTCTGCTGCTGCCGTTATCATGTCGTCGCCGTCACCACTACCACAAGGTCCACAACCATGATTGATCACTATGCATACTTTTATGTTATATACTTAATTTCTATATATATGGTGTTACTTTCCTTTTTTTTTTTTACTTTCTTAGTTTATTGATGGAAATGTGTTAGTTTTGCATAAAATACCTACTAAATGGATTGATGGGTTAAATGGATTTGATCTTAATTAATTGATGTATCTTATTATAAAAAGCTTCGTTTCAAAGTTAATCATTAACATAGTCAAGACAAGTGTCAAGTCTATTGATCAAATATTGACACATGTCAAAAGAAAAATTATTTTTCTTAAGAAAAGTAACTTTTTATATAAAAAGCATATTTACTTATATTAATTTCTATGCTTATATCTGAAAAATTAACTTTTTTCTTATCAAAAAAGAAAACCTAACAAAAAGAAAAAAAATTACATATGCTAAATTTACATGTATTCTTGGTCAATTAAATTTTGACATGTATCAAAAAAAAAATATTTATCATGGATATTAACTAATAAACAACGAATGTTGGAGTTCAACATAAATTATTTAACGTTAATTTAATTGCATAAAAATTATATTTATCGTTGTAATATTACACATAGAAAAAGTAATGAGGTTATAGGAATGAATTTTTTATTACTTGAAATGAATTTTTTATTACTTGATGAGAGTATTAGTATAGTTTTACATTTTCTTTTATAAATTTCAGTGCATATAATAATAAGCGAAAATACAAAAAACTTGGAAAAACTGAGCTTAAAATAATGAATTTTTGATTACCTTAATGAGAATGTTAGTAGATCTTTATTTACATTTTCTTTTATAAATTTCAATTAATTCAAAACTAGTTTACCATGAGATAAATTATTACTTATGATATTATGACATATAAAAAATTATGTTGAAAATAATGTTAGATTGTAAAATTGTTTAGTGGATTTTTATTTTAATACCAATTAAGTTAAAAAAAAACTATTATTTTTATACTAACTAAAATATAGATTTGATATGATACACATATTAATTTTTCTATAATAAGTTTAGCTCTTATCTATTAAGATGAAGTGCATAAAATTAAAATCCAGTCTATCAATAATCAAATAGATAGTTAAATTGTATTGCAAAATAGAATGTGTAAGGTTAAACTCCGGTTAAAAACATTTACCAGATTAAATCTAAATAAAGTGTGTGGATACTTATTATTCAAATATCATTAATAAAATTATACATTTTATTTCTTATATCCGCGTATTTAAACGGCCTTTATCTAGTTATACTATATCAGAACCCGTGCTAAAACACGGGTTGATATGTTGTATTAGTTTATGTATTTTGATGTTATTTATTGTTATAATTAATTATATATCCTATGCTATAAGTTCAATAATGTATGTCCTACAGCAAAGCTTGAATGCCAATATAAGACATAATTTTATAAATTCTTTTTTAAAAAGCGAGATGTTATATTAGGAGTAATTTAATATATATATTATATTTTTTTTTGTAAAATTAGGATTAGTTTGATTATATTTTGTTTAAATGTACTTGGTTTTTTCAATTCTTTCATATTATAGTGATATTATGACATGTGTTACAACACAGACTGATGTTTATTTTTAAGATTAAAAATTATAAATTTTTATTTAAAAAATAAATGATGTTATTATAGTGAAAAACAAATTTTATCTTATTTTGGTTTAATATTTGTTTTTGTTGTTGTATAGTTTTTGATTTTATTAAATCTTTCATAATATAGTGCCAGATAAATTCTGGTTTTATATTCAAGTTTGTTTAAGTTTTATTTAAAAAATAATTATAATTATGTGTGGTACAATATTATTATTAAAAATTTCGTATAGTTATAATTATGTAATATGTTTTAAACACAAAAATATTTTATATTAGATTATTTTGTGGATTAAGTTGATTATAAAATTATAAATAATAGTGAGAATTGAATTTATATCGAATGTTATTCCAAATATGTGGAACAAATGATAAAGTTTTATAATCAAATTTACAAACATTTAGAGGTGTCAAACTTTATTTAAATCATCTCATCATATAATCTTAACATTTATATTTAACTCCCTGTCTGTTATAAGGATTATAACTCATTCCATCATATAACTTATTACATTTAACCATCCGCCTGCTATAAATATTTTAAATATCTTTGTTTTAAAAAATCAAATTAGAGTATTTATAATTTTAAAAATTTTTTGATTAGTTAAATATTTATCATATTTGTTTCACAAAAATAGAATCATATAAAGATGAGAGGTGAAGATAATGATTAATAACAAATTAATATAGTAAGTTAGATATCAAATCTTAAATGTTCATTTTGATTGGTTATTCATTTTTTGAAAATTAATTATGTATTTTCGTTTTTATAAAGTAATTAAATTGCATAAATTAATATTTAACATTTTTACCTTTAATGACTATTATTAATTTGTTCTTTGAAACCTATATTTGCAATGATAATTTAATGTAAATGTATACCCTTCACGAGGTTTATTTGAAAGTGTACGTCCATAATACTATTAGAGGGATATGCTGAATCATAATAGACTAATTTGGTCAACAAATGACTCGTGTATTAAGTTTCGTAAAGCACATTGTTTTCCTAAGATCGGTTGTCGGTTGAAGTTTTTCTAATTTATTGCATTTATTAATTTCATTTTTGCTTCTCGAGACCAAATGATACAATGTGCATGTCACAATGGTATTTTTCCAAATATATTTTTTAAATATAAGTGTTGTAAAAAATCGTATAATAGATTATGTATATATTGGCTCTAATGACGTGTAAATAATTAACCATACATAGGTTTGCTCTAAAAGTGATATTTCGATGAATAAAATAAAATTTCTGGAATCAATTTAGTGATAACACGTAATTTAAAAATAAATTCAATCATAATTTTAAAACTTTTTCTCTAATTGCTCAAATATATATATATATATAGTCATTAAAAAGAAGTAAATAGAAATAGATATTTTCATATTAAGTCAACATTTAAAAATGGAATGTGTCTGGTTAAAATCCGGTTAATTTTTTTTTATCAGATTAAATCTAAATAAAATGTATGGATACTTACAATTCAAATATCATTAATAAAATTATACATTTATTTCTTACACTTTCGTATTTACGCGGCCTTTATCTAGTTATATATGTTAAATCATAATGGACTAATTTGGTAAAAAAATGACTTGTGTATTAAGTTTCTTAAAGTGCATTGTTTTCCTAAGCTCGGTTGTCGGTTGAAGTTTTTCTAATTTATTGCATTTATTAATTTCATTTTTGCTTCTTGAGACCAAATGATAAATGTGCATGTCACAATTGTATTTTTTCAAATATATTTTTTAAATATAAGCATTGTGAAAAATCGTATAATATATTATGTATATATTGGTTCTAATGACGTGTAAATGATTTTTCGATGAATAAAATAAAATTTATGTAATCAATTTAGTGATAATACATAATTTTAAAAAACAAATTCAGTCATAATTTTAAAACTTTTTCTCTAATTGCTCAAAATATAAATATAGTCAATTAAAAGAAGTAAATAGAAATAGAGATTTTCATATTAAGTCAACTTTTAGTGGGTTTAAATTCAAAAAGCTATTTTTCTTTGCGCAACCAAATATGGACCTAGCTAACAACTATTTTTAGAACTTTATGCTTAAATAGTCATGCGGCCCATTAAACCAATACAATTAGTTGAAAGATGGACCAGTGATTTTAAATATATAAAGCCCAAAGCATATCTAATTAAAGGATCTACTACGATAGAAAGAGCTATGGAAGATCTCACAATAAAAGAGTTATCGTAATGATCCTAAAAAGGAGTTAGAAATATTAATATCTTATCTACTTCTAGATGATAATGGTTTTTATCATTTTATGATCCTTATTAGGTAGTGTTTAAATTTAATCTTTCACTAATTTAAGCATAACTATATATACATATTCTATCACCGTTGAACCAATCCATATAAATCTCTCTTAAAGCTTCTAGAAATTAGTCTCAGAATAAGTTATTTTCTATATATTACAAGAAGAAGAAAAAAAAACAAACAAACATGTGTTACTCACATTTTGCCACATGCATTATAACGTTTAGGTAGGTGAATCACCTAATTTTATAACTTGGTAAGCTTATGTTTAACTCTACCAATAAAATTAAGATATTAGACCAGAAAAGTAACAACAATATATTTTTTAATAAATACTTACATAAGAAAACAAAAAGAGAGTATATTGTATAGATGTTTTATTGGTAATGCAATATGAAAATATAGTCTCATTTAATTATAATTTTATTATAAATATATTAATATTACATGTGTTAGTAGTCTTATTTCACCTAAAATATTAGTATTTTATTTTATTTTATTCCAACATGTGTAAAATAAAAATTAACAACTACTAAAACTGTAGTTTGTTTTTTTATTATTGGTTCTGCCAAAATTGACTACCTATTTCTATGGACCCTGCAGGCCCAAGTGAGGAACGAATAAGCGATGATTTTGAAAAATAACTTCCATCCACTTAAAAACTGCCACGTCATCAATTTGGACCAGAATATTCGCCCTTGTTAATGCGTCTAGGTTCAATGAATCTGGATTCACCTGGTTCCTTCGAATTTTGTTATTTAATGCTCACCATCTTGAAACGAAAAAGAAGATCCAAAACAAATCTTTAGAGAAAAAAAATCGAAATTTTGCTGTGAAATATGGCAATGGCTGTAAATGTTTCTTCTTCTGGGATCACAAACTATGGTTTCTCTCGTTCCGGTGTTTCATCGGAGCCAAAAGGTACCATCAAGTTTCAATTTTATTCTATGATTCCAAAATTTGAGAAATTGTTTGATGGGTCAATGTGGGTTTGATTGATTTGGGTATGAATTGCTAAAAGTTTCGTTTTTTTGTTTCTTACAGTGCCGCAAATTGGTTCGTTGAGGTTATTGGATCGTGTTCATGTTGCTCCGGTGGCTCTGAATCTATATGGGAAGCGGTCATCATCTGTTAAAGCCTTAAACGCAGAGGCAAAGACAAAGGACTCTATGATTCCTCTTGCAGCAACAATGGTAGCAGAAACTGCAGAGGAAGCTGTCGAAGTAGTAGAGATTGAGGATTTTGAAGAGCTTGCAAAGAAGCTTGAGAATGCTTCACCTCTTGAGATTATGGATAAAGCTCTTGAGAAATACGGGAACGATATCGCTATTGCATTTAGGTATAAAGATCAATCGATTATGAGATAATGATCAGTTTGTTATAAATTTTGAAAAGATGGCTGATTTTGTTGTTTTGGTTCTTGTGTTTGCAGTGGTGCAGAAGATGTTGCTCTAATTGAGTACGCTCATTTGACTGGGAGACCATTTAGAGTTTTTAGCTTGGATACAGGGAGATTGAATCCTGAGACGTATCAGTTTTTCGATGCGGTGGAGAAACACTATGGGATTAGAATTGAGTATATGTTTCCTGATTCTGTTGAGGTTCAAGCTTTGGTTAGGAGCAAGGGTTTGTTCTCTTTCTATGAAGATGGTCATCAGGAGTGTTGCCGTGTGAGGAAGGTGAGACCTTTGAGGCGTGCTCTCAAGGGTTTAAAGGCTTGGATTACTGGTCAGAGGAAAGATCAATCTCCGGGAACTAGGTCTGAGATTCCGGTTGTTCAGGTTGATCCGGTTTTTGAAGGTTTGGATGGTGGAGTTGGTAGTTTGGTGAAGTGGAATCCGGTTGCGAATGTTGAAGGGAACGATGTTTGGAATTTCTTGAGGACTATGGATGTTCCGGTTAACACATTGCACGCTGCAGGGTATATTTCGATCGGATGTGAGCCCTGCACGAAAGCAGTTTTACCGGGACAGCACGAGAGAGAAGGGAGATGGTGGTGGGAAGATGCTAAGGCCAAGGAATGTGGACTTCACAAAGGGAATGTGAAGGAAAATGCCGTTGATGCTAAATCAAATGGGGAATCGAAATCCGCTGTTGCAGATATCTTCAAGAGTGAGAATCTTTTGACTTTGAGCAGGCAAGGGATTGAGAATCTGATGAAGTTGGAGAACCGTAAAGAGCCTTGGATTGTCGTGCTTTATGCTCCGTGGTGCCCCTTTTGTCAAGCCATGGAAGCATCGTATGATGAACTGGCGGATAAATTGGCTGGAAGCGGGATTAAGGTTGCGAAATTCAGAGCGGATGGTGACCAGAAGGAGTTTGCAAAGCAGGAATTGCAGCTAGGTAGCTTCCCAACGATACTCGTCTTCCCCAAGAACTCTTCAAGACCGATCAAGTATCCGTCTGAGAAGAGAGACGTCGATTCTCTGACTTCGTTCTTGAATCTTGTCCGATAAATAAACCACAAAACCAGTCGACATTTCTATGAGGAATAAGAAGTATTTCTTCATCTTGTTCCAAATTGCTAGAACAGATGAAGTTGGTGTTTGGAGAATCAATTCACAGCTTTAGTTCACAGAGTTAGAGATAAGCTCTGCAACAAAGCTTGAGTAATTGCAGTATTGTAAGATTATAAAGTTGCAATAGTGTTGATTCTTCATGTAAATGTGTGGTTATTAGTAAAATCAAGCTCCTGTTTCTTCTTTGAATTCATATCAAGCCCTTGTTTTGAAATATGAGATTTTAGGAATCACAACCAGAGTATATATAGAGCTAAGAAATTGATGATTCTCCATGAAAAATCTGTGGTTAATAGTCAAATCAAGATACTGTTTCTGCGCATTCATATCAAATTATCATTAAATACTAAAGTTTACATCAAAGCTGAGATCTTTAGGAATCAGAACTAGAGTAAACAAAGCTAAGTAATAGATGATTCTCCATATAAATTTGTGGCCTTCAGTGAAATCAAGATCCTCCTACTTCTTCGCATTCATATCAAATTATCATCAAATACATAGATTTACCTCAAAGTTGAGATATTTAGGAATCAAAACCAGAGTAAACACCACTCTCTCTCAACTGCCTCTTCTCTTCTTCAACGTAATTCTTCCCTCTACTCGCTTGTCCCAAATCTCTCTTCTTCTTCTCCTTCTGTGAGAAAGAAAGATTCTTCCTATCGCTCCGTAATTGCGCATTCTCAATCGTCTCGCCACCTGTAACCGCAGCTCTTGTAGCTTCTCGTTCTCGATAACTCTCTTTCACTTCCTCTACTCTTCGTTTATCTTTTCCCGTATCCCATGACCAATCCTGTTTCTCCACAGGAGAAGGAATATCAGGAAGACCAACAGCTTTGTAACCATGCTGTTGTAGAGATTCATAATCAAAAGCTTTCTTATCTTTCTTCGCAAACCTCGCTGCAACCCGTAAAAGAAAAAGTTAGATGAGAGATCTCACAGTGTTAAAACAAGATGAACAATGAAGCTTATCCTACCTATTGGCTTCTTGCTCTTTCTCTTCTTCTTCTTCCCAGTCTCTGTATTATCCGCGTTTGAGTCAGAAGCAGACGACGATGATGATTCCTCGGATGAGTCGTCTTCATCATCATCGTCATCATCATCATCCCATCGCATCATACCTTTCTTCATAGTAAGAGCTCTGATAAAGAATCGAATCTCCCATTATTCCAATTTCACAAACCAAAAAAGCTCATAAATTTCAAAAAGTAATGAACTTTATTGAATTTCTAGTATCAACAAGAGGGAGGATTCACAAATAGGCAAAAGCCTGAGAATTTAGCTTGTAAATCTGCATATAAGATTCTCTGGCCTTTGAGTTTTCTTCTACGATTTACTGAAATCATTTCCCAGAAAGACAAGCTCGTTTAGCCAGCAGTTCGAAAAATAATGGATTCGCGATAAGAGTATAAGTGGTCAAAATGATTAAATACACAAATCAAGCACGAATTTTTGTAATCGAATTGAGAAACCCAGTAAATAAAACCCTAAAATTGAATTGGAAGTTCACGAACGATGCCACAAATCTAATCAGCTTCCTCTAAAGATCATACCTTGCCTGTGCAATCTACGACGGTAGGGGCTAGATTCGCGGTGGCGGAGACTGCGACAGTCGCAAGAAATCAAAACTCCGTAGGACGAAGAGACTAATAGTACTACGGGAAAGTGAGTTATACCTCCCTTTGCTTTGGTTTTCTTTCGGTTTGGTTAATTTTACTATTTTTTCCTCGGTTTAGAAAAGTTTGATTTAACACAAGTGTAAATTGACTCGATGATTTGATCAATTTTTTATATAAACGAATGACAAATTTAGGATATCAGATATACAATTTTTTGAATCTACTACTATAAAGGTTCTAGGATTCATGTCATATTGTCATGACAATAGAAGAAGCAGAGGAAACAAAAAAACAATGTGAAAAGAGAGTCAAGTCAATGTCAAGTCAAACTAAAACAAAGAAGAAACTTGTTTCAAATCCATCTTCAATAGCAAAAGAGAGAGAGAGAGAGGGAGCTCAGAAGATAAAACCCAGAAAGTAAAAAAATAGACATTATTACGGTCGACGAATCAGAGCAAAAAACTAGAGAGGTAAACGAATGTACAAATCATCAAGAGGATCAACAATAGGCAGATCCAAACGTGTTCTCTCCACTGTATGTCATGTAGAGAAACCCATCTTCGTCTTTGTGTTCTTCATAGATTGAAGACATCAATGCCGCTATATTTGTAAGAACCAGAAAAGAGAGAGAAACCAAATCAAAACAGGAGAAGTCGAAGATTCACATGCACAAGGTTTATAATAAAGGTTCATAATACTTTACCGGTTGGGGGTAATGTGTTCTTGACAAAGACAAAGATTGCTTTTTCAGCTCCAAGCTTGATTCTTTTCCTCACAACGTAAACAAACTGGCCAACGGTTAGATCAGCTGGTACAAGATACCTAAAGGGAAGAAACAACATCAGATAAACATGAGCTTAGATGTAAACATTAAGTATGCTAATGTGATGCAACTCTGCCATTAGAAACCAGGTTTATTCATCTCTGACTACAAAGCTAAAGACCAAGGAACGAGCTCTGAAGAATGTGAATCTAAATGACAGATCAGAGCAATTAAAGTAAGAGTTTTCCAAGTTTAGGATCTAAGCAAGACTCTAACTGCATGATATACCACCACAAATATCCCCTTGCAAGTTATAACTAATCAGCTACTGACTAAAAGGGTGCGAACAAAAGACCAAGGAACGATCTTTATGGAACAAGAATCTATAATGACCGATCAAAGCAATCAAAGTAGGAGTTTTTCAAGTTTAGAGTCAGCTAGACTCTAACCTTATGATACCAAAACAAAATTGCCCTTGCAATGTCTAACTAATCAGCTAGTGATTAGAAGGGTGTGAATGAAGATAACGATTAAAAGGGGATTACCAAACAAAATCACAATTCCATTAAATGCAACCAAAAAAAAAAAGTTGAAGAAGCTAAATGGGATTTGACCACATTATGATCCAACAAGAGAGATGTATCATTTACTCACTTCTTCTTGTCAATGTCAGGAACATCACTCTGTCCAGCTTTCTCCACAATCACCTGCATTCGATTTCTGATTAGAACAATACACTGAAATCATAAACTTTGTTCAGTAAAGGGAAAGTTTAGAAAACATACGGGAACTCTGTCTGGGTATTTCCCTCTGATACGAGTAGATTCAGCCATTCTCATCTCTGAGATCAAAACAAAACCATAAAGATTCAATCACAGCGAATGGATCGATCATACAAGCACATGAACAATGGGATATGATTCAAGTACAAAATCTTTACAGACTCAACAATGAATTAGGTCTATAACTTAATTAAGATCAAACACAAGCAGAGAAACCAATATCAAAGATCGAATCAGAACCATATACAAAAGTTAAATCAAAGCCAACATACTCTTAATCAGGCTAATAAATATCGAGTTCCATTAACAAGATTAGAATCGTCACACAATTCTGAAACACAAAAGCATAAAAAAAACAATCGCTTATAGTGATATCGATCAGTAAAGAGAAGAAACAACGAAACTAACCGAGAGGATTAGAAAGCTTGAACGAGTTCTTGGCCATGGTGATTGTGATTAGTATCTGCGATGATTAAGAAAAGATTAAAACTTGATCTGTTAGACCAAATCGGGAATAAAACCCAGAACACAAAAACTCGAATTGACGAGAGGAGAAGCGAAATCAAACATACCCAAAAGAAGAAGATAGTGATGATCCGAGAGAAAATTAGGGTTTGAATGATCAGGAGAACAAAATTGGGTTTTGATTGTGAAAAAAAAGGAAGAAGGAGAGAATATATATAAAAGGAATCAGAGGATGGATTTTAGGGTTTAGTGATTTGTTACCTGCACGGCACCCAAACTTAATACATTTATTAGTGTTTTGTTTACTTTGGATTTTTTTAATTATTTTTATTAAGTTTTAAATTGACTTGCAAGGAAATTAAATTACGACGCGACACGGCGTATTGTTATTGAGTTTGTTAGCTATTTTGTTGGGCATTTATGGGTTTGGACCCTTGTTGGGCTTCCTGGGTCCTTAGTAATTTGGGTAATATATATCTTTGAATGATTAGTAATTAATAAATTTACGGACCAAAAAAACATTAAATTTAAAATTTCAGTGCTTTTTCTAAAGAATTACCAACCCAACCTAAAGAATTCTTTTCTTTCGGTGCATTTTCTTCTGGATTTTTTTCTCTTCTTCAACCCAAAAATCCTCAAATCTCTATATCTAATTCTATGAACTTCAATCCAAAAACTACTAAAGTTGATAGTCGAAATCTTTAAATTGGGCTAACAATTGTATTTACATAGACAAGAACCTCTTCCACTCAAAGTCGTGCCAAGGGTTTTTGAAGACATAGGCGGAACAAAATTTTATATTTTCAAATTATTTTAAAGTAAATATTTTTTAGTATTAATATATTTTCTAATAATATATAAAAACAGAATTATAAAATACTAGATAAATAGTTTACAATACAAATCAAACAAATATAAATTATTGTGTGATTGATACAAAACTATATTAAAGCTTGACTATATAAAATGGTGTATTCAATATGAAAATATGTATTCATATTCTAAACACTGTATTAACTTGATGAATATATATTAACATAAAAAGAAGCAAGCAAAAAAGAAGAAAGAAGAATTATTATAGTGGAAAGAAACAAGCGCATCAAATATACAAAGAAATAATGTTCAAAATTTGATGAAGAAACATGGAGTAATCTTCAGTTGTTGATGGGCATTTGAGGTAAAGAAAAAAGACACGTAACAACCATTTTACATATAAACAACATAACATTAAATATTAGTAAATATGTCTCTGTAATATTTTGATATAATCGGATGACGTAGGCGAGTGTTTCTAAATCTATCAAATAGGCATGGCCCTGCTTCCACTGATTCATGATGATGACTGCCGCAAACGACCGAAGAGATTATCACCTGAGCATCTGCCACCGCGTAAAATCATCTTCGTCACGCAATTCCAAGAGAAGATCTGAGCGCTACACTAAAGAACGAGATCGTGAACACGACCGCACACGGGATCGTCACGATGAAGAAAAAAGCCAAGATCATCGCCACCATCTTGGTGATTCCGAACGCAACCAACATCACCACCGCAAAATATCAGAACCTCCGTCGTCGGAGCCACAAGTCAAGCGTATTCGCTAGAAAAAGTTTCTCGGAAGAAGAAACATTGTCTAGTAAACGAAGAAAGGTGTCTTCGTCTTCTTCTGCTTCTGTGATGGATCTGCCTGCCTCCGCCGCAGCAGTCACCGTCGGAACATTAGTTCACCGACGCAGTAGTAGTCAGAAGGAAATAGGGATAGCAGATTATGAATATAACGACGAAGACATGCATTTCAAGAGGAAGCCAACAAGGTACGAGCGAACACCACCGGTGGTGGTTAGATGTGAGTGACGATAAACTCCGATACTCCAAACGTAGCAAGGGAGAGAGAACTCGAGCTTGATTTTATTTTCAATCATTTTTTTTATTGTTTGGGATTGTGTTTCCAGCTTGTTTGTTAATCTTCAATGGTATAAGGTAATAGAAATGGAAGCAAAATGTTTGGGATTGTTTTTCCGTTAATTTTCATGTATACAATTGGTTTTGTAGGTACAACTGGTATATTTATGTACAATTACGTTTATGAATTACATATAAAAAACTAAAAAATTTTGGTGCAACTATAATTACGTGTGTAAAAAAATTTGCAAAATCAAAAAAATTAATAGATTAAAAATCTCCACAAAGAAAATGAAAAAATGAAAAATAAAATGAAATAAAATAGAGAAATTGGAGAAAATCTCGTAATGTTTGAAATTTTTTAAAAAATATTAAAAGAAGTCCCACGTGTGATAAAGTGGGCTAAAGACGGAAGAATATTAATAAAAAATTGTGTTATAAACATAGTTGTCCTTAAGTGTACCGTTGTACGTTCATCTTCATAGTTGTATTTTGATGATTTTTGCTTATTTGTAGTTAGACTTTGATATAAATTATCATGTTGTAGTTAGCCACATGATTTTCTACTATGAATTATCATATATGAGATTTTCATAATACAATTTGCACGAAGAGTGATCACTTACAAAGTCTTCCTTATACTATAAATTTTTTTTTTTGTGAAAACAATAATATGTATTACGAAAATGATAAATTCTTGTTCTAATGATTTAAAATAGTTTCTTTATAGTCAAAATGTTTTTGGAATCCTTATAAATATTAATTTATCGTTTTTCATATTGTTGAATATAAATACAAATACATATATGTTCTTAGTTGTACATAATTCAACATATCGTATATAGAATTTTTTGAAATCCACTCATGCTATTCTAAATAGTATCCTCCATAGTCAAAATTTACATTTGTGTGGTTGTTTTCTTTATCGCCTCCTAGAAATATAACAAAATAAAAGACAATTACGAATTACACAAATGGTAACAGTTATACCATTTGTACCAGTTGTCCTATAATCTCTCATTTGTACCAGTTGTCATATTCTCTTTCAATTGTACAATTTGTATCACTTGTCCTATAATCTCTCATCTGTACCAGTTGTCATATTCTCTCTCACTTGTACCATTTTGTCTGCAATTTCATTAAAAATAATTTAGGAATATCATATTTACAATGACATACATATATTTTAGCCTCGTCCCCTGATGATCCCGTCATCAATCAACAACGAAATGAACCAACACAGGTATCCATCTTCTTATAGTGTTGCTCGCTTTTTCTTTTTTTTTGTTTTGCGGTTGTGTCCTAGGTATTTGTGTAATATCATCATCCTATAAACCAATATATAAAACATATTTATAGAGGGTTCATTATTGTATACATCTATTTCAACATATAAGACTACTATGTTGAAATCAATATACCAAATCATAATGAAGGAAAAAAGATTGCTAGCTACTCGCAGTGTAGCAGAATGCATGGTCACACATGCCAAGTATATTATTGTACCTTTAGCTACATGAAGTAGATGTATTGCATGACTACATATATGACGTATATGATGTTATGTGTTGAACACCATAGACATAGAATATCGGTACACTGATCGATTGACTCTGGCGACGACCAACGTTGACTCATCGGAATCCAAAACAAGATCCGATCCGTTACTTACTGACCAGAAACCATGACCCGACCCGATCTAGAAAAGCTTGATAGACCAAAAATAATGGACCTAATTGTTTAACAAACTCGGCCCATAAGTAAAACGAATCCACTAACCTAGTAAAAAGTAAAAACGTTCGCCGTTTATCGATCTGTGGAGAAGAAAAAATCTCGTTTTCACCTAGGGTTTATGAGAGAAAGGAAACGATTAAGAGTAGAGAAGATTAATCTGGTGAAATCGTTGCTTCAAATCGAGAAAGAAGACAGAATCGCGTATTGATTCTCGTTCCAATGAGGTAAAATTTTATGTTTGCGGTTTTTTTTTATGATGCATGTAGTGAATCTGAACAAGTGGGGATGTGGGGATATTGTCGGGAAATTTATGGGGTTGATTTCGAGTTTTTCTTAACTCGAAACAAGAAAAATTTAAACTTGTCGGGTTTGTGTCGGCTCTTGGTTTGCCTTTATATGCCTACATTGTTTATGTTAAGAAATAAACAAGTTGCAGACACTTTGGTCATTGTCTTGTTTGACTTTAAAAATCTTATTTTTTAATTTTGTTTTTGTAATGGAAAGATTACAGTGAAGGTGAATTGCACATCATTCTGGCCAATTCAAGACAGATAGTGGAGTGTTAAACTACATTGATGGAGTAGTTGAGACCTGTGAATGGAGCTAAATTTTGGAAGGATTCTGGAAGACCACGCATAGCTGCCGCTCCGTACAAACGTCCTGCAAGGAGACCTAAGGGTAAGGCAAGGATCAAGGGTCTTAATGAATCACCACACATAAAAAAGGCTGAGAAGAAGGTTGATCGAAAAGGAAGAGAAAGGCATTGTGGTCTCTGTGGTGAAAAGAGACATAATTCAAGAAAGTGCCCACATGAGGTATTTGTCTACATTTGAGTTGTTATTTTTTTTGTAATATCTGGTAATGAGATGTTACTTTCTGTTGGTAGTCTCCTGATAGCAGGGCAAATAGAAGGAAGCTTAATGAGGCCCCTCAATTGGAAGTTGAAGATCAGGCTGAAATGGGAGCAGCATTGGCAGCCATGGAGCATCAAGATGAAGCTGAAGTGAAAGATGTGTCTTCTACTGCACCTCAAGGAAGTCAAATTGCTAGGTTGTTATTTGGATGATGTGATGGTAATGAGAAAGTAGTATAGATGTTAAAACACTGTAATCAGGTTGGTTTTGTCATCTATTTGCAGTAACTTAGGTGATCAGTTATTTGGTCATGTTATACACTTGAATCGGCTCGGCTTGGTCATTTTTTATATTGAATGAAGACCTCATCGAGCTTCATTTGTTGTTCTAATTGCACCATCCAAACACACACTCATTACATAAACCAAAATATCTAGATATAAATGTTCTAATTGAACTAGCCAAAGCCAAACAACAAGGTCATTACACAATCAGTAAACCAAACAACAATGTCATTACAAAGTCATTAGTACATCAACCAAGCAATCGGATAACTCAACCAGATACAATAACTCCAATGGCACATACAAGCAAACATGTCAATCCCGTGATGACGATGCATTGATGGTACACAATTGTTTCCATATCATCAATATTTATCTTCAATCCAACCTCAATCGATTTCTTCTCTTCATCTTCTGTATCAATTGATGATATCTCCAATTGATGCCTCTCCAAATCATCACGAAGCTCCATGATTATCGTTGTTAGTTGATCGATCATCTTATTCTTCTCGTTAATTTCAGCTTGAGCTTCTACCAATGCTTTTTTCGGTCAGCCTTTCACCTCTTTTTCATCAAACCACTTAAAGTACTTGCAGTGAGTATTACCACCTTCCTACAGAGACATCAAACGACTGTTTAATCAACACATCTCATCACCTCAACATTGTAAAAACACTTACGAAACATACCTTGTACAACTCACACCCAAAGAACCTTCGATGTGGATTTCTCACCGTTTTAGATTTGAAAGTCTTTGCCGGCAATCCACAATCACAAACTTTCCGACCTCCATAACTGCTCCTCATGTTACTAGACGATCCCGAGCTTAATTACATCTTCTCTCCTTCTTCGAATTTCTAATCACGAAGAACACTAAAAACCCTAATAATCAATTCTTTTGAATTTGGGAGAAAAAGTTTGTTTCGGTCAGATTTGTTTATGTTTGCTCGATTTTTAAGATTCGTTTTACTTATGGGCCGGGTTTGTTAAATAATTAGGCCCATTATTTTCGGTCCCTCAAGCTTTTCTGGATCGGATTGGGTCATGGTTTCGGATCAGTAAGTAACGAATCGGATCTTGTTTTAGATTCCGATGAGTCAACGTTGATCGTCGCCAGAATCAATCAACCGATGTACCGAGATTTCATGTCTATGGTGTTCAACACATAACATCATACACTTCATGTATGTGGCCATACAATAATATACTTGGCATGTGTGACCATGCATTCTGCTACATTTTCGTGTAGTTAGCAATTTTTTTTCCCATAATGAATTTATATTTTTAAGAACAAAATTAAAAAAAAAAAATACTATGGATCTTTGCCTCAGAAATCGATATGTTTCTCTTGTAAACCAACAATTTCGATGCAAAACAAGTTATACGAACAACATTAAAAAAAAAAAAAAAAAAACCTATGGATTTTTGCTTCAAAAGATTATGAATGTGTAGTCCATGTACGAGGCCTATGAAATTTTTGTATACCTAACAATCAATAATGATGTAGTCATGTAGATGCAATTATTACATTTGATACCAACCTCATACTTTTCACTTTTTCAGATGCCAACGTATAAGCATTTACATCAAATTATTTTCGTTTCATTTTATTGACGGAAATATCAACTATCAGTTTCTTTTTGTCGCATGTCATTTTACAAACAAGCGATGGTCAAACCTTTTAAACCTCCAAGCTATTTTGTTTCAAGAAAAAAAAAACTTAATTTGCCTGGATTTTCAAGCCAAATGGTTTTAGAGATGTGCCTATTAGGTGGTTGTGATTCCAATATCGGTCTCTCGAAAGCTCATAAACTCATAGAAACGTACCAATGTTTTGACGAGTTAATTATTACAAACTTATTTTAGTTCAAACTAATTTTACAAAATTGCAGATTTATGTAATTTTTTTATGTAATAGAAAACTTTGTTGTTCATCACTATCAACTATCCCTTTTTTTTTTTTTTTTTTCAGAGCTCTATCTTTTCCGAATAACATTCTCGAAAGCTAATAAACTCATAAATACACATCAATGTTTTGACGAGTTAATTATTGCAAATCTATTTTTGTTCAAACTAATTTACCAAAAATCTTAAATTTCTTTAATATGCTTGTAGTAATAAAATACTCTGTCGTCCAACACCACCAAATTATCCCTATTTTTCTTTTTATTCGAGGCTATGTCTTCCCCGATTAACGGATTTATTTTTTCTAAGTGATTTTCATTTTAAATTTATGTGGAAATTACTAATTTGGGTCAAAATTCAAGTATTTGATTTAATTTACTGTTTAGCTCAATTGTATGCTTAAAAAAGCTTCTAAAGTATGGTATTATGAGTATGGTAGTTATTGATATACGGGGTGCTACCCAAGTGGAAGAAGTGGAAACACATGGTGGAGCTTTTTGGTCGATTCAACCCATTCCAGATGACAATGGGTTTGTCACTGTGACTGTAGATCATCAAAATAAAAAGAAACTGGCCAACTAGGAGCTGATGATACATTATACTAACTCTCCAAATGTATTTTATAGCGAGCTTATATGACTTATATACATAAATATCCTTGCATGAGACCAAACAACTCACGGTTTCAAATGTAAAGTCGATGAAGATGAACGATGACGTATTATATGTTGCCATTAGTCCTGCTGCTGAACATATTGAAGTTGCTCTAGCTGATTCCACAGAGAAGGTAGATATATTTTTTTGTATCCTAGTATTGGCATATTTAAATTGTCTTGAATTTCGTTATAT
The DNA here is from genome assembly GCA_900406565.1 of Turritis glabra. NCBI lineage: Eukaryota > Viridiplantae > Streptophyta > Magnoliopsida > Brassicales > Brassicaceae > Turritis > Turritis glabra. The sequence continues at coordinate 2,496,911 of OVBN01000243.1, read as the reverse complement.
ATGTGTCTTATAGTAGAAAAATACTAGTCTTACTCACATTATTCTTGTACTATTTACCTCATTTCATTCTACAAATCACTCACCGCTATTAAATTCTTTTAACTATAGTATAATCAAACAAAGAAAAAAAGCATTCAAAACTATTCTTCAAAGAGTTCAAAAGAAAACATGGATTCAATCCTTGATATGTACGCATTTGATGAAGGAATAGAATATAGATCGATTGGTATGGTTGAAAAACGTCTTCAGAGTTGTAAACTTTGCATTTTAGGGCTTATTTCTTTAATTTTGCATGAAATCGGCTTAGTTCTGAAATTGGACTTGAGTAATGATTTTTTGATAGTAGATCTGTACAAAACATAAATTACCAAAGAACGTGCTCATTCTACGATTTACTATCAGATATTAGCTAGACATAGCTAATGTTAAGAAAAAGATATATAGTATATAACATTGATAGCAGACGACAAAATCTTTCACCAAAAATGGTGAAGAACTCAAAAGAGTCTCCAATCAGGTACTAAAGGATATGCCCCTCTCTAGGCTCTAATTAAAGATCATAAAAAAAACTTCAAAGAGGAACCAAAAACAACAGAAGAAAATAAAACGGGACCCATGCATGGGGCTGACAAGTCATCATCATCACAATGATACTTATCTACTCAAAATAACACATTGAAAATAATAAAGAAAAACTTAACAAAAGACTCTTGTAATAGTGATCCCCACATGATGATGACGACAATGACATTGATAATGATGATGATATGGATACCATAAAGTTGAGTTTTTCATGATGATAATGTTAAACAAGAGTTATGTGATTCATGCTCCATGCACATGGATGATGATGATGATGATGATGAGATATTATATCCTACTTACTCCAAGAATCCAGTTTTTGACAAGACAGCATTTCTCACTTTGCTTAGATCTCTTCCTTTAAGTGTTCTTCCAACTCCTTCACACATAGAGAAGGAAGAGATCTGTGTTCTTGCTAGCTTTCTTGCAACCCATTCATGTGGAGGAACCATACAACCATCATCATCATCGTCCTGATCATCATGAGAACGCAAATGGCTACTCCTTCTGTTGCTCTTTGTGTCCCCATAAACCTTGGACCAATCAGGGACGTTCATAGGTGCAGATGACTGTTTTACCCCTGAGACCTCCTTGCTTCTACGAATGTTCCACGGTGAAGATGAAGAAGAAGATGAGGAAGAGAAATGACTTTTGGGTATTTTCATTTCAGGACCTGAAGTTTCTCCTTCTCTCAGAACCGACCACACATCTTCTTCTTGAAACTCTTCTTCCCCTTCTATTCCCGTTGAAGGAACTCTTCTACTACTATGTGCCCTTCTTCTTGCTCCTGAATCCATTGAGAGAGAGGAGAAAGAGAGAGATCAAATCACCAGATAATAAGTAGAGCTAATAAACAAATCCTTCTACTACTAAACGCAATTTTTTTTTTTGCTTTTTAAAGTGGTTTGTTGTTGTTGTCGTTGTTTTTGAGTTAAGTTAGAATATATATAAAAATGTGAAAGAAGAGATAATCACAAATAACATTAAACCATCTCTCTTTGCTGGCAAATGAAAGAGAAAGAGAAAAGTCATATACATATATAGAAGAAAGCTACAAACATTACTAAAGCCTCTCAAAGAGACAGAGGTTTCAGAAAACTCCAAAAGTTGTAATAATTTTGAACTATTCTTTTTTTTCTGCAATAATTTTGTGCTAAAGACCTAAATGCTTCCTAAAAATTAAATAAATCAACAGTTGCATTACAACTTACAAGAGTGAGTAGCCTTTGGTACTATTTTCTACTGAGACCTGCCAAATCATTGACAGAGTCTGATTCATACAATAAGACAAAAATTGTACTATATGAAAAGACTTGCTTTTATGTAAAATTATAAACATTTTTAATTTCTGTTTTTCCGGTAAATTTAAAAGAATCGTGACAAAAATAAATGTTATCCCAAAAATAAGAGGACGAAATTAAATTAAACTCAAAAGCGCCTTTAATGACGTTACCTGATTAGAGTTTTACTTACCATCTTATCCAGAACGAATAGAGAGAGGAGAGAGAGAGATCACTTCTTCTTGCATTCAATTTACGTACGATTTAATAATTTATATCCATCGTTTTATTTACTGTGTGAAAATGAAAACTATTGCAAGAACGTAATACCCACAAGATACTAATAATTAGATTCATCGTTTTGTTTTACGTACATAGTTTTAAAATTTCAAATAAGTTAATGAATTTAGGGGGAAAAAAATACAATTGATATACATACTATTATATTAGCTTCTTTAATAATTGACATAAGAATATGATACTACAGTATCATTGCAACAAGAATCTAAGTTATGTCTTGTCCTAACTCCTAAGAACAAAATAATGAAATACACATCATAGATACATTAAACTAGCACAAAAATGTCAAAACAATGTCTCTATCCATTTTTTGTCAACCAAGACAAAGTCATGTAAGCAAATAAGAGCACATACGAAAAACATATTAACAACAAAATATTTCTGAACAAATAAGGTAACGACAAATTAGAGATTAGAGATAACAAACAGATCACTAATGTTTTGAAAGAACAATGAATATATATACATATATGGTTCTATTCTTCTAGATGATTGGAAAATTAAGAAATGGTAATAAATGTATGAGTTATAATTGATTTTCCCTTAAGTTTGACAAAGCTTTGAGATGAAGATATATAATAAATAAAAAAGGTCTCAGGGTAATGATAACAAAGGTTGAAACAATTTGTTTGATGTATTACGATATAATTTTAAGAACCACAGTTAGTGCAGTTACTATAATCTATATTGTTTACGACATTAAAGAATTTATACTGATGACGTAGTGATGTTAAACTCTTGAATATTAATAAATTAAAATGACAGTAAAAACTTCTATCTAATTTTAACTAATTTGGTTTCAAATTTACAAAAATTGGAACATAGTTTGCATATATATTTTTATATTAATCACAGCTATATTCAAAGAATAAATACAATTCAACCACACATATACAATCAAAACAAAACAAAAAATGATTTTGGGGCAAGTCTTAGAGACTTAGACGCGCGACTCTACTTATTAATCTTGTATAGTGACCAAGTTACAGTCAGCCAAAATCCGTCAACACTCAAAAGGATTGAGAAACGTTGTCTTCTGGGTTCAAAGGTACCTTAGAAGGGAACCGTTTTAGTTCTACTCTGGTCCCGGTCCAAGAAGATTATGGACTTCGATTCGGAAGTTTCTGGTTCATCCAAAAAAGTTATGGTCGCATATTACTCCAGTAACCTATCATATATTTAAATCTTTAAATGCTATAAAAAGTGTGTGTGTAGATGTTGGTTTATGTTTAAAAAATATTGGATTGAAATGAAGATTAAATTAGATGGTGAGGAGTGGAGAATGATGTGGACACACCACCCTTAGAATGTTAAATAGGATTTTTTGGTTCAGTCTGATTCTATTTATTTAAAGTTCGGTTTTGAGTGAATGATAATCTATTTTGAATCTTAAAAATTTGTATAACAGAAATTGAGTCCTATTTTGGTCATTTCTATCCCTCCAATTTTTTCTCATACTTAAGAAAAATGTTTTTTTAACAAAATCATATTTTTTGCCAAAATCGCAAAATCATATTTTTCCGCCAAGACCGCAAAATCATATTTTCCCGCTAAGACCGCAAAATCATATTTTCCCGCCAAAACCGCAATCATTTTTTCCCGCTAAGACCGCAAAATCATATTTTCCCGCGAAAATCGCAAAATCATATTTTTTGCTAAGACCGCAAAATCATATTTTTCCACAAAAACCGTAAAATCATATTTTTCCACCAAACCCGCAAAATCGTATTTTCCCGCCAAACCCGCAAAATCATGTTTTTCTCCCCAAAACCCGCAAAATCATGTTTTCCGCCAAAACCATAAAATTATATTTTTCGTCAAAAAAAAATCACATTTTTCCGCCAAAATCGCTAAGTTCCATTTTTTTGTCAAAATTGAACACATTTTGCCATTATAACCAATGAATTATGTTTTTCCATCAAACTGCAAAATCTCGTTTTCACACCAAAAACTACAAAATTATTTTTTTTTGCTAAAACCGTAAAATTATATTTGAATATCAATTTATGAATTTATGCGACAAAAAAAATTATCATGTAATAAGACCGGCCCTATTTTAATTTAAGATTTTTTACCAAAATCTTATATTAGCTCAATATTTTTCATGTTCAATTATTCACGATCCGAACTTAAGTAGACACACTTTAGTTTCAGAAACCCTTATCCTTTTTTTTAAACTCCTCTCACCAACACAAGCTTCTTTTAATTACTCCGGTAAACGAGCGAAAAGATTAGGCACACATACTCATGTATCACTATACATAATCAACTGTTAGATAGTAAACGAGACCTTATCTAGACCTACTAATTCTAATTGTTATATTTTTAATACTGGCAGAAACAGTAAAACTAACTCATTTTAAAAAAATTTATGATTCCAAATTTTGTAGAGTACTTGTTTTACGCATTATGCACCAGCATGCGATGACAAGTGTCGTTGCTGCATTAGCTAAAACCTTGTTTGTATACTTGTATTATTCCGACTCGGTTTACCCAAAACAAATAACAAGACATTAATGTAAAGTCCATTGACTAGTTGGTTGTCTCTAATCCGACAATTTGTTTAATTTAAACAGTGTTGATCGAAGAGTTTTCTTAAACCAATCTTTGATTATCTACCGACTTCTAGAGATTTGATGTAACTTAATACTATTAGCTGTAAGGATTTGTGGGGTAAAATCATATTTAATTTGGACAAGCCATTTGTCAGCTGTCTCAATGCTTCGTGGGTTTCGTGATTAATTAGAGCGGATAGTATTTTCGTCTGATACCCCCAAACTTTTAGATATTTCTGCAGCATATCCCTAAAAAGTTCAATATTTATACCAGTACAAAACGCCCCCAAAATTGGAAGACAATCAGTTTAATTTTTATATATAGAATTTTTTAATATTTTGTTGTAATAGATACGACCATAGTTACGACTATTACGATTTTTTAACTACAGCTTACAGATATAAATTTTCTTTAATTATAATATCGATCATTATATATACGGTTAAAACAATGATGGTTAAATACGGTTATAGTTAAATACGGTTACGATTACAATTATGGTTAAATATGTTTATAATAATTACAATACGGTTAATATCAGAGGCGAACCAATTTTTTTTAACCTTCACAATGAAAAATTAGATATATCAAATAAGATTTATTTTATAATATGAAATTTATGTGATTATGTGGTTCAAATATTTATAGTGAATTAGCTAAATAATTATGAGTTTTGTTCAATTAAACAAACCTATGAATAATTAAATTAATTCATAATCATATACTTTAAGTCATTGGCAATAAGTATTCCGAACATTTGACATCTATCCTTGCATTATACACATTAACGATTATATTTTTTAAGTTTTTAACCGTATGCTTAACAAACGTTTTTAATATGATAACGTTTAATTAACGGTTACGGTTAATATAATTTTTAACTGTAATTATTTCATTTTTATGTTTAACGATTATGATTTTTAACCATTTTATATGGTTACGGTCCAATTACGATTTGATTTTGATCATGCCTATTTTATATGAGTGAGAACTAAAGAAAAAAATGAAGCCGTTGGAGTATAATTAAAATTGTTCGTATAGTTAATAATGTGAAATTGACGTGGTTAAGAATTAAGTTAAATTCTTATTGAAAAGAAAAACTAAAAAACAAATTCAGAAAATTCAGAAAGATTATTCATATTTCAACGTAATTTAGAAAAGATTATAGAAAGTATGAAGGAAAAAACGACTAAAGGTACTTGAGTCATCCTATGTACATGTTTGAGGCAGATACTTTTTTGCCTCTAGGATTTTATTATTTTATATTAGTTTTGTGAGTTATAAATGACAAATTTTTAGATACCTATGTAAGTCCCAAAATCCTATACAACAAGGAATAAAACACTTCCAAAAATATATTCAATCTAATATATCGTACCAAAAGAAGGCTTCATCCTTCGCACCCCTCCTCCCTGGTTCACTAGGTTGGACCTTATTTGAATGAGTATAGTATTACGAGCTACTTATTTGAATAGGGCCCCTTAAACTTACAACCACCATAAATAAAAGTTAATTGTGTAAATAAAAGATTAGCACAAAGTTGTATAAGTTAAGGTGTCTTGTGGCTATAAAGAATCTTCAAAAAGTACTTAAACAGAGATTCTGGCCACAAAATCAGTAAAATCATCTATATTCTTAAGAGGGTTCGAATACTCTAGCGCATGTATGATATCAAACAGTTTACAAAAATCGGGTGTAAGAACCTTCACATAAGGCGCAAACTTTGCAGAGCAAAAACAAACAATGTCTCGAATCATATCATGAGGTAAATTTCTAAACTCTTACATGACTTCCATAAAACCCTAGAGTAAAAAAATCGGTTCATGAGTTGGAAAATTTAAAAAAGAAACGAAGATCCGGAGGAATGAATATAGGAAGAATCAAAGAATATAACATAGTGAAAAGATTCGAAAAATTAGCGAAGAAGAATCAAATAATGGAATGGGGGGAAGAAAAAGAAGAAGGTAACAAAAAGCGAATCTAATAAGTGATACATAAGTTTTGTGGAATTTAAAATTGATACATAATCTGCAAAAAACATTGAGTTGTCCAAAACAATCATCTAAAAACATACTAAAGCGAGAATCAGAATTGTGAAAAAGTTGAGGTATTGTGAATGTAACCATAACCGGCCTTTGATCTGATTTTACGCATTTTGACACCAGAAAGATTTGATGTACAAATTCAGCGCATTAGTAATCAATCTTGTTGCATTAACTGTTTGCATCACTAGTTTATGTGTCAGAAATTTAACTTGACACCTCTAAACCCCTATTAATTTAACCATACTTAGATAAAGCTCAAAAAAAAAAAAAAGCCAAACATTAAGAAGATTCTGAAAATAGGCCAACAAAAAATCTATGTTAAAACTAAACAACAACAAAATTCTTTTAAGTAGAAGCTTTTATTGTTGTTCTTTAATTTAGTCCAAACTTCAAACAAATTTCAAATAATTGGCTATTGATCAATTATTGTGAATTTTCAACGCGATTTAGAAATGATTACAAAGAAAAATGGTATGAAAGGAAAACAATTATGAAGATATTTGAGAAATATGTTGTTTAGGAAAAAAAAACAATTATGCGATTTATTTTTTTTACTTTGGCAAATAAAAGATGGAGAAAGAATTTGTGGAAGTTATGATGTCTTCTGGGTTGTGTGCTAATACGTGCGGGAAAAAAACTTAACTAATGTTTATGTTAGGGAGATTTTTATAAATACTCTAAATTTTATCAGAAATTTGAAAACTATACTCAATTTTATAGTAACTTGAAAACTACACTTTTTCAGTTGAAAATTTACCATAATACACTTTTTACTTATTTAAGCACTATTTAAATAAATTAATTTAAAATAATACAAAATTTTAATTAAAATTCGTAATTAATTATTAAAAACAAAACAAAAGAAAATTAGTTACTATGTTTAAAATAATCATTATCTAAAATTTTGAATAAATAAAAATATTAAAATTAATTTTTCATTAAATTATTTAGATTTCTAATTTATTCACATATAAGAAATTCAAAAATTATATAATTTATAATAAATAAAATAAAAATTTATATACATATATTTCTGATAAGGTTTTGTAAACTTATTTTATTCTATGTTGATTTATTAATAAGGTTGATTTTTTGAACTATCAAGTTATTTTTAGTTTTGTTGACTTAATTTTCTTCTCTATCGATATATTTTAACTTATGTTATGACTGGATGAATTATAACATAGACGATTTTTTGACTTAATTTTTTTTGTTCATTGATTTATAATTTTTTTCTGTAAACTTGTTTATTCATTGTAAACTAAGCTTACTTCGTTCAACGTTGATTTATTAATAAGATCATTTTTTGGACAGTCGACTTAAATTTCATTTTCGTTGACTACACTTATTTTCTATCGACTTATTTTAAAACAAATTTTTTTGATTATTTATATAGTTGACTTTTCAAAACTGTAGACTTATTATTATTTCTTTTTAATTTATAATATTTTTTGCCGATTTATTTATTCATGGTAAACTTATGATATATTAGGTTGACTTATTAATAAGGTTGATTTTTTGAACTGTCGACTTATATTTTATTTTATCTACTTAATATTTTCTTTGTCAACTTATATTAAGATAGTCGACTTATATTTTGGTTAATTGATTTTTTACATTGTCAACTTTTTTGAACTGTTGATTTTTTTTTTAAATCGAACTAATTATTTTTGGTTATTTTATTTAAATTATTGATTTAATTTTTAACAGTTAAATTTAAATTGTTTAACTTGTATTGGTAGTTAGTTTAAAATAATATAGTGTAGTTAAATATACATATATTTTTTAAAATTTTCTACTAAACTCTATACATTATCTAAAATATTACCATATCAACCAAAATCTAGATAATATTTTATTATATAAGTAAAATTCATAATTTATTTCAATTTATTTGTTTGTAATTATATAATTTAAATATTTAACCAATTTAAAACAAATTTTGATATATTTAAATTAATTATTATCTAAAATCTTTACTAAATCAAAATAATCTTTAAAAAATAAATTTTCGTTTTATCTTATTTTAAATTCATCATTATCTAAAATCTTAAAAATAATTTCAACTATTTTTTTTAATATGAACAGTTTAATTTTAATTTCAAAATAATATTTGTAAAACTAATTAATTAAATTATTTTATTTTTGTTTTCTGAATTTTGAATTATTAATTAAAGACAAAATGTCATTTTGTACAACATATAAGGTATATTTTAAATACTTATAAATTCTCGTGTACATTTCAAATTTCTTTTATAATTGAAGGTATACAATTAATTATTCCATGTTTTATATTGGGACATTTTTAAAAATACACTAAATTTTATAATAAATTTGAAACTTACACTCAGTTTTACAGCTATTTGAAAACTACACTTTTTAAAATGAAAATTGACCATAATACCATTTTTATTTATTTAAATAAATAAATTAAAATAATATAAAATAAATTCATAATAAATTTTTTAAAAAGTAAAATTTAAAATTTTAACTAAAATTCGTAATTAATTATTTCATTACAAATATTTAAGGAAAACTATTTGTTAAATATTATTGTTGTTAATATTATTTAAATTTCAATTTATTAAAAAAGTAATTCAAAATTATATAATTTATAATATATATGTATTTGATTTTTTTGATAGACTTATTTCATTCTATGCTGATTTATTAATAAAGTCAATTTTTTGAACTATCGATTTATTTTTCACTTCCGTTGGCTTAATTTTTTTCCATCGACTTATTTTAAAACAATCGACTTATATTATTGTTGGTATATTTATAACATAGTCGATTTTCTGAACTGTTGACTTATTTTTTTTGTTCATCGGTTTAGAATTTTTTCTGTCGACTTGTTTATTCATGGTAGACTTATTTTATTATACGTTGACTTATTAATAATGTCGATTTTTTGAACTGTCGACTTAAATTTTCTTTTCGTCGACTTAATTTATTTTCTTCCGGCTTATTTTAAAACAATCGACATATATTTTGTTTGATATAGTCAAATTTTTGAAACTTCTGACTTATTTTTTTTGTTTGTTGATTTATATTTTTTATCTGTCGATTTATTTATTCTTGGTAAACTTATTTAATTTTACGTTGACTTATTAATAAGATTTATTTTTTGAACTGTCGACTTATATTTTATATTTGTCGACTTAATTTTTTTCTCGGTTGACTTATATTAAAACAATCGACTTATATTTTGGTTAATTAGTTTTTTGCATTGTCTACTTTTTTGAACTAGTGCTTTATATTCTTTTAAATCGAGCTAATTATTTTTAGATATTTATTTAAATTAATAAATTATTTACAAAAAATATATTATTTAACTCATATTCGTAAATTTGAATATTTTTTTATGAATTATATATAGTTAAAATTCGTAATTAATTAACAATTTATCAGTATCTAAAATATTACCAAATCAACATAAATCTAGATAATTTTTATTATATAACTAAAGTTCATAATTTATTTCTATTTATTTTTTTGTAGTTATATAATTTACAAGTATCTAATTTTTATAATATAAACAGTTTAATTTTAATTTTAAAATAATATTTGTAAAACTAATTAATTAAATTATTAAACTTTTGTTTTCTGAATTTTTAATTATTAGTAAGGACAAAAATGTCATTTTGGGCAGAATGAAATGTATATTTCAAATACTTAAATTTTTGTTGTAGATTTCAAATTTCTTAAAAAATTTAAGGTATACAATCAAATTAATCCTTTTATATTCATGCTATCTTTTTTTTCTTAGAATTAAAAAGAAAATGCATACTACTAGTGAGATTATTGGGTAAAATATGTTGATAACGGCTAAAAGCCCGTACAGAAGACGTGTAAGGAAAGCTGTCAGAGCCTTGGTTGTTGTTAGAAAATATAAACCTTAACCGCCACGTTTTTGAATCATCTATAATCTATCAATCTGAAAGTCACCAGAAAACTCTAGGTCTGTTTTTGAATCTGTTATGGTTACTTTGTTTTTCGTTTGATGAGTTGAGTGCATTTGTGATCATGGGTTATGAGTAATTTGTCGACTCTAATACATGTATATATGTACTATGAGTATATTTGCTGTAAACAACTAAAGCAACAAGAGTATTAGGCGGTGTGACCATAATATTTTCTAGTATTATTTGTTATGTCATTCTCAATGTGTTGGGCTGGAAAATCCTGTATCTAATATTTTCGGCGACAAGAGATAACCCTAAAAATGAAAAAAACCTAGAAAGGAGAAAAAACAAAAAGAAATAATTTGGAAGCATTGGTGAATATCTTGGCTACATTTTCATTGAGAAGCAGCGCTAGATTCAGATCTGTGTGCAAATCCATGATCGACTCCGACTTCTTCCGAGATCTCTACGAGTCTCTCAACTCTTCCTCATCCTCTATGTCGTGGTGATCATAAGCACAAGGAACAAAACAGAAATCATGGGACACCATGGATGCGAAAGATGGGGACTTACCGATTCCTTAGCCTCTTTCATCACGGGCCACAATCCCAGTGAAACCACCACAGTCAGAAATGATAAATTGATGACAGTAAGAATACAAAAGTGTTTAGAAAAAATTATTATTACATTTTTATGATTATAATAATACAATATGTATTTTTTTTATATAGAGATATGATAAACATAAGTTTTCTATTATAAGATAAATATAAACGTAAATTATACTTTAGAGATAAATATAAATATTCTTTAATTAAGATATTGGTAAATATCATGATCTTCTAGATCCTTCTTAATCTTCATGATTTCCATATTCTTGGACAATCATCTCGACCATTGATCTTGGTCGATCTCCGGTTTCCCATCTTCCAATACCCCAACAAGCTCATACGTGGTAACACGTGTGAAATTAGACATGTCTTCAGAACAACGGCGTTACACCTGGCCGTCGGGTCATCTTCGACGTTTATACTTAGTTGTCGGATCATCGGTTCCATGAAAAATACATCATTATCGTAGTTATGTATCTCCATCGTTTTCAAATCAAAGTCTTGGTTGTTCTTCGAACTTCTTGTTCATGAAGAAATTTGTGTAGTGATATTCGAGTTCGTCACCGCCGAATCAACATCGTATCCATTGGAGTCATCTTCGTGGCTCCCATCTTGTTCGTAATTAAACGAAAGCCACATTAAGATTGGTAAGGAAGCGCATTTACATGCTATTGTGCCCAAGACTGATGAAAGAGACGAACACCATCTTTTACAAAAACCTTTTTGTAGTTAGGTTAATATTTTGAAAAGAAGAAATCAATCGTAGCATCTTCAACTTCTTCTCCAAGGAAATATTAATCCCATAATAGTTGGATCATGATTCTGATACCATAATAAATTGATGAGAGTCAATAACAATTCTTCCTAAACTCTTTTGTGTTCTTACTTTTGTCAAGAAAACTTATGTCTTGAGCTGCACGGATGGGTTGGTATTGCTTTACACCGAAACCATCGAAAGAGCACCTATGTATCATGTCAAAAACCCGTTGTTGCAACAATGGGTTCGAATCCCTCTTCCTCCACATCTCTCGGGTTATGATGTCGTGAGGTTACAGGAGAATCTATCTTTTAGCGACACTGAACTGGTCACAAAGATGGAAAAGGGTATTGTCGTGGGTTACAAGGTTGTCTGGACGTTGGTCTCTTGTGTGTTATCTAAAAAACTCACTTTAATGATATTTTCCTCTGAAACAGGATTGTGGGAATCCAAAGAGGTTCGTTGTCTCTGTTACTTGTCCTGGTCTAGACTAGCCCATTCGGTTCCTTTCAAACCCCTTGGTTGTTTCTGTGTGCTGCTCTTAAAGACGGATGCTCTTCTGGTGATATTCACGGATATGATGTTTCTCAAGAGACAAATGGCATAGAATTGAATCTGATCTACATAAGGGCGGTATATGTACTCAGTGGCGAGCATCCATGAGGAGGTTTATATAATTGGTGGTCGTTCTATGGAGAGAAACTCTTTCAAGTCCCACAGAGGGATCCTTAGTATTCAGCCCTTCAACCAAATTTTGGCGTAAAATCGCGGCTATGAGACTTGCTAGATCACTTCCCATTGTTGGTGCCACTAAAGTCACTTCAGAATTCTCAACCATACAGATTTAACAGAATCGTCAAGATCGACGCTTTCACCTGTCAAGAGTTGGCGGAGAGTCAGACTTTTATGAAGATCCTCACAGGCTATCGTTAAAACGACAGAACAGAAACTCGGCTGATCAAAACGAAACTAAATCCCACAGATTAACAAGACAAAAGCTTGATCGGCTAAACTGAAACAGCTCCAAGAGATTTGTGCTCATTGCCATAGGAGGTACTAGATTATTCGATGAGCCATTGGATTCAGGTGAAATATACGACTCAGCAACAAACACATGGTCCAAAATCCAGAGACTCCCGATGGATTCGGGGTTGTAAGTTGTGGGATCATTTGCAAGGGATCTTCTACGCTTATTCTGAGAATGATAAGCTATCAGGGTATGGCATAGAGAGAGACTTCTGATTTGCGATCCAAACATCTCCAATTCCTCCTCGGCTTCATGAGTTCTACCCTAAACTCGTCTCCTGCAACCATCGGTTGTTCATGCTCTCTGTTTCATGGTGCGATGAAGGAGATGGCCAAATTGGGAGGAGAAACAAAGCAGTGAGGAAGCTATGGGAGTTGGATCCTGTGTACCTCACATGGACCGAAGTCTCAGTACACCCGGACGCACCAATAGATTGGAACGCCACATATGTCTCAGACCATAACATACTAATGGGAGTTGAGATGTTCAAGATCTTTGGGCAGGTATTAGGTTTCTTCACTGTCTGTGATATATTAACGGAGGAGGTCTCTTGGAGACATGTTTCTAGGAACCAAAGGAGTCAAAAACTTAATCTATCTTGTATGAACAAAACCATTGCCTTGCTCCATCTCTCATCTTTTTCATTCATTTTTATAACTTTCAGGAAATGTCAAATTGATTGATTCATGTATTGAAAAGAAATGCAATGTGCCAGTCCCTTGAGATTGAATTGAAATGTAATGTTTATATTTTAATATTTTCTGGATGTTCGGCTGATCAACCACGAGGGATAGAACCGTGTTCAGATACCAAACTGAAAAGAAATACTCAAAGAGTGTTTTCACTCACACTTTGTACAAGGCATCCGAGTGTATTTTGCAATTACATGGACCTCCTAAACCTAAATCGTAAAATTCAAATTAAAAGACGTATATGAATAAACATAATCATTATAAATTATGAAGGTTGATCGGAAAACTCACTAGAACTTGGTTAATGGGTGTGGGGGTTTGGAACATGCCAGATACTATATGAACTTTTAAAACATCATTAAGATCCCTTTTATTTTCAAGTTGACTTCTAACTTATTCCAAATTTTGACCGAGACTTTAGGGCGAAGTGAAATATGAGTTTGTGAGTCTAGGAAGGTTGAGCTCTCACAACTACTAAGCTAACTCTCAAAGGTGAATATCTTAGGTTTAAGTTACATCTGAGTGCTTTCTCATATGAATTTGTGACTAAGACCCGCCTTTCAACCCAGTTTACTAGCTTGGGGAAGTAATATTTTTATAATTATAATTATCCCTCCAACGAGAGAGGGATCCCCAATTTCTAACTTCACTTTTATTACCATTTCAGTTCTCAAGAGAGTATAAACACCCATTCTCTTCCCTCCTCTCCCTTAAGATTGAAACTCATTTTCTGTTCACACTTCCGATCAATTTTCCGGCCACACGCAAAGACCGTTTCTAGATTATTCACTATTTCGAAACAAGTTTTTTTCTTACTTTTCCACCTCAAAGTGCTCTTTAAACTTTCAGATACATCGTAGATCATCCTTTTCGGTCCAGTTTGAATTCAATCCCTCTTTTCACCCATTTTCTGACAGTTTTCTTCATTTCTCTTCATGTGTCACGCCATGGTCTTTTTCTTAGTTATTTTTCAGTTTTCTAACTTGAACATCGGGGAGCTGCTGGAAAACACCTCCAATCATGTTCTCCCAGCTTTGACGTGTTTGTTGTGATGTAGGAGACCTTGCCCCCAATAGACAATCCATACGACGAAAATTCGTTGAAACATATACTAAAGTTGAATAACCGTAAATTATCTTATAATACTATGAAAAGAAAAGTACAAATAAGGTTTTACCTAAAGTTTTAACAATATTTACTAAGAATGCCATTAAAATTTAGTTAAGAGAATAAAATTCATTAAGGGTAATTTAGGTTTAACATTAACAAAAATTTGAACGGGTCGGTGCAAAACTTCAAAATTGACCCGAGATTTTAAATTTGGATCATCTTAGTCGGATATTTCTACGGGTCAAGGAGATCCGCGTGTAATTTTTCGGATCTAAGTCTTAACACGCGAAACCCTTTTCTGAATCGATCATAACCGTAGATGTTGCGATTCGATTACCCTAGAAGCATTTCTTCTTTGGATCAAGCGGAGGCGGCGCGGCGGTGAAGAAGAGAGATTGTTGAGGCATGGTTGAGATGAGACATAGCTCTTCGACTTCGAGGCGGCTTTGCGCTTTTTCTCTAGAAACATCTTCGTCATGCCGTATCAAACGAGACAAAGTTAAGATCGAAACCAACGCTAAAAGTGAGTTAGTAAGAAGCAAAGGGTGGGAGAGGAAGAGAAGTGATCAGGTCCGGTCAATCTGGGTTCGAAGGAGTTTATTACCTCTGTGGCAATGTTCGATTACTTTGTCAAGTTTTTGCTTTTTTGGCCAACATATCACGTTGTTAATAAGGTATTACATATTTTGGTCACTCTTCTTTTTTGTATTTTGGCTTTCTTAATTGTAAAGTTTCAATTTCTAAAAAAAATTTCATTCGTTTGTTCGAGTCATAATCTTTAAAGTAGAGTGGTCACCATTGTTTTGAAGCGAATAAGAAGCTTTGATTGGAGATGTTAGTTTTGTGATGTAAATATGATCATAATTAATCGTTCTTTGTAGTCAAAAGACAACTTTGGAATTGGTTCTGCTATGCAACTGTTGTTTTAGCAAGATTGATGACGAAGTGATCGATCTATATGATACTCTGCAAAGAGTACATAAGCCAGCATCTAATAACCAAGTAATTGAATCCATCCATAGGTAATTTTCAATCTTTTTTTTCCTTCTCAATTTGTTTTGATTCTTAAATGAGCAAGATATCAATGTTACTAACGCCAACAATCACTAGCTTGTAGGTGTTGTACCAGTTGGACCGTCTAAAGAAGTTTGAAAACTAATAAGGTGAGAGTGAGAATCAATTTAAGAAGAATGTAAAATAGTTCAAAAAATAGAAATTTCATGTGTTTCTTTTTCCTTCTTTTTGATTCTATGATTGTTGTAGGGTTTGGTGTAAGGGAAGCTTTGTTGCTGAAGAAGGAATGATTGTGTTGTATGTGTGTTATCTTAGTTTAATCTTTAAAAGAAAAAATTCACACTAGACAATCCGTTGAAGGCCATTCCTAAAAAAAAAAAAGCTTATGTCTTCTCTTCTATCTTCTTTTCCTTACGACTCATTATTTTTTGTATTTCTCTTGGGTTTGCCTCTCCTCTTTGGCTAATCTTACCTCTCCACTTTTGGTATTCTTCATTCCTAAATGCAAATTTTCAATTGCTTTTTCAATCCAAATGGACTGCAAGAAGTTCATCCAAATGGTGAAGAATTATTGAAAGAAGAGATCTGGATTTCAAACCACTACAGGAAAAACGAGTATCGTTAGCGCCTCTTAAATGCTATTTAAAAATACGATAGCGTTATTAAAAACGTTGCAACATCGTCCGCGATAGTAGGTCTACCACTTTAGGTAGCGGTTTTTGGTTATGCTATATTAAGTTTACTATCAATAGCGTTTGTTTTCACTGCAATCGAATAATTTACAATAGCATAACATTTATGTTATTATATATTTTATTTTATAGCATTTCTAAAGTGTTACATTAACAAGTGCTATGGGTTCTATTATCCCATTGGCATATATATATTTTATTTCTGGAAATTAATATACATTGAGAATTTTACAAGGACTAAAAATTATAAATAATATTAATTACAAAATTTTACAAGTAGTGAAAGAGCTGCAAAATGCTAAACATCTTAAGTTACGCAACTATCCTCGTCTTCTTCCTCTATATCACCCAAGTGCTTCCTCTTTCGATTGGCTCCTCCTTATCTTGGTCTTGATGCAGCTCCTGAACAAAACATGTCAGAATCTTCACTAGGTCTCAATCTTGATTTTATTTTATTTTATTTTGAGATATGAGTGATGAGTGTGTATTTTGCACCTAAACACTTACTTGTTTCTCTGTTTTTGAGGACGTTTCTTTTCTATGGGTATCAATGATGTGTTGAGGTGAGAGGTCTCTAAGCCCTACAAAAGTCAAATAAAAACATATCAAGAAACTGAAATTGATTTAGATGTGAGAGCCTTCCATTGTCTATTCAAGAAAGATCTATAAAACAAACATGGTATTTACATCTCCATCTTTTTCTTGGTTAAAACAGCCACATAATACAGCATCTGCAAGAAACAAAAACAAAGATAAAACAAGTAAGAGTAGCTTTCTTATTTCTACACCTTAATAAGCCTCAACAGCTAAACACATGGAAAAGAATTGCAACTAAACAGAAACCAAATTAGTTATAATTAAAAGGTTCCAAGAACATGAGTATGAGCACTAAGTTGTATATTCACACAAGTCTTAATCCAAGCTCGAAAATTCCACAGTACTTAAAACAGAGACACCAAACCTTAAAACCCAAATATCCCCAATTTCCAGAAACGAATCACAGGAAAATATCTACCTTCGATGGAGTAAGTAAAACACAAAGGAGCAAAATTTATGAACCTAAAAGCAAAACTCTAGCGAGAAACAAACAAAAAAACTTAGAAGTTAAAATTCGGTGACTAATCAACGCAGATGCATACAAATTCGTGAAATTCGATGATGTAGCTAAGAAAGTTCACATAATCGCTCTAGTTAATGCAACCCAGAAAACAAGAGTTGTCACAAAACCCTAAATAGCTAAATAACGATTCATCAGTGAGAAAGACGGAGAAACATAGAGGGAATGGAGAGAGTCACGGTGAATCTGGAGGGTCCGCTGGATCTGTAGAGCAATCAACATCTGAAGCTGAGAGGGAAAAACGCACAAATCTGGCGGATCCGGCGGAGTAGAGTCCCAAGTGGTGGTGGCGGCTGTCTTGGGCATTGGGCCTGGGAGAGAAACTTCCTAGGGCGAACTCATATACATATTTCGAAGGCTTAAAAACATGGAAACTGCTGCAGCGTTAGTAGATAAGGATCAAGGTTTTTGAGACACGATGAGTTCAGGCATGGAGAGACGGAAGGGGATAGAGAGAGAGAGAGAGTTGGAAGGAGGAGAAAGAAGAGAGAGAGCAAGAGAAATAAACGAAATGAATAATTTTTAGGTCAAAATGTCGCTTCATTTGAGAGGGAAAATGAAAATTTGTTAGTCGCTTCATTTTTTTTCACCAACTATTTAGCGGGTAAATGAATTATTTTTTCCGAACTATGCACAGCGTTTCAAAACATACCAATGCTATGTATAATACAGCTCAATAAACCGTTTCCAAATATTTTAATCGGACCAACCAAACATAGCATTTGTATTCTGACCAACGCTATCTAAAACTGAGGGATATGTCAACCATAGCAAAAAGGCATGAAACGCTATATTATATTGCTATCAATACCTTAATTTCTTGTAGTGAACAAAAGGAGATAATGGCGAATAGTTGCAGCTTCTAGACACAAAGGTGTTGATTATGTCACAGACTCATCTTTCTTTTTGATTATAACTAGATATTGTTTGTGACCTTCGTTTGGTTTCTGTGGAAATCCAAATGGAATATCATCCAATCCTGAACTTAAAATCTTTTTGAGATATTAGATAAGAACGAGCCTCTGCATTTAGTGTTTGAAATTTTGTTTATTTCATCTGAGTTTATGACTTTACAGGAGACTCCAATGTAGTCTGATCCATCAATTCAAGAGTTCTCCGAGAAAGTCAACCTTGACGTAGACAACATCCTTAACAAGTAACATCCTTTTTCTTATATTTCATCTCTTCATGCTTGAGGTTTTATGTAATCTTTTACTACCAGACGATGTTAACTTTGGAGCTATGGTTGTTTTGTAGGCAGTCAACAATTATTAATGTGTGCTTCTCAAAAGAAAGTGTGAATCTGATCATACAAGCATTTGTTAGTCATCCGATTTTTCCAGAACAGAAGTCGTTCCCAACTCTATTCATCGGTATGAAATATTATATGTACCTTGAAATTTACCCGTGAATAAGATTGGCCTGTCAAGTTCATTAGACAGCAATAATGGAAGAGAACATGATTTAAAGTTTAACCTGAAAAATTGCATAAAGTTGAAGGCTTTAGGTTAAAATAATAAACAATTTTGTGAAATATGTGAGCCTGTTCTTTCGTAAATTTAACCCTGCGTATTTCTTATAGTGTTGGTTGAGTGATTCTTATGATGTGTAATTTTTTCCGATCCATAAAGGTAGAAAACAAATGCGGGGTGTCAACCTCAAGAAAGAGTTTCAGGTCACCATGAAAATGTCTTGAGGAAGTCCATATCCTTTGACATGTATGAGGTAAAAAATCAGATTACATGTTGACACTCATTTTTGGTTTTACTTTTTGTGAAAACCGAAGCATCATGTTACTCTTTAAAATTTTTCTTTCTGCACCTATGTAATAACGTGCAGGGTATAAGAGCTCTGACCATATACAAAGAAAATTCTTTAAAGGTATGTTTTCTATAGCCCTCAAGCGGTTTTCTCCACTCAGAGACATAGAAAATCAATATACCATGTATGGTTCACGTGCTTTTGGTTTTGATGATATGTTTGTCTTGCCATCCTATGAATACCAATTTTGTACCGAGGGTCATATCCAAGGATCATGTATTGTCTAGGATTAGGATTGTTAATTTATTTGTTATATGTTTTTTTCCCTCTTTTGTGTGTTTAGAATTCTCTCTTTATGATAATGATAAGTATTTGACCAAAAAAAAAACGAATCAAAATTTTTTTTTTTGTCAAAGTTAATTACTACTTACTACTGTATATTTTCTTATAAAGAACTCTACAGTTTCTTTCACCACAAAAAAAACAAAAAAGAATGTTATCAGAATCTCAAACAAGATCAAATATCACTAATATAGTAATATAGTCTAAAAATTATATATGCTTGGAACTAATAAATTTCAAAAATATAAATTAAAGAGCGTAAGAACAATCTATATACTAATACATTTTTACAATACAACAAATAATTTTATATGATAAAATTACAAACAAACACAACTAATTTTGTTAATACATCAAACAACTTATCTTTCTCCGGACGTCAAACAATAATATTTCTATAAAACAAGTACGCAGAACATGTATATTTTATATCCATTACAAATACAACAAAAATTAAAATTTGAACATAAACTAATTTTTTTTTGAAATATAATCTCGCGGTGTACCGCGGGTCTCATCCTAGTAAATTAATAATATCACTGTTATATTGTTAATACCCTTTCCTCACAATATATAATAGCTGTGTACTTTCAGCATAATCATGTGTGGTTATTTAAGATTTATTTACTTGATTTGTTTAGTGAAAACTACGCATATATCCCATAAGAGTATGGGAGGTGATGCTAATTTTAGAGAGGAGGTTGAGGATTTCAAAGAGTTAGAGAGATAGAGGGTGTAACACCCTGATAACATCTTTTTTACCCATTTTCACTATTGTTTTAATAGGTTTTAAAATAAGTGTTTAATTTAGACAATAAAAAATAAAAAATAATAAGTATTTAGTATTAACTTAATAGTTTTGAAGCGTTTTTTCACCATTTGTGATCTCAACTTTTTTTTCAGGTTATTTAATCAGAAATTATGAAAAACAAGTACTTTGAAGACATGATAGTTTCTAATATATATGTCAGATGTTTGACATCAGATGAAAGATCTCCCACTGTTAGATCTTCCTCATTTTTTGGTCACAAGATAGATGGGAAAGTTAGCTTTCATTTCCAAGTGGTTTGAAAAAGACGTTGCAATCAAAAGATACGACGATTTCACTGAAGTCAGGTCCCTCTGTCAAGCGAACATAGCAGGTCCGGGAAAGCAATGGAGAGATTAGCCGATCAACCAAGAGATCGATCAAACTCTGTCATGAATATTTTCCAGATTCTACAAAATGTTCCAAATTTAATGTTGATTCATCTCGATCTTTTCCTAACCAATTCCTGCCTCTATAAATCTTATTTTTGTCCAGAAACACACCTAAACCTGCATTCATTGTTAGTCTCACGCACGAGAGAAGTATAACCCTTTAGAATGCATTCTTAGATCTAGACACTTTTCTTTACGCTTTTAATTTTTTTTTTTTTTTATCGTTATTGAGGAAAACACCTCATCATTTGTAACCAAAGAAGTATTATGAACCTCTTTTTAATTCCAGTACTTATTCATCATGCAATCTTCTACCTTTCTTTATATGTCTTCTTGTACTACGTATGAGTAGTTAATTTCATGGGTTTAAGAGGTCTCAAAAGGGAAATCCATGCGTTGATAAACTAGGATGTTAGGTTTTATTAGTCTATTTATCATTCTTCGTTCTAGGTTTACAGTTAATGCATATCGCTGGAATTGTAACTAAAGATTGAATCTAGGTTTAGTTAATCCATCAAAAATGCTGATGAATTGTCTTAACCAATCTAGACGAGCGTGTTACAACCTATGAAAACTTCTAGACGAGCGTGTTACAACCTATGAAAACTGAGTTGTAGAACTTTGTGAACTTATCAAACTTGAGAACTAATATGTGTTAGTTTCTTAATTGTCTGCTATTGTTGAGTAATTAGGTTGTTAGCCATAAGTGATTGGTACAACGAAAATAGATCAATCATACTTTAGTGATTTGAATTTGTGAATCCGTATAAACATAAATCGATCAGTCTCATGAGATTGATTGATACCTGAAGAGCATGATCGTTCCCTATAAGGATCGATCAATTCCTTCTATTTCCAGAATTTAGTTCATTTAGTAAATACGACGCATGATCCCTGAGAATTCCCGGAGACCCAACACTTCGTCTATTAGTAATTACACTCATTGATCTCCCATTTATTCTACATCTATTTAGTTTTCGATTGTTTATTCTTTTCATCAATCCAAAAACCCAAAACAAAACCTCTTTATTGATATTTCTAGCTCGATTCACTTTTTTTAGGATTCATATTGTTAGTCTCTATGGGATTGAGAACTTAAATACTACAACTGATAGCTGTGTACTTTCAGCATAATCATGTGTGGTTATTTAAGATTTATTTACTTGATTTGTTTAGTGAAAACTACGCACATATCCCATTCCCAAACTGTTTTACGCTCGGGTAGTCGAGAATGTCACATTGATAACGAATGTTCAGAGCTTAGTGGAACGAATCTGTTCACCCTAACTTTCCATTCATATGAACCATCCCACTCGGTAAACTCAGGCTTGCTAACCGTCGTTGTAACTTCTTGTTGTGTCGATCTGGACAAGGTACACCACAATGTCATTTACAAACCCGTTATATTCCATACTTATGTTTCACATATTTAACAGGTTATCAAGTCTTATTTTATAGGCGGATCCTTTTTCACAAACCATACATAATATAAACTATTTATCGTACAAACCCACGAAAATTTATTCTGGTGGCCTACACGATCTTGCTTCCCTCTATCCGCTTACTCGCACTACGGTTATCTGTAAAACAAGTAGGATCATGAGTAATCTTAATTTAAGATTACTCAATGAGTATGGATTTAAAAGATGTGTAAATATCCCATCCCATTGTGCCCCCAATCACAAGGAATTAATATCAACAACAACAACAATAACAATAATTATTATAGATTTCACAAGGATAATAACAATATCTGTAACCTATGATTATTGAAAACATCATAGTTTTACCCAATTTTACTATCGTTTCAATAGGGTTTTTAGTAAGTGTTTAGTGCGATCTTAAGTATTTCACAAATAGGAAAAGAAGAACAAGTCTATGGATGGTTGCGTCATGAGATTTAGCAGTTGCAAGGTGTATATGGACTTGATCTATCCAAAGTTCGTCAATGATACGTACGGTGGTGTTCACAATCTCCTTTTCGTGTACACCAACTCCCGCTTCCACAGATGCGTGATCAACTGTTTGCTCATTTGAACACTGCGTAAACTGAGTAAACGGTTCCTCTTGATAGTATTCTGCAGCTTACCAAACCTGATTTACATATAGAAGATTGTGTGAAATGTGAAATGCTTGTTCATACTTTACAAAAGGCACATAACGAAGGAAGAGTTGGAGATGGCGATGAAGGAGCATGGTGTCGGCGATGAAGGTAACATCAAAGAAATCATAACCGAAGTGGATACCGATAATGTAAGTTGGTCCAATCCAATACATCAGACATGAAATACACATCAGAATATCTAGAATTCAAAATACTTAGGAACGAGAGAATATTTCGGAACCGCTCAACGTTTTTGGTTTATTTTAATTTGATTGGTATTTTGGTCCGGTTTAAACGTAATCGTTTTGGTTCGGTTAATCACGATTCCTTTCACAATTTGGCGCTTAGAGTCTTAAACCTAACTGAGAAAGGAAACAAGAAACCTTATAATTCAAGAAACCATCTTCCGATCATAAGCTCTTAGTTTTTGTTTCACCTTAAAGCGGTTTTGTAAAACCCGAAGAAGCATAGCTAAACCGGGGAAAACCGAGGTGCTCTTAGTTGATCTTGAAACTGTTTACATGTCTTCTTGTAACCAATCCACTTTCTTGTAACATTCTTGATCCTTGTGATTTCAAACATTTGCAACCTTCTAGGTCAATTAGAGTTTTTGATTATGTGTAACTTTTTCTATTTTTACAAATAAATTTCAATATTTAAAGACCATTGACTTAAAAGACCAAACGTACAACTTCAGAGTTCAGATGATTCTCCATAAAACTCCATCTCCTTAAATCGTACACTTTGACGATCTTGGTTCCTCGAAATTCATCTTCTTCAACCCAGAAACGTCTCCCAATCAGATTAAATGGGTTGCTTCATCAGTAAAAACCCAAAACCATCGAAAAGAACCATACTTGAGAGACCCTTCGTGGACATCAGAAAGCTTTACATCCTCGAGGAGCAATTGGGTGAAGGCCAACTCGGTATAACCAGGAGATGCATAGAGAAATCAACAGGTAAGACTTACGCCTGCAAAACCATACTCAAGACGAAGCTACAGAGCGAAGAAGATGAACAAGCCGTGAAGAGAGAGATTCGTATTATGAAGCATTTGTCTGGTCAACCAAACATCGTGGAGTTCAAATGTGCTTACGAGGATAAAGATTCTGTACATATCGTTATGGAATTTTGTGGCGGTGGAGAGTTATTCAAAAAGATCGAAGCTTTATCCAATGCTGACAAGTTTTACTCTGAAAAAGATGCTGTTGGAATCATTAGACCGATTGTGAATGTTGTGCAGATTTGCCATTTCATGGGTGTGATGCATCGTGATCTAAAGCCTGAGAATTTCTTGCTCTCCAGTAATGATGAGAATGCTATGCTCAAAGCTATTGACTTTGGGTGTTCTGTCTTTATCGAAGAAGGTGAGCTCCGAGATTCCTTTCTTTGAGTGCGTTTGATAGGTTTTGGATCCGAGTATGTTAGTTTGTCTCTGTTTGCTTTAGTTCATGGGCAAAATTTGGTGACTTTTGAGATGGGACTCAAAACTGAAGTTTGGAGGGTTGTTCTTTAGTATTATAGAATTGGGTTTATGTTTTATTATCGCTCACTTTCGGACTCAAAACTGAGGCTAGAGGTTGATCTTTAATTTAATCATCTTAGGAATTTGATTGTTTTGGATTATGTAAATGTTTTGAATCTATAAGATTGGTCTTGCACAAGTCTCTTTAGTTTGCTTCAGTCATGAGAAAATTTGTTTACTTTTGTTCCAATGCATAGAGATGTGGATTTTTTCACTCGTACATTAAGTATCAAGAATGGGGTTTATATTGTCTTTTGTTGTACAGTTCGGTTTTAAGTATGCCAACTTAGTTAGTTTGATTCTTATTTTTTCATATGATGGACTTGATGCATTGTTTCTGAAACCACCAACAACAACAGGAGAAGTATACCGGGATTGTGTTGGGAGTCCTTACTACGTTGCTCCTGAAGTGTTAAAGGGAAATTACGGTAAAGAAGCCGACATTTGGAGTGCAGGGATTATTTTGTACATCTTGCTCTGTGGCAAACCTCCCTTTGTGGCCGGTAAAAACTTAAAGCTACTGGATTTGTTTCTTCCTGGTGTTTGATCTGTAATTTATAGGTTTATATTGTATGTAGAAACTGAGGAACAGCTGCTCAAAGAGATATTGAGAGCCGAAATCGATTTTCAGAGCAAACCATGGCCTTCTATAGATGTGAGGGCAAAACATCTTGTCAAGAAGATGCTTACTAAAAACCCGAAGGAACGATTGTCTGCTGCAGAGGTTCTTGGTAAGTTCCTTTATTTCTCTTTTCTAGATAGTTCTAGAGCCAACACAAATGTTCTATCTGTTTGTGATCTTAAAGCAATCAAATTAAATATTAGATGAATCCATGGTTGTTTGTGTTTATTGGGTGGGATTTAGATGAGTTCCAATAGATACTTCAAGAATCCAGAATTGTGCTCATTATGTTTGTGGAGAGATTGTTTCCTCAAAAGAAATTCCATTGTTTATGCGTTAAAATGGCACTATGTGAATCTTGAGGTCTTGTCCTTGTTCTGTTTGTAATGCTTTACTACTATCCTTGTTTGTTGTATATAGGACATCCTTGGATGAAAGACGGAGAAGCTTCAGATAAGCCTATTGATGGTGTTGTTTTATCCCGTTTGAAGCAATTTCGAGATATGAACAAGCTTAAGAAGGTAGCTCTAAAGGTAAAGATTATCCCGGTTCTTTCTAATATATGTTTTCTGGTCACTGGAAACATATCATATCCTTGCAAATGATCTTTCTTCCTATATTTGTGTATGAAGCATCGGTTATGATGTGTGCGTCTGATTTGCAGGTTATTGCAGCAAGTCTATCAGAAGAGGAAATCAAAGGTCTTAAGACACTGTTCACCAACATTGATACCGACAAAAGTGGCACAATTACTCTTGAAGAACTCAAAACAGGTCTGACTAGACTTGGATCTAAACTCTCTAAAACCGAAGTGGAGCAACTCATGGAAGCCGTGAGTTATCATCACATCTTTTACCTCGCCATTTGTTGATTACTTAGTCGAATCCCAAATCTTGAAAA
The DNA here is from genome assembly GCA_900406565.1 of Turritis glabra. Taxonomy (NCBI): domain Eukaryota; kingdom Viridiplantae; phylum Streptophyta; class Magnoliopsida; order Brassicales; family Brassicaceae; genus Turritis; species Turritis glabra. The sequence continues at coordinate 2,470,769 of OVBN01000243.1, read as the reverse complement.
AGAGAAAAACTTTCAGGCTGATGTGGATGGTAATGGAACAATCGACATAGACGAGTTTATCTCTGCGACGATGCATAGATACAAATTGGATCGAGATGATCATGTGTACAAAGTATTCCAACACTTTGACAAAGACAACGACGGGTAAGTTTCTTCCACTTTTGCTTATACAAGGTTATATAATATGGATTAAATAATGTTCTTGCTAGGAACAATGAGATCAAGTTCAACCTAAAATGTGAAATGGTTGTCTATACAATAGGCACATAACGAAGGAAGAGTTGGAGATGGCGATGGAGGAGCATGGTGTGGGAGATGAAGGTAGTATCAAAGAAATCATAACCGAAGTCGATACCGATAATGTAAGTTGGTCCAATACATCAAACATGAAACATTAGACCGGTTTCTTGAAACCTTGTAAGTAATGAACAACTCTGTTACAGGATGGAAAAATAAACTTTGATGAATTCCGCACAATGATGAGAAGTGGCAGCAGCACGCAGCCGCAAGGGGAACTTCTTCCGATCAATTGAATCATAATGCTCTTAGTTCTTGAATAACGGTTTAGGAACAAAAAAGAGCTAAACCGGAGAAAACCAAAGTAAGATTAATTAGTTTGATATGTTGAAACTCTCTCGTATGTTGCAAGTAATGCACTTTCCAAATATGATATGACTTCTACGAAACCAGTACTTCTACGAAACAGTACAAGATAACCCGAGGTGAGAATAATTATAGTTTGATCTCAAAAAGTGAAAAAACCGATAATCGAAATTTAGATCTTATAAGTTACTGAATACAAAGGGACGTCTCTTGGATGTACCATCATCATCATCTGCATCTCACATCGGTGACAAGATGGTGAATCCGAGGAGTGTACCATTTCACCTTCTCTGTAAGTTCCACTGTAACTTCCCAGCTACGATCTTTAATCATGAATACCCGAAAAGGCGAAAAGTATTAGCCTCAAGTTTATTTTCTGGGATTACTCAAACCAAGATTCAATCTCATCACTCAGTATAAAATCCCAGTCTTTTGATTCAGGAACTCAGTTTTCAGTAGTGGAAACCTAACTTGTAAAACCAATGCTCTTTCTTTGAGTTCCAAAAGCTTTTGACATATTTTGTTCCAACAAGCAGACAAATGCCATTTACCTTCGGCTCTGGCGATATCACTTAACCGTTTGGCGACATGCTTGACCCAACTGCTCTCATCTGAGTCCTTGACATTTCCGTGCACATGGAGTATTCCGCCCTCAGGCCTTCCAATTACAAGAACAGAGACATGAGTGGAATCACATTCGGTTCCTCTCTTTGATGATTACATTCTTGGATCATATTCAGAAGTTCCAAGAGCAGTGTAGCATAAGGTTCACGGTGATCAACCCATCCACTGTCTCCCACAAGAATCTTCAATGTACCATAACGGTTGAGACGATTCACAAACTGCAATCTGAAAAATGCAAAAATAATGCCTAGAGTTTCCTCGTAACTTCCAGATTGACAGATTACAGATAATTCTTGCGCAAAAAGCAAAGGACATGGCGGCTAGGGTTTACTTTTTCCGGCTATGAAGATGGCTCTAACCTCTTATTTAACACGTCGTCTATCGGGATCCTCCTCTGATATGCTCTCCCTTACTCAGAACTAGCCGGGATCCTTCTCCAAAAACCTCAACTTGAAACTGGAAGCTTGATCTGAAACTTAGGTTTTCTAAAATCACGAAACAGAGATTTTTTCACCAAATAATGAATCGATTTTCGGATGCGTTTACTTTGGATTGACAAAACGTCAATTGCTATGGCTTCCTTGCAATGAGATATATCCATAACCAACAATAGTCCAACCTAGGTCTTTCATATCTGACCGGAAAGTGCTCGTCAAAACCTCTTCTCCGATCTGGTTAGGCTTTTGCTTGCTCGAGCTTTCTTTGCGGCTTAAACGGAGAGGGTGATAAAATATGCTTAACAAACAAAAAGGGAGGCCCAGATCGGGGTGTTACATGAACTCATCTGATACTCCTTTAGTTTTAGTTGAGTCTATGTCAATTGAAAGTTCATGTGGTTCTGCGTCAAATGTAATGATTTTGACAATATATGACCTCAAAAGAAGTCATTAAAAAAACAATAATGTAACTTTATTACCCATGAACTTATGTGATTGATGATGATTCATTGTTTTTGCCTAACTAAGATGATTCATCTCAACTCAACAATCAAATAGGATTCAACTAACAGAAGAAAACAAATCTTATTCCTTCAAAGGATCCTACAAAAGCTCCCCTCATCCACAAATATTCAACGAAGATTTCCATCAATTTATCCAATGAAAGGCCAAAATAGATACAACCGCATTTTGTTTGTAATTGCATGATTATAAAAAAAAAAGGTTATAAAGAGTTGTTCTAGAGATTACCATTATACATTATACAAACGATAACGAAAATAAAAAGAGTTGTTGACTCAAAGAGAGTTCCAAACAAATCAAACCTGTGCATTAGCTCCTGCAACAATCTCAAGAATCTCTCCAGTAATCTTAGCTTGACGCTTTCTATTATACACCATAGAAAGCGATTTCTTAAGATCCGATGCATTATCCGAAGCACTACTCATTGCACTCATTCTAGCTGCAAGCTCACTAGCCAATGACTCCTGTAAAGCCCTAAGAATCTGACTGTTAAGATACAGAGGCAACAAAGCATCAAGAATCTGAACAGGATCTTGCTCGAATTGCAAGATCGGTGAGAAATCAGCGGTTGGTGTCCTAAAAGTCTCTCTTTCAACCGTCAATTTCCCTTCTTTCGTCGTTAACCTGAACAATTCATCTTCCGCAGCATCAACACAGTTCCCATTAATGTCACAGATCTCTCCTTTAGGTGATAGAGGCAGTAGCGTGTGGATCACGGGTTCTGATTTGACCAAAGACACAAACTTTGTGTACAAGAGCTCGACTTTATCAACTTCTTCACTTATAAACAGAGAGAAGACATCATCAGCCACAGCTTGAGCTTCTTTAGCCGTCGGTAAAGTTCCGGCTTCAAGGAACTTGTCGACGGGGATGTACGGACGACGGAGGAAATACGAATTTCCCTTCTTGCCCACGCTAATGACTATGTAATCAAGACCAAGACCTTTAAGCTCTTTGATTCTTGCCTCTGCTTTCTTAATGATGAAATTGTTGAATCCACCACATAATCCACGATCACCGGTTACGACAACGAGTGCCACTTTCTTAACCGGTCTGACTTTGGTTAAGGGGACATCGACATCATCGGTTTGAAGCTGTTCGTTGATGTTGTAAAGAACTTCAACTAGGGTTTCTGAGAATGGTCGTCCATTGACAACAGCTTCTTGAGCTCTCCTGACTTTAGCGGCAGCGACAAGCTTCATCGCTTCGGTGATCTTCTGAGTGTTTTTGACAGAATCGATACGGTCTCTGAGCTCACGAAGAGACGATTGGATTGGTGAAACAGAGGAAGATCTTGAAGGAGGAGAGGTAGTGTGATTTGGGAGGTGAAGTGGGTTGAGAACAGATCGGAAAGATAAGGAAGATGAATCAGAAAGAGATGGTTTTGATGAAACCCACATTGTTGTTAGATTAGAGCAAGCCATTGTTCTTGATTCTGAGAGAAGGCTTTTTTCTTCTTTTTGTTGTTTTTGTTGTATTGGTTTAACCTTATCTCCTGTTCTTTTGATTGTATGAAAGAAGAAGAAAGAAGAGAGGAGAGATTTGAGTGGAGGGAAGAGAAGGTAATCAGATTAGGTTTGGAGATAAGGTTTTACCTTTGGTCTCTTTGGAGCCTGCCCAATGGTGGGATCCTCTTTTGTTGACGTGGCGTTGTATTAGTGGATGGTTCGAGATCTTCAATGTTTTTTGTGTGGTATATCTACTTCTTGGTTTATCAGCCAACCAATGTTTATGAGTTTTGAGTCTCTCCAATTGAGAGAAAATATCTGATTTAACAAAGGATAGAAGTTAGTGTAATTCGGTTTGGTTTAATTTGATTTGGTATGGTTTTGCTTCATTAGTAAAACATATACAGTATATACCTATCAAATTCCCCTACAAGTATGTTTTATCTGGTTTGATTTGTTAATTGCTTCGATTTATTCCAAAAAATTCTGATAAGCATAATTTTATAGAACAAAACAAATATAAAATAATAATATTTGTTTTAACGAAAAAAATCATATATGCTAAAAACTGAAGAGACATGATATTCATTCTGTTTCTATATAAGCAAACATATAATAAGAAATCAATGATTATATATGTATATATATAAATTTTAAAAATTTATTCATAAATTAATTATAAAAGTTTTAAATAATAAAAATGAAGAAAAAGTTAACTTTATTATATTATTGTAGTGTTTTTGTTAATTTTTATTTATTTTAATGATATCTAGTCACATGTCTTAATTTTAATGGATACCCAACTAGAACGGATACATATTTGGAATATGCTTATAGTACAAAAACATACCAGGATCATAGAAACCACAAAAATTCTCAACCTTGCTATGAACAGTTTTTAGTTTTATTTGTTTTGTCTTATTTCCATCACCAAACACTCTTTTATTAATACGAAGCTCAGTTTCTCATGGGTTTGGACAAACTCAATCCATATGTTATAAATACCAACAATCTAGTGACATTCTATTTATCTCTTAAGTAAGGATCAAATCGCCCTTTGATGCATACCTGAAGTAAACCCCAATAGTATTCTTTCCATCAATTAAGTCTCCATTTTAAATAACACACCATTAAGGATGTTGAACATGTTGGATCATAACTTTTATTGAATCTAGGACTAATAAAAACCCGCTCCGACTCAAAAAAAACTTAGATCCTTACGTAAAAAAATTTGGGACTAGACCCTTAGGTAAAAAAAATTTGGGACTCTTTAATAGCAAAAGTTATAAAAATGAAATTTCAGAGGAAGAAAAGTGCGAAGTAGAAAGATAATGCAAAGTTTAAGCAACTTTCCAATATATAAGACACAAAGACCTTCACCACCTACTAAATTTTGATGTTAGTTACTAGTTAGGTCACAAATCTGCACCATCCACGCATTTTGTGTTAAGTCGATTATGATCCGAATCAGAAAACCGTACCTAACCGGCACTAACCGAACCGTATCAATATATCTAAAACGGCAGCAACTATTGCCGTTTCGAAAGAGTCATCTTCATCACCGGATCAAAAGGGGTTTATGAAACCTTAAAAGGTTAGGGTTTTAACATCGAAACTCAAAGGAGATGGATTTCGAGAAGAGGAAAGCTGCGACGCTTGCTTCAATTCGTTCATCAGTGACTGACAAATCTCCCAAAGGTTATCTGGACGAACCCATCATCCCTCTCCTCGAAACCATCAATCATCACCCATCTTACTTCACTACCAGTTCCTGCTCAGGTCGAATCTCAATCCTTTCTCAGCCCAAACCAAAATTGATTGATTCAACTAAGAAAAAAGCTCGTGGTGGGTCATGGCTCTACATCACGCACGACCCAGCTGATCCTGAGTTGGTAATTTCTCTCCTTTTCCCTTCGAAGTCAAATCAGATTGACCCAATTGACCAGCCTAGCGAATTAGTCTTCCGATTCGAGCCGTTGATCATTGCTGTTGAATGTAAGGATTTGGGTTCGGCTCAGTTTCTTGTGGCGGTAGCTATATCAGCTGGGTTTAGAGAATCGGGAATCACATCTTGTGGCGATGGTAAAAGGGTAATTGTAGCTATACGATGCTCGATTCGAATGGAGGTTCCTTTGGGTGATACACAGAAGCTGATGGTGTCACCGGAGTATGTGAAGTTTCTAGTTGATATTGCTAATGAGAAGATGGATGCGAATAGGAAGCGAACCGATGGGTTTAGTGTGGCTTTGACTAGTAATGGTTTCAAGAATCCTGATGTAAATGATGTGGATGAAGATGATAATTACGAGAATCTAGCTGGAAATCATGATTCAAGTATCAACAACGGAGACTTGCATCTTGGTAATTTTTGTATATCCCTATGTGATTGTTGTATTTGTAGATAGCTTGAGTACTGCAATGAGATTGGACCATAATATAGTGTTTAACTATAGTCTTGTTTAGTTTGTACTAGTGGTAGTGTATCCTATGGTCGAGAGTTTGAGTTATGTCTACTTGGTTTGCAGGATAACTTTCGAATTTTAAACGTGATAGCCAGTTTCCGTATCTAAATCATTGGCAGGGCTTCAGCAAGATCTCATACCGCTCTCGAAATTATCCATAGTCGGGGAACCTGTTGAGAAGCTCCACCTTTGGGGACACTCAGCTTGTACTATAGATAGAACAGACCGAAAAGAGGTTATCGTATTTGGTGGGTTTGGAGGTTTTGGTAGACATGCTCGAAGAAACGAGTCTTTGTTGCTCGATCCTTCATGTGGCACCTTAAAGTTGATTGCAGTCAATGAATCTCCATCAGCACGACTTGGCCACACAGCTTCAATGGTTGGCGATTTCATGTTTGTAATTGGAGGAAGGGCTGATCCCTTGAACATTTTGAATGATGTGTGGAAGCTCGATATATCCAAGGGTGAATGGAGCTCACAGAAGTGTATTGGAAGTGAATTTCCTCCAAGGTAAATGTCATTTTGTGTGTCCATTTCTTCAACAAACCTTTGACCTATTTCCAATGTTAAACTTCTATATACTGTTTATTTTGCTAAAGGAACCCCAAATTCTCAGAGATGCCATCAACTGAATTTTAGAAACTAAGAATCCTATTTATTGCACTTGGTTTGATGCCTATCTTGCTTCATTTCTTTGATTTATTATATGTTTTTGTTGCTTGTTGCATTGAGATCCCTTCAGATAATTGTTATCACAAATTTTCTTCTAAATGCAAATTCTTTGAATTGAGCAGGCACCGGCATGCAGCAGCCAGTGTTGGCTCAAAAGTATACACATTTGGTGGGCTTTACAATGATAAGATAGTTTCCTCTTTGCACATTTTGGATACAAAGGATCTTCAGTGGAAAGAAGTTGAACAACAAGGTCAATGGCCCTGTGCGCGCCACTCTCATGCTATGGTTGCTTATGGGTCTCAGTTATTCATGTTTGGAGGGTACAATGGGGAAAATGTACTCAATGATCTATACAGCTTTGATGTCCAAAGCTGTTATTGGAAACTTGAAGTTATTTCTGGAAAATGGCCTCATGCCAGGTTTTCCCACTCAATGTTTGCTTATAAGCATATCATTGGCATAATTGGAGGTTGTCCTGTCTCACAAAATTGTCAAGAGTTGACTTTGCTAGATTTGAAGCACCGATTGTGGAAGAGTGTGAGATTGGAATTTATGAACAAAGAGTTGTTTGTTCGAAGTACAGCCAGCGTTCTTGGTGATGATCTCATTGTCATTGGGGGTGGGGCTGCTTGCTATGCTTTTGGGACAAAGTTTAGTGAACCAGTGAAAATCAACGTGGTTCAATCTATGACTATGAGTGAAAATCATGTTCCTCCTCAACCTGAAGATGTTTCTATAGAATCGAATAAAAACAATGCAGATTTGAAGACTGAGACGTCTCTGTCTCAACCATGGGTGATACAGTTGGAAAGGAAGTATGCAAAGTTTGGCAAGGACATACTTAAAAGTTTCGGATGGTTAGACCTCGAGAGGAAGGTTTACTCAAACGAAAAAGGTCTTTGTATATGCTTTCCTGTGACTGAAAAGTTTTCTGAACTTTTCCATGAGAAGCTGCTTTTGGGCGAGGACATAGAAGGATCAGAAGAGGATAACCTAACAAAGGGTCTATCATTTAAGGATTTATCCAGCTCAGCGGCTTTGAATCTATTGAAGGAACATGGTGCTAAAAAACTCATTAATGTAGCTTTTGAAGCCAAAAAAGTTGCAAAATCTCCATTACAGAGAATGAGAGAAGATATCACATCTATACTTAAACAGAAAGGCCTACCTGAAGAGCTTTTGGATGAGCTTCCACAGAGGTAAGTGTTCGTGAATGCTTGATTTTATAATACTCAGGGGACTAAAATGGTGAGAATCCGATTGTGTGCATGTTGTTTTCGCTCCCATCTGATAAGTAATTGTGTTTTCTCTACTGGTAGATGGGAACGGCTTGGGGATATTGTTGTGCTTCCTGCAACATCCTTTAAAGATCCAGCTTGGAGCTCTATCAGTGATGAAGTTTGGTGTGCTGTTTCTAAATCGCTTAGTGCCAACCGCCTTGCACGCCAAGTATGTTGCTTTAGAACCTTACACCAATTTTTTTAAGTGCAAACCTTTATATCTTACCTATTCATCTTAAAAGTACCTCAAAATCTACATTATTGATTTATTATAAGTTATGAGAATGCTGATAACCTTACAAACCATTGTCTTACCCAATTGCATTTGCTTACCAGTAAGGCATATATCATCGATTTTGCTTTTTTTTCAGGGACGAGTTGAACCTAATGGTACAAGGGATAGTACGTTGGAAATTCTTGTGGGAGACAATGGATGGGTTGATCACCGTGAAAATGGGATCTTGTACTCTTTTGATGCTACGAAGTGCATGTTCTCATGGGGTAATCTCTCAGAAAAGCTTCGTATGGGTAACATGACCTGTGAAAATGAAGTTGTGGTGGATCTGTTTGCTGGAATTGGATATTTCGTTCTCCCATTCCTTGTGAGGTAGGCCATTATCCAATAAAGTAGAGAAGAGATCATGGTTTTATACAATCAGAAGCCAATACTTTCTTAGATCGCATGCAACTACAATGCATTCTTAATTTACATTTGCAGGGCAAAAGCAAGGCTAGTTTATGCTTGTGAGTGGAATCCCCATGCTATTGAAGCTCTTCGACGTAATGTTGAAGCAAATTCTGTTTCTGACCATTGTATCATTCTTGAAGGGGATAACCGGATCACCGCACCGAAAGTACGGTTGATAATATTCCAAACTGCTCACCATCTATATTATCCAATTGGTTCATGGTATAACTGTTGGATCGAGTAAAGCACCGAAGTAATAGATTTTGCGTTTCAAATCTTTTGATTTTCAGGGAGTAGCTGACAGAGTCAATCTTGGTCTTATCCCGAGTAGCGAAGGAAGCTGGGTTACAGCTATTCAGGCATTAAGGTGATTTTACTTTCCTTAAAACTTGTTCTTTACAACAAGAACAAGCAGCATAAAATCTGGAACAAGTTCAAGGTTCACTCATGTCTTTGTTCTTGTTATTGGAACTTGCAGGCCTGAGGGAGGAGTACTCCATGTGCACGGAAATGTCAAGGACTCGGATGAGAGCAGTTGGGGCGAGCATGTCGCCAAAACATTAAGTGATATCGCAAGAGCCGAAGGTAATAAGTAACAAAATCAAAAACTTTTTGAACTCAAAGAAAGAATCGAAATTCGGGTTTGGTACTCCTAAACCAGTGTAACTGTGTAACCAAGTAGAAGAATACCCTGGTTGTTTCCACTACCGAAAACTGAGTTTCTGAATCTAGACTAGGATTTTACGGGGTGATGAGATTTCTAATCTTGATTTGGGTAATACTAGAAAATAACTTGGGACTTAATGACATATATTTTTGGGTTTTCATGGTTTAGGTCGTAGCTGGGAAGTTACAGTGGACCATATAGAGAAGGTGAAATGGTACGCTCCTAGGATTCGCCATCTTGTCGCCGATGTGAAATGCAGATGATGATGATGATGACAACGACGAGAGTGCAGCGGAGAGACTTCCCATTGTATTGTTTAACTTGTACGATCTCAATTTCGATAACTGGTTTTTCATTTTCTGAGACATTGATTACTCTGTACCAATCCCCAAGTAATCAGTTCCCCATAAACAGACCGACGATTTCATCCATTTGATTTTCCTCAAAACCGGATTCAGACTGGCGTATGTTCTTTTAATATAAGAGACAAGAGTAGTTATGGAATTATCTTTTCACACCAAAACAAAATTCCACCATTCAACTGGAATAGGGGTGGCAAAAAAAACCGCTAACCGATTAACATATGTATAACCGAAAAATCGAAAGAAAACATATGTATACAAATATTGTATATAATATATATTTCGGTTTTATTCGGTTAAATCGGTTATTTCGGTTTTATTCGGTTAAATCGGTTTGATTTTATTCGGTTATTTCGGTTTTATTCGGTTAAATCGGTTTGATTTTATTCGGTTATTTTGGTTTTATTCGGTTAAGTCGGTTATTTCGGTGACAAGATTCCGCAATTCTAGTGACAAAACATAATTCCAAATTTTTTCGGAGAAACATGATTTCTTAAGCGGGAAAATACGATTATGATTTAATAATATTGTATAACACAATAATTAAAATGAATTTAAATGGATTTAAATGAGTTTACATGGTTAAATGAGATTGAAATCTAAATAGGTATAAATAGGTTAATAGTTAAATAGGGTGAGTTTACCCATTGTAATATCCCTAGCTACCACCTCTGTCTCCGTTATTAGGTATTTGTGAGAATCTTGATTTATTTCTGCGAGATTGTTTATCTCTAAGCTTTTCAGGAGAAGCTGATTTGAATCGCTTCTGGTTTTATAAGTAGCTGTAAAAGAATATATAACAAATGGTTAGCTCCAAGGCTCCTGCAAAGAATGCAACTAACGCTGAGATTATATCCAAAGGTAATCTATCTGCTTTCTCCTGCAAAATTCAAACTTTTTTTTTCTCTTCCCTTATTAGCTTCTCTGCGTATGGTTGAAACTTTCTTTGTTTATAGTTGCAGCAATTACACTTGCTGAGCAAAGTGTGGCAGCTGAAAGTAGTGGCTTAGCTACAAGTAAGAAAGGCTTGACCTTGAAGGAGCTTCTGAAACAAACTTCACATTACAATGCCAAAGTTCGCAAAGGTTACTTTTTTCTTTCTTGCTCATTTTTCATTACATGATTTTTTTAATATGATGCTTGCTATGTTGAATTGTTCCTTGGATCAATTTTTTGATTTTGTCTGTTGTAGATGCATTACATGGTATAAAAGACCTTTTCAAGAATCATCCAGCAGAGCTGCAGTCACATAAATATGCTATTATACAGAGACTCAGGGAACGCATTCGTGATGATGATAAGCTTGTGAGATATGCTTTTTATCAACTATTCGATCGAGACTGAGGTCTTTCCTGCTTGTAAAGAGGTATCAGTTCTTCTTACTTGATCCGCTTACATTGGTTTCTCTTCGTTTGTTGTGTTTGTCCCCTTTCATATTATGAGCTCCGAGATGTGATTTTTTAAAATTTTATCATGGTTTCTAGTCTGTTTCATATGCATCCTTCCTAGTTAACTAGTTGTATCTAACAGCCGAATCTATATGTGAATCTATTCAGGATAACCAGGGCCTTATTGTGTCACTTTTAATGCCATAAGTATTTACCGCTACGGCTGATTCAGCGATTGATGTTCGTTTGATGGCTTTCAAGTTTTTCCAACTTGTTGTGGAGTACTACCCGCCTGCCTTTTCCTTGTATGCTGAAAAGGTGACTACTTTGATTTCTTGGATTATGATACAGACTGTTTCATTTCAATTTTTTTGCCTCTAGTGTTTCTTTTGATTTCTTGCAAGACGTTCCCTGAAACTTCCATCTGCTACTTGTTTCAGATTCTCAAAAAACTACAAGGGTATTTAAAATGGATGTTATACTAGAAAATAACTTGGAAGTTACAGTGGGAAGAGACAGAGTAGTTCAAAAGAAAAAAATTTAGTTTTGGGTGTTTTTACTTAGATTCTTGCAAGACTTCTTGTAAAATGGATCTCTTTGGATGTAATATATGACCAGTGTTTGCATCCATTGCAAAATTTACAGATTGTTTTTTTCTCCATAACCTAAAACCCTACAAGCTCACACCATTGCACACATGCTACTGTAGACCAAAACGTAAAACTTGTCAAAGAATCTAAAACCAGTAGTCTATGTCAGTAACAAATGTATATATAGTATCATAGTTGATTTCAAAATACATGGTAGAAGGAACAAGAAACAAAAAGAACAGAAAACCGAGCTTTAGGAACAAAAAACAACCCTCTTATTCTGGAACCGGAATCAGACTTGGAACATACACATAGCTACCTATAAACGGGTTACTGTACCGTGACTCTTCATGTTGTCCTGTCTCAATTTGTTTTCTTATTCCACCTTATCGTCTTTACAAGGAGGAAAAGAAGAGCAAGTCTATGGATGGTTGCATCATGACATTTACCGGTTGCAAGGAGTATATGGACTTGATCTATCCAAAGTTCGTCAATGACATGTACGGTGGTGCTCACAATCTCTTCTTTTCACAGTACGTGCTCCCACGCTGGCTAAACTCGCTCCCTCAGCTTTCTTCTTGATTATGCATATTTCTTATCTTTTTTTGTCATTTGCTTCTTTTAATTTCTTTCTTTATGATACAAGTATGTATTGAGAAAACCCATATTTATTAGGATTTCCATTGCTTCTCTCATATTAAGTTCTTGTTTTTTCACATCAAGATAAGCTTTAAATTTAGTTCGTACTGCATCAAAGAAGAGCAAAGATTGTCGGGAATTTGACCATTTAGTTACCATCTGAGTCTCTAGAAGCAAACCACTCTCCAATGTCCCATCTGAGTCTTGATAATACTAATCTCAATCTCATCATCATCATCACAACCTCCATTGTTGTTGTAATACTTCCCAAGCTTCACTTTGCTCCACCCATCTCTTCTCTCTCTTTTGGCTCCTCCACATTTCTTACCAAAGTGAAGCTTGATACAGAGGATTTCGCCATCTAGTTGACGATGTGAGATGCAGATGATGATGATGACAACGACGAGAGTGCAAAGAGACCTCCCATTGTAATGTTGAACTTGTATGATCTCAACTTCGATAACTAGTTTTTCACTTTTTGAGACATTGACTACTCTGTACCAATCCCGAAGTAATTAAGACAAGTTTTATATTTTTGGTTTCCAAATTAAGTAGAAAGTTTTTTATCAAATAGTTACATGTCTATTTTGAGTGATTCTGATACATACACTACAGTGGACCAAAACGTACAACTTGTCAAGATCATTACAGAATCCAAAACTAGTCTATGTCAATAACATCTGCAGTATAGTAGCATAGTTGATGTCAAAATACATGGTAGAAGGATGATCCTTGATCAACAATAAACAAACACAAAGAAGAAGAAAACATAGTTTTAAGAACACTAAACATCCTTCTTACTCTGGAACTGGAATCAGACTTGGAACATACACATAGCTACAAATAAAGGGGTCAAGGTAGCGAAACAATTGATGTCGTCCTGTCTCAAATTGTTTTCTGATCCCACCTTGATCAATTTGGTAAAGAGTGATGCCAGTATACACACCCTTAACATCATCTTCGAAATTTCCCTCGCACCATGCCATGATATTTCTGTGATTTCCAATGGAGTATCCCGGACGAGCCATATCAGTATGGAACTGTAACAACGGAAGATGAGGGCTAGTGATATTAAAATATTTGGTAAACGAAACAACTCCATCACTCAACTTGTTTGTCACCCACACCTCAATCTCCGTTGATACTTGTTCATCACCATGTTGTATATCTTGTAGTAATAAAGAGAGTCTATCTCCATTGAAACAGCCTAATAGTCGAGTGTCCTGCAAAGGAGGACAAACACATATGTTCTTGAACGTTTCCATGGAGAAATCAAAACTTAGAATAAAGTCTTCCTTCTTTTCAGTTTTAGCAATCCAATACATGTTACCCTTCACTGACACACCTTTGCAATCAGTATCTACATCCCAATCAAACTTAGCATCAAGAGTTCTCCACGAATCAGGCTTGAATTCATATATCTCACACTCTGCTGGATCATCAAAAGACACAGGACCAGAAAACCTCAAGATTTTGTAGTTATCACGACATGTATTGTCATATCCAATCCCAAAGTAATCAGTTTCATAGTAAGAGTCCATCGGTTCGATCCATTTGATTTTCCTCGTTACCGGATTCCAAACTGCGAGATTGGTGTCTCTTGTTCGTACGTAACTCGAATCATGACACATACACAGCATTAGTCCATCACAGTGAACCATAGAATCAATCGAATGTGGAGAGCGACACTCGTCTGGGATTGGTGACACCGAGAGGATTCCCGTCACCGGATCCATGATTTGAACCGCCTGACGATCATCGATTCTTATGAATCGTTCCGGAAAGTGATCCAAGTGATTGTACATGAACCTCTTGTCGGTGATGAGATCGTACCATTGCTTGCTCGTCGATTTGAATCGGTTCAAAGATTCAGCAGGAGTCTTGTTAAGTATCTCTTCTATTAACTCATGTGGCAGCGACCGCAACATACGCTTCGAGGAAGCCATTGACGCTCGATGTATAAAGATCTGAGTCGAATGAGAGAGATTGATTCTTGAATAACAAGGTTTCTTGTTTCCTCTCCCAGTTAGGTTACCTTAAGCGCCAAATTGTGAAAGGAATCGTGATCAAACCGAACCAAAACGGTTACGTTTAAACCGGACCAAAATACCAATCGAATTAAAGCAAACCAGAAACGTTGAGCGGTTCGAAATATCCTCTCTGAATATTTTGATGTTTGTATATCACAAATCCTTAGGTCAAGTATCTATCTAAAGAAGGAATCATGTGCTTATCTAAAAAGGGATACAATTCACGGTTTAAGCCATAAATAGAGAGGGAAAAATCATTTCATATATTCATGCATGTTATCAGTTATTTATGATTGAAAAATATCAATAAATCAATAAATTAGTTGATACCATATTATCAAATATTTGAAACCACATCAAAAAGGTATAACACACTTTATAAGATACACACAAATACCAAAAGAATTAATGACTCCTTTTAAGTGGATTTTTCAAGTGCATTACTTGCAACTCACGAGAGTGTTTCAAGTTTCCAACAGATCAAACTAATTACTCTCACTTTGGTTTTCTCCGGTTTAGCTCTTCTTCCCTAAACCGTTATTCAAGAATACAAATATGATTCAATTGATCGGAAGAAGTTCCCCTTGTGGCTGCATGCTGCTGTCACTTCTCATCATTGTACGGAATTCATCAAAGTTTATTTTTCCATCCTGTAACAGAGTTGTTCATTACTTACAAGGTTTTTAAAAAAACCGGTCTAATGTTTCATGTTTGATGTATTGGATTGGACCAACTTACATTATCGGTATCGACTTCGGTTATGATTTCTTTGATACTACCTTCATCTATTACACCATGCTCCTTCATCGCCATCTCCAACTCTTCCTTCGTTATGTGCCTTTTGTATAGACAACCATTTCACATTTTAGTTTAAACTTGATCTCATTGTTCCTAGCAAGAACATTATTCAATCCATATTATATAATCTTGTATAAGCAAAAGTGGAAGAAACTTACCCGTCGTTGTCTTTATCAAAGTGTTGGAATACTTTGTACACATGATCATCTCGATCCAATTTATATCTATGCATCGTCGCAGAGATAAACTCGTCTATGTCGATTGTTCCATTACCATCCACATCAGCCTGAAAGTTTTTCTCTTTTTCAAGATTTGGGATTCGACTAAGTAATCAACAAATGGCGAGGTAAAAGATGTGATGATAACTCACGGCTTCCATGAGTTGCTCCACTTCGGTTTTAGAGAGTTTAGATCCAAGTCTAGTCAGACCTGTTTTGAGTTCTTCAAGAGTAATTGTGCCACTTTTGTCGGTATCAATGTTGGTGAACAGTGTCTTAAGACCTTTGATTTCCTCTTCTGATAGACTTGCTGCAATAACCTGCAAATCAGACGCACACATCATAACCGATGCTTCATACACAAATATAGGAAGAAAGATCATTTGCAAGGATATGATATGTTTCCAGTGACCAGAAAACATATATTAGAAAGAACCGGGATAATCTTTACCTTTAGAGCTACCTTCTTAAGCTTGTTCATATCTCGAAATTGCTTCAAACGGGATAAAACAACACCATCAATAGGCTTATCTGAAGCTTCTCCGTCTTTCATCCAAGGATGTCCTATATACAACAAACAAGGATAGTAGTAAAGCATTACAAACAGAACAAGGACAAGACCTCAAGATTCACATAGTGCCATTTTAACGCATAAACAATGGAATTTCTTTTGAGGAAACAATCTCTCCACAAACATAATGAGCACAATTCTGGATTCTTGAAGTATCTATTGGAACTCATCTAAATCCCACCCAATAAACACAAACAACCATGGATTCATCTAATATTTAATTTGATTGCTTTAAGATCACAAACAGATAGAACATTTGTGTTGGCTCTAGAACTATCTAGAAAAGAGAAATAAAGGAACTTACCAAGAACCTCTGCAGTAGACAATCGTTCCTTCGGGTTTTTAGTAAGCATCTTCTTGACAAGATGTTTTGCCCTCACATCTATATAAGGCCATGGTTTGCTCTGAAAATCGATTTCGGCTCTCTTAATCTCATTGAACATCTGTGCCTCAGGTTCTAGAACATACATACAATAGATACATATAAATAACAAATCAAACCCCAAGAAGAAACAAATCCATTTAACTTTAAGTTTTAACCTGTCACAAAGGGAGGTTTGCCGCAGAGTAGGATGTACAATATAATCCCTGCACTCCAAATGTCAGCTTCTTTCCCGTACTTTCCCTGTAATACTTCAGGAGCAACGTAGTAAGAACTCCCGACACAGTCCCGGTATACTTCTCCTGTATTTGTTGGTTTCAGAACAAAATGCATCAAATCAATCATATGAAAATAAGAATCAAACTAACTAATGTGGCATACTAGAAAACAATATGTACAACAAAAAACAATATAAACCCAATTCTCTATACTTAATGTGTGAGTCACCAAATCCAAATCTCTATGCATAATTGTAATAAAAGTAACCAAAGTTTCTCATGACTGAAGCAAACTAATGAGACGAAAAATCTTATAGATTCAAAACATTAACATACCAAATCCAAAACTATCAAACTCCTAAGATGATTCTATCAAAGATCAACCTTTACACTCAGTTTTGAGTCAGAAAGTGAGCGAAAATAAACCCGATTCTCGAAACTAAAGAGTCTTGTGCAAACCTCAACATTTGAGTCCCATCCCATCCCTATGCATTGGAAAAAAAATCAACATGAGTCCTAAAACTATCATACTCGGATCCAAAACCTATCAAAACGCACTCAAAGAAAGGATATGGTATAATCTTGAGCTCACCTTCTTCGATAAAGACAGAACAGCCAAAATCGATAGCTTTGAGCATAGCATTCTCATCATTACTGGAGAGCAAGAAATTCTCAGGCTTTAGATCACGATGCATCACACCCATGAAATGGCAATTCTTCACAACATTCACAATCGGTCTAATGATCTCAACAGCATCTTTTTCAGAGTAAAACTTGTCAGCATTGGACAAAGCTTCGATCTTTTTGAATAACTCTCCACCGCCACAAAATTCCATAACGATATGTACAGAATCTTTATCCTCGTAAGCACATTTGAACTCCACGATGTTTGGTTGACCAGACAAATGCTTCATAATACGAATCTCTCTCTTCACGGCTTGTTCATCTTCTTCGCTCTGTAGCTTCGTTTTGAGTATGGTTTTGCAGGCGTAAGTCTTACCTGTTGATTTCTCTATGCATCTCCTGGTTATACCGAATTGGCCTTCACCCAATTGCTCCTCGAGGATGTAATGCTTTTTGATGTCCACAAATGGTTTCTCAAGTATGGTTCTTTTCGATGGTTTTAGGTTCTTGCTGCTGTAGCAACCCATTACATCTGAGTTTGTAGAAGATGATCTTTGAGAACTGAGAAGAGAACCTCAGATTGTCAAACATGTAAGATTTTGGAAATGGGTCTGAAGCATATATAAATAGTATTATTGTTCTTTTATTCAAATTTGTTTATTTTTCTTCCAGGCAAGTGCCAACATTAAATTAAAAGTTTTGGTCTTTAAATATTCAAATTGGTCATTTCTTTACTATATTGTTTGACTTAGTCCTCGAAGACTTTTTAGACTTTAAATTAAAATATTGGTCTTTAAATACTCATATTTTGTAAGTATTGATTAAGTTTTTAGTTTTTACTCAATTTTTTTCTGTAAAGGTCAACATTAATATTGGTCTTTAAAGTTTTTTCGACCATAGGCTTAGGTTAGGGTCTAAAAGCTTCATTTTTCTATTCTGTGTGAATGTTTCATTTGTTGATAGAAATACAATTTTAGTTTATTTTGTCCCTTATTTATCATTTATTTTTCTTGCGTGTTGTTGAAGATGTAAACGACCAAAAAAAAAAACTACTTGATATTAAACCAACGTGTTAATCAATCTTACATAATTTAGAGGAAACACAGATACCACAAGAATTACTTTTTTAAAAAAAAGTTTTCATAAGGTTCGACGAGCTTTTCAAAGAAATTACAAAGGGAACAAGAAGCTTTTACAAGTGGCTGGGGGTTACAAGAAGACATTTAAACAATTTTCACCTCGGTTTTCTCCGGTTTAGCTATGCTTCATCGGATTAAACAAACCCTCCGTTGGGTGAAACAAAAACAAAGAGCTCATGATCAAGGGATCCCAAGAGGTTTCCTTTGTGGCTGCAAGTTGCCATTTCTCATCATCGTACAAAATTCCTCATAACAAGATTCAGAACCGGTTAATTGTTAAACCGGGATCAATAAGGAACCGGGAAACTATAGAGGGTTATTTTACTTCCATTATCTTTATCGACTTCTGATATTATATCTTTGGCATTAGCTTCATCTCCCATACCATGCTCCTTCATGGCCGTCTCCAATTCATCTGTTGTTATGTGCCTATCGTATAAACAAACCATTTACATTAATGTTTATAGCATTCTAGCTATATCGCTACATTTTCAAATCTTTGATTCTCTTGCCATAAGAAATGATTGATTCATTAAACTTACCCGCTACCGTCTGTATCGAAGTATTGGAATGCTTTTGCGCAAATTCTCATCTCGAACCAATCTGTGTCTATGCATCATCGCTGAGATAAACTCAATGTAGTCTATTGTTCCATTACCATCCACATCATCCTGAAAAGAAGTCCATGTGTGTTTCAGATTCTCTCATTTTGAGATCAACAAATGCTTGAATAGAGAGGTGGCTTATAACACTCACTGCTTCCATGAGTTGCTTAACTTCAGTTTCAGAGTGTTTAGACCCAAGTCTAGTTAGTCCAGTTTTGAGTTCTTCACAAGTGATTGACCCGCTTTGTCAGTTTAAGACCTTTGATTTCCTCTTCTGATAGAATCTCAGAAATAACCTGCAAACCAAACGAGATAGCAAGACAAAGCAGACGAGATGCACACTTAGTAATAAAGAACATTAACTTCGTAGTTTCTTACCTTAAGAGCTAGCTTCTTAAGCTTGTTCATAGCTTGGAATTGCTTCATATTTAATAAGACAACATTATCAAGAGGCTTATCTGGAGCTTCGCTATTGATCCAAGGATGTTCTGTAAACCATAAAGATTGCTAGTTAGAGAAACATAAACTCGCATCGTATTTCAAATTAAACAAGATAAAGACTTCAAGATTCACATAGTGGCATTTGTAAGGCCTAAACAATGGACTATATAAACTAATTCTGGATTCTTGTAGATGATTTTAGAGGCTTCTTTTTGGAACTCCCCTACATTGTAAGAAGTTCACCTCCCCTGTCTCTTCAAAATCACAAACAAAGGGGCTTACCAAGAACTTCTGCTGCAGAGATTCGTTCCTTTGGGTCTCTATTGAGCATCCTCTTGATAAGGTGTTTCGCCGCAGTAGATATAGAAGACCATGTTCGGTTGTTTAAATCAATATCTCCTCCCCTAATCTCATTTGCTACAAAAGAGCAGAACATATACAATTACAGATTGAACCCCATGAAGAAGAACAAAGTCAAGGTTTTGAGTTCGCTTAAGCTTTTTACCAGTTTCAAATGGAAGTTTTCCACAGAGTAGCAGGTATAATATAACACCTGCACTCCAAATAGCGATCTCTTTCCCGTAGCTTTCTCCTCGTAAAACTTCAGGAGCAACGTAGTTCCCACTGATGATGACTTGCTGCTTCAATTCTGTTCCTGTAAATTTTTTGGAAACACGAATCAAAGAATTAAACTAACTAACAATGACATTATCTTGAATCCATCTGTCTAAAGTTATAAATGACATCTATGCATTGGACCATTAAGGTCACTAATGATTGAACTGAATAAACAAAATCTTATAGATTCCAAACTATCAGAAGACCTTAGATGATTCACTTAAAGATCAAATCTCTTTTGGCTCTCACCTTCTTTGATGTAAGCAGAACACCCGAAATCGATTGCTTTGAGGACAGCATTCTCATCTTTACTCTAGAACAAGAAGTTCTCAGGCTTGACATCACGGTGAATCACGTCCAAGAAGAAGCTCACGACCATGCAAATTTCAGACCACTACCTCCTCCACCACCTTACTGTGTTCATGAAGATTGGGAATCAGACCCACGTCATCACCCAAGGCATCTCAACGCTCCCTACCCGAGAGCCACCGAGACCGCTCAAAACCGGCTTTCCTATTCGCCTTCCACACCAACTTTTTCAAGACAAAGCTAATGCTTATTCACAGCAAAGAAGTCAAGAAGAGAGACTCGAGACCTTAATGAGTCAGTACTTAGATCAACAAGAGATAAGTACAAGAACACTTCACGCGAATATCGACAAAATCGACGCGGTTATTTCGGGAAAGATTGATGAAATCTCGATTCATGTTAGAAGATTGGAAAAGCAAAGTGCTAAAGATGCAGCAACCATTGAGAGGAAGTTCCAATGGATTGAAGAAGAACAAGAGAGACGTTTCAAGGACATACAAGAAAACGCTAAGGACATTCAAGAATCTCTACCACAAAGACTCAAGCATGCACAAGCGTGTGGAGAAGCTTGAAAATCAAGCCTATGAAGCCGAAGCTACAATGGAGAAACTCGACGATCAACAGAAAACCTTCGGAGAAGTTCTATCCGGAGAATTCAAGCTAGTGACGGAAAGTCACAAGTTACTAAAGGACATGGATTTTGAGGTCAAGGAGAAGCACCGAGATCTTTCAGAAAGGTTTGAAAGCTTATCCCTTCGTGTTGCTAAACACAATGACACTAAGGAGCTTCGCGAAGAAATCGACAGGATCAATGGAAGCCTTTGGAGAATCTTGGTACCGTTTTGTGGTCCAGGACAGTACTATGTAAGGCATGTTTTGCCATTTGCGGAAACCTAATGAAATAAGCGTTATCTCCTTCTCTCTTCTCTCTACCATTTTTATCATTTGCGGCGCATACGCTCCCCTCATCATACGGATCCAGGTCTCTAAGGTGATCTTTCTCTTACCTTGATCATGTTCTAGTACTGTGATTCATCTATTCTCCGAGCTCACGGTGAGTTCCTAGATTAGAAAAGTTCTAACTTCGTTTCTCTGTCTCACTGTCGAATAACTCACCACCAGTACACAACTCCATCACTATGTGTATAAAGTTTTTATCTTCGTGAACACACTTGACTTGTACGATGTTGGGCTGTCCTGAAACGTGATCCATGATCTGAATCTCCGTCTTCACATCTTCTTTCTGTTCCTCGCTGCTTAGCTTCCTCTTGGATATCAATTTGCAAGCGTAACTCTTTCCTGTTGAATTCTCTTTGCACAAGTAGGTTGTTCCAAAGTTACCTTCGCCCAGTTCGTCCCCGAAGCTATAAAGCTTCTTGATGTCTTCCAATGGCTTCCCAAGAATCGTCTCTGGCTTTCGAACAGAGACGATATCTGATGCTGTTAGTGGTTTACTGCCGCAGCAGCCCATGAACCTGAGTGCGAATTAAGAAGATGATCCCTCGTGAAAAGAAACCAGATCGTCAAAATGTAAGATTTAAGGAGCTGGGTTTTGTAGTTTTGACGGAGAGATCTCTATGGCTAGAGAGTTATATGAATGGTGAATTGGTCTTTTTAAGTATTCATATTCGTTATGGTCTTTAAATATTTATCAGTTTACTTAGTCCTCGAAGACTTTATTAGACGACTTTAGAAGAGATATAAAATAAAAGTACTACTGTACTTTTGTGTACTAACAACATAATATAAACTCTAAACCATCATCTTTAAAATAAAATTAATCCCAAAAAATTAACCATAAATCCCAAATTCTAAAAGCTAAGTTATTAATCATAAAACCTAAACAAACAGTAATGTATTCGTTAATTCTAAAAAAATTACTCAAAAGGTTTTTATTTTCATCATTCCACTCAATATTTCGTCAGAGACATTTCAGAATTTAACGCGTTAATTAAGTTTTATTTGATGTTTTTATATTTATCCAAATTGTTAAATCTATGTATTTGAGGATGAGGTATTCTTACATGCCTTCAAAATAAGAGTATAAGGCCATGAACTAAACAAATATAAAACTAGTCCGTATAAAATAAAATAAAAAAATCCATTAGATCAGCTGTACGCTAAAAATCATGGAACTTTTAAAGAAATTATGGATTTCTAAAACAAAATCAATTGATTAACAATTAATGTATTTTTTTTTGGGTGAAATGAGAGAGAGAAAGATCTCCCACTTTTATTATTAAAAAATATAAAATTATATCTGAACATGTTTTGGGTATGTAATCCCATCAACATCCTCCAGCATAATCGAATTAACAAAATCTGACTTAGAATTAAACAAATGCAAATCTAATGGCAAAGAAAACGCATAGTTTGCTAATCCGTCTGTAAAACGATTAGCTTCTTTATACACATGAGAAATACAGACTATCCAATTTTTCGAAATAAAACCATAACACAAACGTATTAGGAAAGACAACAGATGAATTGTGAGATCCACTATTGTCTATTTTAGTTTCTAGCAAACAAATCTACGACATCTGCGAATATGAATCTACAAGTAAAGGATATCAACAACTCTGAAAAACTTAAGTCTATGACCACTAAAAATTTAATTTAGTCAAAATTAAATTTACCACCAAATTTGTGATGATGGAAAACTCAAAACAGGTCTGCCATTAAATTGGATAAAACTGCGAGCACTAAGAATCAGTTTAGAAATTATCTTTTTTGCGAACAAGTCTGCAGCAACTGACATATTGTAGTAACTAGTAATACTAAGTATTAACCCGTGCTATAACACGGGCTAATATATTTTTGAACTAATGTTAATTAATAAATATAAGATTTTCGGTTGTAGTATTTTAAAAGATAATAAAGTAGATATTTACTTTTATTTTCAAGTATGAAATATGGTAAGCTAATATTTGATGTATAGTAGTATATTCATAATTACAAATTTGACAATTTTATAGGTATAATATGGTTATTAGTGTAAATTTAGGTTAGTCCATATTATAGGAGTTTAATGTGAAATAATAGGGCTGAGGACGGGTCGGGTACTCTTAAATTTTGATATACTCTTTATCCGGCCCGATTCTTACAGTTTGAGAAATAATTTATCTTTACCTAACTTGCAAATAACGGATACCCAAAATATGGTTCAATAATTATTATGAATGTAAAAATATATTTAAGAAAATAGTATAAATATTATATAATGTTTTGAGTTTTTCTTTATAAAATATATTTTTATAATATATTTTGACTATCACAAGCTAATATTATTTTTTAACATCATGAGCTAAGAGGTTTTTCTATATTTTATTAATATAATATAAACCAAAGCCCTAATACATAGTTGGTTTATAAACATTAAATAATGTTTTTTTGTGTCACTCGCGGTCCAAAGAGGGAATTGATATTCTTAGATTAAGAAAAGAATAAATTAAATTGGGTCATTTATTAACCTAATAAAAGTAAGAGAAGAATGAAACTTGGATACACCTTTAAATAATATGCTTTATTCTTTTCAAAAACTTTTAAAACTAGCATGTCCTTTAAAAAACGTATCGGGTCAAAATATGACCTATTCGGATCAGTGATAAGATCCGAATGCTTTTTTTTTAATGAAATTTTGTATGAAAAATATACCCTTCCGTTTCAAATCAAAATTGTTCTTTCGATTCATTTTTATGGTATTGTGATGTAATTTTTTATAAAATTATATTATATCTCAAAAATGTACTTACGGATTAATATTAGTAAGAAGTCTGCAGCAACTAAAGAGTTTGTAGAAAAAATCAAATTTGCAAAACAAATAAAATATGTGGTTTCTTCTAACAAATCTACAAGATAAGTCTGCGGTAATCTACAAATCAACAGCAACATGAAAACAAATTAACATATTAAATCTACAGCGGAAATAAATCCACCGCAGATTTACAACAAACCTGCAAGCAAAAAAGTTTATAATAACTATGTAAACAAATTTGTCGCATATTTATTCGAAATTAGCTGATAGCAGTGGCAAATATGTAAATATTCGCATTTTTGTAAATATCTTCAACTTTTGTCACCTTAGATTAAAAATTTTAATGGTATTTTCGTAATAATTTTTTTTTAACAAGGCTTAAAAAAAATATTTTGAAGGTTAATAAAAAAAAGAAAACATTAGTAATTATAGAAAATATCAGTTATTATAGTTATTAACTCTTTTTTATAGGTTCATCTAGTAATCCTCCCATATTCGAATTACTAGTATTGGTTATTGTGTTTTTTGTCAACATCAATATTTTAATTTTATTGTTTTGTTTACTATAGACGGTCTGTTTTCATATTTTTTTGATAATTTTATTTTATCTTGAAAAAATTTCTTCTTTTGAGTATCCATGTATAAGTTGTTTTGAACATATTAGAAAATTAATTGTTGTCATGCGTATAACGAGAATAATTTTGTTCGTAAGTAGAAATTCCCTTCCACAATTATGTGCATATGTGGATTATGCTCATCTTCTCTCTCAAACATCGCCAGAGTAATTGAGGCGATACGTAGCTTTCTTGCAGTATAAAAACACAAAAAATTTCTTGATCTTTGACGATGTTTGAGGAAAAGATGAGCAGAATAATATTGATTGAGATCTTCTCTTTAATGATGTTACCTTGAATCTTAGGAAGTCTTTGACTGAGATAGTCTCTTAGATGTATGCGCTTACTGCTTTTTTGAAATCTCTCCAAACATCTAAATCCTCTATCTGCCAGAATCACCGGTAAATCTTTGTCAAGAAAAAGTTCAAAGATTTTCGAAAGAGATAGAGACAAAAAGAAATTACGGATTTTACTTGAACTTGAGATTATTTCAGAATTATTACATTTGCAATATGATATTTTGATTTGTTTCATTGGTGAATTGGTTATTTACATTATACATAATCTGGAAACGATAATCGTAGCATCTAACATTTGAATATCAAAAACAAACAAAAATAATTTAACATCATCATTAGTTCATTAGTAATTAAGGATGTATTTTCTTTAAAACCACACCATAGACTAAATCAATATATAAACCCTGATAAAATTCAACCATGAAACAATCAAAATATAACTTTTATTCCATAAAAAAAGCTCGGTCCTTTTCTAAGTATCATGCCTCTCAAAAACCAGGTGACTTCTGCAAATAATCTAAAGTTTTTCATTAGAAATTTTACGTTGTGGAAATATAGTCACAAAATCTTGGTTACCAATAAAAACATGGGCAATTGTCATGGATACCATGATATTATGTTTTTTGGCCAAAAATACCACACAACCCAATAATTTCCATCTCTAACATTCAATACTAACCAAAAAGACAAAAATATCATCATTTCATACTAACAAAATCGATACCCAAAATCGACATAATCCCGATTTCGCCTTCCTCGCTCCCTCGCCGCACGCTCCCTCGCCGCTCGCTCTCTCGCTCCCTCGCCGCTCGCTCTCTCGCTCCCTCGCTCTGTCGCCGATTGCTCGTTTGCCTTGCTCGTCGCTCGCTCGCCGATCAAATCGATGAGGTTTCTAATTTTGTTATTTCTTCCTTTAAATTATCTCGATATCTTCGTTTGATTGCTGAGAAAGCGAGCTAGTTCCTAGGAATTTTAGTGTCAGATGTTTAGATTCTACTAAACTTTGTGTTAATGAGATTTAAAAGGAGATAACTTTTTAGCTTTAGGAATTTGAATTTTACTGGAATGTTTTGATCCGAAAGAGGAGGCAATGTGATGTTTAAGATCAGTTCTTTCAGACTATCTAAAGTCAAAATTGTTTCTGTCTGTATACTTATGCAGTAGACTATTGATTGAAACGTGTTTTGTTTTTTCGTGTTGTTTTTGCTTGATGATGCAAATAGATTATATTCTTTGTTCAAGTGGAGGTGAATATTGATGTTGAAGATACTAAGATTCACTTGTCTCTCTTGATTTTGTGGTCTGAGTCTGTGTTGTTCACGGGGCTTAGGAACGCTGTATCAGTCCCTTGAGTAGTGTACATAGTCTTAGTTGAAACATGGTCTGGTTTCGTTTTGGTTTTGCTGAGGACGCAAATAGATTAGAGAAGACTTTTAATAATGTGTTGAAACTAATGGATCGTGTGTTTTTTTGCTCTTTAATGTTACAGAAAAGAGACAAGCTGAAGCAGCTCGTATCAGGGAGAAGTATCCGGATAGAATACCTGTATGAATGAGAGTTCTCTATCTTTTATCAAGAAAATGCAATACCTTTTCCTTATTCTTTCTTTAATTGTGCAGGTCATAATCGAAAGAGCCGAGAAGAGTGATGTCCCTGATATTGATAAGAAAAAGTAAGTATTGGCTTTGCTTGAGAAATATTGTGCTTTCATGGTCTATTGCTTATGGTTCTTTATGCCTTGTTGAGTTGAGATAACGAATTTGGTTGACTTGTTGGACAAACTTCAGATACTTGGTCCCAGCTGATCTGACTGTTGGCCAGTTTGTTTATGTTGTACGGAAGCGAATCAAGCTCAGTCCCGAGAAGCCATCTTTATTTTTTTCAAGAACATTCTACCACCAACTGGTTAGATACAAAGGCTTTCCCTAATCATCTACTTTTCACGTCTTCCATTCATGGTGTTACTTTGCTATATAGATGAAGATTTAAAGGCCATGCTTTCAGTTTACCAATAAATGAAGCCAATTGATTCAGTCATTGATTAAAGATTTGGTTAGATATGTGCACACTGTAGATCTTCATTTGTTCTTTATAACATCTAACAAAATTCATTAACAAATATCAGAGGATAGCAGATCGTGATGTAATAATACATTTGTTATTGAAATGATACACGAATTGGTGTCCTCCTGGAATCGATTCCTTTGCTTAACTATTGGCTGGCCTATTCACTTATCGTTGAACCCCTACGATTCCTATATTTTCAAATCCATGGTTGATCAAATCAATCTACCAAATTCTTGTAATCTCTATCAATTAATATATGATAAGGTTTGAAACCACTAATTTTTGCTTGTACAATGATTTTAACTTTACCAATAGATTCTGTTATTTTTGTTGGTTTGGTTAGTTTTATAATCGTATGTTATTTATTCGCTCTGTGTTTACTCTTTGTTTGTTAATTTATAAGGTACTTCACGTTCAAGAGAATAAATCTTTAGCTGCAAAGACCAAAAGTTTCGGAGACCATTCGCTAGTCAATACTCAATAGCATCCAAGGGTTAAGGTGAAGTAACGCCGAAGCCTACTTGTTCACTTGTATAATGATTGAAATGAGACTACTTGTGACTACTTTACTTTGATATTGTTTCCAAGATGGAATCTGTAGATTCCATGATGTGAAGCTGGATACAACTCTGAAAGTGCTTTTTGCAATAGACTGAGCACGATCAGAAACAAAAACCAAATCTTGCGCATCAGGTATGATAACACGAAGGCACCTAAAAAACCAACCCCATGATTTGTCATTTTCAGAATCAACAATAGAAAAGGCTTTCGAGTATAAATGATGATCTCCATCTTGTGTTGTAGCTACTAACAATGTTCCCTTGAACTTCCCCTTCAGGAAGGTGCCATCAACAGCAATGACTCTTCTCATCAAACCAAAACCTCTTATTGACGCGCCAAATGCAATAAACACGTATTTGAATTTATCTTGAGGACCCATCTCAAGATAGATAATTGATCCTGGATTTTTTTTCTTTAGCCATGAACAACCACTTTGCTAGGTTATGATAACTATCCTTTGGACTGCCTCTAACCAAAAGCTGAGCTTCCTCTTTTGCTCTCCAAGCTTTTTTGTACTTTATATGTACACCATGATCTACTCTAACCTTCTCAACAATCTGTTTAGGCTTGAGTCCAGCATTCTTTTCTCCATAATGGCTGCAGATAAAAGTAGCTAGCAGTTTTGCAGTTGCTTGCCTATGGTTCGCATTCCTATGGGTTGTATCACAACTGTGTTCATGGAAATACTTTTTTACCACAAAGAAATCAGATGGCTTGAGCTTCGTTGCACGAATCTTCCAACTGCATTTAGCATCAACACATCCCAATATCAATCTGGTTGTGTCTGACCACAATGACCTGAACTCAGACTTCTTCTCAAGTGCCCATTTCCTCATCTTCATCATCAACTCATCTTTGTTTTTGAAATATGCACCCTCATGTATGTCATCAGTCGCTTGAGTGTAATGTGAACAGCCTATAGAAACCGAATCTGGAATCCCTTTTTCAGTAGTTAAAGATGTATCAACATGTGGTAAACATAAGATGCTACTTCCACTTGGTCGTTGAAAGTCCTAAAAACATAAACAAAGATTTAGGAAGCCCTTCTTAAACTCGTAGAAACTATATTACTGATAGAGCTATACCAAATCCTTCTCAATTTCGTTAATATATATCAGATTCCACTATCTATTCTCTAAGTATAGCATAAACACAACATCTAGTTTACCTTTTTTCCTTCACGAACTAATGCAATAGAAGACATATCACCATCCAAATGCTGAAAAACTTGATGTTGTGTGATTGACTGATAGTTACTTCCAGCATTCTCAAAAGCAATCAGATTACATTTTTTGAGCACCTATATCACATCAAATGAAAAAGTGAATATGGAAAAAGATATACTGCAAACGAATCGCCTTGATATAAGAAATGGAAAAGTATATTTACTCACAGTTACAAACAAACGAATCAACTCGGGACCTTCTTGAATCTTCCTGATAAACATCTGTACTTGGCGGTCATTTTGAACATACACTGGTGAAGAAGCTTCAACCATCTTCTTCATACTTAGAAGAAGCCCATATGACTAAACAATCAAGTCTGAAATCTTCAATTGCCATCTCAGCTAAAACTTTATACGTGATATTCTCGTCTACTTCGCAAAGTGATCCCCCTATTGTTGAATCTAATATGAAATCCCAATCTTGATTTTTATCATTTTGTTTCCACTCTCCACAAACAGAGTACAACTCAACCATATTCACGAGATTTGAAAACAATATAACTAGCCTTAAAGATACACTACTGTAACCTGAAATTTGAATTAGAAACTAGAATGAGAATCAATTGAGCAGTACAGATCCATGGGATACACTATTGAAACCTAAAATCAAATTTGAATCATCGATTGAGCAAAAATCAGAATCAATTGGGCATAAAAATAAACACACAAACACATCGATTTGGGGATTGAACAGAGAAACACGGAGCTGAGATGAGAGATAGCTACGATAAAGGGAAACAGAGACGCCGGAAACGATGGAGGAAGACAGAGACGCCGGCGTCGCCGGCAACGCCGGAACACGAAGACGAAGAAGAAGACAGATTTCGTTAAGAAGAAGACGGAACAGACATATTTCTCAATCAATTGGTGGTTAAGAAGAATGGTGGAAAAGTCAAATTACTTATTAATGAATGTTAATATTGGAAAAATGGTTAGAGTGCGGTAAATGAGGAAATTGAGTTAAAAAATGTTATCCAAAAGAATTTCTCTAAAAACATCGTGGAATTGTTTTTTTTTTTCTTTTATTTTAGCATTCTTTTGTGTGTAAAATAAGTACAAAAATATTGATCTGTATTTTTGTGAGATGTAAGGTAAAATTAAAAAAAAAAATGGTGATTTGGAAGTTTATTGTGTAGAAAACCATATTCTAAATAATAAAAATTAGCTCTTGCTAGGTCAACCTCATCAACCAAACCTGAAAATTATTTTGGATATGGCGTTTTGGGCATGAGAGATTGTGGCATTCTCTTGAATTCATTCCTGATCTTTTTTCAGTGAAAAATAAAGACAAATAGGTTCTCAACTTATTAAGTTAGAGGAGAAAAATATAATTAATTCAAACTTGCGATTTACGAAGTCTTCTTCACAAGGATTAAGAAGATTCTCAAGAAAGTTACCAAAAAAAAAAAAGAGAGTAGATTTGTTATTGCTACAAAAAGCTAAGACATGACAGTATCTCAAACTCAGTTTCAACTAACTAAGGAGAAGGATGAATAAATCTGTTCTTGTGAATCACTTTTAAACTAACCCTCACAGGATCACACAGAAGAAATAAGAACATTTTGACACAGTACATCAACTACTCTCACCTCGGTTTTCCCCCGGTTTAACTCTTCTTCTCTGGGTTTAAGAACCGTTTTTGGTTGATAAATTGTTGGGATTTATGCCGACTTGATCAATGGAATGGAAGCAGTTTCCCCTGTGGCTGTGTGCTGCCGCTTCTCATCATAGCACAGAATTCCTCAAAGTTTATTCTTCCATCCTGTAAGAGAGTTTATTACAAGGTTTCAAGATCCGGTTTAATGTTTGAGATGTTGGCTTATATGTTAGAGAGTGCGACTTACATTGTCGGTATCAACTTCGGATATAACTTCTTTGATGCTAGCTTCATCTCCCATTCCATATTCCTTCATGGCACTTTCTAATTCATCCCTAGTTATGTGCCTGTTGTATCACCAAAGCATTAACAATGGTGCCTCATAACATTTGAATCTTGATTCTCTTAACAAAAGAAAAATAAATGATTGATGGAGATTAATTCGTAAACTGAAAATGGAAGAAACTTACCCGCTGTTGTCTTTATCAAAGTGTTGGAATGCTTTGTATACATGCTCATCTCGATCTAATTTGTATCTATGCATTGTCGCAGATATAAACTCGTAGTAGTCAATTGTTCCGTTACCATCCACGTCAGCCTGAAAAGTTATCATCATGTGCTTCAAGCTTTGTCTTTTTCAAGATCTTAATTGAAAAGGTGAAATCAAGATGCTGAAGATAACTTACGGCTTCCATAAGCTGCTTAACTTCAGTTTCAGAGAGTCTAGACCCAAGTCTAGTTAGCCCAGTTTTGAGTTCTTCATAAGTGATTGTCCCGCTTTTGTCAGTATCCATATTCGCAAACATGGTTTTAAGACCTTTGATCTCCTCTTCTGATAGACTCTCTGCGATAACCTGCAAACCAAACACACAAAATCACAACCCGAAGTGGAACTGGTAGATATGAGTCGTTTTATTTATTTAGAGAACACGAAGAGATTGCAAGATGATAAGCGAGATGCACAATTAGGAATATAGAAAGATAATTTCATAATTATTTGACCTACTTGTTTACCTTTAGAGCTAGCTTCTTAAGTTTGTTCATTGCTCGGAATTGCTTCATACGGGATAACACAGCGCTATCAATAGGCTTGTCCGGTGCTTCTCCCCCTTTGATCCAAGGATGTTCTATAAACCATCAGGATAGCAATATATTAGTAAAGCATTACTAGTTAGACGACTATAAACTCAAAGACAAGATCAAGTTCAGACTTCAAGATTCACCAGTGTCTTTTTAAGACCTATACAATGGACTAACTATGTTATACTGGTGTTGAGCCTATAGAATGTATAATCAAGCCTTCTAATATGGACATTTTAATTTGATTTCGTTAGATCACATACAAATTGGGAAAAAAAAATATACTGGTATTCACATTATCTTACCAAGAACCTGTGCAGCCGTGATTCGTCTCCTCGGGTCTTTGGTTAGCATCTTCCTAACAAGATCTTTTGCACTCTCAGATATAGAAGGCCATGGTTGGCTTTCAAAATCAATTTCACCTTTTATAACCTCATCGAATATTCCTTTCTCATTTTCTACAATATAACAACATATCATTACAGATCACACCCCAAGAAGAGAAAAATCAAGAAAATTTGGTTAGCTTAAAGGTTTTTACCGGCCCAAAAAGGAGGTACACCACTGAGTAGGATGTATAAAATAACACCTGCACTCCAAATGTCGATTTCTTTCCCGTAACTTCGCCTTAATACTTCAGGAGCAACGTAGTAAGCACTCCCAACTATATCCCGGTAAACTTTTCCTGTATATGTTATTTTCACAAACGTAGCATCAAGCATATTAAGTTATTAACATAAGAATCAAAATAAACGAAAATGGCATACTTGACAATATCATAAGGATCACAGTCTGTGCAATAAGACAAATAAACCCAATTCTCTTACTAAAGAGTCTTGAGTCCCATCCCTATGCACTGGAACAAAAGTCACCAATCTAGCTCATGATATAAGCAAAAAAAAAATGCAGATTTCCAATACTAAAGAGATTTGTGCAAGACAGTCTAATAGAATCTAAACATTAATAAACATACTCGGATCCAAAACCTATCAAACACACTCATATATCAATACGCTAAAGAATATGATCAATCTTCAACGAACAGAGAAACATCAAAATTGATTGATTTGAGCATAACAGTCCCATTGTTACTCAAGAACAAGAAGTTCTCGAGCTTGAGATCACAATGCAATGAACTACCAAAGTCCTAAAATGATTTTTGATACTAAATAGTAAAGAGACTTGTGCAAGACAATATTAAAAGATTCCAAACATTTGACATACTAATTCCAAAATTATCAAAACTCCTAAAGATGGTTCTATCAATAGAAACGCTAAGAATATGTTGAATCTAAAGATCACCTTCTTCGATAAACACGGACAACCCGAAATCGGTTGCTTTAAGCATAGCATTCTCCTCTTTACTCGAAAGCAAGAAATTCTCAGGCTTGAGATCTCGATGAACCACACCCATAAAATGACAAATCTGAACAACATTCACAATAGACCTAATGATACCAGCAGCAGCTCTCTCAGAGTAATGGCCCTGAGCTATAATCCTATCAAACAACTCACCACCAGCACACAATTCCATAACCAAATGTACAGATTGTCTATCCTCATAAGCACCTTTGATCTCAACAATGTTTGGTTGTCCAGACAAATACTGCATTATCTGAATCTCTCTCTTCACATCCTCTTTATCTTGCTTACTGATTAGCTTCCTCTTGAGTATCGATTTGCAAGCGTAAGTGTTCCCCGTCGAAATCTCTTTGCACATATACGTAATCCCAAACTGACCTCGACCTAATTCTTTCCCCAAGCTGTAAAATTTCCTGATGTCTTCGAATGGTTTACCTAATATGGTATCTGGATCTCGAACTGAGATGGGGTTTGAAGAAGGTGTTGAAATCTGTTGATGGATTGGTTGATTTGTGAGTTTAGGTGTTGGGATTTGAGGTTTACGATGCTCGGGGTACTGATTAACGACATGGGTTTGTACTGGATTGATCGGAATTGATCTATCTCTGCCGTCGTTTTGAGTTTTCCGGTGTTTACTGCTGAAGCAACCCATTAGTAAAGGTGGAGACTTTAGTTATTGGGTTTGAAGAAGATGAGCTTGGAGGATTGAAAGAGAGAAACCCAGATCGAAAGATTTGAGATTTGAGGAGGAAGACGAATTGAGTTTGTTTGACTGGAATTGGAATTATTCAGTGGCGTCAATTTGTGAGTGTAATAGATAGAACTACTGTACAAGTTTGACTGGAATTGGAATTACTCTGGACAATTAAGTTAATTAAATTAAATTTGACTTTACATTTTTTCAAAGGATTTAAATGGTAAAAGATTTTGAATATTTTTGTTCTAGAAAGGAAAATTCTCTTTTATTTTTTGTTGGACGATAGTCTACAGAATATTCCACTTCATAATTGGAAAAGTTTTGAATTTCGAACTGTCGTGTTTTGATTTTATTTTATTTCCATATATTTGAATCTTTCAGCTGGAAAAAGAAATATCGAGGTCTGAAATTGGGCTGCTCTGAAGGCCGAAATTGGGCTTTATACATATATAGAGTTTCGAGTTTCAAGTTCGGGGTTTGGATATATTCGACTATAAATATATGTTTGAAATACAATCAAATTTTATTTCGGTTCGGTTTTTTTTTGTTTGTTCGATCATGAACAAAATTTCATTAAAATAAAAGACAATAAATTTTAATGTCTCTCTAATATGTTTATTTCAATAAAATTAATCATTTTGGTTACACACCGAATTGAATTCAGTTGGATTTCAATTTATTCAGTACAAAAATATTTGTTACCGTTTCGAATAATATGAAATTCAGGTCGATTCAGATGTTTAATTCATCCACTTCTAAATATTTTGTTTGATGTGTCACAAGCCAAATTCAAGTTTGGTAAATATGCGTATGTAAATTATAGACTATATATAGAAAATAATACATGTAATACTAATCGATTTTTTTATCAATTGAATTATAATCTCTGACATGATAAAAACAAAGAAAGAAATTAAAGGTCAACGTTCTACACAAACAAAGTCGTAAGGCAACGGAAAAGAGAGCTAATGGCTTTGAAAGTTGTTGATCAAAGGGAACCGACAAGATCGTGATGGATGAATGAGTTATGTGGCCATGTTCGGTCTTACAGCTTTTTCCAGTTTCTCTCATACACAACCATTTTCCATTTATTACATTATATTTATATTAGATTGAGTTATAATATATGTATCGTACATATTTCCAAAAAATAAAGATTAATAAAAGCCGTAACGCATTACTACTATTTTATGAGTTTTTGCTTTGGACGAAAACAAAATTTAGGTAAAACATAGTTGTCTTAATTTCTTCGACCATTACGTAAGTGGCCTTATACATATATCTCAAACTATAACTTCCAAAAATATATGTAATTTTTTTCAAACAGACTTCGACATCTATCTGCTATACTTAGACAATGTCATACGTATCGTTATTTTCGGTTTCGAATGGTGATATCTGATAGAACATTCGTTCACTCTCAGTTAAACCACTTTTACTTCACAATACATAAATGTTAATGCATGTCGTCATAGTGCATATAGAAAAATGTTTTCTTTGCAAATAGGTGCAACAAAAACATCATATTGGTCTCTTTCGTACTCACTCATCGTATTGCAACTTGCAAGTAAGAGCACGGGCCGATATGTTTGACAAAATTTGCTTGTTTTGCTTAGTATACTTTTTGGGTTTGGTATTTTATAAAAATGTCAGTACCAAAACGATGACAGTTTTTATGTTTTGTTCTTTGGCTTTCCGTAACTAGAATTGATATCTTGTCAAATTTATAAGTTTATGGTAAAAGTTTGGCATGGTTAAAATATTATCTCTCTAATTGTTCACTTTTTTCGTTCTTTTTTTTCCAACTAAACATTACTTAAAAATTGACTCTTTGATTGGTTGTTCAATCTAGAGAAAAATATTTAAACATCACATATGTAGTCATGTTCATATAATATACACATATTTTTTATAATAAAATGTATTTTCCTAACTTTCTCATCGGCTTTAACCTACTCACAGTCTAAACAAGTCATATGCATGTGTGCACGTTTTCATCACTAAATCAATTAATTCTGGCCAATATACATACATCTAACACATGAACGTATAAAAATTGGTAAGTCTAATTAACAATTGGAAACTCATTATAAATCATATTATTGGTTTCGATTTTAGAAGAAAATGTTTAGTGACATTCAAAGGTTAATCAAATTAGTCTTATGATATTTCAACCATAATTTTAGAAAAACCGAAGATCCCAAACCGGACTTCAGCTCGATATCATATATAATTATATTTTTTACAAAATTAAGCATATCATAACATATAAT
Organism: Turritis glabra; assembly: GCA_900406565.1. NCBI lineage: Eukaryota > Viridiplantae > Streptophyta > Magnoliopsida > Brassicales > Brassicaceae > Turritis > Turritis glabra. Next base: position 2,434,902 of record OVBN01000243.1, on the reverse strand, counting down.
ATTAAAACAAAAAGTATCAAGATTATCAAACTTGAAGAGAGAAGAGAGGAGGAAGATCAGAGATAGTTCGAGAAGAAGAAGATGAAGAAGATGAACACAAGAAACGTTTAAAAGACTTGAGGAAACGAGAGACAAGATTATTACAGACACAACTATTATTCTTCCTCAACTTCCTTAGCTTCTTACCAATTCTCATTCGTATCCCAACCACTCGGATCATAATCAACGGTCCAGATGATCTCCTCCTCTGTTGCTGATGTCTGGTCTTGTTATCGGCTCGTTCTAAAACCTTCTGAATTAGAAATTGAGCTCTTCTATGAATTAGCTCCTGTGGGTCTTCTTTCTCCATCTTTGTGTACTCGTACGGATGATTCTTCACCATTAATGCCATTGATTTTTTTTTTTTGAGTTGTTGTTCTTTTGAAGTATTAAGAAAGATTGAGTAAGCTAGTAACATGAAGTACACAAACATTTATAGTGAAAGAGGGGGAGAGAGAGAGACACCATGTGAGGATTATTAATTATGTATATGAGTAATATTAATGTGTGTATATACATGTGGATTAAATTATACATTATTTTCTAGTTTGCCTGCCAATACTATTCACTAAGACACTAACATACGCATATAAACACAGCGTAATTATTTCTATGGTTAATAATTCATCATTCATTAAAAGTTTTAAACATATTAAAAATGGAAGATTCAACTTGCAACGAAAGTTATGAATTAAAAAAGTTTTTTCTTGGATTATAAAAGTAAAAACTCGAGTCATGGAAAATTATCTCTTAAATAAAAGATTCAGATTGACTACCTGCAATAATTCGCATATAGTACAAGAATTCAGATTTTAAAAAAGCCAATTTATCTAAAAATTATACTATCTATATAATATATTAGAGAAAAACATAAAGTTATTTTCTATCATTTTCTTACTTTTATTTTCACAGAAAAAAAAAAGTGAAATGATGTAAACCAGTTAATATCTGGATCAACTTTTTAGTCTCGGTTAGTTTGATATGGTCTATCAAGATTGAGACAACGTTAATGGTGGCCGTGACATAACATTTATAAATTTAGCTTTGACCTCATATGATTATAAAATCATCGTTATTGACCTTTGGTATATTAGCAAATTATATGTTAAGTTTGCTTTGTTTTTTTTTGCCTTTTTGTGGCATTTATAATTGCGTATTGATATCTATGTTATTCGTATTCGATTTGTTAAAAAATATATATATATATATATATGTAAGTTTAGTATCGAGCGAAAAGTATTATAGTTCTATCACTTCTGGGTAAAGATCGTGTTTTTAATACCCGATCTGTATTATAAACTTGATCCATAAATACCGATTTTCTTAATATTTTATAATATTATCAATATTTTATAAATATATTCTAAAATGACTTTGTAACATGAAATTACAAACTCTTAGTTTTGAAGTTTGTAATTTTATATTGTTTTGAAACTATATGTTGCATATATTTATGAATTTTGTTTTGTACACGGATGTTTTTTTTTAAATATAAAATTATTATGCGATTATAAAAAAAACTTTTATGCATAAATTATTATAAATATGTGGATAAAGGTAAAGGTCGGGTATCTAGCGACACTACAAAAAAAAAAGGTGTTTTGTATCACTTATTTTATATATTTGCATCAGTTATAATTGATGCAAATGAGTTTTACATCACTTATATAAGTAACTCTAGAAATGGTGATGCAAATATTTTGCATCGGTTGAAATAATTATTTGCATCAATTATTGTAATCGATGTTAATATGCATCAGTTGCAAAATATGATGTTAATTTTGCATAATTTAAAACAAATGATGTTAGTATTTGCATCAATTTATCAAAATGACGTTAATATTTGCAACGATTATAGTAAGTGATGTTAAGTTTTTATATCCGTTATAAGTAATTGATGAAAATAAACAACATATGTGGGCATTTTTGAAAGTAGTATTATAAAAGGGGTAATTTTCAAAAATGGAATTTCAAAAATATTCCTTTCACATTACCTCTTAAAAATGCTCATATATGTTTATTATTTTCAATTATACCCCTTTTGTAAGATTTTATAAAGATTTTAAAAGATTTTATAAATATTTTAAAAGATTTTACAAAATATTATAAAATTTTTATAAAGTTTTAAAAGGTCTTATAAAGATAATTTGGGGTGGTCCAACCACCGTAATTTGCTATAGACATCAAGGAACATTTTTGAAAAATGGTGTAATTGAAAATGAAAAACATATGAGGACATTTTTGAAAAGGAGTATTGTAAAAAAGATATTTCCCAAAATTTTCGAAATTAATAAAATAATATTAAATTAATTTTGAAGAAACAAATATTATTTAATTTTATTAATTAATATGAAAGCAAATCATTAAATTCATTTGTTATAATATTTTCTTATTAAGTTTTACACTTTTTGATACGGTGAAAAACATCAATGTCACGTTATATAAAAAATTATGAAATCTTTTTTTTAGTGGAAACGATGTGGAACTTTGACAAATTAAGTAAATAGTTACATCATTTTTTACAATCGATGCTTAGTTTTTAATTAGCATTGGTTGTTATTGATTCAAATTTTGTATCATTTTCTAGATGATGTAAATTTATATATTTGTATCAATATTGTGAAATGATGCAAATGGATATAGATTTGCATCAATTTTAATGAACTGATGCCAAAAAATTAATAATGGCGTCGATTATTACAACTAATATTAAATTATAATTTTTGTATCGATTATAAATAAATAATTCAAATTAGTATCATTTAAAATTTTGACGCAAAATAATAATGCAACTAACCTTTTTTGTAGTGCGATGTCATCTATTTTTACGGAGCTCCCGTTATTGACAGGTCGAATAAAAATAATTTTTTAGTTACCCGTATGTGGATATCTAATCTGGATAGATTCGATTCACAACGTAAAATATGGGACCATAGCTTTCATGAGATAAACACAAAGTACCTGATATAATTTGACCAAGAAGAGAGAAATAAAACTACAAATATTGACATATTTCATGCATATATGTGTGATTATATAAAAAGAAGAAATAACATTTACTATAATTATTGGAAATAATAATGTTTGTGTCTAAAATGCTGGTGAAAATGTAGAATATAGAGTTCTCTTTCTTGGAGTCTTCACCTCTTTTTTATAGCATTTTTCTTCTTTCTAGGTGTATTTACTTGGTCATTAATTCCAGGATTAATTCACAAAATAACTTTCATTTTTTGTAGTTAATTCATAAATTTGAATGATAAATTTTACTTATTTGATTATGGTTATTAATTTATTAATTGAATCATAAATTAATATTAAGATTTGACCATCACATTTGTTCAAGATAGACATTCTTGAATTTTGTAAAGCGATGAACCTTCAATGCGTTACATAATTCCGTTGTACGAGATCCGATACCAACACTATAAAAATCAGATCGGATAAAAAATATCTCAAAATTCAAACATATTTGTCCTGTATCCAACCAAACTTATATAGCACCTCTTGCATCCATGTAACTCTTAAGGTAGCCGAGATAAGGAATCTCCCATTAATAATATATTAAATAATGTATTAATTTTTTACCAACAACTGGATTTTCACACATTTTAAAAAATCAGTTGCAAATCGTACCCCTCTATTCAATGAAACATTCTCTTGAATTTAAATGGATGAAATAGAAAATGAAAATTGAAGACGTTCAGCCTTATGAAACAAAGAAAGAAAAATAATTAAACATCTAATCTAAAAAAGGAGGGAGTATAGATCATGCACAACGAAGCCATCTATGTATATGGAACTACAAAGTAAACAGAGATTTGATTTTGGGTAATTTGATCCCTTTTCGTTTCTGTGTACTTTTACGTTTATATTTAAATAAACTAAAATAAACTACAATAGTCGAACATTTCAACAAAAATACAATATTCTAGTTTCTTTATCACAAATATTTTGTAAATGGTGAAACGTAGATGACAAATACACTTTGCTAGCATTTGGTTGTTGTAATTTGTAAGGATTATTTTTTTTGGCAGTAAATAAAATTTATCCATTTAAGTTAAAAATAGACGGTTTTTTAAAATATTAATTCGGTGTTGAAGAGTTTACATGGGACATATAACTTCGTACTCTTGCCTTATTACTTAGACAATCCATACAGACATTGTTACAACATGCAATAAAAGTCAGAAAAAAAAAACTTTATAAAACTGAAATTTTTCAACTCTAAAACAAAAGCAGACCAGTCATCAGAAATGTCAAAAAACCGAGTTAACTCCTTACAATCTGTCTCAAAAACAACATTAGTTAAAGATAGTGAAATGAGAGATCTCATTGTCCATAAAAAAACTTCAAATTCCGTGTGAAAGAGGGATAAACAGTAACATAAACATTTTTGTCCAAGATGAGAAAAAGCGGTCAAAACCAATAATAATCCATCTGATGTTGTTTAAAGAGGCTGAAACTTCCCATGATCCATCAACCTGGCAAATCAAGACTTCTAAATCATGAGATCGGGATTCTATTACAGTGCGGGCCGATTGAGATTCTAGAATCGTTTTCCGGGTTCTTGCCACGGAGAAAGATTTTGCTTTTTTTAAGTTTTAAAGTACTATTTTATATAAAATAACTAATAAAAAAAATAAACTCAAATTTGTATTTAATTTCAGCATTTGAATTGAAACGATCAACGTTTAACATACGTTATAAGCTGCGAAGAAATGAGTTCGAAAGGATTACATTTTTACAGGATTAGTTCGGATACACTCAAATACAACCTTCACCACTAATCATATCAGCCGTCAGACGCAATTATGTAAAACTAAAATAATTGGAAAAATACACAAATCCTATATCGTAGCTGACGCATTTATTTCATACGGCATGCCGGCAAAAACGTCAACAGAAATTAAAATAAAAATAAAAGACAAAATTTCCACCGGCAATAAGCTTTGAAAATTATTTCCTGTCATCTCATATGCTAATAATAGAAAAAAAAAATTGATGATAATGAACAACAAAAAAAACGGTGTCATAATGATGGGACAAGGTGAGTTCAGATCTGTGTGAGTGATTACTTGAAAGTCAACTCACCGGCTAAAGAACTCGGCTTTTGCCAGCTCTCTCTAGCCTTCTTAAATCAATCATGAAACAATCCTCTTGTCTTGTGTAGTTGGAATAAGTTACAATTTTTCTATGTATTTTTGTATTACAAATTAATGCAACTATTATTTAGAACTATTTTCTTAAAAGAAGAAGTTACAACAAGTTTATGGATTTGAAACAAGGGTTATTTTTCAACATTCAACTTTTATTTAGGTTATTTTAAAATTTTACCAGTTTATATAGTGTCAAAAGAAATAAGAGTAGAGTTATTTTACAGAATCAAATTAAATTCTCAACTATTTTTTAAATTGTTTCTAAAAATAACCAGACTTTTCTACTATATTTACGAAACTACAAGGATCGTCTTTTTCTTTCTAGTCGTGATTTTACAAATTTACAAACTTTCTGATTTTATCTACACTAATAGAAAACTTCATATAGGTTGTACAATTTGTAAGTTTTTTGTTTAGATTTCGACCATAATTTTTAAATAATTTATTCGTTTCTCAAATAAAATTTCGCAAAATTTTTCCTCTTAGTTTGATAACAGAAAAAAAAACCCATGAAAACTACAAAACAAATATACTTTTGTAACCAACTATAGAAGACGCGGTTAGAGAAATCGTGTCGACAACCATTAGGGGTTTAGTAACTAGTTCACTACTCTTCCCTATATCTTTCAAAATTGCTATGTGCTTCCTCTTTGCTTTTTAATAGCCACTAAATGTATGTTTTACTTTCAAAACTATATGACCCGAAAAGATCATACTTTGTACTTTACTTTATTTAATTTAATCGCACCAAATTATAAGAAAAAAGCCGAAAAAAAAAAAAGAAAAAAAAATTATAAACAATAATGAATACATGTTTAACGGGCCTGTGTTACAAGAAATGCCCAAACTATTTTAGTCTACACGTGGAATCATTGGACTATAAGTTTATTCATTAGGCCACAAGCCCATGAAACATATGTTGAATAGACTCGGAAGTCCCAAGTCATAATAACAGACGGTGGATGAGTCTGAGTCCGAAGAAGAAAAAGGTTATGGGGATTGGTAGTTGACACGTGAGTACGTGACCCTGCGTGGTTGTTGGTTATTCATTATTTGTTTTGCTGTGCCCAGTCCCCACTTTGGTTACAAGATGTCGTTGCTGAGCTCGACGTTTTCTTTCTTGGTAATTAATTCCAACCTTAAGCATTGTCTAAAGAAAAAACTACAGAAAACAAGTAAATAAAACCCAACATATAACTTTTATCAAAAAAAAAATGATTGAATATTATCAAGAAAGACTTGTTTTTCCAACCGAATTATGAACTTTTTATTTTATTTTGATATTATTTTTAAAATTCCACGTCCATAAATAATAAATGGTAAATAAAAGCCAATATATAACTATTATCAGAAAATTTTACTTTATCAAAAAACAAAACTATAAGCATAAAAGGGGAAACACAATCTGTGTTTCAGTTCCACTACTTCAGGAAACCAACAATCTTCCAAACTCAAAAAAGGTTTGAGCATTTTTCCAAGATTTATCTCTTCTTTCTTTAATCTATCTCTAAAGTTGATGAAGCTTATGCTTTCTTGTGATTGTGTTACACTTTGATTTATAATCTCAGATTCTAAAAATGGCGGAAGAATCTTTATTACAATCTCATACAGAAGATTTATCAAATGCTTCTCCTAATAAATCTTCTTCGCTTCTGTCTGAAATATCAAATGCTTCCACGAGACCTTTTGTTCTTGCCTTTACTGTCGGTTCTTGTGGTGCCTTCAGCTTTGGATGCATTGTGAGTTCCTAAACTCAATTTGTTTTTAATTCATAATTATTATTTTTTAAAAAAATTTCAGATCGAAATCAAAATTGGGTTAATGCAAGTTTCAGTTTTAATCAACCATTTTTTTCTACAGGTCGGATATACGGCACCTACACAGTCCAGTATCATGAAAGACTTGAATCTATCCATAGCTGATGCAAGTTCAATTATTAATTTTTTCCTCTTTCGGTTTATTCCGGTTATCTTATTCTGGTTCGATCGGATTTGTTTTTGGTTCAGCTAATTTTCAATTATTGTTTTTGTTTGTTTTTTCTTGTTCTCAGTTTTCATTTTTTGGATCGATATTGACGGTGGGGCTAATCCTTGGAGCATTAATTTGTGGGAAATTAACAGATTTGGTTGGCCGTGTCTACGTAAGTTTCCACTTCAAAAAAAATTAGTTCTCAATTTAGAAAGTTAAATTGTACAGTTATGGATGTAACAATCTTTTTCTTCTTGACCAGACGATATGGATTACAAACATTCTCGTTTTAATCGGCTGGTTCGCTATTGCATTTGCCAAGGTTTGCGATTTTCTGAGTTTTCTTAATTTATGTTATATTTCAATAATGAAATATCATTGTTTAAGTGATTTTAACTCTCTCAAATATCTTATTATTCTTTATTTTGTTTGTTATATATTTTCTTTTCGTTACAAAGGGTGTTTGGCTGCTCGATCTTGGACGGTTATTGCAAGGGATTTCGGTTGGAGTTAGCTCATATTTGGTATGAATTAATAAAACCCTAGAGGTGTTTAATCGAGAGAAATACCTTAAAAATACTCTGAAAACTAATTTTAGTTTCAAAAGTATCAATATCTTGGAAACTATCCAAACATACCACAAAATGTAGGTTGAGGAATGTTTCCTAGAAGTTAAATAAGGTTATAAACATCATTTAATTAAGAACTTTTCCCAAACTTCAAGGAACCATTCCTGAACCTAAGTTTTGTGGATTTGTTGGAAATTTAGGATTTTGATGGCAATTTTGAACACAAAGCATAAAATGTGTAGTTTTTTTAAAATTAACCTTTCATCAAAAAAATTGTTTGATTTCGTTTTATGTTCTCTGATATTTTGGTCTGACACATTCAACATATTTTGCTTGTAAATGTACGTTTTTAGTTTTAGATGTGATTATATTGTAAATTCAAATTGTTTAACTTTGAGATTTGGAATTATTGAAAAATGAGATTTCAAATTAGAATCTGGTAATTTGTTGGCATGAAATTTTGTAATATAGCATATAATCTGATAATGATTAATCACAGGGGCCTATTTACATCAGCGAGATAGCACCAAAAAATTTGCGAGGAGCTGCTTCTTCCTTGATGCAGGTAAATTAAGAGAACCAAAATCCTTAAAAACTATTCTAAAAATGTAATATACTTTCCTACAATACAAGTTTTGAATGTTCTACAGTTATTCGTCGGTGTCGGTATATCGGTCTTTTATGCACTTGGAACAGCCGTTGCTTGGCGCAATTTAGCCATTTTGGGTATGTAAAAGAGATTGATTCATATCAATGCACAGATCGAACATTCTTGTTTCCTTCGAAGGAAAAAGTATTGTACTAATGATTTTGTGTTTTGTCTTTGGACAGGATCTATACCTTCTCTAGTGGTTCTGCCTCTTCTTTTCTTCGTCCCAGAATCTCCTAGATGGCTAGTAAGCACTTGTTCATTTTATTCATTTGCATTTACTTGATTGGTCAAAATACATTTGCATTTACGCTTATGTTTACATGTTAAGTTTCATGAGATTCCATTGTCCCTTATATACTACTCTAGGTCCCATTAAACTTCATAAGTTAACATTGTTAAATTCTTGCTCTTATCTTAACAAATACCATTTCATTTATTTTCCTCTCTAAAGGAGGCATCATCTTAGTGGTTTACCTTCTAAGAAAACATATTATTTTAGTGTACCAATTTTCTTTTGGAAAATATAAAAATCAAACCTGATAACCTTGAAACTTACTGAACTACAATGGTCATCTAAAATCGTGGTTGCAAATGTAAACATAACATTGCGTTTAAACAGTCGGATTCTGTTTGCTTAGCATAAATCTCTTCCTTTCGTCTCCAACCCATTAAATATGATAAAAATACCAAAGGCTTATAAATGCTCTTATCATTGATGAAATCTGTTTGTAGGCTAAAGTGGGGAGGGATAAGGAGGTTGAGGTGGTTTTGTTAAGCCTGCGAGGAGCAAAATCTGATGTATCGGATGAAGCAGCACAGATATTGGTAAGGATTAAAGGATATATAAATATATGTGCATAGAATATGATCTATATATATTTTACATTGATTTCCTAACATTTTGTTGATCATCAGGAATATACACAGCATATCGAACAACAACAAGACGTCGATGGCCGTGGTTTCTTCAAATTGTTCCAGCGAAAATACGCATTGCCACTTATTGTAAGTAACTCTTCAAAAAGAGGTAAAAAACTGAAATTGAAAACATTATTGTCTTTGCATTTTCTTGATTATGTAACCCATTGTTTTACACAGATAGGAGTTGTTCTTATATCTGTGCCTCAGCTTGGAGGTCTTAATGGTTATACTTTTTACACTGATACCATTTTCACCTCTACCGGTAAATAAAACCTCATTCTTCTTTTCCATCTTGCTTTATCGAACGGTCAATAATTATCTGATTAACAGGTGTATCAAGTGACGTTGGATTCATATTGACATCTATTGTTCAGGTTTTACTAATATAAGATCATAAAGCATGACTATCAGTCATACGTTTTTTCCGCTTAACACTCGAATACATTCTTTTACCGATCATTTAAAGCACATTCTTGTAGATGTCTGGAGGCATTTTAGGTGTTGTGCTTGTGGATATATCCGGAAGACGTTCTCTCCTACTGGTAAACAAACTTTAAAACTCGAAAACCAAAAGTGTAAATAACTGAATCGATAGGTTATTTTCATAGGATTTTTTGAAGAAGATTAAAGAGAATTTTTTGAGTGATTGTAGGTTTCTCAAGCTGGAATGTTCTTGGGCTGTCTTGCAACAACCATTTCATTCTTCTTGCAGGTATGCTTACTAATCTATATATTCTACTAAACCGGTAGTTTGATTTCAATTCTGAATAACCGGGATGTAATCTTTTTGGTTTTCTTACTCTACAGAAGAACAATTGCTGGGAAACAGGAACACCAATATTGGCTCTCATTAGTGTTATGGTAATTAATAAACTATCATCACAATAAATACTTTTATTCAAAAAACCATTATTTAAACATTGCCAAAGCTATAAAATTGTGTGTTTGTGTATTTATCATATATTAGGTGTATTTTGGATCATACGGATTAGGCATGGGACCGATACCATGGATCATAGCATCAGAGGTAATTTAAACCACAATATCTAAATGTTAATTCATTATAAATTAATGTTTATTTTTTTTTCCATTATCTTTATTAGATTTATCCAGTAGACGTGAAAGGAGCAGCAGGAACAGTGTGTAACTTGGCCACCTCTATAAGCTCATGGCTCGTTACTTACTCCTTCAATTTCTTACTTCAGTGGAGTTCCACAGGTAATTAGTCTTTAATATTTATATTATACACAAAAAATGTTATAATTATCTAAAATAAATGATCTTCTTCATGAAATGGGAAAATAAAATTATTGCAGGAACATTCATGATGTTTGCCACAGTGATGGGCATTGGATTTGTGTTCACAGCCAACCTTGTTCCAGAGACCAAAGGCAAATCTTTAGAAGATATTCAATCTCTTCTCACTGATTCTCCTCCTGAAGATTCTACAATTTTCTGAAAATGAAAAGAAAATTAAGACTCTACTATTAAACTTTGACCTCAAGCTATTAGCTATATGAGACAACAAGTGGTTCTTGATATGCTTTTTACGATTGGGTCATGTGCTCATAAAAATATGTTAAATATGCCCATATATTAAGTGCTTTGTTAAACTGTTATCTCGAAAGTGATCTCCGGTTAAATCCGTTCGATAAATAGTACATTAAGGCAGAGATCCATTTCGACGCCACAATGATATCGTTGAATCCGAAATACCAGATTTTTTGACCTCCATATAATATGTTACATAAAAAATGACTTTTTCGTAATATATAGTTACATAAAAAAAATTTCAAAGCAAAAACTACTTGCTCCCATTGCTTTTTACCAACTATTTTTTTTATGAAAATGATGCTCTTTGTTTTTTACTTGCCCTCCATTGCTATTTGAGTATTTTCTTAAATAACACTCAACTTTTTTTAATGAATCATCTTTTTAAAAAGTGAAAATTAACCCTTAGAAAAAGTAATAATAAATAAGAAAAGGAAACACAATAGTTGAACCAAAAAAAAAACTGGAAACACAATTTGTGTGTTTTCAGTTTCGCATTTCTTGCTACACGAAACCAACAATCTTACAAACTCAACCGACAACATGTATTGTTTAACATAAATGTGAGTTGATTGTTTTTAATGGCAAATTAATTAGGATATTTAGATTTATTTTTGGTGAAATGGGGTAATTATTTTAAAAATGGAGGTGGAGAAATGGGGAGTTCAAACTGATAATAGAAGATATGACACGTTTTTTTTTTTTTTTCCTAACTTTTCTTTTTTCAATTTGTTTTTTTTTTTGTTTTGTCGGATGTCGACAGTTGATTGCACAAATAACTTGTGCTTTATAATATAAGGGATAAAAAATATCCTAATCAACTGACCGATCCCTTCTCCTCTAACCTACTTCCTAAAACAAAGAAAAACCCACATCCATTTCTAAGTTTTTTTTAATATTCCAGGAAAAACACTCTTTTTTTTTTTTTTTATAATAGGAAAAACAAACTTCAAGAATGTAAATGTGACCGAAGCAAATTTGATTCATAATATCAGATTTCTGAAAATGGCAGAAGAAGTTTTATTATTAGCTTCTCCTGATAGATCTTCTTATTCACTTCTGTCAGAAATATCAAATGCCTCCACGAAACCTTTTGTTCTTGCTTTCATTGTCGGTTCTTGCGGCGCCTTTGCCTTTGGATGCATTGTGAGTTCCTAATCTTGATTTATTAATTCTCAATTTTTTGATCGAAAATTCGAAATCGAGATTGGTTCATGCATGTTTAATTGTGAGTTCCAAATTCACAGATCGGATACTCTGCTCCTACACAATCAGGTATTATGCAAGACTTGAATCTCTCCATAGCTGATGTAAGTTCTATTTTTGTTTACTCTTTCGGTTTATTCCGGCTTTCTAATTCTGGTTCGACCGGATTCGGTTTTGGTTTAGCTAATTTTCAGTTATTGTTTTTTTTCTCAGTATTCACTTTTTGGATCGATATTGACGGTGGGGTTAATCCTTGGAGCATTAATCTGTGGGAAATTAACAGATTTAGTTGGTCGTGTCAACGTAAGTTCTACTGAAGAAACATTAGTCCTCAATTTACAAATTTATCTACACAAATGTGGTTATTAATCATATATTTTGTGATTCTCTTTCCAACCAGACAATATGGATCACAAACATCCTATTTGTAATCGGGTGGTTCGCTATTGCATTTGCCAAGGTTTGCGATTTTCTGAGTTCTTTATATTTTTGTTTGAAAGTTTAGTAATGAAATGCAGTCATTTAAGTCGATAAATTATCTTATTATTATTATTATTATTGTTCCTTTTTGAACAAAGGGTGTTTGGCTGCTTGATCTCGGAAGGTTATTGCAAGGGATCTCGATCGGAATTAGCACATATTTGGTATGAATGGGTAAAACTAGAGGTGTTTAATCAGTTTTTTTTTTTTTTTTTTTCTGGTATATTGATTGAACATATTTTGTAAGCGTAAGTTTTGGGCTTAGATTTGGTCAATTCAATATCAACTTTTGATACTTATTGAAAACGAGATTAAATATTTTGGTATGAATTTTTTTTTTTTTTTTTTTGCAAAAAATCATATGATCTCATAATCATTAATCACAGGGACCGGTTTACATCACCGAAATAGCACCAAGAAACTTGCGAGGAGCTGCTTCTTCCTTGGCGCAGGTATATTAAGAAAACCAAAATCATGAAAACTATTATTAAAATGTAATGTTCCTACAATACAAGTTTTGAATGTTCTACAGTTATTCGCTGGTGTTGGTATATCGGTCTTTTATGCACTTGGAACTGTCGTTACATGGCGCAATTTAGCCATTTTGGGTATGTAAAAAAGACCGATTCTTATCAAATGTAAAAATCGAACTTTCTCATTTCCTTCAAAGTACAAGAAAGTGTACTAATGGTTTCGTGTTTTGTCTTTGGACAGGATCTATACCTTCTCTAATGGTTCTGCCTCTTCTTTTCTTCATCCCCGAATCTCCTAGATGGCTGGTAAGCATTTGGTTCTTGTATATGTTTGCGTTTACGTTTATGTTCTCTATGTTAGATTATTGTTTTTACTTCCAAAGTAAAACATAAGATATTTTTTCAGTTTTTGTCAAATATATTTTGGATAGTATTAAACCAAATCCGATAGCCTCAGAAATTTACTGCACTACAACGATCATCTATAATAGTGATTAGTATTTACAAAATTTAAAAAACATAACATTTTTAATCAGTAAACACAAACATTTAATTTGCGTTTAAAACAATCAGTCCCTAAGCCTGATTAACGTAGATCTCTTCCTTTCTCCTTTAACCAATTAAACACGATAAATATGCATATATATTGGCCAAAGGGTTAATGCTTTATCGTTGGTGAGTTTACGGTCAACTCTATATCTTACCTGAAAACCAAGATGAAATTTGTTTGTAGGCTAAAGTAGGAAGGGAAAATGAAGTTGAGGCAGTTTTGTTCAGCCTCAGAGGAGCAAAATCTGATGTATCCGATGAAGCTGCAGAGATATTAGTAAGTATCTATTCCATATATATGATCTACATATATATCTTTTTTTACTACATAAATTTCCCAACAATTTGGTTATGATCAGGAGTATACTGACCATGTTAAACAACAACAAGACGTCGATGGCCGTGGTTTCTTCAAGCTATTTCAACGAAAATATGCGTTCTCTCTTACTGTAAGTAACTCTTCAAAAGGTTAAAAACTCCAAAAGCATTATTGTTTTTACATTTTCTTGATTTATTTATTTCAATTTGTTTATACAGATTGGAGTTGTTCTTATAGCTTTACCTCAGCTTGGAGGTCTTAACGGTTATTCTTTTTACACTGACTCCATTTTCACCTCTACCGGTAATCATCCTTCTTCTTCAATTGAGATCTTGTTTTTATTTACCATAAGGATGATTACTTCATCGAATGGTCCTTAATTATCCGATGATCCAGGTGTATCGAGTCAGTTTGGATTCATATCGACATCAGTTGTTCAGGTTATACTAAGATAAGATCATAGAGCATGATTACATATTATTCCATAGTTTTTCGATTTAATATTCAATACACTTTGTTACCAGTAAATTTAAAGCACATTCTTGTAGATGTTTGGAGGCATTTTAGGTACTGTGCTTGTTGATGTATCTGGAAGACGTACGCTCCTATTGGTAAAGCAAAATTTAAAACTCGTATCCGAAATTGATAGGTTAATTTGTTTGGTTTTTAAAGAAAGTTTAGGAATTTTTGTGAGTGATTGTAGGTTTCTCAAGCTGGAATGTTCTTGGGTTGTCTTGCCACAGCCATTTCATTCTTCTTGAAGGCATGCTTACTATTCCATCTACTCCACTAAACCGGAAATTGTTTTAGTTTCTTCAACCGGACCGTAAAATTTCCGGTTATTTCGTTCTGCAGGAGAATCATTGCTGGGAAACAGGAACACCTATCTTGGCTCTCATTAGTGTTATGGTGATTAATAATTGAGAAATAAATCTAAAAATTATTTATGATCTAAAAGAACTTGGTCAATTTTTTTAGGTTTTAGAGTTATAGATTGCAGAATTTAAAACTTATGGTTTTGGTTTTTAAGTTTTAAAGATTTAGAATTTAAGGATTTTTTAGATTTTAACTTATTTTTTAAATCTAAAATCTCTAATAATATTCTGATTAGATATAAAATTAAGGAATTTTCATAATTCTCCCATAACAACCGTATTTTGTGTGTATATATTAATTAGGTGTATTTTGGATCATACGGATCAGGTATGGGAACAATACCATGGATCATAGCATCAGAGGTAAATAATCAAAATTTTAGAAATAGATCACATACATCTAAAAAATGTTCAATTCATTACATAATTAATGTTTTATTTACTTTACAAGATTTATCCAGTAGACGTGAAGGGAGCAGCTGGAACGATGTGTAACTTGGTCACCTCTATAAGCTCATGGCTCGTTGCTTATTCCTTCAGTTTCTTGCTTCAGTGGAGCTCCACAGGTAAATCTTTAATATTATTTTAAGTAAAGTAAATAAAGAATATAAGTAGACAAGCATTGATCTTTTTACAATTATATCAAAAAAAACTATGGAATTATATGTAATCATGAACTAACTAAAAAGTTTTATTGCAGGAACATTTCTGATGTTTGCCACTGTGTCTGGCCTTGGATTTGTGTTCATAGCCAAGCTTGTTCCAGAAACCAAAGGCAAATCTCTAGAAGAGATTCAATCTCTTTTCACTGATCCTCCTCTTGAAGATTCTACAATTTTCTAATATTCCCCAAAACTGTATAAGAAGAATGAAGTATGTGAACAAAAAGTTTATATTACGATATTATTTCTGTAAACATAATTGTTTTCATGTCTTTAGCAAGAGTTTATAATATTAACAACACCTTTCACAAGATTCACATAAAACTATCAAAACATTACATAATACAAAGTTTTACAGACTGAAACTAGAAAAAGCTTTTATTGAGAAGCACAAAGACTCTGTTTTTTTCTTTACTGTTCTGTAAATGTGAGTTTTGTTTTAACCCACTGATCCTTCAAGCTTGATGCTCATAAGCTGGTTAACTTCGGCTCCAAATTCATCAGGTAGCTTGTTGAAGACATCTCTGCAGAATCCAGAGATCATTGCCGCTAATGCTCTCTCGTGATCGATTCCTCTCTGCTGGAAATAGAAAAGCTGATCTTCTCCAATCTTTGAGGTACTCGCTTCGTGCTCTACTCTCGCCGATGGATTCTTTACCTGTTATTGTTTCAGACCCACAACAAATTAGAAAAAAGTTCACACCCAAAATTTATATGCAATCAATCAAGAAAGGGCGAAAAAGTTTACAGCTTTATCATAGCTTATAAGAAAGATTAGATCATAGGCAATTTACCTGGATGTAAGGATAGGTATTAGCAGCTGCTTTGTCGCCTATGAGCATTGAGTCGCAAGTTGAAGTATTTTTAGCATTCTCAGCTCTGGATTGAACCTGAACAAGACCACGGTAACAGTTTCTTGAATACCCAGCCGAAATTCCCTTTGAAATGATTCTACTTTTTGTGTTTTTTCCTTTGTGAATCATCTTGGTCCCTGTATCAGCTTGCTGATAGTTATTAGTCAATGCCACAGAGTAAAACTCTCCAACCGAATCATCACCTTCTAAAACCACGCTTGGGTACTTCCAAGTTATCGCCGACCCTGTCTCAACCTGAGTCCATGAGATTTTGGAACGATCCCCTGCACAAAGTCCACGCTTTGTGACAAAATTATATATCCCACCTTTACCTTCTTCATCCCCCGCATACCAGTTCTGCACCGTAGAGTATTTGATCTCAGCTCCTTCCCCACAATAGAGCTCCACGACAGCAGCATGAAGCTGATTCGTATCATACGAAGGAGCAGTGCATCCTTCTAAATACTCAACAAAACTCCCTTCCTCTGCAACAATCAAGGTCCTCTCGAACTGACCAGTCTCCATCGCGTTAATCCGGAAATAAGTCGAAATAGGCATCGGGCATCTAGTGTTTTTTGGAATATAACAGAAAGACCCATCGCTGAAAACCGCAGAATTCAAAGCGGCGTAGTAATTATCATCACTAGGCACAACTCTTCCTAAATACTTCTTAATCAAATCCGGATACTCCCTAATAGCTTCCGAGATCGAACAGAAGATGACACCAGACTTCTCAAGAGTCTTCCTATGAGTAGTAGCTATGGAAACACTATCGAGAACCGCATCAACAGCAACATTAGCCAAACGTTTCTGCTCTGTCAAAGGAACACCTAGCTTATCGAAATACTCAAGAAGCTGAGGATCAGCTTCATCTAAACTATTCAAAGTTGGTTTCTTTTTAGGAGCAGAGTAATAACACATATCCTGGAAATTAATCGAAGGATACCTATTATCTGACCATTTAGGTTCTTCCAATTTCAAAAACTTTTCATAAGCTTTGAACCTAAACTCAAGCATCCAATCTGGTTCCTCTTTCAATTTCGAAATCAATCGAATCGTTTCTTCAGATAAACCTTTAGGGATCGTGAACGAATCGATATCTTCGACGAATCCGTACTTCTTATCGTAATCAAGATTCTGAAAATACTGTTGAAGCTTATCGGTGGAGCTAACGGTTGACGTCGTACCTGATTCAGCTCCGATGGGACGAGAATCGATTCCAACATCGGCTCTGATTTTGAAAAGTGGTCTCGTTGGATTTAGGGTTTTGGAAGATGGGAATTTGAAGGATTCGGGTTTTGGGTGAAACCCTTTTGGTGATTTTGAGGAATCGGAAGTGGGTTGTGGAGAGAAGCCGGAGATACCGTTTGCGAGAAGAGACGCCATTGATGATGATGTTGTGGCTCTAAGGAGATGTAGAAGAAGATTGTTTTTGGTGTTAGAAAAGAAAAACAAAATGAGAGATGAAGAAAATGTTAATATTTATTGAATTAGTTTTGTGTATTTTAAAATGATTAATTTTCGTGGCCGTAGATTGATGATAGTCTCGTGTCCACCACGGGACCTTTTTATCTTGGATTTTCACTTTTCAGCTCAATTATTATTGACCACATACGTTTTGCACTAACTAATTAAAAAAATTATATAAAACAGTTTATCTCTTCTTTATTTTTGTTAAGTACATATATTTTATTATCCGATTTACGGTCTGGTTTCAGTTCGTTTTGTTGGTTTTTTTAGTTTTGACTTTTGATGTTTCAAAACCAAATATAATTTAGATTTGATTTCGGTTTAATGAAATTGTGGATTATTTTTCTCTTTTTAGAAAAAAGCAAAGTAAAAAAATAAAAGAATAGATAACAATTTATTTAATTTAAAAAGTTTTCAAATTTTGGTTTATACATTTCGGTTTAGTTTGGTACACCAAGATCAGTTTTGATTCAACTTCAGTTTTAATTTTATTTTTGTTTCTGAAACCAGTAGATTTATGCAGTAAAATTTTGCTCGATGCCTCGATTTTGATTTAAATATTTGGTTTGATATGTTTTTTTTCCAGTTATAGTTTTTTTACCATGAAATCGTTTTATTTTCTAATTACGAATTCTATGAAATTAGGGTTTAAAAAAACATAAGATAGGCCAACTTCAAAGTCCGTTTTTAAATGTTTCGGCCCAAATCTAGAACGCAGAACGAAAAAAAAAAAAAATTACGCCCAAGCAAGTCACGGCGATTCTCTCTATCGTCGTCATACAACTCTTTCCTCTTCCTCGCCTAAAGATGTCAGATGAGTTTTACGACCATGAGTTGTCTATGTCTAAAATAAAATAGTCTGCTTATAGTTAAGCCCAAAATAAAAACGAACAATATGGGCTTAAAACCATTTTTCGTCCGCAAATAAACGGAGTGGACTCATTTAGACTGGGCTGTCCAATAATCATATAAAAACTAGGTTTTTCTAAATTAATTCTTCTCATTTCTCATTTCAATCTAGATGGCTCGACTCCTCTCTCTCTCGGTCTGAGTCTCTGAGACGATCTCGGTCTCTCGCCCTCTCGGTCTCTCTCTCTCTCTCTCGGTCTCTTCTTTCTCTCAGTCTCTTCTCTCTCTCTGTGTCTGAGACCGATCTTGATCTGCTTCTCTCTCGATCTGCTTCGCTCAAAAGGTAAATATCTCATCGTCTCTCCATCGTTTCTTCTGAAGAAGGCTTCTGAGTTTGGGTGGGTTTCTTCCTCTTCTTCGTTCTGCTTTATTCTTATACTCATTTTGATTTACCTGTCAGATTTTGTTTCCTGAGTTTTTGCTGGGCTTCTGTGTCTCTCGGAGAGAAATCTAAATCAGTCGGCGAAACTACGGTACTGATCTCACTCTCTCTATCTCTCTCTCTTTTGTTGCTGTGCGTTTATGGGTCTTTAGGATAGTGTCCATACATGTCTAACTCCTGGGTGTATTCTCCATCGCCATATGATTCTTCAGGAGAAGACGAGTAAGGCTTTAACTCCTGGGTATATTCTCCATCGCCATATGTCTATATATATATATAGATTGTTTCTTCTAGCTAGTGTATTCATACGCTGAATATCTACAGACTCTATGTTTGGTGTTTCTCTATTGTGTCTCTCCCTGAGTAGTATTTCAACTTTCTTATTTTAACTCTAATGGACTCATAGCCTGCACACATTGCATTCATATCCTGTTGTTGTCTGAGTTTAGCTATGGGAATATTGGTAGGATGTATGAGCGCTTTCTTATTGTTTACTGGAAATATGATACTATGATGGACTTGATCTGTGTTCAATAGATTCGAAATGGTAATGCTTTTTCCTTGGAACTTTGATGTGTATTCTCTAATAACTTGGATTCTTGCTTTGTGTCTAAATTTTATGTCATAGCCTCTCTCTTTTTGGAGCTAAATCCTTGCTTCTTGTGTAGCTCTCCGTTTATTTTAATCTAACTGCTGTGCTTTTTGTAACATTTAGGTCTGGGATTATTATGCTTTCTTGGGGGGAAAAGTGTTTTTGCATTGTAGTTTAGACAGGGTCTTCTTCCGCATCTGGAGCCTGATTTTATTTACTATTGTTTATTCGTTGTTGTCTTGCCAATGATTTTACTTATAGATTAGGTTAAACATCGAGTGTTAACTGTGTTTGTGGATTGTGTATTGCTGCTTTCTTGTTCGAGCTTTTAGTTTAAGTTTTTTACTTTGGCTTAAAGTCAGTTTTCTTTAGACAATAGTTTAAGTTTATAACTTTGGGTTTTGAATAGTTTATTTATGTTTGTGACATTGTGGTGCAGATGATGGAATGATAAAGTAAAAGGTCTGAGCAAGTTATGAGTAAAATGTGTGGCTTGTTGTGTTTATTTATGTTTGTGACATTTGTAGGCTTGCTGTGTTTCTTTGGTTTTATTAGCTAGGCTTGCTGTAGTTTACTGAACTTTATAACTTGGTTTTGTATAGTAAGAAGAGGAGACATTGTTCTTGGTTCTATGTTAATACAAGATACGTCCATCATTTCTTCATTTAGAAACAGGATTGAATACGTCCATCATTTCTTCATTGTTCTTGATTAGTATTAAGTTTTTTATGTTTTTCTTTTCTCATTCTCAGCATCTCTTCCATCATAAACTTATAAACACTTATGTATTACAAACACTTGATTAGTATGAAGTTTTTTTTTATAAAAAATAATTGTGCTTATGAATTATATTGGACCCCATGGACAGTCCATTTGGTCATGGGTCAATTTGGTTTTGCTCCCATTTGGACATGAGCTAATTTGGGTCATGACCATCAATGTCCAGCAAATGAAAATGTCCATTTGGACAAGCCCATTTGGACGTGGACAGACCAATTGACACCCCTAGCCTCGCCGGCGAAATCTTGTCGACTGTTAAGTCTTTTCCTTAGGCGATCTCATCTGAGAAGTAATTGGCATCTGTGATGGGAATTTCACCGTTTTTTCTTTCCAACTCCGTTTGTTTAGAAAAAAAAAATCGATAAGGACAAGTTTTTTTCCCTGAGAATCGTCATTGTTTAACCTCTCTTCCGCTCTTAAAGTGATAAACAAACTCTAATAGGCTAAATTTCAACTGTGATTTCGCAACATGTAAGTAAGTATTAAGCTTTCTAAAGAATAGAGAGAGAGAGAGAGAGAGAGAGAGAGAGAGAGAGAGAGAGAGAGTTGAAAAAGACGAATCTTGTTCCAATTTAAGTACCAATTTGTGGCATTTGTTGATCTTCTAGTTCCTCTCTTAAAGTTACATTGTTGTTCATGATGTTGTCTTTACGGTTCTTTTCTTTGTACTTGTGATAGATCTTTAAGGTTTTTTGAAGATGGATATAATCTCACAGTTGCAAGAACAAGTGAATTCGATTGCTGCTATCACTTTCAATGCGTTTGGGACACTCCAAAGGGATGCGCCTCCTGTTCAGCTTTCACCTAATTATCCTGAACCACCCGCTACAACTACGGCTACTGATGATGCTACCCCTTTTCCTGAGCAACCTAAGCAGCTCAGTGCCGGTTTAGTTAAGGCTGCTAAACAGTTTGATGCTTTGGTTGCTGCACTTCCCTTGTCAGAAGGAGGTGAAGAAGCTCAGCTCAAAAGAATCGCACAACTCCAGGTAAACAAGTCGCATTAATATTTCTATTTCTTGAATCCAGTCCTTCTAGTTCTATTCATCTAAAGGCTTTGCCTCTTTTTCTTCTCTGTTGTTTTTTTCTTTCAGGTGGAAAACGATCTTATTGGTCAAGAACTCCAAAAGCAACTAGAGGCTGCAGGTAAATCTTCCTGGCCAACTCTGCTCTTAAAATCCCACTTTAGCGTATTTAGATCCATTATGCGATTAACGACTTCTATCCTGTTCAATGAGTATACTTTCTTGCAAATGTTTCTGGCATTGCGCTGGTCTATAGTGATGTAACATTTTGTTTACAGAGAAGGAGCTTAAGCAAGTCCAAGAGCTATTTGGACAAGCTGCAGACAATTGCCTGAACATGAAGAAGCCGGAATGAAATGCTCTACCTTGTGTCAAGTTGATTCAAAAACTATATGATTAGATTCAGCAACAGTTATCTTTTAGTTAGCAGAAGCAATTACAAGAATGTTAGTTAGCTCACAACAACAAAACCATTATTATAACCTTACACTTCTGTTGTCTTGTCTGTTACAATCTTAAAGAATCCACCTTATCATTCTAACAATTATAGGGCCATGAATTGACCCACCCTGTGGATCCTCCGTTCAGGGTTTGTCAGATTATTATGATCTCCAGAATCGTTACTGTCACATTCAATCCAAGTTACCGAAAAAGATATGACCCAGTCAGGATCCAAAACCGGAACTTAAATGGACTCAAGCATGTGCACAGAACAACGGTTTAGCAACCGTGCAGATCTTAGTAGTCCGACCAGTCTGGTGCAACAGTAGAGTCAAGGTTTAATCCCGTGGCTGCAAATTACTCAGCCGGTTAGCCCTAGCTCCTAATCCCTTCCCTCTCACCTGTCAAGACTTGTGCAGAGTCCAACAATCTTTTGTCTGCATCTTACTAGGAGCTTTAGGATGACAAGAAAACTTTAGCCAGTCATGTGAGAATGAAATCTGAGATCTTATGTACAAAATCACAACAAATGGTGTTCAAACCAACCCATTTTTCCCTACTTTGTTGGGAAACCAATCAATTTCTTTTTCAGTTTCTTCTTTTTGGGTGCTTGAGAATATACTATCTGGCTTTCTTCGATGATGTGTTGTACATCTACATCATCTTTTGGGATTTTTGATACCAATTCCTTGGCACCTTCCGAATCCCCTGCAGCTAGTAGAACTTGATACATCCTGCCAAACCATAAACCATAACAAATGAACTTTTACATGCAAAATCTCTCCATCTCTCAAAAAACAGAGGATCTGATCAACTGGATTCTTTTGAAACTAATGCAACCTTGTAAACAGAATTCTTAATCCCAACAACAACTTGGAACCAACTCTTTTTGTGCTAATGGGTAGTAAGTATATGAATTTCCCTGCATTTTAGAATTGCTATACAAATCTTCTACAGTTCATCGTCTTTTGTCCCCCTTAAAACCTTAGTTTCTGAGCAAAGAGATCACATACGAATTTAAACGTCTGTATTTTCAAAAGGAGAAAAAAACGAGTGGCTTGCCTTAGAAAGCTTAGGACGTTGCAAGGAAGTGCTGCAGATTGGTACTCTTTCCACACCAACAGACCGTTCACCATGTCCTTGGCATTAACACAAGCATGTAAGAGAAAATCTAGACATTTTCTTGAAGGAGTAAACTCAAGCTCTTCTTTCATAAATCTTAGCAAATCCATCCCTAGCTTCACTTCAGTTGGCTCTGTCTCTGCTATTGCCCAAAACACCTGATCCAAAACAGCAAATCACTGAAAGGCTTAAATTACTGAAGACTAATTCAGTAAAAGAGAATGTAGCTACTAGCTAAGACTCGAGCTTGATTGCTATTCTAACTAGATGTTCGTGCTTAGTGCTTTACTTCAAACTTCATCGGTAACCCAAAAATGTTTCCATAGAATTCTTAGAAGGAAGATCTCTTCATTGAGAGATCCTGCGATGATCCACGAACATGGAATGTGAAAATTGCACATAACTTGAGGCATCTCGAGGTTATCTTCGACGACTAAATAAACAAAGCTTCCAGAAACCAATGAGAGAAACAGAATCAAACCTCGTCGAAATGATTTTCCACAGGGATGTCTTTCTTGGACAGCCGGACCTTGTTCCGCTTCAGCAAGTCAAAAATATTGCTATACAAAAAAAATAGGAAAGCAAATCAAGAATATAGCTGTATCACAAAATAGCAACTTAAGAATTCAACAATGGGGTAAACAAGAACTAATTCTAGAGCATGGGTGATTTACTGTACCTCGACTTTCTATTGCGGACAGCGAACAAGATCATTCTGAAGAAACCATCTATCCAACTTTTATCATCTTGTAGGTCATCAGCAAGTTGAATCAGCGTACTTAACTCTCCCTTTGAATCTGAGTATTCCTACAGAGATAATCATATCACTGATTATCAATCAGTCAATATATGATATAAGAAAATAGTGTGATTGAAAGTGTATACTTACTATAAGAGATATAATCGATTTTGGGTCTGTGTGGCATTCGGCTTTCCTCATTTCTTCATATATACTTAAAGCATCTGCCCATTTTCCACGTGATGCAAGTGCCGAGATAAGTACACTTTTCAGCTCATTTTGGTTTATAGCTGGAACATCTGGTCCTATGAGCACCTATGGTAGAATAAAAATTTGAGCTCTTACTCTGATTACCTAAATATATTCCACTTTCGAGATCTTACAAAAAGAGAAACAGTATGCATGCCTACCTCTTTTGCCTTCTCAAACTGCCCAGATGCTGCATATGCATCTATCAGGGACATGTAAATTCGCTTAGTAGCTTGAACTCCTGCTTGCTTCATCTCCTCGTAGTACTTATACAAAGCACAAACATATTTCTCACTCACAAGACACAAATAAAGATGTAGTGGCGTTTACACACAAAGAAAGATGTAGTAGCGTTTACACACTCTTAAGTTAAGAAGAACAAGTAGACAAAAGATTCGGAGAACAGTATAGTCTGAATTTTTACCTTAGTAATGGCGTCCTCCCGGTTACAGTTGTTTATTAGATAACCAAAAGTTATGGAATCAGGTTTAACGCCAGCTTCCTTCATTTGCTTGACAATCATTAACGCGCTACTCACATTTTTCTTCAAAAACATACAAAAACCATCAGCTCAAAACGATTTAAGAGACGTTTGGAGCTCACAGAAACATGGACAATCTATCAGATCAGAATTTGCAAACATGAAATGGGAGCTTACGATAGTACCTCCCGAAAATATCCAGCCAATATACAGTTGAACATGCTAGAGTTTGGTTCCAAATTGAAGTTCTTTAAATTACCAAGCATATTATTTGCACCTTCAAACTGCACATATACCCAAAAGATTTAGAGCAAAATTTTGTGTTTAGAGAAACAAGCGAAGCAGCAGCTGTAAGAAACAGCACAGACATGTCCTCATTTGAAATATAGGGTTTGAGGATATACTGAAGGTAAAATAGTAGAAAGGAAGTTACATCTTTGATTCTTGTGCACAAACGTATAATGCTCCGGAAGTTCTCAGTATTTGGTTTCACACTCTTTGTGCACATAATTGAATGGATTCTTCGCACCTGAAACAGTAAGAGTATGAGGAAACACCGTTTCATATATGAGCAGAGTTCAATTTTAAGTTGGCTGGATATAGATTCAAGCTAAATAAGAATGTGTACCAAATCAAACTCAAGAACTTCATCAATGGCATGCAGCAATGAATGTAGGATATCTGCAGATATTATCAGACCTGCTTCACCCATTTTTTCAACTACATCAAGAGCAGTGACTACCTACAGCACGAGAGAATAATCATTAGAGAGAGCACCCGGAATAAAGCCAAATTATTATTAAATAAGCATAACAAACACCTCATTCGAGTCACAGCTATACTTAACAAGCTTCTCGTATGATGTAGATGAAGGCATAATATCGAGTTCTTCATGCATCTTGTTGAACTTCAAGATGGTATCCTCAACCTTTAATTGTATAACATCAGTGAAAACATGGACAACTAGGAGGCATCGGTTATCTAAACAAAGAAAATTTTCCAGTAATATTCATGAGAAGTCCTTACCGTAGGATTTGGGGTGCAAGTAGAATAGATAGAGATGAGATCTGAAACGTTCTTCACTCCTTCATCTGCGCATGTTAATGAAAAACATATTCCACATGCTATGCCAATGATTTTCTAGACGCATAAAGAGAATTCCTTGGTTTATGTCAAATGCACCCTTACCACTTTCTCTTAGCTCCCAAAGGAACTTCCTCGCAACAGAATCCAATGAAAACCTCCCAAGGTATTCAAATATGTTTGCCAATAGGTCCGATGAATGAACTTTTGTTATGTCAACAATCTCTAACAGGCTCTGAAGATGGTCCTTTTGGTCTTTCTTACATAGTGCAAGCAAATAATTTTCTGTTGTTTAAGGATCAAAAAGGTTAAAAAGGTTAAATTTTTCTGAGTAGGAAAGAGCCACAAAACACCAGAGTTCTCAAAACTGAATATTGCTTACCTTGTAAGATCGATAAGCCTTCCTCATTCTTACCATCAACTGTACCGCAAAGTTCCTCAATCTTCTCTCCATCGCCAAGTTGAATCCAAAGAAGCATTTCATAGTAACCAAGCCTCTCAACCGTACCGGGACTGGCCTCACTAACAACATCCTTAAAACTATGAAATTCCTCTACCATATCCATATCAATTAAGTAACTAAGAAGAGGACCGTAAACTCTTTCGTCAATCAAGAATCCGCGATCCCTCATGGATTTCAAAAGCTCAAAAGCCTTCTCAATATGGTCAAGAGCATAATTTAGATCATTGCTTTTCTCTGCGTGCTCTAAGTAAACCCCAATCATCGCATTGTATTCAGTTGCACTCATTTCATTCGCCACTCTATCGAAAGCATCAAACGTAGCCTCGGTGCCTAATTTCTCAGTAGAGTCTCTAAATATCTTTGCGAAACGCCGTGACAGACCATCCTTCTTGTAAACACGTTTCTCCTTCCTTTCACGGGACAACTCTTTCGATCTCAACGAAATATCAAAAGGGATCTTAGTGGTAAAACTTGGTATCTTCAATGATGAGTTCTTCTCCGAAGTGGTTACTGAAATGTGATTGAACTATGAATGAATGAGAGTTCTTTGAGGAAGAAACTTACTTAAAGAGACAAAATTGAGAACACAAACCATGTAACAAATTCGATACTCGATCATGTAATGGTGCTTCCTCAAGATCTACAACATTTGCACAAAATCAATCGAATTCTAGACATTACCCAGATAATAAACAAAACTATCAAATTTACAATGAATTCAATCTCAAGATCATAAATTTTGAAAATTTTCCAATCGAGAGGGGGAAATTGAAACAAGGGTTCAATCTGAAAAAAATCCCAATTACCAGAGGAAGAGTTTTTGGAATTGAGAAGCTCTTTGACAGCTTGAGAAGTTCCGGCGATGTCTTTGTTGCCGGAAGCAATTGGAGATTCGCCGGTGTTTCTAATACGGGATTTGAAGACTGAGCTTAATAAGCTTTTGTTAGCCTTTGAGACAACCATGTTCGAATTCAAGCGAGATCGAGAAGAAGAAGAGAATGTGAAAGATTTTATTATAAACGTCAACAAAACCCCTCAGGGTTTTTCATCAGCAATTTTTAAACCTTAGGGGTGATAATTTAATTAATCAAATAGATCAGGGGTAACCAAGTAAATTAACAAGATTAGTTGAAGAAGAAGAATTGTCAAAATTTGATTTTTTCTCGTTTTGGGATTTTATCTTACTGTTGCTTGCTGGATTCAATTGAAAGATTATAAATTTTATGACACCAATTCAAAGCTTCTCTTTTTCTCATACACGGCAACTTCTTCTTCTTCTATCGTCAATCGTCGAATCTGAGTCGATTTGCCTCTCTTCCGTTTTAGCTTCTACGGTGGGCATGGCGGCTCCAGGATCGGTTCAGAAAGGAGATGAGGAGTGGCGTGCGGTTCTTTCTCCTGAGCAGTTTAGGATTCTTCGTCAAAAGGGCACTGAGTAATGTTTTATCACCTTTCGTTAGCAATTTTTATGGTTCAGTTTTGCTTAAAAGTTGAGCAAAGTTGGGAATTTTGGGAACTATTATTATCTTCGGTTAGGCATCCTGGTTTTAGAAAATCTTATATAATTTGTGATTCTCGAGTTAAAGGTTTCAACTTTTTTTTTGGCAATTGTTGAAACATTTCTTCTTCTGGTTTCAAGTCTACTACTTCATGATGGGTGTGGCTGAATCAAGTTTCAAACGTTAGTATATTACACTGATTTAAGATTATATTCTTGATGAGCAATATGTTAAAGATTATATTTTCTATATGTGCTTCAATCATAGGATACATAGAAATTTTCTGCTATAGATGTTGAACAGTTAGGTTCATACTCAATTCTTTTGTGATTGGAATTAGTAGCTTCAATGAAAGGTTTATAGTTCTTCAGGGATACCATCTTTTATTACTCTTAAACTCCAAATGAGAGCTTATGCTGAGTCTCTTTTACCCTGAAATGTGTATGACATACGAGAGCTCGACTTTAGAAAACTTTGTTGCTTAGTTTTATCAGTTCCTTTAGAGCCTTTACTATTAGGTCCTGTCTGAGAATGTATTGCTATATTTAAATGACCATGAACATGTCTGCTTCGTCTTTGGGGTTTCGGTCTTTCTAGTATTTGAGTATCATATTCAGTAGAGAATTGATGGTTATATAATCCTTTTGTTCTTGTGGGTTTGTGTTTTGGTAATTTCAGACATCCAGGCACAGGAGAATACGATAATTTCGACAAAGAAGGAATTTACGGTTGTGTAGGATGCAAAGCTCCTCTTTATAAGTCCACCACAAAGTTCAACGCTGGTTGTGGCTGGCCTGCTTTCTTTGATGGAATCCCCGGTGCCATAACCCGAACTGTAAAAAAAAACTCTCAGAACACATACACTTTTCATCAAATTGATAACAAATATGAACTCTCTTTTTGTTTTGCTCACATTCTTGATTTACATTATTGTTTCAGTCAGACCCAGATGGGATAAGAACAGAGATCAACTGTGCAACATGTGGTGGACATCTTGGTCATGTTTTCAAAGGAGAAGGTTTCGCTACTCCAACCGATGAGCGTCATTGCGTGAACAGCGTTTCGCTTAAGTTCACACCCGCGAAGTCTTCCTTGTAGATCTTGGCAGAACAAGATTATTGTTCTTTCTCTGGATTTTCACTTGAGTGAGTGTGAGACAAAACAGAATAAGAATCTTATAGGTGTGTGTGTCCTATAATCGATACTTTTTTTTTTCATTATTATTAAATTCTTCACCTCAAGCATTTTGACAACAACTGTAATCTAATGTGATTTGTAAGTTGTAACTGAATAAAACGTACTCATGTAATACAAAATCTGATATGTTACACATGTCTAAAACTCTACTGACACGTGCATGATTCATTAACCTTAGTCCTACACCAGTCTATGTATCATAAAAGTTTATATGAATCTAGACGCAAAACTAGGAACCATACATCACTGAATATTTAGTACAAGATCACTGCAATGTTCTCAAGAACCTATACCTGATCATCAACAGACGCTTGCCTCTGTCGTAATTTCAGCTTCTGGTTATTTTCCTCCACCGCCGTAGCATCCGAGGTAGTCATGACGGCTCCTGGTTCGTTGGTAAAAAAAACAGAGGAGGAGTGGCGTACGGTTCTTTCTCCTGAGCAGTTTAGGATTCTCCGTCAGAAAGGCACTGAGTAAGGCTTTGTTTTCTTTAAAAAATTTGGGGGTTTACGGTTGCATAGTTAGCATGATTTGATTTGTGATCTCGAGTTAAAAAATATGAATGTCTTGTTGTTGTTTTTTTTCTTCATATTTTTCGAGATTGGATTCAGATGATTGTTGATCGTTGATATGTTCAATATGTTAATTACCTTTTAAGAGTTTAAGAGGATAAGCTTATAAATTAGGCTGCAAGCAATCATAGAGTGAATCTTGAAGAAATCAAACAAAATTAGGGAAATTGGACCTGGTATTTAGATGCACATTGAACAAGTTTAGTTGCTTCTTGCTTTTGGTCTTTGTTTTGATTGTTTCAAACGCGGTTTCTGCGAGCCGTTTGCGTTTGGAGTTTATGTTTTCCGTTAACAAAGCATTTTTGCTTAAAATGCTTTAAAATTGTTGATGCATATAGAAAAAGAACACTAACGCAATCGCAAACAAACAGTAACGATCGAAGTCGTTTAATTGGTTATCTCAGTTACTATAGAACTCTGTTTTTTAGATTCATCCAAGTATAGATTGCTCCTTCTTTCTTTCGATTATTGTGGTATTTTGTTTTTTCTTAACATATTCTTCCATTTATTACTTTGCAAGATAGTCTACAAATGCATATTACAAAGTCAACTAAATGTTATTTTCGGTTTTCGATTACTTTGTGAAAATATTTCAGAACGCCAGGAACTGGAGAATATGACAAGTTCTTCGAGGAAGGAATCTTCTGCTGCGTCGGATGCAAAACTCCTCTTTATAAGTCCACCGCAAAGTTCAATGTTGGATGCGGCTGGCCAGCTTTCTTTGAAGGACTCCCCGGTGCCATAAACCGAACTGTAAAGATTCTCTTTTGTATATTTTTGGTTTAATCTCATGAATACTGATAACTAAAAACTCTTTTTGCTTGATTTGATTCTACATTTGCCAGCCTGATCCAGATGGGAGAAGAACTGAGATCACTTGCGCCGCGTGCGATGGACATTTAGGTCATGTTCACAAAGGAGAAGGTTATGGTACTCCAACCGATGAACGCCATTGCGTTAACAGCGTTTCGATCAAATTTAACCCGGCCAAATCTTCCTCTGACATCTGAGGACTGGTTGATCGTACAATATCTTCAAATCAGGTTGTGTTGTTCAATTCTCTGGTAAAATCATCATCCTGTTATATATGCACTTTGTGTTTTAGATTTTATAAATATCAATGCAACAGAAAATAAGAATCATGAGATGTTGGATAATTTATCTTAATATTGTATCGTAGATTTTATTATCTAAGGATCATTAGTGTTTCTTAAAACATGTTTGTTTAGAGAATCTATCCTATATCCTGGTTATCACGATATTCTATAATTTTCTATGTTATATGTATAATATTGTATCGTAGATTCTATGATGATCATGATGATGATGGTATAAAGACAATGCTGATATGATGGTATGATGATAATGATGATGTTAGTATGATAATTTGATGGGGTAATGATTAACCCATGAAACTATTACAATCCGACACATGACCCATCAACCCCAAAAAACTATTAAGCCTAATTCCCTCCACTAAAAAAGTTCCCATTAACGAAAACTTTATGTTTTTGGGTTGCTTAATATCTTTGCATGTCTTTTCTCCAAAAGTGGAAGCACGGCTCTGTCACTACGTTGCGCATGTCCATACTCCATACTACTCTCTTGACACAGACCGTTACAATCTGCTTTTATGACAAAGAAGATAAGAATTCGTGTCTAATTATTAAAGAGTTAATTAAAAATAAGGCATTTGTCTTAGAATTCTCCAATTGTTAAAAGACTGTTCTGCTCTTCAAACGCTGACGTCACCATCTTCTCTCTGCTTGATAAAATATCAATTTTATATTATGTATGGTTACTGTGTGAGAAATCCTTCATTGTTCATCAGACCGTCTTTGTCAATCGGTGGCTCTGAAATTGTTTCATTCTCCTCTTTCATTATTCAGTAAGTAGATTAAACCTTGCGAAGGTGAAGACCAGGAGTAAAAGACGTCTCGAAGGTGGTGATGCATGCGCTCTGACATTTGAGAATTCTAGAAAAAACCGTCGAGCTGTGGCTGAAATTAAATCAGCGGCGGCGGTAAGGGGGAATTTGCGCAAGCCGAATCCACTGCCTATTTCTCAGGCACGCTGGAACCGCAGCCGTAAGAGGCGTGGATGCTCGGAAAATCAGATTGTCCGGCGATCTCGACGCTGCATCCAAATTTCAAATGGAAGTTAAATTTATGTATTGTGCTCTAAAAATGACAATCGTCTTCTGTTACTTCTTTAGACTCTGTGAATTTTGATGTTAAAGACTGGGTTTGTATAAGCTCCATCGAAATTGGTGAAATCTCTTGGTTGGTTATATTTTTTGTTGTGTTTCTGATTTTGCTCATCGTAAAACTAATAGAATCTCTCGTGACTGAACTGATTATTCAGATTTTGGTTAGAAAAAATTTAGATGGAGACTAGGCAGGTTATGACATTTGAAGAGATCTCTCTACATTTGAAGGGATCTCTACTAAAGTAATTAAAATATTGTGTTCGAGTTTTTTATTTACGATCTACTAGGTTTACTTTTTTCTTTAAGATTTTTTTTTTTATGAAATATCTATTGTATATTAATCGGTTTGAGTTTAGGATTTAACGTTCTCTCGTTTATTCTTTTATCTCATACATGTTTTGGTTAAATCTATGATTTGAGAGTTTGATAAAATCATACAGCTTCCTTAAGACTGTCGTGATGATATAGTTAACTAGATGTTGATGAGCCACTCGTAATTAACTCTCTTTGTAGTTCAGACTAATGGTTGATAAATGGTATCTACCAGTTACAAAAGAAATAATCATCATTTATGATGTACATATATCTATGAATTAGAGTGGACAAAACACAAGTGGAGAAAATACATGTTGTTACTCTTTTATTGAAAAAAATATCTATAAATTATAGTGAACAAAAATATTGATCGTGCACAAAACAAAATATTTGTAATTTACTGTAGAGAAAACAGTTTTTGTGTTATGTGTTTTCTTTAAAATAACACATAAACAATGTTTGAATTTCCATTTACTATATATTAGGGTTTAATTTTTTTCCTTTAAATATTTTTTTTGAATGATTGATTAAATATTCATCCGTCTTTAACTAAAATCTAACATTTTTTCGTTTAAACTATCTAACATCTCGTAAGGTAGTTAAATCATTGTGTTTAGGTTCCCCATTTACGAACTACTAGGGTTTAGTTTTTTTCTTTTAAATCTTTTTTTTTTGAATGGTCGATTAAATATTCATCCGTCTTTGACTAGGCTTTAACGTTTTTTCGTTTAAACTATCTAACATCTCGTAAGGTAGTTACATCATTGTGTTTGGGTTCCCCATTTACGAACTATTAGGGTTTAGTTTTCCTCTTTTAGATATTCTTTATGAACTGTCTGTTGTAAATAAATCAGTTTGGGTTCACTCGTTCTTGACTAGGGTTTAACATTTTCTCGTTTAGACTATTAGCATCTCGTAAACTATTTAAAATATTGTGTTTCTGTTTCTCATTTACAGTTTAGGTTTTAGTTTTCCCATTTTAGATGTATTATAGATTACTCATTGTCCATTAGTAGTTTGGGGTCACCAGTCTTTGATTAGGATTTAACGTTCTTTCGTTTACACTTTTATTATATCGTAAAATAGTTAAAACATTATGTTTGGGTTCCCTACTTACGATTTACTAGGGTTTAGTTTTTCTCTTTTAGATCTTCTTTATGAATGGCCTATTGTATATTAATCGATTTGGATTTAACATTATTTGACTAGGTTTTAGCAATTTCGCTGAAATTTTTTCTCATAAAGTAGTTAAAATATTATGTATGGATTCTTTATTTACGATCTATTACGGTTTAGTTTTTTAAAATCTTTTTTACGAATGATCTACTATATATTAATCGCTTAAAAAGTTACCGTTTTTTCGTTTAAACTTTTATTTCGTAAAATAGTTAAAATGTTGATTTCTTGTTTACGATTTATTAGAATTAAATATTTTTTGTTTTAATCTATTTATAAATAATCTACTGTATATTAGTCAGTGTGAATTTATACACACTTAACTTGGATTTACCGTTTTCTCGTTTAAACTATTATCATTTTCTCGCTTTTTTAATGTCGTTTATATTACTCATTTTATATCTTGTCCATGATCGATTGTAGCCAAATCATTGTATGATGTCATCACCCCACTTGTTCCAGCAGCTGCTCAGATTCCCGCTCATTTTAGAAGGGCAATATCGTCCGATATTTTTGATTTTTGTTCTACAGTTCATTTATACGGTACAAAGTGCTTAATTCCGAAAGACTTTGTCAAATAATACTTATTTTGGCAATATTCCCATTATTAAAATAAAAAAAGATATTGTATTTCTGTTGAAAGTTAAACTTGATTTTGGGCTTATGATCTAATAATTATTTGCTAAGCCCAAAACCAAAACATACTACTAAGTTCTAGAAATTATCTAGAATCATTTTTCACTTCCTTAGAATAAAAATTTAGATATTTCTATAGAATTATCTAGATAATTAAAATAAAATAATCTAAATATTATGGTAGAAACCTCTAAATTTAGGATTAAAATATGTAAGATATTTAGTAAGAGGCTATAAATACCTCCATTTCTCTCCTCATTTGTAACTAAGTTTAGAAGATGTAAGTTGTTCTAAGTGACCATCTAAGAAATAAAAAAACTTTGTTCTTCCTAATTCTCTTTTGTCTCCTAAATTCTTAAACACTTTCTCCATCACTCTCTTATAAAAGTTTTCATTCCAACAAAGTGGTATCAGAGCTAGAAAATTCTCTTAAAGATGGCAAGTAGTGGTGTTCCCTTCCAAGTCCAAATGCTTACAAAGAGCAACTATGACAATTGGAGTCTAAGGATGGCGGCTATCGTAAGAGCACATGATGTGTGGGAGATAGTCGAGAAAGGCTTCATTGAACCAGAGAATGATGGTGGTTTATCTCAAACTCAAAATGATAGTTTAAGAGACTCAAGGAAGAGAGACAAGAAGGCTCGCTGTCTAATCTATCAAGAATTAGATGAAGATACGTTCGAGAAGGTCGCGGGAGCAAAGTCAGCCAAAGAAGCATGGGAGAAGCTTCGTACCTCTTACAAATGAGCGGAGGAAGTTAAGAAGGTACGTCTTCAAACTCTAAGAGGAGAATTTGAAGCGTTGCAAATAAAGGAAGGTGAACTCATCTCTGATTATTTCTCAAGAGTCTTGACGGTTACTAATAACCTTAAAAGAAATGGTGAGAAGTTAGATGAGGTTAGAATCATGGAGAAAGTTCTTAGATCATTGGATCCAAAATTCGAGCATATTGTCACTGTGATTGAAGAGACAAAAGACTTGGAGACCATGACGATGGAGCAACTTCTTGGTTCACTACAAGCCTATGAAGAAAAGAAGAAGAAGAAGGAAGACATTGCAGAACAAGTACTCAAGCTGCGGATTGAAACTAAAGAAGAAAGTAGCCAAAGTCATTAAAGACGTGGTGGCAATCAATTCCGAGGAAGAGGTCGTGGTTATGTACATGGACGTGGTTGTAGGCCCTATGAAGACCATACTAACCAAAGAGGAGAAAGCTAATCAAGAGGTCGTGGAACAGGAAGTTCAAAATCAAAGTACGATAAGTCAAACGTTAAATGCTACAGTTGTGGAAAATTTGGACATTATGCTTTCAAGTGTAGAACTCCGAACAACAATAGAGTTGAAAGAAGTCTAACTACGTTGAAGAAATGAGCAAAAAAGATGATATGCTATTGATGGCCTACAAGAAGGATGAACTAGAGGAAGTTCACAAGTGGTACCTCAATAGTGGTGCAAGCAATCATATGTGCAGTAAAAGAAACATGTTTGTGGAGCTTGATGAATCAATGAAAGCAAACGTGGCTTTAGGAGATGAATTGAAAATGAAGGTGAAAGGTAAAGAAAATATTCTCATCTGATTGAAGAATGGAAATCATCAATTCATTTC
This sequence comes from Turritis glabra, assembly GCA_900406565.1. Taxonomy (NCBI): domain Eukaryota; kingdom Viridiplantae; phylum Streptophyta; class Magnoliopsida; order Brassicales; family Brassicaceae; genus Turritis; species Turritis glabra. Next base: position 2,399,682 of record OVBN01000243.1, on the reverse strand, counting down.
CAATGTCTACTATATTCCAAGCATGAAGACCAACATATTGAGCCTAGAAAAAATCTTAGAGAAATGTTATGATATTCGATTAAAAGATAATAACTTTTCTATAAGAGATCATGAAGACAACCTCATCACTAAGGTGTCGATGACAAGGAATAGAATGTTTGTCCTAAACATTAAGAATGACATCACACAATGTCTCAAGGTATGTTACAAGGAGGAGTCTTGGCTCTGGCATCTTCAGTTCGGACATCTTAACTTATGAGGCTTAGAGCTACTCTCCAATAAAGAAATGGTGAGAGGACTGTCTTGCATCAATCATCCAAATCAAGTCTGTGAAGGGTGCTTACTTGGAAAACAATTCAAAATGAGCTTTCCAAAGGAGCCGGAGACAAGAGCACGAAAACCATTATAACTCATACATACAGATGTATGTGGCCCGATCAAACCAAGTTCACTCGGTAAGAGTAACTATTTCCTTCTCTTTATTGATGATTTCTCAAGAAAAACATGAGTTTACTTTTTGAAAGAAAAATCAGAAGTATTTAAAAACTTCAAAAAGTTCAAAGCTCATGTTGAGAAGGAAAGTGGCCTTATGATCAAAGCCATGAGATCTGATCGTGGAGGAGAGTTCATGTGCAAAGAGTTTCTCAAGTATTGTGAAGACAACATCATTAGAAGAAAATCGACGGTGCCTAGATCCCCTCAACAAAATAGAGTAGCGAAAATGAAGAATAGGACAATCCTTGAGATGGCAAGAAGCATGCTCAAAAGTAAGAATCTACCAAATAAGTTTTGGGCAGAAGCAGTTGTGTGTGCGGTTTATCTATCAAACCAATCTCCAACAAAAAGTGTTTTGGAAAAAAACCACAAGAAACATGGAGTGGAAGGAAGTCTGGGGTCTCACATCTAAAAGTCTTTGGAAGTCTTGCTCATGCTCATGTTCCAGACGAGAAGCGGAGCAAGATAGATGATAAAAGCGAGAAGTACATCTTCATTGGGTATGATGCCAACTCCAAAAGGTACAAACTCTACAATCCTCAAACAAAGAAGACAATCCTCAGTCGGAATGTCATCTTTGATGAAGAAGTAGAATGGGACTGGAGATCAAATGATGAAAATTATAACTTCTTTCCACATGTTGAAGAAGATGACTTGGAGCAACCAAGAGAAGAACCAGTTACCCCACCAACTTCACCAACACCAAGTTCTCAAGGAGATAAAAGCTCGAATGAAAGGACTCCACATTTTAGAAGTCTACAAGAGATCTATGAGGTAACTGAAAATCAAGATAATCTCACTCTATTTTGTCTATTTGCGAATTGCGAGCCCATGAACTTTCAAGAAGCTATGGAGAAGAAGGCATGGAGAAATGCAATGGATGAAGAAATCAAGGCAATACAGAAGAATGAGACATGGGAATTAGCTTCACTTCTTAATGGGCATAAGGCAATTGGTGTGAAGTGGGTGTACAAAACGAAGAACTCTAAAGGAGAAGTTGAAAGATACAAAGCAAGATTGGTGGCGAAAGGCTATATTCAAAGAGCTGGAATCGACTATGATGAGGTATTTACTCTTGTTGCTCGTCTTGAAACTGTTAGACTAATCATTTCATTGGCAGCACAAAAGAATTGGAAGATACATCTAATGGATGTCAAATCAGCCTTCTTAAATGGAGATCTTGAGGAAGAAGTTTACATTGAGCAACCACAAACCTACATAATCAAAGGAGAAGAAGATAAAGTCTTACGGTTGAAGAAAACACTTTATGGGCTAAAACAAGCACTGAGAGCATGGAACACTCGGATTGATAAGTATTTCAAGGAGAAGAACTTCATCAATTGTCCATATGAGTATGCACTCTATATCAAAACTCAAAACAATGATATACTGATTGCATGCTTGTATGTAGATGACTTGATATTCACAGGCAACAATCCAAGTATGTTCGAAAATTTCAAGATGGAGATGACGAAAGAGTTCGAGATGACCGATACTGGATTGATGTCTTACTACCTTGGAATTGAAGTAAAGCAAGAAAAAAATAGAATTTTCATCACTCAAGAAGGCTATGCTAAAGAGGTCCTTAAGAAGTTCAAGATGGATGACTCTAATCCAGTTTGCACGCCAATGGAATGTGGAGCCAAGCTACCAAAGTAAGAAGAAGGAGAAAGTGTGGATCCAACACTCTTTAAGAGCTTGGTTGGAAGCTTACGTTTTCTAACATGTACAAGACCAGACATCCTATATGCAGTTGAAGTTGTGAGTCGATACATGGAGCATCCAACAACAACTCATTTCAAGGCAGCCAAGAGGATCCTTCGCTATATCAAAGGTACCATAAATTTTGGCCTCTATTACTTTATTTCTGATGATTACAAGCTTGTTGGATATAGCGATAGCGACTGGGGTGGAGACGTAGATGACCGGAAAAGCACAAGTGGATTTGTGTTTTTCATTGGAGAAACCGGTTTCACATGGATGTCAAAGAAGCAACCAATTGTCACATTTTCTACTTATGAAGCGGAGTATGTAGCAGCTACTTCATGTGTGTGCCATGCTATCTGGTTAAGGAACTTGTTAAAAGAGTTGAGTTTGCCACAAGAAGAGCCAATAAGAATCCTTGTGGACAACAAGTTAGCAATAGCATTGGCGAAGAATCCTGTCTTCCATGATCGAAGTAAGCATATTGATACTCGCTATCATTATATTAGAGAGTGTGTCACCAAGATGGATGTGCAGTTGGAGTATGTGAAAACAAAATATCAAGTAGCTGATATCTTTACCTAGCCACTCAAGCGGGAAGACTTTATCAAGATGAGGAGTTTGCTTGGAGTGACAAAATCAAGTTTATGAGGGGATGCTGAAAGTTAAACTTGATTTTGAACTTATGATCTAATAATTATTTGCTAAACCTAAAACCAAAACTTATTACTAAGTTCTAGAAATTATCTACAATCATCTTTCACCTTCTTAGAATAAAAATCTAGATATTTCCATAAATTTATCTAGATAATTAGAATAAAATAACCTAGATTTTTTTTTTGTCAACAAAATAATCTAGATATTATGGTAGAAACTTCTAAATTTAGGATTAAAATATATAAGATGTTTTGTAATATGAAGGTTATCAATACCTCCATCTTCCTCCTCGTTTGTAAGTATGTTTAGAAGTTGTGAATTGTTTTAAATTACCATCTAAAAAATATAAAAAAACTTTGTTCTTCCTAATTTTTTTTTTATTTTCTAAATTCTTAAACACTTTCTCCATCACTCTCTTCTAAAATTTTTTCATTCCAACAACTTCTATACCATAAATTAATGATAGCCCAAAAAGCCGGTTCAGCCATGTCTGGCTCGTGATGTCTAGTCATAAAATCCAGAACAGGATAGTTTGGTTTCAGATCCCAAATCTTAAAATTTTAGAATAATATCCCACTCGTACTAAAGCCTATCTCAATTGGAAATTTTTATTTTTTATATGAACCCAAATTTTAGAAGCAGAACCGGGATGGGATTAGGTGACAAATGATCAACTTTATTATCACGTGCATGATTCATTAACTTAATCACTCACCTGTCTAAAGATTCATACAGGTCATATGAATCTAGACGCAAAGCTAGAATCATACATCACTGAAACTTAGGTACAAATATAGATCACTGCAGTGATTCGAGGACCTACCTGATCATCATCAGACCATTTCCTTTCAGTTTCTCCGTGGTGGTCATGGCGGTGGTCAAAAATGACTTCGGCATTTGTTTTGTGTTTGGTGTTAACGTTTACGATTAACATAAGGGCAACTACAAACGCCGAGACCTACGTTTGTCTAGTTGGTTATCTCAGTTACTATATAACCCTTAGTTTTAATTAGGCTTGTCCAAGTATAGATTGCTTAGTCATCCTTTTCAATCGTTCGAGTATTTGAAATCTTGAATATAGAATCCTTACCTAATACTAAAAGATATATAAGCAAGTGCGAGTTATGATCTCAATTGTGGTTAATTTGTTGAATTAATGGGAAAGTTAATCATTTTTCAATTTTCTTGCGGTTTGCGTTTTTGTTGCCAAAATTATTTCAGAAAGCCAGGAACTGGAGAATATGACAAGTTTTTCGAGGAAGGAATCTTCGGCTGCGTCGGATGCAAGACTCCTCTTTATAAATCCACCACAAAGTTCGATGCCGGATGTGGCTGGCCAGCTTTCTTTGAAGGACTTCCCGGTGCTATAAACCGATCCGTAAAGATTCTTCTCTTTTGTATGTTTTTGGTTAAATTTATGACTACTAGCTAGTAACTAAATACTCTTTTTGCTTTTTATTTGTTTCTACATTTATCAGCCTGATCCAGATGGGAGAAGAACTGAGATCACTTGTGCAGCGTGCGATGGACATCTAGGCCATGTTTTCAAAGGAGAAGGTTACGGTACTCCAACCGATGAACGTCATTGCGTTAACAGCGTTTCGATCAGTTTCAACCGGGCAAAATCTTCCTCAGTAATTTGAGGATTGATGGATTGATCATACAGTATCATCTTTTAATAAGATTGTGTTGTTTAATTCTCTGGTTGAATTATCGTCATGCAGTGTATATGCTCTTTGTATGGTGGTCAATGCAACAAATAATAAGATTCATTGTTTTAGTTATATCCTCTTAATTGGCTCTTTCTATTGAGATTTGGCTAAACTTATATACAACTATTTACATCCTATATAATGAATTCGGTCTGGAACTTCGGTTTTCGGTTTTTTTGAATTTTGAAAATCTTGCCGAAATAACCGAAATAAATTTTGGTTCGGTTATTTCGGTTTTGAGATTTCAAAATCGAAATTAACCGAAATTTTTTTTTTTTTTTTTAAAATCCGAGTTTTCGGTTATTTAGAGATAATTTCGGATTTTTAGGGTAGTTCGGTTATTAAAAGTTTGGTTATTTCGGATAGTTCGGTTATTTAGTGGTAAATTTCGGTTATTTAGAAGAAATTTTTTTAAAAAAAAAAAATTTGGTTAACCGAAAACCGAACCGAATTAACCGAAATTTTTGGTTAACCGATTTTTTTTTTCGCCGATCGGTTCTGTTACTATAACCGAAACCAAACCGAACCACCAAAATCTCGGTTCGGTTATTTCGGTTTGGCTTTTTCTCCCAGTGCTATAATGAATAATCGTAACGTGTACGTAATAAATATACAGGAGGAAGGAAATCATAAAATATTATTAGACTAGTGATCTTTTGAAATCATTTGCTCTATATGAGATATATCTACAGTCACAATCAAAATTACAACCTTATATGTTTAATGTATTTTAAATTTTAACAATAGTATAAAGTTGTATATTTAATATGATTTATAATAATATGTATTATCATCAAGTTATTCTTCTATGTAATATTTTTATCTAAACTTTATAATTCACACTATTTTTGTATTTTCTACTATTCAAACATCTTTTTGTACCATTTATTATATTATTTCATCATTCAAACTTGCATTATAAACTGCTTGTTCTGCACTAATCTATCTGATATGTTTGGGCTACTTGTCCATTTTCGCCATTTAAACTCTTAATTTGTGAATGGAGAAACAGATATATCTTTTTTCCTTCCCAGCGTTTTCTCCAACCATTCACTACCAACATAAACATAATTTTTGTTGGCAACGAAGACGGCTTTAACTAAACCTCGTTGTATGATTGTATTATGAATGACCAAAAAAGAGTTGCCTTTTATTAAGATCTTCATATTCTTAATTTTTTTTGTTAATCTCATTTTAATAATTCAGAAACATCCCTTTCAACATCCGCCAAAGCCTTCCCTTGGACTCTTTTGTCTTTGACAACTTTGAAAAGGAAGGAAAACGGTATAAGGCTCGCCAATAGTAACAAAAGTTCAAGAAGATGCAGTTTACATGGCTGGAAACAAACTGAGTATAGACACAAGTCCAAACAAATGGTGGGCCTAATCTAATGATGGTCCTTTGCTGGAGAAAACTACACCGCCAAGTTTTTAAAAGTGTAATGTCAAATGCTCATGGCTCAGCTCCATAGTTGATGATCTTACTATATGATTAAGAGGGTTTCGAAGCAGATCTTATTAGGCCTGTGGTGGTGGTGGGCAGTTGAAAGTCTAAATAAATTTCATCACACTAAGGTAATCTTTGAATTATCATTTCATTAGGTGGTGAATGCGATATGTAACCCGCATCAGTTCCTGTGTTTTCCGACATTTAGGCCCCGATCGTTTCCTCATTTACCATTTGCATCCAAATGTTCCATTCAAATGTTCCATCTAGATAATGCATTTGAATGGTGTTCGTTTCTATTTTTGGTGGTTCATTTGGATGATGCATCTAAATGGATTTTTGTTTGTTTGGTAACTTACATTCTCATCTAGATGCTTTTAATAAGCAAAATGACTAAAATGTCTATGCTTTCATCTAATTATATTTTTAATTTTAATTTTAACCATATTAATTTTAATTATTGATCTAAAATATATTTACAACTAATTAATAATTTTCAAATTATTATTTTTGACATTTATAAATTTTCATTTTCATGAAATATATATTTTTTAATAAGAACCTTTTTTATAAAAACCAAAACATGTTATGACAATTAAGGAATAACATTAAATAACATTTGCAAACTAAAAAAACCAAGAAAAAACACAATCTATTCTCAAAATGCTAATGAAAATATGTTTTTTCGATATAGGAATTGCAAAAATAACAGATCTGCAACAGTCTCTTTATAAGAAATCTTATGTAGGCAAATCAATCATGAGACAAAAACCGGAATATGAGAACATGAATTCAGATTTTTTTATCCAATAATTTCACACAAAGTGTGTTGGCAAGAAGGATTCTCTCACAAGAATAACAAGAAGACCAGTCACATATGTGCCATATGCAGAGAGCAAACAATTTCATTTCTCGAGATAATGGGAAACACATGTAGACTAATGGATAATAAACGAAGGAAAAGAAGAGCAAGTAAAAGCTTCGATCAGTTTTTTTACATTGAGAATGATTCAACAGATTATTGATTCGATTGATCCAAAATATTTGATGCACTATCTGCACATATCCTCCCATGTAAGCCACACCCAGTGAGGTATTTGGTCTAACTGTTTACCAAACACCCTGCCAACAGGTTCATTCATTGTATCAAAGTTAAGAAGATATAGAACACGTAGTTATATGACATTTGGAATTGGAAAACACCAAATCTTATATCTTGAAGAAAGCAACTGACAGCAGCATATCCAAGCCAGATTTCATGCTTTTGTTTTTTTATATGTGTACAAAAGAGAGTACAAGGCGCCGTCTAACTTGAGCTCTCTCCCTATGTATTCGGTGGTACAGCTCTCGTAGCCGGTCTTGAATATATAAGTAAAAGGCATATGAAAGCCTATAAGAAGCCAAAAAAATATACGAAAGCATACGAAAGCCTATAAATTATTATCAAATCTAAATACTCTTTAAGATTCTACACAGATCTTGATCATATAAACCATAAGCATCAAATTATAAAAGGAACTCAATACATAAAAACTGTAATATACATAAATTTTTTTGAAACTTTACCTCTCTTATGAAACGTCACCTGCATAGAACAAAACACACAAAATCAAATCAACAATCCCTACATTAGTCGAAGATGAAATCGTTTACAATTTCAGTACAAAACCTCAACAATTCTCAGTACCTTTACAATCCTCAAACACACAACGTTACGATCCTTACCAAAGCTACGAAATCCCAATCAACAAATCAATATAGACCCACGAATCAACACATCAACGCTGCCTATTCTTCATCAGAAATCGAAGAGATAACAGTAGAGAAGAGGTTTAGGTCAAATCCATGGCAAAATCGATTTGGGAATTAAGGTTTTTCACTGTCGAGATGTTTAGAGTATATTGATGTAATTATTTAGTTTAGATAGAGATAGTTTAGTCATTTGCAGTTTTCGACTGAACCTGGTTCATTTGGATGCATCTTCTAAACTTATCTGAATGTATCTCATAAATTGGATAATTTTCAGATGAGTTTTAAAAACTCATCTAGATACTCCACCCAACTAATCTGTAAAATTGTGTTCAAACAAACATCAGTTAGAAACTGCAGCCGGATGGATTATCCAGATGATGAAACGAACATGACCCTAATCACATTTTGAGGAATTTGATACTTTCATAATTATTATAGCAATTAGGTGTTGTGGGTTGCCTCGGAGAAATGTTCTCTTTCTTCCAAGCGGTGTTAATATAAGTTATTATAATATTTTGGTGATTTAATTAAATATAATATATAAAAATAAATTATGCATGTATTTAGTTTACAAATTATATTTTTACATTTTGTTTTAATATTTTTTATAAAATGCGATTAGTTACAAAATACAAATCAAATTCAACGTTATAATACATATTATATATATATATATTAATAATTATTTCTTCTATTTCAAAATAAATGGCATTCTACCCTTTTACACATAAATTAAGAAACAAAGTTAAAACTTTATTATATCCCTAACTTAATTCTATTTTTTTTTCTGTAAACATTTATTAATTTTGATTGAGATTAAAAAAAGAATACAGTGTGTAAAGTTGCATTGAAGTTTTAAAGTGACACTTAATTTGTAACAAAAAAATAGGTTAGAATGCCATTTATTTTAAAATGGAGAGAGTATGTGTTATAATTATGTTAATTATTAACATAAGTATATTATTGTATCTATAAATTAGTTACCATAACTTATTTATAAAATTTATATTCATATTTGTATTATTCTATAAATTATTTGATTTTTGTTACATACTATTTACTGAATTTTATTATTTGAACTGTTTTTAAATGTTTTCTATTCATAAATACATTTGAATCGCATGATCCGCTTGATCTGGACCATTTTAATTTGATCCAAAATCGTTTACTCAAATAGTAGTAACAAGTAAAAGCACATTAATCAATAGTAGTAAAACATTGTCAACGTTGTCATCAGTCATCACTAGTCGTCACAGCACCGAAATGCGGAAGTCAGGCCAGCTGTAAACGGTAAGTATTCATAATTTCATATCCTTTTACATGCAATAATGTGTTAAGTGTCACTGTCAGTACACATGTGGGGACTAGACGTTCTTGATTCTTCGAAGGTTACAGCACAACCGTATCTAGTAGTATTTATAAGCATACTAGAAAAGAAAATTAAATTTGTTACAACTTCACCTAAAATAATCAGATCAAATCTAAAATATTATATAAAATTCAGTTTATATAAGTTACTTTTCGCGTTTATATAAGTTACTTTTCGCGTTAAAATGCAAACAAAAACAAAATAAATTTTACGTGTTTTGTATTATTGGGTTATTCCCCGTAAAAGAAAGAAAATTTGGTGATTTTATGGATGAAATCGAGAAAAGAAAATAAATGAGACTAGACACATTAAAGAACATAGAACTTTATGTATAGAGAAAAATAATAAAATTTTACGTGTTCGAAAAATTTATGCTAGATAAAGCACGGATTTGTTGGGGTGGATCTAATGAAACACTCAAATACTTTTAATTTACTTTCTTTTCTTCTCATGTAACAGTTAGTCGACATACTATGTGCGAACACATGATAGCGAAGAAAATAATATACGGTGTTCATACATGCTTCAAAACTCACAAAATTATTGTGTAATATTTTTTTTTATTTTTCGATGGGATTAACATAGTCGGAAGACCTTAAGTTAAACAAACGCTAAACCTAGATCGAAATCGAATTCGCAAGCGATAAACTCGAAAGATAAAATTTTGAAATCTACCATAAAAGAAATTTAAAATCTACCTGAAAAAATAAAGAGATGAACTCTAAACTTTATTGATAAAAATAATAAGATTATCTCTTTTACAAAGGACCTAAAATCTTTTTATATAGATAAATCTTAACTACTCTTTCCGTTTCAAAATATAGTTTCAAAATATAAGATGTTTTGCAATTTTTTTTTTCAAAATATAAGATGTTTTCACATCCCATATAAAAAGAATAATTTATCTAAAAAGTTTAAAAAGAATCAAATGATTGTTTTCTTTCATTGGATTTAATTGAGTGTTTTTGTTAAAAGAAATAATATTTTGGCTAAAAACACAAATTTTCTTAATTTTTGTGCTAACTTGCAAAATATTTTATATTTTGAAACGGAATGAATAGTAAAAAGAAAACGAGTTTAAAATAAAGAAATTAAGAAAAAGAAAAACTTACGAAGAAAAAGAAAACTCAATAGAAATTACCATAATATTAAATAGGAAATAAAACTAAATTAATTAAAATTCAAACGCATCAGGAACATAGCGCAGCTCGCTTGATCTTTATTTGTTCTCGATATATATGAGAGAGACAAGATTAATCTCAAACTTGTAAAGTTGACATGTGAGTAAGTTTGAAATATTTTATGAGTATGAGAACCCGTGTATCCTACAGGTATTTTGGAACTCTTAAAAACATGAAAATTTAATTTATGTGAATCTTGATAAAGAGATCGAGCAAACGGTTGGAAGGATCTCATTGTTTACCAACTATTTAGATCACCATGCAATGTAAGAGCATTTCCACTAAAGATTTATCAATCGAATTCTAAAATTAAAAGAAAATGAAAAAGAAAAAGAAAATAAGGAGGATTCCTCTAAAAGTAGATTGAAAAACTCTCAAATATAATTTTCAGTATAACAAAAAAAGCGTAAATATAATCAGAACAACAAGCAAATAAATTGAATACATTTTGATGATGTGCCAGAACATTTATATTAATAAAAAACCAATTGCATGCTATAAAAGTGAAAACAAGTTACTGAAAAACTCCAAAACCTGAAGGTAAATGAATGTCCGAACTTTCAAAATGGTATCTTACGATCTTTTGCCATGATTCATTATGTAGAGACAAGAAACAAAAGGAAGTTTTTAATACCAAGTAATTCAGCTTACAATTTTCAACATTTGGGCTCTGGTTGGTGACTGTTTTTGAAGAGAAATATCTTATTTTTCTTTGTTTCTTACATTATTTTATTATTTATAAGATTTTTTTTTTTCTAATTTTCAGATATGTGAAACCTACAATATTCTTTTTCATTTCTCATAAAAAAAAGATAGAACAAAAATATTCCTCTTTAAAATTGTAGATAAATGATGAGGAACAAAAATTAATATTCGTTTTATATAATTAAATAATTTTAAAAGATCATATTCACAATTCTGTATATAAATACTTTCATATTTTTATTATATATTTAAATAAAAATAATAATTTCATCATAAATTTCACTTTCATTAATGTTATAATTTTATTTTAAATTAATATATAAATATTCAAAATTTTAAATGAAATTAAAATTTTAAATTTCTAAAATAAATCATTAATGATTTTCTTTATAAAAAAAATTATTATATTATTTTTTAAAAAAATATTTATGAAACTTTTTGATTACCATTTACATGAAAGTTTGTTCAATTTCTCGTATATAACATATTATTTTTCATTTTAGACATTTTCCTTTTCTTTTTGATTTTATTTTTTATTTTTTTTCCCTTTTCATTCTTATCGTTCTTATTTTTATTTTATTTTTTAAATTTGACTTGCATATAATTGCCTCTAACAAGAGGTCATCACGGATGTCGTTTACATAACCAAAAACAATCCAAACATGCAAAACGTGTCAGCTTTTTGTTGAAAGAAAGTAGAAAAACAAATGAAAGCTGCTTGGTCATGATTTGGATCTGCGCCTATAAATACACGCATTTATCGATCCTCCAAAGCCAAACCATAACAAACAATCTCAAAATTAACCCTTCGTAAGTCTCTCTCTCTCTCTCTCTCTAATGCTTTTGTCTGAATTATAATTAATCATTTTCGGGTCGGGTCTCTTGTATTTAAATAGAAAGTCTAGATATTATAGAAAATTGTTGTTGTTTTTTTCACTGCTTAATAATTAATGAACTTAAAACACCTCAATTATATTTGGCCGTCGTGGGTGTGTAGGAGCAAAACGGGGGAAACGGAAATGACGGGGGCTCCGGAAGCTGGTTCGGGCAAAAAGTCCAACGAGGAGTGGCGTGCGGTTCTATCTCCTGAACAGTTTAAGACTCTTAGGGAGAAAGTTAACGAGTAATTAGATCCAAACTTTTTTCTTCTTCCTCTTAATAACTTTTCAACTTCTTTTTAGGGGTTTTGTTTTCTTAAGCCGCACGTTTTTTTAGGTTTGATGACGTTTTGTTTTTTTTGTTCTGACTGATGATGATCGTAGGAAGAGAGGATCAGGAGAATATGTGAAACTGTTCGAGGAAGGAATCTACTGTTGTGTTGGTTGTGGAAATCCGGTTTATAAATCAACCACTAAATTCGATTCTGGTTGCGGTTGGCCCGCGTTTTTCGATGCTATTCCTGGCGCCGTTAACCGAACCGTAAACCTAATATTCTCTTTTTCATATGGGGCTGCATGTTTGATACAGACTAATTACCATATATATATATATTGAGAAATTCCACAAAATACCATATTTTTAAGTCTTTTGGCTAAATATACCATTTTCAAGTTATTTTTCCAAAAATGACACTAAAATGTTATTTTCCAAAAATACTTCAAAAACAAAAATTGATTTTCAAAGGTCTAAAATTTAAAATTTTTGGTTTGGATTGTCTATTTTGTAATTTAGAGTATAGTTTTTAGGGGGTAGGGTTTAATGTTTTGGATTTATGGTTTAGTTTGAAAGTTTAAAATTAAATTTTAGTTTTGTGGTATTTTTAAAAAAATAATATTTTAGTGATATTTTTGGAAAAATAACTTAAAAGTTGTATATTTGGAAAAAAACTTAAAAGTGTGGTATTAAAAAGAATTGCCCATATTGTCTCAGAAGTTCGATTAGACCAAAAAAACAAAAAACAAAGAGTATCTAGATAGTTAGTTGTTTGACAATAAGAAAACCAAATAGTTAGTTAGAGTCTAGTAATATAGTCATGTTTTTGTTTAAGAGTGAAAATCAAATCCTACGAGTTATACGTAATATATAGAAAATCCATATAACAATTGCATGTTGTAAAAGTACCATTTTTTTTATTTAAAAGATTCGACTATATATAAACACAAAAATGACATTTTTTACTAACGAATATTGTTTTTAAAACTTATTGCATGTTTTGAATTCGAATGAATGATAATAAATTAATAACACAACATCACTAGAATAAATGACTATACTTTACAAATCATATTCTGATGACGTATACTCTTTTTGTAGGAGGAGAGAGCTGGATTAAGATATGAGATCACTTGCACAAAATGTGATGGACATCTCGGCCATGTCTTAAAAAATGAAGGTTTTCCAACACCAACTGACGAACGCCATTGCATCAACAGCGTTGCACTCAAGTTCTCTTCCGCGATTCCGTCTCAGTGATAAACCGATCCGGTTTAGTTCTTTGGAATCAACTCTACATATGAACGTTGATTTCCAAGACGACTTTCTACTTCTGATCTAAATGAGAACGTTGTGTTATCCGCATATCAATCAACTATAATAAAATCGAACTTCGTGTTCTTCATTATTTTTAGTAATGCTTTATGTCTTATTAGTGTCTATGGCTGCTCAACATTTGTCATTTGGATACTCATGACTAAACAAACGGACACATGTAATCATGACCGAACCATCGAAGGGAGTTTGTTTGTTTATTTTTCTTTTGGAGAGATAGATTATATAAATTTTACGTAGCCGTAATTAAATTATAAGCATCAAATGCTGATTACATGATCTTAAGCAAATATGGCAGAAGATATGAAAATTTTCCGAATATAAAACAATTTCTTGTTGTCCTTCAAATTTTTTTTGAAAAAATTGTGTTTATGCAATCGAAATTATAATTTCAACCCTTTGTTAAGAAAATACAAAATACACTATGAGGCCCACCATCCGGAAAGTTCGGCCCGTGAAGAAATACAAAACTTATATATATATATATCGACAAATGACACGTGCAGTATATTATAGTCGTTTACTAAACCAGACAATAACCGGTTACCGGTTTAAATGTTAGCAACAGAAGAACCAAGGATTGTCTTCTTCTACAATCAGAATCCGTCTGTGTGGCTTGTAACGTTTCAATATCAGTGAAGTCTTCAGATATATCCACAAAAATAAAATTAATAAGATTACAAAAAAAAAGAATCTTTTATCTCTCTAAACTTGAAGTTTCCCTCCTTTCTCACTCCCTATACCTTGTATGTATGTACGTATATAGAATCGTATATTTGGAGAAATACACACAAGGTGTTCTCGTCTCTGACGTGGTCTATTGTCTTCCTTAGCTTTAATCAATTTCTTCATCGGAGTGTTGGTTCTGTAATATTATCTGAAATTAAAGTTTGAGTCTTTAGGGTTTATGGGTGACAAAAGTAATTGCCTTTAGGCTTTAACTCTGTGGATTTCATCTCAAAATGGCAATTAGTTATATGTTAGGGTCCATCTCTTGTTGCCCCTCTCCCAAGGTATTATCTGCTTTCTTCTTCTTCTTCTTCTTCTTCTTCTTCTTCTTCTTCTTCTTCTTCTTCTTCGGCTCACTTGGATATCTATTGACTGAAAAATTACTTCTTTATGTGAAAACCATGATTGAAGAAATTCAAAGCCTAATATTGGTGACAGTGATTCCTGTTTGTTGAATCATTTGGTTCTGATTTAAGGTTTAATTCGATTGCAGGGGTATGAGATAGTTAAACAACACAGTGGTCGATTGAGGCATTGTGTTTTCACGGTGAAATCGTCGTGTGTGCCTGTGTATTCCGAAGGCGTAAAAGATGGGATCAAGTTGCACTCTTTTGGGGCTAGAGATTTAGTTAAAAGAAGGGTTTTTCTGGATACTTCTAGAAAATTCTATTTCCAAGGTAGATGGTCCGAATTCTCCGGAGGAAGGAGAGTGCAGACTTATGCAGGAGTAGATGTAGCAAGTGCTGTTGATGTAATCAATGATCTTGGATTCGATACTTTGACCTTCTTGATGGTTACTGTTATTATTGTCCCTGCATTCAGAGTCCTCAAAGCCAGTCCGGTATAACAAAATCCACACGAAGTTTGTTTATATTCTCGGTTATAACTACTTGGCGATAACATTTGTATTTTTTTTTATGGTTTCCCAGATACTTGGTTTCTTCTTTGCTGGTGTTGTACTCAACCAGTTTGGTTTGATTAGAAATCTCACAGATGTTAAAGTTCTTTCGGAATGGGGGATTCTTTTCCTGGTGAGCATTTGAAGAATAATGTTCGTTTTGTTCACATAAAGACTTTACGCATTGAATAAGTGGTAATGAATGAGCTTGTCCTGATTATCTTTGGCAGCTCTTTGAGATGGGTCTAGAGCTTTCACTTGCTCGTCTGAAAGCTCTTGCAAAATTTGCTTTTGGCATGGGACTAACTCAGGTTTGATCCTAAAAGTTCCTTGGTTTGTCTTAAACCGCTTACATTCCTTCCTATATCTACACTTCTGCCAGATAAACATCTCAAGAGTCAAGAATCTCTAGGACCCGGTTTCGTTATGCAATTTTTAGACCATATCGCCCTTCTCTATCACAATTACCAGATCATTGTCTGCAAGAATGTCATACATTTTATGTTTAACGCCACCTCACGTTGTTCTGATTTACTTTGACCTTTTTTCCTTGTTTTGAAGGTTTTGTTATGCACGCTTGCATTCACTGCCTTTGAACTCCCACCAAATGGAGCCATAGGAACAAGAATTCTTGAATTCCTCTTTCATTCAAGGCCTGACTTGGTAAGGTTTTTCACTTGGGATGTTCTTAAGATTTTCTCTTGCCCTTTTAGTACCTTTTGTTCCATGTATTTTAAATTTAGCAGACGCCTCTTTTCCCAATGTGATGATGGTCTTTAACTGTCAATCTCCTATGCTTTATTCTAGGCTTTTAAAGCTATATCCTAATATGATCTATACTTTCTGTAAAAATCCAGGTCAACATCAGAAGCATTGATGAGGCCGTTGTCATTGGCGCTGCTCTTTCATTGTCATCTTCAGCTTTTGTTCTACAGGTATTAGCACAGTTGCAACACCTTTAAGTCATATTTCTAGAATGGTAATGAGAAGAGGCAATCTCAATCAAGAATCGAGTATATTTTTATTGACAATTTCAAAATGTATAGCTTCTTGCAGAGAAAGGTGAGCTCCCTACAAGATTTGGCTCAGCAACCTTGGGAATTCTTCTTCTACAGGTTTTGCTTATCCTGTATATTCCCTGTCTTCTATTCTATGACTTTTAATCCGATGCTTCATAAGTTTTGAAAATATGTATTTGGGAAAAAAATCTCCTGTTTTGAAAATTCATCCAAGATTTGCAAAAATCTTATGCAAACTCCTGAAGTAGACAAACTTTTTCGCTTACGCTCCTTGCATTGCTTGCAGGATATAGCTGTTGTGCCGTTACTAGTCATTCTTCCAGTGTTGGAAAGCCAGGTAACTTGGTTATCGCCTTCTTGAGCTTTTGTGGACTGTTTGTTATAAGAAGCTATAAAAGCTGCATTAAACTTTTATTGGTATCAATTAAACCTTTGCACTTATATCTGAATCTCTGTATTTTTGTAAGGATATTGGTGGGGAAAGCATATGGCCAATGCTTGCAAAAGAAAGTGCAAAGGCTCTTGGTGGGTTGGGCATCCTCTCTCTTGGAGGAAAGTTCTTTCTCCGTAGAATTTTCGAGGTAACTTATTTCCTTGTCCTTATAATTTTACAAAACCCTTTTCTTTGAATCCCCCTTTTTAGTGAGTGAATACAGGACACCGTTTTATTTGGTGCAGAGCTTAATACTAAGCCTAAAACAATATTCAGGTTGTTGCAGAAACCAGAAGCTCAGAAGCTTTTGTGGCCCTTTGCCTTCTCACAGTTGCTGGGACTTCACTTCTGACTCAAAAGCTTGGTTTCAGCGATACGGTTTGAATTGATTCCCCTTCAAAAATAAAAAATTCCATCTAATATCCTCACTTTAATGTCCTAACTGAATTTTACTCTGAAGCTTGGAGCTTTTCTTGCTGGAGCACTTCTAGCAGAAACAAATTTCCGAACACAAATTGAAGCTGATATTAGGCCATTTAGAGGTTTACTTCTTGGTTTGTTCTTTGTAACCACAGGAACTTCCATTGACATGGAGGTAAAGTGTTATATTGCATTGCATAAACATACAACGGTTTCCGCTGAAACATATGTAACATTTCATGTCCATGTTCATGTGGTTAAAATCTTTTGCAGGTTCTATTTCGAGAATGGCCTAATGTCCTCTCACTCTTGGGTGGTCTGATTGTGATCAAAACACTGATCATAACCGCACTCGGTCCCCGAGTTGGTCTCACATTACAAGAAAGCGTAAGAATTGGTTTTCTTCTTTCCCAGGGAGGGGAATTCGCATTTGTTGTGTTCTCTTTAGCCAACAGGTTTTTTTCTAACTGCCAATATTATTGCTCAAACATCTCTAAACATATCATTAGATTCGATATTTTCCTAACTAGTTAGGTGGTCATGATTGTTACAATCATTTGTGCAGGCTAGGAGTGCTTCCAAATGAGCTGAACAAGCTGCTCATTATCGTAGTTGTTTTGTCTATGGCTTTAACACCTTATCTTAACCAACTTGGAAGAAAAGCTGCCGATTTTCTTGATGAGAAACTTGATCCAGGAGAGGTAACATTTAAATTTCTACTTATGCACTTTTATATGAAAAATAAGATTTGCATTTGTCATGAATCTGTTGACAATTCTGCAGAAAATAGATGAAAATGTGAACTTCGACGTTAGTGAATCAATTGTCATCATTGGATTTGGACAAATGGGTCAGGTAAGTGACTAAGAGTTTTCATTTTTTTCCTGGAGAAGTTGTGCTATAAGAGGTTTCTTATCGAGTTGATATGATTTTCCAGGTGCTGGCCAATTTTTTGTCAACGCCATTGGTCTCAGATAGTGATCTTGTGGGATGGCCTTATATTGGTTTTGATCTGAATCCTGCTGTAGTGAAGGTCTGAAACAGATAACAGATTTTGGTTGTTCCTGATCTGATCAAATTGTTGGCAATTTGGCATTATAAACTGGTTCTTTATATATGTATTATGTGTTTTTTGTGTGGCAGGAATCAAGGAAACTCGGTTTCCCAATATTGTATGGAGACGGATCTCGACCATCGGTTTTGCAGTCTGCAGGTGTATCATCTCCTAAAGCTATCATGATAATGTATAAAGGCAAGAAGAGAACCACTGAGGCTGTTCAAAGACTCCGTCTTGCCTTCCCCGGGGTTATTTCTATTCTTTCTTCCTTAATCAATTCAAACTTCTCATCTGATTGGTAAAATTGCGGAATCGCGGAAAATGGTCTTTAGAATAGAATAATCATTCCGCCGTTCCACGATTCTGCAGTTTACCAATCAGGACCTAAATCTTCATCTTTTGAAACATCAAGTTAAATGGCAAGAATTGTTAGCTTTGGACTTAAACTCGGGTTGCTTTTAACTTGTTACCAGAGTCCGATTTACGCAAGAGCTCAAGATTTACCGCATCTCCTTGAACTAAAGAAAGCAGGAGCCACAGATGCAATCCTCGAAAATGCAGAGGTAAACTTCAAAAAAGTTATCTTTCTTGATCACACTGAGATTTCTGTCTGAACGAGTTTGTTTGTTTTGGTTTTACAGACAAGTCTACAGCTCGGTTCGAAGCTGTTGACAGGATTTGGAGTAATGTCTGACGACGTAAGCTTTCTGAGTAAAGTTTTCAGAGATTCAATGGAGATTCAAGCTCAAGAAGAAATCACAGCTAATGAAAGCAATGCTGCTGGTTTGAAGCCAATGCAAATGAAAGCTTCTGATATAAACGTAGAGTCTGCTGCACAAGTCCAGCTGATGAAGCCAATGCAAATGAAAGCTTCTGATTCAAACGCAGATTCTGCCGAGATTCTTCAAGGAACAGATGGTTTGAGTCAGCCTGAGATTGATTCTTCTTCTGTGAATATGGATAATGGATTTGTTGGTAAAGCTGATAAAGCTCAAGATTAAAAATGCTCAAAATTGAAAATTCTAACATTTTTTTTCTGAAATGTGCAGCCCTTCCAAACTAAAAGAATTTCCATTTTTCTTGTCTGTGATTATTATGTATATTTTTTTACAATATCACTGTTACACAAAAAAACCAGTTTTAGCTCAAATTCTTTGCATATTAAAATAGTTTAAAATGCATATGATAGAATATAAATCTGAACAGAATCCAGTGTTAGTCTTTGCATATTAAATTGTTCAATTTATAGTACAAAAAAAAATTATAATACACAAGTGAATTCTTCTTCTAAATGTTTTAAAAGTATAGAGATCCGGTTATGATAACCGAGTAATTAAGGTTTAGTCTATAAATTTTTCGGTTCTATTAATTGAACTAAATTCGGTTCGGTTTGATGTTAAGATTAAGTGTAATTGCAAATACATATGAACGCTGACGTCATTAGCCATTTCTGATTGGTTCGTATCACCCACGCGCTTGCTGATTCGTCTTGCTCTCGTCAAAATTAAACAAATACCGCAAATGTCAAACTATTTATCAACAACGTATATACAGACGCACATGTAAACATTTCTGTATATACGAAGGAGAAGACGAATCTCTCAGTTTCGATTTCGTTCGTTTCTAAGACCCTTCAGTATTATTGTATAAAACAATTTGAAATCTGAAAACTCGTTGCAACCCTTTAGAAGAAGCTTTCATAGATTCCGTTGTGTTCTAGGGCGATTGAATTTTGCTGTGTTTGATTGATCGAAGAAGATATGGCTCAGGCTGTAGAGGAATGGTACAAACAGATGCCCATTATCACTCGCTCGTATCTCACGGCGGCTGTTATCACCACCGTCGGATGTTCGCTTGATGTATGTGTGCTCAATTCGCGAACCCTTTTGGGATTTCTCTCTCTCTCTTTTTTTGTGTGTGAAAATTCTAAATTTTCTAAAGATTTTGATTTGTTTCAGTTTGGAAATGTTCTTTGTTCGATTGATTTGATTAGTTTTTCGGATGATCTCTTTTCCTTATGGGTGGAGTTTTTATGCTCACCTGAATTAGGGTTTCATATTCTGATTGTTTTGGAGTGTTTTGTTTTTTTTGTTTTGCAGATTATATCTCCGTATAACCTCTACTTGAATCCTACACTTGTGGTGAAGCAATACCAATATTGGCGTCTCGTTACAAATTTCTTGTATTTCCGGAAGATGGGTAATTTTCTTATACATCATTTGTGTTCTGAAAAGTTTGTTTGGTGTATGGTTCTGTGTATGGTGTCTTTGTTGAAATGGCTTCACAACCGGATTTAGACTGCTTATGAGTTATGATCATGTTTATATTAGTTCATATGGAATTCTTTTCTAACCAGATGTACTAGCATCTTGCCTTATAGTCATATGATTCATTAATCTAGATAAACTCTCACAACTACAAATTTTCAGTTGTAGAATATTTTGAAATGTCTAGAAGCTTTAGGGTTTAGTTGAATTTTCGCATCACCTGCTTGACTGTATCTGTAATGTGTTTATTTCACATTTCTAGCTCTAGGCTGCTTACAAGATTACCTGGTGCTTGTTAATACGTTTTGACTGATTGATTGTGTATTCAATTTTCTAGTTTGCTTTTGCTTATTGCCTTCATCTTTTCGCTTTTTTTTGCAGATTTGGACTTCATGTTCCATATGTTCTTTCTTGCACGATACTGCAAACTCCTCGAGGAAAACTCATTCAGGGGAAAGACTGCTGATTTCCTGTACATGCTCCTATTTGGAGCTTCTGTTTTAACTGGTATTGTTCTTATCGGCGGAATGATACCATACTTGTCCGCATCATTTGCTAAAATCATCTTCCTCAGCAACTCATTGACTTTCATGATGGTTGGTAACTTCTATCACACCTTGTTTCCCACAATCTAAGTCATCTTAAATCAGCTAACAGTCTCCTCTGTTCTACAGGTCTATGTATGGAGCAAACAAAATCCTTATATTCACATGAGTTTCCTTGGTCTGTTCACCTTCACAGCAGCTTACCTACCTTGGGTGAGTCTAACTTTCTCACTTCCTCTCTTTTACCTAAACTTTCACCTGAATGAAGAAATAACATCTCTTGCAAAATCCGGCGTTGCAGGTGCTTCTTGGGTTCTCTATCCTTGTTGGTGCCAGTGCCTGGGTGGATCTTCTGGTATATACTCAGTTCTCCCAAAATGTCTCCTCCAATTTCTATTTTTATTCCCCAAATAATCTTGAGCCTATCCAAAACATTACAGGGTATGATAGCAGGTCACGCTTACTACTTTCTGGCTGAGGTTTATCCGCGAATGACTAATCGTCATCCTTTAAAGACACCATCATTTCTCAAAGCCCTATTTGCAGATGAACCAGTCGTGGTGGCACGGCCAGAAAACGTGAGGTTTGCTGCTGCACCTTTCGATGAAATCCACCAAGACTGATTGTTGATCAGATAGAAATGGTAAAAAGGCACGATGATACACAAAGTCTATTGACCTGACACGCTAGTTGTGACCCACACACCCTAGTTTCTAGTAGTTGGGTGTGTTTTGGTTCCTTCCCTTTTCTCCCATCTCTTTATCTTGTTGTGTATACAAATTTGCTTTGCTCTTAGTGGTTATGGATATGGACACTCAAATTGTACACAGCCTCCAGAAATGTCGCAATGTTTCAGGTCAAGATTCTTTGTTTTAGCATGAGAAGAAGTTTATATTCACTACCGGACTCAAATGTCAGAACAAATGTCCCTTCTGGTCTGTTTCCATCTCCTAACCCGAGTTAAGTCCGAAACTTTGCTTAATCTCTCTCTCTCTCTCTCCAATCAGAGTGGTGATGAGAGAGATCAAAGATGTGAGTTACGCAAGTGAAAGAAGTTGCTTTATTTTTCTACAAAGTTCGATTTTATAGATCAGCCATCATAAGAATTTTTTTTTACCAGAAGCTCGGAAGAAAAGAACAATACGAGAAGCCCATTTTTTGTACAAGAAAAAGCGAAGACATCGTTTTTCAAGTGTTAACCAGTTCTTCCTTTCTCTATATGTTAGTTAGCAGTGAAAACATAGAGAGCTGCATATTCCGGAAAACAACAAGACATGTTAAAGCTTCTTTTGGTATGTGGCTCGCGTGTGAAGTTTATAAATGTTGGAAACTATGATCTCTTAATCATAGAAATAGGTCTCTTCTTCCAGTATTGTACCCCATAAGCTGCGGTTGAAGCCATAGTCGTCGAAGCAACTAACCAGCTGGATACAAAACAAAATGAGACCAATAACAAGATTTCAGAGAACATACTTCATATGGTAATAACTTAAGGGCAGTGATTAGTCCAGGCTGCGTGGTGATTCGAAAAAGACATTTTACCTTAGATAAGTGATCCATGTCTGGGTATCTGGATTCCCAAACTCGGGTTGAAGTATTGCACCAGCGACCAGAGCCAACTGGAACACTGTATTCACCTGTCGATGAACATGTTCCATTAACTAACCAGTTACGGCCATCCCAAAGATGCCAAGATGAGAACAAGCTGTCACCTAGAGATCATACCTTGCTTATAAACAATGGTTCTACTTTCTGAGGGCTTGAACCATCGAGGTTGAAGAACTCACTCCAACTTTTCCACTGAAAGAAACAAGACCAATATGATTCCCATCAATAATTTCAGTTTGAGCTCTTGTTAAAGCATATGGCCGAGCGGGACAAAAATGTTGAAAAACAAGAGAAATTAGTTGAGTGGTCCAGTTCAAAGTTGCAAGAACTCACCTTCCAGTCCAAGTTGAGTGCCCTTAGGTAAACTGCACCACCAACGAGTGCAACATCCCGTAACAAAACAATTCCAACCAGTCCAGCTTTAGAGCACACATGTCACATGCATCCACCAAAATTGAGTTAGTATAAGAGCTTTTTAAAAATTTTAAAAGGCAGTATTACGATCAGGGACTATATTAAGTTATTAACTAACAAACGCCAAGTCTAGCAACTAGTTAGTTAACTTCGTCGGGTTTCTCTTGATATAAATACATGCAATCTTTTAAAGAGGTCTGTAAAAGGAGATCAAAGGACTGAAATTAAAACTACAAAAACTCTGATACATTTGCCAAGGTTGTAGATCATTCAATTCGAGTGTAAATCAAAGCACATTTCCTTATAAGAAAATTCCGCCCTTCAACATTGTCAACTCTAGATATGTCAAAATTTTGATCGTAACTGCTATTTTGTTATCTCCCAGGAGTCGAAGAGATGATAGAATACTCACGATGTAAGAGATCCTTCTGCACCATTGCTAATGCGACACACCCGATAAGAACCTAAAATTAAACACGAGTATAATCAAGAAAACTGAGATGAAATGAAACATCACACATGTCTGCAGCCTGAAACTTGAAACCAACCTTAAACACATTCAGAGAACACCCACAATGAGCCAAAAAGATACACACATAGTAGATCGTAAGACTTTACCTTGTCTGCAAGAGGATCAAGGTACGAGCCAACCACAGAATCAATTTTCATCCTCCTAGCCATGTAACCATCTAACTACAAAATCAAGATTCTAAACAAGTAAGATTCGAAAACAGTGTTCTTCTTCCCAATACAAAGAAGATGAATACCCAATCACTTGCTCCAGAAACTGCCAACCCTAGGAAAGCAGAAGTATACATCTCATTCGAAATCATCCTACAATAGAACCACAACAATCAACTTCAGAAATTCTCTAATATTTTTCCCGGAGAAAAAGATACTTCTATACTTACCACCAAAGCGCAGGACCAGATACTAATCTCGCCATTGATATCAAATTCGGCACATTAACAAAACTCTTGATTATTCCACAATCCTCCTCCTTCGAATCGTTACGATCCACCGTCACCACGTTTGGTACCACAGACTGTAACCCTAACTGTCTCGGAAACCTTGTTCTGCTTCTAATTCGATCCAATCTATGATTCAGAGCTTCGACCTTCTTCAAAACAGCGCCGTTTCCGCGCCAATGCAAAGGTGTCGCAGACTGGAGAAGTTTCCAAGGAGGAGAAGAGAGAAATAGAGGTCCATGAAGAGGAACGAACCATTTCGAAATCGGAGACAAACGGTATGAGAAATGTGGGAACAACGGAGAAAACTGCGGTGGAATCAGAGAAACGGTTCCGCCTGAAGCTGTAGCGGCGGTGGCGGCGGTGAAGAATGGTCTTGTTAGCCGGTGATTGATTTCAATTAGCTTTCTCAGAGATCTGTACATCGCCATTGATTCAACAAAGCTTCGTCTTCCTCATTTATTTAATTTTTAATTTTAATTAATTAGGAATTCGAATTTTGTTTTGTTCCTTTAACACCGGGTAGGAGAAGAAGATGAATCACAGAGGCGACTAGGTTTTCTCAACTAGAGGGTTTTGACTTGTGCCACGTGTAATATTCATGAAACGCGTGGAAGCTTTATGTACACGTGGCAATACCGATCGATATACTATGCCGAACCGGGATATTAACCGGTATATGAAGTCGGATTAACGTTCAGTTTGGTTCGGAAATTTTTGATCAAATATAATTAACTTTTAAATAAGAAAAAAAAGTAATGAAAACTTAAAACTGAGTTTAAATGGGAAAACGACCTATTTCCACCCGAAAACTATCGTATAGTTGCAAATGTACACAATCTTTCAGCTTCGTCCTAATTCCACACGAATTTAGTGACACAAACTTATATTAGTTCGAAACCAAAACCCACATAAACCGCAATTATGAGTGGTATTCTGTTTAACGGTCTTAAGAGAACCAATGAAAGATGGATTTAAACCGGTTTATGACCTGTTTCGAAAATTAAGACCCGATTACAATGATTAAACCGAACCAAAATCCCCAAATTGAACTAAACCCTAGAAAAGAACCCCGATAACGTCGAGGAACTCTAACAAAACCGTGGACTCAATTTCTCCGGCCAATCTTCATACTTCTCCGCCGGAAACAGTCTTCGATCAGGTAATACGAGTTCCTCTTCTCGGGTTCGAGCTAATTTTGCTATTATGAAGCTTGAGCCAATAATCAATTGTCGTGGGGAATTATTTTGCAGAGGTTAGTCATGGATTTAGAGTGCCATGACGTCCCTTTGTATGATGAATCTATTCCTCCTGATGTTGACTCCGACGGTGAAGACCGACAAGAGCGTAACGATTTCAACATCGAGAAAGTTGTATGTGAATTTGTTGATGAACCTTCTATCAAGCATGACGTATATCTTGATACTGATGATGATGAAGAAGCAAACGAAGTTCAAAGAACAGTTTACAGGCGCAACAACATCAACAGAGGTAATGGGTATTTGTATGATGGACAGGTCTTCGTCAATGGCATAGCATTTAAGGAGGTTGTGCTTGATTATGCTTTGAGAACAGGTTACAATATTAGGCAGTATAGGTATGATAAAACTAAGCTCGGGTTTAGTTGTGAGGGAAAAGGTTGTTCATGGCGCATCTATTGCTCAAATTCTGGAAAGTACACTAGGTGGCAAGTGAAAGTGTTTAAGAAAGAGCATGCTTGTGTGCCTAATGGAAAATGTGAGATGCTGAAAGTCTGGTCGGAAGAAGGTAACTAAGGAAGACAAAAAAAGAAAGAGAGGAAATAATGAGTCTCCGGTGAAAATGGCAAACAAGATATTGAAGCGGATCATGCATTGTGGAATTTGTGGTGAGGCTAATCACAACTCTCGATTTCACAACAAAAAGGGATCCAAAAAGGTTCGTCACTCTTATCACAATACTGTGTTATTTTTTTAACCTCTTCTCTCTTGTCTCTAGTTTCTCTTGTCTCTTGTCTCTCGTTTTGTGAAGATTTTCTTGTCAATTTTTCTCAGGTTGATTTTGATGGTGAAGAATCGTCCAGATAGAATCTTCACAAGGTGTTCTTTCTCAGCTAGACAATTGAAGTTATGGATGTTGTTGGACTTGTTTTTGGACATGAAGGGCGGCTATTATGACTACTTATTTTGGAATTGGATGTTTCGGCTATGATAACTTTCGAATTAGGACTTGTTTTCAGTCTCATTATGTGCATGTATTTGGACCTTTGCTTATAACTCTTTTTTTGTAATGATCACACACCAACAAGAGTCATAACACAATAGCTACATAACAACTTTCTTAGCAATGATCACACACCAAGAACAACAACAAAGAGTCAACCTATTAGCCAAGCTGCAACCAACAATGATCACACACCCAAAAAGTACAACCACCATCATTTTCTTCATGTCGTTTTTAGCTTCAGCACACACTCCCTCCACCCTTTCAAAAATCTCTTTCTCTACCTTCATTTCAAGCTTCTCAAACATCTTCTCCTCTGCCTCAAGACGCTCTGTCGCAATGTGTTGTTCAATTTTTCCAATTCTAAACGTCAATGCTTCTATCTCATCCAACATTGCCTCATCAACCCACTTATATGTGTGGTTATCATTGCTTAGCTACACCAATTCATAATACCAAAATCAAAATTGCATAAATCCCAATCCTTTCATCAATCAAATTTAGTTATATATTAACTTACCTTTCGTTCTGCAGCATAACCACAACGAAAATAGCGTCGGTATGGATTGGCATCGGACTTGGACATTCTTGACATAATTATCTCCCCACACCAACATCTCTTTGGTACACCATGCACCCTTCCTCTTGCTCGACCACTTGATGACCCACTCGATGCTCCCGATTCATTGCTCATCATAACAATCCGATTTTCACCTTATAACAATCCGATTTTTTTTAGGGTTCTTCACAATCGATTTGGGGAAGACGACTTTATTTGGGTTTACGGAATTGGGTTTCGAATCGGATTTTACGCCGGGTCTAGTTTTTAAATCAGTTTATTTTCGGTTCAAATTACCAGTTTTTCGTCGTGAACCATAGTAATTGAGATTATTGGTGGTTTAGGTAGAAATCGGTTTCGAAATTTTGAATTGGAGGGATATAAGTTTGTGTCACTAAATTTGTGTGGAATTAGGACGAAGCTGAAAATTGTGTACATTTGCAACTATACGATAGTTCTCGGGTAGAAATAAGTCGTTTTCCCAGTTTAAATTAAAATAATATTAGTACAATCGAAATATTGAGACGAATGTAATTCTTTCGAACCAACCAATGAACCGAAACACCTTTTGTCCGGTTTGGTATAAACCAACCAAATCAAGTACACCGGTATAATCTGAGGCACTAAGCATACTCTGGCGAGGCTGAATCAAAAATCAA
The DNA here is from genome assembly GCA_900406565.1 of Turritis glabra. Classification (NCBI taxonomy): domain Eukaryota; kingdom Viridiplantae; phylum Streptophyta; class Magnoliopsida; order Brassicales; family Brassicaceae; genus Turritis; species Turritis glabra. The sequence continues at coordinate 2,372,396 of OVBN01000243.1, read as the reverse complement.
CCTAAGTTGTTGCTTAACTTCATCTTCTGCAAACGTCGCGTCTATGGCTGTTCTAGCCAATGCAAAGGTTTCTCTTTTACTAAGACCTTCATAGGAAAAAACACAATTAGATTCTTGGAAAATGTAGTTTTCTTTTTTCTCGCGAATCTAAGAAAATACTAAATCACCAGAATCAAGAATCAAGAATCCAAAATCAAGAATCAGAAAAGCTCTGTAAACTGTTGTAAAGTTCTGAAACTCACCAAAAGAACGAACAGCGAGAGCGTACTCATTGGAGAGGCTAGTGGAGAAAACTCCAAAATCATCAGTACATAGAACCATTGGATGGTTTGCCTTGTAGAGATCAGCTGTTACGATCAGATTTAAGGTCATGTCAAGATCCAAGATTTTGAAAAAAATGGAAATGGAGGATGTGAAACGCAAACAGGGGAAAGAGATAATCTAACCGAAATGGTGAATATCGATTGAAGATATCGATTTGGTTATAATGTTGGATGTTAAACATATTTCGACCTGCATAAAATAGCGGAATGTTTTAAAAGATTAGATAGATCATAGGCGAGTGAAACAAAGAACGATTGTAAATGCAAATCCATTACCGGAATCCGGAAAGTTTTCAGCTTTGTCCAATCTACATCTTTGAAGAAACAGGCATGGCCAACTCGATGCGGCTTGAAATCAAGCATTGCTTGGATTTCTTTCGGATTGGGGACCTACAAAACATTAAGATAGGAAAGTGGTAGACAAACTGAAAACAAACATTTGAAAATCGCTTAAGTGGATTTTCAAGAGTTAGTACCTCTCCACAGTGAAGAGTGATGTGAAGATCATTGTCTTTGGCAAATTGTAATGCAGGCAAGAAAGTGCTCCTACAAGAACATGGAAGATTTCAGAAGCAACTAGTAGAGCGAAGCAAAGGACAAAGAAGAAAATTAAAAAAAAAAATTACCATTCCCCAACAAGAGGATTCCCTGAAAGATCGATACCAACTACCCCCACATCTCTCATTTCCAATGCAAGATTAACCTTTAGAGAAAAAAGAGAATGTTTCATACGTCTTTTACGTTTTCGAGTAGCTTTGCAAGTCTTCCAATACTTACAGTTTCCATTGCGGACTCAGTTGTTTCTCTACGGTCAATACTAAGAAGAAGCCTAACATAAATCTTCTTTCTTCCAATTCCATCACACGCATTGTGCAGTTTTTGGGAATCAGATGCCGTAACAAAATCAATATCAACTTCACTGACAGATCTCAGACCTTCCATTACCGCTTCCATGTAAGACCGTTTACTCATACCTATCGAATCATTCCTCTACAAACAAACAAACACTCTCTCATTATTCATATCATCATATGTAGAGAATCTAACTTAAAACACTTGCAGAAAATATGCCAAATTGTATACCTTAGGAGTTGTTCGTAACTCAAGATACACCACATTCTCTAATGCAAAATCTTCTACAACCTGTTAAGATAAGATCAAGAAAGTCTAAAAGATTTACTAAAAATCAAACTAATGAATGGAAGATGAAACTAGGGTTATACTTCTCTTGTGATCCTTGTCACGGTTTCGTGATCAGTAGTGAGCTTATGGATCAAATCAAACAACTTGAAGACTTCAACCGAAGATCGATCATCTAAAAAAAACATCATTAACGAGAACGAGTATACATACCAAACATGAGAAACAAACGACTTGTGACACTTGAGTAGACTAAAACTAAGCAAAACATAGAACAACGAATTTTAAAATTAAAGACTTTACTTCTCTGAATGACATGTTCAACATCAGCAAACACTATAACGCCTTTCTCACCAAGAACTCTAGCAAGCTCTCTGTTTATCGAAAGAAACGAAACCCATCAATTTTTTTTAAAAAACTTCAGAATCGAATTGGGCATTCGTAATTAACCAGTGCAATTGCAGAAGTTGCGGATACAAAAGACAGAGATAAACAAACAAAACTCGTAAGAAAGAATGAACAAAAAAAAAAAAAAAAAAAAAAAATCGAATTACAGAAGTGTGGAGTCTCTAATGGAGCCGTTGAGATGAGCATGAAGCTCGATTTTGGGAAGTGAATTTATCCATTCCATTTCTTTTTTCTCCACCATAGTCATAGAGAACAGAAGAGATCAGTGCGGATTAGGAAGACAAGAGGCTCACAAATTGAGCTGTAAAGAAGAAGCGTGAAAATTTTATCAGTTCAGTAAAAAACAAAAAAAACAAAAATAAAAATACATTAAAATCAAAATTAGTTTTGAGCCCAAAAAACTTCGTTTAAGGCGGCCCCATACATTAGACCCAGCGACACAAAATTTAGCAAAGCTACAATAATGAATATTTTTCACAAAATTTACCACCAATTCAGTCGGGCATTCGGGTATTCGGGCTGAGTTCAGGTAAGAACTGATCGGATTCAAATTTTTTGGGTAGAAGAATTTAGAATTCAATAGGGTAAATGTAAAAACTCAGTTCGGTTTCGGTTCGGATCTTTTCAGTTTCGAGTCGGATTGGGTACAAATTTTCAAAACCGTTAAATACGTTTTTTTTTTTGTACACAAATATCTGAAATTTTATCTGAATATCTGAAATTTTATCCGAATACCCGAAATTTTACCCGAAAACCCAAACGTTTACCTGAATACCCGATTATTCGGGTACATTTTTCGGGTATTCTAGTACAATTTTGGATATTTGAATAAAAATTCGAGTATTCGGATCATAAATTATTAGTAAGTATTTATATTTCGGATATTTTCGGGTTCGGATTCGGGTCAGGTTCAGATTCAGGTTTTTGGGTAGATAAGTTTAGGACCCAATAGGATAAATCTAAATTTCCGGGTTTAAATTCGGATCGAGTTTTTCGGATTGGTTCCGGTTCAGATATTCGGTTCTGGTTTTTTTGTGCAGGCCTAACCAATTCTTTAAAAAAAAATAGTTTGGATAGATCCGAAGTAGGAATTTAAGTCTCTCTACTAATCACACAGGTGAGCAAGAGAGAGAAAACTTCTCTCACCATATGTTTCCCGTTTTGTTACGTGAAAAGTAGGAAATTTTACGTAAACAAGGAGTTCGCCACTTACTTTTGTTTCCCGTTTTGTTCCGACTACGAGAAGATTGATCTAAATGAACAAAAAAATGGGCTGATAAATGCAAATTTTGGAGATCATTTTCAAAAAGCTGTTTAAAGTGGGCATGAATGAATCCTACGGATCTTATGTTGAATCTCATTACGCAAACAAGCTGCTTATTTGAGCATTACCACTCATCATCATCTTCTTCAAGATGATCATCCTCGGTCTCTTTCCCTTTTCCTTTTACAAGATAACACAAACATGGTGTCAGATAAAAAATAAGAGATTGCAATAACACAATATATATCTCTTTTACAAAGCTACAATAATAGAGACATCATGAACCAGTTTAACCCTTATACTTACCAAAAAGTCAAGAGATACTACAGAAATAGAATTAGTAAGACATATATATTTTACATAAGCCAAGCACAATCCTAATTCCTAAGCCCGATATAATTCAAATCTGTCTAATTAACTCTCAACTCACCAGTCGGCTCAATGACTGGAGGAAGCAATGTTGGAACTCCATAAGCTTCCGGCCAAGCTTATAACTCCGGGACAGGAGAAAATGTAGCCGCGTATGTTTTGTGATACCGTTCAAGAGTGTAACAGTCGTCTACATACTGCAACGGGTTGATTTCAGCTCATCGCAGACTGCTAGAGTGTGCCAACATGGGAACTTATTCCTTTGAAACTCTCCACAAGTGCAAGTTGAGTCATTTAACTGAACACTCCCGCAGATTGAGTCATTAGACTGACCCATCATCAGTTTCTTCTTTTTTGGGGCCATTGAAACCTGATATGCATCTCTTTCCAACGGCGTTATAGTTATAACTCTTCAAGCTTCTCCATGATATGTTTTGTGTACACGTCGTCGCGGTTAAGAGAACCACGACTATGGTTAAAAGACTCGTCAAAGGCGTCTCTTAGCTCACCAAACAGAAGCATCACACCCTCTGCCATGTAGGAGTCGGGATTGGAGATGAGGCAAATGCCTTGCCTTTATGTTACCTTGTCTCTGATTCTAGTGAGAAACCAACACCAACTATCAATGGATACTTCTTAAGAAACCGCAAAGGCAAGCAGAAAAAATTGATTGGATGCATCAAACATCGAGGCAATCATCAATTTAATTTTGTATTTACCGTCCAAGTTTTTGGTGTCCACAACGATCATAGGTCTACAATGTTGGAACCCTTGGATAGACTGTGAAAATGCCAAAAACACGCCGCGAAAGGAGGCGTGTTCAAGATTAGGCAAAGAATCATATTGCCAGTCCATGAGCAGGCCATTAGAAGAGTGAAGCGCACACATTAACTTGGGTATGAATCTGAAACTCTGATCCTAATCTCCAAAGACTCTTTTGATAGCTTTCACTTGCGCATCTTTCAAACATCCTTCCGCACAATGCTCCATCTCCTCTAATCCATCAACGACATAGTGATTGTATCCTTCGATATGGTACTAATTTTTACTCGATACAACTAACCGTTAGGTAGTATATACGAGGTCAAACCACAAGGACCAATGGTTATACTAAAAACTTACGGGATTCATTCTTAGCTAAAGCTTTGGGTTTTAGTTTCTTTTGTAACTTGTAAACATGAAAGCAATTTATAACGATAATGAAAATGATGATTTAAAAGCATTAGGCATTAAGGTTTTTCGGAGAATTCTAGACTAACGGAAAAACTGAAATGAACTAAGCTTAACAACTTACAGAACCGTTCTAGAACATGAACATAAGGTAGACTAACCCACTGTCGTGGCACTAATCTCTAAATTAAATTATTCGAAAACTAAACTGTCGTTTGATTCCTCCTAACTGAATTAGCATTAACAAGTGAGTTCATTGAGTTCACAATACTTCCTAACATCAACTGTCGTTGGCTAGGAGCATATTGCTCATAAAGACATGGATCAAAGAACTTCAAAGTCACTTTTGGTGCATGAACTTCTTTAGGTTCAAGAATTAGTAGATCAAGCTAATTCTAGCATTAAGATTGTATGAAATGAAGAACCTAAACATATGAAAGCTATAAACACCTAAATTCCCTTATGAACCCTAAAACCCAATAAAAGTCTACTCACACATATCTAAGACAAAATCTAAAACCATAGAAGCATTCATATTGAAAAAACAAAGAGATTAAGAGTAGAATTAAAAAAACTTCTTCAATATATAAGATTGGTATTCTTGATGTTCTTGGTGTTCTTAAGAGTAGAAAAACAGAGAAAAAGATGATAAAAGCTTAGATAAAAACATAATAATGAGATATGTTGCCCACTTAGAGTATTTAAGTTTATTTTTACACACTTTTTGCACACTAAAGTCAAGATAAAACACTGTTGCTGGCTGTTACAAGGATGGATCGATCGGTTTAGTGGAGGATCGATCAATCTGGCCTTGAAGATTTTAGCCGTCGAGATGGGGATCTATCGGTCACCTCTTTAGACTGATCGATCTAATGCTTCTTGGTATTGTGTGGAGAAATATATCGATCGAGCTTGGTGAGTGATCGATCGATCTCTTGTTCCTGTGATCGGGAGGAGAACTGGATCAATCGATCCTGGTGAGTGATCGATCGATCTTTAGAAGTCAGTGATCAGATGAGGTTGTGGATCGATCGATCCTTCTGTGGATCGATCGGTCTAAATGTTTTTCTTGCACAAATCCTCCTTCACGTGACCCGAACATGCTCTGTAGCGCTCATTTCCAGCAACGTTTACATATCCTGTACAAGACTCAAAACCAAACCGAAAACATGCGAAAACAAACAAAAACAAGACTAACAACACAAAAACGGATTAAAAACGATGTACAAAAATGCGTAAAAACGCAACATATCACAAAACTCTGCAGTTGAGAGCGTGGGCACGTACAATCTCAGATTCTAAGAACTCGACTTCAAAATCTCGTGAAGAATAGTAAGGGTGACAAGTATGTGGACCACTACACTTGGTTAACTCAAAAAGACCGTCTTCTTCTAATCTAGCTGCACAAATTGACCACTTGCATCCCCATCTTACACACTCAAACAAATACATGTCCTTGTTCCATCTCACTTACTAAACATTTATGCTACCTCCTAATGGACCACCAATCCAGTCCACTGCTTTCTTCAGCTCATCTATATCTTTAAGCACACAATCCCACACGCATTGTATCATCGTCAAGCCACAAACCAGACACAAGAAGAGGTGTTGATGAACCTGAATTTTTATCCCCTAATACCTCTTGTTGTGTACAACGCTTCTGTCTTTTCGATGGTCAATGGAGATTCTGGATGGGCGATAATGACCAAGCAACAGGAGGAGGATCATCAGAAGTTGGTTTAACTTTCAAGTACAACTCTACAGTGTTTATAGAAGGGTGATTGCTCCAAACTAATGTTAGCTCACCACGGGATAAAGTAGATACCTTAACTGATTGGGTGATTGAACTACAATAGGGTACCTACCGAATATTTCAAGTTTTGATTTTTGCTTATCTAATCCAGTAATTAGATAAAGCCCATCCTGAAATCTGCTAAAGTTAGTCTTTTTCTTGACTCTCATATCTTTAGGAGTCGATCCTTCATAAGAGACACCATCAGGTCCATCTTTTTTTTTTTTTTTTTGCTAAAACTGTTAATATCATTAGAAGATAATGAGAAGTTTGACTTTTACAAGAAAAAGCCTTTGGACTTTAGCTCCTTGGCAAAAAGAGGGAAAAACAAAGAGATAAAATACAGAAAATCACAGAAGGGTGAGATCATGATAACCTGAGCTGCACCAATTTTCGGAAACATTTCAGTGGACGTCTTGCTGAGATGATGTTTATGATCTCCTTATCCAGAAGCAAGAAGATAGTGGCCGGATGGACTGCTTGCTGATTGTGAATAAGGTTGTTACGTTGCTTCCAGATGTTGTAAATGGTGGCATGGGCTACAAATTTTCTCAAGAGAGAAGAGGCAGATCGCGAGGTAACTCTTACCCAAGAGAGGAGCTATGCCCAAGTGAGGGGCATCGTCCGATTAGGGTCGATTCTTGAGAGGACTAGCTTCCAAATGGCTTGGGAGAAGCTGCAGGCAAGAAGGAGATGGTCTCTAGATTCAATCTCGGATCCGCAGAAGCTACAAGCCAGAGAAGGACTGACACCCCAATCGCACATTCTCTTCTTTGTAGGAAGTCTGTTTAAGTTAGAGAACCACATATTGAAGGCATGTTTATAAACAGACGCAACACAACACCACAACCTCTTGTTACGATAATTCCAGTAACACAACACCACAACCTCTCTTTCAGCCATGAGCACAACAAAACCTACAAGAAAATTCTTAAGTAAAAAACCCTAGAAAGCTGCATATCAAACGACAATGAAAATCAAACTAAAGACTTGTAAAATCTTGCTTTTTACAGAAATGAAAATTACATTTCGCTAAGGAATTCTCCGGTGGTGTGATAACTGCCTTTTCCTATGTGATATCACGTGTTTTTAGCATTTTTAGCACTTTATTTCTCTTCGTTTTCATGCATATTATATTCATTTTTAGGTCTTTAGTTGCATATTTGCATTGCATTTGAGTGTGTTTAGGTATACGGAAGAACATGAAGTTTTGGAGCCTTATGGAGCAAAAAGGACATCAAAAGAGATGATTCAAGATATGGAGATCAAGAGCCAAAAAGGAGAGTGCAGATGGAAGAGAAGTGAAGCAAAAGAGGAAGAGATGGGCATGCGATCAAGTCAACTGAAGAAATGATGATCCATAACCCATCTAAAGTGCCTGAAAGATCACGTCAAATGAAGACTTTTGCTTGTGATTTAGCTTTGGATCCCTTCATGAAAGTTATAGAGCATTGAAGTATATTTCCAATGGTCGTAAAATCAGGACAATCCGAGCTATGGATCAAAGGTTATGACAAATTTACTGATGATCGGTCTGCAACCGATCGAGGCAACCGAGCGGCAATCATGTTTTAAAGATTGAATCATATGAAGGTCTTTCCGTGGTAATTAGCTTTCGAGCTCTGCATCACAGTTGTAGTAAATTAAAGTATCTTTCCAATGGTGGTGAAATAAGGCCAATTCGAGCTATGAGTCAAAAGTTATGATCCGATCGGTCTGCAACCGATATGCAAAGTGACGATCGGTTTACAACCAATCGTGACAACCGATCAGAGCCTCCAGAAGCTTTTTTCCTCTGTTTTTCTCTGTGCAAATCCTACCACTATAAATACCTCTTTTAGTACATTATGTAAAAGAGAGAGGATATTTTCTAGCCTCTAAAACTCTCTCCCTTGTTCTTGAGAGTTCTTCTTTGTTTTCATGTTTATAATTCATCATCTAAACTCATGTTATTTACTTTTTGTTAAATCTTTTTATAGAATCTTGATTATGTCTTGCTTATCTATCATTTGTACGGTTTACTTTTGTGATTTGAGCATGTGTGAGTAGTTGACTTTGGATTGTTGGTTTGGTAGATCTAGGGTGTTAGAGCTTGTAAATGATGTTTGATGGTTGAGTAGTCTTGTTCATGATCATGCATAGAACAAACTTAATGCTAGAAATAGTTTCGAAAGAGAGATTTCTAGAGTTTAGATTATTTCAAGCCCGGAAAGTGCTGTGAAATGATCCGAACCTTCTATGCATGCGTTCTAATTCTTAACCAATGGAAATTGAGTTTTAAGATGGAATATATGACAATTATGAGTTTGTGTTCATTGTTAACAAATAGTTTGGTTGCAATTGGGAAATTAGCTTAATCGAATGATTTGTAAAAGGGTTAGTATCATGGGAGTGAGCTAGTCTATTTAAGTGACTCATGTCATGGAATTAAACATAGATTGTTCGTTTGAATTATCGTTTATCAAGTCATCACTCACCCTTGTCGAATTACCTTACCAATGATCCATACCCGCTTTGTTTAGGTTCTATTGTTGTTAGTTTTTTACATTATTGTTTCTTTTAGTTTGTTTTGCATTATTTGGTTTGATTTACATTGTTAGTCATATTTTAGAAAACCCGAAACCTTCTTATTTTGCTTAGATTAAGCGAACTTGTGCATTCCTAGTGTGTTGATTCTTTGCTCCCTGTGGTTCGATAATTTAATTGGGGTACTAAAACTAGCTACATCACTATGCTTGCGCCTTGCCCTGGGAACTCTCATATTCATATATCAACTAGTTTTTCGAAATGATAAAGCCCACTAATATGTGTTTAGCGCCCATATTCTTTTCACTATCGCTAGCGACTGAAAAATTACTACTGAATTTTTGATGTTTTAAATTCAGCTACCAACTAACTTTGAAAAAAATGATGAATAGTGACATATGTGTCGTTTAAATTGGTCGCCGAAAAAAATAGCGACTCCAGCGACATAAAACATGGTAATTATATTGCTAAAAAATTAAGTTTGAAGGTGTCGCTGGAGTGATAAAAAAAGAGAAAAACTGTGTAACTATGATCGCCGGAATGTGTCGTTAGCAACACTGGAAAAAAACAATCGTGATTCGAATGGTTTAATATTCGGTTCAACAAATTATGTAGAACGGATTTGTTCTATTGAGCCGAACCTTAAAAACACATATACATATTTTTTTGCGAGATCGGAGAAAAACATTTAAACATATAAATCTAATATGTATTTTTTGTTCGGTCTGTTTTTACTTATAATTTATTTAGTTATGTATATGAAGTAAAATCAAGTGATTGGAGGGTTTAATCGGTTTTTCGACCAAAGCTTAGTTAAGTTCAACCAAATTGGACATTACGAGCATCTTTTTACTCCTCCAGTCCATCAATTCTTTTATCTTATTTCATCTTATAAAATCGTCGAGCATATATAAATGCAAAATAATTGTCTACCCAACATTATTTTTTTTTGGACAAACTTAGCATTTCATTAAAAAGATAGAAATTTAACCTCCATTAAAGGAGTATACGACAAGGCTACAAGGAGCCGAATATCCCATAACAACGGCCAACAAAATGATCGGATAAGAAGGCAAGCTAAAACAACAAATCTCAAATAGAGACTTAGGGATAAGGGTGAACTCACGAGTTCTTATTAAAGATAAATTAGGAGGCAAGATGTGTATCTTGCGGACCAAGTATTATGGACTATCAAAGTCCATCTACAAAGTGAAACCCGTGAAACCCGAAGAAAGAGTATACTCTAGATCTCCATATTACTTCTTGTACAAGTATCTCCATTATGTATTAGAATTGGTTCAGGAAACTTTACATTATGTTCGTGTTATCATTATGTTAATGTTATCACTATATATGTATGTGGTGATCTCATATAAAACACAACTCAATATAATATTTTTATTCTATAATATTTGACATGATATCAGAGCCATCGATCTTTGTGGATTGAAGAGAAAATTTTCGTTTGTAACTTTAATGATCATGGAAGGTGACGACGTCGAAGACGATGGTGACGAAGACGATCCAGATGATGGCGTGAAGCAAAGTGTGCTTTGACGTCCACATGATTGTTTTATAATTATTTTATTCTAAGTTAAGGTTTTGGTTTTATTTTTAGTTTATGGTTTGGTTTAGCACAAGAATTATAGGCAAATCTTTGAAGAATTATTATGTTTTAAGGGTTTGGGCCAGGTTTTCACAAGTAGTTGTTTAATTTTATGGGATTTATTCTTGATTAGAATATCTCAATTTTTTTTTATATATGAGTTTAGATTTTTCATATTACGGGGGAGTTGTTTGGAACGCTAATATTTTTAACGTCATTTTTTAGTCCGATTTGTGGACTGTCCGAGATAAGGACAATTATTTGTGGAGTTGCACGATTTGCATCCACGGGATGTTGTTATTCCCTTTTACCAAGACCGAATATGAGCTGAAGTTCTAACCCTTTTTTCAAGACTGAAGTTTATACCCTGAGGAGTCGGTTGACATGATTTGTCCGTCCTCGATATGATGTCCACGACATAGGTGTTCCGCTTTGTGATTGGATATTTTACGTTTCGCGTCCCACCTTTGTCGTGCGGGGGAGTATTAGAGATAAATTGGGAGGCAAGATGTGTATCTTGTGGATCAAGTATTATAGACTACCAAAGTCCGTCTGCAAAGTACACATCTTGCCTCCCAATTTATCTCTAATAGTTCTACCAAAACAGAATCTAAACAAGGGCAATCGTTAAAGCAGACATCTTCAAATCGGTAGTCTTTGCCAAAACCACAAGGAGGAGGAAACAATGCCTCTAAAGTCAAACTGTCAACATTTGCTGAACGGGAACCGTCTTGAACAACAATCCTCACTTCTGCTCCAAGCAGAACAGTCTTGACGACAATGCTCCCTATGACAATAGCACTAAACTCAAGTGAAGTATTTGGAAGAATAATAAGCTCCGTAAAGGAGAGATGAGGACTATGAAAGCCCCGGTGAACCAGAATAACTAGAACGGTGAAAGAGAGCAAATATCTCTTTCCAATCTGCCACAAAGCAATATCCAGACTCTACTTCGAATTGAATCTGCATATTGCAGTAAAGGTTCGCACTAAGGCGATAAGAGTGCCACCAGAGAGCACAAATGTGGATCTAAGAGTATCCAAACTCATCGAAGGAGTAAGTACTACACTCGAATTCATAAAGCCAGAGCCACACTCTAAACAACCATCCAATAACTTCCCAAAATAGAGGAATCAGATATGTATATGAAATAAAATCAAGTAATTTAAGGGTTTAATCGATTTTTCCGACCAAAGCTTAGTTAAGTTCAACCAAATTAGACATCAAGATCTTCTTTTTCCTCCTCCAGTCCAACGATTCTTTTATCTTATTTCATCTTATAAAATCGTCGAGCATAAATGCAAATAAATGTCTACCCTACATTTTAAATAGCAAAATATGGACTTGAGAGCACTACACATGCTGCTGAACTGAACAACATATATGTTATATATGTTGGCCGAGTAAGAAATTAATTTCACATGTACATTTAATGGTAAAGTATTGACTAATGACAAAAATTTGTTGGAAATTGGAATGAATTAATTGAAGTGATGGAAAAAAGTCATGAAATGTTGAATTCACATTTTGCTTATTTGCTGGTAACATTAAAATAACACAGTATACTGTATGATTTTGATGAATTAATCTTAGATTTATGACATAAGAAAATATGTTAATTGAAAACTAAAACAATTTATATTGGTTAGATTAGTCTTCACATCGCCATGAGTTTGATCGGTAGTAGTCAACCGCCTATTCATATTGCATGCGTTAATATTTTTACTTTTTTTGTGTGCACAATATTATGTTTCTACTTAAATTTTGTATTTTGTTCTTATATACCTTAGTTCACTTATTAGATGATTTGATTATTACATTTATCTTGTCTTGTGTATTTTAACCAATCGACCCTATATGAAAAAACAAAATCTATAAATGAAGGAAGAAGATAGAAGAACATATATGAAATTTGTGGAGAGAGATGAGAGGTGTATACGAAACATCTACTACCATTTTTTACACCTTCTCCTTCTTCCTTGTCTTCACTCTCTTTCGCCTTGCATTTTCAATCCATGTCAATACTTTGTCATCTACAGATTCTCTTACAACCTCAAGCAACCGAACCATTGTATCTCCTGGTGATGTTTTCGAGCTTGGTTTCTTCGAACCCTCCTCGGGTACTTCTCGTTGGTATCTCGGAATATGGTACAAGAAAATCTCCGAGAGAACTTATGTATGGGTTGCCAACAGAGACAACCCTCTCTCCGGTTCCATTGGAACTTTCAAAATCTCCGACACTAACCTCGTTCTCCTCGATCACTCCAACAACATTGTCTGGTCAACGAATCTCACCAAAAAAGACGTGAGATCTCCAATAGTCGCAGAGCTTCTCCCTAATGGCAACGTCGTGATGAGATACTCCAACAAAAACAACGACACAACTGGAGTTTTGTGGCAGAGTTTCGATTATCCGACAGATACTTTACTTCCGGAAATGAAACTTGGTTTGGATCTTAAAACTGGTTTCAACAGATTCCTAAGATCTTGGAGAAGTCCTGATGATCCGGCAAGTGGAGATTTTTCATACAAACTCGAAACTCAAGGGTTTCCTGAGTTTTTTCTATGGAGTAAAGACGTTCCAGTGCACCGGACCGGTTCATGGAACGGAATCCGGTTTAGCAGTGTACCGGATATGCGACGGTGGAATGACATGGTTGATAATTTCACAGAGAATAAAGAAGAGATCACATACACATTCCTGATGACCAACTACGATACCTACTCCAGATTGACAGTGAGTCCTTCAGGATATTTCCAACAATATACTTGGATTCCGCCGTTAGGGAATTGGAGCATGTTATGGGCTTTACCAGAAGATCAATGCGATATGTACCAGATATGTGGACCTTTCAGTTACTGTGACCACGCAAACAAGCCGATGTGTATTTGTATCACAGGATTCGAGCCTAAGGACCTGCACGCGTGGGAGTTGAAAGACGTGTCACATGGATGTGTGAGGAAGACGGAACTAAACTGTGACGGAGATGCGTTTTTGCGGCTGGCGAATCTGAAGTTGCCGGATACTAAAACTGCGATTGTGGACGAAAGTATTGGGGTGAAGGAATGTTTGAAGAATTGGATAAGGGAGAATTCATTGTTATTTGGGTGTTTGCTAGAAACAAGAGTGAAGGAAAGTAAATCGACTAGTATTATCAATTCGGTGTTTGGGGACTGGTCCAAGATATCGAACTATGATTTCAACGGTTTGGGGAGAATCTGGATTGTGTGGAGTAGGGACGTAAGCCTTAATGTTGTCTTTAAGAGTGACCAAATGATCACCTGTACGGTCAAACTTAAGGGTCTCGAGGAAGTTTTCCTTTGTTCGTTCGTCTACGCTTCTAATTTTGTTGACAAAAGACAGGAGCTATGGAGAGACATGAAACTTCAGCAAGATGCAGTGGCTTTTAGAGGAAAACCATGGTTGTGCATTGGAGATTTTAATGAAATCCTAAAAGTCGAGGAGCATTCGCGGCATCTATCTATTCCGACTACCCCGGTTGGTATGAGAGACTTCCAAGACGTGGTTAGTTATTGTTCTTTTCTGGATATGGGTTACCATGGACCTGAATTCACATGGACCAACAAAAGAGAAGATGGTCTAATTTGTAAGAAATTGGATCGAGCTTTTATAAATGATGCACGGCTGACTTGGTTGCCCCAATCCTACTGTGTTTTGGAGCCGGGAGGGTGCTCGGATCATCTAAGAGGAATTATTCACATTCAAAGACCGGTCTCGAGGCCTAATTCTCCTTTCAAATTCACAAACTTAATCGCAAAAATGGAGGCTTTTCTTCCTTTGCTGGATGATCATTGGCGACAATCTCCAGCCCTTTTTCACTCCACCTCAGCTATGTTCCGGTTTTCAAAAAAACTGAAGTCTCTGAAGGTTCCCCTACGAGATCTGAGTAGGTCCACGCTTCACCATCTGTCGAGGCGAACCTCCGAAGCTTATAAAGACCTTTGTGCAAAACAATTGGCCACTCACTCCTCCATGCAACCTCTAGCAGTTGTCGAGGAAGGACATGCTTTTAAGAAGTGGGAGCATCTATCTAGTGATCTTGAAGAATCTTACTTAAGCCAAAAAGCAAAGCTTCATTGGTTAACAGTTGGTGACCGCAACAACAAGGCTTTCCATAACGCAGTTAAAGCAAGACAAGTTCGGAATGCCATCAATGAAACTGTAGGGCCAAACGGACAACATATTACCACTAGGGAGGGTATTAAAACGGAGGCGGTGAGGTTCTTTACCACCTTACTTACCAACCAACAATCAGACTACACAAGTTTATCGGTTGAGGAGCTAGAAGGTTTACTTAACTTTGAGTGCCCCCTTCTCGATAGGGAGAGACTAATATCAGAAGTTTCGGGTGAGGAGATAACAAACTTATTATTCTCCATGCCTAATAATAAAGCCCCAGGACCGGATGGATTTACTGTGGAATTTTTCAAGATGGGCTGGTCTATTCTCGGTAAAGACTTCATAGTAGCTGTGCAGTCCTTCTTCATCTATGGGTTTCTACCAAAAGGGGTCAACGCTACAATTCTTGCCCTCATCCCGAAGTCGAGCTCTTCACTGGCGATGAAAGATTTTCGGCCCATCTCTTGCTGCAATGTGCAGTATAAGGTAATCTCAAAGATCCTGGCAAACCGTCTCAAAGTTATCCTCTCTGGATTCATCGAACCAAACCAATATGCTTTCATAAAGAGTAGACTAATAATGTAGAATGTGCTTCTAGCTTCTGAACTTGTCAAGGATTACCATAAAGAGGACATCTCTCCTCGCTGTGCACTGAAGATAGACATCTCAAAAGCATTCGACTCCGTCCAGTGGGATTTCTTACTAAGAGTCTTGACAGCCATACATTTACCAACTCGATTCATTCACTGGATCAGACTATGTATCACTTCGACATCTTTCTCTATTCAGGTGAATGGTGAACTGGCGGGTTTTTCCAGAGTACAAGGGGCTTAAGACAAGGTTGTTCACTTTCACCTTACCTTTTTGTAATTTGTATGAATGTCCTATCCAAATTGCTGAATAAGGCCGCGGTGGAAGGTCGTCTCGGTTACCATCCGCGTTGTAAACTTTTGGGTATTACTCATTTATGCTTCGCGGATGACATACTCGTTTTTGGTGATGGCTTACAACGTTCTATACAAAGTATCCTTGAGGTTTTCAATTGTTTTGCTAGATACTCGGGATTGCATATTAGCCTAGCCAAGTCAACCATATTCCTGGCAGGTCTTTCTGGGGAAAAAAAGACACTCTTCTGGCTAATCTTCTCATTACTTCAGGTTCACTACCAGTCAGGTATCTAGGCTTACCTCTTATGACTCGTAGAATGTCTGCAGCTGACTACTTTCCACTAGTTGAAAGGATTCGGACAAGAATTGGTACTTGGTCTACTCGGTTCTTATCTTTTGCGGGACGACTCCAACTCTTACAGTCAGTCATTGCCAGCCTCACCACATTTTGGATTTCTGCTTTCTGCCTCCCGAGTGCCTGCATTAAGGAGATAAACAGTATTTGTTCTGCTTTTTTGTGGTCTGGCCCTGATCTAAATCCCATGAAAGCAAAGATTGCTTGGGGGGAGGTTATTAAAGAAAAAAAGGAAGGTGGCCTGGGAATCAAATCTCTCAAAGAAGCTAACAAGGTATGTTGTCTTAAGCTCATTTGGAGAATTATTTCATCTCCCTCATCACTTTGGGTTCGTTGGATTAAGCAACATCTTCTTCGTTCGACTTCTTTCTGGTCGATTAAAAGCATAACGAATCTTGGATCATGGATATGGCGAAAGCTCATAAAATTCAGACCGGTCGCAAAAAAGTTCGCTAAAGTGGAAGTTCATAGTGGAGACAACACATCTTTCTGGTTTGACGATTGGAGTCCCTTAGGTCGGCTTCATGATCACCTTGGCGATCGAGGTTTTATTGATTTAGGAATCCCTGCTGCTTCCACGATTCAAGAGGTTCTCCAAACGCACATAAGACGTCGTCACAGGAATGACTTCCTAACACAGGTGGAGGATGCGATTGAGTCTTTACATTCTCGTTATCAAAGTACACAAACGGACATTGCCCTATGGAAGAATGGCGGCGGCAAGTTTAAATCCTACTTCTCAACAAAACAAACTTGGTTACAAACTCGGCCAACCTTCCAGCAAAAACATTGGTCTTGCGGGGTATGGTTCCCTCTCTCAACGCCTAAGTACTCATTCATCTTATGGTTGGCCACTCATAATAGGTTGGCAACGGGAGATCGTATGAGCTTGTGGAATCCGGGTTTTCTAACATCTTGTATGTTTTGTTCATCTCCTATGGAATCCCGAGACCATCTCTTCTTCTTATGTCCATACACTTCTTAGATTTGGGTAACTCTAACCGGGGGACTTTTTCATCGGGGATATGTCTCGTCTTTCCACGAAATACTCAAGAACAACCTAGAAACTCGCTACAGCTTATCAAACACATCGACCGTATCGTTCGCAATAGAATAGCTAGTATTCGGCAATATGCCCCCCCAAAAACTCGAAGACTGTCTTCGAATTTGGTTTGCTACTCGTGTTTAATTTTAATCGTTGTTGATCGTTGTTGATCTTCTTTCTCTCTTTCGGATTTTCAATACATGGATCACATAGATTGTACTAAAGGTTTTTTTTGTGGAATAAATTTAAAATTCATACAAAAAAAAAAGAATGTTTGAAGAGGTGCGAGAATGATTGTAATTGTACGGCGTTTGCGAATGCTGATATCCGAAATGGCGGGTCAGGTTGTGTAATTTGGACCGGAGAGCTCATGGATATCCGGATTTATGCGGAAGAAGGTCAGGATCTTTACCTCAGAATAGCGGCAGCTGATCTTGGTTTACTTAAGAAAAATAAGTTGTGGTTGATCATTACCGGATTGGAACTTGTTATAGGATTGTTTAAGACACATACCAATGTATGGTTTATTTAAGAAAAAATAAGTTGAGCTTGACTATTAGTTAGTACTCTGTTAAATAGTAAAGTGTGCTTAATAACTAATCCAGTAATTAAGATAGCCAATATAGTTGTACCAAAGAGACAAACAAGTTTCCGAAAAGTTGGCATATAGTAATACTTTGGAACATACACTATCACAATTTGCTGAGACACTAATGAAGAAATAGAAGAGCACAACATCAAAAGACTAAACGATACAAATATGGTTTCGATAATCAAACAAACACTTCAAAATCAAATGTGTGAACTCCATAGAAATAGTAGAGGAAATATGAAACGACCACACCCGTTTGTTTTTTTTTTCTTTTTTTTACAACTAATACGCTCATACGTATTAATTAAGCCAAAACGGTTTTAAAACAAACTCGGATTTTATTAGACTGAACAAACCGTCAAACAATAGAAACACAATTATCAAACGATAACAAGTTCACGCACAACAACCGCAATAACAACAACAACAACAAACAACAGCAAACACCCGAATCCTAATCATCCCCTCCTCAACGCCTTAATTCCACGATCACACTTTATCTTTACCTGCAACTCAGAAAAACACAGAGATGCGTAAGTATTATCAAAAATACTTAGTGAGGCGGTCCTCCCATCTACGAGCTATACACACAAGCAAGTAAGACGAAAACCACTCACAACGCAAAAACGCAACAATCACAAATAATAAACAACCGGATCGATCGATCCATGCTTGGATCGATCGATCCAGCCCAAAAACAAGCAAGGATCGATCGGTCCAACCATGGATCGATCGATCTGAACACACCTTTTGGATCGATCGATTCCCTTACCTTTGCAACCCGACACAGAAAGCTTTGGATCGATCGATCCAAACCTGGATCGATCGATCCCACCGTTTCTGCAACACCGGATCTCGACTCCAACCACCGCACACGACCAACGACCACCCAAACTTGCTTCCTACAGGCGATTAAACACAAACCCAATCCCAAACCACAAGGAAGACCAGCCACAAACCACAGAAACAAGCAACACTCCATGGATTCCACAAATCTAAGTCAAACACAACAAGAACACACAAACTTCTCAATTGCTTAGATAAGCTCAAGGTCATGCACTCACTTTGAGAACGAAAGGATTGCGGACAGAGACAACACCACCACGAAGCTGGAAACTCCTCCACACTTCTCCAAACGATTCTCTGCAACCCAAACCACCAAGCTTCTTCCTTCCTAAGCAACCACAACCTTCTCTCTTTGATTTCTCACCCAACACCCAAAACTTCGAATTCACACTCTCCTTTTCCTCACAAAAGCTCCAACCAACGCCCATGAAGAAGAAGGAAGAGGAAAACACGAATAATGAGGTAGGTGAGGCCAAAGAGAACAAAAAAGAAAGCTGCAGACAAAGTTGGATCGATCGATCCACTACTTGATCGGTCGATCCACACCTCTTCTGTGCCAGATCGATCGATCCGAAGCAAGGATCGATCGGACCACACAACATGGCAGATCGATCGATCCTCTCATTCAACCACACAACGACAGAGCTACGGATCGACCGACCGACCATGGATCGATCGATCCTTCTCTAACTTCACCAGATCGATCGATCCCACACCTGGATCGATCGATACACTCAAGCTTCTGGTCAAACTTTGACTTTTCGACCTTTGATCAATCCGCTTCCCGTTCCCGAGGAAACTTCATTCCCGAAACACTTATGATTGATTCAAAGAGAAAGATCACATTTCCACCAACCTTAGGGAATCGAAACGCCAAGATACGATTCCTCTGTAACGATCCCGACAATTCCCTTTTTCCGGAACACGGGCGTTACAAAATATTTCTGTGCCAAAATGGCTACATGTTGAGACATATTTCTTCTGTTCATCTTGAATAAAATGAGTTATGTTTGATGTTAAAAATTTAAATTTACGTATAAATATGAAAAGAAATTTCAATTCTGTAACGTTTATGACATTTTTTTCTTTATATTTATGTCATGATAGTAAGAGAAAAAATGGGTAAAAAAACCCTCACTTTTCCTAAAAACATGTAAAATTTATTTCAGTTCGAGTTTAGGTTTGGTTTAGTTTTGGATAAAAGTAATTATTTTATGTTATATAGGATATATTTTAAATTATTTTATATATATATAGTTATTTGAAAATAATAATTAATCAAGATTTATTCGGTTGAGTTTTAGAAATTCATTAACGTGAAACCAAACTAATTTTGTAATAAATTTTTTTTACCGAACTGAATTTGAATTAAATAAAGTTTTATTTGGTTCGACCACACAAATTTAGAACAAATTTATGTTAATAATCTTGATCCATTTTATATCTAAAAATTGAAAAGTTAGAACAAATTTGAACAAAAAAAATATAGAATGTGCTAACATTTAAATTTTTATAGTTTACATAACAATTTCTAATGGCAACAAATTTGGTTTTTTCATATCGCAAAAAAACTCAATTTTGAAAAAAAAAATCGCAAACTCGAGTTTGTACAAACTAAGTTGTTTTATTTATTTAGTTTTGTTTTAATATAATAGTTTATTTGATATTTATTTGGTTTATTAATATCACAAATTATTTTACTATTTTTTTTAAAGTAAGGGTTTAAAAATCCATCGAAAAAGTTATGGGTTTTTTACATATTGAAAAATGTGAGGGTTTTTTACCTATTTTTAGATACACATACGTATAATCAAATTAATGTGCCATAGAATTTTCCCATTATGGTAAAATTAATGAGGCCATGGTAAAATTAGTGGGTTTTACTCGAAACGGGTAAAAGTAATCGGGTGTAGTTGACAACTCTATAAAAAAGGGGGACAAAAATGAGATTTGCAGAAATAAGAGATACAAAATTGAGAAATAAAAAAAAAATCCTCTTCACTAAAAAAAAAACTTCCGTTATCTCTCTCTCTCTGAGGGTGGCGATTCGAGTTTCCATGGTGGAACAGAAACCCTAGCCCCTATGCTGGCACTAATTATCACTCTTCACTATTGAATTGAGGATGGAATCAGAGAAAATCCTCAATCCAAGGCTTCTTTCGATCAATAGCAGCACCACTGGTCGCAAAGGGATGTCCGTTGAGTTGCCGCAGAAACCGCCGCCACCGCCGTCGTTGCTAGACCGGTTCAAAGCTTTACTTAATCAGCGTGAAGATGAGTTCGGTGGTGGTGAGGAGGTTTTGCCTCCGAGTATGGATGAGATTGTTCAGCTTTATGAGGTTGTTTTGGGCGAGCTTACTTTCAATTCCAAGCCTATTATTACTGATCTCACTATTATCGCTGGTGAACAACGGGAACATGGTGAAGGAATCGCTAATGCCATTTGCACTCGAATCCTTGAGGTTTGTTTCTGCCATTGAAGCTTTTAGTGTATACTTTTTTAGTGCAAACGTGGAAGAAATTTAGGTTTTTTTTATTGTCAGAGTTATGCAATTAGAGAAGAGTGTTTGGTTTGTGGTTTAGTGAACTGGGGGCTGCCTCTTAGTTACTTTATTGGTGTGTGATATACAGAATTTTAATGATACAATTTCATGTTATATGCAGGCTCCAGTTGAGCAAAAGTTGCCTTCTCTGTATCTTTTAGACAGCATCGTTAAGAACATTGGGCGGGATTATGTTCGTTACTTCTCATCCCGTTTACCGGAGGTGAGCAGGCTACAAGGAGATGTTTGCTTTATTGATTTGTATAGGGCTGAAGCATGCTCATAAGATGTTTTGACTCTTTCTCTGCTGCTTTAGGTCTTCTGCCTAGCATACAAGCAAGCCCATCCGAGTTTACATCCTTCAATGCACCACCTGTTTGGGACTTGGTCAAGTGTTTTTCCACCGCCTGTACTACGCAAGATTGAGGTGCAATTGCAACTTTCGTCTGCAACAAACCAACAATCTTCGTTAGGGGCTTCTGAGCCTACTCAACCAACAAGGGGCATTCATGTTAATCCAAAATACCTTCGTAGGCTGGAGCCCTCAGCCGCTGAAAGTGTAAGCCTTTCTATTTGTTATTATGAACAGAGATGACATTCTTTTATGGATGCATCTGCTACCTTGAAGCTATGATGTGTTTATTTTCTATTTACTATACTAAGAAAACCTGGTATCAGATTAGTCTAGCTTCATAGTGATCTTATGCATGGTATTTCTTTGGTATAGATATGAAAATCTCCAGTAATAAAGTTTTGCTAGTAGTTGAAGAGATAGATGTTTACAGTCTTCAAGTAATCAATTTTGAGTGGAAGGGGTCTCTCTCAGTTAGCATTCGAAATGATCTTGTTAGAAATGATCTGGGACTCTGGTGCATTCGAAACGATCTCGTTAGCACGTGTAGAGGGTTTCTTCTCGCTATAGTACACTAGATTACTGTTTATGCATCATTTGTCATTCTGAACTTGTTTTCGTATGTAACTTTTTCAAAGAGTGACTTATATCTGACATGCTCCTGCTTGACATGCAGAATTTGAGAGGAATAAATTCCAGTGCAAGAGTGTATGGCCAAAATTCACTCGGTGGATATGATGATTTTGAAGATCAGTTAGAGAGCCCATCTTCCCTGTCTGGACCAAGGTCTGGTACAGCTGGAAGTGTGTCCCTCTCGTCTTCTGTAATTGGAGGTAATATTCGTCAGGCCTGCAATCTCCAGACCTGTAAGACTTGATTGACTTTAAATAACCCTTTATCTTTTGACCCTAATGGCCCTGCAGCAGATGGTTTTCCCAAGAGGTTTAGTGATGGAGCTAATCCTTCTAATCAAGCCTTTAACTATGGAATGGGTCGAACTACTGGCAGAGATGATGAACATATGGAATGGCGAAGAAAGGAAAACTTAGGCCAAGGAAATGATCACGAAAGACCCAGAGCTTTGATAGATGCATATGGAGTTGACACCAGCAAGCACGTAACCATCAATAAACCAATTCGCGATATGAATGGCATCCACAGTAAGATTGTTACACCATGGCAGAACACTGAGGAAGAAGAGTTTGATTGGGAAGATATGAACCCTACCCTAGATCGTAGCAGAGCTGGTGAATTTTTGCGATCATCTGCCCCAGCATTAGGAAGTGTAAGGGCAAGACCCAGAGTAGGAAACACAAGTGATTTTCATTTTGATTCTGACATTAAGAATGGTGCAAGTCATCAGCTACGAGAAAACTGGAATTTGTCACAAAATTTTCCCCATTCATCCAACCATGTTAATACCAGAGCAGGAAAGGATTTGAAAGTATTGGCTTCATCTGTGGGATTAGTTTCATCAAACAGTGAATTCGGGGCTCCTCCATTTGATAGCATTCAAGATATTAACTCACGTTTTGGTCGGGCTCTTCCTGATGGGACATGGCCACATTTGAGTGTCAGAGGATCCAACTCTCTCCCTGTACCTTCTGCTCACTTGCATCATTTGGCAAATCCTGGTACTGCGATGTCAAATTGCTTGCATGGTAAGCCTTTATATAGGCCCGAGAATCAGGTCTCCCAGAGTCATCTTAATGATATGAATCAACAGAATCAGATGCTAGTTAATTATTTGCCATCTTCATCTGCTATGGCTCCAAGGCCGATGCAACCGCTGTTACCCCACGTAAGTCATGGGTACCCTCCACAAGGGTCAACCATTAGACCATCCTTATCAATCCATGGTGGGGAAGCCATGCATCCTCTTTCGTCAGGGGTTTTATGTCAAATAGGATCCACCTATCAGAATGCTTCTCTGGGAGCCTCTAATCAACCGCCGGGTGGCGCATTCTCTGGTCTGATTGGCTCTCTCATGGCTCAAGGTTTGATCTCGTTGAACAATCAGCCTACTGGTCAGGTAATTATTCAAATCATGTCACTCCTTCTACTGCTTGAGAGTTTGTTTCTTCTTGCTTTATCTTGAATAGTCGGTTTATATATTCAGGGACCATTGGGAATGGAGTTTGATGCGGACATGCTCAAGATACGTAATGAGTCTGCAATCAGTGCTCTATATGGGGATCTCCCTAGGCAATGCACAACATGTGGTCTGCGCTTCAAGTGCCAAGAAGAGCACAGTAAGCACATGGATTGGCATGTAACCAAGAACAGGATGTCCAAGAACCATAAGCAGAATCCTTCTCGGAAATGGTTTGTAAGTGCTAGTATGTGGCTTAGTGGTGCAGAGGCACTTGGAGCTGAAGCAGTACCAGGGTTCTTACCTGCAGAGCCAACAATAGAAAAGAAGGATGACGAAGAGATGGCAGTTCCTGCAGATGAAGGCCAAACTTCATGTGCTTTATGTGGTGAGCCATTTGAAGACTTTTATAGTGATGAAACTGAGGAATGGATGTACAAAGGTGCCGTGTACATGAATGCTACAGACGGATCAACAGCAGATTTGGACAAGTCTCAGTTAGGTCCTATAGTGCATGCAAAGTGCAGGCCAGAGTCCAATGGGGTAAGCCATTCTATGCATTCTGTCATTTGCATTCATGGTCTGTTCATAAGTTTATAATGCAGTTGAGTCCATCATCGTTTTAGCTGTTTTAAATATTATTCAGCCTCGTAATTTCATGATGACTTTTTTTCAGGGTGATATGGAAGAGGGTAGTCAGAGAAAAAAGATGCGGAGTTAGATCCCTTAGACCGACTTTTAGGTCTTTTTCTTGACTACATTTAAGTTACATTCTTATTTCTTCATCATCTATGTGCACTTAGTCACACAATACCGCTGATGGAGAGAGTCTTGTTTCTCCTATGTACCATTATAAAAAAAGAGGTTTACACCCACATCTTTTATCATTCTTTATGCCTCTAAAATCATGTTGTGCCTTAGGACATGGATATGGTGTAACTGTTCTGCATTCACTGCTACACCTAACCTCGGGTGCTTGTAGTAGTAAAATCAGATTTCGCAGCGGTAGTTCGCCCATGTATATGGAATGTAATGTGTCTGTTTCTTTCTTGTTTCGGATTGTCTTCTTTTTTTCAATTTTAGATATTGCAGGGAAAGCCCCGGAGACTGATATCCGAGTGTGAACAAATTTCCTATGATGAATGGATCTCGTAGATTCTGTTGCCAAGAGAACCAGTTTCAGGTTGTTCGTTAGAGCTTTCCCTGTCTGAATTTTACTTTTTATGTAGGCGTTAGCTAAGAATGTTGGTTAACATAACTCTCTTTTGAGGGTATTTATTCTCTTAACTTTGTCTATAATGAAAAAAGTTTTACTTTTCTTCTATCCGAACCTTTTGATTTTGAATTTTTATATACATGTGACTTCATACCTACAGGATATAGAGTAGGATTTATGCCGAAGTAGGGTGAAAGATATTTACGAACTGTTACATTCAGAATATGGAATAAGGAGGATTTAGAGGTTATGCATAGTCATTTTCAATTTGGTTTGATGTTTTGATAGGTTTGGCTAGTTTTGTTAGCTCGTTATAAGACTGCAGAAAAAAATCGTTCAAATCTGGTTGTCTTAACCGCTACTCGTTCAACAAGATTTAGTGATGATCAAGAAGTTTAGGCTAGAGTGAATTTCATGTTGGTTTGATGCATTGTGAAATGGTCAGTTATAGTTAAGATTTAACAATATGCATATAAGACGACAGTGAAAAAAACGGCTCACTCTATGCTATATGAACGAAGGGTATTCAAAACAGACAATTTTAAGAATTGCCAATACTTAGCCAGAAGGCCCAGAACCAAAGATAAGGTTTGGAACACACAGGATTGTCAATTTTTAAGCTTGGTTAGAAAAATGGTCAATCAGTTCAATGGGTTAAGAGAGTAATAATAGAAACTAATAATACTAATAACAACGATTTTTTTACCCATATCTGTCAAGTGCAACAAAAGGGCTTACGATACAACAAAGAAACATACACTTGGGTGGGAGAAACACCAAAAGGGAAAAACTCGATCATAAGTGTTCAAAAACTGTCAACGAAGGAAAATAGACAATTTAAAACCGTGGTTTCCAGCAGAAGTCAATACCCGAACCTCTTTACCCTTTTTCATCATCCGAGATGAAATTAAACGCAAAAGGTGCGTTCTTGACTTCCTTTGGATTTCAAAAAACACAAAATTAGAAACCATAACCGATATGTTTCTCCTTACTTCCTTATCATACTCTCTTATTCTTACTTCTGCATAAGAAAAACAAAACACAAATTTACATGATCAAAATCGTAACTGATATTCTTGTTACTTGCTCCACAAGAATCCCGTTAAGTTAATTAAGATCTTAGTTGAGGAATCATACCTGAAAAAAAACTACGCTCCTCCTCCACCGTCACAAGCAACGGCAGCTTTAATCCTCTCCACCGTACATTTGATCAGACTATTAACCGTAGCCACCGAGCCAAGAGAGAGTTTAGCTGTAGGAACAGAGTCAACAAGAATCTGAAACGCAACGGTTAAAAGCGAACCACCACCACTTCCAGAAGAAGTAGAAGAAACCACTTCCTGATGATTCCCATCTCCTCCGACCGAACCATCAGGTAAAATAGCAAAACCAGACGGCAACAACGCCACGTAATCAGGATCTCCCCCGCTTAGAACCACGTTCATTGCAACTATATCCACTGGTGCATAAATCACATATGATCCTGATGCATCCGTACAACTTTCTTGTAGGATCAACATGTTGCTTTGGCTCGAGTTTCCGCTCTGCTTACAAACAACAAAGTTTCTTGAATTTGAAAACGATAACATTAAGGAGAGAAAGATCAAAATTTAACAATGTCTGTCGTCTTACATTGACTCGGAGCAAGGAGACGCAGTTACCAGGTTCATGACCATTGGCTATATGAGCCATTTCTTGAACCATACCTCCATTCGACAGAATATCCCACTTCAATAGAATTCAAAATTTTAAACCCCCAAATTAGCAAATTATATAGGCAGAGTATTTTCAACCCAAATTAGCAAAATATAAATGTTTTCACAGTTTAATATTAGTTTGGGTTCAAAACATATGATTATTATAAGATTTCATTTGTATTCTTATTTTTAAGGGGTTATGTTAGTTTTGTATTTTTTTTCAAAACTTTCAAATTTACCTCTTTTCTTGAATTTTCGTCGCGGAGGAAATCGAAAACACGTTTGGGAGCAACTGGGATCCAAAACGAAGTCGCTGCACTAAGAACAATACCTGGAGGTCTTCCCGGATCATCCATACTCTTCCGGGTCATGACCCGAACGTCATCGGATCCTGTTGTTGACATTGTCGTCCAAGCGTGTGCAGTGGACGCGCCTACGCCACTGCAGAAACTCATCACCATTCTCTCAGCTAGCTTCAACATACTCTTCCTTCCTTCAGGACTCGTTATCACTGCATAATTAATTACCACAAATTAGAAGGACCTAATTAGTAAAATTACAACAAGTTTTTCTCATTCAGTTCAGCCCCAACATATTCAAAGTTATTTAAATAGCCCATACCGGAAAGATCGCCAGGAATGTTGCTGGCCATGGAGCTAGCGAGCCGCTCGCATTGGCGTTCGAGTGTAGCCACCCAACGTTTCGCACCGAAAGCTAAACCGGAATGAACCAACGGTTTATACATGTTGTGAACCGATCTATCATCTACCTCCATATGCTCTATCCATGTAACCTTTAACATAGAAATCATCATCACCCCATAAATTTTACAAATTTTGAAAATTCTACCATAAACTTCATAAATACTCAATTTAAACCCTTTATATCTTCTAATTTTACGTACCTTAGAATAACCGTTAGGCAATTCTTGAATTATACAACCTGAAGGCCTTCTTCTGGTTCTTAAGATCGGAGTACTCGGTCTAAGGCTGTCCAAAGAGACATCAACCACAGCCCAAGAACCGTCGCTATGCTGTTTGCAGTATCTCACAAAGTAGTTCTCACGCGTCGGGACTAGTGGTGACGGAACTTGAAACTCAGCTGTCATCTTCACATACAGGAAAACACACAAACCGAAGAAAAATTCAAAAACCGATTACTATTGCACTCGGTGTATAGCTTTCTTGGGAAGCAAGTAATTAAAATGATATACATACCACTTGCAAAGCACCATTATAGTTCCCAGCAACTCCAGTTGAAAGAACTTCAAGTGTCAAGGCTCTTGACACAATCCCAGAGAAAACACAAGACCATTGATTCTTAAACCCACATCAAAAAACTTTAGTTAGTTTTTTTTTTCAATCATCTTTAGCTGTTAACTTAGTTCAAGATCAAGAAAGAAATTTAATTTAAATACCACATCCATGAGAATCTCAACGAGATTGATGTGATTCATTATAACAACCGCAGATTCTCTCGACGCCTCTGATCTCAACCCTAATGGCTTTGGTCCGATTCCTCTTGGAAACGTTCTGAAATACTCTTCTTCATTGAGAAACTCGATTGAATTATCGGTTGAAACCCATAAAGGATCTCCAGCTTGAGCCATTCTCACGAGTTCCTCCATAGCTGCAACCGCTAGCTCGACGATTATAGGCTTATCAGTCTCAGAAGGGATGGAGACCGACCTCAAAATGTCCCCTGTTCCATACATTTCTCCTACAAAGCCTGTCTGGTTCCCAAAGTTTCCAACTTCAAGATCAAGCGAACGAGAAGGCGCGTGGATAGCTAGTGGAGCAAAAGACTGTCCTAATGGCTTCCCAACGTATTTCGCAGCAATAGCAGAGATCCTATCAATCTGTAGATGAATTGGTAAAAGATTCAGAATCCAATTCAACTTATTAGTCATATAGACAAATGTATGCATACCTCTTCTCGGAGTCGAGCATTTTCTATTCTGAGATGCTGTTCGTCGAATGACATTTCTCCAATAGCAGCTGGACCGCCGCAGTTAGGGCATGTAGCATTGCTTAGAGCTTCTTTGTATCTATTGTTCTCTGCTCTGAGCTTGTCATTGTCTGACTTTAGAATCTGGTTCTCATGCCTCTCACTTTGTGCCTACATATATTACACACAAAGATATATTGTGATAAATCTTTGATTAATATGATCATAACTAGATAACTATATATAATCAAAAGAATTAATTTTGGCTTTTAAAAATAATTTATTAGAGAGGATTGATGTTACTAGTTAATGGTTTCAACCTTCATTTGTGTGCGTTTGTTTTGGAACCAAAACTTGACTTGAAGAGGCTCTAAATTGAGATCACGGCTCAACTCTTTCCGTTGCTTATCATCTGGATGAGGACATTCCTTAAAGAACCTGTAAAATCCAAAAAAAAACTTGAAGTCTACAAAGTTTTCAATCTATTCTGATATGAACTAAGAGTTTTGAGTGTATTTTCTTACGATTCAAGCTCTTGAATTTGGCGTTGCGTGTGGCGATGGTAACGCTTCTTTTTGTTGGGGCGTTGGTTTGGATCTTGAAGCTCTTCACCGGAAGGATTCTCAGTGGTGACTTCAGCACCTGACTTGGTCTCGAAATCATCTTCTCGGCTTCCGGTGATTCCCAAGTCGTTATCAGAGGTACTCTTTGGGGTCATATCGAACATATGATGGCTCTCAAACATGTTTGGATGGTACATTGTGATGGATGATTGACTATGATCAAGCAATTAGATATTAATCACGAAATGGATTTTGGAGTTGTCAACTTTGGTTTCCTTCAAATCTTCAAGGGTCTGATCAAAATATTTTCTTGATTTGATTTTCTTCTTCAAGTTTATCTTCCACTGCCCCAAATCAAATTAGTTAAAGCTTATATATGAAACGCCATATATGTAGAATGAAGAAGAAGATCATTATGGAAATGGAAGAAAATAATGATATTAAGGGAAAGTTATTTCTAGTTGTGATGGAACTATATATTTACCTTTAGTAAATCATTTTATTATTTTCCCAAGTAACCGTTAACTAGATAAAAATGTTGGGTTTTTTTTTAACTCTCCATTTGTTTGGTTATATATATATATATATATATATATATATATATATATATATATATGCATACAATTTATACATAAATATTCATCTAATATAAGGGAACAAAACATTTTTAAATACTAAAACTCCTACATTATAACATAACATGTAAACGATATATATTATGAGAATTAAGTAAGATGTTAATAGTATAGAAGCAGAGAGGATGCAATTTTTCTTTAAACTAAAGATGAACGATAATGTTCGACAAAACTGAGGCACAACTACATAAGGACATATATATTAGACGTAACGTATAATGTATATACAGATACGAATATAATATTTACTTTGTAACATAATTAACATATATAAACTATATATATTCAATATGATTATGATCTAAAATATTAATATTACAAATAATGTGATGAAAATATGAGGATCCATTTGAATATAGACCTAAAATGATATTTTATAAGAAAATTCGGGAGAAAAATAAATTATTATCCTTCAACGTTTCTTTTTTGGAAAGCGATTATCTTTAAGAAAAAACAAAGGATAGATAGTTTTTACATTAAGATTGAAGGCCTTACAGAAACAAGAAATGAGACAAGAAACAAGAAACAAAAAACAAAAACAAAAACAAAAAAGAGATTAGAAATGAGATTTGGATAGTTTTTCTTCAAACTTAAGATGGATCCACCGATAATATGTGTATACATACGTACAGTAACATATATGAGGGTATATCTATTTACGAGTGTGTATGCATATAAAAAAACAAACAAACAAAAAATCAATCTTAATAGTCACAAGACTGCTCAAAACATCAGATCTATCGGACAGATCTAGCGTACGGTGGAGGAAGAAGCGAGAGAGAGAGAGAGAGAGAGAGAGAGAGAGTGATATGATCTTTAAGAAACCCTAATTTGGGCTAAGGTATAAAATGATAAGAAGAACACTTGTATAATTTAAATGCTTAAATACTTACTCAATTCGATCTGAACTCTGAGTTGTTAAGAAAGTTTTGAAACCCTAAAGACAGATCTCTTTGTAGTTATTTTTTCTTTTTCCTTTTGTTGGTTGAAGTTTTGGGTTCGAGTTAAATGATCTTTTCTCTCTCTTTTGTCGACTCGAAAGCTATTAAGACAAGAGAGAGAGAACGAGATTCACAAGGTTCTAATCTCTCAATTGAATTTATTAAAGAATTAAATTGACCTTGGTCTTTGTGCACTAAAAACGAACCGTTTCCAGTAAAAAAAATACTAAAAGGCTAAGTTTAATTAATTGGAAAAATGTTGAGAGATACAGATATAGGGTTGATTAATTAAATGTCATTAAAAATAGTATATAGTATATAGGGTTAATTAAAGCGTTGACAATAAGTCAATGGTCCTTTTTTTGTGACACAACCACCAAGTAGATTTCGTCAAAGTCCTTTTGAACTCCTAACTCCAAGAAAGTTTTTTGTAACGCTTTATTTATCTTTAGATCATAAGTCTCCGCAAAAAGACACAAAAACATTAATATATTATAACTAAATTAAAGTAATCTCAGAGAAAAAAATAAACACAGGTAAAAATCATAGGAATCGAGATCTTGAGATTAAAAAAAACAAAAAAAAAAAACATAAACGAAAAAAGATGGAAGATCTAAAGACTTCTCAAACAACATGCAACACATAAATGGATCTGATCGATAACCCTAACCCAAGATACATACACACAAATGAATATGCATACTTAAATGCGTAGAGAGAGAGAGAGAGGATCTGTACTCTTTTTCATTGATGATGGAGATCTTACTTTTTGAGACACAATGAAACCCTAATTCACAATGACCTTTGGTTTATGCCCCTTTGTTCCTGTGAAGAACAGAAGATCGGGGACAATGGCAAAGAGAAGTAAAAAATGGTTGGCTGCTAGGGATCCGGCAAACCGGCCGGTTACACGAAAACCGGTTTTTCTGGGATAATCTTCAAACCGGGGGAGAGGTAGCAAGGTATCAAGAAACACTGGAAGTTTGTTGTTGAAGAAGAGGAAGAAGAAAAAGAAGAAGAGGACAAAAGAGGAAGAAAAGGAACAGGTGGAGTTGCAATAAGAAAAAGGAGTTATTGATGAGCGCATAGAGAGGGTGCAATGCATTTATGATTATCTAAAGCTCCATTAATGCTCTAGTGAGAGAAACTTACTCCTCTGTATAAGAGAGATAGAGAGAGTTTCAGTTCTTAGAAGTAAAAAAAGAAAATCACTGTTTTTCTTTCACCTTATGGATTCTCATACCTCTATATGGGTTGAATAAAAACCTTTAAGCTAGGAAATAATTATTATTTCTTACATGTAAGCTGTTTCTTTGGCTTCCACATACTAATCTGTATAACTTATAAGTATTTAATAACAACCGATTCCTAATCCTACCTCATCTATATCAACAACAACGCATTATGTAGGTTAACAAAGATTTAGTTGTTTGTCATTGCGTGGTTTTTATGTTCTCAAAATTTAAATTGTTTTGTTTATCGATCAATTAAGTAGCTAGCTACAAATTTACAATATGCATGCGTGCGTGCGTGTGTTTTTGTGTATGTGCCTAAATGTATATGTATCAGTGCAATGCATAAATGATTTTTATTGTTCAAATGCTAATTAAGCTTATGATATTATTGTTTTTGTATTAATGGGACTAGATATACTTTTATATGCAAGAACTATTTCAATATAGAAGCATGGACGACGGCATATCAATGAGAGAGATTTTCTTTCATTAATGTTTTTTGTTCTTAGCTAGGTCTTCCAACTAAGTATTTCTAACTCTTTTTAATACTAGTATTCATAAATTTTAATGGCCCTAGATCTCGAGAGAATAATTAATTTCGTTAACATTCTTATACGTATATATGCTACAAAAAAATGGCTTCCAATATACTACAAAGCGTTTAAGTTACTGAAAAATAGATCATAACTATGGATATACAATAAAAAGAGATAAAATAAATGAGAAATATATGCTTTCACATTCTACTAAAATCAGAGCTCAATTGCATGTGCTTGATACTAGCTAGTCATAACCACATAATTGATATCGTTATATGCATGGGAAAACTCTGTTGAGATCAATTTTGTTAACGAATGGAAGAAACTGTGACATTGATGATATTGATATATTAGATGTGAAGTCGTCTCAAACTATTTGTAGGCGATAATGTACAAATATTTTTGTTGATGATATTGATATATTAGATGTGTTAAAAGATGTTTGCAAAAATTATAGAGGCTTAATTTAATTTAAATATGTATATTATTTCACTAATTAATTTTTAAACAAAAAAGGATAACAAACTTATAGATAGGAGAGACATTGAGTTACTTGGAGATGGACATCAAACATTTCAGTTGTGTAGATAAGTTTTTTTCCATATTGAAAATATCTATAAAATTATGGTAATAAGAGGTGAAGATGGATCTTGTTGGGATGATTATGTAATTTATGTTACAAATTAAGGGGGTGTTATTGGATCTCTACTTTATGTAGAATTTTGATGACTTTTTAAAGTCATAGAAAGTATAAATTTTGATGACTTTTATGTAGAATTTTGATGATTTTTTAAAGTCATATACTTCCTCTGTTTCAAAATATAAAATGTTTTAGATATTTTATTTTATTTTATAATATAAGATGTTTTGCAAGTTTTTATGTAAATTTTAGTATATATTTAATAACTTGTGATCATTATATTCTGCAGTCTTATTTATGATTGGTTGATTTTTTTTAGTTATATATAAATGATAACTTTTAGTAAAAAATAAATAATCTAAATATGCGTGTTTTTACCTTAAACATCTTATATTTTGAAACGGAGGGAGTAAATTTCAAAATTTTTAAAAAACTACCAAAGAATGTTGCATATTCTCATAGCAACTCTTGCATATTCTCACAAATCCTTATAACCTAAAGATAATTATAAACTTCTATAGAGTATCTCCAAAATATTGCATAAATATTCTTAAATATTTTGTATTGTGGTTGTTATATATTGCTTTTCCCATCTTCCATAAATTAGCTCAAGCAAAAATCATAAATTATTATCCTACTCTTTGATAGCTCAAAGCTTTGCATCGGCATGGTGGTGAAGAACTGCCTTGACGTTTTCACCGAACTGTTTGATTGTTGAAAGCCTTGCGTCGACTTGGGAAGATGAATGTGTGGTATCTTTAACCTCCAAGTTCATCACAAAAATGGTTTTCATAAGTGACTTGTTTTTAAGATCATGAACTGAATCAGAAACTTGTTCTTAAATGTCATGATGACCACATCAAACACACCATCACAGCATTATCTTGCCATCTTTGGGGAGGGAGCAAGTTTCTTAGATAAAGTCTTGTTAAGCATCTGCAAAATACCATTACACTTGTAAATTTCAGGATCCTTTGCTTCTTAAGTTCATCAAACATCTCTTAAGGAGAGCGTGAGTCTTCATGCTCGGGTTCCGATTTGACGAACACACCATAGAGTACCAGAACTTCATCGCGAAGTCGTCGCGACGTACAAATCTGCAATTTTTCCCACGACTGTGGCATTAGCGGCCGAAGCAACCTAGTGTTTATAATTCAATTTTTTTTTTTTAATTATAGAAAATAAACTCTGAGAATACTTTATCAATGTACGATACTTTTGATGATTGTATTTTGTGAAGAAAGATATGCAGAATCAGTAAACCAATAATTTAATATTTTAATTGAATGGCAAAATGAGTTTCTTTCATTTTATTTGAATAATACAAATTTTTTTTGACTTTATAAAATCATGGATCTAATAACTCCAGATTTATAAAAATTTTAGATGATTTTTTACAAAAATGTAAACTAATAACACCAAACTTTAATAGAGTTTTGAAAACTCTTAATTGAATAACAATAGAATCTTCATAACATTTAAATCTTTATAACTCCATCTAAATACACAAACCAATAAAATGACAAATGCACATTTTCAAGTATGGATATAAATGTTTCCACCTTTTCAAATGTTATCTATTTTGCATATTCTATATAATAGCAAAAATAATACATCTACCATTAATCATGAAGGATACAAAGTTCATCAACACTAAAACATTTATTTGGCTAGCTAGTGGCTTATGGTTCTCAAGGTTAAAGAGTCAAGAAATGGATTGTGACCTATTTGTATTATGTGTTGCGAGAAAGAAGAGATAATTAAATCTTGCGCTCTTTAGTGCCCTCATGTCTTGCAAACTTGGGATCTATCATTAATACCATAACACAAGGCATGCATCTTTGCACTTTTTTTTTTTTTTTTTTCTGATGAAACAAGGTATCTTTTCATTGACATCGATTTATTCGAATTTAGACTAATATTTTTTGGACCAACCTGAAAAGGACAATTCAGATTGGTAAATATTTTCCCATTACTTGTTTTGGTAAATCTATAATGTTTATAGTAAAAAAAATCAACAGGATAAATCGGACATTACCAAATGTTATTTCAGAGAATAAATCGATGTCATTTGAAAACTCGATCGGTGTAAGGTTTGTTAACTTGTTTTATGTGTATCATTTTGTATAACCAATAAAAAACAGTAAATAAGATACGAAAACATTTTCAACACATAGGAATGAAGCAAAGAATGACGGCACAAAGAAAAAGATGGTATGCTTACCATATGAAACAAGTAGCAAACAATTTTTGTGTATTATATATTTTCTGTATTACTAGTAATTGTAAATCAATAGTTTAAATATGACTATATATATTTCGATTTTTAAGAAATAATATCATTTAAGTAACTATAATATCACCAATTATATTTACTTTTAAGTCAACATCAATTACCGTATAGTCTTCTTCTACAGCTGTAAAACCTCATACCATTATATATCATCAAACGGACCCATATTTAAAGTAAAAAAAAAAAAACTAGAAAATTGTATTACAATTTACATATGTAAAATTCAGTTTAAATTTTTAATGAACAAAAAAAATAAACTAAAAAAGATACACAAAAGCTTACACTTAAAAATGAAAAGAAAACATAAAATAAAAACGATATTGCAATATAGTAGTATTAAATTCATGTAAGAGTCGTATAATACGTAATAACAACAATTTCCCAATTTTGTTTATTCCAAAAAAATTCGTATAAAAAGAGCAAAGATCATAAAGACGTAAATGAAAACGACTGCGTACCACAGTCGCTTCCCGATTTACCAAATTCAAATGGCACACATTGAGAAGTAATAGAGAAGATGAAACGCTTGGAGCAATGGGACGTCACCTTCAAATAATTAAGCTAGTGGGAAAGAGTGCTACTGTTACCTACCAACTAACTCATTTATTGACTCTAAATATATATATTTCCTTATAAATTTGAAATTTCATATATTTAATTTCTTATTTCAAATTCTAAGACATTGCGTAAAATTATAGATAATACAGTAATTCTAAGCCATTTAGTTTCAGAAAGATTCTTGACTTAATTTTCACATTTTAGCACATTGGTAGACAGTTCTTTTCCAAAAAAGTAATTTTATGACAGTTGTATATTATATGGAAAGGTAACAGACTTCTCCCAGTCTATCTATACCTCCTAGGATTTTTGTTTTTACTAAACGAGTGGAACATTTTAAACTTCAAAGTCAATAATATAGAAGAATCTACAAAATGGGGAAAATAAAATGAAAAGCCATATAGTGAGTGCTATATACACATGGGACCGAATCATTTAATTTTATTTAGTAACATTTCATTTTATGTTGAGATTTATTTGGCCCCACATTTTCCAAGTTGAATTTTGAATTTGTTTTCATTTGAATTTGTATTTTGTTTAATGTAGACTGTTGATAGATTCCATTTTTCTTCTTCATTAATTTTCAAAGTGAAATTTGGAGAGAATATGCTATATTTATAAGAGTTATTACTAGCAAACTATAGTTTATTTAGGAGACCTTTTCCCAAATAAGAAGACTTTAAGTTATGCATAATAAGACTATTAAATAAAAGTACAAACTTATAAATCTTACTAACTCTTTAAGAAATGCTGAAGTAATGTGCCGTAGATGAACTCATTTTCTTTGTTTTTCTTTTGGACATTTAGCTATTATAACAAAATTTGTGATATCATGCAAATCTAACTCCATTGCCATGTTCATTGCTCAAAGTGTTACTCGAGATGGCGTTTCCAGTCTTATTTCGCCTTTGGAGATCTTGTTTGGCTTCACAACCAGATTCGAGAGGAAGCAAGATGTTAAGGTCTATCTCTTGTTGGTGTTTCTATTTTTTTTTTTTCAATTAACTTTTCTTACTATATATTTTTTTGTTTCCTTTTCGTTTCTTCTGTTTTGACTTTCTTTCCATAGACAAACAAAAAACTTAGCAATTTAACCACTCAAATTCACCATCATTTCATACAATTTTTCTTGCTTTTTCTTTCCCTAATTCTCTCTAAGTTTACATTAAAGAAACCAAACTCCAAACATTACAACATGTCTACATATGTAAAAATAATCTCAAAAGAAAAAATCAGCAGAAAATGCAAACAAAATCCCTTCAAGTATGCACAAAGATGACCAAACTTTTGATTTTTTTTTGTTTTCTCCATCTATTATAATATGTTCTAGATTAGTCGTGATACAGTTGATTTATACGAAGATTTGGATAATATAGATGATCTTGAAGATTTTGGAGATGATGATGATGAAGAAGACTTCTTTCTTCTACTACTTTTCTTCTTGCTATTTTTTGGTAAATTTATCGGAGTAATTGGATGTATATCTCTTAACGTATCTGATATTGTTCGTTGACTCGATCCTTGATCAAAATCTACATTTATAAAAATAACATAATGTAACTAGTTTATTATAACTAAAACTATTGTAAAGAAGACATTAGATGGGCAAAAATATTTGTTTAAGAAAATAAACGAATCAATGAATTTCAATTTAAAAAAAAATATATACAAAAAATCGACTAATATACAAAAATTAGAAAGAAAAAAATTACAAATCATGATAAATAAAACTTATTATTGTAAAATTCATATCCTGTAAATCATTTTGGTTTTAAGTTACCAAATTCCATCTCTTATGTGAAATGAGGATATAAAAATCTTCTATTTTTTCAATCTATTTATAAATATACAACAAATTGGATAACCCGAATAATTTTTAAAACAGCGATATCATCTATACCTTTATCAACATATTCAAATCAAATTGTAATTTGAAAGTAAGGTTAATCACAAGCAGTTTAAATAAAAGAAAAACAAAATGAAAAAGGTTAAAAAAAAAAAAAGTAACTTACCAGTGGAAGAAGAAGTGAAAAAAGAAGTAGAAGGTCTTGCATTACTAAAAGATGATGGTCTTGGAGATAAAACCTCAGCTCCAACCTTAAACTCACTCATCTTCACAATAAATACAAATATCCATAAATTAGCAATGAATATTACTTATCTAATCTTTTGGTTTTACTTGTTAGAAACTACTCCAACAAATAAAACACTAAAGAACTTACCACATATAGAGTATAATTTTCACATATAGGCTAAAAAAACACTAAAGAACTTACCCATCCAGGAGCACTACCAGAGGAACCCTCCCAGCCAATATGAGCCACATGTTTTACATCTGTTGGAAACCCAATTTCTATTTCATCGCTCTCTTTTTCAACGGCTGAAAACCAAAAAAAAATACATGAAAATAATCTTAAAATATTATATGTGATAGCCATTCAGTCAAATATTGTTACATATCGAAGTATATTACAAAATAGAATATGCACTAAATGACTATATGTTGAAGTTTATTTATAAAAATAATAATGCGGTAGTAAAATCGTAAATAAATGGGGTGTAATATCGCATGTATATTTTAGATAAATAGCATAAAATTATCAAACAATACACTTTGTAAATGATATCACATTATTTAATTTGATTTAAACCATTCCCAAAATCATAATCCCCTTAGGCACTTATCTACGATTTTGCAAACAAATCTCCACCATATAGTTATTTAGCAATTTCACTGAACATATATGTGACAACTTAAAAGTGATCAAATCAATGTCCTTGTTCCATAAACCAAAAAAAAAAATATATATGTGGACGCATATGATTAGATAAAAGTCATTTTTTACCCACATAATTTGTTCAAGTATATTACTATTAGCAAGACGAGAAAATAAATTAAATACAATATTGAGAGAGAAAATGGTAAAGAGTAATACCAAATATTTGAGAGAGACATTTGAAGCCTTTATAGATGCCCTTCATTTTCACTGACATGGTGAAGATCACAAAACCGCCAGAATTTTTCTTGGATTATCCTTTCGTAAAACTCGATTACCCGAAAACTATGTGTCCTTTCTATTGCCAAGAATATTGAAGAAGCCAACAGCAATCTCTCTCTCCTACTTCAAGTGCTATTATTTGTTTACCAAGTATTCTGGTTTCAGCATTTACTAATCATATATTCATATATACAAAAAGAAACAAGTAGCAAAAACAAGAAAGATATAAGGGTATAGAATGCATGTGATAGATGAATAAAGTTTCTCCCATGGAACAAGATTGGAATTTATTCGTTTGATAAAAGATCTAAGCGTCAAAATTAAACTTTATAAAAGCACATAAGTTCAAAATGAATGAGTTGGTATACACCATTGTTTTTCCAAAACTCGGACCAACTACATGATCCTGTTTAATACATGAACATTATCATATGATTTCGAGATTTTGACACTTCAAACCCAGGATGTTGAACTTTGGATGATTTATCATTAAGTCACTTGGGAGAAATTTACCTGTAATCTTATAGATTTTTCGGGAAAAGAATAATAGACACAAAAATAGAAGAATATAGAAACAGCCTCTCCGTTGATTCTATGCTTCTTTCATCTTTTGGAGAAGCCTCTCTTGATAAATCACAAAACATATTATGTACAAAAGGAATCTCAATGAAAAAACATAATTTCTAACGAAATTATGTAAAAAAAAAAAGAGTTTCAAAAGAGCGAAGATGGTGAAGGCCAAGGGAAGAAGTAGAAGAAGATGATGGAGACTAAGTCAGGCTTAAGGTAAAAGATAAGTAAGTGGAGCACCATGAAAAGGCATCTACACATATATATAGTTTTAAATAAAAAAACTATAAGGAATATTTCAGGATGGAATGTAATCACTAATCAATGATTAGTGATTCTATATATATGACACATATATAGTATGAGGAGCTGATAATGATATCTCACCAGCTATAATTTGATGTGGATTTAATTAACTAACAACTATAATTAGTTTCATAAAAAAATTAACCTCAAGTGTTTAAGATTTATTATCTGGCGTTGGGAATTAATCTGGGGTGTAGACCAGTATTATATTGAAGCTAGAGACAACTGTACAAGTTCTTAATGCATGCATATTCAAATATACAATCTTAGATTTCATCATATATGTTGAACTCACGTTTGTCTTTTAGCTTTCTTGCAGGTATAAATCTCCTAACTGGAATATGTATTCTAGAATGAAAAAATTGATTCTGTTGGTTAATAAAAAAGATAAATGTTTCATATACATTGTTTTTTTTATAATTTGTAAACGAAACAAGAATTATGATATATAGTCATACAGAGATTGCAAAGAAAATTGAATGTTATGCAAGTGAGTCGCTTTTAATACGAAGTTGACTTGCACAACACCAAGTCGTTATAAACTATGACGTTCCGGCCATTTCAATACAATTTTTACCACTGCTTGCATCTTTGAAAGGAGATCCCAATCGTGGAGATCACAAGTGAGAAGACGAATGAGGCAAGGCAATTGTCAACAATGCAGATAATGGAAAGTGTGAAAAAGTGCGAGTCTATGTTTCTAGGTTCTAGCGGTTCCAAAACTATAAGGCGCATAACGAGTCCAAAAGGGGAACGAACATAGCACTAATGGTCGAGGTGGTCCTTAAGATGCACAAGGACATACCACCAAAGAGGGAGATGGACCATCAGATTGAGTGGAATTCAGGAGTCAAACCAACCACGAATTAATAACTAAAATCAAAAGACATAGTTTCAGCCACAAAAACAAACCAAAAGAATAATACAGTATCATAGCCCTTCTCAGTTCCATTCCTCCACCAAAAAAACATAAATCCGAGGGTCAAATTTGTTTCCAAAACAAAACCAATATCGATTTAAAGAAGCTCCATGAGAATATCTAGAAAAGGTCAAAGCTAATGAAGCAAGAGATGAAGACGTATATGTTGGAAGTTTTTAGAATCGAACGATGTCTTGTAGGCAATCAAAGAAATGAGTGATCTTGATTTTCTCTCTCCCAGCATAGATAGCTTCTGCAGATCCCCCGTGTTCTCCTTGCGCAGCCATCTCTATTAGCATGTAAAGCTTCTTGATTGGCATCTGCGCGCGAAAGTAAAACCATTGTTAAGACAAACAAACAAAAACAATATCACGGTTTTTGTCAGTTTTATTTCCGTGTGGAGAAGGAGAAAACTTACGTCATTGAGAGCCTCTGCAGCTGCATCGACATCATCCTCTGAAAAGACGTTAAGCTGCTGTAGCACCTGAAGCACAGAAACAAAAGGAAAAAAACAACTGAGAATTTAACCCGCTTAAGAATCGGGATTGATGCACATAGTGTGATACAGGCAATGTTAGAAAAGACTCAAGGATATTATCATGGTTGAGCAAATTCTAATCATGTTGCCACCT
This sequence comes from Turritis glabra, assembly GCA_900406565.1. Taxonomy (NCBI): domain Eukaryota; kingdom Viridiplantae; phylum Streptophyta; class Magnoliopsida; order Brassicales; family Brassicaceae; genus Turritis; species Turritis glabra. The sequence continues at coordinate 2,331,255 of OVBN01000243.1, read as the reverse complement.
CCAAACAATGAAAAAAAAGAAAAGAGAGCGGATGATGGAGTTTACAAAGGGTGGACTTGGAAAAACAAATTCAAAAGTCCATATACGAAGAAGGAAACCTGTTGCTAAAGAGCATTTACCTTCTTTGCATCCTCTGTTTTCAATGTCGGAACAGAGTAAGTGACAGAGAAGGAATCACAGATACCAACAGAATCTAAGAAGGTTAGTTCACTTGTTGTCCCAAAGACGAGAAGTTTCTTCCCCTGTGAACAAAGATTTTACCAAATTAGAGATGTTCCACTGTAAGAAATTAAATTATGGTGATCAAGCATAAAAGAAAATGAATAAGAAAAAACAAAATGGCAAACGACGCACCTTAGGAGGAAGTCGTTTGAGAAGGACCATCAGCGTCTGTGAAATTATGTTTGAAAAACGAGGACCGATTGCTACGTATTCCAACAATCTGCAATATCAGAAATTTAAGTGCTGCGCAGAAGAAACCACAAACGTATGCTAAGATTATTAGCCAAGTTCTGAACAAACACAAACAGCAGGTAATAACCTTTCAATATCGTCAAGGATAATGATGCTCATTGGTGATTTATATGCATCCTCAAAGACCTGGTCTCATTCACACCAAAAACGATAATCAGTAGACAGAACAACATAATAACAAGAATTAGAGTGTTTCCAAAGGACAGACCTTGACAATGTGAGCACATTTTGTGCTCTCAGAAAGACCAATCATAGTTTCCGCAGAGACCTACACATTAGCAAATCAATATCACACAGAGAAAATGTGGCAAGGTCTAAATATGATGACAAAAAGAAAGATGGACACTTACTATTTTAACATATGGGAAGTCACTATCGATACCAACAGTTGCAGCTAAAGCAGTTTTCCCACTGTACAGAAAAAAAAAATCAGCAAGCCAAAAAAAAAAGTGGGTTATAAACTATGGAAGATACCTTCCACTGGGCCCCTCCAGAAGGCAAGTGACTAGAGGACTTCTAGTACTAACTTTAACTTGCTCGACTAGAAGCATAGCTCTTTTGTAAATGTGGTTATGCCGATCACCAGAATCCACCATTCCATTGAGTCTACATACATGTCAGAAATGTCAAAACTAAGACACTGGCAAATAGAAAATCCAGAAGTAAATGCAGTAATTGATGGATTGGGCAGAAACAACAGAAAATACAGGAGTAATATTGAGAAATTACGAATAAGCAAACAATAATACTAGACACGATTCCTTTAATTACAATTTGTGAAATGAAACTTTGCCTAAAGTCACCCATGAATTAAAAATTCAGTAATCCATGGAAATTGCTTAAAGAGATAAGAAAAGCAGGCCCTAGGTAACTAAACTTAGTAATGCGAATTGGGCATGACTCACAGGGAAGAAGAGAATTAAGTTTGGCTTTGAAACTAATATCAGCATATCTGTGTGCAAAAGGCCCATTCCATCAAGAACTATCCCCAAATCGTACAGACCGACACACACTTATCAAAGAAAATTACCTGCAGCGCTCCAGGTCATCTGTGGAGGCTCCGAATGCAGGCTGAACTTCATAGATTGCATGGAGAAAATCCTCCATAGTGATCTTGATATTTTCTTCTTCCACAGGCTTTGTAAGATCATCCATGCTTAATTGTCTGTTTAACGCATATGATGTAGCACTTTTAACAACACCTTCAAGCTCCGCGCCACTGTAATTTTTTGTTCGAGCAGCTGCCAGACAATATTTATAAACCACGTCAGAGACACATTTATGCTAGTAAGTAGCTAGTCTAGATATAAAGACAGAATTTCTTAGGTCTCCCTAATACAAAATAAAAGAGGATTTTTAAAAGAGGTTTATATTTGCCATTCAGTGAGGTGGTTTACAGAAAAGGTCTACCAAACATTCTATGATTTGAACAAGTATAATTTAGGAAGCCATACCAAGCTCTTGGAGATTGATATCATGACCAAGAAAAGAATTTTCCTTCATCTTATTTGTATGAATCTGAAGAATTTGTAGGCGTCCAGCTTCATCAGGAAGGCTTATCTCAACCTGAACCTCCAATCTTCCAGGCCTATAGTCCAAAAAATAAAAATTATAAATTCACATGTACTACACTCATTCCAAAAGTTCATGTAAGCAGGAAATACACTTTGGATGGTATCTTCTCGAATTAAAAAAAAAGAAATAAAACTAAGATATAAAAACAACTTCAAAACCTTCTGTTACTGCTTATGATGTAACTAGAGTAGAAAAAAAGGGCAGCGCTATCTATTAGCACAAAGATGGAGATACCTTAAAAGAGCTTCATCAAGCAAATCCTTTCTGTTTGTCATTCCAATAAGCAAAACATTGTTTAAGGCCTCCACACCATCTATCTGGAAAAAAAGTGTTAGCCACATCCGTAAATTTCCGACTAAACTGACAACAGCTTGATCTTTGACTGACCTTTGTTAAAAGCTGGTTTACAATACTATCATGGACACCTGTGCCATCTCTTGTCGAGCCTCTTGACTGAAAATCATAAAGCATACGATTTTTAATTGATTGTTTAACCTCATATAACCAGCAGATCCCATGAAAATTAATATCTAAACTCCAGAGCAAAATATAGTCACAGTACAGAGTCAGAAGCAAAATCTATTACCCAGAATTAATAGGACAAGCATATTTACAACTTCAAATTAGCAAATCTCCTAGAAATTCAAAAAAGGAAGAAGATAAAGTCGTGTACCTTACAAATAGCATCAATTTCATCAAAAATAATGACATGCAACTCACTAGCATCACCTGAGAAAGAAAATAAGAGTGCTCAATTAGTATACGCATAAGCAAAAAAAACAACAGCACAGATCAGGGATAACAATGTTTCCTTACCAAGGGTCCTCTGGTCTTGCTCAGCATCAGCAAATAAGTCTCTTACATTCTTTTCTGTCTCACCAACAAACTTGCTCAGCACCTCAGGACCATTAACGATCTATTATGCAAGCAAAAGAACCACAGAAGCATTAAACATGTAGATTTCTGGAACAAAGGCAGTCAATCAACTAAGAAACTAAGTTGATAAACATTAAAAGGTAGTAAATTATTGAAGCAAAAAAACTAAAATAGGGTCTGCAGCTGCCAATGTATGAAGAATATAGTGAGACAATAAAATAATCAATAAAAGGTTCTCGCAGAAAGTGTACATCCAATCAGCGTAACAAATCATGAAGCGATAAAACATTTAGGTGTATTAAAGCGTGTGAAAATCCTGGATAACAACATACAATGAAATTAAGGACTACAAGCTTGTAAGTTATCATAACTCTTTAGAGAATATTACGAAAATCAGAAATACCTTTGGATCCTTTCCATTGAGCATCTTTCCAATTTGCCGTGCCATAAGGGTTTTGCCAGTACCAGGAGGTCCAAAAAGAAGCATTCCTTTAACATGCTTTATTCCCAGTCTGCAAGATCAATAAAGATAAACTTAAGAAGGAATATATATACAAATACAGTCTAACACTTGCTTGAAGAATGAACAAGAAACCTGCTGGTGACATGAGGAGGAAATACACGAGAAGCAAAAGCTCTTCTAAATATATCAGCAAACTCTGCACCCAGACCACCTATGCCCAGCGACTCAAGGTTGAATTCCTTATGTTTAAATATATTGCTGCTAGCAGCTTCCCGTTGGTTGACAATCTGCATAAGAACATACAAGTTTAAAAAATATGATACAAGATAGCAATCCATCTGTCTCCACAAAATAGCAAGCATCAGATGTGATATTATGTTTGCTATTTTAAATGTAATATTGAATCATCATTTGATAGGAATTCTTAGAGTAACGGATTCAACAACACAACTATAGAGAACTTATAAAAATCAGACCTTTATGCCACTTGAGTTTGATGCTTCAAACACAATATACGTATCTTTAGAGAGCATCCCTCTTTCGATGCCTTTCGATTGATCCTGACCCTCTACATCCGCTCGATTGACCGTAAGAATGTAATTAGTTCCATGATACTCAAATGTCGCTTTCTGGCCTACAGTCAAGACCTGAAGCAGTGTGTATTGGTTCAATAAATTAGGGCCTAAATTATTTTGTGAGGATCTAAAGGCCAAATAACCATATAAACGATACCACATTATAGAAACACATGATGGGTGAATAACCTTAAGCAGAATATTACAGGATTTTCAGAATGGTCACCAAATGCATTCACCAAAACACAATGCTTCAGCAGAAAAATAATGGGAATGGCAAGATCCCTGTACATATTGCTTCAATTGAAAATCTATACCAGCTAATCTGTTTATATAGACCTTAAATGTTTAAAAATCGTTGTTTCACTCATTTGCATGCTTAAACCACAGAATGAGACGCATGTAACTTCAGAAACCAAACATGAAGCAAAGACAGAGACGGCAGAACAAGAATCTGTCTACCTGGTTGGTGTATTTCCTCTTAAGTTGGGTCGAAAGGAGAGCAGCATCAACCTGTGAAGTAAATATTGTACAGAGAGGTTGAGTTAAATCACAAAGCCTACAAAGATCTCAAGAAACACATCATAGATATCAAAAAACCTGCTCGCTCTTAGTCCCTTTCTTTACAAATTCCAACTCGAGCGTCAGCATAGCCAGATCAAAATTTTCCGGAGGAACAAATCTGCAAGAACAAGACAATATTAAGAAACTAAAAACATCTTCAGGCCAGAAGATTATGGTAAAAGAAACTGTATGAAAATTACCTGCTAACAGATACCATATCACCAGTCGAAACTCTAGCGTGCCGCCTCTGAATAGCATTCAGAGCAATGTTTCCATCACGGATGCTTCCATGTCCAGTAATTACCAGTTAAGTAAACAAAAATAGAAATGAATAACAACAGGAACAAGTTCAACATTTCTTAAACGAAGGACTAATTGAACAGTTCAAACACCAAAGGATTATTTATCACCCATGATAACCAAGAAAAAAACCAAAATTATACACTAAAAAAACTAGTGACTACTACGCTCATAGATCAATCAATCAATATATGAAAAAATCCTAAGGCTGAGATTCGAATTCGAAGACCGATTTCGGAAAATTCAGCAGTAATTACAAAAACAGACCATTTCACATGAACAATCAACTCGTACAATAGCATTGCAATGTGAAAAATGGATCGTGAAATGAAAAACAGAAAGGATATCAGAGAGATAGAACGAAGCTATCGGCAACGTTGGCGAGGAAGAGATCGGAACCGGGAACGGAGAACTGACGGAGATCGGAAGAGGAGCAGTAAGCGAGGTTAGTGAAAGCTAGATCTGCCGACGGAGTACTGATCACAGTCATCGTCATGACCTGCGATCCGTAACGACCCGCCATGGTTGTTTCGATCTCAGGTTTCTAGAGTCTCTTTTTGATTTTTTGTATCCTTAACGAAGAAGGAAATAAACCAAAAGAGACGATGTTTATTATAAAGATCTTTATGTAAGTCGTATGAGTATTCCAATGTTTTGGAAACCGGACCATACCGGCCGGTTTGACCAGTAGCCGAATCTGAATTGAGCTAAAAACTGTTGAATTGGGCCTAAACCCGTCAAACTTGATGACTCGGTTCGATATCCAAATCCGGTTCACAACATTTATGTCATTGTTTTTTACTAATTAGGAATTTTAGTCAAAAAATTTTAAGTACTTGCTCACTAGTGTATTTGTAACAGATCCACGAGACACCTCCCAAATTGAATTTGGCCTTCAAAAGATCTGACAGGGCGACAACTACCATCAACAAGGCTGGTCGGTCATTCACTTGGGTAGAGTAACAACACATCAACAATGTCATGGACCTAATATGCAACCAATAAAGTTTAAACTGTCCATGTTCATCAAAACCCAAGGTGAAGGGTTGATTTTGGCTTTTAACACCGAACAACACATTAAAGAATGTTCTTCCACTAGTACGAAGCATCACATCCTAGTTTAGCTTTAGGCCGAACAGAAACAAATATTTCAAAACTTCGAAATCAATCTTATAATCAGTTATCCAAACTATTGAGAAATTTATGATCATTTTCCTATATCAAACTATCATTAGACATTTTTTTTTTTTTTTGGTCTCAAGGACGACAACAATATGGTAATGTAGGTCTAAAAAAAGGGGTAAAATTGCAAAAACAAAAAAAAGAGGTAATAAAATAGAGAGAAAAAGTCACCACGGCGTTTTCGGATCACTACTTCACCGAGTGTTTTTTTTTTCTTTTTTCTTTGTTCTCTTCATCCCGGCGACGCGACGGCTGTGTTTCAAAGTTTCAAACCCTAAAAAAACCACAAAATTGAATTTTTCGATTTTGATTTTGACTTTGGTGTGTTTTTGGATTTTTCTCCGCACTAAGTCTCGTTAACCCCACTAGCAGTTTCGTCACTTTCTCTCTCTCTCTCTCTACGCACAGTGCTTTCTGTCGCCTTCAATCGCGACTTTTTGTCACTCTGATATTTCTATAAAATTTAGGGTTTTGTTTCCTTTCGCTGACATGAATCAGCAACACCCGGAAGAAGTTTCTTTGGGTAATAGCGCTGGAGGAGGTAACAACATTGAAGCTGTAGCTAATACGGTGGAGGAGGAAGAGGAAGTACAACAGCAACAGAAGCAGGAAGAGACTGAGTCTAGGGATCCAATTGAGGAGAAATCAGCGGACCGAGAGAAAGAAGACGATAATAATAACATGGAGGTTGATCCTGTGAGTCCGGCTACAGTTTTCTGTGTTAAGCTTAAGCAACCCAATTCCAATCTGCTTCATAAGATGAGCGTTCCTGAATTGTGCCGTAACTTCAGGTTCGACTCTTTCTCCGATCGACCAAAGTTTTTAAATTTCCACCTGCAAACTCATCAATTCCTGCTAATTTTTCTCCTTTTATTTTTGTCAGTGCTGTTGCTTGGTGTGGCAAATTGAATGCTATAGCTTGTGCTTCCGAGACCTGTGCCAGGATTCCAAGGTTTGGTTTTTCTATGTCTTTCAGTAGTTATGAAGATCTCGTGAGATGAATTTCTCATCTTTAGCAATTCTTCTCACTTCTTGCAGCTCCAAGGCAAATCCACCTTTTTGGATACCAATACATATCATGATACCTGAGCGCCCAACTGAGTGTGCTGTGTTTAATGTTGTGGCAGGTATTTTGATATCACTTTCTTATTAATGAACTTGGTTGCTCTAGTAACTAGGAGTTTTTGATTCAAGGTTTTAAACGTTTATGATGCAATTTTTTCTTTACGTAGATTCTCCTCGTGATTCTGTCCAATTTATCGAATGGTCTCCCACTTCTTGTCCTCGTGCCTTACTCATTGCTAATTTTCATGGACGGATCACTATCTGGACGCAGCCTACTCAGGTTAGTGCTCCTGATCACTGGGATTTTACCATTGATTAACCTTTATGATTCTTCTGTATCTTATTCTTTCAATGTCGCACTTGTGTCAAGATGTTTTACCACACCCTCAGATGATCTTTTGTGTGGATTGGTTTTGCAGGGTTCGGCTAATCTAGTGCACGATGCTACCTCTTGGCAGTGTGAGCATGAATGGCGGCAGGACATTGCTGTTGTTACAAAGTGGCTGGCGGGGGCTTCTCCAGTATGTAATTTAAGTTTTATTTATTTGCCATTTTATCATATGCACATCATGTTTGTGCCTTCACGATTCACGAGTTCATTAAATTAATAACGGAGGGGATGCATGTGAGAGCGGGGATGGAATTGCTAAATTGTGAGTAATTGAACTGGAAATTTCTCTACGTTTTGGAGGAAATGAGATGGAGAAACCACAACTTCCTGGAAATTCCAACTCTCTGTTTGCGAAATTACTAGACTCCTAAAAGATCTTCCAATTTGCGTTTCTCAGATGCATTTCTATAATGATCGGCATAAATACCTAAGAAATGAGTAACGGATAGATGATACTACCATTGCAAAGTACATGTTGTGAAGGACTAATATAATGTTGTTTCTAACCACCTAGTTTGCTGCTCTAGTTTTATCCTAGGAAATTTATCCTGTTTGTTTTTTTTTTAATTGAAAATCAGTATAGGTGGTTGTCCTCCAAGCCAAGTTCTGGTACAAATGCAAAGTCAACTTTTGAGGAGAAATTTCTCTCGCAGAGCACTGAAAGCTCAGGTTTTCTTTTACTCGCCTCTCATGACTCAATTATTGATGATATGTCTAGAACTATGCACTTAATTATGTCAGTTTCTTTGACACAGATATATATATATATATGTGTCAAGATCAATGCAACATTCCATGTTATACTTTAGTGCAATTTCCTCTACTATCTGTGATGGTTCTGATTCTCGACCATTTATTGCAGCTCGGTGGCCCAACTTTCTGTGTGTATGCTCTGTTTTCTCATCCGGCTCTGTTCAACTTCATTGGTCCCAGTGGCCTTCAAACCAGGGAGGCACTGCACCAAAGTGGTTTAGTACAAAGAAAGGTCTTTTAGGTGCAGGGCCTAGTGGAATTATGGCTGCTGATGCTATTATAACGGACAGTGGTGCCATGCATGTAGCAGGAGTTCCAATTGTAAACCCCTCAACAATTGTAGTATGGGAGGTGACCCCTGGCCCTGGAAATGGACTTCAGGCAACTCCAAAAATCTCTACAGGCAGTCGTGTGCCACCATCCCTTACTTCTTCTTCTTGGACAGGCTTTGCTCCTTTAGCTGCTTACTTGTTCAGCTGGCAAGAATACTTGATATCCGAGATAAAGCAAGGGAAGAAGCCCACAGATCAAGATTCCAGTGATGCTATATCGCTAAGTTGCTCGCCGGTTTCCAATTTTTCTGCTTATGTAAGTCCAGAGGCTGCAGCTCAGTCTGCAGCAACCACAACATGGGGATCTGGAGTTACCGCTGTTGCTTTTGATCCAACTCGTGGTGGTTCAGTGATAGCAGTTGTTATAGTTGAAGGTATTGTTCTCATCCTTCTCTGAACCTCATACTGTTTCCATGATAGAATAAACATTTTCAGGTTTGCATTGAGTTGTTGGCCAATCATATAGAAATGATCATATATTGTTTTGTGTGGTGAAGCGCAACAGTTTCAATCTGTTGTGTAATATAAATGCTAATTGATTGCGTCTGCAGGGCAGTACATGTCTCCGTATGATCCCGATGAAGGTCCTTCAATCACAGGCTGGAGAGTGCAGCGCTGGGAATCAAGTGTTCAACCTGTTGTACTGCATCAGATATTTGGAAACCCAACTTCTAATTTTGGTGGACAGGTCCCCACGCAAACTGTCTGGATATCCAGAGTGGATATGAGCATACCACCTACTAAAGATTTTAAGAATCACCAAATTGCTGCAGCAGGACCAAGTGTGGATGCACAAAAGGAGCCTGATTCCGGTGATGACAAGGCTAATAAGGTTATATTTGATCCTTTTGATTTGCCAAGTGATATTCGTACACTTGCGCGGATTGTCTATTCTGCTCATGGTGGTGAAATTGCGATTGCTTTTCTTCGTGGTGGAGTTCATATCTTTTCTGGTCCAACATTTTCACCCGTTGAAAACTATCAAATAAATGTTGGATCTGCAATTGCTGCACCCGCATTTTCTCCAACAAGCTGTTGCTCGGCTTCTGTATGGCATGATGCTGGTAAGGACTGCGCAATGTTAAAAATCATCCGTGTTCTTCCTCCTGCTCTTCCACGTAACCAATCAAAGGTTGATCAATCAACATGGGAGCGGGCGATTGCTGAGAGGTATGTAATCTCTGGTATATATTGTCTAGCTCGTCTGCTTGCAAAGGAACTTATATAGTGACTTGTGATATGACTCTTCATTTTTTCTTAACAGATTCTGGTGGAGTCTTTTGGTCGGAGTTGATTGGTGGGATGCAGTTGGCTGTACACAGAGTGCTGCAGAGGATGGGATAGGTATACTTTAGTGCTAAGTTTCTTGATTTAAAAGTTATTTGATATCTGCACTCGGAAATTAGTTGTTTTATAGTTATGGAGCAGCCAGTGTATTTAGATTTTCTTAGAAAATGATATTTTTTTTTTAGTTTGGGAATAAGTTCTAGTTTTTAATGGCTGAGTGTCATTCAAAGAACCTTTTCTCTATTTTTATTATTTTGCTTTATACTAAGCTTTGAATGATATAACCTTTAAGGAACATAGTGGTTCAAATGTTATACTGTCTTGTTTGAATAATATACGGCTGAAAGCATCGGATGATGTGTTTCTTTTTCTTGATGATTACAGTTTCACTGAACAGCGTGATTGCTGTCATGGATGCTGATTTTCACTCCCTTCCTTCAACACAGCACAGACAACAATATGGACCTGTATGTTCTTTTTAAAACCATACCCAACTCATTTATCTTTTCTCCTTTTTAAATGTCTGAACTGTTTGCATGGTGGACCGTTCATTATGTCTTTATAAAACTTTTTCTAGCTTGGTTCTTTTTTCTAGGTTATCATAATGTAGCTCTATAATGCAGAACCTATTTTCTGTTGTTCTTTTATCTGAGTATAAGATAATGTAGCTTTATACAGCTACATTTAATTTAAAAAATGAACAAACTGCCTGTAGTGAATCTGATTTTGGATTAGAAGAGTAGCCAATATGGTTATATGACGCTGAACAGAATCTTGGCAGTCTTTTGTCCCGTTGAGGTGCTTTGTGTTTTTTTTAATAGAATTTTTGCTTTCTTTCCACTTTGGTTGGTTGCGCTGTTTGGTAAGAACTTGTATTTTTATGGTTTTCAGAACCTAGACAGGATCAAATGTCGGCTACTTGAAGGAACCAATGCTCAAGAGGTTCGTGCCATGGTTTTAGATATGCAAGCAAGGTTGTTGTTGGACATGCTTGGAAAAGGAATTGAATCAGCTCTTGTGAACCCTTCGGCGTTGGTTTTTGAGCCATGGCGAACAGATGGGGAGACAATAACAGGCATCAATCCCGAGGCAATGGCTGTTGATCCTGCTCTTGTTTCCAGTATTCAGGTATCTCTGCCTCCAAGTCTGAGGATGATGTTCTAGGGGTTTTTTTTTTAATGAAATATGGAAATTTAAGGATCAAAACCTGGGTAGGGTTCATGCAGTGTTTTAATTTAAAGAGTTGTTGCTCTTTGTTGTCTTAGTTTTGCTGGTGTATCTTAGTTTTAACTTTTTATAATCAGCCAACACATGCTGTATGTGTATTAGATTTGGTTATTTTGCATTATCTGAAGACAGTTTGAATTATGTTAGAAATGGTTTCCATGTAGTTGACATTGCATTTTCTGATCATATCTCATATCAATGAATATGAAACAGACCATATCACTATCTTTATACAAGTTTGGTTTCCTGTTGCAAAATTTTCCGTACTCTAATTCCTTTTCTGCTTCTTTTGCAGGCTTATGTAGATGCTGTTCTTGACCTTGCTTCTCATTTCATCACACGTTTAAGGCGCTATGCGAGTTTTTGTCGGACTCTTGCGAGTCATGCTGCTTCTGCTGGAACTGGAAGTAATCGCAACATAGTTACCAGTCCCACGCAAAATGCATCATCTCCTGCTACAACTCAGGGTCAGTATGCCATTGATTTTTTCAAGTCTAATTTTCTCCAGCATGACAAGAGGGGGTTTGTATGGTACATAGCTGTAGAAACTTTCATTCCTTGCGGGTTGTTGATGATACGAATCACAGGTTTTGTCCCAGAATTAATGAATATGAGATGAGCTTCTGAAGTTTAGATATCCTTCACCTCTGTATTATATAACGTATTGTCCAGCTATTTTATCTACGTAGGTTTTGGGAGGTTACAATTGGTTATCTTTGTTGTTGGCCTTGGCATGTCTCTTGTGGGGATGCAATTGAGGGATATCCCAACTCTTTTATATACAGTTTTTCCTGACAAGTCACTATATCATGCAGCAGGCCAACCTACTACGACTACTACAAACTCCAGCGGAAGCACACAAATGCAAGCTTGGATGCAGGGTGCCATAGCGAAAATTAGTAGCTCGAATGATGGAGTGTCAAACTCTACTGCAAACCCAATCAGTGGTTCAGCTACCTTCATGCCAATAAGCATCAATACAGGAACTTTTCCAGGAACTCCTGCTGTTCGGCTCATTGGGGACTGTCATTTCCTTCATCGGTTATGCCAGCTATTGCTCTTCTGTTTTCTCCAGCGGTCTTCACGATTTCCCCAGCGAAATGCTGATGTTAGTTCACAAAAACTTCAAACGGGGGCTACCAGCAAGTTGGAAGAGGTCAACTCTGCTAAACCTACTCCGGCCTTGAACAGGATAGAGGAAGCCCAGGGATTCCGGGGTTCCCAGTTGGGTGCTGGAGTGAAAGGGATTGACGAAAATTCTGCTCGTACAACAAAGATGGGTTCTGGGAATGCCGGTCAAGGATATACTTTTGAGGAGGTTGGCACCTGTATACACGTGTCCTCTTTACGTTTATACAATCATCTGTTACCTCGATAATAGAGGCTTAATCTGATCCTCAGTAGATTGGTGGAGATTTTAATTAAGTGAATATGATAGACTTCGTAGATTTTGAAACAAAGAAAACAATGCCATGTTATGGTACAATATTCTAGAAAGTTTCTTTTAATGACAAGGTATGCTTCTGATCTTCCAGGTGAGAGTTCTTTTCCATATACTAATGGATCTCTGCAAGCGAACATCTGGTCTTGCGCATCCCTTACCTGGCTCTCAGGTAGGTAGTGGAAACATCCAAGTTCGACTGCATTATATTGATGGAAATTACACTGTGTTGCCCGAGGTGGTGGAAGCGGCTCTTGGACCACATATGCAGGTATTCTGTGTTTATAGTAAAAATATTGAAGCTATTTGTTTGCTCTTGTTAGTGCATCTTGGCCAACTACAGGATGAAATAATATCATTTGATCTCTATTCTCTGGTTTCTCATAAGATGATTTGTTGTAAAAACTGAATTAACAGAACATGCCTCGCCCAAGAGGAGCTGATGCCGCTGGTCTTCTACTTCGGGAGTTAGAGCTTCATCCGCCTTCCGAAGAATGGCATAGAAGAAATTTGTTTGGTGGTCCTGGGTCAGAGCCTCAGGATATGGTCCCGGCGGATGATGCTTCCAAGCTGAGTAATTCCTTAGATCTGCCTGATACAAGCTTTTCTGGAATATGTGATGGATACAACAGAGTCCATAGTCTTTGGCCAAGAAAACGCAGGATGTCTGAAAGAGATGCAGCTTTTGGTTCAAATACTTCTGTGGGTTTGGGTGCATATCTTGGAATCATGGGTTCTCGCAGGGATGTTGTCACCGCGACATGGAAAACCGGTCTTGAAGGAGTTTGGTACAAGGTTACTCTCATACATTTCTATACTGTTGTAATGAGGTAAAGAAGTAAAAAATTCTTGCGTCACACCTTAGTAACATAATTGTCTTACTTATTGCAGTGCATAAGATGCCTAAGGCAGACATCTGCTTTTGCTTCACCGGGGGCTTCTAAGCAGCCAAATCCGAATGAACGAGAAACCTGGTGGACCAGCCGTTGGGTTTATTGCTGTCCCATGTGTGGTGGAACGTGGGTCCGTGTTGTATAGACGAACAAATGAACTTCCCATCTACTATATCGGTTTTGATCTGGTAACCAGAAAATCAGTAATTTTGAGGAGCAAAGAGTGCAAAGCAAACCAATGGGTAGACATCACAAAATCGACCTTACTGTTGATGCTGTCGACACACTTCTGGAAGTTTATTCTGTTACTTCCTAATCCTTATTCTCGGGCCAGTGTGATCTAACCACGGTCCACTATGTAAGTCTTGAATGGAATCAAAAGCGAGACGGTCTCTGCAAAATTGAATACTCTGGTGAAACAGGTCTTTGGTGTATAGTGATTTATTAGACTTGGTAGAAGCCCTTGGAGTTTGCTTCTTGTGGACTAAAACTCTTCAGGATACAACATCATTTTTTTTATTTCTTAAAGGGCTGTAACCATTAACTTAAGCGGTGGAGTAAAGACCGTAGAGAACATTATGGTGATGATGTAAGAGAGTTCATGATGGTGATGTGTACTAGAAATAGAATGATGATGGTATTGGTGGTTATCATGATGGTAATTTTATGCAAGATTGTGTTTGTCATGAGAAGTTCCATTTCGTTGACTTTTGGTTAGTCATGCGTTGACAAAAAACTTTATAGTATACCGTCAATATTATAAGTACTCGTAACTCGTAAGTATTTGCTCACGATAGCTATTAGCTACTAATTTTTTTTTTTTCATTTTTGTCAACTACTCATTATTGTTACAGCTATTACATTTTTAAGCTTAATGAATCAAATCAATTAAATAATAGGTATAAGAAGTTTCAATATTTATTATTTACGTCGTGTGGAGCATACATGCATTGACAAGTTCATAATTAACGAGGATAAAAAAAATACTATAATGGGTGTTGACTTTCTCACTAAATATCACTTATAATTGTAATTAAAAAACTTAAAACTACGGTCGATGTTGGGTTGAATATGCCATTATTTTGCATGCATTAAGTACGTGATCCGCACATTTCTTGAAACTCTACGGATGCCATCATCACTATAATTCGCCATGCTAAGTCGACATGTAAACGTACTTCGGTTACGTGTTCTAGGTTCGCGAGCTATATATGTCGTGTCGAACCTACAAATTACATGGTCCTTTCAAAAAGCTGCTAGATGACAAGACTACCCGATCTAGGATCCAACGACGGATATCCGCAAGGATATAAGTACACTCTCTCAATGACTCGGTAACTTTTTCCTTTATTTACTAATCTTTATATAATTTTGATAATTATTACATTCAAGGACTTAGATAAAAAAAACTTTCAATATCAAAAGAAAGAAATAAACGGATCGATCTCAACAAAGGATTAAAAAAATATTTCAATAAGATATTTAATAACAAAACAACATTCTAGAATTCTGATTGTATAAAAAGCATACATTAACTTAACTGTAAGAGGATCTTCGGAAAATAACACACCGCTCTATCTCAATTAATATTTTATTAACCACACTTTCTATACATGCATGTTTATCCCTCAGGAATTCATATGGCAAATTCACCCTTAATCCTATATATAAAAGGGTTAAGATTGATCAATTAAAGCATATATATGATAAGAATCTAAGAAACAAACTTCAAAGCCAGCCATCTGTAAATATGTCTATGGTGAAAAACGCCCCATCCAATTATAGAAAAATTAACAAAATAAATAAATAAACAGAAGAAATCAATTAAAAAACCAAAGTAAAAATTGAAAAAATGACTAATTATAGTTAAGAAAAATCCCGCATATTATTGGGTTATTCCCTCTCACACACGTGCATTTGCACGTGCAACTTCTTCTCTTCTCTTCTCCCATTGAAAATATCTACACCATCTCCTAAAATTGCACCACCATTCTTCAAAACCAAACCCTCTCGTTTAACTTTCTCTCTCTCTCCCGTCGTCTCACAGGAAAAAACATCAGAAAAAGCCGACGGGAGAGGCGAACAAAGGAAAAAACAATAATGGGGAAAGGAGGACGTGAGAAGATATCATCAAAGGAAGAAGAAGGAGAAAGAGAAGGAGTCATGGCTAATGATTTCTTCTGGTCTTACACCGATGAGCCTCACGCTTCGAGGAGACGTCAGATTCTGTCTCGTTACCCTCAGATTAGACAACTCTTTGGTCCTGATCCATGGGCTTTCGTCAAGGTCCTTAATTATTCCCTATCTCTGTCTTTACCATTGTTCTTACGAGTGTTTTTTTTTTTTTTTTTTTTTTTTTTTTTTTTTTCTCGTAGGTCTGTTTTTGTTCTTCATCCTCTTTTTAATATTGTGTTTGATATATAAACGACGGTTGTCGAAGTAACCAACGAATCTTTTAAGTTTTACGTTTTAGAAAATTCGGATTTGTTTTTGATCCCATAGCATTTGAGTTTGTGATTCATATGTGATTTTGCTTGCTACGTTGATGACCATTAATTAGGGTTTTGTTTTTAAGGTCGGCATAAGTTTTTTTTTTTTTTCAGTTCGTGTTTTAGGGTTTTCACATTTTGGATATGAGTCCGAACAACTGAATTTTACTTCGGTTCGCGTTCGGATAAGAAAATAAAATAAATTACATTAATCGATATTATACATTTTTAGTATCTTTTGTATTTTTGTTTCCAAGTTTTATTTTTATTTTTATTTTTTTATATATTTTAGTTAGAACTAATAAATATTAGGTTTTATGAAATCTAGTCGACACGGTAAATTTTCTTTATCGTTAATTAGTGTTATGAATAGAAAATTTTGTTTGATTTTGGGTGAATTTTGATTCGGTTTAGGTTTTTATACACACCTTTTCTTTTGTGTATTGATTTGAATCTGATTTAATGTACAATATACTGATTTCCCGGTCTAGAGTATATGAATGTGATCACATTCACCAAAATATTTCAAAATCTTCAAATCTTTTTTTTCGTTTGTTACCTAAACCCAAATGAATAATCAATTTTCTCTTGTCTATACAGATCACGTTAGTAGTTATTCTTCAACTCTCAACAGCTGCAATCCTTCACAACTCAGGATGGCTCAAGATTCTAACCATTGCTTACTTCTTTGGATCGTTCCTCAATCACAACCTCTTCTTAGCAATCCATGAGCTAAGTCACAACCTCGCATTTTCAACTCCTGTCTACAATCGTTGGCTCGGTATTTTGGCCAACCTCCCAATCGGCGTACCGATGTCAGTAACTTTCCAAAAATACCATCTCGAGCATCATCGGTTCCAAGGTGTAGACGGTATAGACATGGACGTTCCTACTTACACAGAAGCTCATTTAGTAACCAATATCTTTGCCAAAACAATTTGGGTTTTCTTGCAACTCTTCTTCTACGCTCTTCGCCCGCTCTTCATCAAACCAAAACCACCCGGTTACTGGGAATTCATCAATTTCTTCATTCAGATCAGTTTAGATGTATCCGTTGTTCTCCTCTTCGGATGGAGATCTTTCGCGTATCTAATCTTATCGACGTTTGTTGGAGGTGGTATGCATCCAATGGCGGGACATTTTATCTCAGAACATTATGTTTTTAACCCGAATCAAGAGACTTATTCGTATTACGGTCCATTGAATCTCCTAACATGGAGTGTGGGGTACCATAACGAGCACCATGATTTCCCGAGGATACCGGGAAATAAACTGCATTTGGTGAAGGAGATTGCAGGAGAGTACTATCAAGGATTGGAGTCGTATAAGTCATGGTCACAAGTGATTTATATGTATATTATGGATAGTACGGTTGGACCTTTTAGCAGAATGAAGAGGAAGCTCTCAACTACACATAAGTCTCACTAATTTACTTTCTTCTTTTTCTTCGATACTTATTTTTTACATCAAACTCTGTTTTTTTTTTGTTTGGTGGTTTACATTTGTTGATTTTTGTAACTTTATTGTAGGAAAACTTTGTCATCTTAGGTCTGTATCACATTCATATAATAGAAAACTAAAAGATATATGAAAAATGGTCTTTTATATTTTTATCATTTAAGAGTTAATCATATGATCTTAATTAATATATGTATAAGCACATATCGTTAGCATATGACTAATATTATCGTAACAGAATCTCCTAGTTTGGGTATTATGAATTGCGAGTTTTGCCTTAAATTTTAGACTGGTTTCAGATATTTCCCTAAGGTGCAGAAATTTTTAGCTTTCTCGCTGAGTTTAAACAACGACGACGTTTTCTATTTGCTTTTTTTTTTCTGTGAATACATCTCTCAATGCTAAAAGATAGGGTAAAAATATTAAGCTTCTTCAAAACTGCTATTTTGTGAAAAACAGAACAACATGAAATAGAGAGCAATATGTTAATAAGCTTCTTCAAAACTGTGAATTGCTAAGGAAGGTAACTATGCATCTTGTGCTCTGGAAAAGCTTCTCCATCTTCTGCCACACCAAACTCTGAGTTTCTAAAAGCTTCTTCGCCTTCTCTTGTAAACTCGGGTGGCACCTTATGGTCTCACCGTGGATCTGTCATCAAAAGTTTTGTTAAGAGTCAAAATTCTCAACCCGAACAAAAGAAAGCCTAAAGGTGTCTGTAGACATTGTTTCCTTGGTTATATGGGAAATGAAAATTTTCATTTACCTTCAGAAATAATTTCACAACCGCCTGCATAAACTCAAAGTCGTTTCTGCAAGAGATCTCATTGATGAAGTAATCCAGAAGTTGCCCAATTGATATAAACTCAGGTCTTTTGATAAGCTCTTCTTCAATATCTTCATCTATGATTTCAAGCATCCGTAGCTCTATATCGAGAGCTGACGGGGATAAACTCTTTATGTAGTTGGTAAAATCTAAAACTGCAAAAAATTCAAGGAGCTCAGAATCGTATTGCAGGGCATACATCAAACGAGAAAAGCTTTGATTAACCTGTAAAACTTAAACAAAGACCTCACTTACAGTGTTTTGAATCCCATGAGGATTTGAGAAGTTTTGAGAATGGAGATTCCAATGCATCAAAGTTCTTCATGCTATTCTGGTCCTTTTTATTCTTTTCCTCATTCTCCTCATCAGCTTCCGAGTCATTTGACTTGAATAATATATCTCCAGAAAGCGAGGGAATTGAGGGTAAGAAAAAAGGAGCCTTTTCAGGTTTTTTTGGAGGCTCTATTGGTTTATTGCGGGCCTATGAACCAACATCAAACATAAATTGTGATCAATTTCGACAAAAAACTGGCAGAGGCAACAAAGCAAATAACATCAATAAAAGTTGAGAAGGGAGAGAATATGCAAACCTTTATTATATCCAAGTTGATCAAACTCTGCCATTGGCTTTTTGGCAATAGAGACAGAGTAACAAGTTCTGGTATCTGCTTATGGGAAATTGAGAAATTGCTAGCTTGTTGAGCTCCAGCATTTTCTAAAACTTGCCTCTCCATATCATCATCAGCTTCGGAAGATGTCAACGCAGAGACTGAAGGCAATTTAACATTTACGACATCTTTCCCACTTGCATAAGAATCAACACTTGGAAGCCCAGAGAACATGGATTGGTTAACCCTGACAGATCACAAGGGAGAGAGTGAACTCTTTAAACTATTACAGAGAAATTGGAATTGTAACTGAGAGAAAAAAGAATGGAAGATTGATTTGAGAACTTACCACAAGTAGACCCCGTTCTGATCAGAGTGGGCAGTTGCCAAAACATCCATATTTGGTGATAAAGACAATGCTGTAATTGGTACATCGACATGCACTCCATCAATCTGCTTTGCCAATATGACATCCCAAATTCTAAGACTTCCATCCATGCTAGATGAGATGAGCCACTTGCCATCCTCACTAAAGCACAAATCCGTTACACGGTCTGTATGACCACTAAATTCACGAACCATCTTTAGTGCCACAACATCATACAAACGGATAACAAAATCATCTGCCACCGTAGCCAAAAGACCTACCAAGTGATAAAGAATTAGCAACGTCAGAGACAATCAATGGTACCCTCGGAGAAAATGACGGAAAAACATGCATATGTGAGACCGTACAAGCGAAAAAGAAGTAGGGTTAGAATAGGAAAATATGTATACCATTTACACGGTGGTAGACAATTTTAACCAATGAACACCCAACATCCCACCGGGACTTTAATTCCTGCTTTTTGAAATCCCAAACCTGTATTACACAAATGATATATTACAGTCTATTTTGAGTCATAGACTAGAGTCAATGTTTAAGGTAGCCATATCAACTAAGCGATTAATTACTTAAAGGAAGAACAAATAAAACTTTCCAAACCTTTATGTCCCCATGATATCCTGCACTTATCATGAGTGTGTTTGTGGAGTCGCAAGCAACTCCAATAACTTCACCGTCGTGGGCGTACCTTCTTTTCTCTGATTTATCGAAGTAACTACCCCGGCTGATTCCAGATTGGAGGTTGAATCTCTCAATCCATCCACCCGCTGTTCCGACTACTGCAAAGTTTCCACAGGCACTGATTGCACATGCCTATCAGACACGGAATTTTTTAAGAGTTCAACAACCACTAGAGAGAAGAAAAAGACCAGTATTGCTAAAAGAAGATGGTTCCTAGATACCAAGAACCCCTGAACATGCTAGAAGGAACTGTAACTAAGCTTATTTTTTATGGAACTGGTTATTCCAGAGAGTCAATGATCTAAAATTCAAGTTCTCACAGTAATCAATCAACCTATAAGTACCAAAACACGTCTAATCTTGTTAAGAATAGTGATAGAAGTCAGAAGTAAGGATAGTCAATTTCAATCTTGAACCTTAATTGGTGTTGGATTCTCAGGGCATGGTTTGAGGATATGCTCTCCAAGAACAAAGTTCTGAAGTCTCCATACATATGCTTCTGCTGTATCCATATGGCAAGTAACAACATTGCACCAATCACGCTCCCTAATTTCAGCTTCAATTTTTGGAAAGAAAATAATAACAGTCATTAGGATGTATAACCAGAAAATAACAAGTTGTGGGAGATGAGATTTTCTCGTCATCAACATGCAAATTCATAGGACAACATAAGGTAAAATCTAAGCTCCACTTCACAAAAGATAACTTTATTTAAGGGGATCAACCAACATACGTTTGCACTATTGAGAGCCAACCACTTTGGCCCTAATTACTACTCAACACATTTTGTAGAAATCAATTGGTTTCAACCTATAAGTCTTGTTTTGTTCGGACATCATGATATTAAGAATGTGATAGAAAGAAACCAAGCAACATAATTACATGAAAAGTAAGATCAAGTTATATAGATAAGTACCGCAATCAAATGAAATAACAGGCTTCAATTTCAGCTCTTCGTCCTACATAGAGAGAAGAAAAAAAAATATAAGCGAAAAATATATAATTTCCAAGCACACATGTTACTACGAACACGGAAAATATCGAAACACAATATATAAGGTATCACATTTGTTAAATTGAATCAGAATCACTTAAAAGCATGCTAACTGGCCATGGAAACTTAAAGAGAAATCAAAAGCAATCCTTTGGCTATACCTTCAGTCGGAGTTTTTTGGCTCGCCTGGATATGTGTCTTTGAGAAAACTCTCTACTTTGTTGCTCCTGATGAAGTAATTAATGTAAAGTAAAGACTGTTACCAGATCTTCAGGAAGAATACAGACCACAAATTAAGAAACAATAAACTTAACATATACAAGAACAATCAGATTCATGAAAAAATCAAACAAACACGATGTTGAACAAATTCCCATCAATAGAACTGTAAGGCATGGCGAGTTAAAGACAAGAAAAAAACACTAAATTTTTGCAAAGTGACATCTAATAAAAATACTAGCCAATTTTGTAAACGTTGCATCTAAACCAGTACATGATGAGGAAAATGATTACTAATTAATTAATCAATATGACAATACTGAAATTAGTGATTGTGAAGCGACAGATGAATAGTCAATGTCTACAATATAGCTCAAAAGTTACAGACTTTCAATATGTTCTTTTATCTGTGTGCAATTTCATAATCCTGATATAGAATTTACAAAATCTGTATCATATCTTACCTGGATGACAGAGAACAGGCGGAAGGCACGATCCTGGCCAGCAGACAAAATGTGCCGTCCATTAGAGTAGAACCTACCACATGTAGAAGTCAGATAAGATTAGGAGACCATTGCCCTCGATATAGCCATCATGAAGAAAATACTCTTTCTAAGAAACACAAATATTCATCACTATAAAGATAGTCAACTGGCAGAAATTCATCAGTGGAAGTTTTAAATTATCATCAGGATGATCAATATTAGTTACTTTAACAACGAATAGGGATCATAAAGGCTACTTACACACCAAAATGTAAAAAAAAAATCTCATAAATAAAAAATAAGGAAAAGCTAAATGGAAGCCATCAGATAATTCAGTAAGATGTGGACGTCCAAGCTAATTACCTGATACACAGAGGAGGAGCACTATGCCCAGAGCGGAAGCGTAATAGGCGAGGATCACCATCATTTGTGTCAAAAATCCACATCTACAGGTATGAGGAATAAAAATATTATATGTGGCATAGTGGATGAAAATAAGTTCAACAGGTAAGAGAAATCTCAGCTTACTTTGAGTGAGTTATCTGCTGATGCACTCATTAGCACAGGCTCATTTGCTAAAAAGTTCAATGAGATTATAGAATTGTCATGTGCATCCCGAATGACTGACTGAAGCCTCTTTTTGTTAAGATTCCAGATGCTTATGACACCAAAGGAACCTCCAGACGCAAGAAGGGGACGTCCATCTAACATGGCAGGATACACACATGTTAGCACAGGAAAGTGGACATATGAACATATTTCCCTCTACATCAAGAAAAAAGCTACGAGCACAATTACAACTTAGACTCCTGGATCTTTTGAGCTTGTAACATGTCTTTTGAGCTTGTAACATGTGTGAACAATTCTAATTCACGAAACATTGAGTGCATAAATGGTATAGCTACGTAATGGAAAAATAAATATTTAGCTCCACTTAAAGACAAAGGGGAAGACAAATGTTTTTGGTCCAGAAAAGATTGATAAACTATAATCTGCTACGAAATCAGATTTAAAAGGTAATAAAACCAAGAAGCACCCAAGGATTTTAAAATACGAACTACAGGATTAAGGTGTTTACCTGTACTGAAAGACAAAGCAGTAACAGCACCTCGCGAGGCATGTTCAAATGTTACGATCTCTTCGTCCAATTTGATGTTATGCACATGGATCTTTCCATCAGCACAACCAATGGCAACAACATCCAGGGCAGGGGATGAAACACAACTGGTGACAGATGAACCCCAACCCTTAAACTCATAGAGCATCTTCTTAGTATTTATGTTCCATAGCTGCAACGGACCCTCTTGGCTCCCTACAAGAACCTACCAATGCGGTCCCAAGTAAGAGAAATTTGAAAAGAGTTATATAGGCTTGTCAACAGAGAACACCAGAAAAAATAAGAAAGATGAAATCCAGAACCAAGTAGGACTCACCTTGTTCAGATAAGTGTCTGGGTGAACAATACAGCTAGGAGTAAACTTTCCAGTAAGCTGAAGATTTCCAATCGGAGCTAGATGTTCTTCGATTCCTTTGAACGCCCATATGAACATATTTCCCTCAACGTCAAGACTTAGCACATGTTCTCCAAACAACAGCAGCAGGTCAACTTTAGCAACATGTTTGCTCCAAGTCGCTACCTGATAAATATCCACAGAATTCTAACTAGAAAGAAAGTACTCATAGATATAATAACGCAGGAAACCCAACTTAACTATAATCACAATGAGATACAAGATCGTTGTGGAAAGCGAGGTTCTTCAAGAATATATTTTTTTTAAAAAAAATCACCCTTATAGCCTATTTACTTAAGTTGCAGGCAAAAACAAAGTTACGAGATAGTCAAAAGACAGACATGCTCAGGTAAAGTATTCCGGGTTAATGGAGACATACCTGATGAGCACGCCTAAAGACTGCAATTTCATTTCCAAAAGCAGCAAATGTGTAGTCACGGTAAGAAGCCAGAGCTCTGATCTTCTTTGGAAGTTGAGGACCTTAAGATAACACAAATTAGATTATTAGAAAATCAAGCAAAAAGGAACACTGACAAACACTGAATAGACAAAATCCAATCTTTAATGCATAATATTTTAACCAAGAAAAGGTTTCAAAATACAAAATTTTAAGCCTTTAGATAGAGGAAAGATAAAACTTACTTATTATGACTAGATTGAGCTTGGCACACTGCAAGCAAACAAGACAAGGGAACCAAAAATCAAAACCAAGGAATCGAACACACGCAAGTAAAACTATGAAGATGGGGGCTTTACATTATAAATCTGAAAAGCTTTGCCGACGCTGACAGTGACGAAAGTCTCGGTGCCCAATCGCTGGACGGAGAACGGAACCGTACTCGTTATGTAACCTATTGCTCTAAACGGTTCGAAGATTCCCATCTTTGAACAAGAAATTAGGGTTGCTACGGAATGATTTGGGATTAACAACTAGTGTAAGAAGAGAATCTAAGAAAGGTTTTTAAGAGCTTGAGAGAGAAAACGCGGCGCAGGAGCGATGGAGGAGGATACAACAAACCAAGTCACACAAAGGGTTTAGGGTTTAAACGAAGTAAAAACAAAATTCTTTTGTCCGAATTTTAATTTTATTTTCAGTAAGGCGCACACATTTGGTTTCCCGGTTAAGTGTCCGTTCGGTTCATAGGTTATTTTCTTGGTTTGGAGACTGTTCAATTTGGTTTGGTAAAATTATGGTTCGGTTTTGGAAAAAAAGTCATTGAAATTGTAAACAAAATAAATTTAATTAATATCTATTAATTTTCAATATAAATTATGATGAATTTTGTTTTTTTTTTTGTTTTTGGTTTAATTATGTTTAGATGTACAAAGTTTTGGTTGATGTTCGATTGCAGTTTGGGTCTAAACAAATGGTTTCCATTCGCTTTGATTTTAACTTTTAAGAAATTTTCGTTTGATGACATAAAGCAGTTTAATCCCAGCCGTCAGATCTTCAGGAACTTTCTACAGTCTACATTCTACTCCGAGACACACAGAGATCAGAGTTAATCATAGCCGTCGGATCAAGTTTTCTTTGTTCTAAACCGAGGATTTAAACAAGGTCTTGAAATTTGATTTCTTACTCGGTCTAAAACGCATGTTAAGATAACCCAGACATGAAATTATGTTGATACAAGGGAGGAAAAAAGTTATGAATCTGATAGATTCAGCCATAGATATAACAAGACAAAGCTCGAGTAGCAACAATGTCAATGTTTGTAACACCTAAACATATTATTACCAGAACTAAAATGTTCTCTCTCACAAAGGCAAAACGCAGAGAGACTATTTTACTTACTCAGATAAAGTTGCTTTCAGATCACCACTCTCACTTAGCTCCATAATAATATCACATCCTCCAATTAACTCACCTTTGTAGTAAAGCTGAGGAAACGTTGGCCAGTTTGAGAAGTTCTTAATCCCTTGCCTTACTTCTTCATCAGTCAAGATATCAAACGATCCGAAACTCACGTTTTCTCCTCTCAGTGCTTTCACAACTTTCGAGCTAAATCCACATTTCGGTTCATCTGGTGAGCCTTTCATGAAAAGCATTACTTCCGAGGAGTTGATCAACGTCTTCAATCTATCTTCAAGACTCTGTTTTCCTGTGATTCCTTTCTCGGACAAAACCTTTTTCAGCTCACCGCTCTTTTGCATCTCCAAGACAATGTCTGACCCACCCATAAGCTCGCCTTTTACGTAGAGCTGGGGATAGCTTGACCAGTTTGAATACACTTTAAGCCCTTGACGAACTTCGCCATCTAAGAGTATATCGAAACTCCCAAACTCGATTTTTTCTTGGTTGAGAATTTCAACCACTTTCCCACTAAACCCACACTTTGGTTCATCTGGTTTTCCTTTCATGAACAGCATAACTGGTTTGGAATTGACCAGGCCTTCGAGCCGAGCTCGGAGGGTCTCGCTTAAACCCGTATTGCCTGAACTTACCCCTCCTCCTTTTCCAGCTTCATCCTGACTTTCTTTTGAACCAACTGTAGTGATACCAAGATCTTTGAAAGCTTCTTTTAGTTCACCACTCTCATGCATCGCTATTGCGATATCAGCTCCACCAAGAAGCTCCCCGTTGCAGTACAGCTGAGGAAACGTTGGCCAGTTAGAGAATTTCTTCAAACCCTCTCGCACTTCGTTGTCTGAAAGTATGTCAAAGCTTCCGAATTCAACCTTCTCCTCTTTTAAAATATCAACTACTTTCCTGCTAAACCCACACCTAGGCTCTTCAGGAGTACCTTTCATAAATAACATGACAGGGTGAGAATTAGTTAGTTTTTCCAAACGGTTCTTGAGAGCATCGGCGGTGGATACAGGCTGAGCTCGGTCTTGTACAGTAGCTTTCGCATTCTCCTTCACAGTTTCAAGAATCGTTGGCCCTGCAGCCAACCCTAAGCTTGCAGGAGCAGCAGGCTCCGCAGAAGTACAAGAACCGGCAACTTTGCCAACCTTATTAGCTAAACTTGATGGATCTGCCCCCTCAAGTGTATCCACAGTTTTGCCATCCTTCAATAAAACAATTGGAGGAAAAGAAGAGAATTTCAGTCAGAAAAAGTAACAACTTTCAGAAAATCACTACAGTGCAGTGAAAAAGATTCAAGCTTTGAACACACTTTGAATGCCAAAGAGCAACCAACAAAACATAACAACATCAAGGAGTACTGCTAATAATGCCTTCTTCTAATTATGGAACTAGATTGATTGGGTAATCATCTTCTTCTTCTACCAAACTTCCATAAACGATTAAAGTAAATCTAACAGAGACGCAAACCAATCAAAACAAAAAAAACCCTAAATCCTAAACAATTCACTGCTAAACTTTCGATCAAAACATAGGAAAAAAAAACCCATAAATTTACCTTGAAGAAGACAAAATAAGGCACAGCAGCAACAGAGTAAGCCTCAGATATCTCAGGATGTTCCTCAGCTTCGACCTAAGAAGAAACCGTCAAAAAAAAAAAAACCCCATTGAAAGAGAGAAAATTCGATTGGTAAGAGAACAGAGACGAACCCTAAAGAAGTGAGCACGAGGGAAATCGGTAGCGAGATGAGAGAAAACTTGATCCATCTGCTTCGAAGCGTCACACCAAGAAGCCCAGAAGTGAAGCACGACTGGTGCGCCGCTCTGGCGCAAGTTATCAAGCTCCGCCTTTGAAGCGATATCCTTCACCGTACCACTCATCTTCCAAGAGGAAACAGATGATGTTCGATTAGATTTACAGAGAAGTCGCTTCTCTCTCGTAAGCGATCTCCAACACTTTTTTTTTCTCTTTCTGTGATTACCAAATTATTTATTACGAAAGAGAGTTATGTAAAACAAAAAACAAAAAAAAAAGAATTATGGTTTTTTTTTTTTTTTTTTGTGTGTGTGGGGAATGTGATGCTAAATTGCTCTCACTCATTAGTTTACAATATTTCTTTAGTTACCCTTTCAATTTAGTAAACCCTACGAATTGTGATACTAATTAGATTAATTGTTAGAAATCAACCCTCCTCGAATTGGATTCTCATAAAACATAATTTTTTTTCCACAAGGAATAGTAATACAATTTAGATATTGATCATGTATACTTTAGAATTTGAGTTTTAAAATTTATATTAACATTTTTGAAATACATTTGGAAAAGTAACATTTGTTTTAATAAGTATTTACAAAGAATGCTATGACATTGAAACAAAAGAGTTAAACTCATCAAAGTTAATTTTGGAATAAAATGTTTAGAGTTAAATCGAATCAGATCTAAATACTAGCTTATTATCCGAAAATCTCAATTTCGGATATACATTTAATTGTTTCCTTCTTCATATCTCCACGATTGTTATGGCAATATATTAACTTCCGATTTATCTGCAAAAAAGGAAAACGATATTTAACATTTGCATAAAAATCGGGAATGTTAATACTATAGTTTCACATTCTGTTTTATTCGATTTTTAGAAATGGTGATATACACTCACAATGATAATTACTAGCATATTACAAGTATATTCCATTATTAATGTTTAAATCCTATTAAAATTTTTCCAAAAGTGTTATACGGTGAAGATATTATCTACTTGTTCATCAAGATTTTCGGCTCTTACTCATCCAAAACCATACAATCTTCTCAAAATACTATAAATAGAACTCTCACTCGCAGCATCTAAGCTCACCAAACACGATAAACACTTCCTCTATAGCAAAAGCAAGCAAAGTTTAATTACTCTAGTGGCAAAAATTTTATCATCTTTGTTTGAAGTACACTTTGTCGTCTCTAATACTGTTTTTTCATATTTTCATGTAATTACGAAAAATAGACGAGTCATAAACCGTCTAACCGTTATCGAGGATGAGGAAGGGGAACCAGTATATGAAGAAGAAAAGATAGGCCACGTCTTTGGTAGTTTTTTCAAGAACATCTTCACCTCCAATGGAACAACTGATTTTGCTATTGTCGATGAGACGATAAAAAACAGAATTACTCCGAAAATGAATGAACGGCTAAGCACTATCCGACTGAGAGGGAAATAAAGACATCTCTTTTTGACATCAATCCAGACAAAGCACCGGGCTCTGATGGTTTTCCTGCCGGTTTTTACCAATCTTTTTGGAACATTTTAGGGAAGGATGTTTGCTATGAAATACAACGTTTCTTTTCTTCAAAAAAGATGGATAAAACAATGAACACAACACATGTTTGTTTACTCCTAAAAGGCTTGGCACCAAAGAAAGCTTCTGAATATCGACCAATCGCTCTGTGCATAGTCAGATATAAGATTATTGCCAAACTATTAACTCATAGGCTCCAGCCTCTGCTCAAAGATCTCATCTCCAAACACCAGTCTGCTTTTGTTCCGGGAAGGGCTATAACAGACAATGTGTTGATCACGCATGAAACACTTCACTACCTCAAGCATTCAGGAGCAACAAAGCGATGCTCAATGGCTGTAAAGACAAACATAAGCAAGGCGTATGACCGTATAGAGTGGGGGGTTTTTATCTCAAGTGCTCATAAGACTAGGCTTCAGTGAAGTTTGAATAGCTTGGGTCATGGAATGCGTAAAAACCGTATCATATTCTCTCTTAATCAATGGCTCACCCCAAAGCAAAGTGATCCCGGAAAGAGGACTAAGACAGGGAGACCCCTTCTCTCCCTATCTTTTCATACTCTGTATTGAAGTTTTATCTGGACTTTGCTCAAATGCTAACAGTTCAGGAAGGCTAAAAGGACTGCAAGTAGCACGACAAAGCCCTTTCATTAATCATTTGCTTTTTGCTGATGATACAATGTTTTTTTGTTAAACAAATGAAATGAACTGTGCTGAACTAGTTAAGATCTTACAAAGATATGAGAGATGCTCCGGCCAATGCATTAACCTCACCAAGTCCACGGTTACCTTCTCAGCAAAAACTCCTAAAGTTATCAAAGATCAGGTCAAGGCTACGCTTGGAATATCTTCAGATGGTGGAATGGGAAAATACCTTGGGCTTCCTGAGAATTTTGGAAGAAGGAAGAAGGATGTTTTCACAGGCTTGGTAGACCGGATCAGACAGAGACCAATAAGCTGGCCAAATAAATTTCTCTCTGGTGCCGGTAAACAAGTTCTCTTGCAGACGGTGCTCTCGGCTCTTCCAACCTACTCTATTGGAGATGGAAAAAACATCTTAGTCTGGAGAGACCCATGGTTATCAACCTCCACTCCAAGTAAGCCTATTGGACCTGCAAATAGCTCTGAGATTGATCTCACTGTGGATAAGCTCATAGACCAGGAAACTCAGGATTGGGATTTAAATAAAATCCGCCTCCATTTACCTCTTTATGAGGATACTATCCAACTACTTATACCCAGGGTCCTTGGAAAACAAGACTCTTTGGTATGGCTTCCCGAAAAATCTGGGATTTATACTACTAAATCCGGATATAGAGCTGCATCCAACTCCATACTTTTAATGGATAATATGCAATTTGATTGGATGAAGTTAATATGGAAAAGCCAAACCTCCCCAAAGATCAAAAACTTCCTCTGGAGAGCTGCTCATGGTGCTCTCCCTACAGGCGATGCTCTTGCTAGTAGAGGAATGCTTACCGAGATTATGTGCAAACGTTGCAATGTACGGGAATCACTATGCCACATATTAAGAGATTGCCTTTTTGTACAAGAATCCTGGAATCTTCTCCCAGTTGGACCTGACTTCCAGACCACAGAATCACTTACTGCAAAGAGTCTTATTGCGAAGCTGCAGAATGTTCGTAATCTCCCTCCATCAGTTATTACTTCCACACCATTGTCCTCTTGGTTGCTCTGGAATCTATGGAAAACTAGGAATCAGCTCGTGTTTGAGAATAGATCTTATTCTACAAAAGAAGTAGTTCTAAAGTCAATCTTGGATGCTCGAGAGTGGGAATCTGCAAATATTAAGCCTCCTAAACCAATACAATCTCGCACTTCCATGCCAAGTCCACTCTCCTTAGATCCGTCTATGTTCTCAGATGGAGCGTGGAACGAGAATACCTTAGATGGAGGAATGGGTTGGTGCTTCAAGGAAGTTGATGGTACTATAATCACTCAAGGATCCACATGCAGGAAGTTTGTGTCTTCTGCTCTCGTGGCTGAAAGTTTAGCAATGCGGGATGGTCTTTTGGAAGCTCGTGCTCTAGACCACTCTCGTCTTCGCGTTTTCTCGGACTCAAATGTCCTCATATCAACCCTTTGTTCAGGGTCTGAGCTGAATGAAATTGCAGGCATTCTCTTTGACATAAGAAGCCTTGCTACTTTCTTCACTCACCTATCTTTTTATTTTACTCCTAGATTGGAGAATGTCTGTGCTGATACACTTGCAAAAGCTGCTTTAAATTATGTAAGAACCTTTAACTCACATTCGTGAGTCTGCTTAGAAAGAAAACAACTTTCTTGACCAAAAAAAAAAAAAATACTGTTTTTTTTTTTTACTATAGAATAATCTTAGTTCTTAGTTCAAATTTTAATTTTTATGTTTGAGTCTGATTTTTATAATCACATACCTATAGTAACGTGAGTATATCTTAATCCTCATAAGTACTATACCATTATAAACCACAATGTTTTTTCTTTTCTCATAATATTTTTATTTTATTTTTGTAGACATTGCTAGACAAATCATGAATGTTAGCCAAGTTAAAACTATCTATAACTACCTTGAGGAAAAGAAAACAAAGACTTTCAACTATCTATAACTACCTTGAGGAAGATCACACACTTTCATCTCTACCATTTTAATCAAACAACCATACTACTTCCCATCTATTGGACATAAAGCAATCAGTTATAAGAACATTTATCCACCTAATTTTGCTTTCTTAATCCTAAAGTTTGTTACATAAGTAGAGGTACTAACCTTTTTCATGTGATTTATTTGAAACCGATGTTGCTTCTTAATTTAACACTCTCATCTAAATCATTAATTCAGAAGTTCTCATTGCGACAATGTTCTGCTCCCGCTTGAAAACATACTATCAATTTCTTCTGAACTCACTTTCAAACTCAGTGATTATATTAATTAATCATTGATGTTAGTTAGGGTCCATGTTTATAAAAAATTTAGATGTTTGATAGACAAGAAAAATATAATAAATTGGGGTTCTAAATCAAATGTTCGAGATATATCATTTTTCTAGTATTGGTACACCATAGAAGTAACGAGAACAAGCCCCTCAAAAAACTAATCTTTTGCCAAAAGATAGAACTTACCTAACCAATATCCTCACAACCACTTATTGAAGACTCATCTTTTTAAGTGAATTTTGGACTTTTCCTAGATAAGAATTCTTTGCATTCTCCACCACCACTTTGACGTCTCTCCTTGGAAGCATTCTAATAAACAATAACATTAGATTGAAAAATCAATCAAGTAAAGAAAGAGAACCCACAAAATGTTTAAAGAGATGAAAACTTACAGGTTACTTACTCAAGTAATTCTGGTCAATCATAAGCTAGACTAAGTAATGAAGAATTCATCTGAAAAACCGAAAAGAAATCGCTTCCTGAACTAGAAATTGAACTGGAATATGAGCAGTAACCAGCTTTGGAGAGAGATTAGAATAGGTATATCCATTCAGGTAACCATTGGTGATGAGAAGGGACAACATCGGCATCGAAAATCCGGAATTGTTGAGTATAGTATAGCCCGAGAAGTATTTTGGGGGCTAAGCGGTGGTAAATACACGATTGGACGAAGAGAACATAATTGGTTGATCCAATGGAGGAAGGTGCTAGAAAACGACTGGCGGTGAAAACGACGAAGATTGGTTAAGGGACTGATGTCGAGGCCACAGAGGAGGAGGAGAGAAGAAAGAGATGAGTTTGGTAGAGTTGTTCATCGTTGCTCCACTTTGACGGTGACTTTAGGTTATTTTTCCCTAACAACAACATAAATTATATCTTATATTATAATCATGTAATTCATATGATAATTTAGGAAAATTGTTTTCCATTGTAGCTAGATTCATATTTTATTGTTTTACCTTTTAAATTATAAATTAAATAATATTTTCTTATTAGCTTTTAAATAAAAATTACAAGTATTATGATCCACAAATTAAATATGTTACTCGAAAATAATTTATATATTGTTAAATAACAAGTATTATGATTCAGTCATAGATTAGAAATATTTATAAGTGTTGAAATAATATTCACAATTTAATTTTATATATCTAAAGGAATTTTAAATGGGTTGTCTACTTTTTCTACTCTTTTTAAACGGATCGTGTATCCTAATTTTGGATCTTATGCTTAATCGGATTCGGGTCAAAAGATCCGCTTCTTTTTAAATGGGTCATGTACTTTTGTGTTCTTTTTTTTGGCATAGATGTTCTTGGAACGACATTGATCCTAACTTGGAATTTGCATTAGTCTGATATAGGATGATTTAAATAGAATTGTTAATCTCTTTTGTTAAATGTTATAAATATAGTGCGTTATTAAAATCGGACCTGCGGTCCACCATCATTAAAATTATTTTGACGAAAATATTTAAAAGCTCGCGGATCAAATGGTGTAACGGGTTAGAATTGACATTAATCTGATTTAAAATAAGTTAAATAAAATTGTAAATCTCATTTGACAACTCTGAATATATAAATGCAATACTAAATTACTAAATTGCATATATATTAGTATTATAGGTTGAATTTTAAAACACCAAAGTTTAAATTATATAATTGTAATACAAAATAAAAAAAACTGTAAAAATCTAAGTTTTTATACACCAAAGTTAAATAAAATTGTAAATCTCATTTGACACCTCTGAATATATAAATGCAATACTAAATTACTAAATTGCATATGTATTAGTATTATAGGTTGAATTTTAATGATGGTGGACCGCAGGTCCGATTTTAATAACGCACTATATTTATAACATTTAACAAAAGAGATTAACAATTCTATTTAAATCATCCTATATCAGATAATGCAAATTTCAAGTTAGGATCATCCTATATCAGATCGACTGTTCGGATCGGAGATACGATCGACAGTCCGGTGCGGTGATACATCCGACAGATCGAGCGGTGATACGACGGGTAGATCGGATTGACCGATGGGTGATCGATGATCGGATATACCGATGTACAAACCTTGTACAGGTTTACCAAAGACAAAGAATAAGAAGGATGCGGTTTGGGTTGTTGTCGATAGACTAACCAAGTCGGCTCACTTCATGGCAATAAAGAAAACGGATGGAGTGGATGTAATCGCCGATAAGTACCCCCACGGTGTACCGCGAATTAAAATCTAATTTATTTACAATTTTTGTCTCTCTATTTTTTGTCCGCGTACCAAAATACTTTATTACAAAGATTCAAACTATACATTCGCATACCCAAAGGCATTATAGGGATACAGAACAATGAAACAATTTCCATGCACACCGCACACCAATAGAGACTATAGTTATGAATCAAACTTCCAAAAGAATTCAAAAAAAGAAAAATAATAATAACGCAGAAAACTAAACACATTCTCTTCAAAAATACATATTTTTGGGTCGATTGTGTGTGATAGATTCGTCCTCGTCTGAAAAAAATAGTTTGAAACACTTTTTGTAAATTGTCTCCTGTAGATTGCCCAAACAAATTCACAAGATCGTCTATTCTCTTGTGTAAAATCCAATTCTTGGTAACATAATTCCCAGAAATATTGTGTATTTGCTATTTGAAACATGATATTCCTCTAATCTCTCTATGTTTTTGTATATATTTGCAGCAAAGTAGACTAAGAAAAGAAATTGAATCAGAGTAAATATCGTCGCAATTAAGCCGGATTAAAAAAAATTTTCATCCAAAAAAATGTCAAAGACTTTGTTTCATACAGAGAGGGCTAAACGAAAATTGTTTCCCAATGGGAGAACAAATTATACAAAATATTTACTATAATTTATGCAATCTCCTTCAAGTATTGTTTCGTTAGAGAATCTCATTCTCTCACACATGGTCGTCGTTTGTTATGTGCAAGTAAAAAGGTAAGAAAATTCCGATTTACAAGACAAAAATTATTAAAAAAAAACTTAAATACAATACATATAAATTAGGGTCTTTAAAAATTTATATACTTCTATACTAAATATATTTTTATAAAAAAATTGAACAAAACCTACAAATAGTTTGAAACTTGTTCTAACAAATTAACGATTAAATTTTAAAAAATAATAAATTGATTCATGTCCTACACACATACACAAAAAAACCTACTTAATAAGATTGAATCCTCACTCTCTTCGCTCACTATTTATCTTCTTTCACTAAACACTCACTAATCACTCGTCTCTTTCTTCTAAAAGAGGATTCACCCTCAACATGATCATGTCCATTTCACAAGAAGTAGAATCATTTTCAACAACGAGAAAAGTTTGTTTTCGTTCTCATTATTTATTTTTCCTACATAAATATTGCAAAATGTTTTTCAAGTTTGTTTTAGAGGTTTATGACTGTTGCGGTTGGAAGCAACACACATGAGAACGGATTGGATATCACAAAGCCTACAAATAGTTTGAGACAGTGTTGTTCTAACAATTTATCTTTAAATTTAAACTAGATAAAAATCACGCGCTACGCCGCGTTGTATTTTTTGTAAATTGGTTTTATTTTGATATAATATAAATTTAAAAAACTTTTAGGATTTGATATTTTGCATTTACTCAGATTTTAGTAATTTTTATTTTACTATTAGATTATAAAGGCATACATTAATAAATACATATTCTATATTACTTTTACAAAATAAATGTATCGTATAGTCAATCTTTGTTTTTATTTTTATTTTTTATGCTTTAGTATGTGTATAAATTTTTACAAATGGTAGATTTGTCTTTATATGTAAGACATATGTATATACTTTTCAACGACTATTGTAATTCAAGAACCTTATATTTCCATTAAATATATTCATGGTGCACAACCAAAACTTAAATCATACTGAAAAGATTTAATATAGTCTTTTAATTTTTTAAATTATTCTTTGAACCGTTAGATTACAATAATTAGTTAAAATGATAACTTATAATTTATCTTACACTATAAAAATTTTAATATAAAATTATCTTTCCAATTATGTTATGTCTATTGTTCTTTGGATTTTGTAAAACTTTTAAATCACTTTTGTAACTCTGGACTGATGACAAAAAACCACAATCTCGATGTTAGCAAAAAACTAAAGAAACACTACTGACTATTATACTCCAACGCAATCTATACTATTAATTGAAAAATAATAAATAGAGATGTCCAAAAAAAATGATTATATGAAATGTCATTGGCATAAAAGATTTGGAGTGTAAAAAAAACAAAAAAAGTAGATAAGACCAAAATAAATCAAGATTTTCAGTTACCAATTATATTACAATTCGGATTCAAAATAACCCATTCGGATCTGGATTATCAACACGCGGATACTTAAATCTGATTACTTCGGAATTGTGTACCTATTAAAAACAAAATTAAAGATAAACTACGTTAGTTTAGGAAATAAGCTCATAATCAAATCCTATATACCATAAATTGTTTTTCAATCACACGTTTTTTATGATAATATGATGATTTATTACTTTATATGGTAACACGGTTTTATCTACTGGTACGATGCAACATATATATTTATTAATTATCGCATGTTATTATAAATAATAACAAATAATATCATCTACTAACACATTGACTTAGAAAAATTCCACAGACGGTGTACTATCTAAAAATTGCATGTGCTTCATTTCCCTTAAAAGAGAGATTGCTTATTGCTGAAATTTTTATCTCCAGTAACTCGTGTTTCGATTATGGGTTTCCCTTCCGGATATAAATGGAAGCTCTAATTCGCGACATCAACATAGTTTCAAGACATAAGCCACAAGGAGGCAAAAACTAGAGATTCATAATCCGAAAATGATCCCCTGCCACTAGAACGAGGAAGAGCCCTCTCCGACAACCGAGAAGAACCGCCGTTGCCGGAGAGGCAATATCAGGTCTGAAAAGTTGTCTCAGTCGCAGTCGCAATCGGGAGAGAATTTTTATTTATGTGGGGACGCGTCGCAGCCACGTGCTAGACTTGTTTTTGATTATTTTTTTCCATTTAAATTGCTTTCTTTATTTAAATAAAAACACAGATAAATATATATATATATATATATTTTTTCTTCTTCTTCTTCAACAACGATCGATCATCGATCAATCTGAGAGCAGGAAACATGAAATTAAAAGCGAAACAGAAAATTGAAAACAAACAGGAAAATAAAACAAATATAGTTAAGCATAAGAATCTGAGAGCAACATCAAAATAAAATAAAAAAGCATAGCCGAGATAGAGGTCTTTCAATGGCGGCGGCGAAGGGATTTCCAACAGTATTGTATCCTGAGATTGTCCTCTTCCTTTTTCCACACTGAGTCTGAACGACAAAGGCAAATCCATAATCTTAAAAGCTTTGGCATGCATTTTTCCCACGGCGATTCATGCGTGCCTCAAACTCCACAAGAAAATTGAACAACTTTAACACATTATGAATACATATTCAAGTGTTAAATGAAAGAATAACAATGTTGAGGAAGACGAACGGACATTGGGCGCTGATGATGTTGAAAGAAAACTCTTGTGAAAAGTGATGGAGAAACTGTGAGTATTTGAGAAAGAAATTTAGGAAATATAACTCTTATTACTTTGATTTGAACTAGGAACAACTTCACAACTTCATACTTACAAAAAGAGTACGAGGAAGTATTTATAACTTCCAAATTACAAAAAACTAGAATATTTTAATCTTTAATCTAGATTATTCTACCAAAATATCTAGATTTTTATGTTTAAGGAGGTGGAAGATGTTAATATTTCTAGAGAAAACTCTAAAACTTGGATTTGACTCATTTAATAATTATTGGATAATTTGCCTAATAATTAAACTTGATTCAAAATCAAGTTTAACTTTCAACAGATGAAACCATATTTCCTTGCTCTGGGCAAAGTGGACCGGATCCTTGCCCTGGATCTTCGTCCAAAAGAAATCGACGTTCTCGACCAGCTTCTTTTGGTTAAACGCAATCATGGCTTTTCGTAGCAGCAAAAGCAAAAAAAAAATCTGAGAGAGAAAGCTAGAGTGAAGTAGTGAGTGAAAAAAGTGAGTGAAAGAGAAAAAGATGGACAGTAGGATTTTATAATCATTTTAGTCTGTGTACCCGAAATCTTTTACAGTTTTATTTTAATTCTATATTTGGTAGATTTTACGAATAGAAGATTGGGATTTATATAGAATTTTTCTATTCTTTTTCCCTACATATTTCCTACCAAAATATTATTCGTTCTACCTAGAATATGTATTCAAAATATTATTTGTTCCACCTATTGAAGGTTTTATTATATTCAACCTTCTCAAGTTTATTATATTCTACCTACTTATCAAGTTTATTATATTCCAACATATTTTATATAGTAACTAAAACGTACGATACGATTAACCTGTGGAAGAAATTGGTTGGAAAATGTTCCTACGAGTTTTCTACGAAATTCTTTCGGTACAATTTTCGTAGGAAATTGGAAGGAAATTTCCTACTAAAGTCCTACGAAATTCATTCGGTACAATTTTCGTACAAAGTACCTCGATAGACTTTTCGTAGGAAATTGATAGGAAATTGTCCTACCAAATTCCTACCATGTTTTTCCATCAAATTCCTTCCATTTTCGTACGAATTTTCCTACGACTCTACATTTTGTAAGAATTTCGTAAAAAAATTTCTACGACTTTCTCATGATTTATTTTCGTTGAATAATAGTAGATTTTTGGTAGAAAATTTTTCCTACCAAAATATTCGTAGAAAATTTGGTAGGAATTCTACATGTTTTCTTGTAGTGCACTATCACTCATTGCGCTAAACATCTCGGCATTTATCAGCACATATTCACCAGGGATATCGAAAAAATCTGACAATCTGAGATTAATAAAGAACTCCGGCACAGACTCGGTGTCTTCCATAGGCTGCGGCTTGGCTTTTCCTCTGGCTCGAAGGAAACCTTGAAAACTGAGTGTACGAAAGCAGTTGTTTATATTATTCATGGAGAAAAATCCTTGTCTCCTTTGGTCATGAGACGAATCAGTTGAACTCTGTGACTCAATGCTACTTAGACGTGCTTCAGAAAAATCCATCTCAAACCTAACTCATCTCACAAATTGTTTGAAATGACAGTTTCAGTTCTCCAACAATAGCAAAAAATAAACATACCAAGTCCAAGGAAAAAATATACTTACCAAGTGGAGGAAGAGAAAGATTGAAAATGCCGGAGGAGCCCCTAAAGAAGTAAAGCTTGATGAATGAGAGACTTCATGTTCGTCCATTATATAAACTAAAAGTTTTTTTTTTCTTTTTTTTTTTTTATAAATTGACACAGTGAGTCAAGGTCTTTCTTTAATCCCAAGTAAACCTAATACCTCGATGTGAGTGAGATCTTGTAAGCTGTTAATGGTAATCCATTTCTTTATTATGGAAAATTTCAAATTTGCTCTAAATTTCAACTAAAATCTTCAACTTGTTACGCCGTTAATGGCAGAATTTTTTTACCCTCCACAGAGTGATTGCATGGCCCTCCTTACGGAACTCTGATGTAATGCAAGATCACCTAATTGCGCTAATATGAGAGAAATTACTGCTAACAATGAGGTTCTCAGCGCCAAAATGTCAAATATCAGGAAAAAGATGAGACGGGGATTAGTTACTAGATTTGTCATGCCTAAATTCGGAGTAGAACTTTTACAGCCACCTGGTATAGTAAAACTAGCAGTAAACGTCACAGTGGCTATAAGAGCTACCACTACTAGAAGAGCATTGACGAAGTCTTTGTTTCTGGCCCCCATAGGCGCTCCTGCCTTATTAGCGTCATGGTATGCCTAAATCTAGGATTTTTTTGAAAGTGAGCGTCTACCAAGACCACCAGTGTCAACCTCTGTAATCCAAACTCAAGGGTCACAAGCTTTAAATAATCAATGTGGGACTAGAAAATGTTGTTAAATTGCTAAGTTAGACATACTCCCGAACGATGTAATTGGGTTGCAGATTTAACCCCGCGATATCCATAGCTGTCAAGCTCACCTAATTGACACTACTAAAGTCCTACGAAATTCATTCGGTACAATTTTCATACGAAATTAGTAGAAAAATTTCCTACCAATTTCCTACAAAATACCTCGATAGACTTTTCGTAGGAAATTGATAGGAAATTGTCCTACCAAATTCCTACCATGTTTTTCCCATCAAATTTCTTCCATTTTCGTACGAATTTTTCTACGACTTTCTCACGATTTATTTTCGTAGGAAGTTTAATACCAATTTTCTACGACAACTGTTTTTCGTAGAATAATCATAGATTTTTGATAGAAAATTTTTCTTACCAAAATTTTCGTAGGAAATTTGGTAGAAATTCTACATATTTTCTTGTAGTGGCAAGGTAACAAGAAGTAAGCGAAGAAACGACAAATCAGAACATAGAACACTCTTGCAACTAAAACATGCCCAGTGTCTCACTGCACCGTTTTGATACCAAAATCCAAGTAAGAGAAACAGATTTGATTACAAGCAGTTCCAGGATCATCAAAATGTGAATTATGCCTTTACGAAATGATGAGAGAATAACAAGTGAAGTTATAGTTACAAGATTTTAGAATGACGAACACAACGTATAGATTTTAGAAGACATGACAGAAACTAAATCGGAATTGATCATATCTTGGTTTTAAGACCACTTATACGTACACATCAATGAGACCAGGCATGATGAACAAACTTCATCATATATATATATATATAGTGTAATCATTTATTGGTTGGTTACAAGTTTTACAAGTTTTATGAAGCTTAATCGGAGTGCCCAATTCTTAATTATGTGATTTTCCAAATATGAATTTTTTGTAATTACTCTTTCTCCCAATTCAGCATGTTCCAGCAGGGAAAATGGAGGTTTTAACTAAACTTCTTTCTAAGCAAATAAATTGCAAAAATGAAAAAAACACCACCTCCCTCCATTAATTGACTTTCATTACCTGCGTTCTGTGTTTATAGATCAGTTTCACTCTCTAATATCATACGTAATAAAGTGTTCGTGGTTTTAAAATGGGATGGACGAAAGAACTATGAATTTAAATTTTGAAGGTAATAAAATGAACTAAAATTCTAACAAAACAATATTATGAAAATTAAGTGAAACCCTTTTGGTTTTCTTTAATGGAAGGCTAAAAGGATGTACTTAAATTATAATAAAATAAAACTAAACCATAGTACAATTTTGTTGGTGAATAACAAAAATCTTCCTACTTTTACTTCATAAATAATTGAATTTTGAAATTAATAACAGTATCACTTATAATCAAACTATATATTTGTACACAGTAACCAAAATGGGTGGTTTCATAATTGGTCAAACAAAACATGTCAAAAATGATATAAAAAGATGTGTGCTCCAACGAATTAAAAAATATATATTGTGTACTAAAAATGACAAAAAAAAAATTGATATTGAGTTTATAGGTTATAAATTATTGTTGGTAGTTTTATTCTACAATTATTTCAGATATTGTTTTGTATAATAAAAAATATAGTTTCAATCATACAAACAAAACAAAAAAATCTAGCTATTGACTATTGTTAATAATAGCTTCTGAGAAATCAAGGAACTCAAGTCATAAGTCATCTCTATCTGTTCAAGAGCTGGCTAAGCAAAAGGTTTGTGCTCTCGTAGGTCAAAACCTAATTGCCTACCTCTTTTGTACAATTTATTAAAGTTTAAAAGGCCATTTCAATCTTGTAAATAAGTCACTATTTGTAATTAAATGTAACTAACTTATCGTAATCTAATGGTTGAATGAATTATCTTCGAGTTAAAGTGAGATTAAGGTTGGAATTCTCTTTTACTCTATCCGTTTCAAAATATAAAATGTTTTAGAGATTTTATTTTGTTTTATAATATAAAATATTTTATAACTTTCTATGTAAATTTTAATATATATTTAATATTTTGTAATTATTATATTTTACAGTTTTATTTATGATTGGTTGAATTTGTT
The DNA here is from genome assembly GCA_900406565.1 of Turritis glabra. Classification (NCBI taxonomy): domain Eukaryota; kingdom Viridiplantae; phylum Streptophyta; class Magnoliopsida; order Brassicales; family Brassicaceae; genus Turritis; species Turritis glabra. The sequence goes on along the minus strand of OVBN01000243.1, from coordinate 2,290,152 downwards.
TAATTAAATATAAATAATAATTTTTTAGTAAAAATAAATGATCTAAATATGCATATTTTTAACTTAAACATCTTATATGTGATAAAAATATTTAAATGATCTAAGTTAAATATAGAGGCTAATTTATATTTAACTTAATAAGTAAATATTCAAAATCTCTTAATTTTTATCACAATAGGATTTTTAGAATATTTTTCGGTTTGGGATCCACGGATTCACTTCATAAACGGATTTTGACAGTCCATCATTGTTAGTTTGTAAGATACAAATATTAATCTCCAAATTATCTCCATAGTTTATGTAATTCAAATTATTAATTTACAAAAAAAACTGATAATTATCAAAATTTGTTTGAAGTTTTCTTAACTTATATAAAAATTACTTGAAATATCCAATTTCAAATTCGACCATAACAAAAAAAAAATCAGATAGTAATTTTAGGTTTAACTATACCGAATTATATATCAGACATTGGTCTGGTTTTAACTATACCGATTTTTATATGGAACAAATTCTATTAATTTTGGTTTAATTACGGTTCGGTTTCGAAAGTACTTAGAAATTAAATGCCCTAATATTTATCGTTTCCTCTTCTTCTCCGACGGTTCGATAGCTCTCCTCTGGTCGACAACTCCTAAATCGCCGGTTATTATTGATTCTCCAACGGTTTCTAGTTTCGTAACTCTCTGTGATATTTAACTAGTATGTTCATGTTGAGCTTGATTCTCTATTAAGATATCTTAGTTTAATAGAGACTTCACCTAGATTAATCTGGGTATATCGTAAAATTTTAGATTATAAATCGAGTTTGTTGTGATGTTTTAGGTAGGGATGTCAAATGGACTTCACGACCATGGACTGTCCACATCCAAACTATAATGGTCTGGTTATAGTCACGTCCAAAATAAAAACGATTTATATAGGTTCAAAACTATTTTAGTCTGCAAATAATCGGAGTGGATTCATCTAGACATTGACTGTCCAATTAAAATACTAAGGTTTTATTTCCTCATTCTGAGACGATCTCGGTCTCTCTGTCGCTTTCTCACTCCTCTCTCTCGGTCTCTTCTCTCTCTCTCGCTTCCTCTTTGTCGGTCTTCTCTCTCTCGCCAAGATTGAAGCTTTTTCAGGTATAAATCCTCGACCCTTGGCTTTCTTCTGTTGTTGTTGTTTTGCTTTTCCTTATCTGGGTTTAAGATCTGATTCAATTATGTTTACTTTGATTCAACTTCTGTTTGGAAACTGAAGCTGCTTGCTTGATTGATTAAAGAGATTTCTTTCCTTGTCGATTTCTCTCCCCGCGAATTGTTCCTTTTGTTTGTTTTCTTCTGCCACCTGATTTTTCATCTTCTTAGCTTCTGGAATCTGAGTTTTGTTTCGGAGTTTTCGAGGTTCCTCATTCGTTGCTTCCGTTGAACTTCTATTTTTTTTTTTGGTTTACTTTTGTTTTGTTTGGTTGCTTTTAAATGCCCTAATTTACAGGTTCAGTTGCGGTTTCTGGGATTAGGAGCAGAAGCCCTTTCTAGTAAACTTCATGTTCATAGCGATTTGTTGAAGTATTCTCACAGTTTAGTCTGGTAAAGTTGTTTCCTTTACTCTTTTAAAGATCGTTTTTTGTTGTTGTGTCTTTTAATTTGTGGCGTTTTTCTATAGGGCACTAGAAATGGGTTTACAGGAGAAGATGTTAATGTTCGGATTCACTGGATTTACAATCAGAGTGTTGTTTTTTGATGTCGCTTTATAGATCTGAGTTACATTTTGGGTGTTGCCTTGAAGGTCTTGGGCTTGTTTGACTCCATTGTTATTGGTTTCTGGGTAATAACCTGGTCCCGGGGTTTTGTTTGGTAAGGAGTAATGTCTAGAGATCATAAAATGAATCTGAATTTCTCTTCTTCTCTTTACTTCATAGTAGTGAGAAAGTAGATCATCAAATGAATTTAAATGTGTGTGAATGAAGGATGTTTTTTTCTGTATGTTTTAGCTGTTGTGAGGCCTTGTCTTGAATCTGGTTTAGTTAATGGTCTCATTTCTTGTGGAGTCTGTATGACGCCGAGATGCTTATTATATGTTCATGTCCAACTCTTCCTTCAAATTAGAATATATTTGCTATGGATCTCAAGTGTATTGGAGTGTTAGGGATCTGATGGATCTCATTTTTATCACGAAAAACTGAAGAGAAATGTGTGTTTTGTAACTCAATTGCTCCTCTTTTCTTATGTTCATTGCATATACTGGCAATACTTCATCTGTTCCAGCCCGTGTTCAACACAACAGTCTACATAATCTCTTCAGGTAAAATCTCTATATTGTGGTTTCTAATTTAGTTTAGCTAGGCTTGCTGTGTTTTCTCTTAAGTTTTTGTAATTGTCCGTCTCGTTGTTGGGAATTATACTTACAATCGCCATTTTCTCCGGCTAGGTGGGTAGGAAAGTTTCGAGACTTTACATACAGTTCAAGTGACGTGGTGTATTAGTTCCAATTTGCTGGATACATGTTTGTTTGTTTACTTAGTGACATTGTCCATATGATGGACAGACCTCTGCTTCTTTCTCTAGTGACATATCCTCTGACAAAAGGAGTATGCTTTTCTTTGCACATCAAAGTTTTGTGTTAAAGTTTGGCTCTTTAGCTTTATTCCTTTTGCTTGTTTTCGCTGGATGCTTCTCTCTTACAGCCTATCGTTGTGGCTCATCAATTTCTGTGTAGATTTTCATGAGTATTATGTTTTCTTTAACTAAAAAGATTGTATCATACCCAAGTTTCAGACAAAGAAACCCTTTTCATTCTCTTAAGAAAATTAGCAGCATTATATAAAGCATAATTATAATGGACCCGTGGGCAATCCATTTGGTCATGGGTCAATATGGGTTTGCTCCCATTTGGACATAGTCTTATTTGGGCTATGACCATCAATGTCCAAGAAATGAAAATGTCCATTTGCACAAGCCCATTTGGACCTGGACATCCCATTTGACACCCCTAGTTTTAGGTAATAGAATCGAGTTTAGATACATCAAAGTCGTGTTTTAGGTAGAAATGTATGAATTTTGTTTTTGGTTATTAATACCATAGCTTAAACCCTTTTAAAACAAAGTTAATAACTTGTTGGTTGTTTACTAAATGTTTTTGGTCTTTTTATTAAAACTCTGAACATGATTTCTCGTAGAGAAAGAAAGCACGAGTGGCCAAGGTGTGGCTGCAAAATGTCAGAAGCAGAAAAGATATTGCCTTTCATACCAGCGGAATGGTCGGATGCAGCAAGCTCTGTTTCCTGCAGTTCGTTGCAACCGGTTATAGCTTTGGTCTGTGGCCCTAAAAACAGTGGCAAAAGCACTTTTTTACGCAATCTTGTTGAAGTTCTTCTCCAAAGGTTATTATTGTATCTTCAGTCCCTCTCTTAAGTTAACGAGTGTTTGAAAATCGAATATCAGTCTGCAATAATGAAATCAACATTGTGGAAAAATGTTCTTTATTCGTGTCTTTTCTCAGTGAAAAAATGTCTCTTTTACCTCCTTAAAATATGCCAATTGAACTAGAATTTGACACCTGAGTTCGGAAACAGATTCAGTTTGTTCCCCTGCTAGTTTGAATGGATCCAATATTTTCTTTATTGGCTTATAAAGGTTGCTTTGTTTGGATAAGTTTTGCTGAAAATAACCTTTGTGGTTTACAGATACAAAAGGGTTGCTTATTTGGACACCGATGTTGGCCAGCCTGAATTTACTGCACCTGGTTTTCTTTCTCTCACAGTTGTTGATAAATCAATTCTAGGTAACCTCATACTTATTGCTTTGACGATTCTTGCTGTTTGCATTCCGTAAACTTGTTTTTATAATGCTGTTTCTGTCACTTATGTTCTTGGTTTGTTTTTTTCTACTTTCTAGAGTCGGATTGGACAGTTCCATGTGTAAAGACACCGGAGAGGTAGTTTGGTTCGAACAAAGTTTCTTGGAATCAGTAGCACCGAGTCTTTGATCTAAAATTAAAGCTGCTCATTTCTTTTATATTTGATGATGCAGATGCTTCTTCTATGGTGATGTTTCTTCAAAGAGGGATCCAAAGGCATATTTAAGATATGTATATACCTTATTTGATTACTATCAGCTACACTTCTGCAAGTCTAGCGAGAACAAAACTGAACTGCCGCTTGTCATTAATACACCAGGATGGGTTAAAGGTAGTTAACTCACTCTCTTTATCCTTTCAAAACAAAAGGATAATGTCGAACAGAAGAAACTACAGATTTTTTCTTTCACTAATATAACGATTCACAATCTTTAGGAATTGGCTATGATTTATTGGTGGACGTACTGAGATATGTTTCTCCTTCCCACGTTGTGAAAATTAACATCTCTGCTTACAACAAGAACCTACCAGCTGGATTGTTCTGGTTAGACGGTAATGATGACGAGACAGCTCATTTGATAGAGATTCAATCTGCTTACCAAGACAGATATAATCGATCGTAAGTCCTGAACAATGCTAGTAATCGAACAATCTCATCGATATGCTTTATTGTCTGTGTTGTTACATGTTTTTGTATCCTGTTTGTGCAGCGTTTTAATACATAAGGATGCTCGCTTGATGAGGGACATATGCATAATTGCCTACTTCAGGCAATGCATTAAAGGAAAAGAAGTAAACACGATCAAAGAACTAACCCATGAACTCGCTTCCCATACTCCTTATGAAGTTCCAATATCGAGTTTAACAATCAACCATCTCCATTGTCAGGTAAAAAAATAAAATATAAAGGTCATATCTTTCTAATATGATTGATGCCAATAATGGGTTTCTCTTCTTTTTGTTTTCTCTAGATCCCAAGTTCTGAAGTGTTTTATAGTTTGAATGCTTCCATTGTTGGTTTGGGCATTAGCAACGACGTGTTTGAAGATTTGCCATCATGCGTAGGTCTTGGTAAGTTGCTGTTTATCCATTGCAATCAGTGAAAAGCCTATTGAACATGGGTTTATGATTATTTATTGAAATTGGTTTTGGATGTTAAATAGGAATCGTGAGGGGTATTGACACGGAGAGAGGAATCTTGTATGTGATCACTCCAGTTCCAGAAAATGTAGTTGAGAAAGTTGACCTTCTATTGCAAGGCTATATTCAGTTACCTACTTGCCTCTTAGAGGTGAAGGATTACAGGTCGCCATATTTATCTGCTAACTCCTTAGCTTCCACCTAAATTTTCTTCTTGTAAGACATTTTTGCTCAGTTTTTCTCTTTACTATGTATCACTTTATCTTACCAAGTTTTTCTGCTTACTATGTATCACTTTATCTTACCAAGTTTCTGCAAGATACAATTTTTTTTTTTTATGGGGGTAATTAAATGGAACCAAGAGATGACTTCATTGAGACCGAAATATGCAACTGATGATGGTTATCCTCCACACAGACCTTTCCTATCTTTCTTACTTTCAAAGATTAACCACAGGAAACATGTCTTGTATCACCAGAAAAAGAATCTCATTAAGGTTTAACCAAAAAGCATCTTTCAATATGTGTAGAAGTGAAGGCTCTGCTTACTTGCAGCATTATTGAAACCACATTCTAATCACTAGCTGTTATAATTCTTAATAATTGGTTTGAGTTGTGGATAAAATAATTTTTGAATACTTAATTTGTAAATCATTCAAATTTCTTTATATTTTAGTCTATATCTAATTTGTATTTTAGTTTGCCAGATTAATTAAAGAAACACGAATGACTTACATTAGGAGTAAAAACAAATGGAGCGTGTGACATTGCTAACGATCAAATGATTCAAATGACAGAGTAATTAAATAGACGAAAAAAAGGGAACTGTTATGAATAATTATATGTAATATATGGATGTCCATTAGAATGTTCTAGATTATTTGATTTCTAACCTAAACCTTAATGTTGTATCCCTATATATATCTTGTAACTTGTGGAATAGATGAATAACAGAGAGAAACAATTCCCTAAATCTCTTTGTTCACAACACGTTATCAGCACGAAACCCTAGCCGCTTGAGCTAAAAGAAATTTTTTAATGAAACCCTAATCGTTGAATAAACGGAGACCATTGATCACTCCGACACGTCTCCGTTCTCCGACCTCTTCACCCTCCGTTTTCCGATTGAGATAAGTTATCATACATGCCTTGATCGATACATACTTTTAATTATATCGTATTATGTGCTTTAGTGGTTTTATATTCTCTCGATTTAGTACAAGTAACATCGATTCATGTTATATAACTATCGGTCTCGTATTTCATATTCTTTATTATTGAGATATGCTTTTGTAAGTGTTATCGATCATATTGCGTTATCATGTTAGATTTATTTATAATACTTTAAGTCTCCCTAGACCAAAATACATAATCGTGATTCCATTCCATTATAATATTTTAAAACCTAGATTCTATCATGCTTTGACACATGTATGATTATTGCTTTGATGATTCACCGAAACATGTTTCATTTTAATTGTTTGGTATTCGTTAGTTTAAATGGTTTGGCAAGTCTTTGGGTTCGTTAATCGTTGGTTTGAGTTATGGTGCTTATGTTTTACTGCATATGGTTTATTGATACAAATTTACTATTGATTCATGCTTTATTTCTCCTTGATCAGCGAGATATTAAAGGTGTCAATTTATATACTGAGATCACTGTTGGAAATCACTAGCCGATACGCCGTCGATTCTCCAAATGTCAAAACCACCAACATCGAGCTAAAGTTTGTTGCTGCAACATAATTTAATGTAGAGGACTGAGTAACCAGCCAAAGATGTTTATGTCTCTGATCTTTGACAACGTCTCCATCGAGATTACCAAACTAATAAGTACCATATACTTTCGTGAATGGTTTATAAAAATTTATATTTTTTTTATGATTGATAGAAATTTTATGATGACGAATTTGACACATATTGTCATTTGACGTTATCTGAGAATTAATTGATTAATTAAAAAAAATTTAGTTTAATGACAAGTTTAGAGCTAATGAATGATGATGATTGATTGGATTATTTTATTTATAGAATATGTTGTTTAATCATATTTTATTGGAATCACCTTCATATATATATATATATTAAAACTGAGTATTTGACTGTAAAATATCCACAAGTTCTTTGGAACAATTTAAAGAAAAAGTATATGACTAGAAGTCTGTAAGCGAATACAAGTCAACTATATTCAGAATTACTTTGATGTTGATATAATACAGAAAATATCATTGATGTAAATATGTTAGAGAATACATACTCTACTTTTTCATAAATAAAAAAAATAAAAATAATAATAATAATGTTGTCCTGTAGTAATATTATCGCGAAAATATATTTCAAAAGTATATTGATTTTGTTATTTTGCGACTGAGTGAAATAATGAGATATTAATGAGTAATCATGTATTACGTCCGACTGATTTTGCTATATTTCCTGAAGTGAATATGACATTACGTTATGAAAGAAAAGAACTACATCAATTACACTAGCCGAGAAAGTTGCTATAAAAGTGATCGTGAATGTGGATATGATATATAAGGTCGCGGTCAAAGTTGAGTAGTTTCTTTCAAGAAATCATACTTTCACTAGAAGTAAGAAAATAAAGATTGTAACGAACAAGAGATATTTATCTCATATATATAACAATGAAAGAAACTAGTGTGAGTACAATATTAAGTAGTAGAAAGATTATTGAAGGCTCTTGAAGAGTATATAAATATAGTCTATGAGAACAAAATTAAACCCAAGTCTCAAAGTTAAAAGGGTCTAAGATGTATGATTCAAGTTGAGAATGTCATTGATTATAAAGTGAGATTTAAGATAGATAGACATGAAGTGTCATCATCTCGAATCATCTTGAGAGACAAAATTAATGAATCCCACATCCAGAGATGGTAGAACATCCAGAAGATTATATTTACACTCAAAATAAGTTTAATGAATCCCTTTATAGAGAAAATCTTGCAGATTTCAAGACTTATCATGTTGAGAAAATAAGCAAAAAAAAAAAAATGTTGAGAATTCTTACATCATAAGTATTACCCAAGGCAATAAAAATACTTTAGAAAAAGTTATGCATTCTCTATTGGATTATACTACACAAAGATTAGTATAATGGATTATAATAAACCAGAAGTTTAATGAAAATCTCACTGTTTGACATGATCGGTTAAGCCATTCCGGTTCAATAGTGATGCGAAAGAATAATCAGAAATTTATGGAAATATTCATTAGAGAACCAGATGATTTTTTCTAATGATTTCTTATGTGTTGTTGCTTCACAAAGTAAGCCGATTATATGGCTTTCACCAACCTCAATAAATTTAGATAATTAATGTCAAATTTTGATATGTATGCAAAGAGATATTGTGGACTGATCATCCACCATATATTTTTGTTGTCGACTTGCAACCTGAAGTTTGCGAGGTATTTGGTTAATTAATAATGGTGGTGAAATCATGTCTCAAGTAAATGATTACTATATGTCAATTAATTCGCATCAGGCGAACGAATAATCATGAGTTCTTCCCAATATGATTGGTTTGGGTCAGAAACCAGATATTTCTCATCAAGTGTGATATACATGTCGAGTTGCTCCACCACAGTGATATATGATGAGATTTAAAAGAATGTTGGAAATATGTTGGATATGAATCTCTCTTGATGATTGAATATCTTGAGTCATCAACAAAGAATTTATTTAAGGCTCGAGATGCAGACTGTTATTTCAGTGAGTCAGTCTTTCCAACATTAGGAGGAGAAAATAAATAGCTGGAAAAGAAATAGATTGAAGCAAATTATCTTGATCCTCGTACAAAAGAATGTGCACTAGAAGTTTAAAAGATAATTCATTTGCAGAGTTTTAACAAATTAGATGCCAGAAGCATTTACTGACCTTAAATAGATTGATAAAGTCATACACCAACCGTAAATGCTCCAATTTAAATTGATGCCCTAGAAGGACAATACCAACTGCTAATGAGTCTAAAGATTATCGCATGAAGCGTGATAGAACTATTAGTTCCAAAGATAATCCTCGGAAAAGAAAAGAAAGAAAAAGAAAAGGGGCATATCTTGAAAATGGCAAGACCGAAAAAGTAAATAATTATATATGAAGGATCTCCAGAAGAGACATTAAGAATCTCTAAAAGAGACATTAAAGATTTCTAGAAGAAACCGTAGATATACATGATAAAGAAAAGAAATCAAGGCCTGGCAATGATAATGATAAAAAAAAGCTTACTGGAATAGCTGGACGCTGGAACTGAGAACGGTATTCAGTAAGCTTTTTCTTGTAATATGCGTGCTACTCAAGAAGCTGAATGTTTACTTAACCTCATCAGCGGCCAACATATTTTTCTCAAACTCCAACGGATCATCATCACCATCAAGTTTGGAAACAAAGTCTGCCGCATATTCGACCAACTTTATGCAACCTGGAGGTGGTTCAATGATTGCTTTGAGAGGAACATGGCGAGATGTCCGATGCCTTCAGTGTAAACAGCGTTTCCTTCCTCGTATAGCTTGAACACCATTAAAGCTTCTATTACCGTCAACGATCTTAACGGTCTTCTTGTACCACTTAACCATGAAAATTTCACCGGTGGATCGTGACTCCACCAAATGTTCGCTCGTGTAGCACGAATGCAAAAGCTCTTGTTTGGTCTTATTCAGCTTGGGAAGTTTTCTGAACTACACACTCTCCAACTTGGGATTGTGCTTGTGTTTGTCGAGATCCCATGATCCAATGAGGTGGCCTCCAGATCCGGGTATGCAAAACATGTCATGTTTCTCGGAAAACATAAAACGGGAGGAGAAGAAGCAGGGGTTTGAGATTCTTATGTTGATCCACTCAGAGTTACTATGGGCCGGTCTGCAAAAGCTGATTTGAGGTCCCAAGAACTTGACAGCCACAACACAATCCTCATCCTCTGGAGAAGATGAGGACATGGACACGTTGGTGATAATTTGGGTTTGGCATTGAGGCAGGGTGACAAGAGGAGGCAGAGGGATTCGTTTTGGGTGCGTATCCGATGTAACTAGGTTTAGATCATCTTGGAGACGCAGTATTCCATCATCCTTGTTCAAAGTAGCTACCCAACCATGAGATGACCCGATCATTACCATTGGCATCATTGAAAACCAACTTCAGAGGTAACTTTTTTTTTTTCCAAATCAGTGTCACATTTGAGGTTTCCATAAGGATCAGCGCCTATGACATAACAAGGAGAGGGTTTGCAGCAACGTTGTTGAGAAGCCACTAGGGAGAAGAGGAGAGGATCTTACCAACGTAGGTTTTCTAAAGCAGAGCTTGGAAGGTTGGTTGAGAAGCAGAGACAATGATAATGTTGTGAATGAAAAATACAAGAGATTTAGAAAAAGGGGGAAAACCCCCTAATCGAAGTATTGGTGATCTTCTCCGCCTAAAACCCTAACATCAATACAAAGGAAGGGACTTGGCCACCAAGTTTCTCCACCTATAAAAATTATGGTCATTTGGATATTTTTCTCGGTTCTCAACTATACCCTCTAATTCATCTTGTTGATTAATTATTAGAATGAAGGTATAAACCAGATCTTTTGCCGCGTCAGTGCCAAATTTAGGAGACAATAAAGCTGAGTACCCAGGCGCTAATCTAAAATGAAATAGGCAATGAAATTGATATTTAGTGTTGACAATCTTTTTGTGAAAGTTAGTGTTAATCCAAACTAGTGAGGGTTTGACATGAACCTTGTATATTTTGGAGCAAAGATGACATGAATAATCGATGGATTATGAAACCTTACAACTAGGGATGTTGTGGTGGATAAAAAAACTCAGTCCGATTTGAATCCGAATTAAGTTTGCCTATAAATAACCCGAAACTAAAAAATCTGATAAAACTTAAGTCCTAGTAGTGTAAGTAGTGTAACCCGAAAAAAACCCGCTAGATTCAGAGTCTACCCGTGGATACCCGAATTTGACTCTTTCAAATAATTGTGCACTTTTTATTTTTATATATTCATCTAATTTTTTTTATTTATCAAATTTTGTATTCATCTAAATTTTGTTATATATTCATCTAAATTTAATTTTGCATTTTATAAAAATTGAATCATATTATTTTGATATAATCACCTAAAAATGTTGAAAGAACAATGATTACAATAATTAATTATAATCAAAATACCAAAAGCCAAAATTTTCAAATTCGTAGAAATTAACATTCCAAATTCGTTCGATACAAACACATATGAAACAAAGTCAAAGAAACCAATATTATAATTGTGTTTAAAAGTACTTTAACATATAAATTCACAAAACAAAAACATAAACAAATGGAAAGATACACATAGATGATTTTTTTACTTTTTCACTCTAGCCACAAATGATTTCTTCCCAAAACTGCATCAAAGTCCATAAGACCATAACAAAAGCATAGTTAGGTTCAAATTTAGACATAACATGAAGAAACAAATTACAGGCACCACTATTAAAAATCTTAAATTTCTTACTTGATCATTATGTGCTAAAATCTCATACTCCTGAGTTACTTGCCGTCGATGTAATTCTCTCAATTCCATCATCAAAGTTCTCTTCAATGCCGCATAAAATTTAAAAATATTAATCAGCAAAACAAAAGAAGTTAATTATAAAATTATGGATTATTATTTTACCTTCTAACTCAGCAAAACAACGTAGTCAGTTTCGAGTACATAGCAAGGCTTGAACGTTTCTTAGAAGGAGACGGTTTCTATAAGGACTCAATACTCACCTCTAATACTAAATGATGACTCTACTGCCACTGTAGTGATTGGAATGTTAATCACATCACTAGCTAGAGAAGCCAAATCACCATAGCGTTGTCCATTTCCTTTCCAATAGCTTAGAACCTCCATGTCTGTAAAAGACCTCAAATCTAGCCTTGGATCATCCAAATAATTTTCCAAATTCGATTTTGTGTTGTCAGAACCCGGTTGAATGCTCCTCTCAAGCTCAAAGACATCCTGTATGATATAGACACTAGTTAGACAAATATGATGATTATGATATAGACAACGAATTGAGAAAAATACTTACATAATTCGGATCATCCTCTAGTGATGATTTAGTAAGAAGTTCATCTGGAGTTGGAGTTGTTGAGAAGGTGGAAGAAGTCCAAGCCTTTTCCCTGTGTTCTTTATAAAGATCCTTCAAATTATGCACAGCAACTTCGACTTTTTCTTCAGAAGTACTCGGATCCACTTTATCATAAGCTGATTTAAGAATTTGCACCTTCAACCTCGGATCTAAAATAGCTCTCATAGCTAGAATGATATTGTATTGATCCTAATACTTACTCCCTCTGTTCCTCTATTATTGACGTTTTAGATTTTACACTGTTATTAAGAAAAATCATTACTCCACAAGTATTAAACTGTCTTGATTATATTTCCATTTTCCAATAAATGCTTTATGACTTAGTGTTTATACATGCATGATAACGCATGGTACTACGACGGCTGTAATAATGTGAGAACTAAAATTTTGTAACGTAAAAACAATTGAAATTTTGATAAAAAATCAAATTTGGAGCCACAATTACATTACTCAAAACAAAATTTTAAGAATGGAGCCAAAACAAAATTTTTAAGAATGGGGCCAAAACAAAAATAATTAGGTTTCATGAACCTTCTATATATTGTTACACTTACACCTTTACGTTAATTAAAATAAGCAATGGCTTTTACTTTTGATCTAAATTTACCATTTCAAAACAATGAAAGAGAATTTTTGTTTGATTTGAATAAAAGTCCAACAAGAGATTTCACTTCATCTGAGAATAGTTTAACCATATTTCATGAAGAACCAGAAGATTATTCTTCTATAAATTCAGGTATTTCTATATTTTTTTTTGTCAACCTTATTTATTTATACTACTTGATTACTGCATTTTCTAATATTGATGTATGTAATATTTATTTATTACTTTTCATGATTTTGTACAGATTATCCATCTTCTAATACATGATTTATAGCTGTATATTGTTCTAGTATTTTCTTTGAATAAATGACATAAAATAGGAGTACTAATTTTGCTATAGATTGCATACGTGTCATAGCTAGTGTATCATAATTTTGCTATAGATTGGAATATTTTACATGAATAAATTTAGAGCACGAGACATTTTACTCTACAAAAGCATGTTATTCTAGTATTTTTGGATAAATGACATAAAATTTAGAGTAAATAATTTTGTTATAAGAGAAAAAAAGAATCATGTTAGTAACTTGTTTTTAACGAGATTCTCAAGAAGTCAATGCTCATAGAAAAAAAATGACAAATGGAGAAAGATTGGAGATTTATCATGCTTTGCTAGGAAAAAGCGTCAATGGAAAATTGAAGAGATCTACTACAACAGAAGTCTCTAATTTATTCTCTGTACCAGTATGAACGGTGCAACGTATTTGGCAACGGGTCAAAAATACTCCCAATGGTGAAGTTGTTGATGTATCGCACAAGAAAAAGGGTAGTTCTGGTGTGAGAAAAATTCAGGTTGACCTTGATCGAGTTGCTGATATTCCATTCCATCGTCGAAAAACTTTACGGTCACTAGCGGCTTCTTTGGATGTGAGCTGTACGTCATTGTTTCGATGTCTACAAAAAGGTCTCATCAAACGGCACACAAATGCTATCAAACCATTTATGAAAGAAGGTAATATGAGAGCTCGACTTGAATTTTGTGTCTCTATGCTTGACAATAGTACTTTGCCCGATCATCCAAAGTTTGTTGATATGTACAATGTTGTGCATATCGATGAAAAATGGTTTTATATGACAAGAAAAGCAGAGACTTACTACATGCATCCTGTTGAGGAAGAACCGTATCGCACTTGCCAGAGTAAAAATTTCATTGGAAAGGTAATGTTTTTAGCTGCTATGGCTCGTCCAAGATTTGATGGAGAAGGAAATGAAACATTTTCTGGAAAAATAGGAGTGTTTCCATTTGTTACAATGCAACCAGCTCAGAGAAGAAGTAGAAATCGAGAAGCGGGTACTATGGAGCTGAAGCCAATGACCTCCATAAAGAGAGAAAATATAAAGGGAGTTTCTAATAGAAAAAGTTATTCCGAAAATCCGTGAAAGATGGCCACAAGAGGATTTCGGAAAAACTATTTTTACAACAAGATAATGCAAGAACACATGTTGATCCAAGAGATGATGAATTTCGGGCAGCTGCTTCTCGTTATGGTTTTGATATTCGTTTAGTGTGTCAGCCAGCGAATTCTCCCGACTTGAATATCTTAGATCTTGGATTTTTCAATGCGATACAAGCACTACAACACTAGGTGTGTCCGAAGGCGATAGAAGAACTTGTTTATGCAGTGGAAAATGCGTTTGAAGAGTATCCATCAAAACAAGTCAACCGGATTTTTCTGACTTTGCAATCATGCATGCAAGAAATAATGAAAGTTCAAGGCTCAAATAGGTATAAAATCCCACATCTTAAGAAATCTATTATGGAGAAAGAAGGTAATTTACCTTCACAAATGGATTGTGATCCAAATTTAGTAAGAGATGTAATGGAGTATTTAGCAACGTAAGGCTTTTTTATTATTATGTTTAATTTTCATTTTATTTAGATAACTGAAAATGTTGTTTTGTCTGTTGTTCCATTTTGTGAGAATTTTTAGTATTTAAAGAATATTTTAAATTCATACCACAAATGACTTACATTTACGTACACAAAAGCGACAAATTAGGAAAAAAAAAGAAATCTGAGAAATTTGTCATATACCCATCATTACTTTTACCATCGCTCATAACAAAGAATTCCAATAGTTATAACAGACCAAATCAAAACAAAACAAAGAAAATTAACTAGAAGAACAAAGAAAAAGATAGATTAAAAGAGACAAAACTAGTAAAACTTAGAAAAATAGATCTTCAACATCGCCAATACTGTTTCATCAATTTCCGTCTTGCGATGAAGCTTTCTTGCATCATCATGGATTGTGTTAGAGTCGATCTTGTGAACATCCTTCATTTCGTCTTCTTCCTCCACATACAACTCGTTCAAATCAAGTTTCTGGGTTGTGAAAGATTCGATTCTGTAAACATCTCTTGATTCTTCTTCTTGCAACATTTTTTTTTTGTTTTTTTTTTGGTTCATTTTGCTGTTAGAGAAAAAAAAAAGATGAATAACAAACAAAAAGAAATAATACAAATATATTACCAACTAGGCAACTACCAAGAAAGTAAAGTCACTTTTTATCTCTTTGACTAAATACTCGACATTACTTATCTTGTAAAGTGAAGTGCAATAAATTTTTCTTTGACAAAAAACAGAAATGCATTCATTACAAGTTCAAACGTCATCTATTGTAGAACAAGAATAAAAGTTAAAACGTCAAAAATAGAGGAACAGAGGGAGTATCAAACTTTAACTGCATCTTCCTAGCCATCTCGTCCACTCTAAAATCACCACAGTCTGCATAGTTCTTCAAAAGACACTCAAATTTCCACACTTGCAGAAAATACACATTAGTTGTAGGATATTTGACACCTGAGAACTAGGTAGTGATGGTACTAAACTGCTTCAAAAAATCACAAATTCTATCTCCACGATCCCACTCATCTTCAGAAGGCAATGATTTGTAGTTTTTGTCACATTATTTCAAACTAGCAAATGCCTTACGAAACTTCAACGCTCTGGCAAGCATATCATAAGTCGAATTCCAACGTGTAGGGACGTCTAAAGATAATCTACCATCACTCCTAATCCCTACACTCTCAACACATGCTGCAAATGCATCTTTCCTTGTATCAAATGCTTTGACAAACCTGACACTCTCTCTAATATTTTTCAAAAGATCAATAGCTACTGATAATCCTTCTTGCACCATAAGATTCAACACATGAGCACAACATCTAACATGAAAAAACTTTCCATCACACAACAATCCATTACCACTAATCATCTGAAGACGATGCTTAAGAATCTTTTGCACACTGACATTATTCCTAGCATTATCCAAAGTCAGAGAGAATATCTTCTTCTCTAAACCACACTCCTTCAAGCAACTAAGAGTTTTATTAGCTAATTCTTCACCAGTATGTGGAGGTTTCATATCACAGAAAGCTAGAATCTTGTTGTTCAACATCCAGTCATCATCAACGTAACGAGCAGTCATACAGATATACCCTATGACAGTGCCACGAACTATCCACAAATCTGCTGTAAAACATACTCCTTTTTGAATTCTCCAAAAACCTTTTTCAATTTTTCTTTTCTAATTCATACCTCTTAAACACATCATTTCCAACAGTTTGTCTACATATAGGTAGACAATTCGGATCCAAGTACTTATCTCTAGCTCTAACCTTTTCATATTCAACATAACGGAAAAACACATAATGGTATACAATAATCTCACTAACCGTATCACGATATACTTTGTGATCATACTCTCTTTTTTTTCTTAGTCCTAGAGGTCTCTTTGGACAAATCTGTAAGTGACGCTTTAAGGCCAATGTTCCTTGACTAGTATATGTGATTAACTTCTTATCACAATGAATACAATGACCTCTCTGTTTTCCATCTGATTTTACTCCTATCGGTATAAACTATTTTCAAACATAAAACTTTAAGCGTTTATTAGAGTTAAATACCGTTTTAGTCACTTGAGTAGGTTGCGTTTCACTTTGTGTTGCTCCTTGAGTTTTAGCCTCCTCATTCATTGTCATATACTCGTTTTCAGTATCCATAACTGATTGCGAATCCATTCTAAAAAGAAAAAAAAAATCTTAGAAGTATATTGTAAGTTACAAGTATATTTTTATAGCAACTATATTTTTCTAGAAGTCAAAACTTTTGACAATTAACTTTTAGGTATATGTAAAAAGGGTGAAAGACTCTAATAGCACATATAAGTTGTAGAATGACTAGAATGATAGGATATGGGTGAAAAACTAAAAGTAGTTTTTAATCCCATTTATACCCTTCTAATTGAGTAAAAGCAAAAAAGAAATTACTAAAGTTGTCATTACTATTACATTCTACGTAGGCAGAAGGTAGGCGAGAAATGTGGATCGTAATGGGGATATAGTTTTAAATGTGATAAATTTGTATGACAAATATACAAAATCTGATAGATATATAAGAAAAAATTTATCATGCAGTGACAACAGATTCAAGTATAACTAACAGATTTAATAAATAGAATAGATTTATGTGGTAGATTTATTTTCTTTGATGGCAGAGATAAAATGCTTCTTTATTTTACTTATAATAAATATAATAGATTTATTTATCACTCAGCTTCTTCAGTGATGATAGCCGGCTTTGATTTTTATCCCGCCGTAGATCGGTTTTCTTCTTCCGATCTCTTTAGTTTATGTTGCTTTTCTTTCAATAATATCCATGGATCTGGGTTGCTGTTAAATTCAAGACAGTATCATGGTTTAGTTTGTGCCTAAGGATGTCGTTTTCAGCTTTTTTCATGTGCAGATGTGAATCGCCTTTTCGTCGCTGTTACTTAGCTTTCAGAGATTCAATATGTTGGGCAATCAGTCATGGGATTGTTCTCTTTTACCAGTGTTTGCTGGAATTATCTAGCAACCGGATGATTGTCTTTTTTACCCGTGTTTGCCTTTTATTGGTGAGCAACATAAGATTCGTTGTTTAGAACTGGTTTCTGGCGACGATCTAAAATTCACCGGATTTGGTCTCTTATGTGGCGAAGGTTTGTGGAAGAAACACGTGTCCACACACTCATTAATATCGTTTGACACGTCCTAAGAATTTATCTTTTTTCTTAGGACTTATCGTTTGGACTTTTTGTAAGCTTTTGTATTGGGTTCTCTTACTTTGCTTTTGTAGTTGTGCTTCATGGGTTGTAAACTTTTATCAATATAAATACTATCGAAGAAAAAAAAAAAAGACTATTGTTAATAATAGCTTCTGAGAAATCAAGAAACTAAGTCATAAGTCATCTCTATCTGTTCAAGAGCTGGCTAAGCAAAAGGTTTGTGCTCTCGTAGGTCAAAACCTAATTGCCTACCTCTTTTGTACAATTTATTAAAGTTTAAAAGGCCATTTCAATCTTGTAATTAAATGTAACTAACTTATCGTAATCTTATGAATGAATGAATTATCTTCAGGTTGAAGCTAGATTAAGGTTGGAGTTCTCTTTTACTATATGATAAAAATATCTAACATTCTATATATTTCAGAGATTGACTTGGGTTGGGAATATCAGGTTATATTAAAAATATTATCAACAGTGGTTGGTGTGTAAATCTTTTATTTTTATACAAACAAAGCCAAAGTCAACGAACGTAATAATTGTGGTTTCGGCATTGACGAATTTGCATATATATAAACAAATAGAGGTGGGAAGTTCGGCAGATTCGTTTGTTCTGATTTAAAAGTATTTTAATGAACTTTGGTGTGTTATGTGTATTATTGGACACTTGAAACGTTTCGTGGTTTTATGTGTATGCTTGATGATTGATTTGCTACTAATCCACTTCTTAACTTTTTCTTTTAAAATAGAATAAATAATTATACTTTCGAGTTAAAATTTTCTTTAATCCTATTCAATTTTTATCTTTAAAATAAATAGTCCTAATGTTAGTGTAAATGAAAATAGAAAATTCCAAATATAAAGTAAAAATTGGAAATTTACATTTTGGAATTGGAAATGGAAAGGGATTAGAGAGAAATCATACTTTAAAATAAAGTTTGGAAATGAATATAGAAATAGATTGAAGATGGTGTAAGTGTAAGATGAGATAGTAAAATTACTTAATAAATAGAGTGTTCTTTCAAATGTATTTCGAATTTTTAATGTAATATCATATAACATAATGAATCGTGAACTAAAATATTTGTTATTTTATAAAATACATGCAGTAAAAATCTAATTTACTTACGATTTTGACATATTTCCAACATGTCTTTTTTCAACTAGAATGTTAATAATTGTAGTTACTATAGTTCTACTTTTAATTAAAATCAAACATGTAGAATACTGATTTGTGCTAGTAACATTCAATGGGTCACCATTCAAGTTCAAAGCACAATAATGCTTGTTATGATAAGAAAAACAAAATCTAACGTCCATCGATACTTTATATTATTGTTTTTAAAAATTTTGGAAGACAAAAATTAATA
The DNA here is from genome assembly GCA_900406565.1 of Turritis glabra. Classification (NCBI taxonomy): domain Eukaryota; kingdom Viridiplantae; phylum Streptophyta; class Magnoliopsida; order Brassicales; family Brassicaceae; genus Turritis; species Turritis glabra. The sequence goes on along the minus strand of OVBN01000243.1, from coordinate 2,271,028 downwards.
CTTCTATGCTCCATTGAAACATCAATGATTCAGCACGAGAATTCTTATACGACCAATGGAATTTTTCTATAATATCTAACTGTTATATATAATATTGTAGACGTTAGACGATATGTTAGATGACTTTCATGTGTCTCCTGAATATATAAATCTAAGATCTTGAGTAATGAAAATAGATATAAGTTCAAAATATGGGTCCACAGTATTCGAGATTTCGAAAAGGTCATTTTCATGTCTGATATAATCCTTGACATTTATAAAATTCAACGCATCTCGATACAAATAGTTGCCATCTTTTGAATTTTCAATTAGTCACACTCACATTTGATCCTTATCTCAAATTTCCAAAATAACTTGAGTTCCTCGAAATTTCTCTGCCTTGGGTTAATGTATTTTAGTGGTAGAATTTGAGTGGTTACTGGTTATAAATTTCTTTTATCAACTATGACAAATCAAGTTTTTTTTTTTTCCTATGAAAAAATAGTTTTGGTCACAATGGTAATAGATATACGATTGTTGTATTATCTGTAAAAACAAAATTTGCACCAGATGATTGAAATACAAGACCATAAACGTTAAGGAAGACATGAAAGAAGACGTTCTATATAATTTTTTTCTTAGCTCTTTGAATTACTTGTAGTGCAATGAGAATATGTGATTCAAAGATCATATAATACAATTATTCTAAATTATTTTTCAATTATTTGAAACACATCTCTAACAAACTAAATCGCTATAATATTCTCAAAATACTTACTTTGTAACAGAAAGATTACTGGAGTTTTTGCTTTTGCAATATGTATGGAATCGTGTCTTTCATTTGTTAAAGAGAAGACCAAACACCCGTGTGATTTTATAGAGGTTTAACATAGGTTTGATTTTGAAATCAATCAACCACACCTAACGCAAATACAGGAGAGGTGGTTGATATGATGAGGCAACAATCTCACAACAAATCTGAATCTCAAAGAATCGTAAAACCGATTCTCACAGAAGCACAAAACAGAGCTCGCTCTTGTTTTCTCCATTCAACATGACCTGACTCCTCTTGGAGCTCTGACGTGAGCTGGAACAAACCAATATGATGGTCTATTTCTTTTCACACACTTTATTTTTACTAAGTCCAATTAGCTTAAGTAAATAATCGGTCTAACATTCTTTAGTTGTGATATTTAGATATCCACTTGATCGGTAAAATCTATTTTATAAGTAGTAAAAGTTAATGTGTCTCATTTACTGTTACGTCTCCAAAAATTATGTCTAGGCTGATAAGATGGTAAACACACGTTTCGTAGAGTTTATCCCGAAATGGTACTCATATGTCACGTGTTGATTAACATCAACAAAATTATTTCAAAAAGTCGCATACAAAGGTTTAGGCGTTCGGGTACCCGTTCAGGTTTGGTTTGAATTTTTCGGATTTTCAGGTTTAGACTTCTAAGACCTATTCGGATATTTTATATATTCGGATCGGGTTCGGATTTGGTTCAGTTCGTATTCGGATATCCGAAATGTCGAGAAAATCTAAAAAGTTGGTTAGACTTGAAAAAGTTTTGGTTAAAATTTGATAAATCTAACTAAGAATTTTCAGATATTTTGGTTATTTTGGGTACTTTAGTTATTTTGATTTCAAAATTATTGATATTATTAGATTTATAATAAAAATATTAGATAATTGGATTATATCAAGTATAAAAATAATTAATATTTTGTATATATAATTATATTTCAGGTATTTAATATATATATTCGGTTATCGGTTCGAATTCGATTTTTCGAATATAGAAGTTTAGAAATCATTGAAATATTTCTTAGTGTTCTGTTCAGTTTCGATTCGAGTATTGTGAGTTGGATTCGGTTCAAAGTTTTGGATTAGAATATTTTTCCCAGGTGATACAATCATATTTTTCCTTAAAGAGGAAACTTTCAAATCTTTCCTCTTATATAATAAGTAGTACTTAACAATGAGACCAAGAGTACAAATTACACAAACCCAAATCCAAAAAGTCGTAAACTTTGACGAGAAAAAACAATCAAACCTTTCTCACGAAAGCGTTCAACTTTCCTTTTTCACAACTGTCATTATTGCTCAAAGCTTTATCCATCCTCAAACATGACAACTAATTTCCTTTTTCACAACTGTCATTATTGCTCAAAGCTTTATCCATCCTCAAATATGACAACTAATTTAACCCCAAGCGTGCCATAAAAATGCAAATCTTTTTTTCCAGTAACTTACATTTACATAAGTATGTTATCAAATTAATTTTAACCTATGCTCCTATTTGCTAACACTATAGTAACACGCTTCCCTCTGTTTTTTTCTTTCTAAAGTTCATTAATACGTACGAATACAAAAAGTCCAAAGTACAAAACTCAAATCCCAAAAAGTCACAAATTTTGACGAAAAAAACAGTAAACGGAGAATAAAAAAAAAGATCAAACCTTTGCCTCAAGCTTTCAACCTTCCCTTTCAACAACTGTCTTCATTGTTCATTGCCTCTTAACCCATTTTACAAGGCTCCAATTATGACAACAAACCTCACGCGTACCTTCGTCTTCGTCTTCTTCCTCTGCCATGAAAGGTCTTCTCTTTCTTCTTACCCTTTTTCTCATCCTTCTAAACCCAATTTCAGCCGTTGATTTCGTGTTCAACGGCTTCAATGACTCTTCATCGAATGTCTCCCTCTTCGGGATCGCGACAATCGAATCCAAAATCCTAACTTTAACCAACCAAACATCGTTTGAGACTGGTCGTGCTCTATACAGCAAAATCATCCGTACTAAAGATCCAGTTACTTCCTCTGTTTTACCTTTCTCTACTTCTTTCATCTTCACCATGGCTCCTTACAAGAACACGCTTCCTGGTCACGGCATCGTCTTCCTCTTCGCTCCCACCACTGGAATTAACGGGTCTAGCTCTGCTCAACACTTGGGTCTATTCAATTTGACTAACAATGGTAACCCTAGTAATCACATCTTTGGAGTTGAGTTTGACGTTTTTGCTAATCAAGAATTTAGCGACATCGATGATAATCATGTCGGAATCGATGTTAATTCGCTTCATTCAATCTATTCTAACACGTCTGGGTATTGGTCTGATGATGGAGGGTTTAAGCCATTGAAGCTTAACGATGGAAGAAATTATCAAGTTTGGATTGATTACAGAGATTTTGTAGTTAATGTTACTTTGCAAGTCGCTGGTAAGATTCGACCTATGTCTCCTTTGCTTAGTACGCCTTTGAATCTTTCTGGCGTTGTGGAAGATGAGATGTTTGTTGGATTCACTGCAGCTACAGGGAGATTGGTTCAGAGTCATAAGATTTTAGCTTGGAGTTTTAGTAATTCGAATTTCTCGTTGAGTGATAGTTTGATCACAACTGGTTTGCCTTCGTTTGTTTTACCAAAGGACTCGATTATTAAAGCGAAATGGTTTGTTTTTGTATTGGCATTGATCTGTTTCTTGGTCGTTGCTTTGGTTGGTTTGGTGTTGTTTGCTGTGGTGAGAAAGAGATTAGAGAGGGCGAGGAAGAGAGCGTTAATGGAGGATTGGGAAATGGAGTATTGGCCTCATCGGATTCCGTATGAGGAGATTGAATCCGGGACTAAGGGATTCGATGAGAAGAATGTGATTGGGATTGGTGGGAACGGGAAAGTGTATAAAGGTTTGCTACAAGGAGGGGTTGTGGAAGTTGCGGTCAAGCGGATTTCGCAGGAGAGTAGCGATGGGATGAGAGAGTTTGTGGCTGAGATCTCGAGTCTTGGGCGGTTAAAGCACCGGAATTTAGTTTCTTTAAGAGGTTGGTGCAAGAAGGAGATTGGTAGTTTCATGTTGATCTATGATTACATGGAGAATGGAAGTTTAGACCGATGGATCTTCGAAAGCGATGAGAAGAAAACTATACTTAGCTGCGAAGAGAGAATCCGGATTTTGAAAGGTGTGGCTTCGGGAATATTGTATTTGCATGAAGGATGGGAATCTAAGGTTTTACATAGGGACATTAAAGCTAGCAACGTGTTGCTTGACCGAGATATGATACCGAGGCTTAGTGATTTTGGGTTAGCTCGGGTTCATGGACACGAGCAAGCGGTTAGGACCACTAGGGTGGTTGGTACGGCTGGCTATCTTGCTCCTGAAGTGGTTAAGACAGGGCGTGCATCTACACAAACCGATGTTTTTGCTTACGGGATACTGGTTCTTGAAGTAATGTGTGGGAGAAGACCTATTGAAGAAGGGAAGAAACCGTTAATGAATTGGGTTTGGGGATTAATGGAAAGAGGTGAAATCCTAAATGGGCTCGATCCGCAGATGATGATGACACAAGCCATTACACAAGCCATTGATGAAGCCGAGAGAGTTTTGCAGCTTGGATTGCTTTGCGCACATCCTGATCCGGCCAAGAGACCGTCAATGAGACAAGTGGTTCAAGTGTTTGAAGGTGACAAAGCTGAGATCTTTGAAGCGGAAAGTAGTGAAGATGTTGAGTCATGGATGCTGAAGAAGATGGGATCTCGTGGAAGCTCACGAGAGTTTTGGTATGGGAGTTCGTCACATCCGACGATAGAGCAGCTCAGACTTCAGTCCTTGTCTGTCTCTCTTTCGTCTTGGAACAGCTCAATTTTAGAAGGGAGGTGATGATGAATAAATGGCTTAAGGAACCTCTAGTATGTAGTTATTTTTGTGGCTTTACTTAGCTTTGTTTCTTGTTGTATATACGGTTTTGTAACGCATTTCATTATACATGTATTTTTTTTTTTTGTCAACCATTATACATGTATTGTTTGTTTGTCTTTTTTTTTTTGTGAAATTAGTATTCAAATTATTTATATTGTAATATATAACATAAATAATTTTTGCATCATAAGTTAAAAGATAAATAATTTAAGAGAATACTAATTTGAAATCAACAATCCCTAGACCCTAAAGTAAATAATAATTACGTAAACATATAAGATTTCTATAAAACATTTTCACTAAAATAGGATTCATATCCAAATGCGGTTAGGTTAACCGGTTGAGGAGTGATGTTTTTGTGCTATGCTATTGGATCCAAATTTGAAACTAAGGTGATATAGTTGAAAATGACTAATTAAAGCTTCATGAATTCGTCACAAATATTATTCAAAATTTTGTACATGATCTAAGGACATTAAGCAATAAAGCTTGGGTTTTCATTTGTTGTAAACAAAGTGATTCATAAATAGAAATATAAGTTTATATTCTGACATGGTTTTGTATATTAAAAAAAAAAACATTCTGACATGGTCTAATTTGCATATTAAGACGAACATCTTATATAAAATTTCTAATTGTCACGAGTCCCATGTAATCATATACTATATCTCTATATTATAATGCATATATATGGTTGCCAGAGAGGTAAAAGAAAAAAGCATTTTATCTTTGGGAAGAGCATAAAGTTATGGTCCTCAATCTTATAATGTTTTAAAGATAGTACTTTGAAAACAAAAAGACAAATTAAACGACACAAAGATTCGATGTTGCGGGGCACTAAAAAGTTCTCTTTCTTTGGAGTGTCAAAATCCAACTAAGAAGGTGATTCTTATTTGTTTTCCTCAAAACGCTTTTTGATTCGACTGTGAAATTCGAATGTCACTACACCGTGAGTTTATTTAGCAAAAGAGTTTTGTTCATCACGTTCTAATTATTATGATTATCTAAAAGATGCAAACGCAAAAGCACCATCACTTTCATTCATAAGCACCATCACTAGTTAATAAGATCCCATAAATATTATAATTGCCTTGCCCAGTTAATCTTAAATCCTAGTCAATGTGGTGTCGTTTTTGACCAATTTAATAACTCTAACCTTCATCAATACGTTGCCGTTTTTAAAACCCACGAGCATAAATATAATAACGGATATAATTGCTCTCTTGTCTTGTTTCTCTTCTCGATTTCAGAGATTCTCTCGAGTTTCTGACACGCGCGTAGTCGCACGTATCGTATAACCCTACACGTCCTGTTTCGTGGACGCTCCATCAACCTCATATCCACCGTCCGATCATATCATTAATTAAAGCCTCCAATCAATCGAACGATCAATAGCTTAAGGAGCATGTATTATTTGTACGACGAGACACACATCGTTATCTCTTTATTATTTTTGGTAATATCATTATTATTATCTCTCTACTGCACAGTTTCGTTTCGTGACTGTCTTTGAAAACTTAAGAAACGAAAAAGAAAAAAAGATGAAATCATTTGAAAAAAGATTCTAAGTAAAGAAACCGTTAAGCCGGCGATGAGAAGGCAGCGGCCATCGGTAGCCACCACCGCGCGTGACGCGCCGTCGCTTGAGGTATACAATATCATTCCGATTCATGATTTCTTAACTGAACATCCGTCGCTGCGTTACCCGGAGGTTAGAGCGGCGGCGGCGGCGCTTAGAGTAGTCGGAGACCTTCCGAAACCTCCGTCCGTTGATTTCACACCTCGCATGGACTTGATGGACTGGCTTGGTCTTCTATTTGGGTTTCAAATCGATAACGTTCGGAATCAGCGAGAGAATCTCGTTCTCCACTTGGCTAACTCTCAAATGCGGCTTCAACCGCCGCCACTTCATCCCGACGGTCTCGATCCCACTGTTCTCCGGCGATTTCGGAAGAAGCTTCTCCGGAACTACACAAATTGGTGTTCGTTCCTCGGAGTGAGGTGCCACGTCACCAGCCCTACCCAGAGCCGTCATCAAACAAATGTTGTTTTGAATCTCCGCCGTGAGCTTCTTTATGTAGCTCTATATCTATTGATTTGGGGAGAATCTGCGAATCTTCGGTTCATGCCTGAGTGTCTGTGTTACATTTTTCATCACATGGCTATGGAACTCAATAAAGTCCTAGGCGGAGAGTTTGATGATATGACCGGAATGCCTTACTGGCCTTCCTTCTCCGGTCACTGTGCCTTTCTTAAGAGTGTAGTCATGCCGATTTATAAGACGATTAAGACGGAGGTTGAGAGTAGCAACAATGGGACGAAGCCACACTCTGCTTGGAGAAACTACGACGACATCAATGAGTATTTTTGGAGTAAGAGAGCCTTGAAGAGCCTTAAATGGCCTCTTGACTACACCAGTAATTTCTTCGATACCACACCTAAAAGCAGTAGAGTGGGGAAGACTGGTTTTGTGGAGCAAAGATCATTTTGGAATGTCTATCGAAGCTTTGATCGGTTATGGATATTATTGCTTCTCTACTTGCAGGCAGCTATTATTTTTGCTACCAGTGATGTTAAGTTCCCTTGGCAAGACCGTGATGTAGAGGTCTAAAAGCGTTTCCTTTGTTTTAATCTATATACCATATAAGAGTGTTGAGTTGTGTGTGTTGGTATATAAAAGACATTATCCGTTTTTCTACTTGCAGGTTGCATTGTTGACTGTTTTCATCTCCTGGGCGGGATTGAGGTTACTCCAATCTGTGCTCGATGCTAGTACTCAGTACAGTTTGGTGAGCAGAGAAACTATCTGGCTTTTCATCAGATTGATTTTGAAGTTCGTGGTGGCTGTGGCATGGACAGTTTTGTTTTCGGTCTTCTACGCAAGGATTTGGAGCCAGAAAAATAAGGATGGTATATGGTCTCGAGCTGCAAACGAGAGGATTATCACGTTTCTCAAGGTAGTTTTCGTGTATGTTATGCCTGAGTTATTGGCTCTTGTACTCTTTATTGTTCCTTGGGTAAGAAACTGGATCGAGGAGCTGAATCTTGGAGTTGTGTACTTTCTGACATGGTGGTTTTATAGCAAGACTTTTGTTGGTCGTGGGATGAGGGAAGGCCTGGTTGACAATTTTAAGTATACAATCTTTTGGGTTATTGTATTGGCCTCTAAATTCATCTTCAGTTACTTCTTACAAATTAGGCCTCTAATTGCCCCGACCAGGGCACTACTGAACCTTAAGAATGCGACGTACAATTGGCATGAGTTTTTTGGCAGCACTCACAGGATAGCAGTAGGGATGCTCTGGCTTCCTGTTATTTTGGTTTACCTGATGGATTTGCAAATTTGGTACTCAATCTACTCATCCCTTGTAGGTGCAACAATTGGTCTGTTTTCTCACTTGGGGGAGATCCGGAACATTGATCAGTTGAGACTTAGATTTCAGTTTTTCTCAAGTGCTATGCAGTTTAACCTTAAACCTGAAGAGCATCTTCTGAGCCCTAAAGCAACAATGCTTAAGAAGGTTCGTGATGCTATTCACCGGCTGAAATTGCGATATGGAATTGGTCAGCCTTTCAACAAGATCGAATCCAGTCAAGTTGAAGCAACTTGGTTTGCCCTGATTTGGAATGAGATAATCCTCACATTTAGGGAGGAAGACCTTATCAGTGACAGGGAGGTTGAGCTACTAGAGTTGCCGCCTAATTGTTGGAATATTCGGGTTATCCGTTGGCCTTGTTTCCTCCTTTGCAATGAGCTCCTACTTGCGCTAAGTCAGGCAAACGAGCTCTGTGACGCTCCCGATCACTGGCTTTGGTCGAAAATCTGTAGCAGTGAGTACAGGCGTTGTGCTGTTATAGAAGCTTTTGATAGCATCAAATATGTGATTCTTAGAATTGTTAAAAATGACACAGAGGAAGAATCCATACTGAACAGGTTGTTTATGGAGATTGATGAAAATGTGGAAAATGAAAAGATAACTGATGTATATAAGCTGACAGTACTACTCCGGATTCATGACAAGCTGATATCACTTCTTGAGCGCCTGATGGACCCAGAAAAGAAAGTATTCAGGATCGTGAATATACTGCAAGCTCTATATGAACTCTGTGCATGGGAATTTCCAAAAAAAAGGAGGAACACTCCACAGTTAAGACAGCTTGGCTTGGCGCCCATTAGTTTGGATGCAGACACTGAATTGCTGTTTGTCAATGCCATTAATCTCCCTCCTCTTGATGATGTTGTCTTTTATAGGCAGATACGGCGGGTCCATACAATTCTTACTTCTAGAGATCCAATGCATAATGTGCCAAAGAATCTTGAGGCCAGAGAGCGTCTTGCTTTCTTTAGCAACTCTCTCTTTATGAACATGCCCCAGGCTCCCAGTGTAGAAAAGATGATGGCTTTCAGCGTGTTGACTCCTTACTATGACGAAGAAGTGATGTATCGACAAGAAATGCTCCGAGCTGAGAATGAGGATGGAATATCCACCCTATTCTACCTTCAAAGAATTTATGAAGATGAATGGGTGAATTTTGTTGAGCGGATGCGTAGAGAGGGAGCAGAGAATGAGAATGATATTTGGTCAAAGAAGGTTAGAGATCTTCGCCTCTGGGCTTCATATAGGGGACAGACGTTGTCCAGAACAGTGCGAGGGATGATGTATTATTATAGTGCCTTGAAGAAGCTTGCCTTTCTTGATTCTGCTGCTGAAATGGACATCAGGATGGGAACTCAGACTGCTCCTGAGCCACGCCGTTCTTACTACACAAATGATGGTGGGGATAACACACTGCAACCAACACCTTCTCAGGAAATTAGCAGAATGGCTAGTGGTATAACCCATTTGCTTAAAGGGTCTGAGTATGGGAGTGCAATGATGAAATTCACATATGTTGTGGCATGCCAACTTTATGGGCAGCATAAAGCAAGGGGGGACCATAGAGCTGAGGAGATTCAGTTCCTGATGAAAAATCATGAGGCTCTTCGTATTGCATATGTTGATGAGGTCAACTTGGGAAGGGAGGTCGAGTACTACTCGGTTCTTGTGAAATTTGATCAACAACTTCAAAGAGAGGTGGAGATCTATCGTATCAGACTGCCAGGCCCCTTAAAGCTTGGCGAGGGAAAACCAGAAAACCAAAACCATGCTTTAATCTTTACACGAGGAGATGCGATTCAGACCATTGATATGAATCAAGATAACCATTTTGAGGAGGCTCTTAAGATGAGGAACTTGTTGGAATCATTCAAGACTTACTATGGCATCAGGAAGCCTACTATTCTTGGAGTCCGTGAGAAAGTTTTCACTGGTTCGGTATCTTCACTCGCATGGTTCATGTCTGCTCAGGAAACAAGTTTTGTTACCTTAGGTCAGCGTGTTCTTGCCAACCCACTGAAAGTGAGGATGCATTATGGTCATCCGGATGTATTTGATCGGTTTTGGTTTGTGCCTCGGGGTGGAATTAGCAAGGCCTCAAGAGTTATAAATATTAGTGAGGATATATTTGCTGGATTCAATTGTACTTTAAGAGGTGGGAACGTGACACACCATGAATACATTCAGGTAGGCAAAGGAAGGGATGTGGGTTTGAATCAGATCTCTATGTTTGAAGCCAAGGTAGCGAGTGGTAACGGTGAGCAAGCATTGAGCAGAGACGTTTACAGGTTAGGTCACAGGCTGGACTTCTTTAGAATGCTCTCTTTCTTCTACACAACGGTTGGCTACTACTTCAACACAATGCTGATAGTATTTACTGTTTATACATTCTTGTGGGGTCGGCTTTATCTAGCACTTAGTGGTGTTGAGAAAATAGCAAAGGATAGGAGTAGCAGCAATGAAGCTCTTGGTGCAATCTTGAATCAACAATTTATTATTCAGCTAGGACTTTTCACTGCACTTCCAATGATTCTTGAAAATTCACTGGAGCGTGGGTTTCTTCCAGCAATTTGGGACTTCATAACAATGCAGCTGCAACTTGCATCGTTTTTCTACACGTTTTCCATGGGAACTCGAACCCATTACTTTGGCCGGACAATACTCCATGGTGGAGCCAAGTATCGTGCCACTGGAAGAGGGTTCGTGGTGGAACACAAGAAATTTGCTGAGAACTACAGATTGTATGCTCGAACTCATTTCATCAAGGCTATCGAGCTCGCGATTATTCTGTTGGTATATGCGGCTTATAGCCCGTTGGCTAAGAGTTCGATTGTTTACATACTGATGACGGTTTCGAGCTGGTTCCTTATTACATCTTGGATTATTTCTCCATTTCTGTTTAATCCATCTGGTTTTGATTGGCTCAAAACAGTGTATGATTTTGACGATTTCATTGCGTGGCTATGGTCTAGAGGCGGGTTGTTTACGAAAGCAGATCAGAGTTGGTTTACATGGTGGAATGAGGAACAAGAGCATCTGAAAACAACCGGAGTGTGGGGAAAACTGCTTGAGATAATACTTGATCTTCGGTTCTTCTTTTTCCAGTACAGTATTGTGTACCATCTTCGCATTGCAGAGAGGCGGACCAGTATTGGTGTATACTTGGTTTCTTGGGGATGCATCATCGGGATTGCTGCGATATACATCACAACAATCTATGCTCAGAAAAGATATTCTGTCAAGGAGCATATTAAATACCGATTCATTCAGTTCTTAGTAATTGTCCTCACGGTTCTTGTGGTCGTGCTGATGCTGCAGTTCACTAAACTTACAGTTGTCGATTTGTTGATAAGTCTCTTGGCTTTTGTTCCCACAGGCTGGGGATTGATTTCCATAGCTCAAGTACTGAAACCGTTTCTGTTATCAACAGTGGTTTGGGACACAGTAATCTCTGTTGCTCGCCTTTACGACCTCTTCTTTGGGTTAATAGTTATGGCTCCAGTTGCATTGCTTTCATGGTTGCCCGGTTTTCAGAATATGCAAACACGGATTTTGTTCAATGAAGCTTTTAGCAGAGGGTTGCAGATTTCTATCATTCTCGCTGGCAAAAAATCCACTTGAAGCAAATATTGGTATGGATCAAATCTTTATTATATGTTACTGACTCTTAAGTACATCCATTAGTAAGATTGAATTCATTAATCATATTTGCAGGGTTCTTAAGTTTGTTGAAGATTAACTGGTCTGGGAAGGTTTACGAAATTTTGGGAGCTTTAAGTCGACGATATCCTTCTCTCTGGCAAAAAAAGTTCACTTGAAGCAGCTTACGGTAGCCAGGTTTTTCCCTACGGTGGTTGCATTCTGAAGTTGATTAGTTGACCTTGGTTTGGCGTGTTTGTAGACGTAGGTATGAATCTACCTTCATTTGGTTTGGGTGACAGCTACGTTACTGATTATTTCTCAAGAGACCATACAATTAATAGATAATTCTGTCATATTGCTGGGTTCTTGATTTGTTGAGAGATTACCATGTTTGGGGAGCTTAAAAATGACGGTATGCTTCATACTGCACCATCTGTTTCGGTCTTGTACAGATCTGGCTCTTGCATTGGTAGGGAGACTCTTGCTTTAAACTCTCTTTTGCACATATCTTGCTTGTGGAGATCTTTTGATGTCTTTCACTTTTTTTATTTAGAGATTCTCAAATCGTTTGTCATGTTTTGATGATTCACATTTATTTCTTAATTGACGAGAATCATATGGGAATCTCTCGTGATTACAAAGAATTGTGTAAATTAGAGGGGCAAAATCCCGACAGAAATCACATCACAAAATGAATCAATAATGGTTTTAACTTTGACGACTCAAAAAAGTTGGGAAATAATGAAAAATAGATAACGTTGACAATAGTCAATAGAACAACCGTCTTTAAACCAAACTGAACAAAACCGAAAGCGATTACTTTTATCTGGCGTCGAATGTTGTGTATATATTTGGGAATTTGGTCATAAATGCCATATTTGATTAAAATCTTTTATCAAATGCCATAAACTTTATTTATTTCAAAACATGTCACAATGTAGTTTTTAAGAAGGAAGTAGCTGACCATTTTACCCTCATTTATTATTGGTGAAAAGTTGTTCGGTGTCCGTGTAAGGAAGAGGATGTGACGTGATAGGTAAAGTGAAAAGATGGCATTAATTGTTGACAAAAAAAACTCTCAACTTAAGTAAAAAATTGTTGATTTAGCTGATTCAAAAATAGATTTAAAAATAAAAAAACAGAGTAATTGTTTGAAAAAAAAAATTAGAGAAGACGACGTGATGATTTTGGAAGAGAATGTAGAAAAGATTTAGTGTAGTTTCAAGGACGAGTTAAAGAGAGGTTCATGGACGAGATTGGAGATGATGATAGTGGATTTGTACAAATTGTTGTCCATCGAAGATTTAAATTGTCCATAAAAACTCTTCACAAGTTAAGAATAGGGAAAGAGATGGGAAAACAAGCCATGAAATTATTGTCCACTAGGGATTAAAATTGTCCATGGAATTAAAATTGTCTAATGAAGGTTAAAGTTGTCCATAAAATTAAAATTTGGTCCAAAAGCAGCGAAACACTCCGATTTGAGATCTGGTATGTTTTTAATGAATCCGTCGAGAATTTTTAACACAGCGGTGAAATGTTTCTTTTCGGCGAGATTTTCAACGATGGCGATGTGTGAAAGCGATTGGATATATGTGATAGTGAGGAGTTAATGAAACCCTAATTCGAATGAGGAAGTTGAATGGGCCGGCGGTTAATGGCTTTCTCCCTTTTTTTTATTTTCATTTTTTTCATTTATTTATGTATGTTGTTTGACTTTTGTTTCTGAGAGAGAAAGCAAAAGACATGATTAATAGTATTTTTTATAAAACTTATTTTAATCGTATATGGCACCCGCGAAAAGGAAAAAGCAAATATGGCAGTCCAAAAACTTTTTCAATTATGGCATTGCTCTTAATTTTCTCTATATATTTTACCATCTTTCTTGGTTCACTTCGTTCTTGCTGTCTTTCACATCACTCTTCATACGACTCCGGCGAACATGACCGTCGAAACGGTTGATAATGGCGTTGTTCCCAACGGCCACTAACGTTACTGTTTCCTCCAAGAACTCTCGCGAGAGTGATCGTCGTCGCCGAAGGCGGAAGCAGAAGAAGAACAAGATAAGAGGATTCGAGGTCGATGTAGAAGAAGGGAACGTTTCTGCTGCTTCTGATTCGAAGGAGAATGTGGATCCACAGCAACAGGTCATCTTTGTGTTCTTATTTCGCTCTCTCTATTCACGTTCTTGGAGATGTCTAGGGTTTTTTTTTCATGTACCATTCTCTGTGGAGTTTGAAGATGGTTTCGTCGATGAATTTAGGAAAATCTTCGAAAAGTTTAACTTTCGAGAATCTGTAGCCTCTGAGGTATGACTATATTTTTTACTCCTTAGGATGACCTTAAAGTTGGTCGATCTTTAACTTTAACGACACTGTTTCTTTGCTTGGAGGACGGTAAGAAGGATGAGTCTGAGGAAAAGGCAGATGTGAAATAGAAGCTTTGATTCAGATTCAGATTCAGATGAAGAAGAGCAGGATAAGAAGAAGAAGGTCTGTCATACTCATGGAATTACTGCCTCGCCTTATTCGGATGAGATACTATAGTACTCTTGTTAGTTTCTTTGTTTCTAAGTTTGCTACTACCTATTTAGGCACTTCAATATCTTCAAAACTTTTGTTTTCTCAGCTTCAGCGGAGAATGAAGATTTCTGAACTGAAGCAGGTATCTGCTAAGCCTGATGTGGTCGAGGTATGTCAGTATTTTTATGCTCTATATAATTTTTTTTCTTTATCTTTTTGAAGGCTTACAATATCTACAGACTCTATGTTTGGTGTTTCTCTATTGTGTCTCTCCCTGAGTAGTATTTCAACTTTCTTATTTTAACTCTAATGAACTCATAGCCTGCACACATTGCATTCATATCCTGTTGTTGTCTGAGTTTAGCTATGGGAATATTGGTAGGATCTATGAGCGCTTTCTTATTGTTTACTGGAAATATGATACTATGATGGACTTGATCTGTGTTCAATAGATTCGAAATGGTAATGCTTTTTCCTTGGAACTTTGATGTGTATTCTCTAATAACTTGGATTCTTGCTTTGTGTCTAAATTTTATGTCATAGCCTCTCTCTTTTTGGAGCTAAATCCTTGCTTCTCGTGTAGCTCTCCGTTTATTATAATCTAACTGCTGTGCTTTTTGTAACATTTAGGTCTGGGATGCTACTTCAGCAGATCCAAAGTTGTTGGTGTTTTTGAAATGTTATAGGAGTACAGTTCCTGTGCTAAGACATTGGTCTCAAAAGAGAAATTATCTACAGGTTTGTAATTTTAAAAATTGATGCTGTAATAAACAATGTGTGTCTGTGCTTTGTGGGTGTAGCACATATGGGTATTAAATCAAAAGTGACAGAGTTCATGATGTCAATTAAGTTTCCTTATACCCGTATATGTGCTTCTTGTAGGGGAACATCTGTGATAACCATGAAGCCTGGACTTGTAGGTGTTTCTGAAGAGGATTCTTCATTATTTTTGTCTATCTATATATTCTGTAGTGTCTAAGACTATTATTATGCTTTCTTGGGGGAAAAGGTGTTTTTGCATTGTAGTTTAGACAGGTCTTCCGCATCTGGAGCCTGTTTTTATTTACTATTGTTTATTCGTTGTTGTCTTGCCAATGATTTTACTTTTAGATGCATCTGGTTTCCTTATTCTTAGGGTTCAGTCAAGTTTCATCGTGTTAGCAATTATGATGATTGCTCTTTTTTTAACTTGGTGGCATCTCAACGAGGTTTCTTGTATGCAGGGGAAGCGGGGTATTGAGAAGCAGCCGTTTCACCTTCCTGATTTTATTGCTGCAACCGGAATAGAGGAAATTAGACAGGTATTTTCTAGTGAACATTTTGATTTAACTAGTCTATTGACCTGCCCATATTTTCTTTAAAAGGTGTTTAGTTCTTATGCTTGAGGAAAAACCATTGGAGTATTTAGTAAAAAGTGACAGTTGCACTTCAACTTTTCAGGTACGTAGATGATGTTCAAGCTTTGATGTAGGCAGTGCCATCCTTTTCACCTTCCTAAGATACAAAGATCACTGAACTTAATAGCACCACTAACTATCTGACAGTGTTTATTCGAGCGTGGTTTTGAGTGATATATATCTTTGCCCAATTTCAGACATATTCTGTTGCATTTGTTGCCGTCCTTCATGAGAGCACTATAATCTTCAAATTTTAATTCATGCTTCATCGATTTAACTGTCTCATCTTCAGATGTTTAGCGCCTGTCGTCCTATTAGTTGGATCAGATTAGGAGAAGTTGCTAATGTCTTCCACTGGCAGAGCTAATTCTTGTTTGTATTTCATATGCAGGCTTACATTGAGAAGGAAGATGGTAAAAAATTAAAGCAGAAGCAACGTGAGCGTATGCAACCAAAGATGGGAAAGATGGACATTGACTATCAGGTTTTCCTCCATTAGATCTCTGTTTTGTGGTGATTGACAAGGACATGTTGACATGTTCATTCTTTAACTGATAAGTGATGTTATATTATACCTTCTTAGGTCCTCCATGATGCCTTGTTTAAGTACCAAACAAAGCCTAAGCTGACATCTCTTGGCGAATTGTATTTTGAAGGGAAAGAATTCGAGGTAGTTTTTTTGTGACCTCTTTTGCATTTCTTTGGATATTATATGGTTTTGGCTTATTGCTTTACGTACATAAATCCAATTATCATCTGGTTAATAGGTTAAGTTGAGGGAAACGAAGCCAGGAATTTTATCACATGACCTAAAAAAAGCTCTTGGTATGGTACTTTGAAGGTGCTCCACCCCCATGGCTAAATAATATGCAGGTGAGTTTACTGTGATTTATCTTCTTGGTGATTATGATTGCTGTGGAGCTGTCTATTGATTTTAACATATATTGAACAGAGATATGGTCCCCCTCCGTCGTACCCACACCTGAAAATTCCTGGTTTAAATGCCCCTATTCCACTTGGAGCTAGCTTTGATTATCACCCAGGTGGCTGGGGGAAACCTCCAGTCGATGAAGTAAGTCTTTTAACTGTGTTCCCAGTGCATGGTCCGTTTTTGAAATTACTATTATTTTCACTTAGTAAATTTTTTTATTGTTTCTTTTTATTTATTTGTTTTATACAGTACGGGCGTCCATTGTATGGAGATGTCTTTGGTGTTCAGCAACAAGATCAGTCCAACTACGAGGTAAACCGTTTTCGCTCTGCTTTAATAACTGCATACTATGCCCACTCGTGTACCATTTAAATATTGTATGTGGAAGCACCTATCCAAATAGATAGTTGGTGTGGTAGTAATCAAGTGGATTAATAATTGTGAGGTTCTTGTAGAACTGTAAGGTTATATGATGGATTGTTATTTTGTCAATTACTTCGGAAGAGCCTATTGACAAGAGCAAACACTGGGGTGATTTGGAGGAAGAGGAAGAAGAAGAAGAGGAGGAAGAGGAGCAAGAAGAAGAGATGGACGACAAGGAAATGGAAGATGGCATTGAATCTGTGGATAAACTGTCAAGGTACAGATTCTGATTGTGTGGTATATTATATTTGATGAGTGTTTCTTGTATTTATTGTCTAACTTGTGCCTTTCCGTTCAGCACTCCTACTGGCATTGAGACGCCTGATGCTATAGAACTTCGTAAGGAGTAGAGGAAAGAGCCTGACAGGCCTCTTTATCAGGTGCAAAACCTTATAATTATAAGTTGCAGTTTCACATTATCCTCTCAATTTTGGAATTCTATTATATTGATACTGGGAAATGTGTCACCATGATACTTTCTGTTTTTGTTTGT
Organism: Turritis glabra; assembly: GCA_900406565.1. Classification (NCBI taxonomy): domain Eukaryota; kingdom Viridiplantae; phylum Streptophyta; class Magnoliopsida; order Brassicales; family Brassicaceae; genus Turritis; species Turritis glabra. Next base: position 2,253,568 of record OVBN01000243.1, on the reverse strand, counting down.
TCTGAAGGTACTTGAAGAAAAGAGTGAAAATATTGCTCCTGGAACATTACTGGGAACTACTCATACATATGTCATTAAAACTGGTACTCAAGAGAAGACAGAAGCTAAAAGGGTAGGCAATCTTAGGCCGAGTTGTAATTGATGTGTTAGAAATTTGAACTGGGTAGATAGTCTAAATTGGCCAGCTTCTCGTGTCTTTACCATATACCAATGGGAATAGTAATTAAGTATTAGAGGCGTAAATTTAGGGGAAAAAAGGTTTCTTGACAAGTGCTCATGAGATATTAGCTATAATTTGTGTTGAACCGTTGATGCTGTTGGGACTAGGGTTGTTGTAATTAGCAAGTTGGAGATTTGTTTTCAGTGTTTATGGATCCTAAATATGCTGTTATAGCAATTGATAAGTGACGAGTTTATGGTGTGGAGCATAGGTTGATTTGCTGGGAGGACAAAAGGCAGATAGAGTGGAGGTGAGTTTACAGCCAGAAGAGTTAGAAGCCATGGGCAACGTTTTACCTGCCAACACTACAAGAAATAACGACATTACCAGCACACAGAAAACGCTACGATAGGGCTTTCGTAGCGTATTCATAAACGCTAGGACATGAGGAGCTATAATAGCCCCCCTCCTATCATAGCGTTGTTTACGCGCTACGGTAATTTTACCTATTATAGCGCTATTGACACGCTATTTTATGTTTTTTTCTAGCGCCTTATCCGTGCTATTATATTTGTTGTTATAGCAAATATTTTGAGCTGTTTAATATATAATGATGACACATTATATGTGCTGTTGGATATTGTTTCGTGACATTATGGTTATCGAATTTAACACTATAGTAGCATAAAAAGTTTGCTATAGGAAATTATTATATAACACTTGTTTCTTGCTATTGTTTACTGTTTTATGGCTATTATGCATTGCTATACCATCGTTTACAATAGCATATATCAATTGTCGTTGAATATTGTTTTCAATTATTGTTTTCGTGCTATAATATACGTTTTCCTGGCTTTTATTTTGTACTATGTAATATTTATCATGGAAGTGAGAAAATGTTGTTTAACTTGCAATGATATTTAGATCTATATTAACCTATATTGAATCTATATTTAATCTATATTGAGTTGCATCAAATATAATTTGTTATTTGAAACATTGAATTAGAAAAAATGTAATTTGCTTTAATTTAGGAGAGACAATGAATCATAAAATATCATATTACATAAATTTATAAAGTTAACAAAGTCTAAACATAACATTAACTAAAAAAATTAACATGAACTCTAAGAGTTGTTAAAAGAACAGGTATCTACCATGCCATTATTCTTCAATGAGTCTTGCCTCTTGAGGACTCTCCTTTTTCTACTTTTTATTACTGAAATGCCACCGTAAGTCTTTCGTCATGTCCTCTGACCTGAACATCCTCTTAAGACGAGGAATGATCGGAAAGTACCTAAGTACTTTCTGTGGAATACCTTTCTTCACCTGACCAGTTCGCGTGTTAATCTTCCATCGCGAAGAATTGCATTTAGGACAAGTGTCTAGCTCTTGGGACTGATTTCTAAATAGACAGCAGTCGTTTACACAAGCGTGTATCTTCTCATAACCCATATCAAAAGATTTCAAAAATTTCTTCACCTCGTACAAGGATGTGTGCAAGACATTATCCTTGGGTAGCATGTGTGACAAAGACTCAAGTAGAAGATCAAAACTTCTGTCAGACCAACCACTCTGAGTCTTTAGCCTAAAGAGTGAAACAATCGCAGATAGCTTGCTGTGGTTTGTGCAACCTGGATAGAGTGGTGTTTCTGCATCAGCTAGCTTTGCTAAAAACTCATCTTCTTCCTTATCATCATCCTCGGGAACATCATTTAAATCACCCTGACTAACCAGCTCTTCATCTATAAACTCAGCAGCTTTGAACAATCCTAAAATCTCTTGGTTCCACTGACTTGCATTCTTTCTACACTTAGTCCCTGATTTAACTTCTCCATGATGATACCAGTCCTCCCGCAACTTGTAACTCCAGTCCATTCCCCTTGTTACAAGATGATCAACAACATCATCGGCTGAGTGACGATCTACATTGCGACAGTCAATGCACGGGCAAATAATCATCGCATTTTCTCCTAAACCTGCAGCCACAGACCTCACAAAATCCCAAGCACCTCTCTCATAATCAGGATCGGTTCTGCAGTGAAGTAAGATGAAAGCAAAAAAAAAAAAAAATACCAATTACAAACTTTAAAAACTCTTTAACATATCAATTAAACCAATAAATACATAACTATAAAATTTTGCACATACCTGTTAAGATGAACCCATGTCTTTTCGACCATTATATGTGCTTACCCATAAAGAAAACAAAACAAACCTATAAGAATAACTCAAACACCAAACAAACACATTCACATTCACAGCAACCGTTTATAAAACGAAATATCAAACAGCCAATTCAGTCAACTCTTAAACAAATCAATCAAATATCAATTTCATTGTGACAACTAGCCTCTGTGTTCTGATGCAAACAGGCAGAAGATGCAGGCAGAAGATCCGGCTGATGAGATGTGATTACCTTTCAATGTTTAAAACGGTCAAAAAGCAAATACTAGTAAATAGTCAAGAACTCAAATACATCAATTGAATGTCGTATACCTTTCAGGTGGATGAGATCAGCTGAGTTCGAAGCTACTGAGACAGAGACGGATATCGGCTGAGTTCGAGGCTACTGAGACTGAGATCGGCTGAGCTACTGAGACAGAGACGGAGAGAGACTGAGGCGGAGATAGACTGAGGCAGAGAGAGACGGAGGCGGAGATAGACTGAGGCGGAGATAGACTGAGGCGGAGAGAGACGGAGGCGGAGAGAGACTGAGGCGAAGAGAGACGGAGACAGAGAGAGACGGAGATCGATGGAGACAGAGTGACGGAGATCGATGGAGACAGAGTGACGGAGATACCGGAAAAATAACTCAAAATCGATAGCTACACAGAGATTGATGGATATCGAGATTTCATGACATGGGTATTGAGATTTCAGGATCGGAATCAAAAAATTTTAGATGGAGATAGAGGATTGAGATAAGAAATTTTAGAGAATGAATTTTTTTTTTGGCTGTGTAAAAATATCTTTTAATTATTTAGAATCGAGATTTTTTTGGTTAGGGGGAAAAACCCAAATATTTTGCCTCCAAGATACTTTCCCAGGTATAATACTGATTTTTATGTTCCCGCTTAATAAAAAATATAACCTAGCGTTAATATAATGCTACGAAATACTTGGCATCCGATTTTGGTACTTTTAGTAGCAGTTCGTAAATTCGTGCTACAACGATCTGCTACCGAAGCTCATATTTCTTGTAGTGCAAGTAAGTAGTAAAACAGTTGAATTTTTTTTTTAACTGTGTATTTGATTAACCACCAAACAAACATTAACAGATGGGATTATTGAAGATACGAGGAGGGAAGGGAAGAAGAGAAATTGCGGAATAAGCCAGAGAACTTCAGTGACATGGTTGTAGAGCTTTGTGAAAAACTCCCAAAGAAAAATCACAGTAACCATTGACAGTATTTTTGAGATTAATAATACTTTGGAGTTTTGGATTTATGATTACAGAATGAATTGAAAAGGAGGCGGAAAACGCACGATAAAGAAGGGAAAAAGAAGAAAGACTTCAAATTCTGAGCTTTAAGCAGAGAAGAAGGATGTGGTTTCATGAGTATGTATGCGGACCTTCCTGAGAGAATAGAAAGGTAGAATCAAGTTTTAGCAAGTCTCAATGGCTTTCCACTATGTAACCTTTGCCTGAGGCAAAATGGTTTGGAATGATTTTACTCGATTTTCATGGAAATGTTAACAAGATTAATATTCTTGCTATTTTGCAGAATAGTTTGAAACATGAACTGTTTTGTCGGCGAATTACTAATGAATTTATATTTAAGTCATTACAGTTTACAGCTATATAACCATCACATATTGACTGAATGGAGCTAGACCGGGGATATTCTAGTAATTTGAAAGTACTTTAAACAATTCACTTCATAGCCAGAGTTCGTTATAGGACATATCCCACTAGGCTTTTGTTTTTTTGTGCCAAGAGATATGTTCGTCTCGTCTCGAAATGTCAAAAGACAACATCATTATGTTTTCCTATGAAGTCTCAAGCTCTTCTCCCATGGAAGTAAACAAAGAAGAGATCCCAGAAGTGGAAAATATTTTTCAATCCGAAGAAGATGAAGAAGAAACTTCTTTAGGAAAGAGAAAGATAAGTAAGTTGTTCTAGTTCTACTACAAAACCCATAAACGCAAGTTTAGTGTTGTGTTTCGTCTGATAAATTTGACTCTAATAGATCGATCAAAATGATTTGATATTTGACAGATACGACTATTAAGACAGAAGATGCAAGAGAAGTAAAGAGAATAGCCTTCTCTCAAGAACCTCTACAAGAAGAAGAAGAAGACATTGATATGATCGAAGAAGATACAGAAAGAGAGGATCATAGAGTTAACGACAAGATCATGGAAGATAATATTCTTGAAGAAGAGTATGTCGTTGACTTCGATGGATTCTTTTGAAACTTTTCTTCTCTAAGATGGCCTCTGCGTTGACTTTTTCGTTTCTTAAGATCTTTTGTTTGATTGCTTCTTTGTCATGTAATTATATATGTATATAAAGGAAAGAAAAAAAAATTGTTTTCTGTCTCTTTGCATTGGTCCCAATCAAAACTAGCTAGAGACACACAAAAAAGTAGTATTGTAACCATCTTCGAGCATCAATCTCTTCTTAGTTTCAGTGAGTAAAACATGTGACGAAGCGTTTTTTGGTTTTCAAGACATGGTCGGTGAATCGGTTTGATCAGGATCTGTCTGAATCTCATGTGCAAGTTGTCTTGTTAAACAATCTGCTCGATCATCATGCCCTCCTGCAAATGTATAAACTTTGAAAGCAAACTGAAATGCCTTCCATAGCCTCTTAGCTCTCTCTGCCTTCATATTATTCATCTTGCTTTCTTCACTGTTCTTTGCTTCCTCATTCGCTTCTCTCCTCTCCTGGAAAACATAAAGAGTCAGTCAATCATCGTCGAGAATCAATTTCTCGATTTACGTATATATACCTTCAGTGCTAACTCCATGCAATTTGATGAAACATCAACCATAGTTTCTTTTACTTGAACAAGAACTTCGAAATCGATGTTAATCTTGTGCCGTTGAAACATTTTAGCGTCTTCGTCTTTTGTTCGCTCAACCGTCTCAATCTCTCCTTTAAACTTGTTGAAGTAACGCTCTATCTTGTCAAGTAGATCGTTTAATGGAGGCTCAATTTTCCAGTTCTTGAGCTCAACTAGAATCCCATCTAACTTCTTGTACAAGGCACCAGCTGTTCTTATTGCTTCTAGTTTCTTTTCAGGGAAACCTTCGAACCTCGCGAGAACCTAAATAATCAAACGAAAGTTTTAAACTCCGAGAGAAATCACGAGCCGATTCAAACCACAAGGAGAAAACATACTTGAGTTTCATCAGTTAGTTTCTCAAGAACAGATTCCACTTTGCTATGAAATTCAAGCAATTCTTTCATGTCTTTTGTCTGGAAACTATGTATTGAAGATTTCAGTTCTTCAATCGATTTAGCGTATTTCTGAACATCTTCTTCGATTTGCTGGAAATAACTCGACCTGTGACACAAATGAAAAGAGTTAGTTAAACATATAGATATGACTTGTGACTCAAGTCATTTACCTCTTTGTCATCTCTGCAAGTGCATCAGCCATTCCTGATCTTGCACCTTTAACAGGAGATTTCTCTGCAACATTCTTTTGCCCTTTACTTGCTTTTGTTGTTTTCCCTTCAACGCCTCGGCCTTCAAGCTTCCCTTTGAGAACCCAATAGAGATTTGCGATTTGCGCTGATCTTCTCAATTTGCTAGTTGCTTTCTTGGCACGCAAAGACCTTCCGCTACCTGGTGGTGCAGGAGGTGCTGGCATAGTCGGAGCATTGTCTCCATTCATAGATTTCGGTTTCGGAAATTGACAAAAATCTCCATTTTCAGATGTTTTTGACATAGGAGGCGGCGGTGGAGGAGCCGGAGCTTTGTGTTCCGACTGTGGTGATGGAGGTGGTGGTGGTGGCTGTGAGAGAAGAGTAGATTTCTTGTTGAACATTGAGGCCATTGGTGAAGGCGATTGAGGTGATGGAAGTGGAGGAGGTGGAGGCGATTGAGTTACTGAGTCTTCTTTTTGAGAAGATTCTGTTGTGTCAGTCTCTGAACTTGTAGTTTCACTATGATCCTCTGTTTCAATCTCATGCTCTGTTTCAAAACCTTCGATATGATGCTCTGTTTCAGAACCTTGGCTATGATCCTTTGCATCAATCTCATGCTCTGTTTCAGAACCTTCGAATTGATGCTTTGCCTCAGTCTCATGCTCTGTTACAGAACCTTCCCTATGATCCTCTGTTTTAATCTCATGCTCTGTTTCCTCTGTTTCTGAAACACAAGAATCATTATCATCTTCTTCTTTTTCAACTAATTTCTCAATCTCTTCAGTTTCTTCTTCGATACCATTCTTCAGATCATTAAGACTATCTGAATCTCTTTGTGACAAGATCTGCATAGCAAACCGTTTCAAATCAACAGGGCTTAGCTTATCCAAAGCTTGAGCTCTTAAGTTCCAGAGACTTGGAGATGTTGAGTTACTAGACATTAGCATTGTCCCAGGAAGTACTGATCTTGGTGTTAATGGAGATGGGTAGAAAGAGTTGTTACTTTCTGAATAAGAAGCAGATCTTGTAAAGCTTCTTCTTGCTTCTGATGAAACACCCTTTGGTGTAAAACTCTTTCTTCCATCAGATTCAAGATCCATCATACCGAATCTTTCTCTTGTAGTCTTGATTAGTCCATCAAGAGCTGCTAATACATGCTCCACTTCAAACAAACAAAAAAATAGTCAATAAGAGTTTGTTCTTTTTTTTTAGGTTTTTGATTTGAAAATTTGCTGAAATTGTTTTTAATAATGAAATTTTTATAACTGTCAAACAGTGCAATTCCGCGCTAACACAAAACATTACTTTACATTATTGTTCATTCATCTGCAAATACTGTGAAATTGAACTTTGTCAAGGGAAAACGTAGTCTACATTAGAATATTCGAAGAAACTAATTTTTTTTTGCATTTTGCTTTCACAAAAAAACAGCTAAAAATATATAAAAGGTTGGTTTCTTAACTCAAAATTCACAAAGCTCAAAATTCTTTTGTTTCCTAATTTTTCTACACAAAATAATGTTTTTCCTTTGCGAATCGCGATTCTGCCATGATTTTGTAACTCATATGCGGATTACCAATCAAAACCTTAGTCTATACGTTTATCAAAACTCTCAACTAAGTATATTTAAAAAAGTGTTTAGTAAACAAACCTAGACGATCTGACTTATTCTTCCCAACTCCACTGTTTTTATACTTAGATCGATAAATCCAGTCACTATCCATAATCCAAGAATCCCCAATAGCTCTGAGATCTTCGTAGAAGAAAATCAACATCTGTTTTTGGGGCATTTCTGGGATTCATCAATCAGATTAACAAGACTCATCAAGTAAACAAATGACGCTAACTCAAGAATTGTTTTTCTTTTGTTCGAATGTGTTAATTAAGTCACTCAAAATCTGTTTAAATCATATGTGTACCTTATCCATGTCAGCTCCTTCCATTTCAAAAGATTGATTAATGGTTACAATCTCTGGAGAAAGCTTTTGTAGATCCTTCATCGTTTGTGTTATAATCTAAAAAAACTCAAAAACAAAAAAAAAAAAAAAAAACATAAAGGTTTTAGCATATACACTCTCAAATAGGGATGATCCCAAAATTTTACTAAAAACCGATGGGGACACATTTCTTTTATACCGAACCCAAACTGAATTTTTCCCAATCGAATAAACCAATTTATATCAAAAAGAAATTTAATTGTATTATAAGTTTTTATTTTATTTTAATTCAGAATCTGAAACAAAAAAAAATCTCGAACCAAACCGAACAACAAAACCATTGGTTGTAATTTGGTATATAAATCTTCCAAACTAATAGACAGAATCGAAACTTTGAAATGCCTACCCCAACTCACTGATAATGTTCTGGAGTTTTGAAAATCAAACTGAAAACAGAATAAAAAAAAATTCCAAAAAAAAATATGGATTCTAATTCGGTACAAAGATTGACTGAACCGAAAAAAGAACGAGGTCGAAATTTCATATCTTCATTCCTACTCTATGATAGTGTTTTGTTAAAAGAAAGGTTTGTTTTTGGCTACTGACCTCGGTGACAGATAGAGAACCATCAAGAGAAGGTAAATCAATCATATCTCTGAAAGCAAAGATGTTCTTCCTTAATTCCACCATCAAAATGAAATTTGCTGTACATTTCGGCGAACAACCATCCAAAATGTTCTTTCTCGGTGTATTCATTTTCTTCTTTGCATTCTTTACCGACATAGGAGATGTCGCGCCACCGGAAGTAGGAACATGTTTTGTAGAATTGAAACTCTTTAGAGAAGCTTCTGCAACAGAAGAGATCTGTGAAACTGTGCGTTTGATCTCTTTGTTTTTCTTTTTCTCAACATTGGTCTTTGATGTTGATGTGCGTCTAAATTCGTGTTTTCCCTTGATAAGCCTTTTTAGAGCAAGCCCTCTTGCGACCTAAAAACAACATTGTAAAGCCTAACATGTTAAGGCAAATTAACACAAATGTAAAAGTCAGTTAAAAAAACGTTTACAAACACAAATGCCAAACATAAAACAGTAGGCAAACTTGTCTTTTGCGTTTACTAGTAATTCATTTGGAGAAAAAATTACCAGTAAATGTAAAATCACAAGTATATATATAAACACAAACGAACAATTGATGTCTAGTTTATAAAAGACAGAAAAAAACCTGCAATCTTGAGATCTTTCGACAGAAGGTTATTGGCGTGAACCCGCAAAGCCTCCCGCTTGACATTGCGAGTTTTGAAATCGAAAGATCGATTTCTCAACCAAAACAAAAGATTTAATCAGGAGAATCCATTAGAAAGAGATCAGATTCTCTTTCTTAATAAATATTTTTTTTCAGGTAATTCTGTTAAAACAAAAGGCGTGCCAAAAAGAAAGATTTGTGTTTTTTCTTCAACCCTTTTAACAGAGAATGAAAGAAAAACTCGGAAACAAAATCAGTCTGAAAAATCCTAGAAAGATTGTATCCATCTCTCTCTATCTCTATCTCTAACTCTTTTGGTTATTATTAGAAAAGTTTCGAATGATAGAAATCTTTGACTATTATTATCACTGCTGTTAATTCTATTAAAACACTTTGGATTCTCCTGAAGTTTATGCTAATATTGTTAGAGTCCTTAAATTAGATTTACTAAGTCCAATTATCAAATCGACTTAACAAGTTAAAGAAATAAGTAGAAAAAACAGGGGATCGAAGGGCAATCTGGATACAACTTAAATCAGTTTCTTGAGAAATAAGCAACCAATTCAAGTGTCATAAACCCTGATTAATGCTCTTTATTAACAGGCCAGCTCAATAGTACTAACTCAAAAATATTATGGGTTTTATATAAAGTTTTTAACAAAATAAAATTGGGTCACAAAATATAGATAAATGTTCTAAAAGTATATACAACTACTATGCAGTAATCGTTATAATTAACGAGCTATGTACATAATATGATGAGTTCTCACAATAAGCTGCACACTTCTTATTACAGTCCATGGTGCATCCTCCTTCGAGGCAGGGCATAATCTGACGGATCATAATTAGGTGTTGTGTCCCTAGTCTTTAGTAACAAAAAGGTTATTTAAAGGATTCAAGATAGTAATCGATTTCGAAATTTTACAGCCAGTTACGTTGCTAAACATATATCCTGTTCTTGCTAAGAAATTGTGAACATTACTCATAACGAACGAGTGTCGTAGACTACTCGAATGTTTAACTGTTCACCTTCAACATGAACATTTATAAGTCAAGATTCAAATTATATAGCAATACAAATTCTTTTGTCACTCGACATGGATTTGACTGGTCAACGTCATAATGACTCAAGAAGATGTGTATGTGACCGATTGAGATCTTTAGGTGATGAAAATCCAATCTACATTCTACAGGTAAGTGCCCTCGAAACTTCATACCATCATTTTCCATGAGATTTTTTTTATTGAAATTAGCTGTATTGATACGAAATTTCCACGCTAGACTACATATTATAGATTTATAGTCATCCATTAAATACAATTTCTGCCAATTATGGAAACAGTCAAACAGAACACACATCCTAATTGATGAGCCAAACACCTTATGTATGCATACATCACATGCATGATGCATTGAGTAGGATCAGAAGAGTTTGTTCTTTCTTTATCATTATTGCAAAACTCATATATATAGCCCTATATAAAAAATGTTAAATTTCGATATTACTTTTGCCTTTCGTTTTACGATATCAGATTTCTCTTAAAACAAAAACAGAATATTAACTAAGCTTAAACACGTGTATTGATAGGAATGTACATTCGGTTTCTTTTTCAGCTCGGTTCAACAAAATAAATTTAACAAATATATTTGAATTAAAATGTGATTTAAAAAAAAAAATTCAATATTATGTTCGATTCGGTTGATCGGTACTGTACAAAAAGATATATACCAAATGTGTGTAAAAAAATTTTGGTTCGGTTTTAGCTTGTATTAATTATTCAAATTCGGTTTGATTTATATAATCCTATATATATGTAAACCAATGGATATATGCGTTAATTGTGTATACATTATGTATCATAAATTATTAATCAGTATTGCCATGCACGTCAGGAGTGTAAATAATGTATATTTACTTGACTTCATATGCGTGTACATTAAGGCATGCATATTATATACACACACACACACTAGAATACTAGCTAGATACATGTAAGCAAGGTGAAATTTTCATTAGCCCTTTGGCTTTTAAATATTCCAAAATTAAGTTTCTCAAAGGCCATAATATTGACCAAGCTGCTCTATTATTAAATTAGTTAAATGATAGCAAATATCGTAAGGTCCCCATCCAACTTTACTTTGCTCATATGATAAACATGTGTAAGATTTTTTAGTTACTCTCATTTTATATTCAAAAGTACTTATATGCATACAGTCTTCGATGAACTTCCATTAGTTCATGGAAATTTTATCCACATTAGAGATTTTTAATAGTTTGGGACCAAATTTACAACGCTGTAATCCTTAAAAGGACATAAAATAGTAAAGTAATAATTCTTCGTCATCTCTTAATTAAAAGAATACTTATCAGCCTTATGTAGCTCGTATATTCCAATAAAGAATCATAAAATAAGATTAAGATATTTTCTGCCGTGAGTTATGATACTACTATATAAATATCTTGACCTTATCAAATAATCAATAATGTCGACATGAGTTACATATTAAATCCATTACATGTTTTTCCAAACCATCTTTAAATTATTCGATCGATGTAAGATCAAATTTCCATACCTAAATCCAGTTTCCATGCATTAGTTTATGCTCCAATTACTGATTAATTTTTTTGTTGGCAAGACGAGAAATTGTAATTCTATGATAACTTTAATCAGTGGTAGTTTAAAATTTTGAATAATATATGCGTTCAAGGTAAAATTTATTAGAAGAACAATTAAAAAAACTTTTTAATTATTTTAGAATATCAAAATTTTCTTAAGCTTTTTTTGGTCAAGTGAATATATAAAAAAAAAAACCGGAGTTCTGAAGTCTTTGGTTGAAAAAAATATAATTTAATCTTAATTTCACGGAAGAAACAAACAAACAAACTGATAAGAAAAAACAAAAAAAAACTAATGGTACTATATCAATTAAATAATTTTTAATTTTTCACTTATCACCTTTTGCGATTACTTTTGTATATGCAAACCATGCAAATACTTAAATTGGGACGAATAGGGCTTATATAGGGCCAAAAAATAAAAAGCACAAAAGAGAGACAACAACTTAAAGAAAAAAATTAATGTCAACCTCGAGGACATGGATCATCTCTTCAGGATTAGTCGGAGTCATATCATTGATGCTCCGATCGGTGTTAAACTTCTCCGTCACCCGCTTCTTTCTCCCTGCTTTAAACCCTCTTTTCATCATCAACGGCATCATCTTCGTCCTTGCAGCCTCCAGTTCACTCTTCGGCAACGGATCTGACTCTCCGGCTATAAACCATCACCATGATGATGATACCTATCATTATGAACAGGATCATCATCATGACCATGACCGTGACCGTGACCGTTCTTCTAATAACTCATCCAATTCTTCGTTTGATCAATACAATAATAAGGTTCAAGAGAAAGAAAAGTTTCCGGTGAGATCAGAGAGGGGAGGATCTAATTATGGCGTTTCTTCTCCGGAGGTTCGTTTTCCTCCAACGGCGCCGGAGAAACCCGTCGGTATCCGACGTCCGCCTACTGCTCCAGTAAACACTTTTCCACAAGGTATCGATCTATTACATGCCGTCTCAAAATATTTGGAGTTTCTCTGCAAATTCTTTTATTAAAAATATATTGATGTTTCAGTTTATATATATCCACAATTTTCTTACAGAAAAAAAATAGTAATTTTGAGTCGTAGTTTTGTTCCAAAGTTTCAGAATTTGTGTTTTAGTTCGTACTTTTTACCCGGTTAGAATAATCATATGTTTAAACTTTAAACATAAACCAAACTTTTTCCTTGTTAACGATTTAGAAAAACATAAACCAAACTGAAAATTTGGTAAATGGAAAAAAAAAAGAATAACATTTAGAAGATTTTAAGAAATTCTATAAATAATACGTAATATTTTTTTTCAGTGAAGAAAGTATGAGATTTGGGAAATAAAAATAAATTATTCAGCTATGTAGAAAATTCGAGTTGAGTATTTTTGTAATGAACTATATCATTAGATAACACATCGGGTGATGAGAACGAGACCATGGAGGAGATGTGGGAGAGAGTCAAAGCCGAAAAACAACCAAAGCAACCTAACTCGTTGCAAGACACAACAATGTCAACATCTTCATGGCCGTCGCCGTCACCGTCACCGTCACGAGCGAGGAGGCCTACTCCGTCGTTGTCGTCGCTGTCGCCGTCATCGTCGGGAGCGAGGAGGCCTCCTTCGTCTCAGGCGCGGCCGGGAATGAAGTTGATGGAGAGGATCCCGTCGTGGGTGAAGATGAAAAAAGAGTTATCAATGGGAAGAGAGGAGCTCAATTCACGAGTCGAAGCTTTCATTACAAAATTCAAGGATGAGATGAAATTGCAGAGGTCGGAGTCTATAAGACGTTACAAGTCATTCCGTGGTCGCAGCGATGAAAAGTAAAAAACTCAAGTCTTCATTGTATCATATATGGTTAGATGTATGTTATGGACCTTATGGTAGGATGTGTATATTTAATTATGTAAATCTTGTGACCAAGTCCACATATAACAACATTGATTCAATTTACTTGATCACATTGTCCAAAGTGAGTACGTATGTATCTCAATCCATAGTCATATTGGAAGTCAAGATGGATTTTAGTTCCAATCCGCGTGTGGTCACAATGGTATTGGGTCTAAGGTTTATGGCGTAAATTCGTTATAGCTCTGGATTCGATTCCACTGTGTGCAAACTCTGCGCTTATTCCCCTTGGTCATTTAGGTACTGACTAGATGTTTGATATGTCATGAGCTTGCGAAAAAACTTCTTATCAAAGACCTGATTACCTCCCATATTAATGCTTCAACAAAACACATATACTAAAAAGGAACTAAACAATGTTTTTGGGCATAAAAGAATTATTACATTGATAAGATTTAACATATATATAACTTCTAGTTATTGACTAAAGAAAGAAAAAAAAGCATATAACTTTTAGTCAAAACTCTAATAATGATGTGGAAAATTGTAATTTATCTTTCTTTGGTTTAAATAATCTAAGACATGTAAATTCGTGCAACCACAAATTTTTATAGCCATAGACTAGCTAGCTTATGTAAATTAGGAACACCATAAGAGGGTTTTAGAGTTCGTCTGGCCTCTTGGAGAATACTTGTTTTGAGAGACAAGAGACCACCTTCTACTTCGGTATGAATTTAATGAGGTTGTATGGAATTTGATACTCCATAAATTAGAACAACCCCCCTGTGTTTACATCACCAAGACAACAATGTTATCATGTTAATATGGTCATCGCAGTCCTCTAATATAAAAAAAGATTAGGAATACCAACACGAAAGAAAATTAATAAGGCATATGAAAAGGCATGAAACATACACAAGAAAATTTATAACCAAAAAAAACATAAAAGAGAAAATTATCAGTAGTTTACATGATAAAACGGTTTTGCAACAATCGTATACATTAAGAGAGTAGTGGATTCGCAAAAAGATCTCTCACGTTCAATCTCATACTTGAAAGACTAAGACTAAATGTATGAATATAAATACGAGTAATGCTATTAACAATTATTTTTTAGAAATTATATTTCTTAAATATATTGTAAGAGATATTTTCATATCTATTTCTAACGCTACAAGAAAACTACACATTCATAGAACCCGAATTGGATCATTGTTAAACATGTGCTTTTTTGTAATGACAAAGCCAAATCCAATCAAAAATTTGTCGAGAAAAACTGCATTTAAAAACTAACCGAAATTTGCCGTTTAAACAAGCAAAGACATATGGCTGTAAGGGAAGCATGGGGGATGATTGTTCAATGCATCCTCCAATATCTTCTTTGCTTCATACTTTTCTACAACGATCGCTTTTTCTCTTCTAGTTTCCTTTATGATGTTTTCCACTCTGCATACGTCTGTTTGCATCATTTCTTCGTAAAAATAGTGGCATAACGTCTTTTTATGTCTCTTAATTCTGATTCTACAAGATACAAAAGACCGATCAGAAAACAGATTAAACAAGGCTGAAACATAGCAAAAGCTGCTAAAAAAAAAAAACTTTCCAAATTAATTTTATCTTAAACTCTTGTACAATGCTGAAACACAAATTCGAAAATCTTGTGTCCCAAATAGAAACCTCAATGATTTATCCACAAATCATAATGTAGATAGCAATTTCAAATCGATATAAAGAGATATTTGAATAAATGTATCCACAAATCTCAATATATATAATAATTTCAAACCAACGTAAATAGATAATTGAATAGATGGATTGACAACTAAATTTCTTTAAAATCTAAAGATATTGTTCCTCTAAAGTATATGATTTCCTTAAGAAATAACTAGATTAAAAAATCCATTTTTTTAAATAACTCATATCATATCTAGAAAAACTTTAACAATAAAATTGACGGTTTGCGGGTGAAAATTTGTTTTAAAATTTTAAAATAGAGTTTATGTGAGAAAGTTCGTTACTTAATAAAACAAAATATAGTTTGTGGATGAAAAAAATGTGTTGAGAAACAAAAAAAAACTTGAAACTAATGAAAACAAATTCGAGTTTAAAAAAAAAATCATTATCTAGATTTTAATAATATGATGCTTCCAAAATTGAATCAGCAAATCTCTGAAAGCGCAAAGATTTCAAAATATATAAAATGACAAAACAAGTGCAATAAGTGATACTAATTATGCCAATTCGAAAAAAAACTGCAATAAAACAAAGTATAATTGATTAGACGATTTGCGCACCAAAATTCGTTAAAATACTAACCTCGAATATACAGTTTGCGCGTGAAAATCTGTTAGAAAACTTATGAAAACATATTCATATTTCAAAAGAAAATGTTTGTTCATAGATCATAAGATCTTTAAAAGATTTCCATTAATTTAAGCATACATGATCTCTTTCTTTTGCCCTAATATATTACACAGCAGTGATCAATCAAAAATAAACACTCACTTGAATCCACAAAACAAAAGTAAAATTTCTTTAAATCTATTTGTTTTTATAAGATAATATTTATTATCTTTGAATAGTAATTACAGTTTTGTTTGGATTTTTTCTCTTTTTGATTATTATAAAATATAGATATTTATTGCCATTAGATACTCTTATTTGAAGGTAATAAGAAAAATGGTCAAAAAAAAATAAATCCAAATATGAAAAGTGTGGACTGTGGACCTTTTTACATACAAATATTTTTTACTATTTAAAATGTGATTTTTTTTTTTATCTGTCTTTTTATTTTATTAGCCTTTTTATCTTATATTGTTATGAAAAACTATTTGTTTTTACTCTCGCTCTTATTTAATCGTTAGGATTAATAATTATTTAGTAAGTTTACATGTTACACACTTGTTTGAAAGTAATAGAAAAACTACTCTCATGTCCTATAAATTGTTATTTTTCAAAGATCTTTGTTTTGTAAACCTGGCCTTTTTGTTTTTCAATAATCATTTATTTCATTATCACATGTTTTATGAAGAAAAAAAATCTCTTCATAGTACAAAGAACCCAAAGATCGTTACACAACATTATATAAATATATCCCATCTATTTGTAATGATATTTATATATACAAATTAAATATTTTTTCAGAATATCTTTTTATAGATGTAATAATTTCTCATACATTACATCGTACAAATATGGGAATGTCGATTTTCTTTTTCAATATCACAAACAACAAATATATGATAGAAGCTATTATCCTTAAAATGAACAAATTAGTTGATGTTTCGCACATTAAAATTATATATTTTAAATAGCTTCATTATTAGAATATTCAAGAAAAAGGCTGAATCAAATTTGAAGTTTGAACATAACTGAGAAATATAAATAAATAATATATCTAAAACCAAAATTTGTGTTCACAATTTGATTAAAGCTTGAACACAAACCGAAGCCAAAACAATATCAAATCATTCAAATTAGATTATCTTTTACTGTGGAAATTATTATTAATGAACTCTACCAAAATCTGACTTCAAACCAAACCAAAAATCGGATTGAACACTACTAATAATTTATAACTATAAAATAATTCGATTTTCGAATTGATTATGTTGGTTTGATTCGGATTAGATCGGATCGGTATGATTATTATCAACCATGCATCTTCCTTGTACGACCAATTGAAAGTCAATTTGGTAGTAGACCCAATCTGATCCGGTAGTAAAACCGGTCCGACCACAATCGAATTAGTCACCGGTTCAAGATTTATTATATTTTTATATTAAATTAATTGTGATCTTCTTCTTCCCCCTCTTAACCTCCTCTCAAGTCTTGACCAATCCTCTTTTCTCAATTCAACTTCTCCGATCAGAAATTTTTCTTTCTCCGTTTAATTTTCTCAGGTCAGTACTTTCAAAGTCGTGTCGTGTGCTTCGCTATGGATTTTTAATCTCGAAACTTTCGGAATCAATGAAATTGTAATTTCCCCTAATTTTTTACTTAAATTTAGGGTTTTGAATCGACCCAATCATCTTACAAGAGTCTTGAATCAAGCCATTATTCTCTAAATTTTGCTTAAATTTGGTGCAGTGATTGATCCGTGGTGTTCATCGTTCGTTTTCATACGCAATCATCTCTTGTCAGACCTTCGTGTAAGTAACATGTCCATTGTTAGACGAAGAAATCTGGGACGATTGCTTATAGTGAGTGAGATATAGGAGAATCTAGTGAAATATACGTAGCTTCTTGATATAAGCTTCTTGAAGGTTCCATTTTTATCTGCTAAATCTGAGATTCTGTTACTGTGTTGGCCGATTAGAGTTTAAACTTTGGGTCTGTTGGATGAAGAAATCTGAGAATCTGATTGCTTTAAGCAATATATTGGAAAGCTTAGTGAAGAACTCTTGATAGGTTATAGGTTTCTTTAGATAATTCTAATATCTTTTCTTTTTCTTCTCGATTCGATGTTTTCTTCTATTGATATATTAGAATTTTAACTTTGGTTTGTGTGGTCATTAATACAGAGAGGAAGCTCTTGTGCGTGTCCCATTTTCTCGTCTCCATAGATTGACTTGCTCTATAGATATAAGATGATGGAGGTCAAATTATGGAATGACAAGCGCGAAAGAGAGATGTATGAGAATTTCGCAGAGCTTTTTGCAATCATCAAAGCCACAGAGAAGCTCGAGAAAGCTTATATCAGAGACCTAATCAATCCTTCAGAGTACGAATCTGAATGCCAGAAACTCATTGTCCACTTCAAAACACTATCAGCTACACTCAAAGACACGGTGCCGAACATCGAAAGATTTGCAGACACATACAAAATGGACTGCCCAGCCGCTCTATACCGCCTCTTGACATCAGGTGTTCCCGCCACAGTGGAACACCGAGCTACAGTAGCAGCATCTACTTCGAACTCTGCATCCATTGTTGCTGAATGTGTACAGAATTTCATCACATCGATGGATTCTTTGAAACTAAACATGGTGGCTGTCGATCAGGTTTATCCTCTCTTGTCTGATCTGTCGGCTTCTCTCAACAAACTGAGTATTCTACCGCCGGATTTCGAAGGGAAGACGAAGATGAAAGAATGGCTTTTGAGGTTGTCTAAGATGGGAGCAGCCGATGAGCTTACAGAACAACAGTCAAGGCAACTTCACTTTGATCTGGAGTCATCTTACAACTCTTTCATGGCAGCTTTGCCTAAAGCGGGTAATTGAAACCAATGTGGGTTTGCTTTCTTGTTTTTGTGTGCATGTCTTTGTTTTATACTAGTTTAGTGGTAATTCCAAGACAATTTTGCACGTTTGAGGAGTTGAATGTGCTTGTGTGTACCATATTTTGGTTATATGAAAGTTTTATCTAAACCAAAGACAATTGGTAGGACTGATCGATCCTTCATGCTCGAGCCCAGTCCTTCTTTGACGACTTTAAATGGAATCGATTTCTTTGAGCTCGGGCAAAATCCTTTTATTCCAAAACGCAAAACATCATATATTCACCTCTAGATATAAAGCCAAATTGGTATGTGATTATTACTCAATATTTGACTGTTTTTAGAAAACAGCTTAATCAAAAAAGAAACTTAAAAAATATACTATTAATACGGTGTTATTGGAGGAGACACAAATCTATCAGTTTTTAAGGATCACCAAACAAGACATGCACTACTGTCTACTCATTACATACTTATATCCGTATGTAAGAATTTCGACCAACAAACAAGAAATAATAAACGACAAAATTGCCCATTTAAAAAGTAAAAGAAAACAACAACAACAACAAGAAGCTTTCGTACCGAAAAATTAAGACTATCACAACGATATTATCATCGCAGTTTGCTATCTTTTGCATCCTGATTGCCTTATTTCCTATATTTATGAATGTATGTTCATGCAATTATGGATATAGAGTTTCGCTTTTGTTTACAATTTTTTTATCATCACCATTGTAATCATATCCTCTCTAAACAAAATTTATTGGTTCTGTTTTTTAATAATGGTAAAAAGAGAAGGTCTTGAAACAAGCAAGAAAGGATGCATAAGAACAAAATGCAACGAGGTTTCCCTCACCTAATTCTTCTTTTATTTGGCAACTCCTCCTGCCTTGCACCTTGCTCCCACGATGTTTCAATGCACGGCGACACTATCAAAAGTATTCCGGCGAACCTCTTATCCCTCGTCTGGAACGTCTGATGGTCAGCGATTTCAATGAAGGAGAAATGTTATCTGTCCACTTGCTCTCCAACCGCTAAATCTAAGAATTGTATCTTAAAAATCTCTAGATCTAAGGATCTTAAAAATGTTGCAATCCTCGTCGCTCTCTGTCTCTACCGGATCCCCTCGAAGTCAAAATATGTCATCTCCTTGTTCCTCGACGGAATGGAGCTCTGTCTTGACGCCGGAGCCGGTGATGATTTTGACGGCGGAAGGATTAGACATAACCCTGCCAAGTACCCCTTCCATCGTCCCCTCTCCACACATCCGCGGCGGCGCTCTCATCACCTCCCCAACTGATGCAACCCTAGAGTTTCGCTTGTTGCGCTCTTCTCTTTGCCGCGGCCTACTGCTTTTGTTTCAGCCCATCTACAAATCACAGCTGGTCCAGGTTTGATTATTTCATCTTCTCTCCAAGCTCATCTATTAGTTTGCTCTGTTTTCATGGCTTGATCAACTGAGGACATTGCTCTTGCCCTGAAGCGACAAACTGTATATGGCGTTGCGAGTATTCCTTACAAACCCTGTTGTTAAACTGCCATCTGGCTAAAGTCTATGGAATCTTAAGCTGGAAAACCATCGATGAAATCTTGTATTTGAAGGTTCTATCACTAGCGCATTTGGTTTTCCTCTCCGTGAATCAGATTCGCTTATCCCGGTGTGTCCAGTCAGACATATCCCTGCCGGTCATTATCTTCATCGACTATCTCTTGAAGCATCTTGAAACCAATTCAATCCAACGGCCACAACCAGGAGTTGTGTTTTCCCTGTTTTTGCTTCAATTTTCTCGAACCATGGCTAATTGTTCTCGACAAACATCCAGTCTCCGGTCTAGAACTGCACTCTTACTTGACCTTGAGGGTCCTCGGCGTCCAAACTTCTCCGTCACGGACTCGACTCCGCCTTCCTCCTTTATGGAGAGAAAGACAAAACCCTTAGCACACAAAAAAAAGAAAAAAAAAAAAAAAAAAAGAAACAAAATGCAACGATGGCATAAAGGAAAATGTTTTTGTTGGACTGCCTTAACTCCGATGAAATGATTTTTTCAAGAAGCACGTTGTATGGATCGCTGCAACTGGCGCTAGAATAATCAAATTTTACTTTTATCGGGTCATTTTCTTAATATAATTATATAGCAATGTTCAATATTCATTTTTAGATATTACTAAATATTAGATGATTTTCCCTAATATGCATGGGTAAATAAATTAATCAATGTTTGTTCATAAAAAAATTAATACTGTTATTTTGTTATTCGTTTTTGAATTTAATGTAGACTATATACATGCATGTTTTAAAATAAATTGTAAAATTACGAAGTTTCAAAATACTTATTATACCTTATCATTCATATGGTATAATATTTATTATAAGTTATAATTACTGATTAATAGTTTTGATATATTAAAACAATACGCATGTTGTTTTGAAGTCATATAGAACCTCTCTAATCATTTTTTTCTTCCTCTCTAATTGATGTGTGATGAGCTCCACAATGACTTCATTCAGTTTTAAATCAATATTTTCATTTCTTTCATCATTTATATTAATGAAGAAGCATATTATAGTATATTTTTGAATTTATATTAATTTTTGAAGTAATTGGATTTTGCCTGTCACAATTTATAATGAATAGACTATTCTCTAATGTCGTGCATCATATGTGATATAACTGGAGTCTTGATTAACTGTGCTTCTTGCCATTCTCTTGATTAACTGTGCTTCTTGCCATTCTCTGGCATTCTTTATTTCTTTAGCCAGTATTCTTTACACAGAAACATTCCTCTCATTGAAAATTTTGTTGTTTCTTGCAATCCAAATGAACCATAGAATCCATGGTGCGATGGACCTGTCACAAGTCTCGTCGGTGGTAATGAGGTGGATGTCTTGGCTGCTTTCCAAGCATCTTTGAAATTTGAAAATTGTTGTACAAGACAAAGTGGTGCTTTGCTCCATCCTACTGAGCAAATTCGCAATGGAACAAGATATGAATTATAGATTCCAGTTCTCTACATTTAGCACACTCAGGATTCATTGTGAGAATTCTTTTAGTACCCCACATAATTTTATCAAAAGTTTCGCATAATGTTATCTCAAAATATATATTTTTTTAAAAGCTATAAACCAAAAAAAAAAATGAAATTGTCTTATATATTCATTGCCTACCAAAGGTTTGAATATGTTTTATTATAGAAAAAAATGCTCATGGACTCGCTCAATGGTTGGTGGCTACATTAACCCGATCATAACTAAACACAGTAATACTCTAATTTTCTGTGCTGTATCAGTCACTTTGACTATCCCTAAGTCCCTAACTTTTATGACACAAACTTTTTAATCCCCAAAAAAATTTCGATTATTGATTGAAAAACCTTAACCGCAAAGCATGGCATACTCGTAATTCTATACACTTTTCAGAAAAAAAAAAAAAACTTTAAAAAATTTAAATACTTATTCCCACGTGGAGAATCAAGTGATCGCCGTCAGCCTCCTTTTCAATAAGAAGAATCCAATGAGCACAAGTCAACCTTCCTCACTAAGTTACAAAATCATACCGTTCAAAACACGTGTCGCACGATGACTGAAAAGACACACCGATTAATCCGTGCTCCTTACCTCACATGATTCCTCACTCAACCGTGTAAAAAGAAGAAAGAAGCCGTGTTAAAAACCGACACTGCCCTTTTTTTATATAAGCCAGCCGAAAAAGACCGACCGACCACGATCACCACTTAATCATTTAACCAATCATACATTACCACGTGTCATACTTTAATAGTTTTTATTCACCGTCTAACGCGGAAAAAAAAATGGAAGATTTATAAGTAAGCTGATCCATTTGAGCTTTTTTGTTTTCTTCTTCCTTAATTCATTTTTATTTTATTTTCTATCAAATCTTCAGTTTGAGATTCTGACGGTTCACATAATCTTTTGTTTCTACTTCTGTTAAATCTTATCTTGGATTTTGCGGTATGATCCATTAGCTTCCTGAATTCAATTTTTATATAATCTAAGTTATGGCGTTTTTGAGTGGTGGGTTTGAGATTAAGTCGAATCGTGAGTATGAGGGATTAGGGTTAGGTTTTGTGAGGTTTACTCGAGGGTTAGGGAGGAAAAGGATTCTCTTTTCGAAATCTAATTCAAATTCTGATCGAGCTCCGGGGAATGATTCGTCTCCGGCGGAATCTAATAGGTCTCTGCTTGAATCTCTGCATCAAGATATTTTGGTAAGTTCATTTAATTTTTAAATCTTTTTCTCTGTAATTTTGGATTTGAATTGATTTGATTTTGATTTGTTACAGATTCGAGTACTTTGTCATGTGGATCACGAGGACCTATCGACACTAAAACGTGTATCTAAAACAATACGAAAAGCTGTAAGTTCTCTTTTTTTTTGTTTTTCTTTCTTTCTGAGTTTTAAAGCTAGAAATGATCATTCAAAATCTTTCTAATTAAGCAAAAAAGAGTTAATGTTTTTTTTGAAAATTTATGTTTTTTTTTAGGTAATAGAAGCAAAGAAGTCGCATTTTGATTATAGCACACCTAAAAAGAGATTGCCTTTTAGAGACGCAATATTAATCATCGAGGAAGATTCAAATTCGAGTAATCAAGATGATGAAATGGAGCCTCCTAATGCACCAATTCGACGGAGGAATATTAATCGTGAATCAGATTTGTCGAAGATCTCTATGGTATTGTTTAAATGAAGAAGAAAGGTAACCATTAAATGAAGAGGATCTCAGCTAATTGTGCAGAGGAACATGGAGAAAGAACAAGACATAGAGTTTGCTTTTGCTTTTACTTCAATTCTTATCATTGAAGCTTTTTATTATATTTACTGATCATGTGAATATAACCAATTATTTGCAGACTTTTGAAGGTTAAATATTATTTGTGAATAATTTATTTTATTTTTTGGCTTGTGATCAGAGTATCCTAAGTACTGATTTTTGTCCTGTTCAATTAAATATTTATTATGATTCTTTTTAATTCTGCTATTTCTTGACTTTCTCCTATTTCTCATATTTATTTATGTGTAAGTGAACACAATAAATGGATCTAAAATTTTGCATATATGAAATTATGAATAAATCAAGAGAATGTTCAGAAAATGAGGAAAAGTATATATAATAAAACTGGTCAAATTAAATGAGAAGTTAAAAACCCACTATTGTAAATATTGGATTTTTTTATTTATTTAAAACAGATGAAAAATACCTTTTAACCGCAATTTAAACATAACATCCTATTTATAAAAATTATGCGCATAATTTACAAATAGCACGTTATTTAAACATATAACTTATATGTTCACGCATTTAAAAACATAAAATTATTTATGTATATGCCTTCGATTTTTTTTTTTGTAAACTAACCACATTTTAATATACTAGGTTATTTATCGACATCACAAACCTGAAGTATAAGCAACTTTACATGTACTACCAACACAACTAACATGTTTTTTTTTTTTTTTTATCTATGTAAGTGAACTCATTGGATGAATAAATCAATTGTTGTCAGATTAAATTATTATGCAGACTTTATGCCATATATGCATATTCACTCCGATCCACAGCTCAAAATGGACTGTTTTTTATTTAATACATTGCTCTCCACATGTGGATGTAGAAAGAAAAGAGGTAAAAAAAGAGAAGCAAATTCTATAAAATAGCTAAAAAGTAGCTTCACTTCACGAAAGTTCTCTCTTTTGTTTATACAAACCTCACCGACAGCTATTTTTGTTATCTGGAAAGTTGTAAATAATCGACCCATGATCTCTCTTTCTCTAACCAAAATGTCGTATTCGAAATTTTTGTGATAGAACCATCCATTCTTTTTTTTTTATGTTTGAAAATGCTACTAAAGGGGCTTTAAGCCTTTAACCCGAACTACGTGGATCGAGCCTAAACCATACAATCTCACAAATCCAGTGTGTTGATCATTTCGTATGGAATTCAAACCAACTAACGACACATGGTCGGTCGAAAATTGTTTCCAACGTCTCATGTGGTTTTTACATTTTTATCATGCACATCCAAATTCCAATGTTGGTCACCGATCATCTGCATTTGCCTTTAATTTTCAAAATTTCTGAACAAAAAAATGTTTAGTGATTAATTATATACTATTTTGTTCGTTTTTTACCTTGTATATAATCGATTAAATATTCTTCGTTCTCTTTAATGATTCTACTTTATATTATTATTATACATGTTTAAAATATAACAAACAACAAGAAAACGTTACTAAATACTAAAATTGATAAATCTGGTGTTTATGTTTTTTTTATTGTTCAACTATTCGGTTATTTTCTATCTACTTGGCATACAATCATCTCAGTTGTATTTGGTTTTACATCAAAATTTAAATACGACATCTAAAATGATCTAAGTCATATACAATATTAGAAGTCTGTTGGGCGAGAACCACCTTCTTGATTATCAATTGAGTGATGGATGGAATAAACCATTAACAAGCGGTTAAAATATATACTTAAAACAAACGGTTATAATATTAAACAAAACGTTTAGAAATCGCTTAAAAACAAAAGATTTACTATCTTGCATTTACTTTTAAGTTGTGTATCTTTTCAGATTTTTCTAAGAAAAATTCAATATTCTCTCTAAATGTACACTATTTATACATTTAAATTTTTTTAAACCACTTTAACTATTCACTTGTTTATGAAAAAAATATACCAATGGTTTGGATTATCGACACAATGTAATTGTAAATTTTTGTTAAAAATCTTTAACTATTTTAACCATCTTTTTCAACCAAACCATATTCTTTACTATACTATATCTTATTGATTTAAATAGCTTTTTCTCTAATTACAAAATAAAAAAGGGAAAAAAAACTTTCAAGACGGCAGTTCCAATCGGACCGTAAAAAGTGTAAGATCAAACTTAAGTCTAAGAGTGGGTCAATCTCCAACTAACAATGTTTTGATGACCAAACAAGCTCTCGCTATCAAATTTGGTAGTCCTAATTATTCTTTAAATTATAACTCAAAATAACTAATGACCTACCAACTTCATCATCTTCCACTAATCTACCTGAGTAACATGTTAGGATTTAGCCAAGTGTCGCTTCTTTAGTAAGTTCCCTTTCTTAGTTTTCGTTACAACCACAATAAAAAATATAGTATCATTCAAACGTAGAACATGCATAAAGTTGACAAAATACCAACCAAAGAATATACTCTTATTTTCTAAACAGGTGGTTTTGGATTGAAGATTACTTAATTTTATAATTTAAAATCGTCATATAAATTTTCTAATGGTCAAGAGAAGAAGAGTTCAACGAGAAACGACTTTTTGACATTGACCAACAAAAAAGTGCCACTAAACTACCATCACATGAGTAAATGTAAATACAAAATCTTTCTTGTCAAACATCAGACATCAAAGTCAAAAAATATACATAAAACAATTTTAGGTGGAAAAAAAACAAGAACAAAAATTTGATGTGTTTTCTATTTAAAAAGAGTTATGGTTATGCATTGCAAAAATAAATCAGGATCAATGACAATCATGTAGAAGAAAAATAAAGGAAAAAAATATATATTATTTTATGTTCTACTCAAAGTTAACCAATCAAGTAAAACATTTTCTTTCCAATTCTTCGAAAACTTCTCACATTCCTCTAGCTTTTTCCCTCAGCCAATTCTTTCTTTTCTTTTTTTCTATATTCCTCTAGCTTTTTTCCTCCTTTTCCTACTGTCCTATTAGAACATCTCTATTAGTAATAGAGATGGAGTATCTTTCGTTAGATTAAAATTTTTAATGATAAATTATAATATAATTAAAACCAATAGTAAAATGACATATAGAATAGAAAGTGTATTAAGAGAGGTGTTTAGTGTCTTCCTCAAGACACTCTTCTCTTCTGTTTTTTCAAAAAAATCTTAAATTTATATTAAAAAATTATTAAAGACATTCATAGTATAACCAATGGAGATGGTCTTATCAGTCATATCCTTTATAACAAGAAGTCTAATATACGCCAAAAATTATATAAAATATGAAAATATGCACTAGCTTTTATTTTTTGGGGTTTAAATAACTATATCCTTTACAGGCTTATTCATGGAAAATATCCGCCTAAATTAAGACATTTTATATGGCAAATTATATCAAGGTGTGTGCCGGTTCTCACAAAGTTAAAACAAAAGGGAATAAATACTGACCCAGGATGTGATAGATGTGGTGATTCGGAAGAAACAATAAATCATGCACTATTTATATGCTCGCCAGCGAGGCAAACTTGAGCATTATCGCAGATTCCAACATCAACCATGGTTTTTCCATCAGAATCATTATATGCTAACATGGACTATTTATTTTGGGGCACACCATCTGAAGCATATTGCGGTATGTTTCCATGGATTTTGTGGTATATTTGGAAAGCGAGAAATAAAAAATTTTATGAAAATGAGGACACCAGTCCATTGGAGATTTTACGAATAGCAGAAACAGAGGAAAAGGCATGGAGTCTGGCGCAAGTAGAGGAGGACTCAGGAAAATTAGTATCAGCGCATCGTGCACAACATGTCTTAATGAGGGGAATGCTTACTGAGCAAAATTATTCTGGGTATAAGTGCTTTATAGACGGATCATGGAAAGAGAATGATAATTTCTCAGGATTAAGCTGGTATTGTTTAAGTTCTAATGGTAATACACCTAGCATGGGTGCTGCAAATCTTCGTCGAAGCTTAACATCTTTACATGCCGAAGTCGAAACACTTATCTGGGCAATGAGGTGCATGATTGGCCATGACAGACGAGATGTGATGTTTTTAACAGATTGTTCAGATTTGGTGAAGATGGTGTCTTCCCCGAAGGAGTGGCCAGCATTTTCTATTTATTTGGAAGCGATTCAGAGTGATAAAGACGAGTTCTCAACTTTTTCTTTATTTTTAATTTCACGTCAGGATAATGTAAAAGCGGATAAATTAGCACGAACTGTCCGTGTTCAACCGCACATTATTACATATGTAAACAATTGCCCTCAGCATTGGCTTTTATAAGTCAATTTTATAACGTTGTTGACAAAAAAATAACTATATCTATTTAAGTGATAAATACTATATCATTTTTTCATGTTTTAACGTTCTGTAAACATGATTACGTTACTTGTTATCATTTAGAATATTAATCAAGACTTTATGTTTTCACGCTTTTGAAAAGTGATATCATCATATACTACGAATATGTAAAAATTATATGTGAAAAACCAAAACGTTAGCAATCTATTACACCTAGTTTTTTTTAATTTTTATTATAATTATTTCACGGAAACTCTATTCAACAATGTGTTTCTACTCTTCTATCATTTGACAATCCGCTATTTCATTATTCATCAAATACCGGTCAAACTCTTAACATACTTAGCTATTATTTAACTTTTATGAGTTCCTTTGAATTTAGATTTTGAATCCAGAAAAAAACCTCAATCTCTCTCATTGTTCTTAGCTTTAGTTAAAAAATCCGTATCTAAAAAATGTTTCAAGACTGATCTTTGTATCCTTTGTTGGGGGATCATTCCACAAACAGTCATCTCGTTAAGTACACATTTAACTTCTTCTTGTTCTGGTCAACTATTACACATTTTGCTAATTAATAGTGGTGATTGGGTAAAAGTAAAACCACTTCTTCATGTATGATCAACACCTGGTTTGCATTTTGCCCAAGTACACAGCACTCAATTTAATTAATTAGTTTCTCTAATTTAAACTTTAATTAGGTGCTTTGTAAATACAACTAACACCCTAAAGTGTCTCTTCCACAGCTCCACTTCATCAATGGAGGAAATTGGAAAAGTCCCATGGACGTTCTTATTCTCACATCCTCTGTTCTCTTGTTTCATTTCACTCTACAGTATAATTCTTCTTTATTTTCCTCTAGATTCTCTTCGAATTCTTATTTCCCCTGTTCCTCTCCTCGCCGGAGCTTTCCTAATCTCATTCCTCAGTTTCGGGTCGACCCGAGAATCCAATTCCCGACCCGGAAGCAATGAGAGTTCGATAAGAACGGATTTCAAAACGGGTCTCGATTCAAACCCGGATTTCATTGGAGATTTCGTGGAATGGAACTTGAAACTGGGAGCTCCATTGGAAGTTATACACGAAGAAGAAGACGAAGAAGAGGAACCGTTGATGACGGGTGTAAAAGATCCGACCCAATTCGTAAGAATCGAAAGGTTCACATCGTTATCGATGTTTAAACCAGAATCTGATTCCGAATTGGACCGCGAATTCCCGGTTATGGGTGAAAAAGATTCGACCCGGTTCGTGAGGTTCCCATCGTCGTCGACATGTAAACCGGAAATTAATTTAGATTCCGGTTCCGAATTGGACAGTGATTTCCCGGTTATGGATGACTTGATTTTGCTGGAGGAAGAGGAAAAAGGTGATGAAGAAGAAGAAGAAGGAGAAGGGTTGATTGAGATAAAGCTCGATGAGTATTTCAACGGCTGCCGTAATAAGATGATCAAGCAAAATCAAATTGATTTAGATTTTTTTGATTTTCTTACAGAGGAGGAGGGTTTGATCGAGATCGATATTTCCTCATGAGTTTTTCTTTCTCTGCTTCAATATAATAATAAAAAAACATATATGCAGATATCAAATAAATACTAACAAATAAAAGTATAGTTGCGTTGTATATACGAAATCAAACAGAAACGCTTTTTGTATTTTATATATACAAAGTTTTTCATTTTATATTCGACTTCGGAAAATATTCTCAATAAAATTTGATTCGTCAAGTATCTAGTTTTATTTATTCTTATCAAATCAACTGGAGTTTGTTTGTCTAATGATTTTAGAAAATATTAAAAGTCGTCACGAATTATTGTAATGTATTGTAAGTTGTCGATAAAAAAAATTGAAATAAATTGCAAACAAATATAAAAACACACATGGCCACATTAGGGTCAGGCTGGCTTGGCCACCAAGCCTAGATCGTTTGACACAATATTAATATGTTTAAAATATCATGATTAATACGTGACAAAATCACAAAACTGAAGTTTTAAAATAAATATATATTAAGAAAACAATTTAAAAAAATGAAAAGAAATATTCTCCACCAATCCCAACCTCGTTGAATTCGTTTTTTCTTTTTGTTTCCATTTAAATTTTAATTTTGAGTCGACTTTTCCACGCAGGACACGTGGTCAACCAAACGTTCGCCAAACTCTACTTCTCCACCGTCACATTCACCTGGCCCCTCTGGATCTCTCTCTATTTCCTTCCAATTAATTTCTCCAGGATTCTTGGCGTTACACTGTTGTTAACAAATCTTCTCCTCTACGATTGAATCGAAGAAGAACAAGCGAATATGAGAAATTTCAGTTTCTTCGAGAGATTCTCCAAAGCTTTTAAAGATCATCCTTCTCTCACCAGGATCATCGTCGTCTCCACGATCAGGTCGATTCGTAGTTCTCTATTCTCATCTATCCGTTTTATCTGTTCTTGTTTCTTTTGTTGAAACCTTACAATTTCTCCCTCAATTCTCTACCTAGAACGTATGAACAGAAAAAAAACAAAAACTGGTGAATAGATTCTCTAGCTTGTATTATTCACGCAACACTGGATTTTTCTACATTCTGAATCTCTCAGGAAGAACGCATTTGATATTCGTAACAAATCTGATTCGATGAAACTCTCCGGATTTGCAAATTTCATTTCAAATGATTGTTGATTTTTTTCCAGATCTCTGATTATTCGAATGCTACGCTTTCTTGGTTTCTTTGCGATCCGTGTCTATAATGCAAACATTTGATTCAGATTTACTGATGATATTAATATGTACTGTGCGTTGTTATAGTGGTGGTGGACTTATAGCCTATTCTGAGGCAAACGCATCTTATGGAGCGAATAGTACTGCTGTTGTTGAAACTGGAACCAGGAAGAAGAAGGTGGTGCTGCTCGGAACTGGTTGGGCTGGAACTAGTTTCTTGAAGAATTTGAATAATTCTCAATATGAGATTCAGATTATATCGCCTCGAAACTACTTTGCTTTCACTCCTTTGCTACCTAGTGTTACTTGTGGAACTGTTGACGCTCGCAGCGTTGTTGAGCCTATTCGTAACATTGGAAAAAAGGTAATTGTTCAAAAATGGCTAAGTCTACATGGCAATTTTGTCTTCTTTTCCTATACTGCTTGTTTCAGTACTCCATTATATTTCTCTGAAACAATATCATCATGAGTAGACTGACTTGCAAATGCTATAATAGTAAACAAACTTTTGGTATACTAGCAGATCATTATTATAGATGCATAAGTTTGTTGGTTATGGTTATGTATTGGACATTTAGGATGATGCTTCTTCTATATGCAAAGTGTGAGATTATCTTTTGTTGGAAAAAATTGCTAATGCACACTCGTTTGCCTGCCTTGACAAATAGAAGGACGTTGATACGTCTTACCTGGAGGCAGAATGTTTCAAAATTGATCCGGCAAGCAAGAAAGTGTACTGTCGATCCAAACAAGGCCTTAGTTCAAGTGGAAAGAAAGAATTTTCTGTTGACTATGACTACCTTGTAATCGCTACTGGAGCTCAGTCTAACACCTTTAACATACCCGGAGTGGAGGAGAACTGTCATTTTCTAAAAGTAAGTTTTCTTGGCTCTTAATTCCTTTCCGATACACCTCTTGGTATGTTGTTTTGTAAGCAATGGTAATTTACAGCTAAAAAGCATATGAAAGTATATATTAACTGATCATTTGTATGGATGTTAAAGTTCTGATGCTTTATATCGGTTTCAATGTCTGCTTGTAGGAGGTTGAAGATGCTCAGAAAATTCGTAAAACTGTAATTGATTCCTTTGAGAAGGCAAGTCTACCAGAACTAAGCGATGAAGAGAGAAAGAGAATCCTGCATTTTGTGGTTGTTGGTGGTGGGCCAACAGGTGTTGAGTTTGCCGCTGAGCTGCATGATTTTGTTACTGAGGATCTAGTCAGTCTCTATCCTAGAGCCAAGGGTTCAGTGCGAATTACGCTTCTGGAGGCCGCAGACCACATCCTGACCATGTGAAATTTCTTGCCTCTTAAACTTCTCGATCAATCTTCTTCTTTTTTTTTTTTTTTTGGCCAGACTTGAACAATCTTTTTAGTTCCATGTTTCCCATAAAAAAACTTTTTATATTGTTTCATGGGAAGCTTTTCTTTCACAGGTTTGACAAGAGAATCACTGAGTTTGCCGAAGAAAAGTTTAGCAGAGATGGAATTGATGTGAAACTTGGCTCGATGGTAACTAAAGTGAATGAGAAAGATATATCTGCTAAAACCAAAGGAGGAGAGGTTTCCTCAATTCCTTATGGAATGATTGTCTGGTCGACTGGTATTGGAACTCGTCCTGTGATCAAAGATTTTATGAAACAAATTGGTCAGGTAAAAAGTAATGTGCTTTAGATTAACTCTCACACTACAATCTTCAACATTTCCTAGCAAATACGTTTCATCAACTCACTCTAAGAAATGGTTCTTTGTAATTGCAGGGTAATAGACGAGCTCTGGCAACTGATGAATGGCTTCGCGTAGAAGGATGTGATAATATATATGCCCTTGGTGATTGTGCAACAATTAACCAGCGCAAAGTCATGGTAACTTGACGCTTCTATTGCTTCCCAAACTCAGGATTAATGCTTTGGTTTATAAACCCAAAATATTAATGGCTTCATATTGCAGGAGGATGTTTCTGCTATATTTAGCAAAGCAGACAAAGACAAGTCTGGGACACTGACTCTCAAAGAGTTTCAAGAAGCAATGGATGACATTTGTGTTAGATACCCTCAAGTGGAGCTCTACTTGAAGAGTAAACGTATGCGTGGCATTGCTGATCTTCTAAAAGAAGCCGAAACTGATGATGGATCCAAGAAGAACATCGAACTGAAGATTGAAGAATTCAAATCTGCTCTTTCTCAGGTTGACTCACAAGTGAAGTTTCTTCCAGCTACAGCACAGGTAATTCGGTTGAAGTTTAGCTATTTAAGTCTTCGTTCATCTTCGATAAAAACTTCTGTTTGCTGGATTCTTATCAATTTGTTATATGTGCATTTTTAAGGTTGCTGCACAGCAAGGTGCTTACCTAGCTAAATGTTTTGATCGCATGGAAGAGTGCGAGAAGAATCCAGAAGGTCCCATTAGGATGAGAGGAGAAGGTCGGCACCGTTTCCGCCCCTTCAGGTTAGTCCTATCCAAAAAATCTGAATCAATATCTTCGTCTTTTTGCTGACGAAACCAAACCAAATCTGTGACTATAGAGGATATAGTCTGTAAGCATTACTCCTTGTTGTTACATAGTAAATGAGAATGAGAATATGGAAGTTGAGAGGAATTTCCAAAACACAGCGCAATTTGTTCTACTTGTGTTTTTTGGCAGTGCGGTTTAGTGTTTTGGAAAAACTCTTGTCTCTAGATACTATGAGTCATGGGCGTTGGACTATTAGGGTGTAGAAAAGATGGAGTTTATGCCTTATATTAGGTAAGAGTGAAAAAGAAAGACGTTAGTAAGCACATTTAGTGAGTTTATGTAGTTTAAATGTATATTAGTTAGGGTGGTTCAATTCTGATTTTGATTCGGTTTGGCTTCAGTTTTTTTTTTTTTTGGTTGGTTTAGAAAGTGTAGTAACCAACTTGAAAATGTCTTGATCCATTTGGTACAAGTTTAATTTGAAGGATTTTAAAGTAGAGCAAAGTCTTGGTTCATTTTTGGCTGCCTAAATTGGGGTTTAAATCCTTTTGGATATAGACAAATCAAAACAATTGTGAAATCCGGTTTGGTGTTTGGATGAAACTTTCGGTTTTGGTTTTGTTTGGCTTAATCGGATCGGCGGGTGTTACAGGTATAGGCACTTGGGACAATTTGCACCACTGGGAGGGGAACAAACGGCAGCACAACTTCCAGGAGATTGGGTTTCGATTGGACATAGCAGCCAGTGGCTCTGGTATTCCGTCTACGCGAGGTACAAAAAAACAAAAGAACTTTTACTTCTTTTGAACAAATCCACAAACAATGTTACAAATTGTTTACTTAAAAAGAAAATGTTTTGGTTTGGAACAGTAAGCAAGTGAGTTGGCGTACGAGAGTGCTTGTGGTTTCAGATTGGATGAGGCGTTTCATCTTTGGTAGGGATTCCAGTAGCATCTGATTTAAAAATCCCCAATACAGATCTCTCTCTCTCTCACGAGTTACACTAACTTTCTCGAGAAAAAAAGTTTTGGTTCCCTTTTTAAAAATCCACAAATCGGCTTTATATTTGTAATAAAATAATGACCACATGTAACGAGGAGAGAGTCTCGTTCGTTGGCCATATCGACGCTAATCCCGAGAGTTGCACTCTCTTTTGCAAATACCTTTCAGGTGGCCTTTATATGGAATTTCGTTATATACCGCTTGCACCCTCTTTTTCCTTTAGCATCGTGGATTTTACTATATATTGCTATTTTTATTAAGGTGGATTAGCTTCAATTGGGTTTAATTAGCAACAGTACACTATGCTAGAATGGAATGGTTAAAAAACGTAAATTTATTTACAAAACATGTGAATGACAAAATTGTTTTGTTATCAGAGTGGCTAGCGAATATGTAAAAAATGTGTGATTACTGAAAAACTGAGAAATTACATAATCAATCGTTGAAAAGTTGACTTATAAAAAAAAAGTAATACTAGAATAAGACTTCTTTTTAAGTGTCAACATCTGTGACGCTGATAATATCCGCGTGACCAACTTTCTTGCGAAGCCGGACAACTAAACATGCGGCGTCGACACCTTCTCCGATCACCACCACTTTGTCTTTCTCTTCTCCTTCTATTCCCACAAAAGTCACTCCTGCTCCATTGTTTTTCAACCAAAATTTTAAAGTAAATTCATGAGAAAAAATCCAAGCAAAAGAGGATGAAAACAAAAATAATTTCCTAGATACATAACATAACCAAATGCCGGTTTGACAGATATTTTGATTCTGATTGATAATTTACAGAATCCCAATTTATATTTCACAGTCTGCTATCTTACTTTCTTGATGATTAAGAAAAGATTCAAGATATTTCCAATTAAATTACTTTTGAAAATGTTTACTGATCAAAATCTTGTTTAGTATAAGGTTTGATGGGATGGCATATATCTTACCAGTGGTTTTGGCTCCGATCTTGAGAGCTTCTGAACGACATTTTTCGCATCTCATGCTTACTGACATCAAGATTTTCTGCTCATGAACATTCCAAATATTTTTAAAATTATAATACTACTAGGTTTTTCCTTTCTTCAAATAAATAATACTAGCTAATAATTTCATCCTAAAACCTTTCGTGTGTATATATATATTAGAATTTTAGCACAAAAAATCTTTAGCGTACCTTGGGCATTTTGGAACCTCGTGGGAGAAAATGAAACTTTGTTTTTCCCCTTTTGGTTTGAGTGAGTATAGTTTAGGCGTGTAAATACATGATATATAAAGACAGTGCTCGTCTCATTATATATATTGTGAGTCGTGACACATATCGCTCAACACGCATATACATATTTCTGTATTACTTGCCACGAAATCGCAGAGGAAATTTTCATGCAACTGCTTCGTAGTTAAGTCCTTTAATATAGTATAAATGTTGACGTTGAAGTTGAAAATATACAACATATATGCTTAACTCATAAGTCACAAGGGTTAGATTTGGTCAGGCACATCTAAAGGTCAGTACCGTGAGGACCGGTCCTGAATTATAGAAGGCCTAAAGGAAAGGAGACTTATAAAAGTGGTCCCTTGGTCGTATTTCCGAATAAAAACAAATATTATTAACCTTAAAACCAAAAAAAAAAATCGAACCAATTGAAAAAGTCTAGCAAATTTGAAAAATGTAAACGCATGATTAAGCAACTCTTTGCTTTGGTTCCGTTGGTTGAAACTGAAGAATCAGCATATAACCCAAGACAACAACAATAAGTCCATAACCAAATGGAGAGAATATTTTTCTGAGTCGCACCGTTAACCTGAATGGCCAGCCTTATTTCAAACATGCCTTATTTCAAAAGTTCCACACCTTGGCTTAAACTATTTATCATCGTAATTAGAAAAGTACTAAATTGTATAATTAGGGATGTTAAAATAGGCGTTATAAAGCTCTTAAAATGTACGTAGCTTGATTATTAGCTCAGGTAAAAAGCAGGCCTAAAACGGGTCGGTCCGCGGATAAAACGGGTTAAACTGCCGGTTAATGGTTTAAACAGCGGGATTTTTCAATTTCTGCTTACTTAACCGACATCGTTTAAACGTATGGGTTTTGTTTATTCCTCAAAAACGACGTCGTCTCGGCTCTCCCCATCTTGTGCAAGTTGCACAGTGCAACTCTAGAGGGATTAGCATAATTAAATGCTTCTCTAATCCT
Source organism: Turritis glabra (assembly GCA_900406565.1). Classification (NCBI taxonomy): domain Eukaryota; kingdom Viridiplantae; phylum Streptophyta; class Magnoliopsida; order Brassicales; family Brassicaceae; genus Turritis; species Turritis glabra. The sequence goes on along the minus strand of OVBN01000243.1, from coordinate 2,217,575 downwards.
TTCATATTCCACAAACGAGTATGGAAGATTATGCTGAATTAAAGCCACTGTAATCATTTCTCTGAAAACCATCATATCCAGCTTTCTAAAACTAGTTTTAGGCGTACTACCAGGAGTCTTTGAACATGATTTCATATGACGATTCATGGTATTAGTTCTATTTTGCCGCAAATTCAAGCAGTAGGGCTTATCACAATGTTTACATCTAACATTAGTTCTACCATCATCATGTTTCTTTCCTATTGTGAAGTGTTTCCAGCACTTAGCATGACGTCTACTTGAACTACTTGTACCTCGAGCTGTATCTGAAGAAGCAGTTTCTGGAGGTTGTGTCTCAATCTCATCATCGTTCTCAGCAGCATTCTCAGAATCATACTCAACATCATTGTCAGGCCCGACTCAAGTGGGGTGGGCAGAGGAGCCGGAGCCCAGGGGTCCAAGACAATTTTACCAAATTTTGTAACTAAAAAGGGCCTAAAAATATTTAAAAAGAGGCCCAAATTTTTTTTTATTTTTTTTTAAATACAGAAAAAAAAAATTGCCCCAGGGCCATATATTTTTTTGGGCCGGGCCTGATCATTGTCAGCATTAATATCTTCATCATCTATATCATCAATCAAATTCATGTTTCTGGAACAATTACAAAAAAATAAACAAGTTAAGAAGGGAAGAGAGTTGCACAAGTATTAAATAAAATTCTGGATTAAATCAACGAAATCTACAAACCCAAGAACAAACTTTTGATTAAATCAACGAAATCTACAAACTTTAACAACTAAAGCCAAATATAAAAAAAAAATAGCGTTTAGTGTTTATTATTGAAGAGGAAGAAAAATTTGTACCAAATCGTAAGAAAAAAGCTCAGAAATGAGAAGAATCCAACTGGGTTTTGGCCATATTGAAGAGAATTGAAGAAAATCGAAGAGAATTGAAGAAGAAATGAAGAGAATTGATTTTCCTCAATAAGTCGTCGTAGAAGAAGAAAAGAAGAAAAAATCAGATTTTCCCCTAAATTGATAGAACCCTAAAAATATTTGACCATGGGCGACCCGATGTCCATATGGTTTTGGTCCAGTTTGACAGTGGACAAATGGGTCTTCCGCCCAATTGGACCGTCTTATTTTTGGGCGAGACCATAGCCCGTCCACAATGATTCGGACTGGACCAGACCGTGGACGGACCGCCCATTTGACTGCTCTATGTGCAACTCGTCTTCTCCTTCTCTCCCTTCCTCTTCCTTCGTCCGGTTTGGATTATTTCTCTATATCTTCCTTTTCTAAGTTTACTCTCATTTCTTCTAGTACGCTCCGATTTGATCTTAATCAAGAATCTGTTTCTAAGGTATAATCATATCATTCCAACCAAATCTTGATTTCGTGGCTACACTTTTTTCTTTGTTCTTCTTTTAGTTTTTTTTTTTTTTTGGTCTGAGAAACTTGGTGATTCTTTGTCGGAATTTGCTGAAACAGACGATGGAGTTGAACCTAAAGAAATATTTACTGAACTATAGGATAAAATTGAAGCTCAAGCTGATCAGTTCCTACTAGCTCGAACTCAGGTTTATATTTAAGTCTCAAGCTTTTATTTATCCAATGTTGTTGTGAAAATTCACATAACGTTAGGACCATAAGGGCATTAATCATATACTGGAGAGCTTTGCAATGATCACAGTTTGTGGAGAATGATAAGGCAAGGAATGCAAACTGAGAGGCTTTAACATCGCTTAGGAAGAGAGCTCGAACAACCAAGACTAGTCTTGTTCCTTCTCCTTTTGATTCTATGATGACTGATATCGAAACTAAACCTTTGGTTCAACAAGTGTGTGTGGATCTCATGACTCTAGTGAACCCACTTGGATGACTTTTCCAGGAGTTGATCTTTTTGCTGCATTTCCGTTTCATGTTGTGCATACAATCCTAGAGAAAGGTACTTCGTTACTTGTCATGTTTATATGGGCTTTTCGCTCTGTTTTGAAGAAAAGTTTGTGTGTGATTTGTGTTACAATGTTACAGATGGAGAGGAAATGGAGTTTGAATCGAACAAGTTGCAGAGGTTAGTAAAGGAGAAGGCTCTATTTATATCGGAACTTGGGGCTCTCGTTGATAGTATTTCTCCAGGTGTTATCAGATCGTTAGTGGCGTTAAAGGACAAATCTTTGGTTAAGTAGAAAGGTCCAAGGAACATATAACAAGATCATTGTTTCTGATAAGCTGCAACAATCATAATCCTTAATTTTTCTTCTTGTCTATGTATGATTAGTGACACTCGTGTTTATTGATATTGACTTTGCTGACAAAAGTGTTTTTGACCATTTGGATTATGATCTAATCTTAAAAGCTACATGTGACTTGCTTGTATTCTTCCCAGACTCATCTTCAAACAAACGCCATAAACTATAAAATCTTTAAAACTAATCATTACAATCTCATCCCAATTTTCCAAATTCCTAAGAAGAAATATCATTGGCTTTTACTTCTCCTCTCCACTGGTTTAGCTTTTTCCAATTTTCCAAACGCAGCAAAAAGTCAGTTACAAGTTTTCTGGTGCTTAGTTTACGAGAAGGAGATTACATCTCGCACCTTCTTCTGTATCTTATATCTGTTCTAATATGTTTCTTCTTCAAAAATTTAAGGGATTGGTGTGTTGCTTGATGGTCTATTCGGAGCAGGCACAGGTTCTACTATTCTAGTGTAAGTAAAGCAACTTCTTGGAAGCTACTGTTCTATGTTTTCACATATTTACACACTCCAATAAATGTGTTAAATGTGTTTGTACAAAGACGTTCAAAGAAAGACAGAGGCATGGCTTAGTGGGTCAAGTTCAGAACATCCAGAGGAGACAACTGTAATGAAGAGTTATACACTTTGCCCTTTAACCTCAACAGATTCTTCCCTCCTACGTAGTATTGATACACTTAATTGATTTTTGATATTCTTTTTTGGTAGTGGTCTCTAATTTACGACCCTCGTTGAAGTAGATTTACTACAAAATTCAATTTCATCTTCTTTATGTACAATTGTAGATTCAATAAGATCATTACTTAAATCATAATTCATTATGAATCTCAGTTATTAGTCATTAACACAATTTCTTGAACATCTTTTTCGTTTCATTGGTACTTAAAACAAAATTTTCTAATTGGTTCATAGCTCAAATTGAATAACTTGACGTACATGATTATAAGAAACAACTCAAATTGAACATAACAAACTTCATTAAAAAAAAAGTTACATTTTAATGAATTGGGAAAAGCCTCAGTAAGCCAGCGTTTTTCACATCAAAGTAATTAACTCAGACGGTAATTCCAAAATTTTAGCAATAATCATCATCGGTAATATCCCAATAATCAAATCGAAATTAGTTTTTCAAAAAACAAATTAAATGTAATCGCCATGGCTCCGTAGATCGTAAAACAAGATCCACAGGTTCCTATCAGTAAGCGAAACACGAACATTTGTTTATGTCCAATGTAGCATCGAGGATCATGGCCCAAAAAAAAGCTACCCTCGACGTGGCATCAGACAATTTCATTAATTTAGAAGAAAAATAAAACAAAAACAAAAACCCTCAGCGGACCCTTGTCAAATCAACCACACAGCAGACACAGAACGGATGCAAATCCAAGTTCAGTCACGCTGTTGTGTAAAGTGTCATACGGCACTTCCTATCTTTTGGGATTTCTTCTTCATCGGGTACATAAATCAAAATTCGTAACCAAAATAAAACGATTTCAAGGTAACAGAGAATAAATAAACTAACGAATTTGTCGAAAATTAGGTCTCCAAGCTAGAAAAGTGGTTGAAGATATGAGAGAGAGAAGAGAAGAGAATCTGAATTTATATAGAGGCTATACGAGGCGGCATAACTTAAAGCCCTAGCGTTTACGAGGCGGCATAACTTCAAACCCTAGCGTGTACGAGGCGGCATAACTTCAAACCCTAGCGTTTAATCGAGTTACCATATGGCCCATTAAGAACCTATATGTATTGTGGGCTGAATCAAATACTATTGGGCCTGTAGATTGTGGAGAATGAATGCAAACAGAGGCTTTGACATCGCTTATGAAGAGAGCTCGAACTACAAAATTACAAATACTGAGTAGTCTTGTTCCTTCTCCTTTCGATTCTATGAGGATTGATACTGAAACCAAACCATTAGTTCTAGAAGTGTGCTACACGTGTGGATATCATGACCGTAGTAAATCCCACATGGATGATGCTTCCGGTTCCGTTTCATGTTGTGCGTACAATCTTAGAGAAAGGTACTGTCTGGTCATGTACTCATGTTTTATGCGGTTTTCGCTCTGTTTTGAAGAAAAGTGTATAAATTGTGTTGCAATGTTGCAGATGGAGAGGAAATGGAGTTTGAATCGAACAAGTTGCAGAGTTTAGTCAAAGGAGAAGGCTATGTTCATATCAGAACTTGGGGCTCTTGCTGATATTATTTCTCCAGAAGTTATCAGATCGTTGGTGGCGTTAAAAGGACAAAGATTTGGTTAAATAGAGGTCTAAAGGAAACATATAACAATGTCATTGTTTCTTCTAAGCTGGAACAATCATTGTCCTTAACTGTAATAAACAAAGTCACATTTTCTTTCTTCTTTCTTTCACACAACACATTTTGATTAACCACAGAACTAACAAAACACATACATACACACACACACATTCTGTCTTGGTGACTTTTTGGTTTCAAGCCGAGTCTACCCTCCTTGTTGCTGAGCAAGATATCTCTCTCGGCGTTGCTTCTGGTAATTACAGAAGATAAGACACATTAAACATCAGTATCACACTTTGTTGTATTATAAAAAAACAAAAACAAAAAAGAAGAAGACGAGTAAGCTCTAATGAGGACATGAAAAGAATGGCATTGCGTCGCACCCATTCATCGATCACTAGTCCTTCCCCAATTGGCTTTGGACCAACAAAACCCTCTGATGCTTTCTTCCGTGCTTCATCTACAGCATCCGCTTCTGCTAATTGACTCTTCAATTTCTCCATCATCTTTTAAGAGAGAAAGATAACAAGTTTGAAGATCAGTGTAATTTATAATTGCTTAAAGCAGTAATATGATCCCAATTAATTCACACATGATGGCAACAAGAACCAGAAGAAGAAAGACTCACGGGGTTAGGGCTTTCGGGATCCAAGAATACCACGCGCATTACTTGCTCCTCAGAGACATGATCTTTTTGCTCCTCAAACTGCAAAACAAACAAAATTCTCATTCTATCTTATCTTCTCTTTTAGATTCTGACCAGTATTTTCACATACCAGCTCAGGCATATAGTCCGCTGGGACAATCATCTTCAGGCTCATGATTTTAAACTTAACCCCGCTCTTTTGCTCCATCGGCTTTTCATTATTCTCAGGAGGCTCAACAAACTTGAAAACTAAAGAATTTAACGAGACATAGAAACAAACAGTCACCGCATAATCCTCGAGGCCAATGCTCAAAGTACCCTGATCAAGCAGAATAAAGAAACATATATACAAGAGAAGCAAAATACCAGTTGCGATAATTTCTTCCCCAGGAGCAAGAATAGCACCAGCCGGGCGCATAAAGCAACTCTTTGGTTCCGTCGTTTGAAACTGAAGAAAAATCAGCAGATAAAAAAAACCGATAACATAATCAAAATGTTTTTGAATCCAGAACAAACCTTAAAAGCTACATGAGACTTGCTCGTATTCTTAATCTTAATAGCGCTCCTGACTTGCTTCCCAGGCTCATCTACATACAAAGTTCATAAACTAAATCAGTAAAATCTTTAAAACTGTTTGCAGAAAACTTCCTGCGACCTGAAACAACTATCTCATCCCAATTTTTTCAAATTCCAAACAAGAAATATGGATCAGCAATAAAAAGAGTGAATCTTGAAATTGACAAAGACTCCACATTTTATTCCAAAGAAAAACATTAATCCTAAATTTGCTCAATGGCTTGCTTATACAGTTTATACAGTAATAAGCCAATTATAAGTCAACATCATCATCTTCAATATATATCCAATTTCATGGATTCCAAGAAAATAAATGCTAAAAAAAAAAACTCGATTATTTCAATAAAGAAAAATTATAATCCGCTGATTCAATTTGATTCGATGGAGATGAGATTAGAGTAACATAACTCACAGGGGAAGTAAAGTTTGGCAGAAGGATCAAGCTTCAATCGGCGTTTAGTTGGAAGAAGCGATCTCGCGACAGATGACATCGAAGGGATCGTGGCGGCGGATTGATGATGGTTTTGACCCAATCCTTCGACGACTGGAGGTCCGTGGTATTGAAAATGGCGAGATTGATGAATGTAATTCTGATTGAGATGAGACGATGATGCAGAAGAAGTAGCCATGGAAGTGGAGGTAGCTTGAGCGTTGGAGTTTCGAAAGGGGAGTTTGAATTTGCCCCAACGGCGACCATCGGAATCTGATTTTTCCTCCGTTAAAGCCATCGGAGAATCGGAGGCGAGAGGGGAAGGATTGAAGTGGATTTGCTTGGATTGTTTTTTTGATTAAGCGAAAGTCATCGGAAGTGGAGAAGAAGAAGAAGTAAAAACGCGATTGAAATAGCGTTTATCACGATCGCGTTTTGGATTCGCTGTAAGCTTTCTTATTGGTTGTTGCGGTGATTGCGTTCTTAAGTAAACGGTTAGATTTAGTTTATCGTCTCTGAATTGAAGAGGTAAGAAGCCGTAAAATATGTAATGGTTTTTTTATTTCTAATCTATGGACTACAATATAATTTTTCTTTTCTGTTATCAACTATTTGCAATTGCTGTAATTAGATAATTTGGAAACCGCAAAAAAATACTGATGAGTTTTTACTATTAGTATTATTGATATTTTATGGCTATTTTTTACCGTTATTTAGTAATATTTTATTAATATCTTATCTAAAAACGTGTAGATCCAATTGATAATATAAACGGAAAAAAATAGCGATAAAAGGTAGAAAATAGCGATAAAAGATGGTTGTCATTTGTTAAGATAGTGATAAAAGATGGTTTGTCAATTTTCGATCTTTAATTGGTAATTATTCAAACATAAATCTTTTACCGCAAATAATTTTTACCATTCTATTAAGAGGGGTATGAAGGTTGATTTGAGTTGTCAGAGTTGTGGTTTTGAAGGCGAGTCAGGGAATCATGTGCTCTTTCAGTGTGATGTTGCTCGGCAAGTGTGGGCGTTATCAGATTTCCCAGTGCCGGAGAATGGGTTTCATTCATCTTCTCTTTTTGTGAATATGCATTTTCTCTTCCAAATGAGTAAAAACATTAAATTTCCGATTGAGATCAGACGTTTGTTCCCTTGGGTGTTGTGGTGGCTTTGGAAAAATAGGAACAAGGTTTGTTTTGAGGGTGTGGAGTTTAACGGTTTGGAGACTATGAACAAGATTAGAGATGAAGCGAGTATGTGGTTTTTGGCTCAGCAACTTGATGGAATAGAAGGAGAAAACCAGTTTGTGTCTGGAAAGTCGTTGGTGAAGAAATGGAGGAAACCAGAGGCGCAATGGAAGAAATGCAATGTTGGGGTCTGTTGGAACAAGCAGAGTAAAGTGGTAGGATGTGCGTGGGTCTTGAGAGATCACGTGGGCAAGGTGTTATTACATAGCAGATGCTCTCTTGTGGGTGTGGAGAACCTTCATGATGCGAACTTAAGCTGTTTAAGTTGGGTTTTTGAATCAATGGTTCAGCATCATGTTGATCGGGTGGTATTTGCTGCAGAGGATAAATGTTTGCTTGGTTTTCTAGATAGACCGAGGGCTTGACCGGCGTTTAAAGCCTCAGGTAGCCTTCTTTTGAAAGCTTTGGTAGGTGTAAGTTTTTGGTCCACTTTGTTGGAATCTAGATTGACCAATAGAAGCTCCTTTCTCATTGCTCAAAGTGCAACTCATAGACGGAATTTCCGGTCGTATGTTGCTCGTGGTGAGCCGTGTTGGTTGTCTGCGTTATTTGAAGATAAGAAAGGTGGTGCTTCTGTTTGAGTCTTGAGCTAGTGGTTTAATGGGGTTAGTTGGGTGCTTCCATTACCGTGTTGGTGTGTGGACAGTAGGAATTTTTTGGATCGTGTTGGCTCGGTGTGAACTTTGAGTCGATCGCTTGTAAATATGAAGTTCTTTCTAATATATTCTTCTTGATGAAAAAAAAATCTTTATAACTTGCCAACCAAAACTATGCCATCTCACATCTTACAAAATATGTTATCCATTTTTTAATCGTAAATTATATAAACGGGAAACAATTTTAGTAACATCCAAAATCAACCAATCTCAGCATTTTTGTTTAGGCATGTTTTGATAATTTGCTTAGTCTAGAAATCAATTTTTATAATTCGATTTATTTGACGGTTTACCATGCATGTGAACCACAAACAATTTTAAATTATCCAAACATCGACCATTAAAGATTCCAAGTTGGAGTTTATTAAAATCCAAAATAACATATGCAATATCATCGCCTTTATTAAAAAAAGAAAAATGAATATTTTCTAATTACTTAATATGTATTTGTGTATTTTTAAGTTTTATGAAAATTTGTTAATCTATCTATTTCCATGGACTGATAATTTATTTGGTGAAGACAAACCTATTTCTTCATCGATTCTTTTCATTATGTACATAAGACTTTACAGATTACACAAATAACAAAAGAAAAATTACAAAAATATTCACAAAAAGTTCAAACTCAATAGTACAAAACAGAAACGTTTTTTAGATCACAGATCTAACAAGATCCCCAACAGCTCAGAAACATGACAGTCCTTAAAGATTCCTCCGCCTGCCTCAGCTTCTCACTCGCCGCCGCACCAAATCGGCTCGAATCCAGATCGCCTTTAAGCCTTCTCGACGCGACTGAACTCTGCGGCGACGAGACCGATTCTTTGACGGAAGATCTTAAAGCCGTCGTCGTATCGCCGCAGCTACTACCGGTAACACTCTTCTCCTTCATCAACTTACCGGAAAACTGACCAATCACTCTGTTCATCCGATTTATAAAATTCTGATCCTTCAGATTTGTTTTTCAGCTAATTGTGTCTTTTCAGATTCCGAAGAGAGTTTTTTTTTTAATTTCTTTTGAAGAAGTAAGAGATGTTTTGTTTATATAGAGGGAGAAGTGAGTGAGCCATATGATTTGGGAGAAACTACTGGCTCAGGCGGTATAACCCGAAGGCTCGGCGAATCGTGGGATTACTATTGGATAAATGACCGGCACGTGTCGGTAAAGGAAGGTTCGCGACATGTTGTGTGGATATGATTGAAGATTAATACATGGATATTTTATTACTTTCTGTTTACTTTTTGTCATTTTTATTTTTATAAAGAAATTAAAATATCTGTGTCGTTTTCTGATGGATAATTATGAATCATACGATGTTTTTTACTTTGACGAAGAAGTTTGTTGTGCCATTAATCGTTTTCCAGATAACGTTTTATTATTATTTTTTTTATTCACTTTTTCTATTGTAAATTCTTTTCTTTTTTTTGATAAGGTTGTCTACTCGAATTAGACCAAGTTTTTTTTTTTTTTTTTTTTTATTGCAATCATGCTTTTTCAATTCAACACGACTTTATTGTAGTTTATAGTTTTATGCTAAATTTAAATATTAACTTTACATTCAAAATCATTTGGAAAGTGTTAGGATACAATGTTTTAAAATACAGTCGTTTTCATGTCATTTTATTGTATTAATTGTACATGATCGTAAGAGCACACCATGAATACGTAAAGGTGGAAGATTAAAAACCTATAGAAAAGGGATTTTGGGTGGTGTGTGATAAATTGGCAAGCTCGTCTGCCACTAAGTTGATTTCCTTAATTTCATGTATACACTACGTACTTGAACTTGGCATAAAGTTTGATCAATTGTTATAAGCCATGCACCAAGTTATTCATTCGTATATTTGTTGTTTGCATGTTAATCAATTCTATAAGCTGTTCAGAGTTTATCTCCATGATGATTAACTATCGGAGTCCTATACACCATGTGTTGTAAAGCATGGAGCAAGCTTAAATATTCGGCTTCAAGGGAATTGTTGCCAACGTAGAGTTTAGAGCTTCTGCCAAGCCGGTAAACACGTCTCTCATCTATATAATCCAAACTTAACCTATATATGCCTCAACGCCATGGAAACTACCTACCATCATGACAGTGGCAGAGCCAAATTTTTTGTTTATGGGGTCATATATATTTACTTATTTTTATTGAGTTATATTAATATTAATCTCCACGTTAATATACTATACAATTTTTGTTAAGAACAATTTTGAAAAAAAAATGTAAGAAAACAATAAAATAGGATACTCTATGTCTAAACTAAATGAGAAGAAGAAAAAATAATATGAATAATGTTCTAGATTTTTAGCCATTTAGAAGAAAGAAAAAAAAACAAATTGAAAAATTATAGTTTTGGTTGGCAAGTTTGATCCGAAGGTTTTAATTAATATTTTATGGTTGATAATTAGATCAGTTTTTGGATTTGCAAAGTCTATATGTTGGCCAAAAAGTAAATAACACTTCTAAATAGACATTTTGGCCGAAATTAGCATGTAGGAGATTTCTGTGGGAGTAGTACCGACTTCGCAACACCCTTCAGAGAAGAACATAGAGATTATGACCAAATAGATGGTGGTCTAGAAACGTTTGGTATAGATCTCTCCAAAAAAATGGTTTATGACATTTTCCCATTAGATCTTCGATCAGCTTGGGGGAGATATAGTTACCATAAAATGATGTATTATTAAAGGCTATTCCAAAATTTAGGGAGATTACGAGTCAAATATCTGGAACATTCTGATTAAACAAAAATAGAAATGGGATTATGGAGCAATTGCCAAACTTGATTATTGTGAAAATTTGTGTAGGTCCTTAAATTCCAACCCTTTCTTTTTTCGATACGATACATACGTTCCAGTCTAGTGATCGAAACCACATAATAATTTTAATTTTTCTTTCAGTTGAACGTTACCAAAACGACAATAGGATTTCAGTTATAGTCCTTTTAAAAAAAATTTGAAACAAGACATATAATATACCGACGTAGTTAACGCAAACATAACTAAATTTGTATAAGATCTTGTAGTTAAGAAATTATCATATATATATATATATATGGATAATATATATATTTATCCATGATTAACTATCGGAATCATCTGCACTTTAAAGAGTTTGTTCGTTTGATCATGTGACATTTTCATTCAGATGGTCCATCTAAATGTTTCATCCAAATGCTCCATCTAAATGTTGTTCGTTTCAATTTTTGGATATTCATTTGGATGGAACATTTGAATGAATTTTTGTTTATTTGCTTAATTTTTTATAAATTTTCATCTCATGAGTTTAATAAGAAAATGAATAAAATATCCATACTTTGATCTAATCATTTTCCTATTTTTAATCTTAATTTTAGCTATACTAATTTAATTATTGCTCTAAAATATCTTTACAACTAAATAATTTTTAAATTATTATTTTAACATATACAAACTAATTTTACGGGTTTGGCGGGAAAACATTGTTTACAGTTTTGGCGGAAAAACATGATATGGCGGTTTTGGTAAGATAATATGATTTTGCGGTTTTAGCAAGATAATATAATTTTGTGGTTTTGACGGGAAAATATGATTTTGGCGGGAAAACGTGATTTTGCGATTTTGGCGGGAAAACCTGATTTTACGGTTTTGGCGGGAAAACATGATTTGGCGGAAAATATGTTTTTACGGTTTGGGCGGAAAAATATGATTTGGCGGGAAAACATGATTTCACGGTTTTGGCGGGAAAACATGATTTGGCGGAAAATATGATTTTGCAGTTTTGGCGGGAAAATATGATTTTGCGGTTTTGGCGGAAAAATATGATTTTGCGGTTTTGACGGGAAAATATGATTTGGCGGAAAATATGATTTTGCGGTTTTGGCGGGAAAATATCATTTGGCGAGAATATTTGATTTTGCAGTTTTGGCGGAAAACATGATTTTGCGGAAAAACGCAATTCCACAAATGTCTATCAAAAATCGTGATTTTTGGCGGGAAAAACGTAATTCCGCGATTTTATGATTTTGACGGAAAATGATAATTCGTGATTTCACAATTTTTAGAGTTTTTTGGGATATGATTGTAAATGAGGGTATATTTGTCATTTGTTATTTTTGACTGAACCATCTCTATCCAAATGCTCCAATCATGTTCATCCAGATGAATTTGACAAATTAGCCTAAATTTAAAAACTCATTCAGATGATCTATCCAACTGATTCATCCAAATGCTCTGTTAAATTGTCAAAAGTGAACATCATTTTTCACCTCCATCCAGATGGATCATCTGAATGGAGAAACGAACATGCCTAAAATGTTGTAAAGCATGGATGAATTGCTTAAACCTTCGGCTTCAAGGGCATTGTTATCAACGGAGAGAGTCTAAAGCTTATAGTAAGCAGGTAAACACTCCTCTCATCTCATACAATCAAACCCGAGCCTATATGTGCACCAACACGATGAAAATTAAACTACCACAGTAATTAGATTTAATTTGATTCATTCATTTGGTGGTGGTGGCTTTTGTTTGGTCGTGGTGGTGGTAGCATGCATCTACTCTTGGACATAATCTGTGGATTGTGAATTTCATCTAAAAGGTTCCTATATTTTACGGTTTATAATTAGATCATTATTTTTATCTGCAAAGTCTCCATTGCTAGCTAGAAAGGTAGTAATGTATCACCATTCTAAATAAATATTTTTTTGGCCGAGATTTGCAAAGCCTCCATGTAATACCGACTTCGCAACACTCTTGAGAGGAAATAATGAGGGGGGTTATGGAGCAATCGCCAAGCTTTGATTACCAATAGTGCAATGTTAAAATTGTGTAGGTCCCTAACTCCCAGCCTTTACGTTTCTGGCTACGACATACGTTTCCATCTAAGCCACATACAATTTTTTCTTTTAGTTGAACCCACAGAAAAGACGACGACAGGATTCCATATACCTCAGAACAAGTTGTTTCAGAAATTTGTCAAAGCGAAAGAACGTAGCCAAATTAGCCATATCCACAAACAAATACTTTCTCCATTTAATTTATAGGATTTTTTTTAGTCAAAAGCACGAACATTAGTAAGTTATATATATATATATATACATACAAAATATGATAAAATACTTTAATAAAAACAATATAATTAAACTAAAGATATTATAATGAATAATAATATGAAGTGATAATGCACAATTTGTTTTTGCTTCGTTGATGATTTTGTTATGTTGGTCCAAGCCAAAGAACAAATCTCCTCCGCCATAGAATTATCTCATTGTTCTGTTAACTTCTAAATGTTAGAAATGCGAATTTCTAAGAGTTTTGAAATTAGTTTGTATTTTGGTTTTAAGATGATCTCAATTATAGAAAAATGAATTACAAAAGATTAAATATATGAACTTTTGCGTAAGAAGTTAAAAAGACCACAGTAATTGTAATCCAAAGTAGTTCTCCCCAGATTTTTCTTTTCTTTAGAACACTACACAAACTAATTGTATAGGTAATTAACAAGAACTCCCAAAATTTTCAAAATTGGATATAACCGGGATTTAATTTCAATTTTCGTTTAAGTTACCAAAATCACATTTATGAGAATTCGAGTTTAACCCAAACACCGACAAAACAAATCTAATTGGATAAGCAAACAAAAAATGGAGTTCCTATCTTTTGCTAGTTCTTCTCCAAAACATCGAATTAAAAAAAAAATGGAATGACATTGGTAAGAGTCTCTTAGAGCAACTGCAACCACAACACTGAATTTAGTGTCGAAATAATACCAAATTTAGTGTTATACTATCCCACATTTTTTTTATCACTAATCACAACACCAAATTTCACACTAAAAAAATACATTTTATAGTATTATATTATTAAATTTAAATTTCTCTTTATTTTTAATAGTTTTGATAAATATTAATTATTCTTATAAGATTAATTATAACTTAAATATAAGACTACAATCGATAAATTAAAATAATAATAAAAAATTACATTGTACTATATTTTGAATGTAAGTTTATATTATTAAAAATAAAATGAAAATAAAAAATATTGGTGGTTCATTTATTTTAATTGATAAAAAACAATTGAATTATATTACTAAATGAAAAACAAAAATAAAATAATATTTTAATTTTTATTGGTTTATGAACAGTGACTACAACACTTTAAAAAAATACGACACTGGAATATGAAAACACACCAATTATATAGTGTTACTGTTTCCACGTCGGTTGGACTTTGTCCTTATACATCTCTAAAGCCAAACAAAAATAAAGTCTGTTAATAATCTTATTATCCACTCCACTTAGTTGGTAACGGAGCTGGAACGTTCATTTATTAAACAAAACCGGTTTAATTTCACCGGTTTACCTTCCGCCGTAGATATCAACCACGATGCACATTCTCGACACCGGAGCTCGATTCTCCGCCGTTAGATTCTCACCGGTATTCAATCCTTCTCCTACACCTCTCCGCAGACGATACTTCATCGTAAGGTCTCCCTCTCTTCTACCTCAAATCGATTACTTCTCCATCTCTGTAACAATTGTCTTAATCGTTTTCGATTTGTCTCTCAGGTCTAATCTTCCGTTTCCAAAGCATCAAGCTAAGTATCAGAAAGAGCTCGAGGTCGCCATTGATGCCGTTGATAGAGCTTGTCGTCTCTGTGTCGATGTAAGTTATTTTTTCCACCTTCCGTTGTTTCTCAATTTCAGATTGGTGTCTATTAAAGCCTGGGTTTTGACAATTGTTTAGGTCAAAAGATCGCTTTTTTCATCTAAAGAGAAGATTGTTGAGAAGAATGATCAAACTCCAGTTACAATTGCTGATTTTGGAGTGCAAGCTTTAGTCAGCTTAGGTGAGATAAATGAGTAGGCTTTTTTTTTTTTATTATTGTAGAATCAATGGTTTAAGTGAATTATGTTGTAGAGGTTCCAAATTGAGTCTTATCTTTGGTTATTTGTGATTGCAGAGCTTTCGAAACTGTTTCCTTCAATACCTTTGGTGGCTGAGGAAGACTCTCATTTCGTGCGTGCTAATAACCTCGTAAGCTCTGTGGTAAGTGAGGTCAAATCAAAAGCAAGCATTGGAGACAATGAGTTGTCTGATGCTGATGTACTAGAAGCAATTGACAGAGGTGGAAAAGATGCTTACGCGTTTTGCAACAAACCAGCTACTTATTGGGTATAGTTACATTTTAGCATTGATATATGAAGGTTTCTCTAACTTCCATTTGTTATGGTCTTACTTATCATCTTCTAGTCATTAGCTATATGTTGTCAACGTTGCGCCCTGTTAATCTTAAGAGATAAGATATTTACCATCCACTGTTGATTGTCATTTTGAAGATTGTAAATCTTGGAATGTCAGACTTGAAATGAGAAATGGGTAACACTCGATTTTTGTATTCCCCCAAAATCGAAGAATTGGCACTAATTTGGAAAATGATGCACATATCTGTTTGTGCCTGGATGATATGATACTTTTCATTCATTATACTGTCCATGCTGTCTGCAACTCACTTCCATTGGTTTTCTGCAGGTTTTGGATCCAATTGATGGCACAAGGGGGTTTCTTAAAGGAGATGAGGCTTTATATGTGGTATGTCTCATAACCCTGCGATTTTCATTTCCTTTCAGTGTCTTAAAAAGTTTCGTGTGAGAGTTACAGAAACTATCTTGCGGGATTGTTAATTGGATATATCCTCAAAAACCTCCTTGCTTAGCTCTACGTACTTTTTTTGCAAAAGCACTACTAATAAGTTCTGAGCCATGAACAAGATAAATACTTTTCATATGCACATCTATGAGTTGGATATGAGATTTCATGTTGGTTTGTTCTGTTTCTGATACTCTGGTCTTCGTCATAAATTTATATGCATAAATCTCAGGTAGGATTGGCCCTTGTTGTAGATAATGAAATTGTGCTAGGGGTTATGGGCTGTCCAAACTGGGCAGGAGATTTATCAGATCAATCCACCGGAACCCTAATGATCTCGCATATTGGCTGTGGAACATGGACCAAGAGGTTACAAAATATCTCTGGCAAAGTAACCGGTGATTGGACAAGGTGTTTTGTTGATGCCTGTGTTTTAGTGAACAAAGCAAGGTTTTGTATACAAGAAAGCCAAACCTGGGAATCACTTCCTCTTTCTGGTTTCTTCGGCGCAAAAATTGTTTCAGATGACTTACAGCATGAAGAGATTCTTCTTTTGCCCACATGTTGTGGAAGGTACCTCCTAACTATCTCTCTACTAAAACACATTATTGTTCTTCATCCATCAAGAAATAGTAATGAACAAACTTACCTTTTTAGAAGTGAAATTATCACTTCATAGTACTCTAATGATTGTATGCAAATTATAACATTTTCTACTCAGTTCAGTTTCTCTATCTGTGTGTACAGTTTGTGCAAGTATTTGATGGTAGCTTCTGGCAGAGCATCAGTTTTCCTTCTCCGAGCCAAAACTCAGCGAACAATAAAGGTACTCGATTGTTTGATCCGGATGTACGAAGAGCAAAATCTTTTTTCTTATTTTGTTGTAGCGAGTATTATTTCTCTTTCTCAGGAGATTGTCTGAAAAACATGTAGGCTTGGGATCATGCTGTTGGGATCATATGTGTTCATGAAGCCGGAGGAAAGGTTAGTGAAATCTTTATACACTATCTCAAAACCATTCTTGTGACCATATATTTCCAAATCATTTCATCGATAAGAGTCTTACAAATCGACAAATAACAACATGGTTTGCTCGGTCTTTTACTCATGATTCTTTATGAACTTAGGAATCTAACAAAGCCCAAAAAAGAACATACTCTTTTCATTCTTATGCTCGTGATCTCTGTTTGAGATTGAATAAGTTGGGTCTGTTCTGCGGTTTGTTGATATATATCGACTGTCTATCTCCGCAGGTAACAGATTGGGAAGGAGATGAAATCAATTTGGAGGAAGATCAATCAGAAAGGAGGCTCATTTATCCGGCGGGTGGTGTTGTAGTAAGCAACGGAAGTTTACATGATCAGATTCTTGAGATGGTCTCTTCTGCTTCACCAACTCGTTGATTTATGACTACTCTATACACTTGCGAATAAATGATTCTGAGATTATTTTTACACAGATTATTTATAGAAAACATTAATTATTGAGCCGTTATGTGATATAAAATCATATGATGATCAAAAGCTTATAAATCTCTTTCTCAATAGAACTAAGAATCCGATTTGTGATAATCTTCTCCAATTTGAGGATAGTTGAATGATTCTTGTTGCTAGTGATGTTAATTTGGGTATAGACCCCCCATTTATTAAATGGGTATGCCTTATAAAAATAAGTCTATTTAAATTTATTTTTTTAAAAAAAACTAAATGGGGTTAAATGGGATACCCCAATTAGTCACATTTATAAAAAAAATTTTAACATAAATAAATGAGTATCCATTTAAATTTTAATAACAAAAAATAGAAAATATTATTAAAAATTTAATAAGAATAATTCCGTCAAAACCGCAATACCGTGTTTCCTACTAAAACCGTAAAATCACGTTTTTTACCAACAAAAAATATTTTTTTCAAAATCGTGTTTTTCGGCAAACCGTAAAACCGTGTTTTCCCGCCAAAACCGTCAAAAAAAATTTTTCCGGCAAAACTGTAAAATTGTGTTTTATCACCCAAAATATATATTCACAAAACTGCGTTTTCCCACCAAAACCGCAAAATCGTGTTTTCCTGCCAAAACCGTAAAATCGTGTTTTTTCGCCAAAACTGAAAAGTGCATTTTATCACCCAATAAATATTCTCACAAACCCGCGTTTTCCCGCCAAAACCGCAAAACCGTGTTTTTCCGCCAAATATATTCAATGGACATAATTAAATGGGTTCAAACTTAAATGGATTTATATAGGTTTAAAGTTAAATGGGATGAAATTTAAATAGGGTGGATTTAAATGAGATGACTTACCCATATTAACATCACTTATGCTGAATCGAAGTTTCTATTCTCAATCCCCTTGATTTGGTACTGTGTTTTTCGGCTACTCCATCACGAGATATCACCCTCAATCCCTGCCGTAGCCACGACGGATCTCTCATCGGACTTCACAGCACCATTGCCGTTACGAGGAGGACGAATCAAAGATCCGGAGAAGGCGATGGAGTCGAAAGAGGCTCTGATGGAAAATAATTAAATCTCTTGCGCTCTGAGGAGGATGTTGAAGAAGAAGGCGGAGTAGCCTCTCTCATTGCCGTCGTGGGAAGCCCAATACAAAAAACGGAGTTCTACCTACCCAATAATATAAAGCCGACAAACTACAAAGCCCATTAAGATACTGTCTGTATTCAATGCCCCCGCTAATCGCATTCCATTGGCCAGGTCAAATTTCTCATCTTTATGTTTTTTTTTTCTTTAAACTCAAAAAAGGTTTTAGGATTTTTATTTCTTGTTTCAACGGATTTTAGATAGATTTTATAATATTTTGCATTTTTAAAAACTTTTTATCATTTTGATACTAAATTTACATAACAATCTTAAGCCTAACCGGATTTTGGATCCTATCATATGACATATTCATTTGATCGTTAGAAATTTTACATGTTCAACTTGTTTTCTCATCGTTATATATTTTTAGTATTCATGTTTTTTTTCTAATATTTTTATAATTTGTAAACATTAAAAGTAGATTTTAAATTTCTTTTTTCTTTCTTAAATGTATTTTGCATTCAAGCTTTTTTGAACCATTTCCCATTTTTTCAAAAAACAATTGTGATACTAAACTTACAAAACAATGAGAAAGCTAATCGACTTTGAATCATATTATTTGACTTATTCATTTGATTGTTAGAGATTTCACAAGTTCAATTTGTTTTTTTTTTATGATTATGTATTTTATAGTATTCAAGTTTTTCTTTTAATATTTTAAAACTTTGTAAACATTAAAGAGTAATTTTAAATTATTTTTTTCATGAATTTTAAATAAATTTAAAATTTTTGCATTCAAGCTTTTGTTTTGAACTTTTTCCAATTTTTAAACTTTTTTACAAATTTGATACTAAACTTACAAAACGATGGAAAAGTTAATCGGACTTTGAATCCTATTATTTGACCTAGTCATTTGATTGTTAGAAATTTCACAAGTTATTTTTTTATCTTTATGTATTTTAGCATTCAAATTTTTATTTCATATTTTAAAAATTTTCTATACGTTAAAATAAAATTTTAAATATCGTTTTTTCACGAATTTTATGTAAATTTTAATTTTTTTTTGCATTCAAGTTTTGGTTTTGAACTTTTCTACAATTTTGATATATCCTAAATTTACTAAATGATGTGAAAAGTAATTGGACCTTGAATCTTATCATTTCACCTAATCGTTTAATTATTAGAGATTTCACAATTTCAATTTGTTTTTTCATCGTTTTGTATTTTAAACATTTAATTTTTTTTTTAACTTGTATACATTAAATATAAAATTTATATTTTTTGTTTTTTTCATGGATTTTAAAGAAATATTAAAAATGTTGCATTCAAGTTTTTGTTTTGAACCCAAATGCTCTCGAATATAGGCTGTGGAACGTGGATCAAGAGGTTTACAAAATGTCTGCGGCAAAGTAACCGGTGATTGGACAAGGTGTTTCGTTGATACATATGCTTTTCTTTTTTTTTTTTGTTAAAGTTCGTTGAAGCATATGCTTTAGTGAACAAAGCCCAAACTTGGGAATCACTTCCTCTCTCTGGTTTCTTCGACGCAAAAATAGTTTCACTGAGCAATTTTTCTTTTGAAAGCAGGTTAATTCATATAGTTTCCCAAAAGCATATCCAGCCGGCCACTAGATATATCGTGTACCTATGTTATCTCTTTGCTTGAATCTACGAACGTGTGAGAAATTGATCATATATATCTTTTGTTTAGCAAATTAAAAATTCATCAACTTTACATTTAGAATCTGCTATATTCTTGTATAGTTTAGGAGATTATTACGTGAACGTGAGAAAAGAAAAAGAAAATTCCACAATTCAGATCTTCAACTTTTCTAGAAATTTCTTGAAGGGATGTCTTCGTCTTTCCACTAAATTCTATATCGTTATTTTAATATCATTAGCATCATATCACCTCTATTATAAAACGAACCTCCAAGAATAGAAACCACTAAGTTTAACAGTTCAAATGTATATTATATAGATAATATATACTTTACTAATTAATATTAAATATAACGTGGATGTAATTTATGTGACACATCAACTCCACAACTATTCCGATATCGTGTCGCATATTATAGTTTTATATACATAAACATAATAAACGTATATATGTAGTTATGTATCTGTGTGTGTGGACTCTTGGTCGTTGTCTTCATCTTTCAACTATTTAGGATTCAAAGGGCTCGTTTCTGACGTAACAAAAATCTGGAATGCGACGATAATCCCTACGTGACTCGATTTATCTTAACATATATACTAATCAATCATATTTTATATTAAAAAAAAAGATAGGAAGTATCGCATATAAATACTTAATATGTGGCTGCATACTATTACTGCCTAACTCTTTTGTCCATGTGGCTTCATTACAGCGAGTACTGATACGAGTTATAATTTCGTTAAAATATTAAGTATATATAATTAATCGTTGAGAAAATATCAATAATTGATACAGACAAAGTGAGTGAAAATCGTCTACAAATATATCATTAATTTGATGTCAAATACACGAAGTCACGTATGTTTCTATAAAATTCGATCTAAATGTGTGAAAACCATCTATTTTCGCAAATTTTTGTAATTGCCCGTGTTTCTATTACGTTTAAATTAATCGAGCTCTAAGTGATTTTATCCATAGTGAGTTTGTGATCGACATACATGATTTCATAATTAACAAAATATTATACTGATATACAGGTCCAATATTTACGACACACGCATGTTTGTAATTGTAATGTATATATATTTAATTCATTATAAGCCTCACACATTATCAACAAATAAGATATGGTTTTAGCAACAACAACAAAATTTAGCAAATAAGATATGGTCAACTCTATGTAGTAACACGTAGGCTACTCTTTGTGGCAAATTCATGCGCAAGCAAAGCCTCTAGGTTTTTGACAGGTTACTACCCTAATATAGCATCACTAGCTATCTTCTAATCTACTTTAGTTATTTATTCCTTTATTCTTTTTCATTTGGTAAAGTAATATACTTTTATTCTCCTTTCTCTTATAAACTAGTATACTTGTTCATTCACATAACTTCGCACTTTGTGAAGTTCTCATTTGTCGTTAAACCCGACAGATTCTTGAATTGCAAGGTAGTTTTAGACTTTTAGTATACTAACATAAAAATGACAGGTGATTCGATCATTATTTCATTCAGTGCTAATATATTAATCACAATTATATATCGTCCTTCCTGATTATTTGAAGATTTTGTCGATAAATTAACTATTTTGTCCCTATGTATTTTTATTACTCGGATGGTTTTGTTTGTTGGAATATTCGAAAGAACTTTTCGTTGCCTGAAATTATGCACAAGGCCATATCCTCCAATAATATAGACTCCAAACTTTAAATCGTTTTGTAATTCATTGACTATAATTAGTTTGTTCTAGAGTTTTACCAACTTAAAAACTCAAATTATTAGGAGACAAAGTACTTTATTAGTTAAAAAACCAAATTTATCTGTTGTAAATTGTCGAAACTCGAAAGAGAAGAGTCGCATAACTCGTGGTTCGTATAAGAGAGATAATCAATCTGATGTCACGCCATGCAAAACGTACCAATCAATTTTCTTCTCACTTTTATATTTACTTCAAAATGACTAACTAGTCACCCAATGAATAAGAAGATATATAACTAATCATCCAAAATTTCAATTGGAATTTGGAAGCATCACAAATTCACAATCATGTATTCAAAATCTCACGTAGAAAAAAGCTAATAAGTCCAAAAGATTGGTCTTCATTTTTTTCTGGAGAAAGTTTGATGGGATAGAGAGAAGAGAGAGAGCGGAACAGCTAAATATGCTGTATATGTATTTAATATCTTGAATACATCAAACTCACAAAACTATTGGTGGGCTAATGTCGCTTTTATAAGATTAATAAAATTTTAATTGTATTTTTCTTTTTTCTTTTTAATTTACAACAAAAGACTTTTATTTATACAAAATATCTTCGGGATATACTTGTCGGATTAAGGGGAAGAGAGGTCATTCATCGGGAAAACGCATCGTTTTTGCTGAATTTTTGATGGATATAGATAGAGGAAAATCGAACTTTATTCAATTTCTATTCTGATCGGAATTTTAACTGGAAAACATTTGTTTTCGAAACAACAACATGAGCTATGATTGTTTTCAATCAAGAGGTTTTTTCTAAAGGTACCTATTTCATAATAAATTATAAGAATTTCCATTTCCACAAGTGTTTGTTTTCATAATTCCCCCAAATAATTTTATAAATTATTATCCATTGTTATGTGGTTTTTCCTTATAAAATGAAGAAAAAAAGTCCGAAGGAAAAGATAGGAGATGGGTTGAAAAATTGTGAGGAGAGAGAGAGAGTGTGTGAGTACGTGGTATCATAACTTTGGCGACAGCTAATGTGAAAACAGCCCAAAGCTACGGAGAGCGACAGTCCTCGACGACGTTCATGTCCCTTTAGATTGTGATTTCATTGTTCATTATCATATTTATCAATTGATTTGTTAAGTATCATCGCACAAGTTAATACATTAATTTATACAGCATTTCACTACAAATCTCCCAAAATCACGTGTTTCATATCGTACGTACATTTGTCTACCGTCTTTATTAACAATATTAAAACACAACTTATCAAATTTCTATTTGAATAAGTATAAGAGACACTAATAAATTATGAAAGTCCTAATTAACAAAAAAAAAAATTATGAAAGTCCTAATCAATTAAAAATAGTTAACATGAAACATATCAGTCGAAATTAGGGTACTAGTTGGATTGACGACATTTATTATTAAAATCAACAAGAATGTATAAATGATTTATATACTATCTAAGTTAAGCAAATTATATTTGGTTACCCAAATTACAAGTTTTGTACTCAGTGTCACATTAGATTCACATGCACAGCTATAACTGATAAGTATATGTTAAAAAAAATACATACAAACAAAAACCAAATGATAGTAATTTAGCCATCTTTTAAAAAAAATTGTTTAGTCATTATCATAATTCACAATAAGTTGTAGAAATAAGCCATTATAAGAAATGCTTCTGTTTAAAAAAAAAAAATATATATATATATATATATATATATTATATAGTATGTATACATCCAAAAAATATTTTGACAAAAAAAACTATTTTTGGGATTATAAAGGACACGTAGCCCAATCGATGAACAGAGGACGGCACCGAATCAATTTGACTTCACCTTTTTCCTCATATGATAAGAGTCTTATCTCTTTCCTATATATACTTCGTACTCCTCTTTAAGGACCCTACGTCTCTCTCTTTCTATCTCTGATCTCTAGTATCTGTTTCTTCATTACTTAACCATTAATTTTTTTAAAAGTTTGACTTCATCGAGTAACAATTAATCAAAAAGATGGGAAGATCACCATGTTGCGAAAAGAAGAATGGGCTGAAGAAAGGACCATGGACTCCTGAGGAAGATAAAAAGCTCATTGATTATATCAATAAACATGGTTATGGAAATTGGAGAACTCTTCCCAAGAATGCTGGTTCGTATATGTAAAACTTCATTATTACATTTTAATCATATTTTTTTATTCATTGGTTGTTTTCTAACGTTTTGCTTTTCTTGTACTTGAATCCTGATTGTAGGGTTACAAAGATGTGGTAAGAGTTGTCGGCTCCGCTGGACCAACTATCTCCGACCAGATATTAAGCGAGGAAGATTCTCTTTCGAAGAAGAAGAAACCATCATTCAACTTCACAGCATCATGGGAAACAAGTGAGTTTGGTCGTTTCCGTTTTCAACATATTTTCATTTTACGGATAGACTAGTGATGAAAATATCAAAAATTTAAAACTATATATTAAAATTAGAAATAGTACATGTTTACGTTAAGTCTACAATGCATCAAATATATACCAAGATTCTGACTTTGTTAGCTTTTGTATAGGTGGTCTGCGATTGCGGCTCGTTTGCCGGGAAGAACGGACAACGAGATAAAAAACTATTGGAACACTCGCATCAGAAAAAGACTTCTAAAGATGGGAATCGACCCGGTAACACACACTCCACGTCTTGATCTTCTCGATATCTCCTCCATTCTCAGCTCATCTCTCTACAACTCTACGCATCATCATCATCACCAACATATGAACTTGTCGAGGCTCGTGATGGGTGATGGTCATCATCAACCATTAGTCAACGCTGAGATACTCAAACTCGCGACCTCCCTCTTCTCAAACTCTCAACATCATCATCATAATCAAAATCACCCCAACAACACACACGAGAACCACACGGTTAACCAAACCCAAGTAAACCAATACCAAACCGGTTACAACATGATTGGTAATCAAGAGTTACAATCTTGGTTCCCTATCATGGATCAATTTGCAGAGTTCCAAGACCTCACGACAATGAAGACGACGGTCCAAGAGTCAATGCCTTCGTTCCCATCGAACTACGACGATGATTACTCGAAATCTAACTCCGTTTTAGAACCTTTTTACTCTGACTTTGCTTCGGTCTTGACCACACCTTCTTCGAGCCCAACTCCACTAAACTCAAGCTCCACAACTTACATCAATAGTAGCACTTGCAGCACCGAGGATGAAAAAGAGAGTTATTACAGTAATAATATTATGAGTACTTCTGAAATCCCTGATTATTCGTTTGATGTTAATGGTTTTCTGCAATTCCAAGAAACAAAAAACCATTGGGATAGAGTCATGTAAAAAATATATTGTATTTGTTATTTAGATTTTGTTACATATCCAAGGTACAATTGTTTTTGAATATTTATTACTAAAGTTTATTCGTCAAAGGGAAAGCAACATCCCACCAGTAAACAATATATAAGCTCATACATTGTTTTAATGATAGAGTTTCTATTATTGGTATCTATCTACTCTTTTGTTAAATATTTGTGGTCGGCTTTTCTTCTACCTAAATGCATGGAGATCGTATCAACGATCATATTTAAATATGAATCGAAGATGTATAATTAAATGTTACTGAAATAGAAAGGAAGATAAATAATTGATAGAGAAAATCATTGACATATAATCTCTTGTTTAAAGAAACTAGAAACTTAAAGGATAATTGATGAGCCAAGACAATATAATAATAAACAAACGCTTTGAAATGGATGATGGGCCCTTAAAGTCAATCCAATATATATATCTTGAAACTTTGCTCAAAATCATTGTTAACAGAGAGAAAAAGAACAAATTAAACAGATAAAAATGTAAAAATGCACGAAGAACTTACTAATTTGATGACAAACCAAAAAAACTTACTAATTTACTATTAAATGACCGTAAGCCAGCAAGACTGGCCGGCGCGTGAACATGAGAGGTACACTTAGCGTACGTGTGTAAAACCATTGGGGTCGATCACGGGAAAGTATGCTAATGACCAGGCGCACGTGTCAAACAAGCTACAGGTAAGCAATAATTTGGGAAAGGGTAATTAGAAAGTTAAGAGAAAAAGGCTCGCTATTAATTGAATTCACGGTTTGTTGTTTATCACTTTTTACACGTGGTGTACGGAGAGCCATCTGAGAGTGGGGACGCGTGGGACAAAGCACGTGTAAACACGAACCGGTGGGATCCTACTTTAGTTTGAACGTCGGCATTTTGGGATGAGCTGTTTGTTTTGACCGCTTAAACAACCGCTTGTTCCAGTGGCTTTTATTACATGTAAAGTCCACTTTTGTTTTTTTAATTGTGGTAAGAAATTTGTTACGTAAACTTCGCCAAAACTCATTTTGTGGCGTCGTGGCGAGGTTTGTAAAAATAGACAGAGAACCTTTTTCTGTCGTGTCACAAATTGGACCTTAACCCTTAAAAAAGAGAAAGAACATATGGAACAAAATGAAAGCAAAGAAATGAATTTGTTTAGGGGTTATAAATTCAAATAAAATCGAAGATGTTATTTGCTTCTTTTAATAATAGAGTGACCATTAAAAGAAAAAAAAGAGAGTTAATAGAGTAATTAAAAATAAGAAATAAAAAGAATACATGTAAATTTATTTATTTGATATTTAACAGTTATAATTAAAATGTATTTTTAGATAAATATACAGATTAACAAATTAAATTCAAATATATAAAACCTTTACAGACGATTGCTTCATATCAATTAACTCTAACTTCTTTTTTTGTTTGGGTTGCCTTTGTTGTAATTTCAGTGGTTTGATCAAATGTTTTCGTAATTGGTAATATTCTCTGTCAATCAAACCTACAAAGTCTAGACATGAAAATTTTTTTGGGCGGTGGCATATGAATCATTTGGACTAAAAAGGCAAATATTGTTTTACATGATCCCAAAAGTTTTCGTTTTTCGTCATATACAAAAAAACACGTTTTGTCCTCGATATACACTTGTGTTGTGTTTTTGTATGACCAAGATATTCAACAGTTGAAATTTCTTTTATATATCACATTGCCAAACTTAATTCAAACACCAAAATTACGTCGTTTATATACGGCTGTATTTTACTATTTCATTTATTTTATATTACATAATAGTAATATCTATTATAGATTTATCATTTTATGAAAACGATTAAATAATCTATATTAGACATTTTCATTTGAGTGAGTATTTAACTGACTAGAATGGACAAACTTAACTATACTCATATTTCATATGATATGCTAATGTGTGGAAGAGTTTTGAAGTAAAAAAACTACAAAACTTTACATATCAACCTTTTGATCAGTAAACCATCCATTGGACAAAAGTCACTTCCATAATTTTACCATTGCATTAATATTACTTTATTTGAGTGCTGACCAAATGACTTGAGTAATTATACAGATAATTATCTGTTGAATTTCTTGTCCAGGAGAATTGTTAATAATCTAAAGTTTTCTTACCAAGTGACTAACCAATCAGAAAAATTGACAAATAAGATATTGAAATTTGAGGAATCAATTTATTTTTGTTGGCCAAAAATTTACAAGAATCAATTTAATGTCGCCAAACCGAAAGTGGACTTTATACATACGTTTGGTAATTTATAAATAAGGTAAGAAGCTTCTATAATCATATGGGTTATTAATGTGGTCCGAACAGTACGTAATTTATACGTCATAGTGAGCTATCACACATTCTAATTAGTTTTGGATAAGAGAAAAAGGTCCTAAACAATAATTATGCGATTTAGCTAACAAAACTCAAACTATTCTACTAAACGACTGACACCCTAACTCTGAGTTGACTAGATAATTTTAGATCCAACGGTAATCAATACTCAACAGTAGCTGCACGTTAAACCATGTTAATAATGTTGACTAACATTGGGTTTAAGACGACTTGGTCAACTCAAAGTTAATGTTGGATGTGAATATGTGATCAACTCAAACTTGGAGATTTGCTCGTTTATTGAAGTATTTAATTAGGATTTGTTTTTTTTTTTTGGGGTTCAAATCGGATGTGTTAATATATTTATATTTTTCTCTATTGGTCATTAATGAGACTGATGATTTATATATACAAAGATAAACTACGCCAAATCAAAAGCAACTGAAATTTGATTTTAATTCATATTTATAAAAACGGAAAATTATATAAGCCAAGCCAAACCGAAAGCATATATATATATATATAAGCCGTAGACACTGAATACCTTATACCCGATATAGAAACCAAAAATATCGACCGAAACCGTATGTATAATCTATTGAGAATACTCGAGACTCGAGTACAAAAGAGAACCGTATTCATGATCCTAGAGAATATTTGCTTCGAATTCACTAAAGTAGTTAAAGCTACTTATGGCTGGTCCCAAAAAGCCATAGAAAAAGGGACTAAACAAAAATGACGTCGTTGAAGTAGAGATGATCTCGTGTAGTACACAAAGTTGGTGTTTTGCTGCAGTACACACGAACACCAATCTTTAGTACATTACACAAACTTGGATTATTCTAAATTTTAATTAAGAATCGAGTAACAATGTTTTTTTTATTACTATCACATGAAATCTAAAGACATATTATATAAGTTTCATTCATTACAGTTTAACTAAAAAAATAAACTCGGAACCTTAATATATACTATTCTAGTATGGTTTGCCAATAGTACACAGTAGTACAAACAAGCATTGTACTGCTTTTAAACCAACACAAGCGTTGTAATGTCTTATATAATTATGTTTCTGTTCATTTCCAAGGTGATTGCTACGAACATCAAGAATATATTTTTCCCTGGGTTTGAATGAACATCATTGAGTGCAGCGTTGATGTAATTTCGTTTTTTCTTTTCTTTCTATTATTGAATGGATTAAAGCAATTTACACCAGCGTTGCGCTCAATTATGTTTTTCTATTTTCAGGAACACTTACAAAAGGTATGTATAGTCGTCTTTTCCGGTTCAATTTTTAATTTTCCATTGAGTTGTGTAATCTAAAAGAACTTGTGTAGAAAATAATGGTAGTCGCGAAACAAATATTTTGAAAATTTGTGATATTTCTGATTGTTTAGCTCCATCTGGATCGGTACATTTTTTCGATCTGTATTTATCATGGAACTAATTAGATACATGCGGTGATGCGGATATCAAATAAAACGTATTAGGACTAAATGTAGTATCCTAATTTTATTTTGTTGTCTTCGATTTATTGTTTTTATTGGCATTCCATGTATTATTAGTTTTACATATTTTCTTAATTTTCGTAATTTTTAATCATGAAACGATGTTCTTTACTTATATAGTTATATGCATATTTTATAATCTCGGATTACTATTACTCGAAACCGGATGGATCAACGATTTTGGCTAGTTTTATTAGATTTAATGGGTTCATGTCAATAGCGGTTTTTGTCAAATACTCAGATTGAACATGAACCGTTCGCAATTTAACATGTCCCTTCCGCTGGTATGTTCGGATTTTTTAATGGCATATAGTAGTATAAAGTCTAGGTCTGGGCATTCATTCGGTTCGGTATTTTGGTTCTTTTAGGATCTATAAGAGAACCAAAATTTAGAAGAAGAACCGATAAATAATCGAATTTCATTGGATATCAGTTCGATTTCGGTTATTTTATCCAAAATACCAAAAAAACGAATTATCCAAATATCCGAACAAAATTGACAAAAAATGTATTGGGTCTAAATATCCAAAAATTAACAAAAATGTATTGAGCCGAGAATAGGTTGTGTTAGGAGTTTGGACCAAAATATATTGGATTTAGTTTTAGGTTTGTAGAGAGTTGACCAAACATTTTCAATTCTATTCGGGTAACTATGGATATCGGCTAATAACTGAACCGAACCGATATCTAGTGGATAATGTGACTGAGATCCATTCAGATACTTAGTGGTATCCGAAACCGAACATAAACCCTTTTTCGGTTCGGTTCTTTAGTTCTAGTTTTTATGCCCAGACTTAGTATAAACTATATATATATTTTTAAAAATCACTAATGTATGCTATGATAATGAATGATTTAAATGTACATATTTCATTACTATAAAGTTACATGGAGGAATAAATGAATTTTATCAGTAAAATTGTACAAGCTTATATTACTGTATATAGTTTATAGTTCGACATGTGTTGTTAAGGTTTGTAATTCATTTTTTCCAGCTGCTTCTTTATGGCAGATGTTGCAATAAAATCAGTAATAGGAAACAATCATTCCTTAACACCTTATATATAGCCAATGTAATTAAATATCCTCTGTTTTTAAGGATAAGAACACTTACAGGTTACAAAGCAAAGAATAATAAGACGAAAGCAGATTAACCTCCAATTAATAAAAGTGAATCAGTGGTTTTGGAGTGATTAGAACTCAAAAGGCATTCTTCTTACCAATAAGCCATAACCAATCCAAAGCAACTCCTGCAAATATTCCTCCTAACAGAAACATCACCAGCAAGTTCCCTAATGCATTCTGCTCCGGACCCTTCACCAAAATCAGAACCCAAGTGTTTTTTTGTTACAAAATTAGAACGATAGTGAGATTACTTGTCTTAAACGCAAAGATTGTATTTGTTTGTATTTGCGTTTAATTAAATATTCAAACTTATATAGTGTTTTTGACAATAAAAACACACAAAAATTAATATTTTCAAATTGTTAACAACACAAATAGTGTATGATTTTCATTTTTTCCCGATTGCATTTACATTTACGTTTATATAGTAAAATAATGTTTCTTTTAGAGAAAACCCAAAATTTTAGTTTATTATTCTTGTAGATATATTTGAAAATTCTAAACGCAGACGGAAAAACAAAATCAAATGTGAAATCTCTATTTAGGAAAAGGTTAAAAGAGAATACCTTGTACCCTTTAGGAGCTGTGGTGAGAATGCAAACAGTGAGATGTCCATTAGTTAATCCCAAAACAGAAATGAGCATAATCATCCATCCTTGATCACCATATTTGGCAGTGAAGTAGAACGCTGGAATGAGGAAATAACGTGATAAAACTGCAATTGTGATCAATTTTCTGTTCTCAATCTTGAGCCATTTCACCAGCGGCGTGTACCTCCCAACCAGATCCCAACAATTGTACATCGCTATTAAGACAAGCGCGTACCAAGTGCCTAGCCCGTGTTGTCCTGTGTTTTCATATAAGAACCCGGGAAAAATGGATAATGTACAAACGTAGATGAGGAAAAGATTCACTGCGTAGTCTATGTTTTGAATCAACAGCTCTTTGTTGCTTAGCCTCTGATTCTTGGAATCATCATCAGTCTGTATAGAAGAATCAAGAACCTAAGAATGTTTAATCTTTCTAATGAAAAAAATCGAGAAAGGGAGAATTCTTGAGGAATCTGAAGTTACCAAATCTGATTGACTTTGGATACCAGCAGCAGCAAGATCAGCAGAAACAGTTTTGGATCCTTCAGAAGCGGCTTTTCTTCGGTAATACTTAACAATGGGGAGTTTCGGGAATACATAAGCGTATAGCATCACGCAGAGTAACTCTATGAATGTGGAGATAGCTAAGAACATCACTGCAGGAAATAAAATAAAAAACTTTGTTAACACTCAGATGATTGGAGTTTGAAATCTTAAAAAATTGTTAACTCACTTGCTCCTTTTCGTAGACCGTCGTTTGATTTCTCAAAAGCTGCTTTACTTATTAACCTAAGCGCTGATGTTAGCGCACCAGCTACTGCCAAACCGCCCATGAATGACTACAAAGAAGCAGGATAATTAATGTATATCTAGTAAATTCCGGTTAATATAAAAAGGTTAGTCTAAAAGGATATCTTGAATCTCCGAAAATGTATAAACCTGAACTAGTTCAGGACACATCAATGATAAATCACCGATCATTCCTCCTTGAACAGTAGCATCCGCGAGGCCAAAAGAAGCAACGACTGCGCATAAACCGATATACGGTCCGATTCCACCACGTCCTTTTGTTGTCAAATCCAACTGTTTTGAGAAATTTTGTATTTTAGATTCTTGAGTCTATATATAATAAAATCAAGCTTCCATAAGAAAGAATAATGTAAGATTAAGACTTATATTAAAACTTACAACTATGAGCAAGAATGTGGATATTGTGAATAAAATGTAACCGATCAGGTTACGTTTTCGGGTATTGATTTTCGATTCGTGGTATGCGAGAATCACGATTGTTCCAAGCGCAAAGGGTTGGTATACAAGTGTGAGTACCCTTGAAGGATGATAATCCTACAAGAAGCATAAACAAATTTCTACTTTAACGTTTTGGTAACCAAAAGAAAACATCAGATTTTGAATCTTGGAATCCACTGAACCGAAACCTACCGGAAAAACTTGGTAGTAGTAATCTGTTATAGTGAGCATACTGTTCCAAGAAACGAGAGATCCAATTCCAAGAATACAGCAAACAACCATTGCTTGGCACTTCCCCTGTTTTTTAAATTTAAACATAAACAAGAATTTTGGGTTTTAAAATCGGAGAAAACAACGACAGATTTTTGGATCTGAGTTTTGGGTTTTTTTGAAACTTACCTGAAGCTTCTCAGGAGCTTGGTTCTCATATCTATCCCCCATTTTCAAAATAGTTACAGAGAGCTCAAAAGAACATAACCCTGTTTCAAGATTCGAGAATTGGATCAAACACAAGATGATGTTCTGTTCTTCTGTTTTTTTTTTCTTTTGTTGTTGGAGCAAAAATCTACAGATACTTACTTGGAACTTAGCACATGAGGATGTTGCAGAGTCAACGAGTTTGTTGATTATATTACGAGCAAAGCTTTCATGTAGATTCAAAACAAGATTCTTAAACCATGGAGATGAGCGAGTAAAATAATAGACTTTTAAAAGGTTTGACAGCAAATATGGGAGGATAAAAAATAAGACTCAAAAGAAAAAGAAACATAAACAAAAAGATTAAAGAAATTAAAGAATCCGAAGTGTGAAAGCTTCTTTCGTTTCTATTTTTAGTCAACTTGAAGACGATGTACATACTACCTAGTCTGAAAGCAAAACTTTCTTCGAGAAAATTCTTTAATCATTAATATCCGCATATCTTTGAGATGGGTATAAAACGCAGTCATAAATGAAAAAAAAAAACTATATAAGAAAAAACAAAAATAAATAGTCTCAAAGATATGGCCTCGAATGGTGCGGTACGGTTTCAATAATAATAAATAGTAACAAAAATATCGGTATATATATACGTATGTATATTTTTTTTTTATTATTAGAACCGCACCGTACTTCTCCCGCAGTTATTCCGCATATTACCATTCGGAGCCATATAGGCTCCAAATAAAGCAAGCGGATTTGGCGGAATTAGTGCGGATCAAACGGATTTGAAATTATATATTTATATAATAAAAATGCTAATTTTAAATAATAGTAGGAAAATTTTGGAAACAAATATATATTTTTTAAAATTCATATCTTTGAATTACTCAAAAATATTACAAATATATACCTAATATATTTGAGAAAGAAATATTGAATAACGCATATGGTTTGGAAACATATTATTCACATAATGAATGAGAGTTTAACAACATATACAAAACTATTAAAGTTTATATAAATAGAAAATAAAATAGAAAGAAGAAACGCTAATAAACCCAAAATTCTTATATAATTGATGCAATTTTATTGTTTACGGCGGTTCTTAAAGTTATGAATAGAGAAAGCGGATCAAACAGATCAAGCAGAACAAAAGCGGAGCAAGCAGAACAAAAGCGGAGCAAGCAGATCTGGCAGAACAAATATGGATCAAGCAAATCTGGCGGTCCAAAATATGTGTTTGAATGGTGAAAACGGATCAAATATTTATATTATAAAAATAAATAAAAATAAAAAAAAATTTACATAATTACTTTCATGCATAATTTTAATATAAAATATAACATATACATATGAGTTATTTTTCTTTTTAAAATATATGTATTTCTGTTTATATAAATTATTTTTCTTAATCAAAATTTTAGTTATTAATTAGAATAAAAATCACATTATAATTTTGAATGGAAAAAGGGTCTAAATTTACACTACATTTAGTGTTAGTAAATTATGCAAAATCAACTAAAATCTTATTCTCACAAACATTTGTCAAAATATTCGTTAAATGTGCTGACGTGGTGCTGCACTGTAACAGATCGTCGCTTATGCGCGCAGATATGAGGGGCCTAGCTTAAGCGTAATTGAAATCTAATAAAACATGTTAAAATCATTGTAGTGTAATTTTAAATAGGACCAGGGAATCACTTTTTAATTTTTACAAATAACTTTCTATATATACCATTTAACGCCTATACACTTTAAAAAAAAGTTTGGACTCGAGGTTGTCGTTTAACAGAAACGTTTGCAACTGATCACCAAATTAAATAAAAACCTATAAAACAGATGTCGACGAATTTGACTGTATGAGTTCTTTTTGGTTGACGACGAGTACATACCGGGACGACTTTTTTTAAGGAAAAAAAAAACAATTAAAAAGCCCTAAAAGTACCGCTTTAAGTATCATTTTTAATAAAATAATTTTTTGTTATCGGTAAGTATTGAAGCGCTAAATATTATATCACAGTAATATAAAATTACCAATCAAAACTAATATTTATAGTTATTGAACAAGTTTACGGTATTTTAGAATATTCCTGTTACATAAAAAAAATTAAAAATAGTTGTTGTTTGTAAATTTATCATATAAGTATCGTTGAATACATATTTTAATCAAAATCGTCACATGTTAACACATTACTTTAAGATGGGTGTTTGATCAATAATTTAAAGTTAGTTTTATGTGTATTAAAACCTTCAAGATTTAAAATTTTGATTACATTCATGTGTTTACTAACTAAAATCTTTGTGTTATAACTTAAGTTTTGCTTTTAATAATTTACCCATGAAACTTCATTGGAATTTATTTCACATGATTAATTTACAAAGATGATCAAAGTTTTCAGTTTTGGGTAACACCAAATTTTTATGAAATATTTAATATCATAACTGAATAACACAACTTTTTTTTTGGGTGAATCATGGATCTAAACCAAAATTAATCCCCAATGTTTGTAGAAATGTAGACTTTTTTGCCACTTAAAGTGTTTATAGTGGTCAAGTGGAACACTAAGGCCTTGAATGTTTTGTAGAGTTTGAAAGAGTTTTTGGTTTTATTTTTTTCTTTTCAAAAACTCATTTTCATACCAAAATCAAATTTTTAAAATTTGGTTTTTCTAGAATTAAGGAAAACCTTTTTGTTGTAATCTCTCATTTACGTTTTTAGATTTTTAGTTCTCCTATATTTTAGGGAATCTAGTTTCTACTTCATGTACCTCATTTTTTCTCAAAAACGAAAAAGGCAAAAACTATTTTTTGGGGTTTTTAAAACAAAAATCTAGTAGCAAAAACTAAAACTAAAATCTAAAAACCAAAATCTAAAAACTAAAAAACAAATCCAAAAACTGATTGAAAAACAGCATCCATTCATGGCCTAGGTGAAATTTCATGATGAAAGGAATCATATTCTGGTCTAGATCAACATGACAAACCTCTGCAACATGACGAAACTACAACGGTCATGAGCAGTTGAGCACTTGGTTAATAAAACCAAATTTTAAGATCTCTTAAATATAATTAACTCATTGAATGATACTAGATTTTAATTCATAATTTATAATTAGTGATTAAATAAAAGTAGATTGTGTGTGGATTTAGTTTTTATTAAAATCTAGGATTTGATAACACTCTAAGATTTTAGAAAATAGTAAATGAGATGGTCAAATGGATCTAAAATAGTAACTCGTAAGTGATAAGAAAAAAAAAAAAAAAACTAAAATAGATAGCATTGGTGAAGTTGGACAAGTAAAATACAATTTGCCAATTTGATGAAGCATCGAAATAAGACTTCACTTCAAGCCTTTGAAAGTTTTACGTATTAGTATTCTCTTTTTTTTTATCATGAATAAACAGTTACGTTGGAGGCATCATGCAAGCTTCTCATTTTTCGCCATAACAGGGTTGAATTCATCGAAGTTAATTGCACAAAATGATGTTGTGAATCAGCTGATGAGAACTCAAAATGCATTTTTCTTGCCAATAAGCCATAACCAACCCAAAGAAATTCCTACAACTGCTCCTCCTAATATAAAAACCACCAGCAAATTCCCTAATGCATTCTTCTCTGGACCCTTCACAATATAAAAATTCAGAATAAATATGCAGGCAGAGAGGTTGATTGTTTATAACTATGTTTGTATTTATATGTCAAAAAATTTGTGTTCTATATTCAAATTGTAAAAGCAAACGGTATAAGAGAAACTTTTTTTGTTTGCGTTGCATTTGACTTTCTATATGTCATAATACTGCATTATTGTGTTAACATATGAATGAAATCACAACATTTTACTATACCCATTAAAAAAATTCTCCGCAAATTCTAAAAAAAAAAAAAGATAGTAAGTTCATTTTTTGGTTCGTAAAAGAATGTCTTAAACATAAATAATTAAATACGGTATTTTAAAAGTTCATATAATTTTTAACATGCAAACACAACTTTGAAACAACGTCATATTCTCCTCTCAACTACCTTCCGTGTTGTTGTTTATAATTTTCTTGCTACAGGTGTGTTTTGCAAAAGCTTTGTAAAGTTAATGTGTTTTGTTTTCTAAATGTAAATCTATAATACATAAATAAATAATACTAAATGTAAATATATAGATTTAATCAAATTAATTTGGTTAAAAGTATGAAGAGGTTAATAGATTACCTTGTATCCTTTAGGAGCTATAGTCATAATGCAAACAGTGAGATGTCCAGTACTTAATCCCAAAACAGAAACGAGCATAATCATCCATCCTTTATCACCATATTTTGCGGTGAAGTAGAATGCCGGAATGAGGAAATAACGGGACAAAACCGCAATCGTTAGTGCTTTTCTATTCTCAACCTTCAGCCAATTCACCAGCGGCACATACCTCCCGACCAAATCCCAAAAATTGTACATTGCTACTAGGATAAGCGCGTACCAAGCGCCTAGGCCGTGTTGTCCCGTGTTCTCGTATAAGAATCCAGGAAAAATGGATAATGTCAAAACGTAGATGAGGAATAGATTCACTGCATAGTCTATGTTTTGAAGCAATAGTTCTTTCTTGCTTAGCCTTTGATTCTTGGAATCATCATTAGTCTGCATAGAAATATCATGAAGCTAAATAATGTTTAAGAGATATTCGTGACAAATGTTTTAAGGAAACCAAGAAAGGAAAGATTCTTGAGGAAACTGATGTTACCAAATCTGATTGATTTTGGATACCAGCAGCAGCAAGATCAGCAGCAACAGTTTTCGATCCTTCAGAAGCGGCTTTTCTTCGGTAATACTTGACAATGGGGAGTTTTGGGAACACATACGCATATAACATCACGCAGAGGAATTCTATGAATGTTGAGATTGCTAAGAATATCACTGTAAAAGGGAAAAAACCAAATAATTAAAGCAAGAAATAAAACTTAAAACACTTTGGAAATATTGGATTTGAGATTTTCGAATAATGTTAAACTCACTTGCTCCTTTCCGTAGACGGTCGTTTGATTTCTCAAAGGCTGCTTTAGTTATTAGCCTAAGCACTGAGGTTAGAGCACCAGCCATACCTGAACCGGCCATATATGACTACAAAGAAGCAAGAAGATGTATAAACACTGGTTAATCTAAAGCAAGTTTATCTAAACCAGAGAGTCAGAGACCTTAAATATGCTAAACTTGATAAACCTGGATGAGTTCAGGGCACATCAAAGATAAATCACCGATCAATCCTCCTTTAACGGTAGCATCCGCGAGGCCAAAAGAAGCAACAATTGCGCATAAAACAATATAATGTCCAATTCCACCGTGTCCTTTTGTTGCCAAATCCAACTGTTTTTGAGTATTTTTAGTCTTGAGTCCATAATCATTATCCAGTTCCATAAGAAAGATTAATGTTCAGATTAAGACTTAAATTGATACTTACGACTATGAGCAAGAATGTGGATATTGTGAATAGGATGTAACCAGTCAGGATACGTTTTCGAGTACTGATTTTCGATTCGTGGTATGCGAAAATCATGATTGTTCCAAGCGCAATTGGTTGGTATACAAGTGTGAGTACCCTTGAAGGGTGATAATCCTACAGGAAACATACATTTTTCAATTTAAAAAATAAAATTGATAACTAAAACAAAAGATCATATTTTATAAACCAATTTCGAATCTGAGAATTGACCAAACCAAAACCGAAACCGAACCGGGAAAACTTGGTAGTAGTAATCTGCGATAGTGAGCATACTGTTCCAAGAAACGAGAGATCCGACTCCAAGAATACAACAAACAACCATTGCTTCATACTTCCCCTGTTTTTTTTGGTTTTTTAAATTTTAGACATAAACAAGCAAGAATTTGAGGAAAAACGATGAAAGATTTTTGATCTGTGTTTTGGGTTTTGTGGATACTTACTACCTGAAGATTTTCAGAAGCTTGGTTCTCGTATCCATCCGCCATTTTCAAATAGTTACGGAGAGCTCAAAAGAACGTAGCCCTGTTTCAAGATTCAAGAATTGGATCGAACATAAGATGATGTTTATACTTTCTTCTTTGGGGGAGCAAAAAACTATGTGTACTTACTTGGAACTTAGCACATGAGGGTTTTGCAGAGTCAACGAATTTGTTGAATTTATTACGAGCATAACAAGATTCTTACAACATGGAGATGATTGAGTAAGATAATTATAGATTTTTAAGGTTTGACAGCAAATTTGAGGAGATAAAATAAGACTCAGAAGGTTGGCATACCCTAAGGTATGATCTTTGTTTGGCAGTTTTCTTTTATTTCCATTATGTAATCGTCCCTTTACGTCAATTTAATACAACCAGAAATTTTAACCCAAAAAAAGAGGGTATGAGAGGACTTAAAATAAAGGAAAAAAGAATCAAAAGAAAAAGATTAAAGAATTTAAAGTTTGAAAGCTTTAGTTTCTTCTATATTTGGTCGACTTGAAGACAGTCCGAAAGTAAGACTTTTCCCCGGGAAAATTATTGGGAAAATGGCCAATGCATGCATGAAGTCATCCGCTACGATACATACATGAACTAATAAGCTGTGCAAATTGGTACACTAACCAAATTAATTTAACTAATTCTTACATAAATTAACAAATATTTGTTTAAAACAACATTAACTCT
This sequence comes from Turritis glabra, assembly GCA_900406565.1. Lineage (NCBI taxonomy): Eukaryota > Viridiplantae > Streptophyta > Magnoliopsida > Brassicales > Brassicaceae > Turritis > Turritis glabra. The sequence goes on along the minus strand of OVBN01000243.1, from coordinate 2,178,760 downwards.
AACCCGTTAGTCAATATCAAAATTTACTAGATTAGATGATAGTCATAAATAACAAACGATGTTTTACTTGTCATTTCCCCCTTAATTGTACTATTGTTAGTCTATGCATTCATTAGCTACAGCTTCGTAGACTTCCCACCAACACATTTCCACGTCATACTTCTCAAGCCATTTTCCCAATTAAGTATTATTCTAGTGTTTTGTTTGTTAAAGGGCTAAGTATTATTAATAGTGTTTAGTGTATAATATATTACTATTGAGTTTAATCGATGAATTTGGAAAAAAAGTAACTCTTTATGTGTACGATCCCCGTAAATCATTGGGGTGTACTTTTAAGTGGTCTTTTGGGAATTTCTTAAAATTTCCCTAGCCTTGGAGGCCATCCGACTATTGTTTACGATTTACGTACTCGAGACTACGGGTTTGAAATAATGATCAACATAGAGTAATTTATAGGCTACAAATGGTAATATGCGGAACAACTGTAAAAAAAGTGCTGTGCGGTTTTAATAATAAAAAGATATATATATACATATATATGTAGATATTTTTGTTACTATTGAAATTGCACCGTGCGGTTCCATCATCATTCGAAACCTTAGTAATTCTTTCCACTCTAGTTAAGTAGAAAATTTTCCACCAAACAAACAAAAAAAAATTTTGAATTAAAAAAAAAAGTTTCCCACCCAATCGTTTCCATGTCTTTTCCTTTTCTATTTTACCATTCAAACCTATGAATACCTTTATCTCCCTTAATTAATGGGAGGATCCGTTTAAATGCAAGAAATGTTATTTTATTAATGTATTGACCCCAAAATGGGTTATACTAAAATAATAATATATTTATTAATGCAAGATGTTGAATTAATATGTACAATGGTGTTTTTATTAAACACCCTATTTTTCACTTTTTAACACTTATATCTTTTTTCTTTTATACATATTAATTCAATATCTCCTCAAATTTTACATTCTACAATAGTTTTGTTTAATAAAACTCAACACTCTAGCCCACTATTTTTACTTCATATTTTTAATCTGAACAACCAATTAAAACACAACACATGTCTCAATCTATATTTAATATATAAATAATTTCAGTGTCCAATAAATGAGTGACATGTGGCTTTGATGGACTCCAAACTCAACGATTCAACATGTTGAAGAGTTTCAACAGATATTAATCCACGTCATTTTTTCTTTAGTTTCAACATACCATTGCAACTTCTCAACTGTTGAATTATTTAATTCAACACACCACTATAAATAGTCTTAATATGTGTAAAAAATCTAAAACATCAAACATCAAACAAAGTGAATATGATTTAAAAATATCTTTAACAAAAAAAGTTTAAGAATAACAAAGATAAATATATGTTGGATAAAATTTTATATTAAAATATAATAACAATTTATCTGAAAAAGAGTAATATTTATGATATAATATATTATTTTATGCCATCTTTATATATAATATTCTGCAACTCAGTTGAGTAATTTTTGACTGTTTTGAAAAATCCAAAACGTAACATATATGGAAAAAAAGAGAGGAAATCTCAAAAGAGAGAGGAGAATAATTATGTGCAATTTCTTAAATTAGATATGTTAAAGGTGTTTCCGAAAGTTCAACACCACATTATGTTATTAACCCCATTTTTTGAGTCAACATGTTATTTGTCCAATTATATATTTCTGTTATAGAGTATTACATGTTTCTGTTTTCTTTCAAAAGATATCAGAAAACAAGATTTTATTTTGTTATTTAAGGATATTCCTCTTACTTTATGAAAATTTTAAATATATATTTTTGTAAACTATTATATTAGATCTTTGATTAATACTTTTAATCAAAACCATCACATAACACAATATTTTTTTAGATTTAGGAAATAGTAAATGAGATGGCCAGATGGGTCTAAAAAAGTCGTAAGTGACAGAAAATAAACTACTGAAAAGCTGAAATAGGTAGAGCATTAGCGTAGGACACGTGAAACACACAATTTGCCAATTTGGAGTAGTATCGATATAAGAGTACTTCACTTCAAGTTGTTATTAAAATTTGCCAACTCAGTTCTCTAGTATAGAATAACTTTTCACAATTAATCTCCAAATCTTATACACTCACTAGCTCCGTGTCTTCTAAGGCAAATTTTATTTTATTTTTATGTAAACAATTACAAAGCAATCATTCCTGATGTGAATGATCCTATAATGGCGTCATGTTATCCTGATTTTACCCAGAAAAAGCTAGATAGGCAATTAGGGGTCTTCACGAGATGTTTTATTTCTTTTGTTTTCAGAGTGCAAAGAACTTGTGTCGGTGATATCCACTACAAAAAAGAAGCTTTCTAACGTCCTTTATTTCGAAGGCTAATGACGTCGATTTTCAAAGTGACATATCTTTGTTCGACGTAAAAATATTATACTACCTAAGGCTAAAAAGGTCTTGGAGATGCAGAGCGACGGATGGATCATATGAGTTCTCAAAATTTTGTATTTCATAAGTTAAAACAATCTCGTACGAGTTCTCTGAAGCGTTCACAAACCTAAAAAATATTTAATTTATTAAACAAATATTTTATATTAATATTCCGTAGATTATCAAAACGACGTCAAATTATTAATACTTTTAACTCTTTAAGCATTTGAAGTCGATCGGTTACTAAACGACTTAAGAAAACTGATGTCTCCTACCGATCGGTTAGTTCTTCTGACCTGAGATAAGTTAGATTTTTGTATAATAACCTTTTGAAGTTTGCATCTTTCTACTTGTGTTGCCTCAGATAATCAAGAAAAAAGTAACCTCTTATCGAAATGGTAAGGAGTGTACTACCAGAATGGATGGTTACGAATCACAAAAGGATCTTAGTTAGCTTTGCTAATCACTAGATCAACGGGAACAAATGATCGGTGATCATGGCATCTCATAATGGCATGTCACAGCTGCGAATGCCCCAAGCTGCGACATATTTGTTGTACTCTGTTTCGTTTTGGTTCTCCATACTACTACATCATCGTGATGTTCATGAAGTTGGCAAATGTTTATATAAAAGTTCAAAAATAGTCCGCGTAAAGTAACCTGTTCACCATGAACCATACACACTTAGAAGAGATAAACACATCTATATGTTTAATATAGATTTTTATATGATGCATATTCATTTGCTCTTAAAAAAAGTTGTTTTAGTGTAAGATAGCTAGTGAAATAATAGATAAGATTATCATTAAATTTTGTATATTATTACAAGTATAATGCCATTATCAAATTTTGAATGATAAGATAATTGTAAGCAAGACTCAATAATTTATTTTGAAAATTCTCAAATAATATATAGGGGATACCAAAATAAATGTTAACACAAATTGTGGAATAACAAAATTAGATTTCAAATAAAGTATAAAAGTCATCAAACCAACAACATTGGATCTTACTAAGAATATAAAAATTCGTAAACCACTAAAAATAGAATACGCCCCAAAAGAAAAAGAAGAAAATTAGTCTCCAATTAAGTGAACCATTGCTGATAAGAGTTCAGAAGACATCTTTCTTACCTATAAGCCATAACCAACCCAAAGCAGATCCTGCAAATGCTCCCCATAATATAAACATCACCAGCAAATTTCCTAACGCATTCTTCTCCGGGCCCTTCATAAAAACAGAGCAATAATTTAACACAAAATCAAATTAACTATGGCGGTAGAGGATAATTGTTTATAGTTGTGTTTGTATTTAATGTTAGTTAAAAGATTGCGTTTACATTTCAAAATGTTTAATATATTTTTCAAACTGTAATAGAAAGCGGTATAATATATATATATATATATATTTTTTTTTTTTCGCGTTGCATTTGAGTTTATGTTCTATATGTCATAATATTGTTTTTATTTATGAGTTATGAGTGATACCACAAAATTTTACAAAAGTTTTTCAAAGAATTCTTTGCAAATCTAAACGCAAATTAAAAGAAATCTTCATTTGGATTTTGGACCTACTTGCGAACTTCTTAAAATAAATACAATATTGACATATTGTATTTTAAAAATTCAAGCATAATATTTTAACAAGCAAACACAAACAAATTAAAGGACAACATTAAATAGCATGTTATTTAGAATAAGATATTAATTTAATTAATGTTCAAGGTCATTTAGGGCAATTACCTTAAATAAAAACGCATTTTCAAAGAAATTAACTATCTTAATGTAAAACGAGTAGATATATAGGTTACCGTGTATCCTTTAGGAGCTGTGGCGAGAATGCAAACAGTGAGATGTCCAGCAGTTAATCCCAAAACAGAAACGAGCATAATCATCCATCCTTGATCACCATATTTCGCAGTGAAGTAGAACGCCGGAATGAGGAAATAACGGGATAAAACCGCAACCGTTAGTCCTTTTCTATTCTCAACCTTTAGCCATTTCACCATCGGTGTGTATCTCCCGACTAAGTCCCACCAATTGCACATTGCTATTAGGACAAGCGCATACCACGAGCCTAGCCCGTGTTGTCCCGTGTTCTCGTATAAGAACCCGGGCAAAATGGACAATGTCAAAACATAGATGAGAAATAGATTCACTGCATAGTCTATATTTTCAAGCAATAGCTCTTTGTTGCTTAGCCTTTGATTCTTGGAATCATCCTCAGTCTGCATATATAGAAGAATCAAGTATCAAGAATCAAGAAGCTAAACAATGTTTAAGAGTGAATGAGTCTTCAAAAAGGAATCAAGAAATGAGGATTCTTAAGGTATAAGGAAACAGAGAATGGGGAATGTTTCTAGGGAATATGTTAAAGTAACCAAGAAGGGAAACATTCTTGAAGAATCTGAAATTACCAAATCTGATTGGTTTTGGATACCAGCAGCAGCAAGATCAGCATAAACAGTTTTGGATCCTTCAGAAGCCGCTTTTCTTCGGTAATATTTAACAATCGGAAGTTTCGGGAACACGTATGCGTATAGCAGAACACATAGAAACTCTATGAATGTGGAGATAGCTAAAAAGATCACTGCAGAAATAAATAAAAAGTAAGCAAAACATGAAGTTTTCAACAATTGTAAGTTTAAGCTATCAAATTTGGGAGTTGAGGTCTTCAAACAAATTTAAACTCACTTGCTCCTTTTCGTAGACCGTCATGTGATTTCTCGAAGGCTGCTTTAGTTATTAGCCTAAATGCTGATGTTAGAGCACCAGCTACAGCCAAACCGGCTACGAATGACTACAAAGAAGATATATATAGAGTAAAAATCCGGTTAATCTAAACCGAGATCTTGAATTTTATAAAATTTATAAACCTGGATGAGTTCAGGGCACATCAACGATAAGTCTCCAATCATTCCTCCTCGTACGGAAGCATCCGCAAATCCAAACGTAGCAACGATTGCGCATAAAAAAATATAAGGTCCAATCCCACCGTGTCCTTTTGTTGCCAAATCCAACTGTTTCGAGTTTTAGAATCAGAATCCGGTTTCATAAAGAAAAAGATTTATATGAGACTAGACTTGAACTTACAATGATGAGCAAGAATGTGGATATTGTGAATAAAATGTAACCGATCAGGTTACGTTTTCGAGTATTGATTTTCGATTCGTGGTATGCGAAAATCACGATTGTTCCAAGCGCAAATGGTTGGTATACAAATGTGAGTACTCTTGAAGGATGGTAATCCTATGAAGACACGAGACATTCAAGTTTTCAACTTAAGTTTTTATATAACCAAAACCTCAGGTTTCAAAAAACCAATTTCTAATCTGAGAATTGTGTGAACCAAACCGGGAAAACTTGGTAGTAGTAATCTCCAACACTTAGCAGACTGTTCCAAGAAACGAGAGATCCGATTCCAAGAATACAACAAACAACCATTGCTTCATACTTCCCCTGTTTTTAAAAAAAAATATATATATTCAGACATAAACAAACAAGAACTTGAGGAAAAACGATGAAAATTTTCTGATATGAGTTTTGGGTTTTGTGGTAACCTGAAGATTTTCCGCAGCTTGATTCTCGTAACTATCCACCATTGTTACTGTTCTCAAATAGTTACAGAGAACTCATAATAACATTGCCCTGTTTCAAGTTTTGAGAAATGAATAGAACACAATATGATGTTTATGATTTTTATCTTGGAAACTTAGCGTATGATCTTGAAGAGTCAAGGGGTCTGTTGATTTTTGATCTTGAAGAATTTACGTGTTTGTTGAGTTCTTGATTCTAGTGCAAAGCTCCAAGGTCTGACATATTAGAATGCTAGAATAAGACTCAATCGTGTTAAATGCTAAAATGTTAAAATAAGACTCACAAGTGTTATAAAGTTATAATAAGACTGAAAACTGTTAGAATGACTCATTGGTTTGTTTTTGGTTAATACAAACTAGACCTTCGGTTTTGCCCCGAACCGATTGTACCAAACCGAACCGACTTTTTGATTTTCGGTTCAAAATCGGTTTGGCAATCGGTTCAATTCGGAGGGATTGGGATTTATGTTCGGTTTTTGGTAACCGAACCGATCGGTTACCCTTTTTAAAAAAAACAATATTATACATAAATTAAACCAAAATATACCGAAATTAAACCAAATATATCGATATTAAACCGAACTCAAACCGAATTTACCGATTTTAACCAGAAAAACAAAAAAATCGGTTCAATTCGGTATACTTTCAATAACCGAAATAAACCGAAACCCGAATCGAACCGATTTTTTGTTCGGTTAATTTCGTCCCAAATTCTAGTAATCGAATCAAACTGAAAAACTAAATTAACTGGCTCGGTTATCCGAACTCGCAGGGCTAATACAAACAACTTGTATACATATTTTGGTCTATGACATTGTTAATTAAATGGTTTCTAACATTTAATATCAAAGACATAAACCATTACATTGGAAGAGTTATGAAAATAATTTAAATTTTCTATCAAAATCAGAAAAACAGTATACATTTTAAAATTTCATAAAATAGTTTAAGAAATAAACTCTAAACTCTTAATAAAACTTCAACCGCTAAAACTTAAACTGTAAACACTAAATCATGGATGAGTTCATAAAACCTAAAACATCAACCATAAAACTTAAATATAAAACAAAACAAAATACTATGTCCATAATTGTTTTAACAAAATTCAGCATTTTATATTAGTTTTTTTCTAGAATTTTTCCCAAAATCCCTTAAGAGTTATTGACAATTGGTTATTAATTGGAGAAATGTCATTCACAAAAACAAAAACATAAGAATCCAAAGTTTGAAAGCTTTTAGTTTCTATTTGTGGTCGTCTGGGAAAACAGTTTTGTATGAAAACAAAAGCTTTCCTGATAAAATTTATTACTGTTAATAACCACATACATACTAGTAGGGCTGGGCACTAATACCTGTTATCCGTACTCGATCCGTTACTCAGTTCGTATCCGTTTCGAAAAAAGGGTACCCGTAACTTTAGGATCGAGTGAAGAGTATAATAATTATATTACCCGTGGGTAAGGGTCGAGTGAAGAGTATTAATTTTTTTTTTAATACCCGCTTTATTACTCGACCCGTAAATATCTGCTAATATATTATAATATTACTAATAGTTTATACATATATTATAGAATGAAATTACAAGTTTTTCTTTTTGAAGTTTGTAATTTTATATTTTTTTGGATCTATATGTTGCACATTTATAAATTCTTTCTTTTTTGGAATATAGAATTATTATGCGGTTACAGAAAGTTTTTTTACGCATGAATTATCAAGAAATATGCAGGTAAGGATAAAAGATCGGGTATCTAAAGGGTTTAACTATTTTTATCGGATACTCGTTTTTTCGGGTATCCGTTATTTGCGGGTCGAATACGAGTAGTTTTTTCTATTACTTGTAAAGGTCGGGTCGAGTAAAAGGTTTCTCAAAATTCAAGGGTCCCGTCCCGTGTCCAACCCTAATACATACTACCTACTATTTTGTACACACTATATGAAATTGTGGTTTTGCTTGGGTATTTAATATGATCTGTTACAAATACATACTTGAATAATATCGACATTTTAAAGAAATTCCAATACATAAATTGATTAAAAATTTACTGTTAGGTAGAGGTTTAAAGTTTATAATATATAGCAACAAGACGGAGTAAAGAGGCAGAAGACATGTAATTACACTCTTTAGCAAAATGTGTAACGTTTCGACCGCTACCTTTTTAGTGGATCCACACCCGCTATCGTCCCATGGACCCATCCTTGTTCTGACGGTTTGTACGCTACATCTTGTTTACCGACCCTACAAATCACCACGTGATCTTTTTTGTGTTTTGTCCTCACTCACACCGTACCGACAATCACTTCCCGGTAGATCACCCATCTTGAAATTGCTCTAGCACAAACATGCTTAACTGTGGAATCCTCTCAGGACAGTTGACCGAAAAGATAAGTGTACTTTGGTGACATAGATGGCCAAATCAATTCTTTTAAACTTCTCCGCATGCACCACCATATTTTTTGAAACCGGGGTGTTACAAAAATGGGTCTCTGAGAGAAAAATAAACTATCATGAACAATATAAGGCATAGCGGTCTGAAACAAAGCTTCCGCAAAAAAATTGGGATGTGAATACTGATGTATTGTGCTTTTAGTGGTTTCTAACATTTGTTTTGCTTCTTTTATTTTGTGGTTTTTCTTTGAACTTAGGTTATTTTAAGAGTTTTCTTTAGAGTCCATCGAAATCTTTTGTGTTGTTTTCAGGTCATTTTTCAAATTGTGGACGTTTTGGACCACATTAAGAGCTACGATGGGATCATTGCATCAAAGGCGGAGTTCAAGAAGAGCAAAAGGCCTCGGTCTATTAATCCGGCTAGTGATCAAGCCGTCCACATGATGATGATTAGCTCGAACCAAAATATCCTCAAAAGTCTTGGATATATCGATATGCTCTATGGATTGATCCCCTTCATGACATGCTCGATCCCAAGACCTTCTAGAAGTGTTGGATATACTAATTCAATGTGTGGATCGATCGATCGTTTCACCATATTTTGATAAACCGAGAAAGATCAAGAGACTTAGACCGATCAATATAAGTTCCGGATTGATCAATCTCAACCTCGCGTTATCCCGGGTCGACCTGCATAAATTTTCTATCTGTATATACTCTTATATGCTTTTTAGAGTCTACACTTTAGTTTACAAGTTTCAGACTTTGCTTTTTAAAATTGTAAGTTTGGGAGAAGAATTCTAAACCATAATCTAAATTTTGGAGATGAACCGTTGTTCATTTAACATTGAACCCTCTTGTTTAATTTGTTGCAGTACAATTATGTTTTTCATCATATATTCTATTTATTTTTACTATGTATGAGTAGTTTTCCAATTGAATTTTAAGGTTTTAGGTTTCCGGGGTCTGGGATCCCAACATGTACTTTTGGTCCTTAATTTAGTTCGACCTCGTATTGCTACCGCAACACAACAAGTATACACTTGCGGGTGAAGAAACGGAATTAGGACATGATCAAATTAGACACTTACAAGTTACAAGAAATAAATTGATTTTTGTGGCGAATAAAAAAAAAAACAAAAATTAATCTCCAATTACATGAATCATTTATGCTCATAATTTAGTTCATTTTTTTGTGGTCAAGAATTTTGTTCATAACTCAAAAGACATTCTTCTTACCAATAAGCCATAACCAATCCAAGGCAACTCCTGCAAATACTCCTCCTAACAGAAACATTACCAGTAAATTCCCTAACGCATTCTGCTCCGGACCCTTCACAAAAACGAAATACGAGTTATTTAAAGACAAAATCAGAACAATATGTAGAGAATGATTGTTTATAATTGTGTTTGTATTTGTATATACATGGAAAAAACATTGTGCTTATATAATATTTAGAAAATACAACTTCTAATTTTTTAAGCGCAAACAACATAAAACTTTTGCATTTTTATTTGAGTTTACGTTTATATCTTTTGATATTAATTGTGTTTATTTTGAATAAAAACCCACCATTATAGAATCCTTTTTTTCAAAAAATCGGTGCTAAATATAAATGCAAACGTAAAACGCAAGAATGAGAAAAGAGGAACCTCATTTTCGAGTTTCGTGGCTGCGTTTATAGTTTGCAAAAGAACATATTAGTAAGAAATAATTAAATATTAATTTTAAAAAGGTTCAAACACAAATACAAACAACAAGATTAGCCTTTGAAATAATTAAAATCATATTTGCCTTTCATCTGCCTTCCGCGTTTACTAGTTTTCTTATTAAACAATGAAAGCGTCTTGTTTGCTTTTAAATAAAACCGCACACGAAAATAAACAATCAAATCCACAATCTTTATTTAAGAAAAGGTTAAAATAGATTACCTTGTAGCCTTTAGGAGCTATGGTGAGAATGCAAACACTGAGATGTCCATTAGTCAGTCCCAAAATAGAAATTAGCATAAGCATCCATCCTTGATCACCATATTTTGCAGTGAAGTAGAACGCCGGAATGAGTAAAAAACGCAACAAAACCGCAATTGTGAGTCCTTTTCTATTCTCAATCCTGAGCCATTTCACCAGCGGTGTGTACCTTCCAACCAAATCCCAACAATTGTACATCGCTACAAGGACAAGCGCGTACCATGTGCCTAGTCCGTGTTGTCCCGTGTTCTCATATAAAAACCCCGGAACAATGGATAATGTCAAAACGTAGAGGAGGAATATATTCACTGCATAGTCTATGTTTTGAAGCAACAACTCTTTGTTGCTTAGCCTTTGATTCTTGGAATCATCATCAGTCTGCAGAGAAGAATCAAGAAATCAAAAATCTTAAAAGTAAACGGAAATCGAGAAAGAGAACATTCTTGAAGATAATCTTGTGAGGAATTGTGAGCTTTCAACTTATAAACCAATTGTTTTGAGTGGAGAGGTTCACATCCTTTATATAATAGTGTTAAATCATCTCAATGTGGGATACTTTTACATGTCCACTTAAGATGATGACTTTTTGGGTTCATTATCTTGGGCCAAATACTACGTTTTTGGATCGTTTATATTCGTTTGAGTGGAAACACTCATATCCTTTATATACTAGTGTTACCGATTCTGATTGGTTGTGAATACCAGCAGCAGCAAGATCAGCAGAAACAGTCTTTGATCCTTCAGAAGCGGCTTTACTTCGGTAGTACTTAACGATGGGAAGTTTCGGGAACACATACGCGTATAGAATCACGCATAGAAACTCTATGAATGTTGCGGTTGCTAAGAATATCACTGCAGAAAGAAAGAAAGAAAGAAAAAAGCAAGAAATGAACTTTTTAAGCACTTGAAAGCTATCAAGTTTCGGATTTGAGATCTTCAGGACAAACAAATTAACTCACTTGCTCCTTTTCGTAGACCGTCATGTGATTTCTCAAATGCTGCTTTAGTTATTAGCCTAAGTGCTGAGGTTAGAGCACCAGATATAGCCAAACCGGCCATGAATGACTAGACAGAAGCAAGAAGATATGTAACCTAAGCCGGTTTATCCAAACCAGAGAAAGTAAACCGAGATCTCTAATTTGTAAGAACTAAAAAGGTATAAAACCTGGATGAGTTCAGGGCACATGAATGATAAGTCTCCAATCATTCCTCCTCGTACAGTAGCATCCGCTAGTCCAAACAAAGCAACGATTGCGCATAAACCAATGTAAGGTAAAATCCCACCGTCTCCTTTTGTTGCCAAATCCAACTGTTTCAAAGTTTTAGAGTCAAAGTCCCATAATCAGAATGCGGTTTCTAAAGATTTATGTAAGAGTAGACTTGAACTTACAACGATGAGCAAGAATGTGGATATTGTGGATAGCATATAACCGATCATATTACGTTTTCGAGTATTGATTTTTGATTCACGGTATGCGAAAATCATGATTGTTCCAAGTGCAAAAGGTTGATATACAACTGTGAGTACCCTTGAAGGATGGTAATCCTATGGAACCAAGAAACATATATAGAGAATTCAACTTTAATTTTATATAACCAAAACATCAAGTTTCAGAAACCAAATTTGAATCTGAAATCAACCAAAACAAAACCGAACCGGGAAAACGTGGTAGTAATAATCTTCAATTGTGAGCATACTGTTCCAAGAAATAACAGTTCCGACTCCAAGAATACAGCAAACAACCATTGCTTGATACTTCCCCTGTTTGTTTTTTTTCATATAAAATAATGGAGACATAAACAAGAATTTGAGGAAATAAATTGAAAGAGTTTAGATCTGAGTTCTGGTTTTGTGGAAACTAACCTGAAGCTTTTCAGGAGCTTGCTTCTCGTACCTATCCGCCATTGTTACACTTCTCAAATAGTTACAGAGAACTCATAATAACATAACAAGATTTTTATTAAAAAAAAAAAAAACATAACAAGATTAGTGAACTTAATATATAGAATCAACACAATACGACGTTACAAGATAAAATGCACGAACCTACTTACTTTAAACTTTGCACATGAGATTTCGGAGAGTCAACGTGTTTGTTGATTTATTTAATTTGTGCGCAAAGCTTTGACGTTTGACATATTTGTTACAATGTTAGAATAAGATTCAGAAGTATTAAGAGCACCTCCATTGGTCATTAGAGAGAGATAAGTGTCTTAAAAAAATAATAAACTAATAATTTAGATCCTTTCTAACATCACTTATTTTTCTGGTTGTTCCGTTCTGCGTCGTGCGACCCGGCGGCTAATATGCGACCTGTGGCCCATGCCATATACTCATCTTCTCTTAAAGTGTCTTCGTATAGACACTATAAACCCTTTGTTTTAGACACCCACAGTAAAATAATATTAAAATTAATTATAAAAAACTGTTAAAACACTCAAATTGGTATTATCAATAGAGATGATTTTAGAATGTTAGAAAAAAACTAGAAGTATTAGAAAGCTATTTAAGACTCATAAGTGTTAGAATGTCACGTCGTTAATAAGATGTTTATTGTACTTATTATTCATTTTAGAGGAAAAGAAAAGAAAAAAACGAAAGCTAGTAAGTTTCCATGTTTTGTTCAGCTAGATGGAAGACAATGGTTGTAGGTGTTATAACGGATATGTGAGAAAACAGTATAGGAACGCAAATAACACAACAAATTTATGTAGTTCATTAATGAAGTGATTTTACGTCCACGGGTAGTGAAGAAATATTTATTAATGGAGAAAAAGTGTTCAGTATATAATGGGAAAGTAGTCAAGTTTAATTCAATCCTAAACCCTATTTGATCTACGAGCTTGGGTTAAATCGAGAACCTAAGTTGAAAATAGCGGTCTATAAAAGAGTACCCATACCACTGGACGGGGGAGTTTACGCGCCTTCCCCCATCCTCAAGCTAAGAGGCAAATCTCTCCCTCTTGAATTTGCGAGTGTAGGTTCAAATAGAGAACCTAAGTTAATTACATCGTCCCATACAAGATTACTCCTCCCATATGGTCCGGTCAGGTCGGGGCGTCTCCACTTCCTCACCAGATCCTCAAATTCTTATGTACTTATTTCTGAAAAATGCTAAGAATTTAAAATAAGATGTGTAATTTGCTTATGTATGTATCATAGTGCAAAATATAGTAGATTACGTTAAAAGAAAAAGCTAATACAATAAATTGTAAATATTTTCTGTCATATCCAAATAAACAAAACCTTACTAACTGCAACACCATGAAAATTATCCCTTTCCTTGGTCAATTTCTTCTTTTCGTTATTAATTAGTCGAACTAAAACGTCATCCAAATTTAAATTGCAATCACCCTACAGAGACATAATTTTTGTTTAACAATAAACCTATAGGGACTTCAAATTAGTTTTAATTGAAATAATGATTAGTACTAATAAAATTTGATCGCCTGTCGTAATAGCCAACTCAGCTCAATGTCATATGCTAAGACCTCCTGATTATATTTTGTTCTTCTGCTGCTAGAGTAATTAAATAAAATAAAGTCAGGAATTTTGTTTTCATTCTTTTATATTTTTGTGCCGACGTCAGGGAACCTTGTTGAAGATTAAAAATATATATTACGTACAATTTTTTAATTATATGTTATCTTAAAATCGTTAAATCACAATAGATATTATATTTTTATGGAGTCAAATGATATTGTGAATGATTAGGAGCATCTAACTTCTGGCTGATAGCTATTTGACGGCTGCGATGCGTCTGTCATAGAAAAATGGAATCATGCCAGTAGTTCTCATGGACTGCTATTATTTTAGCCATTTTTATTTATAGATTAATGATCGTAAAAGAATATAGTTGTATAAATTAGTTATGTTGGACAAAAAATTTTTGAAAAAATAGTTTTTATGCAATTGATGCGAAAAAGGAGAATAAACGTTATTCCTGAAAATATGATTGTATTATAAAAAATTAATGGTAAAATTATTGGATGAAACTAGATAACCGTAATTAAAAATATAGCAACATGTTCCAAATAATTAAGAGAGTATCATCTATATTAATATTTTTGAATTACATTTGGGAGATAAACTTTTAGTTTGTAAAATATAACAAGGAATGTCATTGATTTAAAACATAAATTATGAAGTTCATTAAGAATAAATTTGAAACTAAAAAAGGTGAGCAATCGGATCGGGTTAAGAAGATCCACATTCCATATTTTGGATCCTATTTAATGTCAAAAAATCTGATTGGTACACATAATATATTTCCATTTTTTGTTTTACAAATTAATTCCATAAATAATATCGAATTAATGTTTTCATCAAAAAATAAATTCCCGAATTTATGCTGAAATTTTCAAAGGACATTTTTTATTTCTTTTGATAATTTCGTAACTAATAAATTAGTAGCAACTATTATTAAAATTAATTCAAATTAATTGATCCGTATAAATTAAGATATATCCCTAATTAATATATATATATATATATATATATATTAATATGTTTGTATAAATAAAGTTTTAAAAGTTGAAGTTACTTTTGTATTTTAAAAAAATATAAAAAATAAATAAATATAAAATTCAACTAATTTATTTAAGGAAAAAAGGTTATGCTCGAAATTGCAATGCTTCCTCAACAAGTCTAACAATATGATATGCATGTTAACCCCATTAATTATTTACCTAAACCACTTACTTAATCTTCTGTAACTATTATCTAGATTTTAGGAAAATTAAACACTTACAATAAACACAAAATTTTAAAATAACACATATTGCTAGAAATATTCAACAAGATTCTAAAAATGATATTTTTAAATATGATTTTCAGAAATATTCAACAAGATTCTAAAAAAGAAAGTCTTTGTCTAAAAACAACATTAGTTAGATCTTAACAACGATACTTGTTATTGTGTATATAGATAGAATTATATATATATAATACAAAAACATGAAAATATTTATTAGTTTTTAATCATTTTATTTCACCTATCATCTAACAAAAAAATATAGATTTTAATAAAAAAATTAGTTGTAAAAGTTATATTTTTCCTTGATAAAAATATCTATATTATTATTTTTGAAATACATTTGGAAGAATAACCTTTGTTTTGTAAATTATTACATGAATTGTCATTTATCTAAGGAACAAAGTGAGAAGCTCATTAAGGGTAAATTAGAGAAGAAAAAAAATCTCCATAAATCTCGGTTTTAATTTTTCAATATATGTCGGTTTTAATTTTTCCATAAATATTGGTTTCCAAATATATTTATTTAGAAATCGTTTAAATATAACCATAAACTCGTTTTAGGAAACTACATTAATAACAAATTTTAACGAATTTACTAAAATCTCTCTACCTAATTCAAACATAAATATATGATTCTCGTTTTACTTTTATTTGATCTTATATTTAAATTATTTTGAATTATTATATAATACATTTAGTAAATAAAATTTGAGATTTTTTTTCTACATATGATGTAATTTAATTTTTTTTAAACGAACATATATTACTCAATCGATGAATAAAAAAATGTGTGTACAATATCCCACATTGCCTGAAAAAATTGGGCAATGGTTCAAAGTCATACTATAAAAGAACCAAAATGATTCTAAATACGAATGAGCATGAAGCTTGATTTATCATGCATCCAAATTTAAAAGTTTTATTCAGTTTATTGTGGTTCTTTATTTTAAAGAATTTAAACTTTTAAAAAGTTTCAAAATATTATAAATATTTAAACTTTGTTAAACTTTACAAAACGTTTAAAATATTAATAATACTTAAACTTTTATGAAATTTCAAATATTATAATTATTTAAATTTTATAAAAATTTTAAATATTATAAATATTTAAACTTTATAAGAAGCAGCAATCTTCTAAAATAGTATATTAAATGGTTACAATCTTAATAAATATCATACTAACTCAATCTAATCCTTATAATATAACACCATAAATATTAAAAATTAAAATGATATTAATAAAGAAAAAAGTTTGTCATGTACCGCGAGTTATAATATCACGGGACGGATTATATGGCGGGATGGGTTTGAGTCAATATTAATATAACTTTAAAATATCATTAACTCGGTGCTACACGGGTAAAACATCATTTCATTATTTTGTTAACACTATCAATATTACAGTATTAGACATATTTAATTAAGTTGATTAAATTAAGATTATGCAAAAAAAAAAATTGTCTCATGGTATACCGCGGATTAAATCCTAGAATTAACAATCAAAATACAATTATACAAACTTAAACATTGAACAAAACAAACAAAATTAACAAACAAATACAACTTAAAATTTAAAATTTTTAGTTACAAAAAACTTGTCCCTCGGATTAAAATCTAGTCATGGATTATTTTAGAATGGTAGTCTCAAATAATTATGAGACTAAATAAATAAATAAATGAATCCACTAAAATCATCATTGAACAAGTAAATATGCCACTTAAAAGTTAAAACCGCATAAACGATGCTCAGGATTACAAATCTCCCATTATAGATCGATTGCATTGCCTTATTGCTCTAAATTGGTAATTTTGCCTAAATGAGATTTTCTCTTTTCACTAAATGAAATTGGAGAGGAATTAGTGTATGTGTATCTGTATCTGATGATATGGTTAATAAATGTCACTGATGAGTAACGAAGTAATTAATGAGTGGTGATAATACCAATTCGGTAAATATTCTCACGTTTTAAATCTTATGATAATATTTAAACGGTTAAACCCGGTTAAGTAGCCTACAATGAGAAATATATTAATCATGGTGTTGTGATAATGCGGTAGATGACAGTCCCGTATCTCTAATATATGCTCTTCCCGAACATTCACCTTTAATAATTATATGGTCGTTGAAATTGAATCAAAAAAAAAAAAACAAATATCCCTAAATTACCAAAATCCTCGGCGACAAAGAGGAGAGAGAGAGAGAGAGGGAGAGGCAAAGAAAAAAAAAAACAATGGCTTCGATCCTTCCGCCGGAGCTGGACAACGACTCACTGGCGTCATCGCCTAGATCGGAGTACGATAGTCAGCCACGTGTACGGTTCATGTGCACTTTTGGAGGAAGGATCTTGCCTCGTCCGCCTGATAATCAGCTCTGTTACGTCGGCGGTGATAATCGTATGGTCGCTCTTCATCGTCACACTACTTTCGCCTCTCTCCTCAGTAAACTTGCTAAACTCTCCGGTAAGCTTTTATCATTCAAATCATGTAGTTTCTGGAAAACGGATTTGACGTCATGATCTTATAAAAAAAAAGCGATTAGGATTTTTTTTGTTGTTGATAATTTTGAGTTTCGACCCTGATGATTATTTAGAAGGAACGTTTGATGCATAGATCAATTTGTTTGGCCAACTATGAAAATTTTAGAAATGATGAATGAATTATTGGTTTACTTTTTAAACATTTTTTTTTATATTATGAAATTAATGTTTTGGTAATTGGGCAGATGTTTATTAATATTGGCCACAAAAGTCTGGCATATTGCTGGAAAGTATAAAATTTACAGAAATGGATTGAAATAATATGATTTTTTTTTTTTTTTTGTTCGATCATTTCATTTTGCACGATCCTAAAGATTATCTTTGACTCGGAATATTTGATCCAATGCTTACTACGTTTAAATTAGGAAAGAAAGGTTTTTAGAAGAAGTTATGCCGATCACTATCATACAAACTGGATAAAAATCATATGATCTTTTGTCAACTATGAAAATGAATGAATTATTGGTTAATTTAAAACTTTTTTTTGCAGCTTTTTAAATAATTTTAGTAGAAGTTATTATTGTTGGAAATTGGGCAGATATTTATTGGGCACAACATTTTGGAACTTTGCGGGAAAGTATTTAAATTTATTGAAAAATATATATATATATTTGATTGATTTGGGAATAAATAATAATGATGATTGTGGCGTTGGAATATATTGGATAAGGTAAAAGCAACATAAGCGTGAAGTACCAGCTACCAAACGAAGATCTTGACGCGTTGATCTCCGTATCAACGGACGAGGATGTAGAGAACATGATGGACGAGTACGACCGCGTCGCACAGAATCAAAACCCACGCGCCTCTCGTCTCCGTCTCTTCCTCTTCCCCAAAAACGTCGCCGGAGAAGAAGATAACGATAGTCGAGCTAGCAGTATCAGCTCTCTCCTCGATAGCTCCGTTAATCGAGAGCAATGGTTCCTCGACGCACTTAATCTCGGTTCCTCTGCCGCCGCAACCGCCGCATCTGACGGTGGTTCCGGTAGAGTATTTGAGCGTGTTAGATCTGAAGTTTCGTCGATTGTTTCGGAAGTTCCTGATTACCTCTTTGGATTAGATACTTTCGATGAAACTGCTCCGCCGCATGAACTTCGTGATCGTGATCCCAGAGCTAAGATCCGACGAGAGGTTTCGACGCTTTCGGATCCTGGTTCGCCTCGTCGTGATGTTCCTTCGCCGTATGGTTCGACGTCTTCGGCTCCTGTGATGCGATCATCTACACCGGAACTTCAACCACCGGTTCTAACTAAACCGGAAAGTCCAGAACCGGTTTCGACTCCAAAATCTGATCCTCAACCGGAACAAGTTATTCAACAGAGTAATCTCCCCGTTAACTCGCAATGGCAATACGCCCCTAGCCCAGGCCCACAGGTTCATTACCAGGGTCATACCATTCACCAATCACCGGTTTATTACGTCCCTGGCTCGGTTCCGGGTAATCATATGGTTCAACCGGGTAATCATATGGTTCAACAGGGTAATCATATGGTACAACCGGTTCAAATGCCGGGTCAGTATCTTCAACAATACCATCATGTACCAATGGGATACCACCAACCTCAGCCTCATCAGATGCCTGGTCCAGGTCAAGTATATGGCGGAACAGTTAGGCCGGTTATGATGGCAGTTGATGGAGTTAACCGGACGGGTTATTATGGAATGAAACAACCCGGTCCGGTTCAAATGTATCATCAGCACCCTGGGATGGTTGTTCCTGGCGTAGAAGAACAATACAGAACCGAGACGGAGTCGGATCCGGGTCGGGCTTCTTAGCTGGTTAAAGGGATATGAGAATGATCACTTCCGGGTTTTCGTCTTTTCATTGGAGTCGTGGCTCTACGTTACTGTGTGAACTGTGTAATATTTTTTGTTGTTTTTACTTTTTTAAAATTATTTTTTGTGTGTAATTTTGTATTACAAACTATGATGAACAGTAAAGCCCAATAAATGACATTATAATCTATGAATAATGAAGTAAATTTAACATTTCCTTCAAAAAAAAAATTATATGGTCAACTAGTTACTCGGTTCTTTATAATAGTGGGAAAAAAATATTATAAAAATGTCAAACAAATAAATGAGTAGGTTTGGCTCCAGAGTGCTTCCATCGTGCTTTGTTTTTTTTTTTTTTTTTTGTCGCCGATTACCGGCTGCTTCGCTGCCAGAATCATGTTTATCTCTTATTTTGTCTATCATATGTTCCTCTTCGTCTATGCAGGTGACTTGCCAATGAGCAATGATGTCTAGAAACCACACCAAATTCAATCTCATATATCTGTTGCTGAAATTTTGGTCGATCACTTCGGATTTGTACCGTTTGATTTTAAAGATAAGGAAACTTTAAAGATAACGGAACAACGCAAAGTGATATCCATGGCTTGATTGGGTGCTTTAAGCAACCTTTGAACTTTTTTTAACCTATTTGTTACATCTCTAAAGGTTTTTTAGTGGCGGAATTGTATCTGTTCCGACAAATTTTTGAAGCGTTCATCAAGGCGCCATCTTTCTCTGGTGAAATTGTCTCTAAACAATTTATGTGCATAGGAGTAAAACTGTCCAAAATATGGTCCTGTACATAGGAGTAAAATTATCCAATATTATTTTATGTTTATAACTCAAAACATATTTTATGTAGTCAACCAAAACTTGTGAGTTGGTATTAACTAAGGAAGGGTGCTAGAATCTAACAAAAAACTAGTAATAAAAGAAAGAAGAAACTACTTTTTAGGCTCAAAATGTCCGTGCACATGTCAGTTTGACGACACTAAAACCTAAAAGTTGGTTTCAGAAACCTTCTTCATCCTCTGATAATCTCGCTAGTGTAGCATCCTTCCATGCTTGAATGAGAATTCTATAATCATTCTCAAACATTACTTCTTCCACTCCACGATTGTGTAAGCAAAAAATCACTTATTATAATAGCTTTTGCTTCATGATTGAAGCCTATGATAAACTTTTTGTACCATACCAATACCCATGTACCAGTCTAATCTAATATTATTTTTAAAAATTATTGCATCTTATTATATAAGTTTTAACGACTTTACTATTATGCATAATTAATTCTCTAATTTTCTTTTACAAATACGAAATGGTTTCGTCACCGTGAATTATTTCCAGTTGACTATTTCAATCCAAACAATGATAGAGCATACTTAAGTTTGACAATCATAAATTTATGTGATTATATGATTGATTAAAAAAAAATATTAAAATACTAAAAACATCTATATTAACATTTAAAACTATTTACAAAAATTGTGATAAGGTAAATTTTAAAATTGGATCACAAAATATCCGAAATGTAACTTTTTACGTCGAGAAATAAAAAAACAGGAAGAGTCGTCGTCTTCCTCTTCAGCTCACACCACTTCTCACCTTATCCTCATTCCTCCGAGATCGGAAATATGGAAAAATCCGGCTACGGCAGAGACGGAATTTACAGATCACTTCGTCCAACGCTCGTTCTTCCCAAAGATCCAAACACATCGTTAGTCTCTTTCCTCTTCCGTAACTCGTCATCTTACCCATCAAAGCTTGCTCTCGCCGATTCAGATTCCGGCGATTCCTTAACCTTCTCTCAGCTCAAATCCGCTGTCGCTAGACTAGCTCACGGGTTCCACCGTCTAGGTATTCGTAAAAACGACGTCGTATTGATCTTCGCTCCTAATTCTTACCAGTTCCCTCTCTGTTTCCTCGCCGTAACTGCCATCGGCGGCGTTTTCACCACCGCGAATCCTCTTTACACCGTGAATGAGGTTTCGAAACAGATCAAGGATTCGAATCCGAAGATTATTATCTCTGTTAATCAATTGTTCGATAAAATCAAGGGTTTTGATCTTCCCGTTGTGCTACTCGGATCTGGAGATTCCGTACAGATTCCTCCGGGATCGAATTCGAAGATTCTCAGTTTCAATAACGTGATGGAACTCTCTGAGCCAGTTTCTGAGTTCCCGTTCGTTGAGATTAAGCAATCAGATACAGCTGCACTGTTGTATTCATCAGGAACTACAGGAACAAGCAAAGGTGTGGAGTTAACTCATGGCAATTTCATTTCTGCGTCGTTAATGGTGACGATGGATCAAGATCTTATGGGAGAGTATCACGGCGTGTTCTTGTGTTTTCTTCCCATGTTTCATGTTTTTGGGTTGACTGTGATTGCTTATTCTCAGCTTCAGAGAGGGAATGCTTTGGTTTCTATGGCGAAATTTGAGCTCGAGTTGGTTCTTAAGAACATTGAGAAGTATAGAGTTACTCATCTTTGGGTTGTTCCTCCTGTGTTCCTTGCTCTTTCCAAGCAAAGTATTGTGAAAAAGTATGATCTTTCTTCACTTAAATACATTGGATCAGGAGCTGCTCCTCTTGGGAAAGATTTGATGGAGGAGTGTGGAAAAAACATCCCTAATGTTTTGCTTATGCAGGTAAATAAGACTTTGGCTTCAGATCCTGTTCTTGGTTTTGGTCCTAGTTTCTGATAGACTTAGACATTAGCTAATTCATCGATGTTTGCTCGTAAAGAACCAGGCCAAAATGTATAAGATTTTGAATCCGTTGTCATGGATGGTTGTTTGAATGATGCAAAAAGAGGTGTTTTGTGATTTCTTCAGGGCTATGGAATGACTGAAACGTGTGGAATTGTCTCTGTGGAAGACCCGAGACTCGGGAAACGGAACTCTGGATCAGCTGGAATGCTTGCTCCAGGAGTTGAAGCTCAGATAGTTAGTGTAGAAACTGGAAAATCTCAGCCTCCTAATCAATTAGGTGAAATCTGGGTTCGAGGGCCTAACATGATGAAAGGTTTGTAATTTCTCATTCCTACATATATTTATAGCCTTTCCTATCTGTGCATTTGAAAGTCATGTAAACCAATTCTCTTTCAGGATATCTCAATAACCCTCAGGCTACTAAAGAAACAATAGATAAAAAAGGTTGGGTACATACCGGAGATCTTGGATACTTCAACGAGGATGGTAACCTTTATGTTGTTGATCGAATCAAAGAACTTATCAAATACAAAGGCTTCCAGGTTTCACTTTCACTTCCCAATTTTCTCATTCTTCTTCTCATTTACCGAACCACGAAAATGGAAATCATAATGAATGTTTTTATTGATATATTTAGGTTGCTCCAGCTGAACTAGAAGGTCTTCTTGTATCGCATCCCGAAATACTAGATGCTGTCGTTATACCGTGAGTCATATATTCATAACTCAATACATCAGAAAATACCGATTTTATTCCTTGTCCGAACACATTAATATTTGTATATGTTGCAGGTTCCCTGATGAAGAAGCAGGTGAAGTTCCAATTGCATTTGTTGTCCGATCACCAAATAGCTCAATAACAGAGCAAGATATTCAAAAGTTCATAGCCAAACAGGTTAATAACTTATATGACCCAAGTCGTTCGAATCAATCGTATCGATGTGTTTGTTTTGTTTAGGCTCAAAAACCATCCTTTTGCTTTCACCAGGTCGCTCCTTACAAAAGATTACGACGAGTGAGCTTCATTAACAATGTTCCAAAATCTGCTGCTGGTAAAATCCTGAGAAGAGAACTTGTTCAGCAAGTAAGATCCAAGATGTGAAGAATCTTTTATTACCGGATACAGAAGATCAGAATCTCTGTGTTGTCTCGCTCGTTTCACCATATTTATGTACCATTTCAAATTAAACGGTTCCCACATAAGTGAATAAATATAATCCAATACCAACGTCAATACATTTTTTCTTTCATTTGTTTTCTGGATACGATCAAGCCATAAGTTTTTCTATTGTTCTTTCAGAAGTAGCGATAGACTCTATTTATTAATTTTATTACTTTCATTTTCGAGCTTGATAATTAATAATATGTGTGTTATTATTTAAACTTTGGAAAAAAATAAAACTAGATAATTCGGTATGTTAAGGTTTTGGTTAACGTTAACATAGTTTCTCTCTAGACTTATGGACAGTTGAGCTTCAAGCTTCATATTCGTGTATCATCTTTAAGGGCCGCTAATATTATTTAAAAGAGTTGCAGCTGAGTTGGTAAAGGGTTTGTAGGTGGAAAGTTTGGTATGCCCCTTATATAAACCTTTTTTCCAAAACTTTTAATGATAATTCTATAATTAATGGCTTAAATATATATTTTATTTGGAATCAACATATCTTTCAGAAGGGAAATAAACATTTTTCAGATTTTTCTACAATATTTTTGCAAAATCCAAACGCAAACCTTCGGATTTGGTTTGACCTTTACGTTTATTATTAATAAATTTATTTTGTTGCAAAGACTTATAATAGTAGGTTCATTTAGAAAAAAAAATATGTACAAAAAAGAAAGTAAACGCAAACAATCAATATATGCTTTGAAGTATTACAGGACATTTACATTTCTGTATAAAAAACATCAAACTTTACAAGATCCCTCTCTGTGGAAGATAACTTTTTTGTTTTGTTTATGTATCTATCTAATTTATAAGTTTACACAGAATGGAAGATTACAGAAATCAGATGTGTTCATCTCTTCAGCCGAAGCCGCGGCTGCAGCCACCGGATATGAAGCTGTGATCGGCATCAGACATAGCCCACGGCTCGCGAGATCTACTTGTCTTCTTGAACTACATTCTTCTTCTTCTTGAGTATTGACAGATTTCTTGTCTGAACACTATTTTAATCAATTCAAGAATCATTAATTGCTGATGATTAGTTTTTGAAAAGATTCTTGATATCACTAGCAAAGGACAAGATAAGAGTTGTTAACATATAACTAATTTTAAGTACCTGCTGTTGTTGAACAGATCCTATGGTGTTCTGGTCTGGATTACTCAATACCTATTTTTCAAATTAAATAATCAAACTAAATATTAATTAATGAATTGATTTTATTTTGACAGCAAATGAAAATAAAGAATTTGAACTTACAGTTACTTGTTCTTGAAGAAACTTGATGTACTCTACAGCTTCGGTGAGAACAGAAGCTGTATCTGTCTGAAAAGAGATTAGAAGATTAAATCTGTTGAGCTTAAATAAGAAGAAATAAAAGATGTAAACTGCGCAAAAAAAACTCAAATATATAGCTTTCTTTTAATTTACCTTGCCAAATGGTGAAACCAGTTGCTGAAGCGCAGTGATTCGATCTCCGAGTTTTTCTTTACGAACTTTGAAGCTTGGCAATGGAGATAGTGTCTCGAGTCTTGGTCTTTTTAGTAGTCGCGGTGAATATTCATCGCTGTTCTCTTCTAATTCTTCAGACTTTTCAATCCTCTGAAAGATTCATCACATATCTTGTAATGTTAATATATCGACTCTATACTAGTCAAAATAAAATTAAATAGGTTTTATGTATTAGTAGTTACGTGCCTTTGAAGTAATATTCTTGCAGTCTTGTGTAATTTGATCCTTAGACTTACGGTTTCTGATCTCATTATCCAAGAAAGATTCAGCTTCTGAATCGATAAAGAACATGTTATCAAAGAGCGGAAAGCTTTCGAGCAGCTCGGATTTCGAGTTAGGAATAGTAGTATTTGGCCATGAATCTGATAGTAATTGCTCGTTAGGATCGAATAATCCTTCGAAGAAACTATTATGCCTTCAATAAGTATAAAACAAAGAAAAGAGATCAAAGAAAGTCCAATCTAATTAATTAACTATGTAAATTAATATCAATATATATACTTATGTATGCATGTGTGGACTTACATGTTCATAAATCCATCATTATGATCGTTAATCTTGTTTTCGATGTTTTGCCATCCGAAATTTGTGACATCAAGGCTAATCTCAGTGGAACGTGGCAGTGAGTAGCCGGTGAATACTGCGGTGGTGTTTGTTGGCGAACTCCACCAAGTTCCGGTGGAAATTCCGGCGGTCTCAAACTCTTCCGTCATGTTCTAAGTTATAGTTTGGTTTGTGTACTTTGGAAATGTTTGAAGTTGCATGAGACATGATGTTGGTTACATATTGTATTTATATGTAGGCTTGAATCCATCAAAATTATAGTTTAAACGGAATAATATAATTGTTAAACAACATCTTTAGCTACCCTCTTAACCATATGTTTAATTATTGATGATTATGAAAAAAAACGTATCTTATTGGACGTATTCTTGTGTTCGTGTTTACGTTAAATTATATGATAAAATAATGTAACTGTTATAAATCATTTGTTAATACAGAACGTAGACCAAACAAATTAAGAATATTTTTGGTCAAAATATTTGTTTACGTTGATATTTTTTTCAAAATATGTTTGACAAAAAAATGTATATATATTTTGTTTAAAATGTAAGTTTATTATAACACAAGTAAGCACAAATGCAAATATATATATATATATATATTTTTAATGCAAATATATATCTTTTGACAAAAAATCAGAATTATTATATATTTGGTCCTTGATAGACTAAAATAAAGTCCACGTTTAATTGTTTAATAAAAACACGAACAGCTACTCTTTTGGAATGATTTGAAAATATTGATGTTTGAAGGAACTGGATAAAGCAAAAAAGAAGTTTATATTTGGATTTCAGTAAAAGGCTGTCTTTTAAAAATTGGTTAGGTACTCTCTATCTATATGATTTTTCCTAATTTGTTTTTTTTTAAATGTGCATAAAATTTATTACAATGGATCACAGAAAATACCGATTTGAATATAAACTATATATATATATATTCATTATTTATATACTGTGTTCTTTAACTATACATGTAGTAGACTTGGATATTCAAGATTATTTAACTAAACCTTTTTTCTGTGATGAGAAAAAGGAATTAAGAAGTTTTAAAAATCAGCCGAGAACAGTTTGGTCTGGTGTTAATAAATGTAGCAAAAAGGACAGAAAAGTTTATTAGAAATAAATGAATAAATATCAATAAGTCAAATGTTGACATTCAAGTACAATTAATTATTTAGATAATACGTTTTGTGTGGGTTAAGTCATACCACCCAATCGAATTCTCTTGGGTTTTAGGGTTTGTCTTCATTTTTACTTTGGAAATGTTCCCAAATCTTCTTTTAATATACTATGTACATACAAAATATGCTCATGTCATCTGATTTGACTGCTTAACCACAACTCGACTATTAGTTAATTGAGATATTTGGTTAACATATCTAATCTCATATTATATCATTATATGTATATTATAAGATGTATAACTTGTTTTTTCTTTCCTTTTAAAATTCAGCTTTGCAGTCTAAGTCAATTTGTCTTCGAGCCTTCGAGCCTTCGAGGAATAAATACTCTCTAAACTAAACATGTCTAACTACTTATAAGTTTTTCCTGTTAAAGTTGACTTAATTAAATCACAAATTCTCGACATTGCTCGTTTAGTTAAAAATACATGTACTGTCCACCTCACCATTGTTTTTTAATCATGTGATCAAAATTTTAGATGTAGATTTTAAAATTTTGATTATATTTATAAATCTAGTGTATTTTTGGTGTGTTAAGTATCTTTTATAGAGGGGTGCACAAAAAAAAGAGTATATTTTATAGAGCTCAAAGTAAATTTGGATGTGCCTTCCGTTTGATAGAACCTTCAATCTTGAAGAAGCAAAATTTCCGTCAACCATACGACGTTTCAACCTTAAGCACATATAAAATTTGTTTATTTGGCTTTTAAGACATGACAACTACACGACCATGGTCTAACCTCCGATCCTTGTCATATCTTAAATTTGTTATATCATTTTTTTAATTAAAATCTAAAGTTTAGCGTGTCTCGTGGAGTGGGAAGAAAACTTAGAAAAAGTGAAGCGATTAACAAGAAGAACAAAAAAACTTAGAAAAGTGTTAATGGTTCAAGTGTCCTCAGCCTTTGACCTAATCACACGTATATTTATTATCTTCACGATCTATTTTAAAATAATTGTTCGTTATGCTGAAAAAACATATATATTGTTCGTTATTTTTATCAGTCATAAATAACTTTTTATCCCTATATATTGTTTGTTATTTTGATCATTCGATTGGATTCTCTCTTATGTTTTTATGGCCACAGAGTCCACCGGATAATTGGGATTCTTAAAGAAATCATCTACCCTTAGTTGGAACCAGCCCGGCCCAACATATATTAGGGGCTTTGGGCGAAATCTTTTTTCGAGGGCTTTTAGTTACATTTTATAACTTTTGGTAATTTCCTAAAATTTTGTTAAAAATTAAGACTATTGTATAAATAAATTTTGGGTTGTTAAGAGAATAGTTAAAAATATGGACCTTTTTTATATAAAAATATCATTTGGAAAATGTTTGGCCTCTTGAAAATGTGTCTTGAAAATTTTTGGGCCATTTTATAAATAATTTTTGGACTAGTTCTATAATTTTTAAAAAAGTTGGATTCTTTTTCTTATATAATTTTTTTGTTATAGGTTTGGATCCATAAGCCATGATCCCTCTGCCTACCCCATTTTGACCTAGTTGGAACGTGTTAGTATATGATATACTTTAAAGAAAGGAGACCTGAAGAGTATTCATGTGACTGGGATACACACAACAGCACGCTGGATTTGTTTCTTCGCCGTGACCATAGCAAAAACAGTTTATTTGTGGGGCAGAAAATGAGGTATTGTGTTGGACTGCATTGCAGTATTCACTCATGATTCGCTGTCTTGGCACACTGGATATATCAACATTTAACACACCTAAGTAATTGATTGAAAAAGTCAAAACTTGAATTTGACCTATTCTTCATCTTGCTGCTACATTGGGTCATTTAGAACTAGTGAAGAGCATTGTCTCCGAGTATCCATGCCTTTTATTGGAGCCAAACCTAAAGGATCAGCTTCCAATCCATGTGGCGTCTCGTGCTAGTCGTACAGCTGTTGTTGAGGCTCTTGTTGCAACAGTAACATATGCGTCAGCTGAAATTTCTAAGGAATAAAGGGAGAACTTGAACGCATATCTTCTGAAGGACATAAATGGAGAGACTGCGCTGAACTTAGCCTTGAGAAGAGGTTATATGAAGATAGCGTCCACCCTGGTGAACGCAGACCAACGTGCTTCCTTTCTTGCAAATAAAGACAGAATATCTCCCTTGTATGCGGCAGTAGAATTTGGATATGTGTCTCTTGTGAGAGAAATGTTAGGAAATGATGGCCCTGGAGGGAGGATTTCCAACTTACAATCACAATTGAAAGGGAGAAAATTACTTGCACACACAGCTTTGACGTCCAGGAGTACTGGTTTGTTTTACTTTATACCAGTTTGCGGGATCAAAAATTCAAACATTTTTTCATCTGGTTGCGTTTTATTAGCTGATGGTTTATAATCATTTATGTAATTGAATTGTAAATTCAAAATTTTCATCTGGTTGCTATAGGACAATCATTGTACCAATTAAATTAATCCACAAACCTGGATTTGATGCTATAGAAATTATTCAAAGATGTGCACAGCTTCTAAAGCCATAACCATCACAAGGCAAATACAAATATATACCTTTTCAAGATATAAGAAAATTTCATTATTTATTTATTCTTTCTCCTTTTTTTTTTTGCTCATAATTCTCCTATATTCTGCTTGTAATTAATTTTTGTTTTGCTTATGTTTTATTTACTTTCTGGTTTTTTAATAAAAAGTTTATTAGCAAACTTTATATTTTGGAAATTCTAGAACAACTATAACGTATTAATAAATTGGTAAAACAAAATCACTTATCATAAATACATTATAAACTTGTACACTACAATATGTGATTATCTTTTGATAGAAAATGTGATTTTTTCTATTAGGAATAAAATTTGGTTTTGCTTTGCATTTTTCATAGCAAAAATTAATCGTTACTACATCAAAATCGTTTGTGAGGTTTTTTCCTGTTTATCTTTTCTTTTTTTTTCACCTCCCGCTGATCTTGTTTCTGTTTGTTCTTTTAGCATGTTTCAGTTTTTGTGACGTCTTTAAAACCTGTAGTAACATTCTCACATATGTATTTTGAAAATAGTCATCAAATAAATTAAGCCACAGTTATGCACCATTTTATATATTATATATTATATACTAGAACTTGATATGATAATATTCGATAGACGAAAATTAACACACACATCTTACTAATATTACGGAAGTACATAATTAAAATTAACATTATCCCTTATCAAAAATTACATCAAAATTGTCATAACAAATAAAGGTTTCAAAAACACAAATTGATTATAGTAATTAAGGATAAAAATGTCAAATACTAATCTCTGCAATTTAATTACTTTCTAAAAATGAAAATACTTTAATAATTTTCAAAAATATTTAATTACCAATCAAATTAAACAAATAAGATTTTATATCTAACTTAACATATTAATTTGTTATTTATCATTATACTTCATTTCTCATTTTTGTTTGATTCTATTTTTGTGAGACAAATAAACTATCACGTCATCCATATAATAAGAAAAAATATATTTTGTTCCGCTATACCATGAATTGATTTTTTAAAACGAATATAAATTGTTCAACTTATAAAAAAATAGTATTGCATCAAAAAATCTACATAGAATATGAAAATAAGTGGTAGTATAAAAACATATTATTAAAAAGAATAACAAGATAAAGGAAAACAGTTTGAAAAGTAGGTACTTTTACTTAATATGCGTTAAAAATTTTGAATATTTATACTTGGTTTCATTCATTTTTTTGTTGAAATGCATAATTATATAAAAAGATAAATATTTAAATATTTTAACTTGACATATTTTAAAGAATATGATAAATATTTATCAGATCAAAAATTTAAAAATTATAAATACTCTAATTTGATTTAAAAATTAAATCTATTTTTTAAAAAATACTTGATGAAAAATTTGATTTTTTTTTGTATTATTTTAATTTGATTAAAGAGAAAAAGAAAAATTAAGAACTCACAAGTCATATGATGGAATGACTTATAATAGACGGCAGGTTAAATGGGAAGTGTTAAAATCATATTGTGATGGTTTAAATAAGTTTGACACCTCTAAATGTTTGTAAATTCGATTATAAAACTTTATTTGTCTCACATATTTGCAATTGCATTAAGACATAAATTCAACTATAACTATTATTTACAATTGTATAATCAACTTAATTCACATATTTACAATTTCATATACAATATAATCTAATATATGATATTTTGGTCTTTAATCATATTACATAATTATAACTATATTAAACTTTTAATAATAATATTGTCTCTCACATTATTATAACTATTTTAAATAAAACTTAACCAAACTTAAAAATAAAACAAAAATATATCTGCAACTGTATTATGAAAAACTTAACAAAATCAATTACTATACAACAACAAAAAATCTAACTAAAATATATATTTAACAAGAATAAGACATAAATGTATTTTTCTACTACAATAACATCACTTAAATTTTAAATATAAATTTATAATTTTAAATCTTAAAAGAAACATCAATCTGTAATGTAGCACGGTCATAATCTAATACATATTGTATTTGGTTTAATTCTTCGCATACTCTTTTCTATACGTTCATTCTCATAAGATGTAATACACACATGAAGCTTTTTATATGCGCCTGTATCACTAAACATGTATTAATACCAAAGTGAAACAACACAAATAAAACGAAACAAAAGGAAAAGAGAATAGTCGTCGCTAAACACATCACACTTTAAAAGTGCTTAACACCATCTATATTCATCAACCTTTAATAAATGTCTTTAATATAAAATAATATTAAAATTTAAAAACACCTCCATTTTGGGATGTAAAACCACCTCTATCCCACACAAAAAAAAGTGTCTTCAAATAAAAAAAATAAGAAAAAAAGTAAACAGAAGAGATCCTATGTCTCAGGGGAGACACTTTAGTTACCTTGAGACACTTTATATAAGATACCCATTAAACTATTATTAAATTTATCATTAATTTAAAGTGAAGACACCCTTAAAGATTGTCTAATGGAGTTGCTCTAAAGTGTCTCTAGGAAGACACTCTATCACATTTAAAGACATTTTCATTTTCATTTTTGTTTTTTATTTTTTTATTCTTTTAAAAATATAAAGACACCCAAAAAAATTGTTGAATGAAGGTGTTCTAATGTTTGCTGCTTCACTGTTGCAAATTTCGCATATTCTATAACAAAAAATATATATATATATATTAGGAAAAGAAAAATATTTATCAAAATATTATACTGTTTAAATAATACTTACTTGCTTCTTATTTTTGTGAACCATTTTTTTGCACAGTCTTCACATCATGCACTATGGTAAACTCTAAATATCTAGGGAGACACTCTATCACATTTAAAGACCTTTTCATTTTTGTTTTTTATTTTTTTATTATTTTAAAAATGTAAAGACACCCAAAAAAATTGTTGAATGAAGGTGTTCTAATGTTTGCTGCTTCACTGTTGCAAATTTCGCATATTCTGTAATAATATATATATATATATATATAAATTAGGAAAAGAAAAATATTTATCAAAATATTATACTGTTTAAATAATACTTACTTGCTTCTTATTTTTGTGAACCATTTTTTGCACAGTCTTCACATCATGCACTATGGTAAACTCTAACTATCTACTATCGTTTTTTGGCATGGTTTGAATTGACTAAATCGATGAAATCCATTTTTTAATTTTTTTTTTATCAACCAATATCAGTTTTGTTTATAAAATTTATGTAATTGAAAAAGTATAGAATTGAATTTTATCAAAATTTCCTAAAAACAAAATTTTGCTAAAATTTATTTTTTTAATCGATCAATTGAGTTTGGATCTACGGTTAGAAGTATGAGCTTTTGACGTTCGACCTTTGCATTAGCATGTTATCGTCAGTGATATAGAAGATATATTGAATAATAAATATATGGCGTATCTTATCTTATTATATAAAGTTTGGATTCTTAAAGTTATTAATTAACATGATTGCTATACATATCAAGTTTATCAATCAGATATTTTGCCACAAATAAAAAAACATAAAAAGTATACATAAAGATGATAGATTAAAAAAAAGAAAAAATTTACTGAAAAAAAAAGACTTTTGTTTATTCTCTACTAAACACCTAAAAGGAAAACTTATCTAATTAAAATTTATTTTATATACAACAGAAAAATACTATTCAAGGCTCTGTGCATTATTCCCTCCTTGAAAAGTTTGGAGACCAATTAAATGAAAGAAGTCTTATCGAAATTTGCATGGTAAAAAAATATTCTAATATTCAAATAAGAATAGGCTAATCAATTGGGCAATGTTTTGTGAGAAAAAAGAAGACTATCTGCATGAAACTGTGACAAATGCAGAAGTGGTTTGTTACCAAAAGCAAGCTAACAAATCATTAATTTTTGTAAAAGAAAAACTGATATTAAGTTTAGTTAAAAATTGCAATAGAAACTTTTTTGAATAAGTTGTGTTAAGTCATTTAGTTTATGAT
This sequence comes from Turritis glabra, assembly GCA_900406565.1. Taxonomy (NCBI): domain Eukaryota; kingdom Viridiplantae; phylum Streptophyta; class Magnoliopsida; order Brassicales; family Brassicaceae; genus Turritis; species Turritis glabra. Next base: position 2,145,714 of record OVBN01000243.1, on the reverse strand, counting down.
GAACAGAAGTCTGATCACGAAGTTGGTGGTAAAACTGATGATGATGGGAATGATCGGCTAGATGACAGGAATGATGAGATCGAGTACCAAAAATTAGTAGGCCAGCTCGAGGACGGGAATGCTCAGAACATGAACTTGCAAGGTGGTCAGCTCGTGGACGGGTTTCAGATAGAATTAGCCATCATCCGTTTTCCGTAGTAAAGGTACGAATATAGTGTTTTGCTAAAGAGTCAGCCAATATATTGGTTAATCTTGAAACTGAAATTAGAGATAACCGATTTGATCAGACAAGAAGAGGAAGAGAAAGACAAAGTACTTGGATAATAATAATAATAACATCGACATCAAAACATTACAAAGCAAACATTTCTTCTTTAACCGAGCTTGGCAAGAACATTGTTCCAACTTGAGACCGTTTCTGAGTAATACTTCTCAGCATCTGGGCTGCTCTTTGACCTCGCCGCATAGTCCAACTTCCACATAAGACAATCAAGAAAACAACAATCTCAGATCAATCCAAACATCAGAAAGAATCATGTGCATAGGAGGTCTATGATGATACACACTCTAACTTCTTCACCAAGAAACCAGTAAATAAAAAACCCTAAAGAAAGAAAAAACTTACGCTGTCGATGGTTTGGAAGAGCTTGCGGGTGAGTTCTTTAAGGTTCTCTTTCTCTTCCTTAGGCTTAGCGGAGATAACGGTGTTAAGATCGTAACGGAGGTACGATGCTCTTAAACGGAGATCGTTCTGAACGTAGGGCCAAGCTTGTTTGTCGATCAATGACTTAACGTTAATGATCTCTTTAGCAGAGTCTTTGGCTCTAGCTGCAGCTTCTGTTGGTGACAATGGCTGTAAGTAAAATCTGTCTTTCAATGCCAATGAAAAGTCTCTTGCTTGGTCTGAGTTATCTGTTCCAGCTGCTCACACACACAAATCAAAAGCCACAATCAATCAAACAGAACCGAACCGATCTCTATAATCTAGTTAAGACCGGTTTGCGAGATGTTTGGACGGCAATGATAAATGAACCGGATTTTCATTTGGTTTAAATGGATTTAAAACTAAACCAAATCCGAGTCAAACCGAAAAATAATGAACCGACCAAAAACTCATATCTTTTCAAAAAAATTTAAAGATACGCTTGATAGAAACCAAAACCGAAGTCATGGTAAATAGATCTATACTTTTGCAATTAAGAGGATGTACGGTTCGAAGAAACCAAAATCGATTCCAACCAAACCGCCGATAGAACCGGACTAAATTAAGATTATATTATTAGTCAACGACGTGAAATTTGATTCAATTAGTTTTACTTACGTAGGCCACCGGAAGGAAGTGGAGGAGGACCAACTTTGATCGGAATAGCTTCGGCGAAAACAGCTTTAACGAACGAGCCACCGGCTAAACCAGCCGCCACGAGCCCAATCACTGACCGGCGACTACTTTCAGGCACGGAATCGTTCTGTTGAGCCCTGATCACAAGTCCAGTTCTCTGAGACCCAACCGTGACTCTGGAGATGTTCAAACGGTTTGAGCCGTTGATCTGTAGACTTCCTTCAAGGACAGCCTGAGATGCGCCACGTAAGCCAGCCATCGAAGTCACTGCTTGAGCCATTGTTTTGTTCTGCTTTGAATAATTTGATTAGAGAAGATTCGTTTGAGTTATAATTTTTGGTGTGTGGGTTATGTGACAAAGGATACCTTATCTGTATCATATTATTCTTTAGATAATTCGGATATGGTTTTAACCAATAATATGTTGACATGTGTTATCTTGATTCTCTATTTTGCCACATAGGATTGAGATCAAGTGTAGTTAGAATGCGATTTTCACGTGGCAGCATGACGTGGAAAATTGACCAATTCTGTTAAACCGAATTGGTGTATTAATATATGAACAAATTGTAGTTTAAATCCAACTAAACCAAACCAAACCAAAATAAAGAGAAACGAAACTAAAATCTCACAGTTTTGCTAGAAAAATCGAAATCAAAACAAAAAATAAAGTAAAAAAATCTAATCCATTTCATTTTTTTCCTACATATTAATCATATGACTGGAGTATCATATTTCTTTTCTCACTCCAGTTTTGTTGTTTTTTTCTAGAAAAATCAGGAAAATAAAATGACGTTAAAAAAAAAAAATCAGAAAAACAAGGATAAGTTTACATTAACATTTACGGGTTAAAAATTTAAATGTAGACAAAATCAAATTGAAAGCCGGTTAAAAACCGGGCTGTATTGTAATGAGGGTAATTGAAAATATCACTTAAATCTTACTTAACAAAACCAAAATAAAGAAAGTACAAAATTAAAATCTCCAAAGTTAACCAAAAAAAAAGTTGAATAGAAATATGTATGGCTTTAACAGTAATGGGCCGAGGTTTTAATGGAGCCTATAGTTTTTTTATAACAAATATTTAAATATTAATCATTAAATTATAATGGAGGACAAGAGTAACGTTACAATTTTACACCGAGTCCGCCGATCTGTTTTCAAATATTCAAAAAACAGGCTCCTCCTTCCTCTATCACAAAAATAAAATCTCCCAATTAGGAAAAAAATTCAAGAACCCTAATCTCCCGTATCGGAGCATATCCATCGGAAGGTTTTTTTGTTGATCGTAGAAGATGCCGCTTCGCAACCAGAATCGCGCTCCTTTGCCTAGTCCAAACATCGTAAGCCTGTTTTTTTTTTCTTTTTCTTCCTTCTTCGTAATGATATTTTTTATCAGTGTAATTGTTTGACTTAGGGTTTTGTTCTGTGGTTAAATCATTCAGTGATTTTGATGGTTTCTTTTGGTTTTGAACTATGTTGTTGTAGAAAAAGGAAGCTCTCTCCAGTATTCCTTTCGACAGGCGAAGGAAATTGGAAACGCAAGGTACTGGAGGAAGAAGACAAGTTCTTTCCACTGTGAATAGACAAGATGTTACGGCCAACAGCGATGCGGGCAGCACAGAGGATTGTAGTAAAGTTGAATTTACAAAAGATGAAGTGTTGGCTTTGCTTAACGAGAGAGCAAAAGCTGGCAAGTTTGATACCAAGGTTTGTTAACCGATCACCAATTTTTTCAATTTCAGAACAATTATTTTGCCGTTTCACTTGCAAAATGTTTTTTTTTTTCCTTTTTCTTATTGGGATCCTTGTGGTACTACAGGGTAAGATTGAGCAAATGACGGATATTATCAAGAAGCTTAAGGTTTGTGTTAGATGGTTCCAACAAGTGGACGAAACTCATGTCCAGGAGAAGGCAAATCTTCGTTCTTCTCTTGAATCTGCAGAGAAAAGATATAATGATAAAGGTGAATTTAGTTTTCATCGTGTCTTGTCCATACATCATATTTTGTGTACACTGAATATGGACGTGGTTTTCTAATTACTTTTAGAGTTGGAAGCAAAGACCAAAGAGGAAGAGCTACAAGCAACTATAGCAGAGATGAAGGAGAACATAGCATCACTACAGGATAAGTTCTCCAAGGAGGAGTTAAATAAGTTGGTAAGGATTTATCCCTTAAAGAATCGTTTATCAAGTTTGGTTTTTCCGCCCGAAATGGGAATGGACTTAGGTTATGAACTTATTGGTTATGACTACTAGGATGCAATTGAAAATCACAGAAGAGAAAAAGAATGTCGAGTTGCAGCTGAGAAGCTTCAGGATTCTCTCCGAGAAGAGCTTGACAAAGTGAAAGAAGAGAAAATGGCTGCGAAGAATAAGGTACAGCAGAATTTGTTTTCCGTTGATTGTGTTTAGGTGTTTCATTCTCTGTTACTTCTCTTAGCACTTGGCATCATCTTCTGGTTGTTGTGTTAACTGGAATTTTTATTTATTTCTAGGTGACGTCCCTTGAAGATATGTACAAAAGGCTGCAAGAGTACAACACCAGTTTGCAACAATATAACACCAAACTCCAGAGTGATCTTGAAGTAGTTCGAGAGGCACACACTCGTGCTGAAAAAGAAAAGTCAAGTATACTGGAGAACCTTACTACTCTTAGAGGTCACAGTAAATCACTACAAGATCAACTAGCATCGAGCCGAGTAAATATCTCTCATCCACTACTAACGTTATTCTTGCATTTGTTAATTTGTGAGTGATTTCATTGCTTCTTACTTTGTTTCTCTTCCCTTTTTGTGATCAAGGTTTCACAAGATGAAGCTGTAAAACAAAAGGAGTCATTGCTGATGGAAGTCAAGAACCTTCGGAGTGAGCTCCAACAAGTTCGGGATGATCGTGATCGCCAGGTTGTACAGTCACAAAAGCTGGCTGATGAGATACTGATGTATAAGGAGAGTGTTGGAAAGTCATCTCATGAGTTGGACATTTTGATAGCAAAATCAGGATCTTTGGAGGTTAGTTCGAAGACGAAGTTTCGCATTCTTGCCTTATATTTAGTTTTCTGACAATGTCAATCCTATGTTGCAGGAAACATGTTCGTTGCAAAAAGAGCGTATAAAAATGTTGGAACAGGAATTAACTTTTGCTAAGGAAAAGCTAAAGGTAATGGTGTGATTAATTATACTTGGGAAATATTGGACTGGTGATCCGCCAACTTTCATATACTTTTTACTTTACCAATTGTTTCTTTAGACTGACATACTTTTTATTTGGTTTCTACAGATGGTAGATGCATCTATGTCTCACACTATGACAGAATTTGAGGAGCAGAAACAACGTTTGCACGAATTGCAATATCGCCTTGCAGACACGGAGCATCAACTTTGTGAAGGAGAGTTGTTACGGAAGAAGCTCCACAACACCATCCTTGTAAGAAAATGATAGAAAACGTGATCTCCTTATAATGAGATCATCTCTACTTTAAACTATGCGATTGTTATTTATATTAGATTATTTGGTTCCTAGAGAGATGTCCTTAAATATGTACTTCTTAGCAATGAGTCCATCATCGAGGAACTAAGTTTGAAACTTTATTGGGATGACTGGAAGAGAATTCTCGTTTCTGTATATACTTAAGTTTCATTCTTTTTTCTTTATAAAAGTTTATTTTCCAAATTCATCTCTTACTTCTTCTATTCTTAATCTCCGACCTCTCCATCAGAATATTTAGTTTTGGAAACATTTTAATTTCTAGTGGCTTTCTTTATGTTCGCTAAGCAAAGCTTTTATTTCAGGAACTTAAAGGAAACATACGCGTCTTCTGCCGAGTGCGCCCCTTGCTACCAGATGATGGAGGACGCCAAGAGGCCAGTGTTATTGCCTATCCTACATCAACTGAATATCTTGGGAGAGGCATTGATGTGGTCCAAAGTGGTATAATCAGAGACTCACCTTATATAACTTTGCTCAATTAGATAATATGCTTGTCCTAGACATCAATTCATTTTCCGTGACTTGTGCTTTCTTTGGGGTTCTTAGGTAACAAGCATCCTTTCACATTCGACAAGGTCTTCGACCACGGGGCTTCTCAGGAGGAAGTATTCTTTGAAATATCTCAACTTGTACAGAGCGCATTAGATGGCTACAAGGTTCAGTATCTTCCTTGTTTTGACTATCTTGTAGATACCCAACATACAAATTCTAGTTAGATACAAGTATTTGCATCATTGTTATTGTTCTTATGTAGTTGTAGCTGATTTTATTAAAAACTCTTGTTTATGTTAGGCGGACAACACTTTGACTGAATCCTTTGTCATTGCACCTTTCTCAAATCTTTGTGTGGACACAGGTGTGTATTTTTGCATACGGTCAGACAGGTTCTGGCAAAACCTACACCATGATGGGCAGGCCTGAAACGCCAGAACAAAAAGGACTGATCCCTCGATCACTTGAACAAATATTCAAAACCAGCCAGTCTCTTAGTGCACAAGGCTGGAAATATAAGATGCAGGTACATATTTCTCAAATATTCTAACTTTTGTTGATTGCTTTCGTTGGTAGCATTTTTTTATTTAACTTTACTTGTAGGTCTCAATGTTGGAGATCTACAATGAGTCCATCAGAGACTTGCTTTTGACAAACCGAACAATTGCTATAGAATCTGTGCGAGGAGACAGTAGTAGCACCTCTGGAAGACAGTATACAATCACACATGATGCTAATGGAAACACTCATGTTAGTGACCTGACAATAGTAGATGTATGTAGCATTGGACAAATTTCCTCACTATTGCAGCAGGCTGCTCAGAGCAGGTTTGTCTTGAGTTTTGGGAATTTCTGTGTGTTTTTCATATCCTACATCCAAGTGTTGCGTTAGTACATATAATGCAACACTTGGATGATATGTACTAATTGTAGTGTAAATGGCATGGCTTTTGGGAATATTGTTACACTGTTGCTTCTGTATTGTTCTGGTACAACAAACTACAAAGCTAAAGCATGGTGAACTCTTATTTTGCAGGTCTGTTGGTAAGACTCATATGAACGAGCAGTCATCAAGGAGTCATTTCGTGTTTACTCTTCGGATTTCTGGTGTGAATGAGGTTAATTTCTTTGCCTTCCGGGTTGTTATTTTTTTGTGTTGTAAATTTTATTTCTCACTTTTCTAATTAAACATCAACACTCTCTCCTATTTCAGAGCACTGAACAGCAGGTACAAGGAGTTCTTAACCTAATTGATCTTGCTGGAAGTGAGCGACTCTCAAGGAGCGGGGCAACCGGAGAGCGGTTAAAGGAGACACAGGTTTTTTACCTTTTTAAATACAGTTTTCTAAAATATTCCCATTGAGTTTTTGGACTTACCCTCTAATCTTGGTTCTTTCCTTCACCAGGCTATAAACAAAAGCTTGTCTGCTTTGAGTGATGTTATATTTGCATTGGCTAAGAAAGAGGATCATGTTCCTTTCAGAAACTCAAAGTTAACATATCTGCTCCAGGTTAGATTACATTTTGACTTCTGAATGATTTTGCATATAATCTGTCTGTCTAGATTATTTCTAATAAAGGGGAATCATTTTGAACAGCCATGTTTAGGAGGGGACTCAAAGACCTTAATGTTTGTGAACATATCACCTGATCCATCTTCTACTGGAGAGTCCCTTTGCTCTCTTCGGTTTGCTGCTAGAGTGAATGCTTGTGAGATTGGAATACCTCGTAGACAAACTTCCGCAAAACTCATCGACTCTCGCCTAAGCTACGGTTAAAACTAGTGGTTCGAGTCTCTATCTCATATGTATAACAACGGCAATTGTTTTAGAGGATTGTGATTTCTGATTGTGGTTTTGATATAGATTTTTTTCTGTACCAAGCTCTTAATCTCATAAGAATCGGGAACTTTAGTGTGCTCTCAATTTGATTGTGTAAGCAACTTGCTATCTTGGCAATGTCGTGTGAGGAAATCTCCATGTTTGTCTTATTTAGAGTTTTCTTGGTTATGTAATTGTCTTGTAAGATATAACTAAATAAGTTCTTGCTCTGTTTTACATAGTTTGAAGTTTCAACACAACATTATTGGTCTAAACTTTATTTACAAAGAGTAAGTACACAAAAGAAGTCAACGAGGATAAATGACAGTAATGGAAGATTCGTCAACAGACAAAGGCAAAGACTTGCTTGTTGCAGAATGATCAGATGCAGAAGCTCCTGACCGTTGATCTTTAGAGTCTCTCATGTTTTGAAGAAGAAACCCAGATCGCTTTGGAATTGGTAAAGTAACAGTGAAGCTGTTCATCATCACAAGAATGTTATCCATTGAAGGTCTCTCTAAAGAATCATCTTGGACACATAACAGAGCGATGTGAATGCATCTGATCACTTCATTTGTCTGAATACTCCCGCTCATTGCTTCATCTACTAGCTCCAATGGTGAATTTCCTACCCATAGTTTCCACACCTGCAGATTTTTAGAATGTTTTTAAAACCAGTACTTAAAAAACAGTTATCGATTGGTTATATTATATATATACTCACATAGGTCACTAAATCTCCAAGACCATCTTCTTTATAGAAACTACTGTTCTTTTTGCCGGTTATGAGTTCAAGAACCAAGACTCCAAAGCTATAAACATCCGATTTCACCGAGTATTGCCCGTGGATTGCATACTCCGGAGACATATAACCACTAAAGAGAGAACTTGTTAATCAAAATGGAAAATCGAATAACTAATTGAAGTGTCAATATCACAAGAGGAAGAAACAACTTACTATGTACCAACGATTCTTTGAGTATTGGCTTGAGTTTGATCAACACCAAAGATCCTCGCCATACCGAAATCTGAGATCTTCGGATTCATGTCCGCGTCTAAGAGTATGTTACTCGCTTTAAGGTCACGGTGAATGATAGTAAGCCGAGAATCTCGATGTAAATATAGAATTCCTCGAGCAATCCCTTCAATGATCTTGTACCTTCTTTGCCAATCCAAAACTCCTCTCTTCTCATTATCTATAAACAAAAAACAATCTGACTAATCCGAAAAGAGATATTTTCTTTAGAGGAATTAGTGATGATTTGTTATACCGAAAAGGAAATAGTCGAGGCTTTTGTTGGGAACAAACTCATAGACAAGTATTTTCTCTTCTCCGTCTAAGCAATATCCCAAGAGCTTAGCAAGATTCCTGTGTTGTAGCTTCGCGACCACATCAACTTCGTTCTTGAATTCTTCAGCTCCTTGTGTCGATCCTCGAGATAGTCTCTTTATCGCTACTGTTTCACCGGTTATAAGCTGGCCCTGAATCGTTTTACAGCATCAAGCCTTTTCTGTTTTGTGAGATTATGATTGCAAGAATTAATTACCTTGTAAACTTCACCGAATCCACCATGACCAAGCTTGTTACTTTCTGAGAACTTATTTGTCGCAGCTTCGATTGCGCTAAACTGGAAGTGCAGTGTTTCTGTTGATGTAATACCCTCTCCATCTATATTTAAAAAAAATGGGAATTCTAAAGAAAGTTTCAAGAAATTAGACGAGCAAATGACAAGAGTCGCTCAATCCTTTTTGGTTTACCTAAATCCTCTGTTTCAGCACTGAGCTTATTCCTTCTTCTTCTTCTTAGTAAACAACACCCGGCACCAAGAAGTAACACGCAGACAGAAACCGGTACAGCGACCGCAGTTACTATCACCTTGGAGCTCTTGCCTTTCCCTAAACACAATTTCAAAAGCGTAACAACTTTCACTTCTAAAACACAACAACAAGAAAATATATTGCAGATTTGTGTCCTGCTACATAGCTTATCAAGATTCCTTTTGAAACAGAAAAAAAATATCAAGTATACTTATAGGTTCCCAATCCAGTTTAAACCGAAAAAAGTTACAAAACTTCACCTTTTTCTGAAGGAAGCTTCAGTGGTGGTGCAGTCACCGTGGACGGAGGAGGAGAAGGAGAAACCGCAGCAGCCGCAGTAATAGTTTCATTGTAAAACGGATAAAGCTCATATCTAAAGCTACAACTCGGAGCGATTACTCTCCCGCCAATTCTTCGATCACAACAGTCCGGCAACCAATTAATCGCTTGTCTCAAACAGCTCTCACAATCTTGATTCGTCAAATCCGGTGTGCACTGCAAAAGGCTATAAATCGTTTGAAAAACCGTGAAATTCGCTTTCTCCGTAGCGAACTTTCTCGAGCTCGAAGCGGCTTTCACCGCAACGTTAGTCAACAGAGCAGCCAAAGACTCGTTGAAACTGCTCACTTGATTCTCTGTGATGTTTTGCGTGTTCCAGAAGAAAACAACAGGTCTAATTCTCATCTGCCCTACGATGCTTTGATTAGAGTATCTTACCATACACTCGTCGTACCAAATCACTGCCACTTTCTCTTTCGGACACCTTTGGAGCGTTTCGTTGACCGCAAACGCGACGCAATCACGACAGATTTCAGCTGAGAAGTCTCCACGGCAGAGGAAAACTCCATAGACTCTGTTGCTATCATTCTCTTCACCAGCGGTTGCGTTATCGAAACGCGAGGCGTAAGCTGCGTTTGGAGAGGAGAGAGATGAAAAAACGGTTCGGAGATTGGTTAAGTAAGTGCTGTTTCTTGAGAACGTTGTTGTGTTTGGACATATGTGGTAGAGATAAGTTGGATCTGTTGCAGAAGTAACTGTTTTTAAGATCATAAAGAAGAGAACTGAGATCATAGAAACAGAGGATTTGAAACAAGAAGACATGTTCTGTTTTTTTTTTGCTCTGTTTTTCTTCTTCTTCTCTGAGTTTCTTAATAGTCTTCATTGGTAAGTCAAGGTCTAATTTCTACGATTAGTCGTCATTGATAATTAAGATTGTTTAATCAGATTTTTACGTTCAAGCTTTGATATTCATTGGTAAGGCCTGTCCAGATAATGAAATAAAAAAGTTATGTTGTAATCATTGACATAATGATCTGATTAAAGAAACAGATTGGGTCAAAGGTTTTGGGAATCATAAAAATTAAATATTCATCGTTTCAAGATTGTTTATCGAATAAAATATTACATGGAAATGTTGATTTTTTTAGTTAATTTGTTTTTGTTAAAGTAAAAAAGCTTAAAGCTTTGCCTCAATCTCTCTATTAGGGTTGACTATGGCGACTAGTTTGAGAAGATTTTTCTCAGTTTCCACTCATGGCGTCTTCTTGAAGAAACGATCTGGGTTTTTCTCTAGTAGCCTAAATTTATGCGTTTGCTCATCAGACCAATCAACTGAATCCGTCACTGGTGCGTCTCATTGAGAATTTATCCCTTAAAAGTTTTGACTTTTGTTTGCATTAAGCTCATCAGTCATCACGCACGCAAGGTGTTTGTTGAAATGTCTCTTAGAATGTGCAGTGAAATTTTTCTAGATTTGTATCAATTTCGTGTATAATTATGTGGGTCTGAAATGAGTGTTTATGAAGAAAATTATTGCATGATTTTTGAAAAAACTTGCAATATTAAGAGTCCGGATTGTGGCATTGAGATGGTGATTTATGTGTAAAGATGGTGAAATTTGTTTGTATTTTATATAATTGATTGTTGATGATACTTGTTGTGTTTTTTTTTTGTATTTTCAAATTAGAGACAAGTAGTGGAGGTAATGTTGACAAAGGGTTTTTAAGATGCCGAAATGGAGGAGGAACGTACCATATCTCAGCCGTAATTGATTCTTCGGCTCTGGTTGGGTTTGGAGCAGTGGTTCACAAAAATGCTATATTGGGTGCAGAGGTTCATATAGGATCCAACACTGTAGTTGGACCATCAGTCAAAATCGGTCCTTCTACAAAGATCGGGTAACGGTTTTGCTTAACGTATTTTACATGTTTTCGAAGGTAATGTTGAAAGAATCTACTTATGTCTACAGGTATAATGTTTCAGTCAGCAATTGTAGTATTGGTGATTTATGTGTCATCCACAATGGAGTCTGCATTGGTCAAGATGGTATGGACCAAGTCTGAGTTTCACTCAATATGCTTCTTTTATACAATAAGATTCTATGTTTCCTTCTTTATCTTCTGAGAATTGGGACTGGATTTAGATTGGTCTTTGACTGTTCAGGATTTGGGTTTTATGTGGATGACCACGGAAACATGGTGAAGAAGCCTCAAGTAAGCAAACCTAGATTGCTTTCTTGAATCTGAATAACAATTTGCCGCACTTTTGATCCTTCCTTTTGTTTCTTGCTTTCCTTAGACTTTAAATGTAAAGATAGGGAATCGTGTAGAAATCGGAGCTAATACTTGCATTGACCGGGGCAGGTAACAGTATATTTCATTGACAAGTTCCCTATAACACTCTTTTCTAGCTCCTTAACCCTTACTTATGCAGCTGGAGAGATACTGTGATCGGAGATGATACTAAGATAGACAATTTAGTTCAGGTTTGTCTTTGATTCTATCTTGCAACTCGCCATAGATCACAGTAACTGAAAATTAAGATGCTATTCTCTTTACTTGTATTTGCAGATAGGTCACAATGTGATTATTGGCAAGTGTTGCTTGCTCTGTGGCCAAGTAGGCATAGCTGGATCAGCAGAGTAAATGCTTCTAATCCCAGCAACCAAATAACTTTATGTTCCATTTATTGAAACTGTAAGCTTCTCATCTTTTCAACAATGTTTTTTTTTTGGGTAGGATTGGTGACTTTGTAGCACTAGGAGGACGAGTTGCTGTTCGAGACCATGTCTCCATTGTATCCAAGGTAGATACTTGACCTTCATAATTGGAGTAATGAATTGTGCAGTGTCTCATCTAATCCGTATGTGGTTTTTGGTTATAGGTTCGACTTGCTGCTAATAGTTGTGTTACTAAAAACATAACCGAACCAGGGGATTTCGGTGGCTTTCCTGCTGTAAGCATCTCTCCCTCTCTTTCTTCTATTGACTCTCCAATCTCATCTGATTTTTAAGCATTCATCAAGATCCCAGTTTGCTTCGATTTTTTTGATCATGAACCAGTCAAAAGAAAAGCCTAAATCCGTCCATACCTGACTAAAACAGAGCTAAAACAGAGCAAGACTCTGCTTTTGCTTCTGATATACATTGTTTAGTCTTACAAAATTGTTCTAATTGCAGGTCCCAATACATCAATGGAGAAGGCAAATCGTTGAAGCTCAGATTTCGAGCAAGAGGAAACCATAACTTATTCTGTTTGCCAGACTCTAGAAAACTGAGGTAATAGGTTGAAGTATCTGCCAATTGCTTTGAGTTTTTACTTTTGCCAAATCTTTTGCTAATGTTTTCTTTAATATATATAACTCAAAGATCATACATTTAATGAGAAAAACCAAACTCCCAAATCCAAATTACAAAATGTAAAGGAAGCAAAATCATTCAAAAGGAAAAGTAAAATACAAAAGAGAAAACAGCAAACAACAAATCAATCAATCAATCTAAGTGAAGTAGACCGGACACCGTTTATGGTTAAACTTGGGCAAGATCAGCCCGTCTCGGCCAACCACGATATTGCAATTAGCGTGCATCCTATGGTGCTTACTGATCCACCTATGGAGTTTAAACCGAATATTTGAAACGATATCGAGCCTAAAACCCACGGCTCCTTGTGCTCGATCATTAGTAAACTCGGTCCAACGGTTACTGTTTACCGTTAAGGAAGCTCCAGTAAGAGTCGCGGTCACAATTGTTGTGTTAGTTGGCTGCTGGAAAAAGGGGTTTAGCAACGGGCTTGACCCGACCCGTTGATCTTTGTAGTAAATGAAACTGTCCACGGAATCAAAATAAACACCCATGTGTTGGTTTGGGTTAAGTATGGTTACATTGAAAGCAATTCTTGCACTTTCGAATCCGTTAGGCTGGTCTAGACCTTGGACCACGAATTCTTGGATATGGAACCGAGGTCGATGAGGGCGTAAACTGAGCCAAAGTATGAAAGCAATGACGCCTACAAAGAACAAAACCAATAGAAACATTGCGCAGATGAATTTCGATATCCGGGTTGAGAGGCTTTCTTTGACCCGGTGAGCGTAGTAGCTAGCCGAATGGTGACGCTTCATCGGTTGGGTTTGGGCCATGGGACTGGTGTGGATCGGGATAGTTGTTCGGTCTGGTGTCATTGTGCTTTGATGATTTTCGGTAAAAAAAAATATGGGAGATTTTGAGGAGGAGAGTTTGGAGTGTAGGAGTAATGTATGAAAAAGAAAAGTAAATAGTTCTTGAAGTGTTTGGAGAAGAAAGGAATCAGATTACGTAAAGTGAACACATTGTATTGGAAACTTTTGTATTTTTTTTGTTGTAGTTTTGATTATTTTTAAGAGAATCGTATAAAGTTTCTTATTACAACCTATTGAGCTTGTCATATTATGGATGTCTTGAGTTTCATTAGTTCTTTGTTTTGTTCCAATGTGTTAACGATACAACTCAGTATTTTAAAAACCAAGAAGGTTCCATATGGGCCAGGCCCAAACCAGGTCCAATTGATATGTGAACTGAGTAAATGACCGTCATCACTTGCCTTTAGATCCGTTTACCAACCGATGCAATGGTATGAAGAGGAAAAAACCCATCCAAGAGAATAACACATCCGTGTACTAATGTTGCAAACATAAATAAATCTCAAACAAGACAAGAAACCACGGGACTAGGACGAACATAATATTAGACGAAATCCGCAGTCTCTGTCTCTCTGATTTACCATTACAAGAATTCACGAAAGGTCGTTCAACCAAGCTGATTTCATAATTTAGCCCTCCAACGCCTAGTCGGCTGTGATTTCATAATTCAACAAAAGAGAAAACAATGTCTTAAGTTAGGGCTTCTCAAGAGGAACTCATCAGACAAATCATTGTTGCAGTGATTACCTTGCACCCATTTGAATACCTTGGTGTCAAATTGTTACCTTTTCTACCGTCGTTAACTTGAGTGAGAATCGAGGTCCACACTCCAGCCACAAAATTCCAGTGGACACGCAAGCAAAAAAAGTTAGCAACAATCAACACAAGAAGAATGCTACATCTTTAATTTATTTGATGCAAGATATCATAAGGTCAGCAAAAGCAAAGGACCCTGACCTGCGAGCTAACAAATCTTGCACTTTTCCCTGCAAGGCCTTCCTCAAAGTAGAAACTGAACACAAGGCATCGATCGAAATATATACAAGTTAAGATTTATTTTCTAGCCAGGCAAAACTTTAATGAAGAGAACAAGTGGGTGAAGTAATGTTATGTCCCAAAGCTTAAGAACACAAAACACTATTTTCTTAGGCAAATTTTTCTCTTGACCAACTTCTTCCGGATCAATTATTGCATTTGAGATTCGGTTTTCTTGATCGAACCATTCGGAAAATTATAAGATCCGGATAGTTTGCATACAGTAGTCCCTTCCATGGGAAACATGGACCTTGCGGAAGAGCGATTGTATCAATCTGAAAAAGAAAACCAAAACAAGAATTAAGATGAAGATGTGAGATACAAGGTTTTGTCAACTAAATAATTAGTGTTAACTGCCAACAGCCAAAGGAGATGTAAATCATACAGAGCCACAGATCGTGGCTCGGGGGATTTACAAGAAAATCTGATATGACAAGTAGTCATCAAGGTACGGGGAGTGTTTCGCTGTTAGATCTCAGTATAGATAGCAACGGTAAAATCATAATTTTAAAACTGAAGTTATGATATTTTAAGTAATGATTGTTTTACCCGATCCACAATCGACCTGACCCAATAGTTGGTATGTCGATTCTTGTCCGAATATAGCGAGATCAACGGCCAGAAGAGCCATCATCTCGAGAGGGCGTATTGCTCACATCAGAAATTGGACAAGGACTTTGACTAATATATAAGAGATATGGGTCTATCTACTCATTGTCAATTGGTTTTGAGTTGGAAACTCATATTCTAATATGTTATCAGAGCGCGATCCACACGTTGTCCAGTTCGATCCACAATCGTCCTGACTCAAATTTGGTCAACCGATCCTTGGCCGAAATATCGAGATCTATGATTAGAAGAGCCATCATATCGAGGGGATGTATTAGGGATACCAATATCTTATATCGGAAGTTGGAAAAATATCATAACTAGTATATAAGAGATATTAACCAATCCACTTTTTGCCGATTGATTTTGAGTTGAAATCCATATTCTAATATTTAGAAGAGGTTCAATTTTATTTGATGAACATCTGTAATTTGTGAAAATATTGTTTTTTTAATTTATTTTGCCGATCAAATAGCAAAATCTTAACTACGGTGTCACATTTTATTTATGGATCATTAAGGCTAATTTTTACGATTTATTAGTTGGAAATATCTAATCTAATTTGAGATTTTTTACTTTTTTTTTTTAATTTGCCGAATAGCAAAGTCTTAACTATGATCTCAAAAAGATTTACGACGATTAATTAAGGGAAGTTTAATAAAAAGAACTTTTGTTTTATAATGCAATTATTTATAGTATTTTTGATTAAAATAAATCAAAATTATTGAGAAAAATTCTTGTAAAAAAAAGTCTTTTTAAATACAGTATAGAGGATTCTCAAGATTGTAAAAATTAAGAATCCATGGAAATAGGTCTTTTAGTTAATAATTACCACATTATTCGGAAACTTTGGTTACAAAAAGTTCGAAGTTGACCATCTTACTTCACTTCACCTTCTTCTTCATCAGTCTCCATTGAAATTGAAACACCACTGATACAAATATGGATGTGTTCTTCGAGACTCAGAGAGGCTCATCGTTCTGCATTGAAGTGGGTTATTGGGATACAGTGTTAGAGATCAAAAAGAAGATTGAGAAGTATCAACGTATCCCTGTTCCGAAACAAACCCTTTTCTTCCAAGGCAATGTTCTTCAAGATCATCTTGACATCGAACAATGTGTGATCCTTCACAACTCTCGTCTCCAGCTTTCCATCTCTTCTCCCGGTAACAACGACCAAAACTGCAACAATCAAGTGTTCAAAACAGAGCAATCTCCACAGTCAAACTCAACAGAACAGATCATTTATGGTCATCAAGATTCAACTGTGATGATGGCAATGAGCAACAACAACAACCCGAAGAAGCTGAGGGTAATGGTGCTGCCTAAATGCGGGAGCAGGAAGATTCCGGTGGAGGTGAACGCAGGAGATAACGTTGGAGAATTAAGGAAAGAGCTGGCTAAGATTCAACAGAGGTTTCAGTTAAGTCTGCCTCAAGAAGGTTATTTCTTTATATACAAACAGAATGTAATGGACGACGACCGATCATTCTGGTGGCACCGTGTTGATCACGGCGACACAATTGAGATTTTTAACGGAAGTGTTTCCGGTGGCTCTTAATACCTACAATTTTTCAAGCTTTAACTCTCTGCAACCTCCTCCTTCCTTATTAGCTTTCAGTCTTTTATTGAAGTTTCTTGTTTTCTTTGAAATTGTATTTTCGTTACACAGCTTTCTAAATATGCTTAAGAAGATCTCTGACAAGTAATTTTAGTATTCAATATGTACATTCTCCAAAATAAACTTTCCAATCGGATTCTAAATGACATTGTTCAAAAAGGTAAATAAGATCAAATGTTTTCAATAAGATGTCAAATCTTTGTTAAAAAAAAAAAGGCATATAAGATAAGGTTTCAATAAGATGTCAAACCTTTGGGGAGGAAGAAAAGAGACGGGTCAATTTTTCAGGTTAATGGGTCGGATCGGAATGTTTTTAAAACGCTGCGTTTCAATCCATTTCGATTTTCGAGTAGTATCGTAAACAAAAGACCGTTGGATTATTTTAGTAAAAATAACTATCAACGGCTAAGATTACTTGAGGAGGCTTTCATCGACTTAAAAGTGTTATTTAAAATCTATTGACATTCAGACAAATACATGAAATATGAATTACTTGAATGGTTTTTTTAGGCACAAGATGTATCCCTAATTTGTGCATTGTTAGTAGGGGCGTTAGCAAAACCAGATACTTTAGGCTAACATTTTACCAAATTCAGAAAATATACGGTTAAATCTGGTTATCATTTGTTACGGATAGTAAATCCGGTTATAAATTTGTTCTTCGAAAGTTGTTGAAAATATATATATACGGTAGTTCTTTAAAGTTGTTGGAAAAAAAAAAATACTTCTCTCTCTCCCTCGCTCTTTACTCTCTTCTTCATAAGTCTTGAAACACCATTGAGACAATTATGGATGTGTTCTTCGAAACTCAGAGTGGCTACACGTTCGAGATTGAATTGGGTTACTGGGATACAGTGTTGGAGATCAAACAAAAGATCGAGAAGTATCAACGTATCCCTGTTCCCAGGCAAACCCTTTTCTTGCAAGGCAATGTTCTTCAAGATCATCTTGATATCGAACAATGTGTGATCCTAGACAACTCTCGTCTACAAATCTTCGTCGATCCTTACCCTAACCCTAATCATAACAACGCTCAAGTGCTACAAACGGAGAGATTTCCACCGTTTAACTCAGCCGAAGAGATCATTAACGTTCAAAATTCGCCTGTTAAGGTGATAAGTAGCAACAAGAAAGTCTCGACGTGCATGAAGGTTGGGGGCAATAACAACAATTATCAAGTGTGCTTCAAACCGAGCAATATTCACCGTCGTTAACGCTCAAGATTCGCCTTGGAAGCCTCTGAAGGTGAGGGGTTGATGCATGGAGGTATTTGGATAATCTCCAAATATCTTAATTGTTATCTCCAATATATTTATTATTAATATTTTAGTTAGTTTAGATAATTATAAGATTATTTTAGAGTTTATCTAAGGTTTTGTTTTTTTAAATAAATATTTTTAGGCTATTTTCTCATACATTTGTTGTTTAATTGAGATATTTATAAAATAGCTTTTCTAGAAAATACTGAGAAAAATATTTATAAAAGCATAGGCTATGTGAATCGGAACATGGAGATAGGGATGAAACATTAATACGCTTGACAAAAGTATGCAGTGACCTTAATAAGACTTTGCCTAAGTCATTAATTACCATATAAAACTATGGTATGGCCAAGATTAAAAGATAATACTTACAAAAAACAATTTTTTGTAGAAACATAATTGGTAAGTACTTATATGGTCATACATCAATAGTAAGAGAAACAAATACCACTTTCACGAATATATACATGAAACTTAATAACGAACAAACAAACAAAATTCAACTTAATTATACAATCTGATTAAATATTAACAAGTTTTTACGTGGCCAAATTCACTTAACTTATACACATGTTATCCGTCTTAAAAACATCTATTTTGGCAAATATCAAGTCATGCCTCCACACGACCACACCTGATTTCTCTTTATATTGTTAACATGCCCATCAACAATCAATCAAGTAACCGTATATATGTCAATCTTCTATACTTGTTGCCCTTTTATTATTCACTAGTCATGCATTGATGGACACGTATAGAATTATTCATTCGACAAGCATCAAAGTCGATTTCATTTCTTTCATTGACTTAAGAAACACGTAAACCAATAAGGTTAATATGGGCGAAGCCCAAATAAGGTTCGTTTGATACGTAAATTAAATGTTATTAAAACCAACTTGTGAGGAAACTTTCTTTACAAAATCACTTTCGTTCTCTTTCTCTCTCTCTCTTCACTCTCCTCTTCATCAATCTTAATTGATCTTGTCATCTTGAAGCACCACTGACACAATTATGAAGCTGTCCGTCGAAATTCTGAGTGGCTCATCGTTCGAGACTGATGTGGATAACACAAATACATTGTTAGAGGTCAAACAGAAGATCGAGAAGTCTCAACGTATCCCTATTTCTAAACAAACCCTTATCGTCGACACCATTGTTATTCTTCGAGAGGATCTTAATGTCGAACAATGCCAAATCGTCCACGATTCTTGTCTCCAACTCGACGTCTCTTCTGACGATAACCCTAATTACAACGGCGACGATCAAATGCTGCAAATGGAGCAATCTCCGGAACCGTGGATTTCAGTTGAAGAGTACTTTGAAGGGCAAGATTGGCTTTTGACAGCCGAAGAGATCAAAAAGATTTATAGTTATCGGCCTGAGTAAGGTTCAAGATTCGCCGGTGATGGTAAGAGGCAACAAGAAAGTCTCGACGAACATGAAGGTTGAGAGCAACAACAACAATGATCAAGTGCTTCAAACCGAGCAATATTCGCCTTGGAAGCCTGCGAAGATGAGGGGTTGATGCAGCGAGATCTTTGAAAATCTTTCATTATTATCTTCCATGTATTTGTTATTTATTTTTAAGTTAGCTTAAGATAATTATAAGATTATTTTAGATTTTATCTAAGGTTTTTTTTGGGGATTTTTTAATAATACAAATAGCCCTTTATTTTATGAAGTTGTTGTTTAGTTGAGATTTTATGAAAGAGGGATAATAAATAACCTAATAAGCATGCATATTATCGATGTTTCAAAGACAAAGTCATATATAGAAAGCATCATAAAAAACCTCTTAAAGCAAAATTCCTTTGTTGATTGTAAACGCCAAACGAAAACCTTTCGATTGCGTTTCCTTTTGACGTTTGCGTTTTAACTTACCAAAAATATTTAAAAGTAATTAAGCTAATTTTTTTATTTTATTTTTTTGACTGTGATGATTAGGAGTGGATATAATATCCGAACCCGAGGATCCGATTCGAACTCGACCCGAAAAACCCGACCCGATCCGAACCCTAAATTTTAAAATATTCGAACGGGTTCTAAAACTAAAGATCCGAAAATCCGATCCGAAATCGAACTCGAACATATCCACAATATAAGTACATATTAATATTTATATTTGTAATAACCTAAATGTCTAAAATATTCGGATTTTTCAAATATTTCGGATATTTTTTTGTATTTGAATTACTTCTGAGTAAATTTGCACTACAAGAAAACCACATATTTCCGAGGGACAAATCCGTCTGAAAGCCCTCGGAAAAGGCCATTTCTGATGGATTTTCGAGGGCCACAAGTCGTCGGTTTGAGGTGGTCGGAAATCAATAACCGTCGGAAATTCGTCGGAAATTTCAGAGGGATTTCCGAGGGTGACAGATTCCGAGGGATTTCTGAGGGCTTTTGAATTCCGAAAGTTTTCCGATCGAGACATTAACTCCGACGGATTTCCGAGGACACATATTTCCGACGGATTTCCGAGTATACGTATTTCCGACTGATTTCCGAGGAAACGTATTTCCGACGGATATCCGAGGGGTCTTATATGTAATTAATATTTTTTTTTTGAAAATATAATTATTGAAAATAAAAAGAATTATTAAAAATTAAATGTGAAAACATTAAATATAAATTAAAAATTAATTATTCAAAAAAACAACAAATGTTTAAATATTAAAAGAAAATGTTCTTAAAAAAAAAAACATAAACGAAAATGTGTTCACATCTGAGGCGGAGGCGGCGGAAACTGTCCGGGATATTGAGCGGCTAAGAAAGATTGTAGTTGGGAAAGTGTTGCACGGGTCTCGGCATACTGCTCCTTAATCTCGAGATTTTGCTACTTCAGTTCTTCGACGACCGCGTCTTTTTCTTGAACGACACGGTTAAGATCTTGAACTTGTTGAACAAGCTCAGTGTCTCGAGGAAACACCGAAGACACACTCCCGTCGCGGGATACCAAGCTTCCTAAACCAGGTCTGCGACCCTTGGTTAAAGGAATTTCCTACGTAATAATAAAAAAAATTTGTAATAATTAAAACAATAAATATATATTTATTTGAATTAGAAATTAAGAAAACAATTAATAAGTATTTAAATATACCTCAATGCACAATCGGTTGATTTCTTCTCGGAGCAAATCTGTCGAAGATGATGAGCCATCTTGCGAGAGTTGTGTAAGCCTTTCCATCTTCTGCTGCTTAATCCTCTCGATCCACTCTTCGACAACCACATCTTGAATTTGTCCCGTCTTCTTGCTCGTATGGGTTTCTTCCATCACCTCTAGCCAATCCGGTGTTACTCCGGTCTTGATCGCCTAGAAAGAAAATGTTAATAATCGAGAAAAACAATTATTAAAAAAATTATTAAAACCATATTAAAGAAAAATATTTACCATTCGCCTTTCATGTTTTTTGAAGGTAATAGAACCCGCATTATGAGTTGCTATTCCCTTTCCACCCCGATCGCTGGTACGATTCTTCGAGTTTTGCATTGAAGTGACTTCCGTATTATCCATACTCTAGTACTGGATAAAACCATGCCAAACTTCAGGATCAAGATCTTTCGACATTGGCTTGCCCTTCTTCTACTTCTGCTTCCACTCATACATATGATTTTGGTACGAGGTGTTGACCTGAATGTCGAAGTGGCGACGTACCGTCTGACAGAGAGTGGGTTCCCAATTATAATCTTGCTGCAAAGTGTGGAAAATAAATTTAATTACTTTGTTAATTTATTAATTATTTAAAAAACCAAAATTATTATTTGATAAACAATAACATACCGCGAAAGACTTGAACCAAGTCAATTTCGTAGTAGCATCAACGTCACCGTAAGTTGGCCATGGTTGATTGAGCTGCGTCTTAAAAATCCTGAGAATGGATTTTGTGATGCCGTTATCTAGACCAAACCTACAAGCATGAAAAATAATGTATTAGTGAAATATTAATTACGTTAAGAATAAATAAATACTTAAATAAAATATATTACCAAGTTGCGCCGTTTTCTTCATGCGAATGAAGCTTCGGGAGATGTCGCCGTCCCGGTTGAGTAACGAACTCTTCCATAGTCATCACGTCCTGAGAAGCGGAATTCCGCGTCACATGAATGTTCGAAGGAGATGCAGCAGGTGTACCCGAACCACTACGTGATCTCCGGGAACGGTGGGATGATGCCCCATGAAACTCCGAATAAGACTTACAATCACAAAAATAGTTAAAGTGTTAACAATAGATTTAATAAAACGTAATATTAGCTTAGATTAAGCAAATTTTAGTTATTTAGATTTAATAAAACAGTACAGTAATATAGATTTTTAAAAACGTGATAATAATGAAGATAAAATAGTATTTAGTAATTAAAAATTGAGTATTTAATTAAATTAAGATGAAAGTATTGTTGATTAAAGTGTTGAATTATTATAAATTAAAATTAAAGTTAGTATTGTAATTAAGATTTTTAGTAATGAGGTTTAAAATTATAATAGTAATTAAGATTTATAGTAATAAAGTTTAATGTTGTTAAAGTAATTAATATATTAATTAGTTTTAAAATTGTAAAAATTATCATAGTAATTAAGATTTATAGTAAATTTTTTTAATGTATTTAAAGTATTTAATATATCAATTAGTTTTTAAATTAAAAATACTCTTCTTGTTAAAGTATTTATAGTTTTTTTTTGTTTATTTTAGTTTGTAAAATTATAAAAATAATAATAGTAATTAAGATTTATAGTAATAAAGTGTAATGTATTTAAAGTATTTAATATATCAATTAGTTTTTAAATTAAAAACATCATATTCATATTTGAATTTTTTTAGTATTTTGGTTTAATTTAGTTTGTAAAATTTAAAAAATTATTAAGGAAATTAAGATTTATAGTAATAAAGTTTAATGTTGTTAAAGTAATTAATATATCAATTTGTTTTCAAATTAAAAACATCATATTCATATTAAAGTATTTATAGTTTTGTTTTTAAAATTTTAAAAATTAACTTTGTTAACAATTTAATAAATATTATAAATATTACTAACTTAACAATTAATCAAATATTAATCATATTAGTTAAATTTTAAAAATTACTAATTCATATATCCTAATTCTAATTTCATATCCTTATTCCAAATTTTAAAAATTACTAATTCATATATCCTAAATCTAATTCCATAATAAATATTCTAAATTAATCATAAAAATTACTAATTCATATATCCTAATTCTAAATTACTATATCAATTATATTTTTGTTTTACAAATTAAAATCAAAAAAGAAGAAATACACAAACTTACATTATTGGTTTGATTGGCAGAGGCGGACTGTAATCGCGAGAGAGAGAGAGGCGAGGACACCGTAGAGCGAGAGAGAGATCGGATGGCGGGAGAGAGACCGATTTCCGGCGAGAGAGAGAACGATTTCCGGCGAGAGAGAGATATATAGGGCGAGAGAGAGAGATTGAACGGCGAGAGAGAGACTGATTTCCAGCGAGAGAGAGAGATGTAGGGCGAGAGAGTGAGATTGGACGGCGAGAGAGAGAGAGACCGATTTCCGGCGAGAGAGAGAGATGTAGGGCGAGAGAGAGACAGCGACAGATTTGTTTTTTGGATTTTTAAGGAAATTGAAACGAAAAGGAAGGAGAACTCTAAGAGATTTAATAACAGTTTTCCGAGGGACATATCCGTCGGAATTCCTTCGGAAACTTTTTAGAGTTGCCGCGTAATCGAAATAAACGCGGGTGAAAGTGTTTTCGCAAGGAATACCTCGGAAATCCGTCGGAAATTTCCGAGGGTTACTGATGTAGTTTTTTAGGAGTACCTCAATTAAATTATCGAACCACAGGGAGCAAAGAACCAACACATTAGGAATGCACAAATTTACTTAATCTAAGCAAAATAGATAAAAAAGTTTTTGTATCCTAAATATGACTAACAAAGCAAATCAAACTAAATAAGACAAATCAAAGTAAAAGAAAGTAAAATACAAAAGACTAATAGCAATCGAATATAAACAAAGTGGGAAAACGACTAACGTTTCTAATAAAGACTTAAAGATGAATTCTTGGGTTAAGGTAATCAACTAGGAATAACTTAAAGGATGGTTTAAGGAGTTTATACTAACTTCTAACAAGAGTGATCCGCCCTTGGGTTATTGGCTAATCTATGATGTTAATGTTCAATACCATGATGATCCTTAGCCTTAGAACTCTTAGTTAAACTAGTGCACTTCCATCCAACTAATCCTATGCAAATCAAGTAATCAACACCAAATTTCCATTTTGCAATCACAAGACAAACATGCATTAATTTCAAGTCTAATATGGCTACTAAACAACCTAGAACAACTTCCATTGGCAAGATTTAGCAAAGTACTCAATAGATTGATTCTAGAATTTTCACAAAAACCTTCCGGATATGAAAATTTCAATAATCTAAATTAGCATTGATCAAAGCTAATCTAGCATTAAGTACATCTATTGAGAAAGGATAATAAACTATCTAACTTAAACATCAAAGAACAATCCTCTAATCACTCTTAATCTACCTAAACCCAAAAGCTCTAAAGGACTACTCACACATGCTTAAATCAAAAACAAGATCCATAGAAGTTTTCATAATGAAAAGATAAAGAGAAAAAGGTAAAGATAAGAAAAACTTCTCCAATAAACAAGATTGTTGCACAAGTGTTCTTGAGTGTTCTTGAGAGGAAGAACTAGAGAGAGAGATGAAAAACTAACTAAAAAACGTAATAATCTCCTCCTTTGCACACTTAGAGTATTTAAGTTTTTTTTTACAAACTTTCTGCAGAAGAAAGTGAAAAACACTATGTCTGGCCGACATAGGTGTGGATCGATCGATCCACTTAAGTTTGGTCGATCGATCCACTTAAGTTTGGTCGATCGATCCACTTAAGTTTGGTCGATCGATAAACTTAAGTTTGGTCGATCCGTGGTTCTACCGATCGTTTGGAATTGGCTCGTCGAAGTGGATCGATCGATCTGGATGTGGATCGATCGATCTGGCTGTGGATCGATCGATCTGGCTGTGGATCGATCGATCCATTTAAGTTTGGTCGATCCGTGGCTCTACCAATCATTTGAAATTTTCTCGTCGAAGTGGATCGATCGATCTGGATTTGGATCGATCGATCCATATACCATATTTCCCCATCAGCTTCAACCTCTCGTCAGAATGACCTGTCTTCACTCAATTGGATGTATCTCTTGAATGCACCGTTGGATTGTCTTCAAATCACTTGCAAATGAAAGCTAACATCTGTATCTAGGTTGTGTCAAAATGTTAGGAAGATCCAACGGTAGAAAGTCTTCCATTCGTGGCGAAACATTTGATGGTTGTTTATGATCCTGCATCTCAAATGTGTATTTGTGGCCAAAACAGCTCTTTTTGTTCCAAAGCACTCTAAAACCTGTAAAAACTCAAAACACAACCAAAAAGACACAAAGACGGACAAAAACAAGACTACCAAAACAAAAACGGAATGAAAACAATGTATAAAAACATGTAAAAACACAATGTATCAGTTACACGAATCCCTCGAAAATTTCCGACGGATTTCCGAGGGTTACAGATATTTTTCTCATTAACGAAAATCAAAATCTGTCGGAAATCCCTCGGAAATTTCCGACGGATTTCCGAGAGTTTCGAATATTCCGTATAATTGTTGCATGTACGAGGATTGGTCAGTCAAACTTCATTAAATAAAGCTCCCTCGAAAATCCCTCGGAACTAAGATACTATTTCAGAGGGATTTCCGACGGATTTTGAATAATATTTCTCCCATGTCGATTTCGATGAATACATAATGACATCTAATACTCTTGTAAGCCGTATTTATCAATAAAAGTACTTAAGTAATCATATAAAACCAATAAATGCAATCTTTAAAAGAATCTAATTACTTTGTCTAAGTATACAATAATCATACATAACATATCTTATAAACATAAGTGAATATGATGTGTTTGCTTAAGATTTGTATTTCTTTAGTTTCTGTGCTCTGTAATCTAATTCTAATAACAAATAAGATCTCTTACAGTCTAACAAGACACTAAACATTTATAATATCGCAGTAATCAAAATTTAACAACAAGTCGGTCGAAAATCCTTCGGAAATTTCCGACCGATTTCCGAGAACTTCATGTTGTCGTCGGAAATCCCTCGGGAATTTCCTAGAGATTTCCGACCAATTAACAAATCCGTCTGATAGGCGTCGGAAGATTTGGCCGTCGATCAGCCGATATATTCTTCTCTAGGTCATGTATACCTTCAACCGTTAGTGTTCTTGAACATAAATCTCGAAAGAACACACTTATACCTGCATAGTATACAAAAATGTTAAAATATAAAATTACATGTAATTACATATAAATGGTAATTAAATTGTGGAATAATATACCTGCAATTGTTTTGTGTACATTTTGTGGTAGAAGATGCTCAAAAGCAAATGGAAGGAGGCGTTGCATAATGACATGACAATCGTGACTTTTCAATCCTTGAAACTTTCCCTCTCCCATATTCACACAGTTACGGAGATTAGATGCATAGCCATCGGGAAATTTGACTTCTTTCATAATCCACTCTAAAAACACTTCCTTCGAAGGTGCATCTAATCGGAATCGAGGGATCGGTGCTTTTCCATTTGGCATGACATGAAGCTTTCTTCGAGAACATATATCAGGTAAGTCTAACCTAGACTTTAAATTGTCTTTTGTCTTTCCTTGAACATTAAGTACGGTGTGCATCAGATTATCGAAAAAGTTCTTCTCGATATGCATGACATCTAGATTGTGCCTCAACAAAAGATCCTTCCAATATGGCAAATCCCAGAAAATACTCTTCTTGTGTCAGTTGTGAATATCGCCATATCCATCAACGGTTTCATGCCCATTACCACCACACACAGCTGTCTTCTCAGCACCAAAATCTTGTAACTGGGTCAAAATATCATCGCCAGTATATTCAGGAGGTGGACTTTCAGAGACTTGTCTGTTCCTTCTAAATAATGTGGTGTTCCAACGATAAGGATGGTCTTTGGGTAGCCATCGTCTGTGACAGTCAAACGAACACGTTTTACGTCCGTGTTTCAGCTGAAATGCATCCGTGTTATCTCCACATTGTGGACAAGATAATCGGCCATGTGTTGTCCATCCAGATAACATACCATAGGCAGGAAAATCGCTTATAGTCCACATAAGCACTGCCCGCATGTTAAAATTTTGGTTAGTTGAAACATCAAAAGCTTCAACACCATGTTTCCATAACATTTGTAACTCATAAATCAAAGGCTGCAGAAACACATCAAGTTCTTTCTTCGGATGATCTGGCCTAGGAACAAAAATTGTGAGAAAAAGAAACTCTCGTTTCATACACAATGATGACGGTAAATTATAAGGTGTCAAGATAACTGGCCATAATGAGTATTGCCTCCCATGCTTCCTAAAAGGATTGAAACCATCTGTAGATAAACCAAGATAAACGTTCCTTGCCTCATACGCAAAACTTGGATACACTGATTGAAAATGTTTCCATGCTTCTGCATCCGAA
The DNA here is from genome assembly GCA_900406565.1 of Turritis glabra. Classification (NCBI taxonomy): domain Eukaryota; kingdom Viridiplantae; phylum Streptophyta; class Magnoliopsida; order Brassicales; family Brassicaceae; genus Turritis; species Turritis glabra. The sequence continues at coordinate 2,118,219 of OVBN01000243.1, read as the reverse complement.
GGGTGCGCAATTACACCGTCTGATGTATGTTCTGCATGCCATCTCATTGATCCCACTGTACGCTCTAATTGATACAACCTCTTAATCCTCTCTGCTAACGGCAAATACCACATCCGTTTATATGGTATGAGAACTCTTCCACTAGTGTCTTAATACCGAGGTTTACGTTAAAACCGACATGAAGTGTGGTCTTCGTATTCTCTCCAATAAATCATACAGTTATCACTGCACACATCTATCACCTGATATGGCAACCCAAGTCCAGCTACAAGTTTCTGCACCTCATAGTACGAAGCCGGTGAAATATTATGTTCCGGTAAAATTTCTTTCACAAAATCAGTAATCGCATCCACACAACCCTTAGACAAATTCCAATCTGTCTTTATGCCCATCAACCTAGTTGCAGCTGATAATGGTGAATGACCTTTCTTACAACCATCGTACAACGACATATTAGCCGCATCTAACATATCAAAGAATCTCCGAGCTTCTAAATTTGGTTGCTCTTCTCTATCTCCATCCTGAACGAACGATGGTGTATTTTCCCTAAACGTATCGTTCACCATCTGAAATGTGCCAACATCTACTTCAGCCGATGGTTCCTCTACACTATCTGCCATATAATGTTGACTAGAACTACCATAATCTAGCATTGACTCGCTCTCTCCATGCGCATACCATATCTTATAACCCGGCATAAATCCATTCTTAAACAAGTGCCTTCTAACTAAAGTAACCTCAAGATTTCTATAATTCCGACATTTTAGACAAGGGCATAACATAATACCTGTTTCTCGTGTTATGTCCTGGTTTGAGGCGAATGACATGAATTGTCTAAACCCTTCTTTGAACTCTTCTGTAAGTTTCCCCGTCTCTTCATCGTATCTAAGAAAACAAGTTACATTTAATTAACATCAAGAGAAATAAATAAAAAACCTAAGAAAAGATGATTCAAGTTAAAGACTTTCGCGTAGTTGATATTTGGGGAGAAGAACAAAGACGGGTCAATTTTTTATAAAACGTAACAGTTTAACAATTTTTAAACAGACGTACATAAAATAATGCTACATTTACCATTGGATCAATTTTAGTAAGAAGGGCTATCAACGGTTTAGAGCATCCTCAACGTAGTATCTTAAAGAGTCTTTTACAAATAAAATAATATAAAATAATGATAAAGTTAAGAAAAATATGAGAAACGGTTCTTTATTAAGAATTTTTCAAAAATGGTTCTACACATATGTCAAATTATTATTAGTTGAATTTTTTTAATAATTTAATTTTTAAATAAATAATATTATTATATTAAAATTATTAAAATAATATATATTAAGAAACTGAGTAAGTATTTAGCGAGGAGAATGCTCTTGCTACCATGACTTAAGAAACACGTAACCGAGAAGGCTAATATGGGCCAAGCCCAAATGAGGTCCATGTGATACGTGAATGAAGAAATGATATAAAAACGAAATTATGATGAAACGTTTTCTTCAAAACAATCACTTTCTCTCTCGCTCTCTCTCTTGACTCTCTTTTTTCACCAGTCTCCATTGATCTTGAAATACCTTTGATACAGTTATGAAGTTTCTTATCAAGGTTCTGAGTGGCTCATCGTTCGAGATTGAAGTGAGTCACACAGATACATTGTTAGAGGTTAAACAGAAGATCGAGAAGTCTCAACGTATCCCAGTTTCTCAACAAACCCTTATCGTCGACGGCAGTGTTATTCTTCGAGAGGATCTTAACGTCGAACAATGCCAGATCGTCCACGATTCTTGTCTTCAACTCGACGTCTCTTCTGACGATAACCCTAATCACAACGGCGACAATCAAATGCCGCAAACCGAGTCATCTCCAGCACCGTGGATTTCAGTTGAAGAGTACTTTGAGAGGCAAGTTTGGCCTTTGACAGCCGAAGAGATCAGAAAGATATATAGTTATAGGCCTGAGATAACCCAAGATATCAGTAAGAATCAAGATTCACCCGTGACGGATGTGAACAGCAACAAGAATCAAATGCTTCATCAAACCGAGCAATCTCCACCGTCAATCTCGGTCAAAGAGACCGGTAACATTCAAGATTCGTCCGTGAAGGTTGGGGGCAAGAACAACAACAACAATGGTCAAGTGCCTCCAACGAAGCAATCTCCACAGTCAAACTCAGTCAGAGAGATCTCTAAGATTCAAAATTCGCCTGTGAAGGTGAGGAGCAAGAAGAGTCCCGAAGAAGAGGATGGTAGTATTGAATGAAGATCAGTCATTCGAGTGGAACGGTGTTATTGGTACAACCGATGTAGTTTGGATGGTTCCCCGACGTGCTACCCAGGTCTGTTACTCGTGGCCCTTAAGTCACAGTTCTTTGGATTCAAAAAAAAAGTTCTTTAGGAATTTTGTATGATACATTCAGCAACAAAAAAGGTTATGTGGATTTTAACCTCTCCAAGGTTTAACTCTGTGCCGACTCCTCTTTGGTTATAGGCTTATAGCTTTTGAATTTGTAATCTTTCTTTTAGGTTCTCTTGCTTTGTTCAAAGTTTGCTTTCCATTTCACAGCTTTCTGCAGATATGAGCTCAAAATTGTTGTTATTGAATTACCTTTAGTTGAAAGCAGCGATCAAGCTTCACTAGCTCTCTGTGCATTCTTAATTGTTTTTTCGACATTTATCAGTGATCTGACATTAAAGGAAGAAGTAAAAAGATCATGATGTTAGCATCTACAATTGGACGTGTTTACAAGACTGATCAGTATATGCTAAAAGATACGTAGAAGTCAGTCCCTAATTGCAGCAAAAACAACTTTGAAACACAATGCATGAGCTAGAAAACTCACATCCAGACACATTTGGTGTCTTTGTGGTATCAATGGAGAACACATATTTAAAACTTTGTCAAAAGAACTACCCCATCTCCTTGCAACATCAAATGGCAAAATTGGAAGGAAACAAAAAAAGCATATCTTACCAAACAAGACAACCAATATAATGAGTTGATGATCTACGTTTCCTTCTTCATAGGACAGATCAAAAACAGCGAACTTACTCTGTTAGTCAAAGAATGCTTCTTGAACTGTGTATCGTTTAGAAGAGCTATGGATGAATAATATTATTGGACGAGGCTTTCATTGGAGTGAAGAAGCCCACGAGTGTTGAATATGGGCCAGGACCAAATGAAGTCCATTGATATATGAATTAAATAATACTAAACCGAGTCACCACCAAACCACTTGCATTTAACTTAACCCGTTCACCAAGTTGATACAAAAGTCATTATCCGATGGAAAATCAAATAAAAAAATATCCAATGACACTAAAAATTCAAAAAAAGGATTATTTCTCAGTTTGTTTTACGATAAATAAGTTACTTTTTCCAAGAAAATCTCTGATTTTAAAAGCCCACTTGCATTAGAAAATGGCAAAAAAAAAAAAATTGAAAACCAAAAATAAAAGCACGAAGTTCTAGAAAATACGTGATAAAAAGTGGGACCCACACTTCAATTATTTTTGATTCAAAAAATAAAAATGATAATATCATAAATCGTGACGATCGTTAGATCTCAACGTCGGCTCGGTTAGAAATTTGTGGTTGTCGACAAGTTGGTGAATAAACGGCGTTAAAGTGGTTGCTGCCGGCACACGGGTCGTGTTTATCAACTCAAAGCACAAATACTTTTCCTAACCTCCGCTAGTAAGGCAATTAGCCTAAAAAAAACGTTGCGTGTAAACAACGCTCAAAAATACACGTCATTATGCATACGTGCCAAAATATTAATGGCTATTGCTTGACCGCCTTTGCTTTCTCGTGACCGAGTCGTCTTCATCCTTTTCTATAAATTAATACCCTAAGACCTCTTCTTCTTCACACAATTCAATCTCCCAATTTCTCAAAAATATATAATATTCTCTCTCAAATCTCTCAATCGTGATCAAGGTAAACTTCGTTTTTTGTTTAGTTCGATTTCAATTGAGGCTCGTTTCTGTGATTTTGTTTCGGTTTGTTCTTCTATCGAAGACAAATTCCTTAGTTTCGTCGTTAGATCTGTATATTTACGCGTCGATTCTTTGAATCTGATCCGAATTATTCAAAGAATTTGAGTTTTATCGATTCATATCGTCTTAATCACGCTTCGATCTGTGATTTCTATACAGATCTGGTATTAGTTTCTGGATCGGATCTGATTCTTGTTTGTGCGATCGAATTTGTGTGATTCCTGTTTGGATTTGATCTTGTGTTGATCTTAGTTTTTTTTCTGAATTACAGATGCAGATCTTCGTTAAGACACTCACCGGAAAGACTATCACCCTCGAGGTGGAAAGCTCTGACACCATCGACAACGTTAAAGCCAAGATCCAGGATAAGGAAGGTATTCCTCCGGATCAGCAGAGGCTTATCTTCGCCGGAAAGCAGCTAGAGGATGGTCGTACGTTGGCCGATTACAATATCCAGAAGGAATCCACCCTCCACTTGGTCCTCAGGCTCCGTGGTGGTATGCAAATTTTCGTTAAAACCCTAACTGGGAAGACGATTACTCTTGAGGTGGAGAGTTCTGACACCATCGACAACGTTAAGGCCAAGATCCAGGACAAGGAGGGTATCCCACCGGACCAGCAGAGATTGATCTTCGCCGGAAAGCAACTCGAGGACGGCAGAACCCTGGCTGACTACAACATCCAGAAGGAGTCAACCCTTCATCTTGTTCTCAGGCTCCGTGGTGGTATGCAAATCTTCGTCAAGACGTTGACCGGAAAGACTATCACTTTGGAAGTGGAGAGCTCAGACACCATCGACAACGTTAAGGCCAAGATCCAAGACAAGGAGGGTATCCCACCGGACCAGCAGAGATTGATCTTCGCCGGAAAGCAACTCGAGGACGGTAGAACTCTTGCTGACTACAACATCCAGAAGGAGTCTACACTTCACTTGGTCTTGCGTCTCCGTGGTGGTATGCAGATCTTTGTCAAGACCTTGACCGGTAAGACCATTACCCTCGAGGTGGAGAGCTCCGACACCATTGACAACGTGAAAGCCAAGATCCAAGACAAAGAGGGTATTCCACCGGACCAGCAGAGGTTGATCTTCGCCGGAAAGCAGCTGGAGGATGGTCGCACCTTGGCCGATTACAACATCCAGAAGGAGTCGACCCTTCACTTGGTCTTGCGTCTGCGTGGAGGTATGCAGATCTTCGTGAAAACTCTCACCGGAAAGACTATCACATTGGAGGTGGAGAGCTCTGACACCATTGACAACGTGAAGGCTAAGATCCAGGATAAGGAAGGTATCCCACCGGACCAGCAGAGGTTGATCTTTGCCGGAAAGCAGTTGGAGGATGGTCGTACCTTGGCGGATTACAACATCCAGAAAGAGTCAACCCTTCACTTGGTCTTGCGTCTGCGTGGAGGTATGCAGATCTTCGTGAAGACTCTCACCGGAAAGACTATCACTTTGGAGGTGGAGAGCTCTGACACCATTGACAACGTGAAGGCCAAGATCCAGGACAAGGAAGGTATTCCTCCCGACCAGCAGCGTCTCATCTTCGCTGGCAAACAGCTTGAGGATGGTCGCACCTTGGCTGACTACAACATCCAGAAGGAGTCGACCCTTCACTTGGTGCTAAGGCTTCGTGGTGGTATGCAGATTTTCGTGAAGACTTTGACCGGGAAGACCATCACATTAGAGGTGGAGAGCTCTGACACCATTGACAACGTGAAAGCTAAGATCCAGGACAAGGAAGGTATCCCTCCGGACCAGCAGCGTCTCATCTTCGCTGGAAAGCAGCTTGAGGATGGTCGCACACTGGCTGACTACAACATCCAGAAGGAATCGACCCTTCACTTGGTCCTCCGTCTCCGTGGTGGTTTCTAAAATGTCTCTTATGGTTTCAGAAGAAGTTCCTGTATTGTTACTTTTAAAACTAAGTGCTTTGTGTTTTGGGGCCTTGTAAAGCCCCCAGTTAAATAAATGATGAACTGTGTTTGCCTTTGATCTTCTTTCTTTTTAATAACAAATCGAACTTCTTCTCTATTGGGATATATCCTTCATACGTCTATCCTCCTCCTCTACATGTATGGGCTTCTTTTGTTTGATAAGCCCGAAAAAGTGGTTAGCTTCACACACTGGTTCTGAGCTGAATAAGGTCGTACTCAATTTCACGTGTAGCTCTGCAAAGCTTGTAAAAGCCCTCCGAAGCTAGTAGTGTACCCATCTTGGTTTGTACGAAGCCAGATCTCAAGTCAGTTGTGTTTGTGCGACTAAAAGCGTCCTGGTAGCTATGCAATGAAAGATTTCAGTGTTTAACCTTCCACCGGGGATTTACATTTGGGCATCGCCGGCAACACAGAGTAGTCTCTTGGGCCTAGGAAGCCGGAAACTGTGTATAATTCAAAAAAAAAAAACAGGGGACGTGAAATGCCTGAGAGGAAACTGCAGTCTCTATCTATAGGCTTCTTGATTTAATGAGGTAGATAAAGTTTCTTCCTTCCAAAGCGTTTAGTCTGAAAATGCTTTAGATATTATTTTCTGTAGAGTTTCTGTTCTGGAAAGTTTCAAGCTTTGAGGCAATGACTGGAGTTCAATGATGATCGGAAATAAGTGAAGGTGTATAAATAATATGGGTCTCCTTTTCCATCAATCAAAAACATTATAATAATCCATTGGGTTATACAAACTTCAATATACATATTCGTCTGAAACGAGTTAAGGTATGCAAAAAGAGTGGAGAAAATTTCCAACAAAAGGAGTGCCAATAAAACAAAGAATGAATCAATACAATATAAATGTTATGAGACCTATTTGACAATTATTGGTCAAGTGGCAGCCATTCGATTTCTAGCTCTAATTCTCCACACTCTACATTCTGAAGCTTGATCTGAACCTCCTGTTTCACTTTCCCATCAACAATGTTAATGATACTGTCATCTATTAGTGGATTATCATGCGATTTTAGCCATTTCCCAATCTGCATATCCCCAAACATTTCAGGATCCCCAAAAGCCATTGCAGATGTTATCAAAGGTTGGATATCAATCTCAGCTTCTCCCATTATGTCATCAGCAGAAAATGTATCATAATCATACACTTGCTGCAATCACATAGAAATCGAGAAAACCCCGTAAGATATACATATTAGCAATAACCGAGATCATCAATAAAAAATCAATTTGCTTTTACCAATTTCACTGGGCCATAGCTTTCCGGAACAGACAACATGAGTTCTTGATTCCATACCGGGTTCAAATTACTATTCACAACAGATGTCTGAAGTTTCTGAACAGTCAACGAAACAGCTAAATTTTTAGTCAAGATTCACAAGATTGACGAGATGCGAAGCTAATAAACAGATGCAAAGCAAATCGCTTACTTGCTTCCCTAGATTCAACACAACGTATGGATCACTTGACATCATGTCTCTGATTGCTAAGTTAGTACCTTTCTTAATAGTCACCTTCAACAATCCAATAAACTCTACCATTCCTTCCTGAAACTGTCAAATTTACCGATTTCAAAACACAAAGAAGAAGGTATAAAAAGTGTTAAACTTATGCAAGTTAGAAGCTTTACTATCTTCTGTGATGATGAATTTGTGCGAAAACTATCCATGATCTTTCTAGAAAGACTTGATGTAAGAAAAGCTGAACTCTTTGTTGAGCATTTCCCGGATGTAATCCGCAAGCTTGGCTTCAGAAACTCTTGCAGTTCATATTTTGCTCTAGATAGAGATTCAAGGATTTGAGTAACTCACTATACAACAGCGATAGATTTGTCCTGTCACAGAGTATTTTGTTTTTGAATCCTAATGAATCTCATACGCTGGTCATGACTAACATCAGGTCCAGGCTTAGAGCATGTGTCAGGTACAAAGGCTTCGTAAATTGAATTAGCAGACGCATTTCCTCCAATTTCAATCATGGCATCGACTTCTTCATCTGACCATTCATCAAGTGTCACAGACAAAACCTGGAGAAACCAAACTATGAGTACACAATGAAAGAGATCATTTCATCTGAGTAATCAAGAAAAGAGACAACAAATGGAAAACCAAAATGTAATAAAGCAAAGAGGCTATCTCACCTTTGAAATATGAGTGCCGAGGCTTCTGTGCACACCGCAACATTTTAAGCAGATGAATACTCCGATATTTGCTGATCTGAAAACAAGCTACTAACTGATTATTTAACAAAGAAACACAAAAATACATAACTAAAGACACAAGAATAGAGAACAAACAGAACAAATCGAGATTTTCCCCTAAATGAACAGAGAACAAACAGAACCAAACACATTGCATTAGCATAGGATTACTATAATAAAATGGCTTAGAAAAGTTTCAAGCTTTCTAGTTTATATGACATGTTTTTTCTTTGCAAACTACAATTAAAAAAAAAACAAATCGAGAGGCTTAGCAGCGATGACTTACGCCCATTTAGGATCAGAAGCGCCACAATCAGCGCAGACTCGGTTATCAGGTTGATTTAAAAGATCCCTTATCCTCCTTTTACCTGTTAAAACACAAATGTGAATTGAGTCACAACATAATCAGAAAGCTTAAAATCATTTATTGAATTCTCCAGCCATTATAACTAGACAATACATGAAAAATCCAGAAATTGCTCTTAAATCTATAGAAATCACCACACACACACACAACAAAATCATGAAACCCACAAATGAAAGAATCTGTCATGTCATACCTGAGCCAGGCTTACCGAGTCCGGCTGCATAATCGCTCATTGCTCTTCTTTCAAAACACAACAATCATCAAACAAAATCCTACATTGCACAACACCAATACCCATCACGCACAAATTGTTGGAAATGAACACAAAACAACAAAGTTCCAATCTTTCTTTAGGAAATCAAATTGATTTACGGTTATTAAACGTGAACATTGTTGTGAATTTCAGAAAAAAATATATATTTAATTTCAATATCCAAGGCAATGTAGATCATCCTTCTTTGTGTTCGAATTCCGACACCGGAGATTAAAAAGTTAGGAGAGAAGAAGAAGAAGAAGAAAAAACCAAATAAAAATAAAAAAAATTGATGTTTTAAACATTTGACAAATTAGGGATTGAATGATTTAAATATGAAACAAGAACATATAAAAAAAATTGGAATTGAAATAGGGAGATTTGGTGTTCTTACAATGTTGCAAAAGGGAGGGCAGATTTACAAAAGAACAGAGGAGAATGAATTTGCAATAAAAATGGCAAATGGTCGATCATCTGCAAATGACAACTACGAGCACCCTTTTGCTTTTTAATAAGAGCAAATTGTTAATTGTACCGGTTCGGTTCTTGATAAATTTTTCTAGATTTTACCGGTTCAATAAATCGAGCAATGTGGTTTACAAACATGAAAACTCGTTTCCCTTTCCATAAGAGGAAAGCACCCACCAACTTGTTCTGGACTCTTCCATTTCTAAAATTGTATACTCGAAAGCTTGCTCCCCAATTTTTCTCTCCTCTCATATAAACACACACACTTGCTTAACCATCGTCATCTTGACCACCTGAAACTCAAAATCTAACAATGGCGTCTAGTTTTTCCACTAATATTCCTTCACTCTCTGTTATTTTCTCGATCTACACATCTCTCTCCGCCTTCACGATCCTCTTCCGAACCATTCTCCATGAGATCATTCCCACCAAAATCCGTGACTTTATCGTCTCCAAATTCACAGACTACTTCTCTTCTTATTTCAACTCCAATTTCACGTTCATCATCGAGGAGCAGAGCGATTACGTAACGAATCAGACTTACCTTGCAGCTCAAGTTTACTTGCCGACTCTTCTCCCCAGAATCTCCACCGGAAGTCTCCTCGTCAGTTCGAGCAACCTCAAGGATCCGATGGCTAAACCCAAGTTTGGAATCCCAGTAAATTCCAAAATCGTCGATGATTTTCAAGGGATTCACCTTGAATGGACTCTTCTCTCTGCAAAAGACGAGAACCCTTACCAGAAAAAACAAAAACGGTAACTTTTCTCTACATGTAACCCTAAATTTTGGGTTTTTTACGAGATCCCTTACCAGAATAAACAAAAACGGTAACTTCTCAATATAAAACCCTAAAATTTTGGTTTTTTTTTTTTTTTTGTAATCACTCTTCTAAACTGAGTCTAATTACGTTTATTTTGTCATCAATTCGTATTTTTGACGTTATATTCTCAATATAGAACCATAAAATTTGAGGATGTAAAACAAAAACCTAAATTTTGGGGGTTTTATCTATTAACCAAAAAAAATAAAAAATTGGGGGGCTTTTGTAATTTAAAAAAAAAACTAAGTTTATTATTCCTTTATTTTGTAATTAATTCGTTTTTCTAGCATTGTTTTGGGGATCTTTTACTTCCAATTACTCTTCTGATCTGAGTCTAGTTACGTTTTCTAAGTTCTATGCTCTGTTTTGTATATTAATTCTTATTTTTCTGACATTATTTTGTAATTTTCCAATGTTAAATTTCGGTTTTTCAGGTACTTTCATTTGACGTGTAAGAAGGAGTTTAGGGACAAAATTATGTCAGATTACTTCACACACATTGCGAAATCATCGGTGAAGATATTGACACATAAAGACAATCTCAATATCTACAATTACAATCCAGATTGTCAGAGATGGGAATCAGCAATCTTCCAACATCACACGACATTTGAAACTCTAGCAATGGAACCTGAGCTCAAGAACACATTGATCCGTGACCTAGACGCTTTCTCCAATGGAAAAGACTTCTTCAAAACCGTAGGACGAGCTTGGAAACGCGGTTATCTCCTTTACGGTCCGCCTGGAACAGGAAAATCATCGCTTGTTGCTGCAATTGCTAATCACATGAACTATAGTATCTATGATCTTCAGATTCAGAGCGTTAAAGATGATGCAATGCTTAGACAGATTCTTACTTCAACTGAGAACCGCTCGATTCTTCTCATCGAAGATCTTGATTGCAGTGGAGCTAATGCTTCTTGTAGAAACGAAAATAAAGATGAAAGAGAATATGGCGAGAATCAGAACAAGAAGAAGAAAAACAATCCTCAGGTTTATGAGTTATATAAGCTACACTAATTTGCATATAATATCTCTGATTTAAATTTTGTGTTCTGATTCTGGTTTTTTTGTTGTTTAGGTAACTTTGTCTGGTCTACTAAACTTTGTAGACGGGTTATGGTCAAGCTGTGTAGAGGAACGGATCATAGTATTCACAACGAATCACAAGGAGAAACTCGATCCTGCATTGTTGAGACCAGGAAGGATGGATGTTCATATTCTCATGGATTATTGTACGCCTATTGTTTTCAAGAAACTCGCTGCATTGTATCTTGAAATCGAAGAACATGTTTTGTTTGAGCCCATCGGGAAGATGTTCCTTGAGGTGAAAGCAACTCCAGCTGAGATCACAGAGCAGCTTATGGTAAGCAAGAATCCGGATGTTACGCTTAAGGGTCTTGTTGAGTTTCTTGAAACCAAGAAGTTGGCTAAGGAGAATACTGTAGATTCTGAATCCAAAGAAGCAGAAGCATGAAGCTTCGAGGATTCATGGAAGTAGTTTACCACTAATTATGTAGTAAATAACTGGTAATGAAGTAGCTCTTTGTCTCAATTTCATTTGGGATATAGTAGGACTGATGGATCCATCATCCATGGAAGTAATCTAGTACGTACATATGTAGTAACTTAATAGTAATTATGTAGCTCTTTGACTCAGTATCATATTTGGGATTTATCGTTTAGTAATTAAGTAGCTCTTCATCCATCAAAGAAACATATTTGTGCAAACTGCAACATATTAAGCAAATAGATACTCCGATATCTGCTGATCTGAAAACAAGCAACTTGGAATCGTCGGAGGTATCAGCTGTTTCAGATGCAGAGTGTCTGCAAGGTGTGGATCTAATGATTGTCATCTGCTTAGAGAATCTTGTGAGAACAGCCGGTAAAACTAACGCAAAAGATGCACCGAAACGTTGGCTAGTTTCCTCCCCTGACTTGCAAGCTTTGCTACATGTCAAGAATTGTTATATATATGTCGTCTTAATGTATGCTAAGTTTCTTCTACTCTTTCAAATTATGTAAAAAGACTGTATGAGTCATAATTAACTTGTAACCGTTTATTTTAATTTGAAAACACCTTTATGAAAACAACTTGCGTAGTAAACCCTAGCTTATAACCCTAGCTCATATTCTATTTCTCTCTGTGTTAGAACTTAGAAGCAGAACGAAACCCTAGAAAAAAATCTCACCATGGGTAAGGTCAAAGGAAAGCATCGTTTGGATACGTACTATAGTCTCGCTAAGGAGCGTGGATACCGTTCTCGAGCTTCTTACAAGCTTCTCCAGCTTGACGCCAAGTACAATTTTCTCCATTCTTCACGTACCGTTCTCGATCTTTGCGCCGCACCCTGTAGTTGGATGCAGGTCGCTGTCCAGAAAGTTCCTGTCCGCAGCCTCGTTATCGGAATCGATCTTGTTAAGATTGGCCCCGTGCGTGGCTGTCTCTCTATCCAGCAGGATATCACACGGACGACCGAGTGCAAGTCGAAGATCAAGCAAGTAATGAAGAAGCATGGTATTGATAAACCTTTCGATCTGGTTCTGAACGATGGGTCTCCAAATGTCGGTGGTGCATGGGCGTTGGTTATTGATTCCTTGAAACTGGCAATAGAGTTGTTAGCTCCTCATGGGAACTTTATCACCAAGGTACGCTTCTCAAAGATGATTACTGTCATCTTTGACCTCATGTCATATAGTGATGTGTTTTGATATAAAAGTTTCTCAAATGTTGTTCTCTACTCCTAGATTTTCAGGTCTCGAGATTACAGCTCTGCGTTCTTCTGTCCTCGCGAGGTACTGTTTGCTTATTACTCCCGGTTCTTCATCTTACTGGTAGTTTTTTTGGTGCAGATGTTTGAAAAGGTTGAAGTGTTTAAACCGCTGGCTAGTTGTTCAACATCTGCAGAGATATATCTTTTGGGTTTGAATTACAAAGCTCCTGCCAAGATTAAACCCCATCGTCTTGATTACAGACACCTCTTTAAGGAGGTCGCAGAACCTACAAGAAAGGTAGATAGATCACTATGTCTTATGGTGTTTGGAGTTTGTTTTCTGCAACTCTCCCATTTCCCCTAAAGTTTTGTTTTTAATACTTGTTCTGTTTTTAGGTCGTGGATGTGCTTAGAGGATCAAAACACATGAGAAACCGTGATGGGTATGAAGATGGAGAGTCAATTTTCAGAAAAGTTGCGTCTGCTGCTGATTTCATCTGGTCTGAAAAGCCTCTTGAGATTCTTGGCACAGTTACTTGTATATCCTTAGATAATAAAAGCCTCTCTACCTTTAAAGGAACATGATTTGACCACAGAGGAGATTAAAATACTATGCGATGATCTTCCTGTTTTGGGGAAGAATGACTTCAAGCATATCCTAAAGTAAGAACTATGTCACTTAGTCCATCTTTAAGCTTTTCCAGGAACATACGTAGAGCTTTGCTTCTAATACATTTAGCTATTGTAAAATTACTTAGCTCTATATATAATTTAGGAAAAGAATGGCTTTTCTAACAATTTAAGTTTTTACCAATGCTGTTCTGATAATATACCTTGTGTCAACCAGATAAAGTATGGTGTGTGAAATGATCAAACTGGTGTCAATGGGAAACTACTGGTTTTGTTAAGACTTTCACTTACCATCAATGCGTCTGGAAATGATATTAATCGCTTAACGGACATTGAACTCACTTTGTCTTGTAGATGGAGAATGCAAATCAGGAAAGCTATGTCTCCTGAAAAAAAAAAGAACGAACTAAAAAGGAGCATGATCATGTGGGAAAAGAAGATGAGGAAAATGAGGATGGTAAACTACTCAATGAGTTGGAAGAGCTGACAAACACAGCGGACCGTAAGAAGAAACGGGCAAAGAAGCTTCTTGTAAAACGACGGGCTAAGGATAAGACGCGGAAGGCAACTGGTCCCGCACTTGAAGATGGTTATGTAGACCATGAATTGTTCTCTCTTTCTGCTATCAAGGTACTCCATTTTTTTATCCAACATATGCGTTGAATTTTGTTTTTTTTATGACTAGCATTAGAAGGAAGCTTGTATTGCTGCTTCACAGATTGAAGGAGCATATACTCCTTTTCATCCCATTATCAGCTCTTACAAATTGGTTGAACATATGATGATTCTACTCCGAATTAGCTAGTAAAGGTTTTTATTTATTGATTCTTTCCAGGGAAAGAAAGATCTAATGGCAGTTGACAATGACGACGATGATCATGATAATAGCAAAGCCAGTGACAGTGACAACGAAAAGGGAGCTTCAGATGACTCCAATGACAGTGTTATAGATTCGGATGAAGAACGTCAGAGGTCAGGCCGCTAACCGCATACTTTTTCTGTAGATTATAGAGTGCTTGTTTCAAGAATGTCATACCTTGCTCAAGTTTGTGCAGTTATTTCATCTTATAGTATTTTTAACATTACAGATACACTGAACTAATGGAAGAGATTTTTGATGAGGCATATGACCGGTATATGGTGAAGAGAGAAGGAAGCGCAAAGCAAAGGAAGCGGGCTAGGTAGGCACACGCTGAAAAGCTGGAGGTATTAGCACTGCTTACCCCCATTTACTTTTAAGGGATTTTTTGGAACTAGACATTTTTTGCAGGACGGTGATGGAGATGAAGCAATGAAACTCGACTACGATTCAGATATGAATGAAGAGAAGGATGAGGCTAACCCTCTTGTGGTACCACTTGATGATGGAGAGGCCCAAACAAAGGAGGAAATATCCAGCCAGTGGTTCAGTCAGGATATATTTTCAGAAGCCGTGGAAGACGGAAACTTGGGAAAAGATGACTGTGAAGACGAAATGCCTACTGAGAAACAGAGAAAATATATGACACAGCGGATATATCAAACAGTTCAAAGGACAAGATGATAGATAAGCTATACCAGAAAGCAGCGGAGCCAAGGAAGCCTAAGAAAGAACTGGTTGTGTCTAAGAAAGGAGTCGGGGTTAAGGTTGGGAAAGGTCAAAAGAGAGTGGATAGGAGGATGAAGAGTGATGCTAGGAAGCGCGGAGGAGGCAAGCCCGGTAGGAACAGGAAAAAGAGTGCCTGCCACTGGTAAATCAGGCCAGAAAGGCAACAAAAACCAAGGTGAAAAAGGAAATTAATAGACTTAAATTTTAGCTTATTTTGTTTCTTGAAATTAGAGGAAAGATCTTTTTTCATAGACTTTATGTCTAATTATTGACTTTCTTAACTGTTCCTTCATCGGTTGCAGCGTTTTAGTTAAGTTACCCTGTGTCCATTAATTGACACGATTATTCAGTTGCAGAAATGTCGAAAATCACAAAAAGACTATTAACTCAATACACTTCAACATGCCACTGCTTGTTCTTCCTAAGCTGAGTAAGTTTCTGCTCCCAGTTTTCGCCTCGCTCTTCAGCAACCCTCTTAAGCGTATCTTGAATCCCGGGCATCATTCCTTTAAGCCCGCAAAAGTAAATATGAGCTCCATTGTCCAGAAGTTTGAAGATCTCGTCGCTGTATTCTTCAATCTTGTCCTGCACATACATTTTCCCTCCTTTCTTGTTCTTCTCTTCTCTGCTCAGCGCTTTGTCATACCTGAAATTCTTTGGATAGTCCTTGAGGTAACCGGAAAATTCATCATCATAGAGAAGACTGTCTGAGTTAGCCACACCGAGGAAGAGCCATGCAAGTCCATCAAACTTGAAATTAGGAACGTTCTCCATAAACATACGCCGTAGGTATCCTCTGTATGGAGCAACTCCGGTTCCAGTAGCAATCATTATGTGAGTAGCTTTCAGGTCATCTTCAGGCAAAAGCATTACCTTTCCAGATGGACCTGTCAACAATATCGAACATTTAAACCCAGAAAAATCCAACAAAAAGAAGGGGTTCTATATCTGTAAAACACAAACTTACCGGTGATTTTAACTTTATCGCCGGGTTTGGCATTGCACAAGAAGTTACTGCATACACCAGCTTTGGAAGGATCTTCTTTTCCTGTCTCTGGATCATAGTAAATAGCTCGACGGACACATAGACTAGCTGTTTTACCATCGAAAGAATCTCCATACCGTGTTGATGCAATTGAATAAAGGCGAACGTTGTGAGGCGCACCAGGTTTCTTAGGATTCTCGCCCTACGGATCAAGAATAGAGCAAATGGAACCAGAAATATTTACCAACTCGAAAGAGCAACTCATTTATCAGCAAAAGGAATACACTTTGCGAGTTTAACCACTTACAGGAGGAATCACTCCATAGCTTTGTCCTTCCCAGTAAGGAACTTTACCATCATGATCAATAACAATGTGGCAAGTCTCTCCAGGTGCTTTTGGACCAACAATTCTCTCAACCGAAACAATCGTTGCTGTGTAAGGCTCCTTAGGCCTGTACAAGTTTAACGGAGTCTCTTTGGGATCTTCAAGTTCTAGAGGAGTAACCAAGACTTTGGATTTGCTTGCTTGCTGAAGTGACATACATACTGTGGACCGTTTTTTCACACTTAAGCTTCTAGATTTCGAATCTAGTCTCAGCAGAGGACTCCATGACTTCTCAGTGAAGCTTATACTCTGCATCTGAGACAGAATCAAAAGGTCAACGTTGAAATTTCCTTCTTCCACATTCTAAATGAGATGCTAAAGAAATATTGGAAATCCACAAAGGATTCGAATTGAATTTCTAAATAGATGGAAAATCCAGTTTTTGTCATCTACTACTTCTAAAGACTGTACCTTTCAATACCAAATTCACAAGAAGTCGACATCAGAACTAAACGCACCAAAAAAAACAAAAGACAAAAAATTTCAGGACCATCTACGCATCTGAAACAACAAAGGTGAGTAATCTAGAACGGTTTTGCTCACCTTAATCATAGATCGGCTCGACCCATCAACTCCAGTTGGAAGTGCAATAGACATCTGAAATCAAAAACCAAAACTTTCATTAAATCCGAAATTAATCTCCGTAACCAAAAGAGGTTAAAGAGTACATAATGATAGCAAAAGCGAAAACCTGAGAAAGAGGAGTTGAGAGAGCCATGGATATGGCGAAGAGAGACGAGATTTCTCCAGTTGATGAATAATTTGATTAGAGAAAAAATGATTGAGGAACAAAAGAAACAGAGGTTTATTCTGGGTTTATAGTAAAAGGTGAGAGGAAGGAGAAGATCATTTCAAGGCTCAGAAGAGACAACAACAGAGCAGGCCATACTGTCTGCAAATACTCAACTTTTTTTTTTGGCTCCTCGAGAGATCTTAGTGGACAATTTGCTTAATTATTTTATTGAGGAGAAAACTGGGTTTTGTTTCTCTCCACTTGTGTGTTGGATCTTTTTTACTTTTCAGCAAATTCTTTGTACGTAACTCCTATTTGATGTTTGGAGGCTACAGTCCGGAAGCTTGTTCAAAGTTTGAAAATGTAACAAGTTGCAGCCTTGCAGTAAACATTATGGGTAAAATTATTGTTGGTGGCCGTAGCAAGTCCAAAAAAGTGGGGCTTAAATGGAACTTATTTTATGACAATCTAACCTTCGTTTTAAGCTGAATTTACAGTTTTGATATCAGGCTTAAACGAAACGACGTCGTCCTACTTTAACACAAAACGGCGTCGTAGGTTTTAGTGGTTCTTCTTCCACAGTTGTCGAGTCGAAAACCCTAAAACATCACCATTTTCAGACGAAAGCTTTGAAGAAATCAGAAACGAAACATGATTCGAGTGACAAGACCAAAACCGATCATCGAATCACTGAGTTACCACCTTCTCCAAAGATGCTCTGCAAGCGGAACCCCTAAAGGAAAGGCCAAGCTGAAGACAGGTCAGCCACTGAAGCGTAACAAAGTCTCCACCAAGAAAGGCGGTGGCGGCGGCGGCGGAGGGGCAGCTGGAGATGGAGAGGAAGCGGTTAAAGGAAAAGGAAGGATTTCCGATGAGAAGCAGAAGCTTTACGAGCAATGCTTAAACGCTCCTTGTCCTGTTCGCTATTTGACTCCCAAGGAGATCGAGCGCGAGGCGCAACGTGAGAAACTAGGGCTGATTAGTAAAGAGAAGCAACGAGATATGGAGATCCAGAAGAAAGGAGGAGCCGCTTCAATGGGAATCACCGATGAGCCGATCCGAATTGGTACGCCAGGTTTGGATTACATTTCGTTGGGGATTTTTGAAGCTGAGGAGTTGCCGAAGTACAAGCTGACGGAAGAGGATGGTGAGAGGCTTGCGAAGGAGTATAGTAAAGTGTTGATGAGAGAGCATAGAGAGCGTCGTGCAGCTGAAACTGCGCTTTTGAATATGAAGAAAGCTGCGATTGAGGCATTGCCGGAGAATCTGAAGATGGCGGCTTTAGAGCCTGATTTGACACCGTTTCCGGCGAATCGAGGTATGGCTACTCTTACACCGCCTATTGAAGGGTATCTTGACAAGGTGATGGATGCAGCGAAGAAGAGTTCAAGTAAAGAGAAATTGAGATGATTCGTTTAAAGGTGAGATTTTGTTTTTTCTCTTTGACTGATTGTGTTTCGAACAATGGAATCATTCAGGATTTAGGATTGATGGTTAATTGTTTACTTAGTCTTGTGTTTACTTTGATGTAGACAATGTATGAAGAGAAGTTGAGATGATTCAATAAAGGTTAGAAATTTTTGTCTTATGCTTATCCTTTTCTCTTGTTTTTTGCTTTGGAGATGAGCTTTGACCGTTTGTTTTTGAAACAATGGTATGATTCAGGATTTAGGATTGATGTTTAGTAGTATTGATCCCTGATGTTAGAGCTCTCGTCTCGGGTTTACTTTACTGTAGAAAATAGCTCAAAACTCATGGTTAGCTAGATTTCAAGTAGTATGATACTTATTGATTAGTTTGAGATCGAGTTATATGCATATAGCAATGAATGAGAATCACTCACTTGTATATAAGTTAGTGTTTGCAAAGTCAATATGGAAACTTTTGGAAGCATGATCTTCTCTGGTACTTCTCTGCATATAGGCTCGAGTCTTTGAATTATTATGTATCATTTTCTTTTACTGGATATGTTTTTGTTTAGTTATATTCTTTCAATGCTGTTTGCATTTTTCTCGTTTCAAGTTTTCATTGTGTGGTATTCTATGTATGTTTGGGTGGGTATTTGTTCAGAACTTTCTAACCAATTCTCTGCTGGTTTTTCTTTTCCAGTTGAAGCTATAGTCAGAATGGAACAGCAACGAGACCGAGAGACATCCAGAAATGCCAGAGGCAGAAACTTCAAGAAACTGTCTCTAGAATTTCCAAGCTTTGACTTAAGAGTATTAATTCGCAAGGTTCCTGTCTTTTTGTTTTGAAAAAGCAATTTTCTTTTTGCTGGATCTTGATGGATCTTGGTAATTTACCCTTTTCATATACATATCTTCAACATCTGGGAAAATGAAACAAATCTGAAAAATATTATATTTATTTTTTATTTGACCATTTAACAGCTGTTAAGGTATCATTTAACGGTGTTTAAATCCTAACATCACTTGTTTAAATAAATATTCATTCCATTACAAAATAAATGGTATTCTAGCATTTTAAGAAATAGAGTTAAAACTCTATTATACCCCTAATTTAGTTCTATTATTTTTTTTCTGTAAATATTTATTAATTTTAGTTGAGGTTAAAAAAGAAATATAATGTGTAAAGTTGCATTGAAGTTTTAAAATGACACTTATTTTGTAACAAAAAAAATAGGCTAGAATGCCATTTATTTTGAAATGGAGGGAGTATATATAATAAAACTGAAACTCACTGATGAACCATTTAAGCTCGTGGACAAAGCTGGTTTCTTATTCTTCCGCAAAATTGGTCCATTAAGTCTAAACAATTCACTAATCTCTGCACTTGTTGAGCATTGGAGAAGAGAAACCAATATTTTTCACCTTCCTTAAGGAGAAATGACTATAACCTTAGATGAAGTTGCTCTACTGCTTGGACTTGAGATTGATGGAGATCCAATTTTTGGTTCTAAAGTTGGTGATGAGGTTGCTATGGATATGTGTGGTAGACTTTTTAAGGAAATTACCATCTGCTGCTAACAAAGAAGTTAATTGTTCAAGGCTTAAGCTTAATAGGCCTAAAAGAACTTTCTCTGAGTGCCCTGAAGATGTTTCTTTCGATGTTATTAAATGTCATACTCGAGCTTATCTGTTGTATATTATTGGTAGCACCATTTCTGAGGAAGAAGAAGAAGAAGAGGCGATGAGAGTTATCAACAGAGAAGGCAATGCCGAGGGCGACGGAGCTTTGCGTTAAGAGTTGGGAGGAAGAAGAAGGAGAAGACAGGAAGAAAAGGGGAAAAAAATGAAAAAGCGTTAGTGGCAAGATTCGACCTAGGTTGCAACAATTTTAAACCTCACGGAATACCACCGCCAAAATGTTCATTAAACATGTAATATATATATATTTAAACAAATAAGGTTAAAATTTAACGCCATTAAAATTGTTAATTCGCGGTTTCGAATCCACCAATTATTCAAAAATGAACCAAATTTATTTAAATAAAGTATTTTCATTTTAACTAAAAAAATTCAGATATTAATCAACCAAATAAAAAATAGATGTGGTATTTTTTGGGGTTTTTCGCATTGAGAGAAAAAAATTTGAGAACTTTTATCCTCTTTGATTCTTCATAGCCTCAAAATGTTAAGTTCTTTTCTATCGTATTAAGAAAAAATGGTACAAAGAACAAACAAAAAAGGGAGCAAAAACTTCAAGAGCTGCAAAGACATGTAATCCCTATATGACTTAAGATTTGATCTTTGGCTTTTTGGCAACTCAAAAATATTCGTAACAAAGCTTCTTTAATCCCAATGAAATACTTATGCCAGCCTTAAGGGATGTATTGCGACGCCATTTTGCGCAGATTTTAAGCATCCCCATCTTCCAAATCGCGTTTCCTGCCGTACCGATTTCACAAAACACAATCAGTTTTGAGATTAGCATTCACACAAACAAGAGGACAAAGATTAGAAAAAAGAAGAGAGAACATAAGAGAGGATCACATACCTGTCCAACACCGGCAATCAGAAATTTACCCGACTTTGCAAAAGCCAAAGAGTTCACAAATCCAGTCTGTAAGATTATACAAGGAATTGCAAGGATTATTACTTGACGAAGTGAAATGCTTTAATCACAGTCACAAACAACAGATTCATCAGACAACACTAAAGAACAGAACTAGTGAAAGAAAATTTACCAGTGGAAGCTTGTACAAAGGTCGAATGGCACCAGTTTCAACAGCCCACAAATGCACAAAACCATTACCAGCTCCAGATGCAGCAAGATCACTACCTCTACAAGTAGCAACTGAATTGACCCAAGAACTTGCTGAACACTTATTGACAAGTTCATGATCACCGTTTTCTGTTAAGCAAATAAATAAGAATTAGATATATGAGAGTATCAGGAGCTGCAACGAAACAAAGTATTTTGTAACTATATACTGCAATGTCAAGATTCAATTGCAACTGAGATGAGATGGAGAGGATCTAAATGAGGTTTTACCTAAGATTCCATTGGTAGTAATTCCATCAGTTATATCAGGATGTGCGTTCTTGACAATGAACACCGGTTTCTTTTTTAACATGCCCCAAAGAGCAACAGTTCCATTATCCGAACCAGACAGGTACTCATTATCACTTATGAAACAGCAGCTCTCAAGAGACGATGCAGGAGCACGATAGACCATACGGCTGGTCTCAGGCACCTATTATCATATAACAAGACTTAGAATAATAATAGATAACTTATGTTGATAGCTCCCAATAGTGTTCACATGGAGGATAGAACTATTACCTTATGATATAGCATGGTTCTATCTCTTCCAACCGTAAGTGCACGCTCCTTCCGTAGCACATCAATGGCTAGAATTTCACCCTGGTGTCCAAAATTATCAGCTACAAACGCTTTATCTTCTGCATTCCACACCTTCACATTTCTATCAAATGAACCAGAATAGACTTCTGCAGTTCCGTATCTGAAACACAGACAAGAAACGGTGTTCCGGTGACCTGGAAAGGCCTGTAGACACATAATTATAAAAGCTGAGCGCAAGAATTGATGAAGAACGAATAGAAAAACACTAAACAAAAACCAAATTTATCATTACCTGGATATGCTCTCGGGTACGAACATCCCAAATATGAACATGACGGTCAACTCCTCCAGTGGCCAAATAACGACCATCAGAGCTAACAGCTAAAGCAAGAGATTCTCTGCTGTGTTTTTTATTTCGAGGCTCCCTCATTTTCATCCCATGAGACTTCAGAATTTCATCGCTCGGCCATATGTATTTGTCACTTTTGCCAGAAGATACATCCCAATGCACAATAGTACCATCTTTTGAAGCTGAAAATCCTCTAGAATCGTCATCCGATAGAGCTACCGAAACAACAGATCGTCGGTGCTTGACAATAACACTAAACCCATCAGTACTTAGTGGCTCCTGAACACTGAATCATTAAAAAAGCTTTCATCAATACTACTATTACCCAATCTTCAAATAGATCAAATTGACCTAATAAATGTACAACATCACTAATTTTCTTCACAATTAAATCAGTTCCCTAAAACACTGACTACCCATAAACCCTAAATTACCAACAATCTCAAACCTAAAAATTGGAGTTTGAATACATCAAGGTACCAAATTTCTTCATTACCTCGATGCAATAACTCTTCGAGTCCTACCACTCTCCTCTTGCTGCTTCTGCATCAAACTCTTCCTAAGACTCTCATCGTCATCTTCATCATCATCAACCTCTTCATCACGCTCTCTCCGCTTAGCTTCCCTCATTCTATTCAGCATCTCCTCAGCTAATCTCTTCCTCTTCTCTCCCGCCGTCTCATCAGCAAACTCATCCTCATCCTCCACTTCCACATCAACAACTCTTTTCCCATCTTCGTCTCCCCCTGTAAATCCATTCTCTTCCGCATCAGAGTCCACAGACTCGATGTCGTCGTCATCATAACTGACTTTTCTCCGTTTCTTCGTCTCTTCCTCGAAGAATGGATCCCTATCATTCGAACCCTTTTTACCACCTCTCTTAAAGCCTCCACCTTTCTTCTTCTCGTTGTTGTGCTTCATTCTTCTCTCTCTGTCTCTCTTAGGGTTTAAGGTTGTGACCGCTTTGACTCGTCTAGGTTTAGCCTCAGGGTTTAGTGGCGACGGAAGATGCTGGAAAACGATTTTGTATAATTTGGTCGGAAAGTTTACAACTTTAAAATCTTCCACTTAGGTTTTCTTCAGGAATCGGGTTGACCCGGATTAACCCTGACTAACCCGGCCCATTAATTAGCTAGTCTATGCTGAGCCCGTTAACTACTTCGTTCTTTTGAAGCAAAAACTTGGGCCGTTAATTACAATTTGTATAGCCAAAGTCTAACCGGAAATCATCCTCTATGGTGTACGGAACCGGACCGTCAATTTAAGTTTGGTCAATCCGATTTCTGATTTTTTGTTTATATTTTTCTGAAGAGTAGTAATATAGTTCGTGTTTTCAATTCATTCATTTTAGATCAAGTTTGTTTTGATTTCGAATCAAATCAGTTCGGTTTATCTGAATTTGCAATTTTAATCTCTCATAGAATACCGAACCAGATCATTTATCTTAAATGTCAATTGTATACCGAACCGACCAGTCTTTGTCGAGGGTTGTCTTTCTTCTTCCTTGTTCGATTTTCGCCTCTTTTGGCTTTTTCATTGTTTCTCTCTCTCTTCTCTAGGTTAAAATTCCAAAAGCTCGTTAGAGAAATCTAGAAGCTTCCTCGAGGCTCTCGCGTAGACAGTGGAACTCAAATTCACTGGGGGACAAAGAAGAAGAAGATGAGCTCATGGAACTACGTTGTTACGGCTCACAAGCCGACCAGTGTCACTCATTCGTGCGTTGGCAACTTCACCAGTCCTCAAGAGCTCAATCTCATTGTTGCGTATGAAACTCTCCGTACCTCTATTTCGTATCAAATTTTTTATTTTTTTCAATTCGTTCCCTTCTGAATTGCAGCTGTTGATTTGGGTTTAGGGTTTTCAATGAATTTTCCCAACACGAGTCAATTTTCATAAATTTGCAAATATAATCGTAGGGGTGAAAGTCTTTCTTTAAATTTTCAATTGCAGCTTTAGTCAAATAGCAATTTGAGTATTGCGAACTTCTCACACTTGGGAGATGAGTATTAAGGATTTTAGTGTCTCTGGGTTCTTCGTTTTGGTGGATATTTGAAAATGTTACTAGGAATTGTTTTTGGTATGGCTGTTACTGCTCTGGACCAAATTACATGTTGTAAAGGGTTCCCGAATAAATTGAAATCCGTGCCTTTTTCGATATGGAGGATTTTCATGTATCGTTAGCTATCAGTTCCGTAAATTTGTTCGAAAGTTATCTCATTTATTCGATTTAGCATTGTCCCGTTAAGTTGTAACATCTATTATATCAGATCTATTATAATGTTAGGTTGACAAAAGTGTTGTTCTGTTCTCAGGAAATGTACTCGAATTGAGATCCATTTGCTTACCCCACAGGGACTTCAGGTACATACATCTCTATTCTGTCTAGCTTATATGGATTAAGTTCCATGTACTTTAGTGTATAAATTTAAAAACTTTGTTGCCAAGCTTTGTTACTTTTTAGTAATATAAGACTCTGCTGGATGTTCCTATATTGCAGCCTATGTTGGACGTTCCTATATATGGAAGAATCGCTACACTGGAATTGTTCAGGCCCCATGTAAGTATATATCTCTTGTTGTGTTATTTTATCATGGTCTTATTAGTAAGTTACAATGTTGATAGTATTGTCTACCATCTTTTGCAGGGTGAAGCGCAAGACTTTTTGTTCATTGCAACTGAGAGATACAAATTCTGTGTTCTTCAATGGGATGCTGAGTCCTCTGAGCTTATTACAAGGTATACTTTCCAAAATATAATGCCTTTTCATGCATTCAATTGATGTTAAACCAACCAGTTAAACTATTTGTCTTTTTATTGTGATCATGCTTGCCCTAATTTTATCATTTGTTTTTGTTAGAAATAAATGCATTACACTCGCCATTGACGTCCAGATTAGTGCATGTTACCAACTTGCCTGTTTTAGATAGCAGTTTACAGCATCTTTCTGCTGTTCGGAATCTATTTAAGGTTCTCACCTTTCACATTGGGGATCATGAATCTGATTGAGCATTTACTAGATAGTTTGATTACAAGTTCTTACCTTTCACAAAATTGATACATACTTGTATTTGCTGTATATCCAAAGCATGGAAAAAATCATGTATGGTTCTGGCATAGTTGTTGCATCTTACTTGTTAAAAAAAGAAGCAATATATCTGATGACCATTCTCTACTTTACTACTGATTCTTTATGATGTTTTGACATTTTGCAGAGCAATGGGGGATGTTTCTGATCGTATTGGCCGACCAACAGACAATGGCCAGGTATTAAAAATCTCCTTGCACTGTTCGTTTCAGAGTGCTAAATTGTTTACTTTCGCTTTTAAAAATATGTGTTGTGATTAAGGGTTTGGTGGTCATGTAGCTTATTTCTGATTTGACACTGGATTTTGTAGATTGGCATAATTGATCCAGATTGTAGATTAATTGGACTCCATCTGTACGATGGCTTGTTCAAGGTATATATTTGTCTTCTATAAGAAATATGACATATGTGCTCGTTTGCTGAATTATATCATGTTACTGAACTTCCACTGATCTGTCTTCTTAGACAATGTACGATGATGCATTCTGTTTCTTTGGTTCTTCTGTTAGGTTATTCCATTTGATAACAAGGGACAGCTCAAGGAAGCTTTTAATATCAGGTACTGTTTTATTCAGTAAGAATATTACAGTTTTGGATTGTCACCTATGCATGTGTTCTAGTGCGCATTTGTTTCCATGCATCTGATTCTTTCGAAAATCCTCAATAGACTTGGTCGTCTAAATTCTTTACGATATGATTATTCTGGAGACATTTTAAAACTGAATGATATATTGAGTTTGGTGCCTAAATTTCAGGCTAGAGGAATTGCAGGTTCTGGATATCAAGTTTCTGTTTGGATGTGCAAAGCCCACAATTGCAGTACTTTATCAGGTATGGAAATATCTTAACATGAATGTGCTATGAAAGAATTTTTGTACATGCATTCAAATTTGTTTATTGGGCATGTATAAACCTTGTTCTTTATTTTAAGTCTTACCAGAGTTCACTATAGAAATCTTATAGAATTGGTTAATATATGTATTGTTGGTAGTTTATGGAGTTTAAGCAAGTAACTTTACTCTATTTATTTGAATGGTAGTTATTTAAAACAGATTTCAATTTTTTTTTTTTTTTTTTTTTTTTTTTTTTTTGATGATGTAATCTGTTGTTCGTGATGCAATCTAGAATTTTCTCCAGTGGGACTAACAAGTGCTTGGTTTCATAGGACAACAAAGATGCTCGTCATGTCAAAACATATGAAGTCTCTCTAAAAGATAAGGATTTTGTTGAGGGTCCATGGTCACAGAATAATCTCGACAATGGTGCTGATCTACTGATTCCTGTACCACCACCTCTCTGTGGCGTCCTTATTATCGGCGAAGAAACAATTGTCTATTGTAGTGCTAATGCATTCAAAGCAATACCAATAAGACCTGTAAGTCCTTTCAACATATTGTCACCTGCTTGTATAAACATTTGCTTGAGCTTTCCGTGAGTACCCCTTCTTTATTTCTTAGTTTTGATATGTGACCTTCAATTATTTTCGTTTCCAGTCTATCACTAAAGCATATGGAAGAGTTGATGTTGATGGCTCTAGGTATCTTCTTGGTGACCATGCCGGACTTATTCATCTGCTTGTTATAACACACGAGAAAGAAAAGTGAGTGTACATGTGTAATTACTCTGTCATTTTACGTATACTAAACAATTGAAAGCTTTAGTGAACTTATTAATTTGTGCATATGCTGACTTTATTTGTATTGTATCTGAAGGGTCACTGGCCTCAAAATTGAGCTTTTGGGTGAAACATCCATTGCATCGACTATATCATACCTTGACAATGCCGTTGTCTTTGTTGGCTCTAGCTATGGCGATTCTCAGGTATGCTAGGAATGAATATGGTCTGGCTACACTGGTTTGATCCACTTATTCCTGAAGAATGTAAATTGATATGGTTCCATGATCTTTGGTTGTGTCCAATTGTTTATTGATAATTATCCTTTTCAGATTTATTTGAGTTTGTTTATTTACTCTTTATTCACAGCAAAGACAAAAGTTCAAAAAATGAATTCATTTATCTTCTCTGGATTTTAGGAAAGCTAGAATCAGCTATCTGAGTGTTTCCATGTTTGATTTTCTAATTTCAGCTAGTAAAGCTAAATCTACATCCTGATGCAAAAGGCTCATATGTAGAAGTCTTGGAAAGGTATATCAACTTGGGGCCTATTGTCGACTTTTGTGTAGTTGACCTCGAGAGACAGGGGCAAGGTCAGGTTGTAACTTGTTCTGGAGCATTTAAGGATGGTTCTCTTCGCGTAGTTCGCAATGGGATAGGAATCAATGAACAGGTTTGATTTATGTTGCGAAATCTCTGTCTTGTATGCGCAATTTTCTCATCTGGTACTTATCTTAAAATACGTTGTATTACAGGCCTCTGTGGAACTTCAAGGTATCAAAGGAATGTGGTCATTGAAATCTTCAATTGATGAAGCCTTCGACACATTCCTTGTAGTTAGCTTTATCAGTGAAACTCGTATATTAGCCATGAATCTTGAGGATGAACTGGAAGAAACAGAGATTGAGGGCTTCTTATCTCAAGTGCAGACTTTATTTTGCCATGATGCTGTGTACAATCAACTTGTACAGGTAAGCTTTTCTAGTGCTTTTGGGTTTTTAAAAGACATGTATATGATAGATGTTATAGCTTAGTTTTCTGTCCGAAAATAGTTATCTGGTCTCTTCTCTCTATTCGTGAACATGAATTAACTGTTACTTTTTCTGGATCAGGTTACCTCAAATTCTGTTAGACTAGTCAGTTCTACAAATAGAGAATTACGGGACGAGTGGCATGCCCCATCTGGATTCACTGTTAATGTTGCAACTGCAAATGCCAGCCAGGTCTATATTTCCATTCTGGATTTGAAAGAGGAATCTTAACTATTGAGTGTCAAGGTACACAGCACGTTTTAGAATAAACATTAGTAGATTGACTCTTTAATTTGCTTGTTAGGTTCTTTTGGCGACTGGAGGTGGGCATTTGGTTTATCTAGAAATTGGAGATGGTAAATTGACGGAAGTGCAACATGCCCTTTTGGAGTACGAGGTTTCCTGCCTTGATATAAATCCTATCGGCGATAATCCTAATTACAGTCAGCTAGCTTCAGTTGGGATGTGGACAGATATAAGTGTGAGAATTTTTTCGCTGCCAGAATTGACTCTTATTACAAAAGAGCAACTAGGAGGGGAGATAATTCCCCGATCTGTTCTTCTTTGTGCATTTGAAGGGGTATGATTTCATTGGATTTACTTCAGATAAGCCTAGAACCGACTGAAAATTTTATGGTAGAAGTTAACATATGTTATGTTGCAGATATCTTATTTGCTCTGTGCTCTTGGAGATGGCCATCTTTTGAACTTCCAGTTGGATACAACTACCGGGCAGTTAAAAGACAGGAAAAAAGTATCACTCGGGACTCAGCCTATAACTCTGCGTACATTTTCATCAAAAAGCGCCACACATGTCTTTGCTGCATCTGATAGACCAACCGTAATCTATAGCAGTAACAAGAAGCTGTTATACAGCAATGTCAATCTTAAAGAAGTTAGTCATATGTGTCCTTTCAACTCTGCTGCTTTTCCCGACAGGTACACTAAACATTCTCTCTCTTTTTTCTTTGCTTTTGCTTTGGGTTTCCAATTCCTGATCGAAGTGAAGTGGCTGTGAAATCTGATTCTCTGTTCTCTCTTATGAGTTATGAGCAGTTTAGCGATTGCCAGGGAAGGTGAACTTACGATTGGCACCATTGATGATATTCAGAAGCTTCACATACGCACGATTCCTCTTGGAGAGCATGCTCGTCGAATCTGCCATCAGGAGCAGACGCGTTCATTTGGTATCTGCAGTTTGGGAAACCAGACAAATGCCGAAGAATCTGAAATGCACTTTGTCCGTCTTTTAGACGACCAGACTTTCGAGTTTATTTCAACTTACCCCTTGGATTCTTTTGAATACGGTTGCTCCATTCTGAGCTGCTCGTTCACCGACGACAAAAATGTCTATTACTGTGTTGGAACCGCATATGTTTTACCGGAGGAAAATGAACCAACTAAGGTATCTTTTTTTCTCTGGGAGACAAATCATCACACTCTCAGATCAAATTTTCTTTTCTAATTTGTCGTTGAATTACCTTTTTTGTGATTTAGGGAAGGATATTAGTATTTATAGTTGAAGATGGGAGGTTGCAGCTTATTGCTGAGAAAGAAACAAAAGGAGCTGTTTATTCTCTCAATGCCTTTAATGGAAAACTTCTTGCTGCTATTAATCAGAAGATTCAGTTGTACAAGTGGATGCTGCGAGATGATGGCACTCGTGAACTGCAGTCTGAATGCGGACATCACGGACACATTCTAGCTCTCTATGTACAGACCCGTGGAGACTTTATTGTTGTTGGTGATCTCATGAAATCAATCTCCTTATTGTTATACAAGGTATAACTTATAGATGAAATTTTTGTGGTTAAGAACTGATCTTCTTTGTTCATTTGATACTGTTCTGATGGTTGATTCTTGACTGTTAAAGCATGAGGAAGGTGCAATCGAGGAGCGGGCTCGGGATTACAATGCGAATTGGATGTCAGCGGTTGAGATACTCGATGACGATACTTATCTTGGTGCTGAGAACAATTTCAATTTGTTAACAGTGAAAAAGAACAGTGAAGGTGCTACTGACGAAGAACGAGGGCGGTTAGAGGTAGTTGGAGAGT
The DNA here is from genome assembly GCA_900406565.1 of Turritis glabra. Classification (NCBI taxonomy): domain Eukaryota; kingdom Viridiplantae; phylum Streptophyta; class Magnoliopsida; order Brassicales; family Brassicaceae; genus Turritis; species Turritis glabra. Next base: position 2,088,244 of record OVBN01000243.1, on the reverse strand, counting down.
ATCACCTTGGGGAATTTGTGAACAGATTCCGCCATGGATCTCTAGTAATGAGGCTACCTGATTCAGAGATTGGTCAGATCCCAACTGTCATCTTTGGTACAGTCAATGGAGTGATTGGAGTAATAGCTTCACTTCCTCAAGAACAGTATTCTTTCTTGGAGAAGTTGCAGTTAAGTTTGAGGAAAGTGATTAAAGGAGTTGGCGGATTAAGCCACGAGCAATGGAGGTCATTTAATAACGAGAAAAGAACCGCAGAAGCGAGGAATTTCTTAGATGGTGACTTAATCGAATCGTTTCTGGATCTGAGTAGGAACAAGATGGAGGATATATCTAAATCCATGAATGTTCAAGTGGAAGAGTTGTGTAAGAGAGTTGAAGAACTCACTAGGCTTCACTGAATCAAATCAATCAATGCCAATAGGCTCTGTTTTATTTATTTATTTACGCTTTCTTGACTTAAGTCTTCTTTTGATTTTGTTGTCATCAGCTGTTGAAGTTTGATTGAGTTGTTGTCTTTGTAATAGCTTGGTGTTGGTTAAAGTATCGTCTTCTAAATCGGACTGGACTGTTTTTCTGGGTCGGATCGTGAATCACTTGATCGAGATATATATATATATATATATATATTTTATTAACAGATTATAGTATTTCTCGATATTTATTTTAACTTTCTACGAAAAAATATTAATGTTTTAAATGTTGTACAATTTACTATTTTACTGCTAATTCTTTGCTTGTAAACGTCTCTTTCTCAACTTTTCCGTACGTGTTACACAGAAAACAAATCGGTTGATATTCCTATATTAAATCATATTCCTATATTAAATCTTCTAAAAACATATCTCATGCGATTATGTTCTTTTGATTTTTTTTTTTTTTTTTATGAAAAAGATAGACTAAACATTTTACTTCTCATGAAGGCACCTTTGATTCCTTGAGAAATCTAGATTCTTCTTTTCTCATTTAATTAGGTTCTCTTGTAACAAGTAATCAAACACAACACTTCTCTTGCTCAAACCTCTCGATCAATTGGTCATCATATTTAAAGATTTATGCACCGTTATATAAGGCTTCTTCTTATGGTGATGTGATGATCTAGATTCTTTGTTCCATTTATATATCTTTGCTATTTTCAACCATCTAAAAATGAAAACTCAATTTTGGGGTTTTTTACTTTGTCTGCTTCTACTACACGTCTTCTGCCAAGGTAATCATCTTATTCTTCTTCTCTATTTATTAAAGAACATACATAATTATTGTCTCAGTTTCTTTAAATTTTAGATTATACTTTTGTCTGTTTTATAATGATATATGTTTTCAGTTTTCCTTACAGATTATTGTTTATTTTCCTAATACGTCCTAATTATTTAAAGTCAATCAAAAATATATATATTTGTAAAAAATAATCGTAAAAGTAAATATTTGGTATTGCAACTTATTTAACATGAAGAAATCAAAGGAGTATTTTGTTTATTTGTCTCATCGATCACGTGTATATGAACAATGTGTAGCTGCAAGGCCAGTAATGACGATCAGACCAGAGTCACTAGTAGGGCCACAAGGGAACACGACGTTCTTGGAGGGAACAACATGGTGTGTGGCTCGACCAGGTGCATCTCAAGCTGAGCTACAGAGAGCTCTGGATTGGGCATGTGGGATTGGGAGAGTGGATTGCTCGGTCATTGAGAGACATGGTGATTGTTACGAACCAGACACGATCGTGTCGCACGCATCTTTTGCGTTTAATGCGTATTACCAAACCAATGGGAACAATCGCATTGCTTGTTACTTCGGTGGAACAGCTACACTCACCAAGATTAACCCTAGTAAGTACATGCAGTTCACTACTAGTGTAAATTGTGTAATTGATTCTACCCAAAAAGAACTATAAATATATATATCTAGATACATAAATGTTTTGTATTTTATACATGGTCGAATCTATCTATAATTTATAGACTATAAATTTAGAAGAAAAAATTTATGAAAAATAGTATAATAAATTGGTATATGCAAATTTTTATATTCGGGTATTACTTCTTAAAAGATAATGAATTTCTTACTCGAACTATTGTATAATATTTTGAAACTTTTTTCCTACTAACATACATAATTAATTTTTAAAATTTTATATTTTATATTTTATGGTAATAAAATGTGTGACTTTTTGTTATGTTGTTGCTTGCAGGCTACGGAAAATGCTCCTATGATGTATCCAAGTAAGGGCCCTAAATTTCAACCTTAATTTTCATTATTCCTTCTAGTTGTCGAAAACATTTTTGTTCAAAAAGTATAATATATAGTGTTTCTTCCTTCATTCAGATCAGAAGTCTCTGCAGCAAGACCTCTATCGAAGTTTAAACCTTGGTGTCTCATGTTGATGTACATAGAACTTTTATTGCTTATTTGTTTGAGAGGCTAACATCTTTGCCGAAAAAGTAGATATTTGCATATCAGTTGTGTTTTAATCCTTTTCCTTGAGCAAAATGTTCAAACCTTTTCGCTATTGTAGTAGTTAAGCTTTGTTTTTGTTCTTACTTCTTACCTTTGTTCATGGGTTTAGAATCTTAAAGCCTTAGAGCCTTCCTTACGTCTGACAACTCTCTTTTATTTTCATGTTAAAAAATATCTTCGTAGTACTATATAGATTTCGGTAGAGCCATGTAATCAAAATATTCTTACAAATATATTTTTATCATTGACTTCTCGTTGATGGATTTAGCCCAAATCGAGATGCTCGGATGGTTTGGGCATCTATCTAGACATCTACTTTTTAGAACAGTATATATATAAATTATTGATTCATTTATAGAAATATTTTTCTTAAAACCTACCACATTATAGATTTTTATTATGGGATTTTAAAATGATACAAGTGATACAATTTGATATATATAAGATTAATATTTTTGATGCCAATCTTATAGTCTTGACTTGGATAATTAAAGTTCAACAAATAACAATAACAAATTATTGTCATCAGACAAAATATGTCCATCTTTTGCAATATTATGAAATTTAGGCAAATTCGTTTGTGGAAATAACATTCAAAACTCTGAATTTAGGAATTAATGATCTCAATTCTCAACTATCACCAAAATTTATGTTAATATTAAATTATTTGGATTTGCATAATTTGTAGACCTAATAACTATTCCAGTTATAATGTTTTGGGATGTGGATGCATGCCTTCCAGCTGGACAAAAGCTAGTAACTAAAATTAATTTGGCTTTGCAAGTCTATAGATCAGAGACCCTTTCTATGCGAGTACCTCTCTATTTCCTTTTCTATGGACATTGTCTTCGTATTTGAGTTTTACTGGATTGTGAAAATTGTCACATTCCATCCCGTTATCAAGCTTCAAGTATTGGAGAGGATTTATATATAATAAAATTTAATCATAAAATATCTTATATCTTAATTAGTCCACATAAACTAAAAATCATATCGGACATAATCTTCTATCAGAAATATTGGCATATTGTTGGGCCCCTGGTTTGTAAAGAAATCATAGCTTTCTTTCAAACATCTATCTTGCCTGAAAGCTGGAACCATACCCATCTTAGCTTGATTCCTAAAGTCATCAATCCCTCACGAATGAAAGATTTTAGACCCAGTTCAGTATAAGATTATCTCAAAAATTCTTTGTCAACGTTTGAAGAAGATTCTCCCAGAAATCATATCGGACACACAAGGCGCTTCTGTCCATGGCAGATTGATCTCGGATAACATTTTGGTTGCTCATGAAATGGTCCATAACCAACTCTTTCTTGGCAAAAAACTTCATGGCTGTTAAAACAGACATGTCTAAGGCCTATGATAGGGTCGAGTGGTGCTTTCTGGAAGTACTCTTGGAACAACTGGGCTTTGATAGACGCTGGATTAGTTGGGTGATGGCCTGCGTAAGTACAGTGTCTTATTCGGTGCTTCTAAATGGCTCTTCCTATGGCTTTATTAAACCTGAACGGGGGATTCGACAGGGTGATCCGCTTTCCCCTTTTCTGTTTATCCTCTGTGCTGAAGCCCTAGTTAACTGTCTTAACAATGCCGAAACTACTGGTCATCTCCACGGCATAAAAATCTCCGCACAAGGTCCTTCAGTCCATCACCTCCTTTTCGCTGATGATAGTCTGCTTATGTGTAAAGCCTCAGTTGAGGAAGCGTCAGTGCTTCTCCGGTGTCTAAAATTGTATGGTGATGCTTCAGGCCAGGAAATAAACAAGCTCAAATCATCATTTATTTTTGGTGCAAAAGTCTGGAACTCAATAAAGAGGGAGGTGAAACAAATCCTGGGCATTGATAAAGAGGGTGGAGACGGTTCTTATTTAGGTCTCCCTGAATGTTTTCATGGCTCCAAACGCAAACTTCTCAGCTTCCTTAGAGAAAAAATTCAAGGTAGATTTAAGGGTTGGTTTGCTAAAGCATTATCACAAGGTGGCAAGGAAATTTTGTTGAAATCGGTGGGCTTGGCTCTCCCGATCTATGCAATGTCTTGTTTCAAGTTGCCGAAAGATGTTTGCTCTAAGCTCACTAGTGCTATGATTGAATTTTGGTGGAGTAGTGGGGAGAATAAGAAAAAAATCTCGTGGGTCTCCTGGCAAAAACTGTGTAAATCGAAGGAATTAGGTGGACTTGGCTTTCGTGATCTCTCCAAATTTAATCAAGCTTTACTTGGGAAGCAAGCTTGGCGGATTTGGCATAAGCCGGATTCTCTCCTAGCTCAAATCCTCAAACACAAGTATTTTACCCATGTTTCGTTAATGGATGCTACATTAGGTCACCGCCCTTCCTATGCTTGGCGCAGTCTCATTCATGGACGCGATCTCTTAAAGAAAAGAATGGTGACTCTCATTGGTAATGGTTCGGACACGGGAGTGTGGACTGATAACTGGGTTATGGATCCGTTACCGAGACCTCCAGTTTACAAACACGATGCAGTCGTGGATTTGACACTTCTGGTCAAGGACTTAATCGACGCAAGCTCGGGCTCTTGGAATGTTCCCTTAATCCGGCAACTAATTGCTCCCGACGATGTGCCTCTTCTCCTCAACACTAAATTTAATCTTCGTCTGCAAGATTCTCTCGTTTGGGGTTTTAAGAAGGATGGTTATTATAATGTTAAGAGTGGATACAGCTTTTTGGAAACCATTTTGTTGCTGCGATCACCTCCTTCACGTGTGGTGGCTCCGGTTGAAAGGTGGCTTTGGCATAATATCTGGAAATGTAAAACGTCGCCTAAGCTCAAACATTTCCTGTGGCGAGTTCTTTCGAATGCACTTGCAGTATAAGAGCGTCTTGGAGGGCGAGGAGTAATAATGAACACTACTTGCTCTCTTTGTGGTTTGGCTTCTGAAACGATCTGTCACACTTTCTTTACGTGTCCGGAAGCTCTACAGGTTTGGGCTATGTCAGATATCCCCCTTCCTCCTTCGGGTTTTTCTCACACGTCCACTTTCCTTAATTTATATCACCTCATCATGAGTAGTAAGAAGCAATCTTTGAATTTTCGATCTCGCATCTCCTTCCCGTGGCTCCTCTGGCACATCTGGAAGACTCGTAATGCCTTCTACTTCAGACAGGAACGGATTGCTTCTTCTGCAACATTCACTAACGCTTTGGAGGACATGGATATTTGGTTGGAAGTCAACTCGTCTCTCCAATAGCAAACGCCCACTTCGTCAGGCCGTATTAATCCAGAACTATGGTGTCGCCCACCACATAATGTACTACTGTGTAACATTGGATCGTCTTGGGCTTCTGCAGATAAGCATGGTGGAGTCTCTTGGATTTTACGTGATCATGCAGCCTTTACTTTGTTACATGGCAGACGCTCCTTTGCTAACATTGATTTGGCGGTGGAGAACGACTTGTTAGGTTTTATCTGGGCCATTGAATCTCTCTCTACTTTAAAATTTAATCACGTGATCTTTGCTCATTCATCAGCTCAAGCACGGGCATCTCTACTTGACCCGCTATCCTTTCCGACAGTTCAACCTTTGCTTAATCAACTCTTTTCCCTGTTGGAAACATTCGCCTATTGGAGGTTCGATTACTCTTCGATGGAATCAAATCAAGTGGCTGTTCGCATCGCATCCAGTGTAACTGCTGATCAACGATATCAATCCTATATTGCTAGAGGGGAACCTCGCTGGCTACGATCCTTTCTTTCCCTGGACGCAAGGCTTTAAAATATTTCTCGTTTTCTGTTTTGGTTTTTATCATATTTGCTTCGCTTTCAGGTTCTTCGTTTTAAAGGTCGTAGGTTCTCTCCCTTTGAAACTTTCTGTTTTTGTTTCATCGTTTGTTCTCTTTGTGTTTGTAATATTTGTGTTGCTCGTTTAAATAAACTAAGAGTTAAAAAAAAAAAAAACTAAAAACCTTCATTCACCAAGTCTTATACAAACTTAATTCGTCATTCACCAAGCCTTATACAAACTTTAACGTTCAACATACCCCTACACCCACTCAACAATCAGAACAACTTTTCATACCCCTTAAAAAATTTTGCATTTGGGGTTGTTATCAATACTCAAGACAAATTTAACTCCTCGTGGACAATCTGAATCTCTGTCCATAACAACACCAATCACATCACCATCCAAATTTTAAAAAGGCGTTTTGAATTACCCTATCATCAATAAAAAAATGTCAAAACAAAATATTGAAACAACGAAAAGTAACGCATATATTCTACTGATTATAATTTCAGATCATAATAATTTAATAAATTTGCCAACCAAATAAGAAGATTTTATTTAACTATAAATTATTAAGTTCTAATCAAATTCTAGTTCCATAGTTCTATCACCATAAAGTCTAATCAAATTCTAAAAAAAAAAAATCAGTTTCCAATTTCAAATCCTAATAAAAAATAATGAATCTGAAAATTCACATGAACAAAAATTCTAATCAAGTATAGATTCTAATCAAATTCTATTCACTTAAGATTTTAATCATATTCTATAAATTTCCAAATTCAAACTCTAATCACCTATATATAGTAAAATTGTTAAGGCAAGACCATCACATGGAAGCCTATACTCGTTTAATAAATTACGAACTTCCAAAAGAATTTGTAAAACAAACATTCAACTAAGTAGATAGTTCAAAGTTTAATGAACACTCACATTTTCTTTAAGTCATCAACATTTAGTAAGAAAAAATCATCAACCTTTGGTAAGACAGGGTTCATTGAAACTTCTTAAGTATCAAAAGCATTAGAGTTACTGATTTCTGAAGTACAAAATATCCCTTAATTAATAGTATACAATGCATATCACGAAAATATTATCCAAGCAAATAGATACTTCTGCACATACCTTTGTAAAGTCCTAACTTGCCCCACCTTATCAAACATATAACCATTCCACTAACAAATTCTTGTGAAACTTGGTTGGTCAGCAAATTTACCCCAAAGTCAATAGTGTGTTCTTTCTAAATTTCTGCTTGAATAAGTGAAAGATATGCGGTTATACGTTATAACGTATTTCAAATTTCGAATTAATAGGAGGGAAGACTTGTGAAAGATATGTTGAATTTTTTGTTTGTTCATATAAAACAATGGAGTCGTAGAACTCGAACTTTGATGAAATTAATGTCGTAATGGATAATTCAGGTTGAATTCATATGCTCCATCCGCACAATAAGGTTCAGAACTAATAATAACCAAGGTTTCGAAAAAGTCCTTGATGAATAGCATGAACGTCCAGAATTATGCGGGTTAGAATATACTTGTGTCGGGTTTTAATATAATCCGCATGTTTTATTAATGGGTCAACTTATTATAATTTCCATTTTAGCCTTAAAAGAGAAATCAAAATTGTTTTTGGAAACTCTTATTTGTAATGACAATTTGGTGTAATTTTTGATAAAAGATAAGGTTTGAATCCTATTTTTTAATATGACATGATTGTTTGTAGAACTTTCACTCTTTTATTTTATTTTAAGTTCTCACTATAGCTTAACCTTTTTTGTTTGTTTCAAATCTAAATTTCATAATTTGTTGCAGCATCAAGTCTTATTCACTCGCTTGTAAAATCTCAAATCTCAAATAACAAACAAAAATAATAATAATTGTTCACGTGTAAGATGGGCTTTTCAGGCTCAATAGACACGGCCCATAAAAAGATTTCTCTAGCAATAAAACCCTTATCTGTCTCTTTCACACTCACCGCCAGAGATCATCATCGTCTTCAAAACCAAACCCTAAAACCTCCATCAACTGCGGAGGAAGAAATTTGTGTCATTTACAATCGCGATGAAGGAAGAAGAAGTAAACCGATGCCAGATTCAGATTTGGTATCCGAAATTCAAATCCTTAACCATTAAAACCAAATTTCACAAACTTCCAGAGTCATTCATCAACTATCTTACCGACGATTCTGGTCCGTTTCTTCTCCCTGATTCCGTAACAAACGAAGACGCAATGCCCAATAGAGTCCACAATTTCGAAGAAGAAGATGATTTCCAAGTCCCCGAAGGTTCAGATAACGAAGCAGAGCCACCATTGAATCTCCCTTCTTTCCCAGAACTCGAAATCGAGATCAAGGAATCAATTGAAACCCTAGGTGGCGCAATTTTACCGAAGCTGAATTGGAGTGCACCAAAAGATGCAGCTTGGATTAGTCCATCACAGAACCTTAGCTGCACTTGTTTCAATGAGATTGCTCTCTTGTTTCGTTCCTCAGATTCGTTAATCCATGATCTCTGCAATGCTTATGATTCATGTAGTGACAAAGTCTCTTCAAGACCAGAAAGTTTCTATCTTGCATTGAGAAAATGGTATCCATCTTTTAAGCCTGAGATGGAGTTTAGATGCTTTGTGAAATCAAACGAGCTTGTTGGGATTTGCCAGCGTGAGATAACTACGTTTTACCCTATTCTTCTCAATGAGAAGGATTTGCTCAAGGGGTTGATAGAAGAGTTCTTTGATGATTACATTAGGTTGGAGTTTGAATCAGAGAATTACACTTTTGATGTTTATGTGACGAAGGAGAGAAGGGTTAAGCTAATAGATTTCAATACTTGGTGTGGTTCTACTTTACCATTGATGTATACATGGGAAGAGCTTGAGGAGATTCATGGAGAATTTGATGAATTGGAATTGAGGATTGTTGAGAGCCGTCGCAGCGTGCTTCCTGGTTTGAAAACAGCTGTTCCTTATGATTATCTTGACGTGAGTTCTGGTAGTGGTTGGGATCAGGTGTTTAAGATAGCGGAAGAGGAGTTTCAGAAAGAGAATCAGAGGTCGGATGAAGTTGCTTGAGCTTTTTTTTGGTCGAAGCAGAAGTGCTCTTACGACAGAGCTTGAGAGTTCTCAACGAAGCAAGAAGACTAGACCAGAATTCTTTGTATTATCGTAGTTTTGCCTACATCAATAAGTGTTGTGTTCCATTGTTGTTCTGCAACGGTTTAGATCCCGATGTTGGAACTTTGATGGTGTCTATGTCTCTTTTAGACTGTTTTTGTCTCTGTGTTTTTCTTTTCCTCTGCAAAGAATTGTGTTGAGAGGCAAATTGTACTGATTGGTTTCTCATTATCAAATTTGTGGCGATCTTACATGAATGTTGCATAACTTATTTGGGTAAGACCGGTACGATCCGGTTCGGTTTAAGACATTGTCGAAATATGCAACCAAACTGGAAAAAAATAAAAAATATATATGTACAAGGAAGAGAAAAAAAGGTTTAAGATCTTCAAATGATGAAGAGCATCTGAGATTCTGAGGTCGTCTATAAAACACAAAGCCCTCTCTTTTAACCTTATTCTTCATCTTCAAGCTTAAGATTGATCTCTTCTTCGTTTGGGATCTTCCAAAAGTGAATGACTTTTTCTTTCCTCAATTATTCTCTACGATAAATCGCGTTTGATTCTTTCAATTTGCGGCCCAAGTTTGGATTTTTTTGCATAAATTCTAATCAAAAGGTAGTTAGATTGGTGCGTTTGGTACTCTTTTCAGCTTGGCTAAATTCTGCATTTGCCTCGTTTTTGGACGCAGTCAAGTTAGGTTAAATTTCAGCTCTTTCGAGGTTTCAGCTATTCTCAAAGGCGGCAGTGAACGATGTTCGGTCATAGGATCTCAAGATTCGGGTCTGCCATTGTTAAACAGATCGCAAGAGGTATTATCTGCTTTAAATCGATGCTCTTGGAGCGCTTTCACACTGCGTATTAGAGTCCTTCATGGATTTTGTGGGTTTGATATAGCATTACAGAAAAGCTCACACATTGTCTCTGCTTGATATAACTCTACTACTCAATGCTGCCTTAAGACTTTGTTCCTCTTTATATTTCTTGATTTGGCAGAGGGATATATATCAACATTTGGGAGAAGGAATCTACAACGGTCGTATGGCCACTACTTGCCGTCTTTGGTTAGTCTGAGCTTCTTCTCGATCTTTTCTACTCGGTTACACTTTGCATTTGCAGACATAATTGTGTTACTTGATTAAAACTTAGAATAGGGTTCTTTGTTAGAGATCACTATGTTATCTGGCTAGGTAGAAGCTTGTTAATAATAAGTCTTCAAGAATCTCATAAATGTTTTCAGAAGAACGAAATGCAGCTTTTCTACGCTTGTTTGGTGTTAGATGAATCATTTAGTAACGGTTCTAATTCGTCCAGTTATATAACTGTGTTCATACTACGCTGAATGAGAGTTGATTCAGGAATCAATAGAAAGATTCCTGTGTTTGGTTTTGGCTCAAAGGCCTAAGCAAATGCTTAAGATCTCATGGCTGAGAAATTAGGTGGATTATGTATCTGTTTGAATTTACAACAAATCTCGGTTTTGTCACTCATAGATTTCTATTTTAGTTTCCTCGTTGATGTTGAATCTTTCCCATTTCTTCTTTTCAAAAGCCAATGGTACAGAGTCAAACTAGGACTTCTCAAGAAGCATTCTTCTTGAAGAACTATAGGTTTTATACTGCTTCAGCCACTTCCTCTGAGCAGGGTGATGAAGAAACTGAAAAGTAAGTTACTAGGAAATTACCTTAGCAAATTCTCAATTTTGCATAGAGAAATGTGCACATAGAAAATGTATCACTTCATGATTTCTCAAAATCTTGTTTTTTGAAGGATAACCATTATCTTTGTCGATAAAGATGGAGAGGAAATTCCTGTTAAAGTCCCTATTGGAATGTCCGTGCTCGAAGCTGCTCATGAAAATGATATAGACCTTGAAGGCACAGACTTTTCTTCTCATGTTTCCAATACTTCTTCTTATAACTAAGAATGGGTTTAATTTTTGTAAGCTTGATCCCTTTATCGAATTGAGAAGTCACAGATTGCTTTTACTTTTATCTCCAGGGGCTTGTGAGGCTTCTCTAGCGTGTTCAACGTGTCACGTGATCGTGATGGTAAACATATCTTCTCCATTATTACTAGATCATCCTCTGTTTTTCCTGAAACCAGCTGATAAAGTAACTTACATTGTATTTACAGGACACAGAATATTACAACAAACTTGAAGAACCAACAGATGAAGAGAATGATATGCTTGATCTTGCTTTTGGGCTCACAGAAACGTAAATTTCTTACATAAGAAAAGAAAAGAAAAGAAAGTTTAATCTGTTTACTTTTGTAAGAAAGTATCATATGTTCCCTGAAAAATGTTTCAGGTCACGACTCGGATGCCAAGTCATCGCAAGACCAGAGCTAGATGGTGTCCGCTTGGCCATTCCTTCAGCCACAAGAAATTTCGCGGTTGATGGATTTGTTCCAAAACCTCATTAGTTTACGCAGAGATTCTTCGACCTGAGGCATTAAAATTGATGATTCATGTTTCTATTAGAGTTTTGATGATTGCGTACTGAGAGGAAACAGTTTTCTTAGATATCTTAGTTTTGATTTTTGGCATTTCTTGTTGTTGTCTGAGTTTTAAACAGAACAAGCTTTAAGCAAAGCACAAGGCTTGCTTTCTTTAATATTGCAAAATAAACTCAAAATCTTTAGACAAAGGAAGATAATCTAGTCACCATCTTTGAAACTTTTCTCGAGTTTAGAAATTGTAGAAAGACAAACAGAAAAAGACATCACTACTAAGGGTTACATACCACAGGGACACATAAAGTTGAAACTATATACTTAAAAGAAGTCATAAACGAGTTCGAAAAGAATTCGCCTGCGTCAATCTGGTGCATCTAGAAAAGCATGTCATCGTAATAATCAAACTGGTCATAGTCAGAATGGTCACTAGCACCTGAGAGGTCATTGAAATCATCATACTCATCATCTGACATCAGATCGATATCAGAGAAGCCATAAGGATATTCATCTTCTGATGAACCCATGTCGATAAACGCAGCATCAAATGGGTAATCATGAGTCGAGTCATTAGGGCGTCTCACAACTTTGACCCTCTCAGTACACCGTTTCTGCAGATCCCCAACAAGGTTAACGTTGAAACACCGGCGTAAATCGAGATGTTCCAGGTTTGGACAATTGTCAAGAATGGTGTTTAAGCCGGTGTCTGATAATCCGTTCCCAAAAAGCTGGAGATGGCGAAGTCCAGGCATTGTTTCAGCGATTGCTAGAGCATCATCGTCATTCTCTTTTTGAGGATGCCTGTTTACCTTCAATGTCTTCATATTTGGACAAGACTGGGCTATAACTTTCAGAGACTCTCCTGACAATGAGCAGTATGACACCTCGAGGTCTTCAAGCAGTGGAAGTTTCACAACTGCTTCGACAAATCCATCGTCTGTTATACGAGAGCACCTTCTAAGTCTAAGGCTTCTCAGATTACACGACCTGCAAATAATAGTGTAACAAGTTAAAAAACAACATGAAGGAAAATGATAAAGATCCAAAAGATCCTTTTTTCTAGCATCCACAAAACCTGAACCTAACCCATTCAGACCTCAGAAGCATGCACCAAGTGAATGTTTACTACTCCAACATAGAATCTTGAGACAATGTAACTTGCAATGCGTACATATTCCCAAGTAACTCAAAGTCCAAAAGTGAATCCATCAGAGATCCAGCAGAAGGAAAGAGACAATCATAAGAGTGAGACACAGAATTCTTCAAAAACAATCATAAGCTACGAATAATTTCCCCAATTGTCACAAGGAATAGGAACTTTCACGACCAAAATCTGTTCTAACCCTAGAACTCGCATAAACCTCAAATCAAATCAAATCTCTAAACAAGGATTGAAAAATTCCTCTTGAAGAAAAAAAGAATTGGCGAGATTTTGAGTCACAGGGAGAGACAGAGAGAGAACCTATCGGCGATGTACATGAGGAGATCATCAGTACCGAAGTACCAAAGATCAATCTCAACCAAGCCTCCCTGGCTACGATCAATTGCGTGACGACACATGATCTCGAGGTCGTAATCCATGTCTTCCAAGTCTCCGATGTTATGCATGTCAATTTTACGCCACATCGAAGGGTCTTTACAAACACGACGCCACGATCTGCACACTTTCTGAGCGTTTTCCAGTATCTCAATCGCGCCAAGACGGTGCAGGATCGACGACGTCATTTCCGGTGGAAGCTCCGCCCAGTTTCTATTTTCTCCGACCTCCATCGCCGGAGGCAAAGACGACGAAGCCATTATAGTATCGGAAAATGTCAAAATCCACTAAAAAATAAGAGTGAAGTAGTTTCAAGAATTTTGTATCCGTCTCTACTTTTACAATTAGATCCTTACTGTATCACTTAATTACGAAACCAATTTGGGTCAAGCCTTCAAGCCTACTTTAATCTTGGGCCCTAAGCCTATAATTAAATTGTACCCACAGCAAAAAAAGCTTCATCGCATCGTTCTCGAAGTTACAATCACGCGCTCAAAACATTTTCTAAAGTTCATAGGGAAATAAGGACACTGAAGTCTGAAACTACATAGAGAAAAGAGCAGACATGAACGAGTTCATAAGTTGACAAGACCAGCAAAAGTCTGCGTTGTTCAGAAGAATTCAATATCTAGTACCAATAATAGTCGTTGGCATCATAGGGGACATCAACCGTAGAGTGACCATATGGGTGACCTTTGGTTGAGTCATTGGAGCGTTTCAAATCTTTGATCCTCTCAAAACATCGCTTCCCTAGATTCCCAGTAAGGTCAACGTTGAAACACTTGCGTAGATCAATGTGTTCCAGGTGAGGACAACCATCAAGAATGGCGTTCAAGCCTACATTGGTTAGTATGTTTCCAAAAAGCTGGAGGTGGCGTAGTTCGGGCACACTTTCTGCAATTGCTAGAGCATCATCATTATTAAACTCATCATCATTAAAATTGGGGTCAGGCTCGGAGTTTAGCTTCAATGTCTTCAGATTTGGACAAGACTGGCCAACAACTCTCAGAGACTCTCCTGACAAGGAGCAGTGTGAAACCTCAAGGTATTCAAGCAATGGAAGTTTCACAACTGCTTCGATAAACCCCTCGTCTGCTATTGGATATCACATTATAAGTCTCAAGGATTCTCAGATTACTTGACCTGCAAATAATTGTTCGTAAAAGGTTAAAAACATAATCGAAGATAGAGAAGAAGAGCGACAAAGATGCAAAAGATCTTTTTTATAGCACACGAAGAACCTGAAGCCAATCATTTAGACCTCAGAAACATAACAATGTTAGAATCAAGTCGATATTTTCTACTCCAAAATGGAAGAGCAAGGGATTAATAGTCACAAACCTGAACTGAGAATACATCATTATCAAAACTACTGATTCGACAAATTGATTTCTAGTTAAAAAGAGTGACATAATAATTCTCGAAACACATCATAAGGTAACAATAATTTCCCCAATTCTCACAAGTAAAAGGAACAGAAGGCATTCCCACTCACTGAAACTACTAAGATCTTTCATATCTAACCTTAGAATTGGCATACCCCATTCAACGAGAGAAATCAAAATTTCTCTCAAGGAAATCAAAATTTCTCTTAAGAAAACAAAAATAGGCGTGGTTTTGAGTCACATGAAAAGAGAGAGATAAAACCTGTCGGCAATGTAATTGAGGAGCTCATCAGTACCGAAGTACCAAATGTCAATCTCAACCAAGCCGCCCTGGCTACGATCAACTGCATGACGACACATGATCTCAAGGTCATACCTCATGGCTCCCAAGTCTCCCAGGTTGTCCATGTCAATCTTCCGCCACATCAAGGGGTCTTTACAGATGCGACGCCACGATCTGCACACTTTCTGAACGTTTTCCAGTATATCAATCGTGCCAAGCCGGACCAGGATCGATGACGTCAGTTCCGGTGGAAGTTCCGCCAAGTTTCTCAGCTCTTCGTCATTTATCAGCGAAGAAACGGAAGTAGACGACGACAAAGAGGAAGAAGCACTTTCTGATATCAAAAATGTCAAATCAAATGAGAAGTGAAGTAGTTTTGGATATTTCGATTTCCGTCTTTAATTAATAATCAACGAACATTGAGAGAAAGAAGACAGGAACAAGTTTATAAGTCACAACCACTTGCCACTGGCTTAACAAGCACAGCAAAGTCAACCTGTCTCTGCATTGTTAAGAAGAATTCAATATCTACTCCCAACAAGAGTCCTTGGTACCTGAGTCATAGTCGCCCATAATGTCATAACCTCCCATAATGTCATAGCCGCTGCCATATATATAGGCAAAGTTATCATCTGAATCAGTATCGAGACAGCTGGGTTCAAATGAGCAATCAGCGGTTGAGTCATTGGGACGTCTCAAATCTTTGATCCTTCCAAAGCATTGCTTCATGAGATCCCCAACAAGGTTAATGTTGGAACACTGGCGTAAATCAAGGTGTTCCAGGTGAGGACAACCGTCAAGAATGGCGTTCAAGCCAGTGTTGGTCAGTGCGTTCCCTAAAAGCTGGAGGTGGCGTAGCTCAAGCATGGTTTCTGCAATTGCTATGACATTATGATCACGCATATATATTACAAACTCGATGCGAGGACAGCGGTTTAGCTTCAATGTCTTCAGATGTGGACAAGACTGGCCTACAACACTCAGACACTCTCCTGAAAATGAGCAGTATGAAACCTCGAGGTCTTCAAGCAATGGAAGTTTCACAACTGCGTTGGCAACTCCCGCATCAGTTATTGGATGACATCTTACAAGTATAAAGCTTCTCAGATTACTTGAACTGAAGATAATTGTGAGTAAAAGTTTAAAACATAACCTAAGATAGAGAAGATTTAGCACACGAAGAATCAGAAGCCAAAGATTTAGACCTCCAAAGCATAACAATCTGGGAATCAAGTGGATGTTTTATACTCCAAAATCCAAAGAACAAAAGGAATAACATTCACAAACGTGAAAAAGAACAATGTAGAAGAAAACAAAACATTCAACCCTATTGAGAACACTTCATTAACAAAACCACTGATTCAACATATTACCAAGCAACTCAATGTCAAAAAGTGCATTCATGAGAGAAGGAATGAGACGATATAAAGAGAAATTTAACTAAAAAGAGTGACACATAATCCTTCAAACATAATCATAAGCTAACAATAATTTCCCCAATTCTCACAAGGAATAAGAACTTTCATGACCAAAATCTGTTCTAACCCTAGAACTCGCATAACCCCATACAACGACTGAAATGAAATCAACCTCAGTTCTCTAAAAATCATGATTCGAGAGATTTTGAGTTACAGGGAGAGAGAGAGAGAGAGAGAGAGAGAGAGAGAGAGAGAGAGAGAGAGAGAGAGAGAGAGAACCTATCGGCGATGTAAGCGAGGAGCTCATCAGTACCGAAGTACCCAATGTGGATATCAACCAAACCGCCCTGGCTACAATCAACTGCGCGACGGCACATGGACTCGAGGTCGTACTTGAAGCTTGCCAAGTCTCCGCGGTTGTCTATGTCAATCTTCCGCCACATCGAAGGGTCTTTACAGAAGTGACGCCACGACTTGCACACTTTCTGAGCGTTTTCAAGTATCTCAATCACGCAGAGCCGCAGAAGGATCGATGACGTAAGTTCCGGAGGAAGCTCCGCCCAGTTTCAATATTCTCCATCCTCCATCGCCGAAGGTAAAGGCAAAGACGATGGCTAAGGAGAAACAAATGAAAATGGAAAAGTAAAGTAGCAGCATTGTGGGTGGTTTCAAAATTTTCGTATCCGTTAGTAAACTACAATTAGGTCCTTATAATGATACATATTTACGAAATTGGTTCGGGCCATAAAGTACAATAATAAAAATAATCTCTTGGGCCTAGGCCCATTGTTTAAATCAGGATCATCATTAACGTACCGACTTAAGAAAAAACCAACGCATAGTTTTCGCGAGTTACAATCATGTGCTCAAAGTTTAAAAGTTGAAAGGAAATAAGGACTTTGAAACTAACCAAGTTTTAACAACATAGAGCAAAGAGGAGGAGACATGAACGAGTTCATAAGTTGACAAGACCAACAAAAAAGTGATCAAAGGTTGAGTTATTTGGAGCGTCTAAAATATTTGATCCTCTCAAAACATCGCTTCTCTAGATCTCCGGCAAGTTTAATCTTGAAACACTTGCGTAACTCGAGGTGTTCCAGGTGAGGACAACTTTCAAGAATGGCGTTCAAGCCTGTGTCAGTTAGTCTGTTCCCAAAAAGTTGGAGGTGGCGTAGTTCTGGCATGCTTTCAGCGATTGCTAGAGCATAATCATCAACATCACATTTGATGCGATCATTACTGCTAGAGCGCCTGTAAATTGACTCTGACCGGCCTGACCCTGAGGTGTTTAGCTTCAATGTCTTTAGCTGTGGGCAAGCGTGGTCTATAGCTTTCAAATTCAGTTTGAAACATGAGTGTGAGACCTCGAGGGTTTCAAGCAATGGAAGTTTTGCGACTGCGTTCACTAGTCCTATGTCATTCATCCTTGGATAGCACATTGCAAGTCCAAGAGTTCTCAGATTTCTTGATCTGCAAATAATTGCGTGTCGAGTTAAATCATAAACTAGGAAGAAGAAGAACAATAACGTTCTTAAAAAAAGAAGAACATTAGAAATTCTCAAAGTACTAATCAACTCAGAAGCATGTAAAATAAAAAGAGCAATGCGTTTGTTTTAATTGGGACGACTAATACATGACCTAAAATATCAAACTCTAATGATTTTTTAAGCAAGTCTATGATAAGAGTTCTATAAGCTGATAATCTTCTTATGCTAATAACCTAACTACTTGTTTTCATTAACCATGACAAAGGACAAGTAACTAAGTATGATGACAGTAACGGTGTGAAACAAAACAAGACGACTCGAACAATGTGAGAACTAAAATGACTATTATAACAGTGTCATATATATCAACAGTCACTTCAAAATAAAACTGAAATTTTTTGCCTCGTAAAACGTTATAAAGGCATGAACATGATTCTATGATAGAATTCCCAAACGTAGAGTACATAAAAGAAAACTTTAAGTTGCAAGCTCGAGCTAGAGTAACTGAATATCCAGAGTGCATTCATAGCAGATCCAGTAAAAGGCAAAAATAAAATAAAAATAAAAATCAACGATTATAAGTGAACTAAATGTTTCCCTAATCCTCACAAGAAAAAGGAACAGATGCATTTCAGATATTTCTTTCTCACTGAAAATATATACCCACACATTTTGTGTCTAAAGTCATCAAATTCTCTAAATAAAACAGCATTTGGAGATTTCCATGAAACAATTCAAACGTAGAGTGGTAAGGGATAGAGAGAAGATAGGTAACCTATCGGCGATGTAGTCGAGGAGATCACTGTTGACGAAGTTCCCAATGTAGATTTCGACCAAACCACCGGGGCCGAGCATTCCATGGTTTTTGTTCATGTTTCTCATGTAAATTTTCCGCCACATCCAAGGGTCTTTACAGACGCGTCGCCACGGTCTGCACACCTTCTGAGCGTTGTCCAGTATCTCAGTATCGTTTAGACGGAGCAGGATCGATGACGTCAACTCCGACGGAAGCTCCAACCAGTTTCCTGGCTCTTCGTCTTTCATCAGTGGAGGCACGAAAGTAGACAACGACGTAGAGGAGGAGGAAGACATTTTTTAGGATAAGAAGTGAAGTGAAGTTTCGGACCTTCGGCTTCCGTCTATAATTCATAATTAGGTCTACGTAGTATTATGCGTATCCGATACAATACATGCCACGTATAATTAAGGGTCATTTTGAAAACTACCCTTTTTTGAGTTTTAGTTTGAAAAATACCCTTTTTATTTTTAATAAAAATTACAATTTTTTATATATATAAAATGACAATTTTGTCCAAGTTTAAATTTAAACCTATATCTTTAATAAATCAAAACTAAATTCAAAATTTAGAGAAAAAAATAAATTTAAAATAATAATAATAATTATTATTATATTTTTTTTTTTTTAGGATAAAGATGGTTTATTATTTTTATATTAAAACTTAATAAGATAATATCAAAACTATTGTAAATTGATATATAGGCTAATATTTATCATGTTATATAAAGCAAAAAATCTCCAAACCTCCAGCATATCAACTCAACGAAGTCTGCTTCTTTGGAAACAATTGCAAGGTAACGTTCTAACTATAACTTCTGTTTTTTGTGTATATGCTTTGAAATTTGCTGATATGATTCATATCGTTAATGAAGATTCTTGTTGTAATTGATTAGAGATGAAAAACACAAAAACCAATGGAAAACGTAAAGCAGAAGACAACAAAGATTATGAGAAATTGAGTCAGAAGAAAAAACTGGTCTCATGCATGGAAATATTGACAAAGGAGTACTTCGATTCGTGTATCACAAGACTTAGTTCTGACATATCGGATATGAAGGCTAAATTAAACCAACTTGAAAATAATTTTAAAAGTTTCCCAAAAACGAACAAGGTAAAAAATCTTCAAAGTAATATGTATATTTGTTTGTTAGAAATTTTTATTTATGAATTTATTTTGATTGAATTATTTTGTTTTTGCAAACAAAGAAAAACAATTTGGAGATCACTTCCAATGAAGTGGAATCAGATTCTTCTGTCGAGATTTTGAGTGTGACACCGGCCAAAGAGAACACACGTAGCCAGAAAAAGAAGGATAATGTTGATATACAAATCAAAAAATATGGTTTGTTATTGGATACTGGTGAAGGAATGGGAAGAACCAAAAAGGCTGTAAAGTCGAATCAATATAATCCGTTTGCTTTAGCAGATCAAAGTATTATTAACTGGTTGGATTCATGGTTAAAGATAGACAGGTATAATTCGATTTCTTTTTGTTTCTTATTTTTTGTATCAATAGTTATTTAAACACATGCATTGATTGATTGCAGAAATATAACTGTCAATTTGGGCACCCTTATGGCAGACAAGCAGTTTTTCTTGGAGCTTATTGACCCACAAATTTGGTTAAGTGAAGATGTAAGTGTATTGTGATTATTATTAATAATGAAAAGAATCTTTTTACGAAAACTTACTTATATAATTTTGATGGCAGCATATTAACGTTGGCATGTTATTGCTGAGAAGATAGTTAGGATAGGTCTCATGTCCGTTTCATAGTAAACGATTGGCTTTTCTAGATGTTCCATTCACTGTGATGATATCCGAGAGCTACCAAAATTTTTTGGAGAACCCTAAAAACTTTGATTGGACCTCTCAATTTATCGATTATTATAACGGTGTTTTGCCAAGATGTGAACGGACAAACAAGAGAATGGGATCTGATGTTGATGAAGTATATCTGGTGTTGAACATTAAACGTGTTCATTGGGTTGCTTTGGCTATATCAATTCTTCACCGACGCATTGATGTGTACGACAGTATTATTTCGATCGCTAGCGATGAAGAGATTGAAGAGTTTGTGAAGCCATATGCACTTATGCTTCCATATCTTATCAAAGCTTTTGCTTCTCCTGCTGAACAAGATGAGTTAAATGATGCTGGTTACATCATCAAAAGGTGTAAAGAAATACCACAAAACAAAAAAACAGGTGATTGTGGAGTTTACGCTTTGAAATATATAGAGTGTCTTGCGTTAAATGCAGATATGAAGACTGGACTATGTGATGCAAACATGAAGGATATTCGGAAAAAGCTGGCAGCAGATATGTTCATGGAAGCCAACCATTTTGCAGAGCTCTAGTTGATTATTGGTTTTGAGATTTTAGGCGTACTCTGATTATCTTTTCTATTTACTTGGTCTTTTCTGGTTTTGGATTTGGTTTCGGCTTTGTTTTCTTTTTATTTTGGATTTGGTTTAAGCTTTATTTTGTTTGATCACAAAAATAAATAGTCAAAAGTCTTAATACTCCATTTCAAAAGTTAGAATATTTTGGCTTGAGAAACAATTACTAGAGTCCTTTGCTTTTTTTCCGCATCTCAATCAGATTCCACTGTCAAGGGTTGTGTGGGAAGACGAAGCCTCAGATTCTTACAAAATATTTTTTAGATGTGTCTATTGTTCTGCTCTTCTTTTTCTTCTACCACTTTATGTCGTTAAGTGGTCATTGGATTGGTAGAGATGTCTAAACACAAAATTTATGTCGTTAGATGGGTTTTTTTTACACATGTATTTTCCCCTCATGTTCAATATATGTTACATTAAGATACGTTGTGAGAAAGCATTGAAATGAGCTCACTGGCTTCCTTCTAACATCGACATATTTTTTAAAAAATAATCAAATTTATTGATGATCTAAATCTCAAAGAAAATCAACAAAACCCCAATACTAGAGAGTAAAGCAAAAAAAAATCCAGATTCAAAGACAAAAAGCCAAATTTGCAAATGAAACGTCATAAGCCCAAAACGCATCAAAAACCAAAGTTACATGTTGCACGATTATGTCCCAAATGATGACATCTTGAGCAAGTTTGTTGTCTTCGTGCCTTTTTCCTCATCATGTGTTCTCCAAAATCTTGATATCTTCTTTTTTTAGGTCTTCCTGGTCTTTTTTGGACCTCTGGAGGAAGACAAATCTGACCAACAATATCACACGGTATCTCTCTCAAATCCGAAAGATCATCAATAGGCTTTATACTCTCAGAATATGCAGCATACAAGTGCGACTTTGTATAGTATTGATGTACTAATAACCCAGGATCTATGTCTTGACTCAATGAAGCCTTAGCAGCATGCTTGCAAGGGATCTTGTCAATATCAAACACACGGCATGTGCAAGTCATCCGTTGTAGATCAACCACAAAATTTTGGGACCCATCAGTTACTTGGAACTCATGCAGATTTATAGGCTGCACATCAAAAGTATATGACAGTTTACACTGTTTATCGATCTCTTTCTCAACTCTAGGCGTAAGAGATGAACTAAGTTTTGCAGCACTTACTCGACGATCAAAAAACTACCGTGTAAGTGTATTTCGTATTGCCTCAATCAATGATAGAATGGGTAGCTCACGGGGTTTTTTGAACACATTATTTAGTGATTCTGCTGAATTACTTGTTGTAATGTCATATTTATCTCCTGGAAAATAGGCACGTGACCACAATCGAACATTTGCTTCCTCTAAATAGACGCTTAGCTTGTGATTCTGATGTCGTATCTCAGCAAAAATCCCATTGAATTCTGCTGGCGTATAAGCTTTTGATGCTGTCTTTACCAGTCGAACAATCTTTTTTTCTCCAGACTTAGTAATGACATTCTTTTCTAGATGATAAGTGCATATTCCTCGATGAGCCATTGGATACACATTTTCAATGGCTTTAGCAATGGATGAATGTCTGTCAGATATTATTACTAATCTACAATCATCTGACACAACAGATCTCAATTTGGTGAAAAACCAATCCCATGATGCGTCATTCTCAGAATCTACTATTCCAAACACAAGAGGATAAGTATGAGAGTCTCCATCCTGAGCCGTTGCAACTAGCAAAACGCCACCATAGTTTCCTTTCAAGAAGGTCCCATCAACTACTACAACTTTCCTCATGAATTCATAACCTTTGGCACAAGCAGCAAATGACAAGAATAAGTACTTAAACCTCTGATGATTATCAATCTCAAGACATGCTATTGTGCCCGGATTAGCCTTTTTAATCTTGTGAATGTATATTGGGAGTGGAGCATAGTTACTTTCTGGAGAACCCATCACCTCATTACGAGCATCTTCTCTACATTTCCATGTCTTCCAGTATTTTGAATCAATACCATATCGTTTCTTCAGACTTGTCAAGATCAAGTTTGGTTTCATACTTAGGCCAGCATTTCCAAAATTTTCTAAAAGAAGCTTACTCATTACTTTTGAAGACGCTTTTGGTGGACCAATGTTTCTACTGAGACATGTATACTTGTCGATATACTTTGTTACCCAGAAATACTCACATGATGACTTCTTCTTTGAAGCTCGAACCTTCCACTTACAGTTTTTGTCTACACATTTGACAACCAACAACTTGGTGTCTGACTTGTAAACAGTAATTCTGAATTTGCGTTCAATTGAAAGCATCCGTATTTTCCAAGCCAGGTCTGCTTTACTCTTGAACCACTGCCCCTTTTGAATGACATTCTCATCATGAAAGTTAGAAAACTCAACTTCAGTGTCATCAACACTATCATGTCTGCCAATATTATCAGATGATTTTTCAATCATGTTCTTATCACCTTCCCCAAAAACCATAGAAATCTCACGAAAATTTAAACTTTGATATTGATGCTCTATGTTTAAATTCTTAACTGAGATGCAAAGACGAACCTGCATCGATCTGCATATTTCACAGAAACTATCGAATTGCCTATCATTATTCACAAAGATAGGAGGAGTATCCTTCGGCATGTTTTTCAGCATTGGTTCAGGCAACATATAGCTAAGTTCTACCTTATCAATCAACCTATCTATACCAAAATCTTCGTTAACCATGTGAATCATATCATCAAACTTCAAACCATCCCTAATGGTGAATAATTTACCTCCTTTATTTTTATTCACCATGAATTTCCATGATTTTTTATTCACCAACCATTCTCCAAAAACACTGGTTATATGCAGCATTTTCCTTCCTAAAAAAAAAACAGGTAACCATTTTCAACATGTAATGATAATCACGACAATACAACAATCCCAAATTGAAAACAGAGATTACAACAAATCCAACAACGATTAGCTTGACAAAAATAAAATTCATCTCTCATTAAAACATGTTGTTGTGAATGGTGAAGACGTAATCTATCATTAGAATATGTTGTGTGTGTTTTTTATACTGTGTAGTGTTTTTAAGTTTTATCTTTCTGCAGATTTTAAGAATTAATCCATTTTTAATAAACAAACCAGACTATATAACTTCAAGCTGTCCCATGTATTATATATATCTTGGGAAGAGTCAAGTCTTGTAATCATCCTACCCATATTCCCAAATATATATATTTACTTCCAAACCATTGCTCGTGGGTGGGATTAGCTTGGACCAGTTTTACCATCTCCTCCTCACCCATTAACGTTACCGCATGATTCATTGAGTTACATTAAATATTGACAATATATAAACACAGCGATAAAGACAAAAACCAAAAACAATAGCAAATATTTTTCACGAATCGTCTGGTAGCTTAGCACTAAATTAGTACTCCCGTACACCAACAGAAACAAAGAACTCACGATAAACCCATGTCCCAACAAACCAATCCAAAAACAAATATTTTTCTAAAGTAAAACTAAATTTAGCATAAACACAAAAGAAATTGAAGAAGAATCAAATATACTCACAATTGATAGATGATATCCTAATAGATAAAATCAGAAGACTGGAGAGTGTAAGACCCAATTCCTTATCGTCAAAAATTCAAAAGATCTGTCTCTGACAGATCCTCGTTGAATCCTCGCCGTCGACGATATCGTCCTGAGATTTTTATCGACAAAGATGTTTGTTCTGATTTTGGTATCGATCATAGATGTTATTGGGCTAAGCCCATTAACCATTACTAATCATACATATACAATATAAGGGCATATAATATTCGAAGTTGACAATAGCATAGTGGTTGCGACTGTTTCTAAATCGCAAACGTTACAAGTTTGAGTCTGGTTTACAGGGCTTAATTTTCTCTTTTTTCACTAAACCATTTTAGATTGGTTCTGTGATAAAATATTCTTTTTATTTTTATAACAGACAGAATCGTAGTTTTTTCTAAAAAATATTTAAGATAAGAATTATCTAATTTAAGTTACATCAAATATTATTTTTTTAAAAAAATTATGGATTTGTTGTTTTAAGTATAAATTTTTTTAATTCTTATTAAATTTTAGTGAGGCTATTTAAGTAATTTTACATATATAGAAATAATTTTTAAAATAAAAATAAAAACAGGGTATTTTTAAAAAATGTAAACAAAAATAGGGTATTTTTTCAAATTTACTCTATAATTAATTAAGCTCAATACCCGATAGTTGAAGACTCAAGCAAGGCCAGACGCACATAAAGCGAATAATGCTCACGCGCTAATTATGTTTGCTTTGATTTTCTGAGGCATAGGCAAATACACGCGCTCATAAACACTTGCCACCACACCACTGATTTCGTCATGAACAAAATCTTGGCATCGTTTCTGTTTTGGTAAAAGTATAATTCGGTTTGATTTTGTTAATGCTTTATTATCAGTTGTATCTTATATATTACATATGTCAAATTTGACAGAGTTAAATAATGGATAAATATGTGGTTAGTTAGATGAATGAATAGTTAAATTTGAATGAATGATATGCAAAATATACGTGTTATTGCAACATGACTTCAGTACGGTCACTGAAGTCAACACGCGCTCAAACAAGATCAAAATAAGGACCCTGAAACTACCAGCAGAATCGATGACGTCAATTCTGGGCGGAAGCTCCGCCCAGTTTCTCGGCTCTTCGCCTTTCATCAGCAGATGCACGGAAGTCGGAAGTAGACGACGGCGAAGAGGAGGAACAAGTGAGCTAGTTTTGGACTTTTAGGCTTCTGTCTTTAATTTATAGTTTGTCCTCCTAGTATTTATTATGTATTTATATAAAAAATAATTCAGGCCCACTGTTTTAACAATATTATTATGGGCCTGGGCCGGTAAAGCAATCACGTTTCACTAGTTGTGTTAATCTGGTCTATCAAGCTTTGCATGCAGGTTGCTAAAATCCTATAAACCGGACAAGAAGATAGTGACGTGCGTTGCAAGAAACATGTTAAATCTGTTCTTACAATCAAAATCTACACCAAGGCACAGACACACACGTCCACTGAAACTACGTATGGACTTACTGATAAGAATTAATTAATGAACGAGTTCATTACTAGTCTCGCCACTGATATTTTGTCGATACAACTTGTCATTGCATACTTTAAAATGATCCAGACCATGTACCCTTATCAAGATGAAAGGGAAATGAATGCCTTCGTCGTCTTCTTTGCCTCGGGTGATGGAGGACGAAGAACATTTTGAAGTTATCATTGAAACAGTGAAATTACGAACATAGAGAAGAGAAATAAACGGCGAAGAAGAAAAATGAAAACGGCAACAGCGAAGAGGAAAGTAAAATACTCTAGTTTCAAAACTTTCGTACCCAACAATAAATTACAATTAGGTCCTCATGGTGATACGTATTTACGATATTAGTTCCGGCCCTAATGTATATGGTCTCCTGGGCCTAATAATAAACTCAATCGATCATTATTAAAAAAAACCATCGTATCATTCTCAAAGGAAATAAGGAGCAAGGACAAAAGCATCAATGTCTTGAACGAATTCATAACGAGACCAACAAAAGCATCAATGTCTCTGCATTGTTCGTTCGTAGGATATCCAATACCTAGTCCGACATATAGTTACTGGCACCTGAGAAATCATAGTTGCTCTCAACTCGTCACGGCCATATATATTGCTCGAGTCATCATCTGAATCCGGATCGGGTATACTGATATCAAATGGGTAATCAGCGGTTGAGTCACTGGGGCTTCTCAAATGTTATAATATTATAAATAGTTAAATTCATTTGGGGATAATTAATCTACCACTCAGTTTCTCATAGGGAAAATTCATTTGTACATTACAATAATAGCGAAGATTCTGATATGATAGAACTACAAACGAATGGAATCTGGGCAGTACCTGTACCTCTCATGACGCGAAAGGTAAGTCATCAGATGGGTAATCAGCAGTTAGAGTCATTGGGGCGTCTCAAATCTTTAATCCTCTCAAGACATCATTTCCCCAGATCCCCGACAAGGTTAATGTTTAAACACTTGTGTAAATCGAGGTGTTTCAGGTGAGGACAACCGACAAGAATGGCGTTCAAGCCCGTGTCCGATAATCCGTTCCTGAAAAGCTGGAGGTGACGAAGACCGGGCATTGTTTCAGCGATTGCTAAAGCAACCTTATCACAACACTCAAAATCACCCATGCAGTTTAGCTTTAACGTCCTCAGATTTGGACAAGATTGGCCTACAACTTTCAAATCTTGTACACTGATTGACTCGTATGAAATCTCAAGTTCTTCAAGCAATGGGAGCTTCATGACTGCTTCGGAAACTCCACTGCTCATTACTGGACCACAGTCAACAACGCCAAGGCGTCTCAGATTCCTTGATCTGCAAAGAGTTGCAATAGTAGAGAATTATAACATGATCTAATGCTTATAAGAACAACAATAAGATGCAAAAGTATTATCTTTCCTAGTACTTATCAACTCCGAAACATACCAATAAGACTTGTTCATGAGTTACTCGCAGAATAATATACCGATAAGGCGATAAACATTATAGAACACAATATAATGCAGTGTTCAACAAATTGACCTCTCCAAGTTGCAAGGTATACTCCCAAGTAATAATAATTGAATGTTCAGAAGTGCAAACATCCAAGTTCCAATTGATGGGAAGAGAACAAATAACGCAACAAGTGACATTAAAAATCCGGAAAAAAAAAAAATTCTAAGCTATGAAAATTTTGGCTAATCCTCACAATGGAATAAGAAAGTTATGATGAACAAACACAATTCGCGGCATTAATCACATCTCATTCATAAAATTTTGGGTGTTTGCGAGTTTTAGGGATAGATAGAACCTGTCCGCGATGTAGGTGAGGAGAAAAGCGCTTGTGTAGTGTTCAATGTTGATCTCCAGCAAGCCGCCCTGGCTGAGATCAACGGCGTGACGGCACATGACCTCGAGATCATGAACCAAGCCTGCGAAGTTTCTCGGGATTCGCATGTCGATTTTGCGCCACATCGATGGGTCTATACAGACGCGTAGCCACGATCTGCACACTTTCTGAGCGTTTTGTAGTATCTCAATCGCACCGAGACGGAGCAGGATCGATGACGTCAGTTCGGGCGGAAGCTCCGCCCAGTTTCTATACTCTCCGTTCTTCATCGGGAGAGGCAAAGGGGAAGAAGACGACGACGACGGCGAAGGAGTCGAAGAAGCCATTCCAAGGATCCAATTGCCGTATCAGTCTCCTCACGGTATAACATATTTACGAAACTAATTTGGGCCAAGCCTTCTGAAATAATATCTTGGGCTTAGGCCCATAATTTAAACAATCAAGCGCTCAAAGCTTCTTAAAAAGTTGAAAGGAAAAATAGTAACACTCTGAAACTACAAAGTACAAACACATGGAAAAGAGGAAATGAATTGTCACCAGTAAAAACAACCTGTGTCTCTGAATTGCTCATAAAGATTCCATATCTAGTCCCAGTGATAATCACTGGCATCTTAAGAAATCATAGTCGGCCTCAATGTCATCGCCTCCATATACATAGTAAGAGTCATTATATGGATCAATATCGAGATGACTGATTTCAAATGAGGAATCAATCAGCGGTTGAGTCATTTGGGGCGTCTCAAATCTTTGATCCTCTCAAAAGATCGCTTCTTGAGATTCCCATCAAAGTTGATGTTGAAACACTGGCGTAAATCAATGATTTCCAGGTGACAACTGTCACGAATGGCCTGTAATCCCTTGTCGGTTAGTCTGTTCCCTAAAAGCTGAAGGTGGCGTAGTTCGGGCATGCTTTCTGCAATTGCGTTGGCATTATCATCAAACGCATTATTTGAAAACCCGATGTCAGGGTTGCGGTTGTCATTCTTCTGCTGAATAAGTGTCATTGGGGCGTCTCAAATTTAACACTCAAGTTTCTTTAAGATTACTTTCATTGAGAAGTTTGTTTATATAGTCTAGCAATTTAACACTCAAATTTTTTTTAATCAATCTGAAATTTCGTAATTGATATAAGTTAAAAGAAAATTCGTAAAATATAGTATTTGTGAAAAACGTTTCAGCTCAAAATTCAGTTTATTTAATGAAATCATAAATATATATTTAAAAATGTAAACTTATAATTCAGAAAATCAAAGGTAAAAAATAAAAGT
Organism: Turritis glabra; assembly: GCA_900406565.1. Classification (NCBI taxonomy): domain Eukaryota; kingdom Viridiplantae; phylum Streptophyta; class Magnoliopsida; order Brassicales; family Brassicaceae; genus Turritis; species Turritis glabra. The sequence goes on along the minus strand of OVBN01000243.1, from coordinate 2,059,005 downwards.
ATTAAATTTATGTTCTTTGGAAAATAAATAAAATTTGAGATACTTCTAACGATCCAAATGACAAAATGCTAAATATAAAAGAAATATAGAAAAGAAAAATAGAGCGAGAAATGAGGTAAAGACAGATAAAATTTAGTTGAAAACAAAGCCGAGCCAAAAGGGTCAAACAAAATGATTGTCTCCACTAATTACGCCTCATAAAACATGGGAAGTTGCAAAAACACAACAACCATAATTTTGTTATTGTCCAAATTTCCAACATCTTCCTTTGTTCATCATTTTTTGTCTGATTGATTCTCTCCAGGCGGCGTTTTTGAACCGGAAAACATGAGCCGTCTCCGAGCATTTTCTGCGCCGGATTTAGTTCCTTCTGATTCTGGATCTACTACATCACCAACAAGAACCACAGAGCACCCATCTCATGAAGATTCTGGTTTAGAAGGTAAAATTAATCATATTCATCTAATAATCTTCTATTAATCTTCTTCACATTTTTTCTACGTTGTTAATAAAGATCGATTTAAGAAAACAATCTTGTGACTTGCGTAACAAGAAGTTTGTTAAACGTGTTCTTGCTTCTGTTTTAAGGAATCACTACGAACGTGAAGCTACTGCTGAAACTCGTTCAAGATCACAACGAAGCAACCTCGAGGCACCACGATGATTGGAAGGTCCAGAGAGTCAAAACGATGATGACGATTCTCGATGATCTAAAGACACGAATCCAGAAAGCTCAACAACAATCATCATCTGGGAAAAAAGAGCTTAGACGATGCTACACAGAGCTGAAACCGACTCATGATCCAAACAAGAATCCGATGAAGCCCCCACAGAACGATCCTGATGATATTCAGAAGCTGAGAAGAGAGCTAAGCGCGAGTATGGCTGCAAGAAAGAGTCTTCAAATGATGTGTTCAAGTTTAGGGAAGGAGAAAGAAATAATGGCTTTGGAGCTATCCAGGAAAGCTCACGAGTTGAACGAAACGGAGGAGATTATAAGTGATCTTAGGGCTCAAAACGATAAATTACTTAAGAAAGTGCAGAGTTGCGCAGCAGAGCACAATAAGGAGAAGAAAGGAGATGCTGATGGTCAAGGATGCAACGATGCGTCTCTTCAGGGAAGAAATAAAGAGTTGTCTGAACAGCTTCTCAAGTCTATTGACGGATACCGATCTCTGAAAAGGAAATACAAAGATGTTCAAGAGGAAAATGGATCAATGAGACGAGCGCTTAAAGATTATGCAGAAGGAGTGAATGTAGGGACTCAGAGACTAACCAAGTTGCATGAGAAGATCACAAAAGAAGATGAAGTGGATATTGAAAATGAGATTTCAGATTTAGAGAAGTTGTTTCAAGGGCTTGGTTTAAAGATTTCGAATCACTCCCAGAAGAAGTAAAGAAACAGAGATTTCATTTATGTATCAAAATATAGATTCTAATCATATAATTTTGGAATTTTGTCACTTAAATTCTTGCTAGGTAACAAGAATTCTGAGATTTATCTCTCCTTTTCTTAAATTTTGGATTTAGCAATTTGCTCATAGCTCTATAGGAAGCCTTAATCCGTCGTGAGCAAGCTGTACATGGATTCCTTCCCTAGAAATCAACATAATCTATTAGCATTCAACGATGTTGATTTATAAAAATGTTATAACATTTTTTCATTGCGTACCTCAGAGACCATTCCACAAGTATCTCATTGTATTCGTGGTGATCAAAGTCGTGTGTCATACCCGTTAAAAGCGCTCTCTTTGGGAAGAGCTTCTTTATGATCTCAAGAGCCTAAAGAACAAGAATTTTGAAACGTATCTTCAAAAAAGGTCAGAATAGTGAAACATTATTTGACAAATGAAGAAAAACATTGAAACAAACCTCAGGAAAACAGATGTGTGTGGGATGTAGTCCTCTCTATTATCAATGAGATGATGGTTAGCAACAAAAAATTTCATGAACGAATAGCGGTAAACAAAAGTTACAAAATGATATTAACCTTCCGCGGTATATTTGTATCCAGGATAAGAAGATCTAACTGTCCAGCCCCGGTTTTGGAAATAGCTGCATAGTCAAAAAGATTCATAAGAAGATCTATCTTTCTCTTTAGTAGAAGTAAAATACAGGGTTATAATGATTAAGGTGGAACCATAATGAGCTCTTACCATACTCGGTACTCGGTGGGATACGCGATACATCTGATATATAGGCTACTTTACTTTTATCGCCGAAAAGGAAACCTAAAGCAATGTAGTCCTCTCCATGCATCACCTAAAGCAAAACATTGTTGAGTCTTCAAGGTCTCAAAGAAGAATCAGACTGTTTTTATCTACTCAAAAGTCAGAAAGAAGCTTTAACCGGAAGAGGCGTGAAAGACAAGCCTGAGGCAGTGAATGGTTTGTCACAATTCTCTTCTATGATTGTCCAGTCAAGCAACGAAACCCGTCTAGGTACCTCTTTAACCTTCTTTTCAACCAAATAAGGAAACCTTGTAGCAATACTGCACGAAAATGCACAATTTTGCTGCCTTAAAAGTCTCATCAGAGAAATGCTAATTGAAAAGCTTTGAGCCAGAGTTGAGATAGAGACCCACAAATCGAAGATGGAAAAACCTAAATATTTTTACCTTTCCTTTGTAAACTGCGATAGAAACACGGGAAGTGGATCGGAGTCAATGGTTGAACCGCGAGGTTGAAGAGACCGAATATCATCTAAACCGTGAACCGCGTCTGCGTGCTCATGAGTTAGAATGATCTACACATATCATACAACCATTAATCAGTAAAGGTAGATTTTATTCAGGAAAATAAGAGATGCAAGAAATCAAGAAGATAAGCATATAAAAGGGCTTAACAGAATCGATTCGAGGAATCTTATAGAAGGTAAACCAACGAAGGACTTGCTCTCTGAAACTCTTCCCAACATCGATAAGTATGTAGCAATGTCTACCATCTTCATCCTTGCTGCAATAATCGATCAAGAGTGATGTATTGCATCTGCCAAAATCAGAGAATCAAGATTCAAGATTGTTTTAAAGAATGTCCGCTAAACATCAATATTTCTGGAATAGTTCCCCAAGAAGAACACTAGAAATCGGATTTTACATTATTCACCTAAAATAGGTTGAAACCTAAAGTCCAAGGCAAGATGTTTCCAGATCAGAGAGAACAAAATATGTCTCTGTTTTCGATCACAAATCGCACTTTCAAAAGGGTCTTTACGGAAAGCAACAAGATTTAACATTTCACAATCTCCAAAGCTTAAAGGACCAAACCCCAGAGAGAAAACTGAAGTCGGAAAGAGACAAAATTTACCTGTAATTAGGATTTAGGTGAGGTAGTATAGATAGGGACTGAGAACATACAGGGCAAGGAGGATCCGACGGCTGGAGTAAGCATCTGAAATCGGGAACTGCACCGGAGCAGCCTGTTCCGAGAAAGATCAAAGCCGTTCGACCATCATCATCACATTGATTCTTCTCCATCTTCAAGATTACGATCTTCTGCTCCAAAGTTGACTTAAAAAGCCAACGGCTATATATTTGTTTATTGTATTAGTTGAGAATTGAGATTATGCGATAGCTGACACAAAGTTGTCTTTTCCAAAATTATATTATATACCCACCAAAGTGAGTGAGGATCATAACAAATATTCTTTTTTCCAAGCCCATTTAACAGAAAAGTAAAACAAATATTCTTTTTAACCTTTTTTATTATTAACATTTTAGTCATAACTTTGACATTATTCGATGCATAAAATAACCATGAAAGCAAAAAGATTTAACAAACTAACCATAAGCTATACTGTCTTGTCAGAGATCCAAATGCAATTATTAAAGTAATTTTCTTCTTTTTATTTTTTACTTCTTAATTCTTTTTTTCACATTTCCGCCGTTTCAGCCCGCAACAACTCCGGCCTAATCTCTCGTCAGAATTCTCGACGAAACATTGATGTCTTTGATTTTTCTTCTCGCTATATTTTCATCTTCGATATCTCTTTTGTCTTTTTCCTTCCTACGGCATATGCTTTTTTTCTATGAACTCGCCGCCGACCTGTAATGACTCCATTTTGCATGATCCCCATCGGATTTTTATCGTTCAGGATATCTACCGTCAATCTCTCTCCCTATTGTCGGGTTTTTTCTCTTTCTCTAAAGGCTAGAGATCCTTCTCATCAGTTCTTCTCTCCCTCATACCAGATGTCTGGGCTAACTAGATCTCACTTTCTCCTTAGGAATTTCACCGTCGAAGATCCATTGTTTGTGAGCTTTTTTCCCCAATTTCATATAATTTTTTCGGACGTAGTGGTATCTTTGTTTTGAACATGTTATTTTTTCTTTTACCATGTAATTTTGCAATATCTCACGCTATTGTTTATGTTGACATGCTATTTTTTTCAAAAATACCGTAGATATTTCCAAATTTCAAGGTGTTTCTTTCGGACGATATGTTTTTTTTTAATTTGATTCATACCATTTCTTAAAATCACCTTGATTTTCGCTTGCCGTATCTTCTCCACAATCATCTTCTCCATAACTACATCTCTCACAGAAACCACCACCACCATATCCATTCACGCTGGATCTCACGTCAAAATATTAATCGGAAAAATCTTGCCGGTTGGATCTTCGTAAGTTTCATCATTTTTTAACAAATGATTCATCTTGTAAAAACACTAAAGCAGAGGGATATTATGGTATTAATCCCAATCCAGAAAATGTTATTTACCCACAAAATCTAACACAAGCCTATTTTCTTAATTCTTTTATGGTTAAACGTTATTTAGCAATTTAACCCAAGAAACATTGAAAACTGATAGTATTAAGCAAAATCTACTAATTTTCTTTCCTCATTTCATCTAAATTTATTGATATTTTCTAATACACACATTTTTACTATATTTCTATACACACATTTTTATAGAAAATTTTAAAATGTGAGTTAGATGAATTTAGTTGAGCAAAATTTGTAAATACAATCTTTCAGTAGCAACTAGATATCTGACTATGTCAGGATCATTAATTTTTTTGATATATTTATCAGCACAATTATATTTTTGAGGGTAATTACGCACAATATACTAAAATTTTTCTTTATTAATGTTCTTTATATTTTCTATTACTATTTCAGTCATAGATTTACATGTCCGGCCGACATATCAAGTTTTAAAACATTGGTAAATTTAAACTAGAGATAAATCTTTTCAGAAAATTATATATAACAAATTTCATATCATTATAGCGGGAAGTGGCGACCCACATTATTTTCTTTGTTTATTTTCTCATAGTTTATAATTCAAAAACTTCTAAAAAAATAATTAAAATAATAAAAATGCATTTCATCACTCGTCTGACTTTTCTTTTTTTTTTGGGCAAACTGAACTTGAATAGATGAAACTAATAATGTTTTACACTCCAAAAGAGGAGGAAATTGAAAGAGCCGCACGAGCGGACTTAGCTAGAGAACCGGCAAGCACGTTGGTCGCCCGTGGGACAAACACAAAAGAGATAGATGCAAAGAAATTACATCACAAAGGTATATCATGGAGGATCCCTTTTAACTCTGTCATATTTTCCTTCGCGTTGATGAGTGATCAGACTATGACTTGGGAGTCCGATGACCGTGAAGAGAGGCAATATCCAGATGAGCGGCTGCCATAGTAATCGCACTCGTCTGAGCTTTCCAATCTTCAGCAAAATAAAAATGAAAACAAAAATGCATTTTCCAATTTCCATTTTATATTTTAACAGAAAAGGTATATTTAAGATAATATTTAGAACTTCTCATATATGTCTCCTTAATGCATGCAGACGAGAGGATAACTGCTTTATGTAAAAGAAAATAAATCTAATTTCTATAATCTCAAGATTTACTATTTTTGTTGTGGTTAGAATATTTGAAGCTACTATTTGCATTTTATTTGTGGGTATTGGTTGCGAAGGTAACAAAAGAAGTGTGGGATGGTTAAAATGAGAGCATCTTACGATACTTATGTGGCATTCACAAACATTAAAAATTTGAGTGATTGTAAGAAGGTAAAATATTGTGTTTAACCTATTAACAAATTGCAAAGAAGAGGAGGGAGATGTACCTACAAGAGAAAGGATATGGAAGAAGGAGCCATATAGGAGGCCAAAACTATAAAGAAATAAGAAGAATACCACATAATCTCAACACAATTACGAGAAAATATCATAAAACAAAAATTAAAATTGTAAGCGCGTGCATGGCGTGGGTACTCACCTAGTATCAATGATAAGTGGACGATGCCAGTTTTTTCTATGGACTAATTTTTCTTATGAATTTAAATGCACAAAACTCTATATAGTTTGAAGTTGTTTAGTAGTCTTTTATTCTTCGGATGTCTGTATGGCTTTTCGCCTCCGCCTTTGATTGGTCCAGACTCCATGATCCAACGGAAAACTCCTAAACTTGCCGACTATTTACGATTTAACCAATAGGGCTATATATAAGTATATTCAGTTATTTGTTTAAATTTATTGTTTGGCCTGAGACAGGGCACTTTCAAGTTTTGTTCACCGTCAAAGCTTTTATTGATAAGTCTTAGGTATGTCTAAACACTCTCGAACTACTATTCAGTGCTTGGACCAAGATCCATTTGAAGAAATTCAAAACAAATTAAAGAAGCGAGAAACGACAATGTAATCATCAAATCATGTAGCGTTAAATCCAAAAATTAAAAGATAATTTGGATTACATATCTGGATCTAGCTTGGGACTTGGCCTGCAAAACATAGGATAAGTCTTGCGTTTTAATTTCTTCGCAACTTTGGCTTGATACTCCACAAGAGTATCATCCTCCTCAGATTCTTTCGCCATAAAAGTGATATACGAAGTCCACGTAGCACCAAAAGACCCTGTCACTCTTACAACATGATCCAGTTTCACATCGGTTTCCTGAAAAACACACCCCAAAAGAACAAAACAATTGATATAAGGCCAATTCACACATCTTAAACGAACAAAACAACGTTAAAATTGCAATAATTAAACTTACGTTTAAGGCATTGTATTTGCGAAGAGACAATTATTTGGCCATGTCTTGTGCGTATTGAAGCTGTGTCCTTCCTTTAACCGGAGAATGTTCATTGTCCAGAGATTCAAGAAAGATTGAACCACTCCATAGGGAACGTGGACGAATCCCTTATTCCACCAGAAAGCCCTAAACCGCCAAAATCAAATTTCACCATAAATTAAATAGGGTTCACTTGATTTTTTTTAAAAAAAAAAGACAAACTAAGTTTCGAATCATGAATCATGTATATGATATATACGAACATGGCTAAAGTGTAGATTCCGTCGATAAAGACGGGCTTTACGCTCATCTTCTTCGTCGGTATAAGAGTCTTCATCAGGTGAGCAGAAATCGCTATCATCGAAGCTATCCACTCCCCATTCTGGTTGATCGCTTGTTGAATCTCCGTCGTCCACTATGCTATCTCCATCGTCTTCTTCTTTGTTCTTGGCGGAGTTTTCACTGCCGTCGGAGGAATTAGTTTCCTTCGGGTCGGAGTCGGATTTGTCCTTGTTGAAGGAGGAAGATACGGCGGATTCGTCAGTGCTTGTCTCTATGGAGCTCCGTCGTTGATGCGATTTGCCGTCTCGGCCTCTGTCTTGCTTGATCCCGAAGCCATGATTGGAATAAAAGAGAAACCCTAGATTTTGGCTAAGCTTAATATTTTATGGATTGCTATTTAGTAATTTGAGTTATTTATATGTGGGCCTTGAAGTTCACTCCTTCATTTTTATTTTACTTTTACAAGAACAAATTTTGGTTGTCGATGATATAAATATAGCCATTTACTTATGAAACCTTTATTTGATTGGTTTGGCAAAAATCCTAATAAAAATTCACGAATATGTAGAAAGAGAGAAGTTACATAAAAAAAATGTCAAAGTCTGATGCAGAACCACACGTGTGAGCACGCACGTGCGTCGTCAAGAGAAAAAATAAGCGAATCAGGGTTCGGCACGTGGAGAATGGCCGAGTCGAAATGGCCGTTAGAGCAGCTATATGTTCAGGCGATTATTCCTTTTATCGTTTATCGAATCATTTTTTGTAAACATTGAAAGTTCTGGAACTTGTAAGTGCTACGTTTTTCTCATCTTGAGAACTAGCCATCGTTTGGGTGTTTTATGAGCATCGAATCGATTTATGTTTTGGAATTTTGAATTGATAATCAGTGATTTGAGTTGTTCTTGTGTTGATTGGTGATTTTGTTGTATTAAAGGTATCAGAACCAGGTTGATTCTCGGAAATGGTGAAAACACTATCTCAGGAGGAAGAAATGAAAGGGAAGGAGATCGATGGTGACGATCCGATGGAATCAAGGTTAACGAAGCTGGAGGAGGTGGTTGCAGAGCAACACAAGGCGATGATGAAGCAGTTTGCAGATATGTTTGAGGCGCTTAGCAGATCTACAGCTAACAAGGTGGCGGATGATCAGTCAAGCTTAGATCGGAGTGCTCCGGCTTCATCACAGCTCGTAGACTACAGATATGGTAGTTCTGAGTTTTCCCGTGCAAATCGAAGACTAGATCCTGCTTCGGTGAGAAATGAGGTTCATCAAACGTATGGTAATCTTACACGGTTGACAAAGATTGAGTTTCCTAGGTTTGATGGGACGAATTTGAAGGGATGGCTGTTTAAGGGTGAGGAGTTTTTTGGTGTAGATTTTACACTAGCGGAATTAAAGGTGAAAATGGCAGCGATTCACTTTGATGGGTTTGCTACTACCTGGCATCAGTCCTTTATTCAGTCTGGAGTTGGCTTGGAGATGTTGTATGATTGGAAAGGGTATGTGAGACTGTTGAGGGAAAGGTTTGAAGATGACTGTGATGATCCGATGGCAAAGTTAAAAAATTTGCAGGAAACTGATGGAATCATAGACTATCACCAGAAATTTGAGAGCATCAAAACTAGGGTTAACTTGTCAGAGGAGTATTTGGTGAGTGTGTATTTGGCGGGACTGAGAGTGGATACACAAATGCATGTACGGATGTTCCAACCTCAAACTGTGAGACACTGTTTTTATTTGGGAAAGACTTATGAGAAGGCATATCCCAAGAAACATGTGGTTGCTAATTGGGGGTCGCGTGGTGTCAGTTCAGGGGGTTACTCTCGTAACCAGGGAGAGACATCGGCAGATCAGTTTTCGGTTAAGTCTGCATCTAAACCAGTGAATCAGCCAACCAGAAAAATGTCTCAACAAGAAATGAGTGACAGAAGGGCAAAGGGGCTATGTTATTTCTGTGATGAGAAGTACACTCCTGAGCATTACCTAGTTCATAAGAAGACTCAGCTTTTCTGTATGGATGTATAGGAAGAATTTGAAGATGCTACAGAAGAGTTAACAGAAGAGGAAGAACAGATGCCACAAATTTCTGTTAATGCAGTCTCTGGTATTTCAGATTACACAACTATGCGAGTTAAGGGTACTTATGATAAGAAGATTTTGTTTGTTCTGATTGACTCAAGGTCTACTCACAATTTTTTAGACTCTGGTGTGGCTGCTAAGTTGGAGTGTAAAGTGGATAAGACTGGCTTAACTCAGGTTTCAGTAGCTGATGGAAGAAAGTTACAAGTGGATGGAAAGATTAAAGGTTTTGAATGGAAATTTCATACTACTACCTTTCAGTCTGATATTTTACTGATTCTTCTACAAGGTGTTGACATGGTGCTGGGGGTACAATGGTTGGAAACACTTGGTCATATCTCTTGGGAATTTAAGAAGTTACAGATGCATTTTAAATACAAAAACCAGAGAGTTTTACTCAATGGCATAAAAGTTGGATCAGTCAGAGATATAAAGGCTCAAAACTGCAAAAATATCAAGAGGATCAAGTGCAATTTGCCATGTTATGTGTACAAGAATTCCAGGAGATGAAGAAAGAGAGTTGTGCACACTTAATGTTTTGGCTGTAAGTGATACTGAGAACTCAATGGTACAAAAACTGGTAGAAGAATTTTCGGATATTTTCATAGAACCTACTGAGTTACCACCATTCAGGAGACAACATGATCATAAGATCAAACTGTTGGAAGGTTCAAACCCGGTAAACCAAAGACCATACAGGTATGCATTGCACCAGAAGAATGAAATTGATAAGATTGTTGAGTACATGTTAAAAGGAGGTACTATTCAGACCAGCTCTAGTCCCTACGCTTCCCCAGTGGTGTTAGTCAAAAAGAAAGATGGTTCTTGGCGTTTATGTGTTGATTACAGAGAACTAAATGGAATGACTGTGAAGGACAGGTTCCCTATTCCTTTGATTAAAGATCTAATGGATGAATTGGGAGGCTCACAGGTGTATTCTAAAATTGATTTGCGAGCTGGCTATCACCAGGTGAGAATGGATCCTATAGATGTACACAAAACTGCATTTAAAACTCACAGTGGGCATTATGAGTATTTGGTAATGCCCTTTGGACTCACTAATACCCCAGCCACTTTTCAAGGTCTTATGAATTCAGTTTTTAAGGCTTATTTGAGGAAGTTTGTACTTGTCTTCTTCGATGACATTTTGGTGTACAGTTCATCAATGCAAGAACATGAGCAACACCTTCGTTGTGTACTTGAAGTAATGTGGTAGAACAAGTTTTTTGCCAAAATGAGCAAGTGCGCTTTTGCAGTACTTAAAGTAGAATATTTGGGACATTTCATTAGTGCCATGGGCATAGCAACAGACCCAGCTAAAGTTCAATCAGTACAAGAATGGCCTATACCAAGTAATCTTAAGCAGTTGAGGGGATTTTTGAGCCTGGCTGGGTATTATAGAAGGTTCGTTAAAGGGTTTGGCACCATTGCAGCTCCTTTACATGCTTTAACCAAAACTGATGCTTTCTTTTGGTCAGATGAAGCGCAGAAGGCATTTGAGGAACTGAAACAGGCTCTTTTCAATGCTCCTGTTTTGGCCCTTCCTCTATTTGATAAACCCTTTGTAGTGGAAACTGATGTTTGTGGGCATGGCATTGGTGCAGTTTTGATGCAGGAGGGCCACCCACTAGCTTATACCAGTCGTCAATTGAAGGGAAAACAGCTGCATTTATCTATTTATGAAAAAGAATTGCTGGCTGTGATATTTGTAATAAGGAAGTGGAGGCATTACTTGTTGCCAAACCATTTTGTGATCAAAACAGACCAAAGGAGCTTGAAATACTTGCTTGAACAACGGTTGAATACTCCAATTCAACAACAGTGGCTTCCTAAATTGCTGGAGTTTGATTATGAGATTCAGTACCGCCAAAGGAAAGAAAACTTGGTAGCAGAGGCTCTCTCTCGTGTTGAAGGCTCAGAAATTTTACATATGGCTTTGTCTGTGGTGGAGTGTGACTTATTGAAGGAGATACAAGCTGGATATGAGACTGATAACAACTTAAAGACTATAATAGAAGCTTTAAAAACAACACCAGGCTCTAAGAAACATTATTCATGGACCCAGGGTATTCTAAGGAGGAAAGATAAGATTGTGATTCCAGCAGATGTTAAGATCAGGGATGCCATATTAAACTGGTTACATTGCTCAGGTGTTGGTGGTCATTTTGGTCGTGATGCAACTTATCAGAGGGTGAAAGGTCTGTTTTACTGGAATGGTATGGTGAAAGACATTCATGCCTATATTCGAAGTTGTAGTACATGTCAACAGTGCAAGACTGATAATGCAGCTTCCCCAGGTTTATTGCAGCCTCTCTCCATTCCCAATACTGTTTGGAGTGATGTTTCAATGGACTTTATAGAAGGATTACCCAACTCAGCTGGGAAGACAATTATTATGGTGGTTGTTGATCGCTTGAGTAAGACAGCTCACTTCATTGCTCTAACTCATCCTTACAGTGCCTTCTCTGTTGCTCAGGCCTATTTGGATAATGTTTTTAAGCTACACGGCTGCCCAAGCTCAATTATCAGTGATAGAGATGTGGTATTCACCAGTGAGTTTTGGAAGGAGTTTTTCTCTTTACAAGGGGTAACACTACACATGTCCAGTGCTTACCACCCCCAGAGTGATGGTCAAACTGAAGTGGTGAACAGGTGTTTGGAGACTTATCTGCATTGTATGTGCCATGCTAGACCTGGCCTATGGAGTAAATGGCTTGCTTTGGCTGAATATTGGTATAATACAAATTATCACTCTTCAAGCCGAATGACTCCCTTTGAGATTGTGTATGGTCAAGCACCCCCCATCCACCTACCCTATTTACCTGGAGAATCTAAAGTGGCAGTGGTGGCTAGATCATTGCAGGAGAGGGAGAACATGCTGCAGTTTTTGAAATTTCATTTAATGAGAGCACAACATCGGATGAAGCAAATGGATGATCAACATAGAACTGAGAGAGAATTTGCAATTGGAGATTATGTGTATGTCAAGTTGCAACCGTACAGGCAGCAGTCAGTGGTCGTGCGCAACAACCAAAAGCTGGCAACTAAGTATTTTGGTCCCTACAAAATTATCGATCGTTGTGGTGAAGTGGCTTATAGGCTTCAGTTACCTTCTACTTCTCAGATACATCCTGTATTCCATGTTTCCCAATTGAAGGTTCTTGTGGGTAATGTTCCTACTACAACCCTTTTGCCTTCAGTGTTACATGATGTTTTTGACAAAGCACCGGACCAGATTCTTGAGAGGAAGATGGTGAAGCGCCAGGGCAGAGCAGTAACAAAGATTTTGGTCAAGTGGGTGGCTGAACCAGTCGAAGAAGCTACTTGGGAGTTCTTGTTTGACTTCCAGAAGCAATACCCACATTTTGATGTTTGAAACCCTGAGGTCAAAGTTCTGTGAAGCAGGGAAGATCTGATGCAGAACCACACGTGTGAGCATGCACGTGCGTCGTCAAGAGAAAGAATAAGCGAGTCAGGGTTCGGCACGTGGCAGGTGAAGAATGGCTGAGTCGAAATGGCCGTTAGAGCAGCTATATGTTCAGGCGATTATTCTTTTTGTCGTTTATCGAATCATTTTTTGTAAACATTGAAAGTTCAGGAACTTGTAAGTGCTAGGTTTCTCTCATCTTGAGAACTAGCCATCGTTTGGGTGTTTTATGAGCATCGAATCGATTTATGTTTTGAAATTTTGAATTGATAATCAATGATTTGAGTTGTTCTTGTGTTGATTGGTGATTTTGCTGTATTAAAGTCAGAGCCAATAAACATTACAAAAGGTTCAAAGAAAATGATGCTCATATGTTTTCATTACATACACTACTAAGTACTAACCAAGAACACGTAAAGCCAAAAAAAATCATATAACACAATCGTTTTTTATATTAAATCTTCACCCGAAAGAAGAAAAAACGTAGTCACCTTCTAGATGCTATTTGATCTGTCCATATAGAATCAAGATTCACAAGAAAAGTATAAATATGAAAAAACCCTTTTAACGACCTTTTTTTATTCTGTGTTAGACGTAGAACACTCTGGTTTGCTGAGTTCATCACCCAACATGTGATGAAGAAGTGTATCAACTCTCTGACTCCGCGACTTCGACCTTAAAAAATTTAACAACAAAACACAGCTTCAGATTTTGAATCTACTGTGAAGAAATTAACAACCAAAGATTTGATCTATCTACTTACCCTGCAGATCGACGCCTGTTTCTTCTTTCTTGAGAATCCTGTAACGAACAATAATGAGATGAATATAGCCGGTTAAAATCCGAATCAAAGGTTTTTACTGATCATCAGTTCATTTCTGTGGAGTAACTTGATGGCGAATCAAAGACGATAACTAACCTGTCCTTGACATTTTTCTTCTTCCTCAAGATCCAGCTCAGTAAAGAACGCCTCCAAGACAAAGGCAACAACCTGAAAAAAACACGCACAATTAGTCAATCTAAGAAGCGAGTTGAGTTTCTTTACAACATTCACGGCCTCTGGTTGGTCGAGCTCTTAGCCGTTGGTGTCAGTGAAACTCACCAAATTCAACAGAAGTAAAATAGTGATGATGTAGAAACTGACGAAATACGTAATGCTCCACCACGTCCCCGTCAAATCTTTGTAGCTCTGAAGAAAACAAGATTAAGAGTAGTTAAAACTATTGCACCATAGTGACTGGCAATAATAAGGAAGCTTTTTATAGTCACATCTAGCATTGCCCTCCTAAGCTCCGACGAATCTTGCGATGATTCTTGTTGGAAACTATAATGAGTCTACAATTGGGACTAACAGAAGAATGAAATTACCTCCATCCATACTTGCCAGTTGCCCATAACTAGCAGATTGAAGAGTGTGACCATTCCATTGGGATAGTCGTTGAAGTTGAACAATAGATAGCTGAGTTTTTCCAGTCAAGAAACGATCAAATACTGAAAACGATTCTGTCCCAACAATAAAAACTCACTAGCAATCACAGGAACATAACAGGTTTACTAAAGTAAAAAGGATACTCCTCCTCAGCCAATTCGGTTTTGAAGAGCTGTTTGTTCCCAGCATTCACAAGCCCTCCAAACACCTATATATAAATGAAATGAAGAAAGTTTTATCTCTGGTATGGGAATCGAAGCCGAGAGAAGACAGGGAAAACACATGAAAGTGGCTGTTCAGTGGTTCTTAAAACATTCAGATGAACTGGAAGATGAATCATTTCAAGAGGCTTAGTATAAGCAAAAACGAGGAGAAGGACCAAGGCTTCGTCATATGTAAGCTTGCATTTTTAAGAAAAAAACTCAGTAGTCTGATTTACCTGTACGCCAATAGAGCAGTAGATACACAGCACGCAGAAAATGGTCCCTAAATATGGCATCAAACTTGGAATAAGAGTTATAAACGTCGCAATAAATGCTCGGTACCGCTGGACGTGCATAAGAAGCCTTATCAGTCTTAACATTCGTGCAAGGAGGAGGTACCGGATCCTATCAATGACAGACAAGAACCAGAGTCAGGATTAGTACAAAATAAAACCATTGTAACAAATATGTCATAGTTATTCCTCACCATTCTCCATTTGAGAAGAAAGTGTTCTCGTCTGGAGTTATGAAGGTAGCCGTTTCCCCAATAACTGCGGATACAAAGATTATCAATTCTAGCGTAGCCCTCAATCACTTAATCAGCAAAACAAGATGAAATTGCTGCTTCAAGAGGTCACCTATGACCCATGTGACTAGAAAATCAAATCGGTTTGCACCCTCTCTCCAATAATTCTCAAATCCATATGAATAGATCTTCAGAGCCATCTCCAACACATATATCCAACCTGTGAAAACATTTAAAAGAAAAACACTTAACTCCTGAAAAGGTGGTCAGTAAAAGTTGGCCGTTACAATCTAATATTAATCCCAAAAACTACTTTACTCAGCGTTATAACACAGGAAATAGCTTAACTTCTGTTTTCTTTCTTCATCTTTTCATCATATTTCTCAGTAACCATAGATTATACACTTCACAAAACATCAAACAAAAGAAAAAATATAAATGGAGAGAAGGTAGTGGAAACCTATTCAAGTTCTTACCAAAGACAAACTCAGCAACCTGCCATGGCTTCTGAGCCGAGCTTTCTTCGATATCAAGCTGCATACCAAAATCTGTTATGGCTTATGAAAGAATTAGGAATTACATGTCAAAGAAATACACTTTATGGGAACATGATATACCGTTGTTTCAACAACGACAGCGATGAAATTGAGAACGAGGATGAAAGAAATAGCGTAGCCAAAGTTGGGGCTTCGAACAAAGGCTCTCAGTTGTTGTGATAAGGCCGAATGGTAAATTTGCGGAAAGTTTTCAAAGAGAGATGGCTGCAATGAAAACACAAAGGATCGCTAGTGTAAACATATGGTGGAGGTAAGTAAATTTTGAAAGAGAAGGAAAATAAAGTATATGTGTACTTACTACTTCCTCCTTTTGGAATCTTAGAGCAATGGCCTGGCAGAGGTCAGCAAACTCATCCTTATTTATCTGCTCAATAGGAAACAAAAATGGGGAAAAGAATCTGTTATTGGTCAAAAGGTTTATGTGAATAGTAATCTTAAGGTGTATCCCCTGATCATATGTGCCACCTCCTTCGCAGATCTCTACCTTAAAGTCACGAGTATCGTCAAGCTCATCAAATATCAAACCGAATTCTTCTTTTGATATCTTCGGCAAAGTCCTATAAGGACAAAGGAATGCATATCAGGTCGTACAAGTTAACATAATAAAAGGGAAGAAACCAAGAACAAGTATATAAAAGCCGTATTCCTTTTTCGATACATAGGAAAGATAAAAAAAAAAATACGAAAGATCATAACATACCTGTAATTAGTCAACTGTTCAAAGAGCTTAATGCATTGGTTCTTGTCAATCTCCCCGTTTTTCTGTTAAAACATGAAATAAAGAACGAAGAAAATATATGGTCAGCAAAGTGCTTAACTATACAAAGACTCTCCTTTCATGAAGAGTTTTTTCCTAAGGGAATTCCCTGCATATCTCTAGGAGTAAATGTAATCAATATGCGTGGATGAACTTACGTCTGAGTCTATAAGACCAAAGGCTTTCTCCAGCATTCTTCTCTTCATTTGATCCATTCCAGATACTTGCTTTGCGAGCTGCAAAAAGATTAGATATGATATGACACATGGTGTCGAAATATGTTAATGCTTTTGCTTTAAAATTTGACATAAGAACCATACAAACATAAAATATTTAATCCACCTGTTCTTTGAAACTGTCATAAACAACGGCAAGGATCAAGTTCGTGACAAAGTAGACACCAATTAGCACGTAGAGCACGAAAAACACCGAAGACCAGCGAGAAGACCTTACAAGATAGAACAAATTAGTCACTAAATTACTGGATACAACTCAATACAATCAAACTGAGACACAAATGAGATTTCACCTAATACTTACTTGTATGCAGGAATCCAGACATCAGGATTGTTGGATGTTGTGAACAAAATAAACATCTGATAAAGAGTTGCACCATAAGAAGTGAAGACCGTGAGGCCCTGCTGTGTGTCCTCAAACATAACAAAAGCAATCCAACTGGCAAATAGAAGGAACAACATCCATAGAGCCTGTGAAGATATTCAAGGAGTTAAAACATAGGATGACAATCAATATGAGTTCATCACCTATCTGAAAGTCAAAAAGATTGGAAAGGCCACTGACCAAGATATTCAAGTATGTGCCAAGCATTCCAGACAGAAGGACAAGGGTGGCTCGAAGTTCCCTGTACAGGAATTTAAAGAATAATAACCTTAGGGAATGTGATGAGGGGTGTATTTAGTGGTTTAATAGGAGGAAAAAGTAGGTGAAACAATCACACGTCTACATTTATCATACATGACATGATCTACTCATTCTTTGTGTATAGATATGAAGACATACAATCCATGTAGTTGATAGAAAAGAAGCAGAGATCTACAGATACCTTATGCTGAGGATGAATATGATAACTCTCACGTATGGGGCGATTCTAAAAGGAAGAAAATCGAAAGCCAGAGGAGACAGATATAGAAAGTCAACCAGCACATCAACAAACAAAACTACCACGCAAGCAACCTGAAATCAAGATGAAGACGAATTATTGTACGTAAAAAAGGAATTTCTTACTTTCTGATCAATTTTCAACAAAAAAAAAAAAAAGAAGCACAAAATTGTGAAGTGGCTAGTAAGGAGATACCTTCACTAGATTCAGGCGACTTGTCCAAAAGATTCGGGACCCTTCATAGGATATCGGGAAGAAAGTATGTACAAGGAGTATAGCCAGGGTAATCACCTATTTGTACAGCACAAAATATTATAATTTGAGCACAATGAGAAAGGATCTTGGCCAGTCGTAATAATAAACACATCGAAAATAAGATGTGTGTGTTGATATTAAGTTCTTAACAACGAATTAAACTAGTCTTGAATAAAAACAAACATAAGGCAATTAAAGTTTTTGACTTTCAAGTGGATGTATATGTATCTCATGAGCCCATCTGCACTAAACCTATGCATCTATAGAGAAAATCAAAAGCAAAAGAAGACTGAAGTTCACTACTTGCCTCATAGATAATGGATTCTGCATTGGTCAAGTATGGTAACTCCCCCAGGTAATAGTAATCTCTGTCTTTGCAAGACGGTGTAGGCTTTTTTTCACACCACAGTGGTTGCTGCAAAAGACGGGACAAGCGTAATATTACTTTCAAATTGTGATTTTCTTTATTTTCTAAAGCAAGGTTGGTATATACCAAAGAAATTTCAAGACCTCAAAGAAGTTAAGGAAAAGCAGAGCGAAATAGTTGAGTGACCAGATCACATCCAAGCGTGTGAAGATGAAGTAATACTTTGCAGACTCCCCGAAGCTCGACTGATCAAGTATTTGCTCAGGAAGACCAATACCATCTTCAGCCTACATACCAGATATCAGAGTCAATCCAAAAATCATCTTGACATAAAAGATGAAACAAGCGTTTCAAACATAAAAATTCAGAGACACTGACACAAAAGATAAGCCAATTCCCATTTCAACCAGACAACGCTAAGCTAATTTCGTAAATATAATACTGCCACTTATACGAAGAAACCATTCAGAATAAACGATTCGACTTGTCAGCTTAGAAAAACAATGAACTTAGACCACTGATAGAATTACACAGAAACTCTCTTGGAGTCGATGTGTGATCCATGCCATGTATAGAAACTTTTTGAAAAGTCAAGAGGCAAACGAATACAAAATTAGGGCGTAAGAGATTAGAGAACCAGATCAACGAGTGCAGCAGCTTTCTGAAACGGAGTACCATGCGTGATAGCTTCTGATCGACGAACCCGATCCGTACCACCACCACCACGACTATCTCTACCAATCAAAGGATCTTCCATTTTTTCTTTTGTTTTGGCACTTTCTCTCCGTCGAGAAAAAAAAAAAAAAAAAAAAAAAAAATCTGGATCGAATTGGAAGCAAATGTGAAGACCTAGTAGCTTCCTCTGAGTGATTCGACACTAAATGATAAGATCAAAAGGAGACGAACAAGATGATGATGGCCCAGAAGTAGTTGAATTAATTAATCATTTTGTCCAATTTTAAATGTTTCCCGTTAGATCAGTCGCCGTTCTGTTAAAAAAAAAATAGAAGATGGATCTTGCAGACAAACACGTTGGTCCCTCGACGATTTCTTGCCACGTGGCTTTACATGTTCATATGCTTTCTCAATTTGTAATTTTTCTGTTTTTTTTTTCCCCAATTCACACTGTTTTTTTATATTCTATAATAAAGGAATAAGAAGATCAGGATCCAAATAGAAAAGTCAAAACCGACAGAGTGTTGTTGTTGTGGTCCTTTAATTTAGATTTTGGATTGAATCTTGAAATAAATGAAAAAAAAACCCCCAGAAAATGACAAGCAGAAACAGATAAGACAAGACTAGTGGAATATGGCTAAGCATCTGAAAAGAAGAAGCAGAAAAGGTGTGAAAATGTGGATAAAGCTCTGCAAAATGACATTAGATAGCAAAATTAAATCAACTAAAATGCTCTAAAGCTCTACAATGAGAGAAGGAGAACAAATACACAAAAGCCCTACTACACAAATGCTGTACCTTTTGACAAAACCATACAAGAAGAATCAGAGTTCCTCCACAACACACTGACAATAAAATATCTCACTAACCGATCTAACCGAATAAACCAACTTCTGATTCCTCATCCAACCTCTCCAAATACCTGTTTAAAATACAAAGATAAATCATATGAGCATCTCAGTTTTTCTTTAGACGAAACGAAACTTCGACTTTGTCTTTCAGGAAAGCTAACCTCCCAACTGATTCCATCGCCGCATACCAATAGCTTTAAACTACCATTTACTTCAGACCTACACAAATTTAAACCCCGCATTGGTGTGAAATCCAGGATTAAAACAATCATAACATAAGGTGTTGAGAACAAGGAGCTTTACTTACCCTTTTTTAAACTTAGACATCGCCTTTTGATTTCTTCCCAGTGACAATCTGCATGATGCGAAGTCCTCTGCTAAAAGCTTCATTGAATAATATCCTCGTTTGCATTGATTGGAATCCAGGCATCCACGACAAGAACGCTACTGGAACCATTATGAGTATCCCAAACAATATGTCATACATGCGAGCAACAGAGACAACAGCGTTCCAGAGAACCCTGTATTTCTTCAGCCAACCCCTTTGAGTCTGTGCGATCAGCAGGATTCCCCAGCCGGTTGGGATGAATGCAAGAAGACTCGTGAAGATATCGATGAAGCTGAAATGCGTGAACTCGAGCAGAGCAACAATCACCAGTATAGCAAGCACGATCAGCAGGAATTGGACAAGCCTGTACCGTATGTGAGCTTTTGCAGAGTACTTGTCACGGGCGTATTGGATTACTAGGAAGAGCACAAATATAGCAAAGATGTATATCCATGAGAACAAGTAGACAAAAATGCTGGTGGATCCGCTTGCAATTTTGAGCTGGTATACAATCCCATACTGGAAGAAGAAAAACCGGAGGTCCAAGATGATCTCCACAATTTTTCCTGCCAAGCCGGTGTTTCTCAGGTGGTCCTGTTCTTCGTACCACCATTTTTCCCAGCTTTGTTCAGATTTCGTTGAGATTCTGCCTTGGTACCAGATCCAATTCATAAAATCTTCAAAGTCGTAAACTGTCTTAAGCCAGTCGAATCCTGATGGGTTGAACACAAATGGGGCCATTATCCATGAAATCACAAGGAACCAGCTGGTAATAGTCATCGCTATGTAGATCAACGAGTCTTTGGCGATTGGACTGTGCGAAGCATAGACTATGAGGATCAGCCCAAGCTCGATGGCCTTCACAAAGTGACTGCGTGCATATAGTCGGTAGTTCTCAGTGAATCCCTTGTGCTCAACAACAAATCCACGTCCAGTGGCTCTGTACTTTGCTCCACCATGGAGAATAGTTCGGCCAAAATAGTGAGCTCTGGTCCCCATTGAGAATGTGTAGAAGACAGATGAAAGCTGAATCTGCATTCGAATGAAATTCCATATCGCTAGAAGGAAACCCTCCTCGAGAGACCATTCAACAATCATTGGCAGGGCTGTAAACAGACCGAGCTGAATGATGAACTGCTGGTTTAAGATCACCCCAAGCGCTGCGTTGCTGTCCGTACTGTCTGCTAAAGCGGACTTCTCAACCCCGCTGAGAGCCAGATAAACCCGTCCCCAGAGGAAAGCGTAAACAGTAAGAATGACCATCATCGTGTTGAAGAAAAACCCGACCGTAGTGTAGAAAAATGATAACATTCTGAAGAAATCGAGCCTGTGACCGAGCCGGTACACGTCTCGGCTAAGAACCTGCTCTCCGTTCCCACTGGCTACCTTAGCCTCAAACATTGATATCTGATTCAATCCAACATCCCGACCCTTCCCAACCTGAATATATGCACAAAGACAAAGGTTATGCAAATTTCATTGAATTTAGGAGACAAAGAACGATAAATTGCATGATTATAACAAAAGTAGAATTATATGATCGTTGTAGCAGTATAGTTAGAAATAATCCAAATAATGGACCCTTTCCAACCTGAATATACTCGTGGTGGGTGACGTTTCCGCCCCTCAATGTGCAATTAAACCCAGCAAAGATGTCCTCACTGATATTTATGACTCTGGAAGCCTTACTGATGCCACCTCGACTCAAGAACCAGAATCTGTCAAATACATCAGGGTGGCCATAATGCATTCTGACCTTCAGCGGGTTTGCAAGAACACGCTGACCAAGAGTGACAAAACTTGTCTCCTGAGCAGACATGAACCACGCCAGCGACGAGACTGAGCCCGTGAAGATATGCTCCCGGACACCAAGAATAGTTGGTTTTCTGATCCCATGATAATGTTTGTACTCCTGGAGCAAATTTCTCATCTTGAGAGCTTCCTCAAAATAGCTGTCTTGGTTCATATCAATGGTCTGAACAGCATCACCACGGGTAAAGATCATTGCATGATTCTGGTTCTCTGGCTTTCCCTCGCCCAGCTTCACTGGACCAGGTAGCTTCACACGGAATATCTCTACTTCCTTCTCCAACTGATGATCGTATTTCACCAGAACGGAGTAATACTCAGTCTCTCCTCTGCCCGCAGGCACCTCATCCACATATGCAATACGGAGAGCTTCGTGCTGCTTCATCAGATACAGAATCTCCTCTGCCTGAGGCTCCTTCTTTGCTTTTTGAGACCCATAGATCTGGCACGCCACAACATATGTGAATTTCATCAATGCAGTCCCATACTCATGGCCTTTATACAATGTACTCACGGAACTACTTGCTCTGCTTAAGGAAGATCGGTCGTTTTCAGAGACAACACCATCTGATCGACCACCCAGTTCTCCCTGCAAACTCCTCACTGAACCAAGCTCCTGAGCACCCTCCCGAATGTCCATTTCGGACGCAGAGTCAAGAAAAGCAAGCATCTTAAGAGCCCGGTAGTAGTACATCATCCCCCGAACTGTACGTGCCAATGTCTGACCTCTGTAGGAAGCCCAAAGCCTGAGGTCTCTCAGCTTGGTTGTCCACAACTCACTATCTGTCTTTATTCCTTCCCTATGCATCCGTTCCTTGAAATTTTTCCATTCATCAGCATAAATTGTCTGCAGGTAGTATAGGGTTGAAATCCCATCCTCAGTCTCATTTCGGAGCTGTTCTTTGCTGTATACAACTTCCTCACTGTAATATGGAGTCAGAACACTGAACGCCATCATTTTCTCAACCTGAGGTGCATGAGGCATGTTCATGAAAAGCGAATTACTGAAGAAAGCAATCCGCCGTCTCGCCTCTAGATTCACAGGAACACTATGCATAGAGTCCCTAGAGGTGAGAATCGTGTGTAACCGCCTAACCTGCCGGTAGAAGTCTTCATTGCTTGCATCAGGAAGCCTAATAGCATTCTGAAACAGCAACTTTGAGGCTGGGTCACGAGGAGTCAACCCTTCATTAGACAGCTGTTCAGTTGTCTTCTTCTCTATAAAGAATTGTCGAGTTGCAATCTCATAGAGAGACTGCAGAACATTCACCACCCGCCCACTATCCTTTTTCTCGTCATTCAGCAGCCCAACCAACTTCTGCAGTGTTTCGTAAATCTTTGGCAGCAGGTCCACTCTAAAGGTCTTGGTGAACTGCTCTGACTGAATGGAAAGATCAATCATCTGAAAGAAGACCGTAATTATCGAATGTTCTTCAGTGTCAACTTTAATGATTGAGAGCAATAGATGTTTGATGCTGTCATATGCCTCAACTACAGCACAACGCCTGTATTCATTCTTGCATATTTTGTGCCACAGCCATTTATCAGGAGCGTCTATCAGCTCTCTGGCCTGGCTCAGTGCAAGCAAAAGCTCATTGCACAACAAGAAACACGGCCAGCGGATAACCGTCACATTCCAGGAATTCTTTGGCAGCTCCAGTAGCTCTACTTCTCGATCAGAAACTATATCCTCTTCTCTGAAAGCTAAGATGATTTCGTTCCAGATCAACGCAAACTTGTTGGCCTCGACCTGATTCGACTCGAGTTTCTTAAACGGACGCCCAAATCCATACCTTAGCTTCAATCTGCATACAGTACACAACCTCAAGGTTATTACAATATTGAAAAATTGATTTAAATGCAAAGAATCTGCTTTTTAAAAGTTAAAATTTCACAGCTTGTACAGTCGAGTCAAGCTTTGTACAGTATATTATATATGAATATCAGTAGCATGCTTCCACAGACTGACCTATGAATGCCGTCCTTGAACTTGTTACCAAAGCCTCTAGCATTCAAGAGTTGTTCCTCAGGCATTAGGTTGAACTGAATAGCGCTAGCAAAGAATTGAAACCTCAGCCTAAGCTGTCCCATGTCCCTGATCTCCCCCAGATGATCAAACAGCCCAACGACAGCACCAACAATCGAAGAATAGATTGCGTACCAAATTTGGATATCCATCAGATATATCAACACAACTGGCAACCATAACAATGCGACAGAAAACCTATTGCTGTCGCCATAAAACTGATGCCACTCATATTCTACGTTCTTTAAATTCCATAGCAGCTTTGAGGGTTTAATCATTGGCTTAACTTGCAGGAAGTAGCTAAATGTGAACTTTGTAGCTAGGACAAAGATCCAGAAAGTCGAGTACTTGATGTTGTCCACTAAACCCTCTCTCAAACCTCGACCCACAAAGCTTTTGCCCTGAAACCACCAAGTTAAAGCAAAGAATATTTTCCAATTGGTCTCTTCCAAAAAGTTTCTTATCCATGGGATTATAAACAAAGCCAAAGCCAGAATTTCGGGCACCAAGAAGGCCACCACAGCGTAAAGGAATTGGTAGATCTTAGTCTTCGCAGCATTGGACCACTGCCTGTCTTGCCTCTTCTGCTTCCAGATGTTAGTGTAGAGGACTGTGAAAGCTACAATCCAAACTGCGGCAGCTATAACCTTCATCAGCATTCTGAAAAAGTGCCTTTTGGTCTCTCTGGAAATGAGGGGAAATTGTGAAGCCGCGTCCAGCACAGCCTGCAAGAGTCGCATACCACTCCATGTCAAGAACACGGTCAAAAGTCTCACCTGAACATCTCTTGCCTTCAAAGCATTCCACAGCTGCACTGTCACCGACTTATCCTCTGGCTTTTCCTCCCAAGCTACAATAATGGCGGCTTGAAGGAACAAAGCTAGCATCACCCAAAGCCGATCAAAACTCCTGTAAAGGTAGAAGAACGTTCTGCGCTCCACGAAACCAGTTTTCCCTACACTTTTGCCCCTACTCTTGAAGAAATTGCTTCCCAAATCAAGCGGCCATTTCAATTTGCTGAAACATCGATCCGTCCAGAAGTACTCGTTGATATCATCATAGTTCCTCCACTTGCAATGCGCCACTGTACCGTTCTTGCTCTCATCAATCTCAGCTTTGATTGTATCGTAAATAGGTTTAACGACGCCGTTCAAGAAAGCGTTTTCGCCTGAGAGAGAAGGCAAATAAGGTTGACCGGTGTTCTCATCGAGGCAGTCCTCTAGGATCTTGTTGAGCTCCGAGGCCATGTTATGGAAGATGTAACAAATACATTCAGGCATAAACCGAAGATTCGCAGCCTCTCCCCATACGAGAAGATAGAGTCCAACATAGAGAAGCTCACGTCTCGAATCAGGGTTCCGATCTGAGATCCAGATATTTGATTTTTTCCCCAAATACGAACACCAGCTAGAGTAGTTACCGAGAAGCTTCCGACGAAACCGACGAACAACAGCGGAATCGAGAGAATCAATATTATCCGGCGGCGGAGAGAGACGCATCTGAGCATTCGCGAGATGAAGCACCATATGCTCACGCTGGTTACGAACGTTATCTTTCTGGAAACCAAAGAACAAGGCGAGCCAGTCGAGGAGATCGTAGTGAGAACGCCATTGAACATACGGCGGACGACGAAGGTCTCCTACGGTTTTAAGAGCAGCAGCGGCGGCACGAACCTCGGGAAAACGTAGAGAAGGATGGTCGGCGAGAAGATTGTTAACGGGAATGATATTAAAAGGCTCCTCTTCGATTCCGGCAGCATCCGCCGCCAACGGCCGTCCGGTTTGCGGCGGGACGGTGCGGTGGCGGAGGCTCATAGTAGCATGTGGTGGATCTTGGGAATTTCTCGGAGAAAAAGCTTACTGAATCAACAACAATGGAGAAGTCGAAACGGGTTGTGCGATTTTTAGCTGAAGACGGCGACAACGACGACGAGACGATTTTGCCTGCTTTCCGCGTTTCAGTTTCTCCCTTTTTTTTTCCTTTTTTGCTGGCTTTAATTTGTATTTGTTTTTCAATATAATTTGAATTTTCCTTTTCTTAAAGATCTTTTTACTAATATATGAATCATTACCTTAAAAATGAATATACTAATGCTTAAATTTTATTGGTATTTGATGAATTCATATATGTTTATGGTTATTTAACAAATATTCAAGATTATTATCCAAATTAGTGAAATTTTGTTATTTTAGATCTTGACAGAAATTATTATTTTTATGCTTTACTTGGTAAATTTTGATTATTGGATAATACATTTGAAGTTTTAAATACTTAGGAAATTTCTTTGTATCTTAAACCTTTCTCGTTTCCTTACTATTTAAGTTAAGAACACAAAAAAAGTCAGCATAAACAAAGAAAGACATTAATGGATTGGAAATCTGAAATTAATTCATAATCTTGGATCTCCGAATATCATAGCTTTTATAATATTTGTGTGCTATGAATTTAGTGCTTTACAGATTGGAATATTTATTGATAAAATAATATTAGATTTGTTGATCAGTGGACGTTACTAAATTTTCGATTGTAATATAAATTATTTAATCATTAAAGTAAAAAAAAGTACAAAAGTAAAAAAAAAAAAAAAATTCATCTACGAAAAATATTTGTAAAGATTAATGGTTATGGGGAAAACGAAAAAGAAGAACACTTTTGTTATTCTACCCGTTCGAGTATTTTCCTACAACAATGCATCCATTGATGTGTTGTAACTTCTAAGTTGTAACACTCGGTTTAAATATGGTTTTAGGCTTGTTCTTGTTCCTATGTTTCTTTCTATAGATGTTGCATGATGATTAAAAGTTCGTAATGCTATTAAGTATTAAGCAATATCGCCAAGTAACAAATGTGTTTTCTGGTCACAAAATTATATTACAAAAGAATTGTAATTGTGTAAAAGTTTGTGATTAGTCAAGATATGTAAGAATCGCATAATCACCCGGTCGATAGGCAATTTACACGGAAAAGGAAAAGCTGTAAAGATAATTCATGGCAATGATCTTCATGACAAAGACCTTCGCTTTAAGTTCCAATTCCAACTCCAAAATTAAACCTGTCATGGAGGTCAAACAAAAAAAAAAAATTAAACCTGTCATATTCGGTATTGACTTATTTATCTTGGGATTTCAAAGCTAAACGATGATACACGAAAAGCAAAAAACAATCTATGAATCATATAATAAAGTTCGGACCAAGCAATATTTGTTAATTAATACAAAGTGGGTTGAAAGAAAAAAGAACAAGTGGAGCTGTTTTATTTCATAAACAGGAAAAAAGTCGCTGAACGGCAACAGCGACCGCTTTGGACGCTAAAACAAGAACCCTAATAAAAATCTCATATTTGCTTTTAAAGTTTTAAATTCAATTGGATTCACATGGGACCCTTCCTTCATACTCTCCCCATTTCTAATAACTCTTCTCAATTTTATACTAATAATTTTCATTAAAAAGGATATAGAATGTCCCATAAACAAATTCTCATCTCAAATATTTTGTCCCAGCTTAAATTCTCACTAATACAAATTGATAGTTGTAGCCAACACAAACAAATTGACGCGTTGAAAATATGACCAAACCGTCATATATATATATATATATATATATATTATCGTACCGTCATTTTTTACTATATTCATTTCTTACCAATTTTAAAATGTTAAGTTATAGCTCCTAGTCTCCTACCGTTTTGAGAATTTTTTTGGTTCCAAAACAATATATGTTTATGAAATTATTCTAGATCCTGACTAGTCAAACGACCAAGCAGTATTAAAAAAAATCAAGTGAATCTAGTCATCTTCTATTCAACACAAAAGATATTTAATTTTGATTAATTATAAGGAAATGCTCTTCTGGGACTATAATTAATTGTATGTTTAAAATATAGGCATGTGGGATTATAATCCATAAGGTGGAATCTTCCTTTTGTTCTGACACAACAAATGGTCGCATGTGCTTCACCAAGCATTAGAAAATATACATGATTTAGAGCAACTTTAACGTTAATTTTTTCGATGATAGTTTTATATTACTACAAATGCCCATTTAACACAGGCCGGTTTGCGATACTAAATTAATGTGGATACACACAATACAATGTCCCACATAAATATACCTTCGTTCGTCTCTCTTTATGTGTATTTTTAGCTAACTCTTCTTATGGTCCTTAAACAATAGTAATAACATTATACAAATTAAAATTGCTTTTTAACTATATATATATACACACACTTAAGGCCGCACGCTTGATAACCAACCATACGAATAGTCAAATGATAATCTAATCGCACATTTGGGATCTAAGACTTTAAGATGGTACTTAAATATTTTAGTGTTCCATAATCCGTAAAAAAGGAATTATATATAAAAATAAATTATACAAACACAACACACGAGTTACGTCTCAAATCGACATTGAGCAAAGTTTATGTTATGTGTGTCTCTATATATATGAGAGACGTAAAATTAGATCGATACTCAAAAAAGGAGAAGTTAGATTCAAGATTTCTGAAGGAGAAAAGGGTCGACGACGGAGTGGAGAGAATATAAGAGCAAGAAGACGTAGAGGACGAGTGCGACAAAACCGGCGATTAAAGCTCCGGTGATCTGATCGCAGAACTTTGGAACTTGGCCGCATATAGGAAGCCAACCTGCGTTTGCGTTTCCCTTCTTCCCCACTTGTGCCACCGCTAGAGCCGCCGATAAGCTTGACGTCAGTAGCATTGTCATCACCTTCATTACGGTTAATGACAAAAATTAATATAACAATTAAAAGTAAACGCATTAATGTTTTAGCTAATCTTCACCTAACAGACGATAAGAAAACTTGTTATTAAGGCACGAATACAAATTAGGTATGCATTCCAGTGTTTTAAGTTTCCACCCAAGGATTTATCTATCCCTCTATTCGAGTGGAGAGTTTTAATCTAGACAATTAATCTAAAATATCTGTAGTCGTTTTGTTTTTAATTTTACAATAATTTGTTCATAACACTCCATCGCATTTACATTTCCTAACACTATCTCGAGCCCTTTATTTTATGAAATCCGAAAATTCTGAACGTGAGTATATTCGTTATCAATTAGTGTTGTCTCAAATGATATTATGTACAAATTAAATCCTCTTTGACTAGCAAAAAAAAAAATCATCTCTTATAACACTACATTCTAATTGTGACGGGGAAAAAAACTCAGTGGACACTTAACACAAATTAAACTAATGATCAATATATGGATTAACATTAGTAAAATCATAATCTTCAATAGTTGAATTACACCATTTGTATCAAAACTTAATTAGTATAACGAGAAAAAGTCACGTAAAAGCTGCAAAATAATTGTGGAAAAAAATTGCCACAAAAATACTAGTTTCATTGCATTTTTGTTGCAAATAAATAATGTCGTTAATATGCGATGAATTCTCAACGAAGGGTTTAAAATTATTTTAAGGAAAATCAGTTGTTAATATTACTTTAATAACTAAGAGAATTAGAAAAAGTATGCAACTGAATGCATGCAGAGAACTAAAACAAATCTAAATTGTTACCAAATCCAAGACGACGACGAATTTCCAAAGCAAACTCTCCTTTGGAAGAAACAGAACTAGAAAGCTGTAAACACTCACGACAGCGTTTGCGATCACAAAATACCTGCCAAACATGGCTTAGCCAGTTATCACATATTCACATAACTCATAATAAGATGTATATATGTAACGCAATTAACATAAACACATAAACAAAATAAGAAGAAACTGTGCACATACTTAAACGCGGCCATATCGGTATATTTAGCTTCAAGAGAGACAGCAAAGAAGGAAGCTCTCTCGCGGCTAGTGACCATAACGATCAAAGCGGCGAGAGCCGCACCAAATGCTGCCAATCGCAGCACAAGCCCTCCTATTCTCTTTGTCAACTTCACCATTGATCGAGCGATCAGTTTAGCTTTCTATTTTTTTTTTATGGAACAGAGAAAATTGTAAGAACACAAAAACATCAGAGAGAAGTGTAAGAACACAAACACATAAACTCAATGAATAAACTTAATTGGTAATCAACAATATATAATAATTAAGTGGGATGTGTTGTTAGTTGAGATTTTTCAACTACATCTTCACCGTCATCGTCCGATTTTCAACACACGACTATCTTTCTCTTTGTTCTCTTTATCACATGTGGAGCAACAAAACAAAATTTGTAAATTTTTTATTGTTTCATTAGAAATACAAAAAAGTATTGAATTTCAACCGCAAATAATGTATATATAAAATCCAAATTAAATCGATGTCATGGTAAACTTTACAGTGGTTATTATTTGAAAACTTAGCCCTCAAAGTCAATATTCCTTACAAAATATATTCTAACAAAGAAGAAAATGATGTCGTCAAATATTATTTGCTATATATACTATTTTATTTTCTATAATGTTAGGTGTAATATTGTTTCCTTTTTTGTCCATGAAAATGAGTTTTCTTCACTTTTTTAAAAAATATAATGAAACTGTCTATTATCAAACCCGCATGGGTTCTGTTTTTTCTTATGAAATCCATTATATTTGGTTTTACTTTTGAAATTTTTTTTTCTTTTTGGAACAATATAGTTTATAGGAGAAATTGGGACAATATAACAGTTGATTCAAACCATAGTTTCGAATTAAAGATGTAAAGTATGCATTGTTGAAATAACAAATGTTGTAGTTTTTAATATTATTATTAGATTCATGAACATTGAACAATGACATCATAGAAGAAACAAATATCATTTTTTTCATTGAGCCGTTGTCCTAACTTATAGGTGTATCTTCGGTGTTTTTGTCTGCTAGGCTCTCGTATTAAAGTTGACATTTTTTTTTGAATATAGTCGAATGTATTTGTATCGATTTTTTTTTTGTCAACAGTATATATTGATAATTACCTTATTAATTTTAGTTTCACATTTAATTTTAATCTTCTTTCCTTCTGACTATCGATCTAACATTTCTTTAAATGGAAAAAGTCAGTGAAAAGCAAAATTAGAGTTTTGTTGTATGACTTTTATGAATTTATCAAATATAAGTGTCTTGAAGTGGGTGACCTATTAAACTGTTTTCACATGAAGAGAAGAAATTGAACATTCTCCTACGTTTAGGATCTAATCTAATTATAGAAACTAGTTTTAAAATGGTTTAAATTTGTGTCGTTTTCACTTTTTTTGTTTAAGCCATCTACCAAAATTTAGCTGTCAAGTATGAAGAACATAAGCAAGCGACGGCCAATAGCGTATTACCACACCTTGTGTTGAATATAGCGTATTACAAACGTTGCAGAAAATTGTTAATTGATAACTATAGCAAAAAAAAAAAAGTAAAGCAAAAAGTTTTCTAAAATGTCCTGAGAGTCGAGAACACACCGTTATAAACTTAAACGATAGCACATTGATAATAATACAAATAACTAAAAAAATATTCGTATTCTAGTCGTTAAGAACTGCAATCAACGACCAATCGGTACAACATGCTTTACTGTTGATTACATGGTTTTGTAGTCAATGCGACCTTGTTAAAATTAAAAGTACATCATTGAATAATTCAATGATTAAAAATTTTGGTCGTCGTTGGTTAGTAGCGACAAACGACCAACGAAGACCAAATTAACATTTGATCACGGTCGTTAGCCATTTTCAAACGAACAATTCTTATATAATTATACTATATAAATCAGTTTTTGGAATTTATTATAGTTAGATGAGAACTTTGTAGTTTAATATTTGCTAAAAAAAGTCTGAACTTTTTTCGTTTTTATTTTATTTTATTTTATCTTAAAATAAAAACATAAAATACACTAAGTACTTTATTTTACCGATTTTCCACTGTTCGCCGTTACGGCTGTCAAATGTGTTAACTCAAACGTAAACACTATTAGTTTTAGAACCACGTGTTGAATAAAGATGGGTGAAAAATCTACTTTACCCTCTTCGAAACGGGAAATCGAAAGGCTTTCTCCCAAAACCATTTTCCCCAAATCAAAAACACATATAGGGTTAGGATTCTCTAAATCACAAATCGATTTGGAGTTTTATTTTATAATGTTATCAATAGTCTTCTGAATCAAGCGAAATAAGTGGCGTATGTGTTCGAGAAGAGATTGAAGAGCATTGGAGAAGATGAGGTATGTGTTTTGATACTCGATTGTTTAGGGTTTTTGTTTTGTGAAATCGTTTTTGGTTTCGAAATCGTTTTTGAAATCAAATCCATAGTTCGAAATGGACTTGCAAAATCGATTTAGGGTATGATGTTTCGTGATTTAACTGGGAAATCGAGAATTGGGAACTCGATTTAGGGTTTGTTTTTTAATGTTTTTTTATCTAATCTACTGCTATTTTTAATGCAGTTACGTTATGAAAGTCATTATGCATTATGGTGGATATGGTTATTTGAAAGAAGATGTCTTCGATTATAGAGGAGGGTTAGTGAAGGAAGATAAGATCATGGACCCTGATTATGCCACATGGTTCATCTTCGGCGAATTTTGTGAAGAGAATGGGATGTCTGGGGTGGTTGAGAAAGTTTGGTATAAGCTTTGACATGAAGAAATTGGTTTAGCAAGGCTTATCCATGAAGACAAAGATGCCAAGATTATGCAGATGTGTATGGAAGTAATGACGACAACACGTGAGCTTGACAAATACATTCGTCAATTAGGTTACGGGGAACATGAAGAATCTGATGATGATGAACAAGTTGAGGCACAAGCTGAAGATAAAGGTGTTGAGGACAAGGGTGAAGATCTGGTTGAAGAAGTAAGTACTGATGACCCTAGATTTCAAAGTTTATATGATGAAGTCCACACTGGTCAAGGGAATGAAACTGAATTTGTAGGAGTTGCTGCTGATGCTGGTAATGTTAATGAGGGTGAAGTTGTTGTTGATGATCCATCAGTTGAGGTAGAATTTGAGAGAGTGTATTGATGATGAGCATCATGACCCTGCACTTGACACACATGTTGAATGGGAAGCTTTCAACCAAGTGGAAAGATCAATTTCCATAAACAAATTCGTGAAAGGTCAACCTCCATACCTGTGGTTAAAACAGACATTTAAAAGTGGAGAAGAGTTCAAGGAATGGATCAGTTTAGCCTTGGCTATCCCTGTCCCACTTATGTGTTATTTTGGTCTATATATAGCCTTCACTACTACTTATGAATGGATCAGTATATTTTAGCCATAATCATAGAGTTTTAACATCTTACACATCATCACAACATAAGTACATCATCACAACATAACATCATCACAACTTAAACATCTTACACATCATCATAAGAGCAAGCAACGGTCATAAGTACTAACATCACACGTAACCAACTACTTCAAATTTCTTTAAAATTGTAACGATTATGGCTATGGCAAAAATGAAACCTCCCGACGAGATTGCAATGAACTGGCTCAGTAGTTTTTCCCTCTCTTTGGATACCTTAGCTTCATCTTGGAGCTTTTTCTTCTCAGCTTCAACTTTTTTCTTCTCTTCATCAAGCTTTTTCTTCTCTTCTTCGATCTTTTGATTCTTTTCTTCTTCTTGTTTGCTTTTAAATCCTGAGCTCGTCTGGATCTTAACTTCTTCAATTTGTTGCTGATTAAGTGCTCTCAGAGAATTCTTTAAAACCTTCAATTCTTCTTTGTAATGTCGAATCTCATCTCGTGCTTCCAATAAACTCAACTTCTGCCAACTGCATTGTTTCTCAGCATCAGCCTATGAAACAAATCCATGTACATTACATTTGTAAAATCTTCTTCCCGGATTTTCATTTGTCCATGACTTCAAAGTAATTGTAGATCTACCTTAGTTACAAGAACGTCCCCAGCTCGCATGTCCATAACTCGTCTGCACGAAGCTCGCTTTACTGTTGTTCGCATCGGATCTAGAGCTCTGGTCAGACATTGTTAATCGGATTGAGAGAAGAAAAAAATTGTTGAATGTTAGAAATTAGGGTTTGGGGATCGATCTTGTGTTTTTGATATCGGCGAAATGGTTTTGGGAGAAGCTTTAGAGATTTCAAGAGGGTAAAATAGATTTTTCACCCATCCTTATTCTAACACAAGGTGATAAAACTAACCGTGTTTACGATTGGGTTAATGTTGTTGACAGCCGTAAAATTCGGTAAAATAAAATAGTTAGTGTATTTTATGTCAACTTAAAAAAAATCATTTTTTAAAAACAAATATTAAATAATTTGGATTTTTTTTTGGGAATTTTCCCTAAAAATAAAAGCTTTTGAGAACATTTATATAATGGATTCACAATAGACCCGCTTTGATATCCTTAAATACCGAAATGCGAATGCTGTTTATACTCCAATTCTCTCGAGTCGAAATATAGAAATGGGCCTAATATAAGCCCAATAATGTATATCTCAAAAGTTTTCCGGGCTTACAGATTGCCAAGTCAGAGCATGATCTTACCCAAACGTAAAATATAAGGTCTTTTTTTTTAATTGAATATTTTGTTCTCTGTTATTATATATCACTCTACAGCTCAACGAATCGAAAAAAAATTCAAAATTCAAAATTCAATTTATTTTTATTATTTCGCGATTTTTCTCGCAACCGTATTTAAATTGTTTTTGAGTAGAAGAAAAATACTTCTATTTCCAAAAAAAATTGCAAAAAAAGCATTATTATTGGTTTGTTTTTGATGTGTGTATAAAAAACAAAATATTGCATCAGGTTTCTCTACCTGTAACATTTATCTTCCATAGTTTCGTTATCTTTTGTATCTGGATATTATTTTACACTTGTGGGGATTAGGAGAATCTCTCGTGCTTCTATCTATCCAGCCATGGCTGCTTTCACTTGTACCTCTCGTCCTCCGATTTCTCTCCGTTCCGAGACCAGAATCGCGGCTTCTCTCTCCTCTCGGCGGATGTTCGCCGTGTTACCGGAATCATCAGGTTTGAGAATCCGTCTTTCTATCTCTCCAGCTTCGTTGACCTCGATTCATCATCCTAGGGTTTCTCGACTACGAAGAGCCGTCGTTTGTGAAGCTCAGGAAACTACTACCGATAGTATGTTTGTCTCACTCTTCCTTGTTCGATTTTTGGTTATTATTAACTAACTGGTCTTGATTCGTGCTGGTTGATGGATTTTGAACTGATTTCGTGTTCATGATTGATTTGTTTCGGGGAAATTACAAGTAGTGTCTCGAATTTGTCTTGTTGATGTTGTACGCATTTAGTAATTTGTAATCTTGCTTGTGATTAGTTCCAGAATCCAGATTACTGAATCTGGAGGAAGAAGAGTTTCTTTAGGAGAGCATACGTTTTGAGAAAATTCTTGCTGAAAATGAGGTTTCTGTTAGAGGAACGATTCATGCTGTTTGCGTGAAAATTGAACAAGGTTGCATTTTTAGGATCTCTTTCTTTTCGTGGATATTTTGTTGGGATATTTCTCTTTCACAATTTTGAGTAGAACAACATAGAAATTAGGTTGAGTACCTACTCTCAAGATATTTTCTTGATTGGATCATACACATTGTGACAAGAAACTGTTGAGTTATTTTGGCTCATGATAGAGCAATCTGGGATTTGGTGCTTTAGAGTAAACATGTATCTGTACCAGCAGATAGCGATTTTGGTTGTCATTAGTGTTGCTTTTCTATGATTTTAGAGAGGTAAGTCCTATAGGATAATGTGTTTAGTGAGACTATCAGGGATGTCTGCTACATTGCTGCTACTCATTGACATGATTGAAGAACTACAAACTCAGTCATCAGTCTATCATCTCCGGTGAAAACTCGAACATTATTCTTCACTTGAATGCTTTTTGAATCGCACAAACTTCATTCTATTTTCCCTTCATTCATGTGTGTGCAAAAAATACTGTCCAAACTTTTTTTTAGAGAAACTTTCACTTCTAGATTACTTTAGCAAAGATTACATGAACTAAATGCAACATCCCCCATATGAGAAAAGGCTCTGATTAACTCATGAAGCATTTTATCTTTCAATCTTGGCTAATTTATTCTGCTTTCATTCACTATTCTAAAAGTTTTAGCAGTAAGGTGTTGATTTGGGTTATTGTTCCTTGCAGTTCCTGTGGTCAATGACTCAACATGGGAGTCTCTAGTTCTTAAAGCAGACGGACCTGTACTGGTCGACTTTTGGGCGCCATGGTGTGGACCTTGCAAGATGATTGACCCACTCGTGAATGACCTAGCACAACAGTACACTGGGAAGATCAAGTTCTACAAACTAAACACAGATGAATCTCCTACAACCCCAAGCCAGTACGGAGTTAGAAGCATTCCAACGATCATGATCTTTGTCAATGGTGAGAAGAAGGATACAATCATAGGTGCAGTGCCCAAAACCACTCTCACATCTAGCATTGATAAGTTCTTGCAATGAAATTTCACTGTGAGTCTGTAAGATCTATTATCTCTGTCTCTCCCATTGTCGTTCTCTCTGTAACTCAGCTTTCTTTATAGCTATCTGTTTCTTCTACTGTATCTTTCTGTGAACATCTAGACCTGGATAAATAATATGATGATCATGTCTTTATGTGATTTTGACCGGTTTGGAGATGTTTTGAGATGTGGAACTAAAACAATCAAAGAGCAATCTTGGACTAGACTAATGCAACCGCATTACAAAAAATTGGTGTAATCTTTTTTTGGTCATGAGAGAGATCTCAAGATTGTTCGGTTCTGCAACTTTTTGGATGAACACACGCTAAGGTTTTCTACATATTCTAAAGCTAGTCTAAGAAGCGCATGTGATACTCTAATGAGTGCATTAAAGATTGTATTCTGTGATATTCTAATGAGCGCATGTACGCAAAGGGGTTAAGATTATACAAGTTCTAAAGGTATAGATTATAATAAACGTAATCTCTTTATCGATCCACGAGCAAAAGAGATTACGTTTGAAATATCTCTTTAATATTGCTTATGTATCCAATTCACCATATGTAATGTGTATCCAATTTTTGGATAAGGATATGACAATTGGGACAAAATGAATAAAGCCCAAAAGAATTGAAGTTTCTTGGACTGATCCACAGTTCCCGACAAGATTTCGGGAGTTTTAGAGTTGTTGATCCGGTCTAGCTAGGACCAAATTCGACTCACACCAAGTTATTTATTATGGACAATATAAATTAGAAACTTCAAGAAGATATAATTTATATGATTAGTTCATTTAGTTTTAGTTTTAGATTGCCAAGAAAAAAATCAAATATTCCCAAAACCTAGTTGGACTGAGTTTGGACCACGTATCACTTAGTTAGGAAAAATTAGACTCGGCCCAATCGATCCGGTTAAAACCTAAACCAAGAAGACTTCTTACATAGAATCTGCGAGTCAAAATATCGGAAAGGCAATAGCAATTAGCAAAACGAATTTTCTGGCAAGAGAGGTTAAACTATGTGATTTTCTTTTTGTGACCTTTTGCATTCCATATCAGTTAGTTGTCGCAGAAACGAATATTTTTCATATAATCAATAAAAATATGTTTGCTTACAAATAAAAACCATATACTCAAAAACCATACCGTAGCAAACTTATGTAGGGTATTATCACTTTCATGCTTGAATAACCAAAAAATTCAAGAAGATAAAAATCAGGTAAGAACGAAATTGTAAATCGGATGAAACCTCTTTATTGGTAATGTCTTCATTTTTTGTTGCCGTCCTCTATTCGAGAATTATATTTAGGCTGAAGATAAGGTCAAAAGAAAGGTGCACTCCGGTTTTATAATATTATCAGTTGGACTTTTATAAATGCATTTTCGTGACTTTTGTTCGTCATCAACTTTCATTATAATATTATCATTTGGACTTTATAAATGCCTTTTCCGTGATCTTTTGTTTGTATCAACTTTCGCGACCTAAGAAGTCACGACATTCATAAATATTGGAACATAAGCATAATGATCGAAATTAGAACAAGTGTGTAATATTGAAACAAGGCAAGTCAATATCGGACAACTTCGTGAAACCTAACCCCATTTGAGGTTCCTACTTCTTAGATTGTTTGATAAGAGGAATAATTATACGAAGACTTTATTGATGCTTTTAAATAAACAAGCGGACAATGTTTTAATCATTTGATTTTGATTGTCGGCCATATTCTCCTACCAAACAAGCTGCAGCTTGATTAGATAAATAAGAAAACATTGAATCGGTGGTTACGTTATCGATAGTCAATTTTGTTAGGATAAACATTACTATTTAGAAGTTTATAATATTCTTAACAAATATATTATGCATAACGGAATTATATCATTGTTCCGCATTCATGTCACACGGTAAATGTGTTTTCCTCCCTCTGCAACAAATAGCATATAATACACGACTACATATATATTGACAGACATCCAAAAATAAATAAAGATATTTTTCTCGATCGTTGTCTAGTTTGAGTAGAATGGAATGTTTCGAACTCGAGTGTAAATAATATGATTCAATTCGATGTAGCGACACTTTTTTATTGTTTCCAGTGACAATACCAAAACAAATTATGCTATATGTTATGGTTATAATAACATAGAGTCAGTCAACATTACCAATACAAATTATTTTGTAGCAAAGCGTATACAAGACGAAAGTTTATACTTAACGTACAATGCATGAAAGTTATATAAGCGATAGAGTTAATCCGAATAACCAAAGGTTAATTTACGTGTTGAAAGTTGAATAACGACTTCTGATTACAGTTTAGATTGGCACTAATCTACAAACATAATTAATACCATGATATATATTATTTCCTCTGTTTCAAAATATTAGATGTTTTAAGATTTTATGTTGTTTCATATTATAAGATGTTTTACAGGTTTTTATGCAAATTTTAATATATATTTAATAACTTGTGATTATCACATTCTACAGTCTTATGATTCGTTAATTTTTTAATTAAATATAAATAATATTTTTTTAATAAAAAACAAATAATCTAAATATATGTGTTTTTACTTTAAACATTTTACATTTTTTTTTAAAAAGTATTGACTAAAAAAATCAAACCAACCACACCAATTATATTCCGAAGAAGTGAAAAAGGAACTGGTCCACGCGTCAGGAAAATTAGTCTGATGTTACAACAAATAACCATAAATTAATTGTTTTTGTGCCTAATCACAAGACTCAGCTTCTAATTAATTTTAAAATACTAAAATAGTCGTATAATCAAAAAATTAATAAAATAAAGTCCCATAAAGCAAACAGAATGCGTGTCTCGTGAGGTTGTTTAATGAGAGATAGATCCATCGTTAGTTGTGAAGGTTTGGCAAAGCGTGAAGAGAGCCATCTTCCACCTCTCTCGTAAGTCCTTTTCTATCTTCACTCCACCCAATCACCGTTCCACTGTTTCTTAATTTATTTAGCTTAATTTTAGTTTAGGAAAATAATTAAGAAAGAGTACTAATCATCTCTCTTCCATTACCATTGGTCAGTGAGCTTACTTCTTCTTCATTGTTTTCTTTTGTCAACCATAGTCTTCATTTAGTTTAGTCCTTTTCTTCTATTTTTTTTTTTCAGTAATAACATTGGCATTAGTTGACAAAAAAAAAACATTGGCATTTATGAGTTGGGGATATATGCGACGATTGTCATTAGTCAGCATTCACAAAATTTTGACTTATTAAACGTACACACATTATTTTTCCTTTCGTTATTAAAATAAATGTGCAAACATTTTTAGGACATTTGTGCCACGACCGTTACATATAATGAAAAGTTTTTTGTTTCACCCAACCAAATTACTTAAAAAAAGATAAAGAGTGTTTGTGATACAAGTAAAGTCTATAGTGGTTTACCATTACATATTTTAGATGAAGAAGTAAATGTCTAAAAATCCATTAGAGACCTATTTTAGATGAAGAAGTAAATGTCTTGATATTCTCAAGTATATGGTAAAGGATCATTCTAAAAAATATCTTTTTTTTTTGATAATGTATTACTACATAAACATTTGTTGTATGTCAAATATGTATATGGCTACATTTCTGGTCAAATGCACAAATCTAAACCAAAAACAAACATCTGTTTTTAGACCATTTTTTACATCATCATAATTAAATTAACTTAATTTAACATGTATAATATTTTTAATATTAGGGGTGTTAACAAACTATTAAAATGATGATATAACACGTGTTAATGATATTTTGAATTTATATTAATGTCAATCCAAATCATTCCCGTTATATAACCCAAAATTTAAACATTTTGTAGGTTCAAATATTCATAATATTTTTTTTTTATAAAGTTTAAGTATATCAATAATAATATTTTAAACTTATTAAAATTTTAAAATTTATTATATCCGGTATAATTAAACGGTTCGACTAAAAAACCGAACTAAAATTATACAAACTTTAAAATTTGGATGCGTGTTAAGTTAAACTTCATGCTCACCCGGATTTATTTTCAATTTGGTCTTATTTATAATATGACTTTGAATCAATGTCTAAAAATTATAGCCGATGTGGGATGTTAAACACACACTTTTTCCTTTATTAATTAAGTACTATATGTCCGTTTTATAAATTTCGAATCACAACATATGCAGAAAAAAATACATGCAAAAAAAATAAATTAATTTTTTATTAACTTTCTGTATTATACGATGATTCAAAATAATTAAAAAAAAATTAAACAAAGATGGTAGGAGAATCATAATTTTAAATATTAACAAAATCTTCTAAATATCTATATATTGTTAATTGTGAAATATTATATAGATATTATTAATTTTATAATTAATGATAAGATATTTGAATTGTATTTGGTTATATGAATAGTAAAAAATTAATTATAATGGTTGTTTGGATATATAGATATAAATATTTTTCTATTTTATATATACTCTTAATAAATTTTCCAATTTATTTTTAAATTAATAATATTATTTGTAATATCTTACAAACTAAATTATCTCTTAAAAATATATTTTAAAAATAATAATATAAATAGTATGTAAATTTGTATATATATAAAAATGATAGCATGATATGTTTTCCAACAATGTTTGATTGCATTGAATGTTTTCACTGTACCATAGTATAAGATCTATCATTTACACTGCTAAATTTATGGCAGAGATCTCATATTTGATTTTCAATTTCTTTTTACAATTAGAAAATCTGAAATTTTGATTGACAGTGTTTTTTTTTTTCCAACTATACGATTAATTAAAAATTTATTCTTTGTTTGGTAACCAAATTAAAAATTAACAGTGTCTTCTTTAAAAAAAAAACTTCTATAACTGAACTAATTAACCGCATTTGAGGTTATTAAAGTGGAAACCACTGGGCCAATAAAAACCTCAGACGTATCATACACTATAACTTTAAATTTATAGAAGTTGAAAGATATACATGATGAAAGAGATAAATACAAAAAAAAAATATGACGAATCTTACACATCGCCACGTCATTTCAAGAGATCATTGCGTTCTCGATTTCGAGGCATAATAAATAATATCTTAATTTGTATTTTCCGGATATAAATAAATGGGAATCTCCTTCTTCTTTAATCTTTACTGTTTCTCTCTCTCTCTCTCTCCTCTCTTCGCTTCTACAAAAACCAGATATTTCCTCTCCGTTTCTTTCTCTCTCTTTCTTCTTCAAACACTCTTCCTCTATCTCTATCTCTATCTCTATCTCAAATCAGCCATTGGCACAGTGCCTTAGGGTTTCACTCAAACGCCGCCGATTGTCTGGTTCGTATCCTTAAATCTCTCTCTCTCTCTCTCTCTCTCTCTCTTCATAGTTCCTATATACGTGCCTTTGCGTTGTTTACATATATAAATGTATGTATCGTATCCATCTTCACCGGAAATTTCTCGGTCTTTTTGATTGTGTTTTGTTCTTCCCTTTTAGAACTGAATTGGTGTTGAACTTTCGTTGAGGTGGATATGAGTTTGTTGTGTCTCTCTGTTTCTGCTGAGTCTTCTTATAATCTTTCTCTCTTTTTTGTCTTTCTTGGGTTGCGATAAATTTATCGAATTTGTTGTTTTCGTTAGCTAAAATTTGATCCGACGATGATCAAGTGGATATTTTTGATGATCGTTCGGAAGATTCTTACTTCCAGTCCCAAGTTCTTATGTGTATATATAGCCAATACCCTGCTCGTGTTGAATCAGGAGCTTTTCTTACTTTAGTCGGTTTCAATAAAAATTCAAATTTTTAGGGTTCTTCGATAAAAGGGTTTAGATTTTCCGGATTCTTTTTTTTAATCCTTGCACTTTTTTCTGAATAACCTAATTCTCATCTGGACGAAAATAAGCTATCTTTGTGTGTTTCACTTGTAAATCTTATTTGATACATTAGTTTTTATAAGCACAAATTTCATCTGGATCTAATATTGCAAAAAAAAAAAAAAAAAACATGTTTTCCAGGATTTTGACCAATGGCCTTGGATCAGTCTTTTGAAGATGCTGCTGTACTCGGAGAACTCTATGGAGAAGGTGCATTTTGTTTCAAGAGCAAGAAACCCGAACCCATCACAGTCTCGGTTCCTTCTGATGATGTTGATGATTCGAATTTCGACTGCAATATCTGCTTAGACTCGGTGCAAGAACCCGTTGTGACTCTCTGTGGTCACCTCTTCTGCTGGCCCTGTATTCACAGATGGCTTGATGTACAGAGCTTCTCAACAAGTGATGAATACCAAAGACATAGACAATGTCCTGTTTGTAAATCCAAAGTGTCTCATTCTACATTGGTTCCTTTGTATGGCAGAGGCCGTTGTACTACTCAGGAAGAAGGTAAAAACAGTGTGCCTAAAAGACCTGTAAGACCGGTTTACCAGCTTGAAATGCCAAATTCACCTTACTCCAGTACTGACCTGCGGTTATCACAACGGGTTCATTTCAATAGCCCACAGGAAGGTTACTATCCTGTCTCAGGGGTGATGAGTTCAAACAGTTTATCATACTCTGCGGTTTTGGATCCGGTGATGGTGATGGTTGGAGAAATGGTAGCTACGAGATTGTTCGGAACACAAGTGATGGATAGGTTTGCATATCCGGACACTTACAATCTCGCAGGGACAAGCGGGCCAAGGATGAGGAGGCGGATAATGCAGGCAGATAAATCGCTGGGAAGAATCTTCTTCTTCTCTATGTGTTGTGTTGTTCTATGTCTTCTCTTGTTTTAGGTTCTCATAGCTATAGCTTGGTTCTACTGTTCACTTTCTTCAAGTGTAAGGAAACATAGTCAAAGAATTGTACATTTGTGTTGGAAACAAATCAAAGTTGCTTAATGTTGAGGAGAGTTTGTGTTGGGTTACTTTTTGTGTAGATTTGGTTTGGAGCATAGTGCCGCCTAGATTAAAGGCCATGTTAATAGGCCTGATTTGCATATGTGTATACTTTAGCCCATAAGTAGAAAAATAAAACTAGGATTTTCAAATACATATTACTGTTTTCTTTGTCATATTCAAGTACATGATACTGATACTGAATCATGGATCACACTGGTAAGAGTGATAGTGATACATTCCAGCATCTTCCAACACGTTTACATTCCTCTTTGTCTTATTTTTTTTTTTTCTTCTATTTGTTTAATTTATGATTATGTTGATAATATATATAGAAATTAAGGGCCAGCATTAAGAGTCTTTCTTTAGTCAATCTTTAGCCCTCTTGCCTCTCTGATAGCCTTCTCCACTCGGTAAGTCTCTCTTCCTTCTTTCGTCAAGCTTTAGTCAGAAGTCAAGCTGTCTTTTTTATTCAATAACTGTGTGGTTATTTATAATTTTAGATGGACAATTATGAAGCTTATCTAGATAGAATTGAGGCACAAAGGTCAACAAATGTGTCTCTTGACCAACTGAGGCCAATATCCTTCCCCATGAATCATCTAGAACTAGTGAAAAGCATTCTCTCTGAATGTCCATGTCTTCTATTGGAGCCAAACTCGAAGGATCAGCTTCCAATCCATGTGGCAGCTCGTGCTGGTCATTCAGCTGTTGTTGAGGCTCTTGTTAGGACTGTAACATTTGTTTCAGCTAAACTGGCTGATGAAGAAGAGAGGGAGAGATTGAATCTATACATTCTCAAGGACATAGATGGACATACTGCTCTGCACTTGGCCTAGAAAGGACGCTATACGAGGCAAACCAACAAGCCTCGTTTCTTGCGAATAAAGACGGAATATCTCTCTTGTATTTGGCAATAGAAGCCGGGGATGTGTCCCTCGTGAGAGAAATGTTGGGAAATGATGGCCCTGAAGGGAGAAATTCAAACTTCAAGTCACAGTTGGATGGGAGAAAATCTTGCACACGCCGTTTGAAGTCCATAAGTACAGGTTTGTTTTGCCTTCTTACCGATTTGCAGGATCACAAGCCCAGACCTAGATGAGTCATTGATTCTTCTTATGTACGATAGTTGATATTCTTACGGAGAAGTATCCTTGAATCACCGGTTACAAGAAGAAAAGATGATCAAAACTGAAACAGAACCCTGCTCTGTATTGCTCTAATGTCCTTGGCGTGTGCATTTTTTTCCGGCATGGCTATTACAGGTGGGCCTAATCTAGGGCTTCTTGTCGTCATTTACCTAATATCTGTGATCTTCTTACACGTGATGCTCTTAATCCTTGTCCCTCACGTTTCCCTACAGCGATCTAGCGTTCATGCTGTATGGGGTTTGTTTTTCTTATGTTTTGAAAGTTAGTTAATGACGACGAAGATGAAAGTTATAAGACCTTTACGCACAGGTCTGTGACGAGGGC
Organism: Turritis glabra; assembly: GCA_900406565.1. Lineage (NCBI taxonomy): Eukaryota > Viridiplantae > Streptophyta > Magnoliopsida > Brassicales > Brassicaceae > Turritis > Turritis glabra. The sequence continues at coordinate 2,014,582 of OVBN01000243.1, read as the reverse complement.
GGAGTCTGCAGAGATCAGGGAATGATGATCACGTCAAAATACCAGAAACTAGTTGAAAAAGAGAATGTTTTACATCGATGATATTTGGTAATACCATTCGACACTGTACTCGTGACTGTATATCTCTTTTAACGTTCAGATTGAATGCTAAAACATATAGTAATTGTGTGGGAACCGTATTTAATTTTATAGAGCACTTGTTATGGGAAACTTGTAAGATTTTGAGAGGGTTTATTATGCAGGTAATGAAATTCCTCTGTTCTTGAGAAGGTCACATGTCAGGGAACCTTGCTGCCATATATGGTCATGACCTCCGAGTGGTGCGTATCCTTGACCATAAAGTAAACGTTCATAGAAGTAAGAGCCCTAACTGAAATGGTCATCACAACGTGCTCATTTCAATAACCCATAGGACGATTCCCAGCCTGTTACAGGGGTACTGAGTGCAAACAGTTTGTCATACTCTGCGGTTCTTGATCTGATGATAGTGATGGTTGGAGAAAGGGTACGCACAAGGTTGTTTGGAACACAAGTGATGTCTCGCGTATCCGGACACTTACGTGTTGTGTTGTTCTATGTCTTCTTCTTCTCTTGTTTTAAGTTCTCATAGCTAGCTTGGTTCTACACTTCTACACTTCTACTGTTCACTTTCTTTTAAGTGTAAGGAAACTCATTCGAAGAAATGTATATTTGTGTCGGAAACAAATCAAAGTTGCTTAATATTCAGGAGTTTGTGTTGGGTTATATTCTTGCCTAGATTTTGGTGTGGGAGACATGGTGCCGTTTAGTTGAAAGGCCTGATTTGCATGTGTATAAGGCATCCTATGGGTAGAACAAGAGCATGCGCTAATGTGATCCATTGAATCTCTCACTAATATAATAATTATTGTTAGTGTAGTTTAATATTTGTAATGTAATTTAATTTGAATATTTATTTTAAATTTTATCTTAAATTAGAAGATTTATAATTAATATCTTTTAAATTATACAAATTACATTTTAAATACAGTATATTCAATATATAATTAATATTGTAATTTTAACTAATATTAATAAAATATATTAATATATAATTTAAATATATGCATAATGGAACTTGTTAGATATATAACTTTATTTTATGATTTATAAAAAAAAAAAAAAATAACATATAAACTATTTAATTAACTTTTTCTAATTATTGTGAATTTGATTTATCATAATAAAATCTGAATTATTTATGAAAAACATGTGTCCCACGTAAAAGAGGTTCTCAAAATCTCTAGAATAAGAACCGATTCTCACCCACTTTAAAAAAAAAAAAAATTTTAATTATGAGAGACTTCCATCCCACATCTTAAAAAAGTAGGATTTTTTTACCGGGGTGTGTAAACTTATATAGGTTATTTAAGTTGACTTCTGATAACCAATTAAACCATAGAGGCTACAACTATGTAATCGGGGTGATAGGTTTATTTTTTATTTAAAAAAGACTATCGCTCTGTTTCTACAATTAACCTAAAGGCTAACTCTGTAATCGAGGCGTTAGGTTTATTTGAGATTAAAGAAAGACTTTCACTCTGTTTATGCATTGACTTTGATAACACTCACATTGAACTTTAGACACAGAGGGAGTTTTATAAATGGACGAACGTAGAGTCTCTCATCCGGCATGCTTTAGCAGTTCCTCTTGCATTTCTGATCTCCTTCTCCGGTTTGGTAAGTGTCTCTCCTCTTCTTGATATCGTTGACACTTTTGTTTTGGTCGGGTAACTTAAATTTGTGTGTTTAAACTATTTGTGGGATGATTTTAGGTTTAAGATGGACAGTTCTGAAGCAGGTCTAGATAGGATTGAGGCTCAGAGGTCTGTCTCAGAGTTCTTTACCAATATCAGATTGTCTGATCTGTTTGACCTCCCCGGTGAATATGTGCCCATGTGTCCTCAGATCCTAAGCGCAGTGAGCGCGGGGAAGAAAGAATGGGTGGAGAAGTTGAAAAGCTACGGTAAGCCAATGGCTTGTCTAAAAAGCGAACAAGGAGATTCTGTTCTTCACGTTGCTGCATCTTGGGGTCATCTTCAACTAGTGAAGAGCATAGTCTCTGAATGCCCATGTCTTCTTCTGGAGCTAGACTCGAGGGATCAGCTTCCGCTTCATGTGGCGGCTCGTGCTGGCCATGTAGCTGTTGTTGAGGCTCTTGTTGCGACATTAACATCTGTCCTAGCTAAATCTTCTGAAGAAGAGAAGCAAAACCTGAATCTGTATGTTGTAAAGGACATAAATGGAGATACTCCTCTGCACTTAGCCTTGAAAACCCCTCGTATGAAGAGTGTTGATTGGCTGGTGGACGCATACCAACGAGCTTCGTTTCATGCGAATAAAGATGGAATATCTCCCTTGTATTTGGCAGTTGAAGCTGGAAAGGTAATCCTTGTGAAAGCAATGTTGAAAAATACAGACAATGATGGACTAGATTCGCAGTTGGAAGGGAGAAAATGTCTTGTACACGCGGCTTTGAAGGCCAGGAGTACAGGTTTTGTTTCGCCTTTTTACCCATTGGCAGCTGCATTTTTTTTTTTTTTTTCAAATATACGCAACCATTCTGAGACGAATCTTCGTAGGTACGCTAGCGCTAGTAATTCATATCTTCCCACTTCTTTTTAGCAGATGTCCTCAATGTTATTCTTAACGAATATCCAAGTCTCGAGGACGAGCGAGATGAAGAAGGAATGACTTGTCTTTCATTTGGAGCATCCATAGGGTTTTATGAAGGAGTATGCAAGCTCTTAGACCGATCAACAAAGAGTGTTTATGTATGCAATGACGATGGATCCTTCCCGATCCATATTGCTGTAGATAAAACTCGTATCAAAGTTATTAAAGAGATTCTGAAACGTTGTCCAGATTCAAAATACCTGCTTAACAAACATGGCCAGAACATTCTTCACATAGCAGCAAAGAATGGGAGAGCTGCAGCTTTTCTTTCCATTCATGTAATGAGACTTGGTAGGGAGAATGAGCTGATGGAAAAGCAAGATGTGGATGGAAATACACCTCTCCACCTAGCTACTTTAAAGTGGCGCCATAATTCTCTTTTTTTGCTTCTTTTTTTAAATCTCAATGTTAAAAGTAACATACACATGCGGAACAATAGTGGTTTAACAGCTCTCGATATCGCCGAGTCAAATATGCAACCCAACTACATCTTCATGGAGGTATCTCCGATTTCCCACCATAATCCCACATTAAACTACGAATTTTATATATCTTCTTGACTATTTATAAGCCGTTCTCTCTTGTTTGGATTACAGAGGGTGACATTGGTGGTGTTATTATACTTCAACGGGAAAAGGATAACAAAGCCATCAGATCCACCAGCTGGTGACAAAATGAAAGACTACATCAACACTCTTCTAGTGGTGGCAGCCCTTATAGCAACCGTGACATTTGCTGCTGGTTTTACTATACCTGGTGGCTTTAACAACTCTGGTCCCAACTTGGGCAGCGCAACTCTAGCCAGTGACCGCAAGCTCGTCTATTTTATGGTATTTGACATCCTGGCAATGCAAAGCTCCATCTTGACGATAGCTACTCTAATCTGGGCGCAGTTGGGCGATCCAGCACTTGTTCAGAGATCCTTAAATGTGGCATTGCCATTACTGTTTTTCGCTCTTCTCTGCATGCCGGTGGCATTTTATTGTGGCGTTTTTGTTGCATTTGCGCATGTTAAGGGGCTTATGATCTTCCTCAACATTACATCTGTGATCTTCGTCTTTCTAATGCTCTTTATCCTTGGCCCTCACGTGTTACTACAAATACCTGGCCTACCTGGCGGTATCTTTGGTATTTATTTCATGCAATTTCTATATTTCTTCAATGAAGACAGCGATGAAAAGGCTTCTACTGTGAAGATCTCAGGTAAGGATCTCATCCAAGTGAAATAAAGTAGCTAAAAGAGAGCATTTTTCTCATATACATTGAAGTTGTGTATGTACGTACTTGTTCAATTTGACATTTTGTATTTCTATTTCTTTCCTTACTTGTGGTTTAATTTGCATGTCTTTCTGTCTTGTAGCCTATTCAAAGAATAAAGCTGTCTTCCTTAAAAAATTGGGAACCATTCTTTGTTGTTATGATGTATCTTTGGAGTTGCACATTAGTTTTTTTAATAAAATTAACATAAATAAAGCCAAGATTAGATGTGAACCAATTTCTCTGTTTTGGATTTCTTACGCTTGTTAATACGCCGTCGTTTCGAGCAATGCAATGCTTTGAAGAAAAATGGCCAATCAAACTCCCAAGGGCCCAAATCTTAACGCCTAAAATAAATTTATCACTTTTCGGTGTTCATCTCAGACTTGCAGCGATTCACCTGATCTCAGACTTGCAGAAGATAGCCAAGGATCAGCTGATCCATTCTCGACTATCACCTTGCTTTCCGTTGGAATCTTCCTGGGTAAGCGGGAACTTTCACCATCGCACCACAACCTTTCTCCATCAGATTGGAAGCGAACATCTGTATCTGTAATGGGACACACTGCTAATTTTTTAATGGACATGTTTGAGATTTTTTTGTTTCTGATTAGTTTACGACTACTTGTTCCCATAATTGCATTGTGGATATCGCCAAACTAAATCTCAAACCAACTACGTCTTTTGAGAGGTATGTCTAATTTCCCACCATAACATTACTTTTTCTCGATCACAGTTTGTCATCTTGACCGTTCGATCTTGGTTGATAGAGACCGACTCAGAGTTTGGCTCTGTATCTTCTCTTGTTTTAGGATTTCTTGTCGCCAGCTTGGTGCTATTGTTAAGTTTTTTGAAATGTGAGGATGATTTAGGAAACATAGACAAAGAAATATACATTTTCTGTTAAAAATAAATCGAAGTTGCATGAGTTTGTATAGGTTAGTGGCTGGGAGATCAGGTTGATAGAACAATGCAATTTCAATAAATTTATTAGCCTATCTTTTCGATGTCGCAACTCAGTTTTAACTTCAGATTTACCATATATTCCCTGCACGGCTAAAACTCTTTGATCAAGGTATTAGACCATCTTTATTGAGGATATTCTATTAAGATACTCCCCCGTTAAAATAATTAAAAAAAAAAGTATCAAAAGAGATGAGATGAGCCTTAAATATTTTAAATAGAATCCCTCATTATATTTTGTCTCTTTTATATTTCATTTTTTTTATAGAATTAAAATTAAATATATTAAAATATTAATATTTTAAAGTTTAGATACTTTAAAATCTAAACCAATGGAATGCTTTTAGGTCTAAGTCGCGTTAAAAAAAAAATCTTAGTTATATTTCTGCTCCTCTTGCATTTTTTAAGATATTATTTGTGTTTAAATAATTATACTTTGTTTTAAAGAAAGTGGAGGATAAAATTTTTTTGTCCGATACGGATCTAGATCCGGCTACTCCGGATATCTGTAAAAAATACTGAATATCCTGGGTTTTTGAGATATCCGAATCCGGATATCAAAACTACGGATCCAGATATCCAGGATAGTCAGATCCGGATATGGATATCAAAACTATGGATCCGGATTCGGCTACCCCGGATATCCGAAAAACACTGAATATCCGGATTCTTTTTTTTTAAAAAAAATTATTATTATAAAAAATTTAAGAGAATTTTTTAAAAAAATATATTAATATTATATAAATAATTGAAAATATTATTATAATATTAGTATAATATATAATTAGAGAAAAAATTAAAATATATTATATAATATAAATACTTAAAATATTATTAAAAATATTATCATAATATTAATATTCTAAATATCCGATTTTGTTTTTTTGTATTATCCGGATCCGTATCCGAATCCGATCCACCCGAATATCTTGCTTTTCGGAACGGATCAGAACGGATTCCGAAGTAGATCGCGGATACTGGATAATAAGTCTCAGAAGTTTAACAAATTAAGGTTTTCGTTCAAATTTTAAGCAAATTTGCTTTGTTTTTCCATAAAATAAGAAATGGATTTCATTAACAGCTTACAAGATCTCACTCAAATCGAAATGTAAGGTTTACCTCGGATTAAAGAAAAACCTTGACTCATTGTGTCAATTTATATGTATATAAATTAAAAAGGACTTTTAGTTTTATATAATGTATAATTGCTAAAATTACACCCGTTTGGGTTTTAATTGCACGCACGTGTTGGCAAAGTCAAGACCTCCTTTTCACTTAATAACTACTTCATTTTTAATGACGAAATTGCCCCTGAACCCAAACGAAACGACATAATTCACATTAATATAATAAAATTCAAGTTAGAACACAAACCCATTTAAACAAAAAAAAAAAAAGTAAGAACCGAAACCCAGTTGAAGAGCAAAACGGGAGAGTCTTTTGTAAGATTCTACGATTCGCACCTCAAGAAATCGAGCGAAGATCTGTTCCAAATCTACGGCGTTAACCTCTGTATAAAATTAATTAAAGTGTGCAGAGATATCAATGGTGTTATCAGATTTGGGCAATAATCGAAAACAAGGAGTTAAAAGTCTCCGATTTGGACTGCATTTGATCTCTCATTAAAATAATAAAAAAGCATAAATAAACCTTAAATATTTTAAATAGAACTTCTCATTACATTTTTTGTCTTTTTTTTATTGGTTTATTTTTATTATAGAATTAAAAATTAAATGTATAATTAAATATATTAAAAGATTAATATTTTGAAGTTTAAATAGTCCTTTGGGTATCCAAACCAATAGGGGTGCTCTTAAATTTACGTTGCATTAGAAAAAAGCTTAGTTCTGTTTCTGTTCCTCCTGCATTTTTTAAAAGATTATTTTTGTGTTTAAATAGTTATTTAAATGTCGAGTATCAGCTTTTAGTGGAGGATTAAAAAATTCCGCCATTAACGGCATACAGTAAGAGTTGAAATTTAAAGCAAATTTGAAATTTTCCATAAAATAAGAAACGGATTACCATTAACAGCTTACAAGATCTCACTCACATCGAGATGTAAGGTTTACTTGGGATTAAAGAAAGACCTTGACTCACTGTTAAAAAAAATAAAAAAATAGACTTTTAGTTTTATATAATGGACGAACATGGAGTCTCTCATTCATCAAGCTTTACTGCTTTAGGGACTCCTCCCGCATTTTCAATATTTTTCTTCCTCCACTTGGTAAGTATATTTTTTCCTTGGACTTGGTATGTTTATTTTTTGCTATAGTTGGAGAACTTAAACTATCATTTCAAACAATTTGTGAAATGAGTTAGGTTTGAGATGAATTTTTCTGAAGCACGTCTAAGTAGCATTGAGTCACAGAGTTCGATTGATTCGTCTCATGACCAAAGGAGACAAGGATATTTCTCCATGAATAATATAAACAAGGGCTTTCGCACACTCAGTTCTCGAGGTTTCCTTCGAGCCAGAGGAGAAGCCAAGCCGCAGCCTATGGAAGATTCCGAGTCTGTGCCGGAGTTCTTTATTAATCTCAGATTGTCATATTTTTTCGATATCCCTGGTGAATATGTGATGATGAATGCCGAGATGTTTAGCGCAATGAGTGATGTGGGAAGAGAATGGCTGGAGAAATTGAGAAGCCATGGAACACCACTGGCATGCCTCAAGAGCGACATAGGAGATTATATTCTTCATCTTGCTGCTACATGGGGTCATTTAGAACTAGTGAAGAGCATTGTCTCTGAGTATCCATGCCTTTTATTGGAGCCAAACTTAAAGGATCAGCTTCCAATCCATGTGGCGTCTCGTGCTGGTCGTACAGCTGTTGTTGAGGCTCTTGTTGCGACAGTAACATTTGTGTCAGCTGGAATTTCTAAAGAAGAGAGGGAGAGCTTGAACGCATATCTTCTGAAGGACATAAATGGAGATACTGCTCTGAACTTGGCCTTGAGAAGAGGTTATATGAAGATAGCTTCCACCCTGGTGAACGCAGACCAACGTGCTTCCTTTCTTGCAAATAAAGACAGAATATCTCCCTTGTATGCGGCAGTAGAATTTGGATATATGTCCCTTGTGAGAGAAATGTTAGGAAATGATGGCCATGAAGGGAGGATTTCCAACCTACAATCACAATTGGAAGGGAGAAAATATCTTGCACACGCAGCTTTGACGTCCAGGAGTACAGGTTTGTTTTACTTTATACCAGTTAGCAGGATCACAAATTCAAACCTGGATCTTCTTGTGTACGGTAATTAATATTCGCATTTATTTGAGCAGATACCCTTGATGTTATTCTTAATGAATATCCAAGTCTTGCGGATGAGCGAGATGAAGAAGGAAGGACATGTCTTTCGTTTGGAGCGTCCATGGGGAACTATGAAGGAGTATGCAACCTGTTAGAACGATCAACAAAGGGTGTTTTTGTATGTGATGATGATGGATCCTATCCAATTCACGTGGCAGCAGAGAAAGGCCATATTACAATTGCCAATGAGATTGTAAAGCGTTGTGTAGCTTCAACGTACCTGCTTAACAGAAAAGATCAGAACATTCTACACATTGCAGCTAATAGTGGGAAATTTGGAATTCTTCGTCAATTTCATAAAGGTGATCATCATCTGGCTAATGAGCAAGATGTGGATGGGAATACGCCTCTGCATCTAGCCACCATAAAGTGGCGCCCTAGAGCTGTTCGTCCGCTTGCAAGGCCAAACAACCTGTTTATACAGAATAATAGTGGCTTGACAGCTCTGGATATCGCCGAGTTAAATCTGCAACCCAATTACATCGTTCGGGAGGTATGTCTAACTTACCACTTTAACAACATTTTTTAGTCACACATTGATTATTTACAGCTTGTGACCCTTGAGTTTGGATTACAGAGGTTGACACTGGTGGTCTTGGTAGACGCTCACTTTAAAAACGATCATAAATTCAGGCATACCATGACACTACTAAGGCAGAGAGCGCCTATGAGGGTCGAAAACAAAGATTACATCAATGCTCTTTTAGTAGTGGCAGCTCTTATAGCCACCGTGACGTATACCGCTGGTTTAACTATACCAGGTGGCTTTAAAAGTTCTACTCCGGATTTAGGCATGGCAAATCTAGTTACTAACCCTCGTCTCATCTTTTTCCTGATATTTGACATTTTGGCGCTGGGAAGCTCATTGTTAGCAGTAATTTCTCTCATATTGGCGCAATTAGGTGATCCTGCATTACATCAGAGTTCCGTAAGGAGGGCCATGGCATCACTCTATTTCGCTATATATTTCATGAGCTTCGCATTCTATTTAGCCATGGTTATTGCAGCTGGGAATGTTCTATGGCTTATTTTCGTCTTTCACTTTTTAAGTACGCCCTTCTTATGTGTGATGATTTCAATGTTGTTCCCTCACTTCGTCCTATATTATACTAGCAGTTTTGCTAGGTTAGGAAAGTATTTAGGTTATTATGTGGCTTTAATTAATGACGACGACGTAAGTTATCAGTCCTCTGCGGGCAAGTCTGTGAAGATCTCAGGCAATGATCATATCAAAATGCGAGACAGTAGTTAAGAAAGGGAATGGTTTGATGCAGGGAGTCCTCCTAATTCCTATGTTAATTATTTGGATTTTCTTATTTATTTGGTGTACCCTTTTCTTTATTTTGGATAATTTGGGTTGGTTTTTTCTTCTTCTTCGGATTAGCTTCTACGTGAGACAGGGTTCAATACCAACTAGATTAAGTGGTAGCTTAATCCTTTGTTACTATATACTCTATCTCTAACTGTATGACCCAAAACGGTCATAGCTTTGTATCCTTTTAGCCTTAAAAATTGAATACCCTTTATCAAAAACAGATGGAGTTTAATTCCTTTTAAGTATTAACTATTACCCATGGGTTTAGACTATATTATATATATATGTATTTCCAAGGGTTGTAGAGGATACGATTTCATTGAATCGAAATCGAAGTTCTTTTCACCTCTTGAACCTTGTTCTCGGCAGAACATTGATTCTCAACGACAACAAGAAGACATAATCATCTGGGCATTAACAGACTGAAACAATTCCGCACAACAACGTTTTCTTGTATTGGGCGCTCTTGATTCTTGTCCCTTACGTCATTATACAGCTAGCAGCGAAACCACCAACATACATTATGTTTTTTCCTTTCAAGGTAACATGCAACTGCACAGCAGTGTCTTGGTTTTCGTTCTTAGGAAAATATATCCTCTTTTGCAATATGATGTGTCGTGCTATATCGATTTTTAACCATTGTTTGTATCTTTATTTAATTTGAGTCTTTTATTGAGTCAAAGTGTGGTCTTAGGGTCTTTTAATCCTTTATAAAGTCTTTACAGGTTTTAGGTTGCTTTCGAAAAAAACGAGTCATTTTACTATTTTAGGATGCAAACACACATTTGGAGATGCATGATTGTGTAAAAGCGTCATAAGTTTAGCTTCATATGGAGGACTTCCAACAGTTTAATCTTTCTCATTTTTTTGGCACAAGCTAGATGAAGATCTCAGCTTTCATTTACAAGTCATTTGAAGGAAATCTAATTGTGCAATCAAAAGGAAGTCTTTAATTATGTCTTGTGTAACCTGCTTAAAGAAATAAAAGTGCTGTTTGGAAAAAAACATAAAATTTGGGAACCATTTTTTGATGTTATGATGTAACTCTGGAGTTGCTCGTTTGTTTTTTATACATCTGACATAAATAAACAAAGACTAGATGCGAACCTTGGAAGAGAACTCAATTCAAGATTCTTTGTCATAGGGGATCTCGCTCACAAAGCTTTTCAATTGGTTTTGCCATTACTCTTCGTTGGTCTAATCTCATGAATGTCCTCAACATTCCTTTGTGGCGTTCTTGCTACAATACTGAAAATCAAATGGCTTTCACTCGTCGTCTTTTATGTCATGGTTTTGTTGCTTGCCCCTTACGTTAACTCGCAGGTTCTTAGTCTTCATTTTCTTCGCCCCTTCACTGCATGCTATTTATATCTGGATTCTTTTGTGTGCTTTTTTTTTTAATGAAGACAATGCTGAAAGAAATCAAATATCTGACTCTGGTAACACTTGTGTGAAGTAGGTGGAGTCCGTAATCGTGGGATCCTCACTGTTTATTGCATTTATTTGTTTCCCATTATTTATTGACCAGAAAGAGCTTTGTAACTGTTGACTTGTGAGAGATGGAAGCTATTTGGGTGGAAAAAGTTATATAATCTCCGTGGGAAATTATACAGGCGGGAACAATCCAGTTGAAGGATATTTGATTATTTTCTAAGTAGACGTATACGGCGTCGTGTCAACGAAATCCTGAACGATGTTACTGGTCCATTGTCTTCTCCGCACTTTTGTCTTCGATCGGGAAATTTGGTGAGGAAAGCTTGGTCCTAATGATTTGACGTAAGACAATATCAATTAGTTATAATTAAGTCGCGATCGTTTGTTACGTTTTCTTACTACAATTTACAATATTTTAGATTTTATTAGGAGACGACGCCATGTCTTAATTAGTCGAGTTAAGGAGCTACAAAGATTGTGATGTAAGGCAGAATATTAATTAGTTATAAGGTGTCGATTGTTTGTAACGTTTTCTTACTGCAATTTAAAAAAAAAAAAATGGATTTCATTATTTTTTCGTTATTTTGGATTTCATTAATGACGCGCCTATGTCAAGTACTGATAGAGCCACTAAATTTCCATGCACCTTTTGATATACGAAAAGGCTACTTGGAAATGGCATGACACCGTGATCGATAGTTATTTCAATATTAACATACAACTTGTATTTTTTTTTGGTAAAATGTTAAATTGATTGATAAAGGGAAGGAATTTATTTACAAAATTTGTAAAAGAACAAAGAAAAGTACGACAAAACCAAATTTAAATTCAAGGATAGTTGTCCGAAGTGACTCCTCGATATCAAAACCAATATTGTAGAAGTAAGCGAAGTCTAGGATCTTCGTTATATCGAATGGAGATGATACGGTTGCGTATAGTACGCTCAATTAATCGGACAAGGTAATTGACACGACGATGTTTGGCTCCATGCCTCCGCTCATTCCTCTCTTTCCATATATAGTAAATAGAAGTTTGTAGTGCAAGTCTGAGCAGGATAGAGGTCATATAGTCATACATTCGCGTGACAATGAGAGCCAGGGTATTACCCCAATCCGGATCCGGGTCGACCTGTAGGAGAGTCCCAACAACACCAATCCAAACCATAAATGTGTATGGGCAAGTAAAGAATAGATGGTCTCTTGATTCATCCGTTTCTCCACATAGAACACAGCTTTGGTTGCCACCCCATGATCTCATCCTACAACCAACTGAAAGTTTATTTTTAATGGCTAGCCAAGAGATAAACGCAAACCTGGGAACTTCTTGAGGAAACCAAACCACCTTCCACCAATTGACCTCGCTACCTCTCTGCCGAATCAACTCCCAAGTTCGCTTAGCGGAGAAGTAATCCCTGAAGGTTGTTAAATTTTGTTTCCATAAGACACGGTCAGCGGCGTGAGATTGGAGTGGAGGAGGAAATGCAACGATCTGTTCCACATAAGCCTGAATATGAGGCACTCGACTTCGGCGAAATGACCATCGATCATTCAGAACCGATTCTGACACCTTAATATCCCTTTGAAGACCGAGTTCACTTGTTCCTCCTTCGCCTAACATATCAATCAGCCGGCCCAGCGGGTGCCAAGGATCAAGCCAAAAAAATGTGTTTCGGTCGTTCCCTAACTCCACCTGAAAGAAATCAATAGCTAACGGACGAAGCTTTAGTAGTTTTCTCCAAACCCATGACCCCTTTGTTGTAGACTTAACATCCCAAAAAGAAGAGTGAGAGAGGAGGTTATGTTGAACCCAAGCCACCCATAAAGAACCGGACATAGAGAACAGTTTCCAAATGAGGCGAAGGGAGAAGACCGTAGAGGTTTCCTGCATATTACGAATACCAAGTCCCCCTTCATGTTTCGGTAAACAAACATTTTCCCAAGCGACTTTGGCGTTACTGTGCGATGTAAGAGAGCCATTCCATAGGAATGAGCTACACATTCTTTCAATCTCCCTGAAGCAACGATGTGGCAAACGAAAAACTGAGCTCCATTATGGTTATGGCTAGAGTGTCAACCGGGCCTACGAGCTGCGGGATTGGTCCAAATAGTACTATAACAGGGCGAATATGGACACAAAAATAATAGGTCCATTAGAAAGCGGGTTTTTTGAGTAAGTCCATACAGATTGTGGGTTTTCGAGGATTGTGTCCGCGGGTTGGCAGGTCAGGCCGCGGGCTACAAATATTTGATAAAAATAATATATATATATATATATATATATATAAATATTTTTACATAGTTGTAAAAGTATAATATGTGAAATATGTGATAATGTAAAGAAGTTTAATGTATAAAAATTAAAATATTATAAAAAGAGTAATATTAAAATTTATTTTAAGTTTTAAAAATACATATTAAAATATATTTTAAGTTTTAAAAATTGTGTTTGCGGGGGCGGGTCTGGACATAAATTTTCCGTCTGCGATCCAAAGAAAAATAATGTCCGTCGCAGTCAGGGTCAAATAGACGCGGACCAATCTTTTTGATACCTCTAATTATGGCTTACTGAAATTGGACGAGGTAGAGCTTGGAAAATGAATGAACCATACCTAGATCGGATAATAGGCATGGCTCATTCATTTTTAAGCTAGGCCTCGATGAAGGAGATTATAATAAGAGCTTAACGTAGTATAAACAGAAACTTGGGGAAGAAGATTCCGTTGAGTATGGAAGAGATAAGAAATAGTAGTGTAAAAGCATCCCCATATATAAGAACGTCTAAGAGTTTTTTAAACAAAGAAAATATGATTATTTTAATCTAATTGAGTTATATAATTAAACTTTAAGTTTGAAAGGAAAACTAAACCAATATATGAGTCACAAAGAAAATATTATTATTTTAATCTAATTTAGTTATATAATTAAACTTTAATTTAAAAAGAAAACTAAATCAATATATGAGAGACATGTGTTTCATGGGGGTTTTATAAGTATTTTAAGTTTCTTATTTAAGAACTCTTCTTCATTTTTTTTTTTATTCTATTATTTTTCTTTTTTAATTGTAAAAACTCCATATAAAAACATATCGGTGTTGTAAGTGGGAAAAAAAAATTGCTGTTCTACTTCACAAACGAAGCCCGTTTCAGGTGGCTCAACTCAAGCCCACTCTTCAATAAACATGTAACATATGTCGTATCAGATTCCTTTCTTCACATTGTTGCAGCTGAGGATCATCTTCAATTTGTGAAGGCTTCATGTTGGAAGGCAGGAATTTTCTAGTCCATGTGTCTTTTGTAGGCCAACAACTATCTATATATATTATTAAAAACACAGCAACTATCTATTACAGGTTTCCTTTCTATTTTGGTGGAAGGCTAAGTATTGGTATACTGTTTTTGTACTACTACTATATATGTTTATTAAAATCAATAGATTACACACGTTCCTCCCATCGTTTTATTTTAATATTATTTGTATAATGTTAAATGTCTTTACTTAAGTTGATTGATTAATTTAATACTAAATCTATAAGGTATCTGTCATCTTTTTTCATAACTTGGGTCTAAATTCTTGAATCTTGAATCCCCCAACTAGCTTCAGATTCTAGATTAATTTATTAGTAATATATAAGGGTATCACGTTTTTTACTCTATAGCAGTTTTACGTACGGTTGATGGCTTTTCCTATTGTCAGGGAACTGAAACTATGTTTTAGACAATTTGTTTTTTTTTTTGCGTGATGATTTTAGGTTTGAGATGGACAGTTCTGAAGCACGACGTCTAGATAACATTGAAGCACAGAGGTCAAAGGATGACCAACGGAAACGAAGATACTTCCCCATCAATCTGATAAACAAAAGCGCACGCAAACTCGGTTTTCAAGGTTTCCTTCCAAGCGTAGGAGATGATGCCACGCCACCTAGGGGAGACACCAAACCTGTTCCAGAGTTCCTTACCAATCTCAGACCTTCGGATCTTTACAACCTCTACGGTGAATATGTGGACATGAATGCAGAGACCTTAAGCGCGATGCGGGCCGGGAACAGAGGATTTCTCGAGGTAATGAAATGCTACGAAACACCAATGGCATGCTTCAAGAACGACAACGGAGATTCCATTCTTCACCTTGCTGCTTCTTTTGGTCATCGTGAGCTAGTAAAGAGCATAGTCTCTGAATGCCCTTGTCTTTTATTGGACCCAAATTGGAAGGATCAGATTCCGCTTCATGTGGCGGCTGCTGCTGGCCAGTCAAAAGTTGTCAAGGATCTTGTTTTGTCGGTAACATTCTTTTCAGATAGACTGGCTGAACAAGATAGAGAGAGACTGAATCCATATGTTCTCAAGGACGAAGATGGAAATACTCCTCTGCACTTAACCTTGAAAAATATCCATGAAAAAACAGAGGTATTGCATTTTTTTTGGGTGAGATTTTGGGTTTATGAGTAGCTGAGAGTATAAAAGAACACAAGATAAACTCCTAAAGTTTTGTAATAAGTGTTAAAATATCAATTAATTGATTTAGCTGAATTTAAATGACCCTAAAACACTCATTAGTTCAGAGTATCTCCTAGGACAAAGCCTTGTGTTCAGAAAAGTAAAACTTAATTATAGATAGAATTTTATTGCATCAACTTTCTCTCAAGCTATCAATGCGTAATCCTGACCTTGCCCCGTCCTATTTTTACTCGATTTTTCCTTGCTTGCAGTCCAAGTTAGATTAGGACTCCACTCTTGGGTATCTCTGTTAGGCCAAATCTCTTGATCTTCTAATTCTTATAAAATATCTTCAAAGAGCTTACATTCTCATATGTGTCTGATGCATCGATAATTTCAACGCTCCAGAAACCAATCTCTTTCTCACCTTATTATGTAGATGCTACGCAGCAGATCCATTTCATTGCCTGGTACTATAACACGCCTCATGAAGACAGCTACCCATCTTATGAATGCGGACCGACATGCCTCGTTTCTTGCAAATAATGATGGAATATCTCCATTGTATTTGGCAGATGAAGATCTTGTGGATGCAATGTTGAGCCTAAATTACTCTGACTTAGCCTCGCAATTGGAAGGGAGAAAATCGCTTGTGCACGCAGCTCTAAAGGCCAAGAATATAGGTGTGTTTCCAAATTACTTTGTTCAGATATTTTCTTTACTCGAAGAACCTAATCAAAGTTCTTGATATTGTGCGCAGATATTCTTTATGCTATTCTCGAAAAAGAATCAAGTCTTGCGGACGAGCTAGATGAAGAAGGAAAAACTTGTCTTTTGGTTGGAGCATCTGTAGGGTTTAACAAAGGAGTATGCTATCTGTTACAAAGATCTACAGACGCGATTTTTGTTAAAGATGCTGATGGCTTCTATCCGATTCATATGGCGGCCAAGTATGGTCATGTCAAAGTTCTTACCGAAATTCTTGAACACCGTTCAGATGCGCTTCAGCTGCTTAGCGAAGGCCGTCAAAATATTCTTCATGTTGCAGCAAAGAATGGACAGCTCAAAGCCACCAAGTTTATCTTAAGATGTTATAAGGATGGTAACATGGAAAAGTCTATTAATGAACAAGATGCGGATGGAAATACACCATTGCATCTGGCCACCGAATATGCACACCCTAAAGTTGTAAGTATGCTTACTTGGGACGATAGGGTTGACGTGAATATACAGAACTGCACAGGTGAAACAGCTCTAGATATTGCGAAGAGCAACATGGATTGTATCCACGGTATGTTGGAGGTATGATCATAACTTTTCATTCCAAATTGGTATACCGCTTATGCATGTTTATAGTTTGCTTCATTTTGGGATACTACAGATTTTGACTTGGATACCTTTGGTATCTGCTGGTGCACCAAGAGGTTCCAAACAAACATTAACCAATCCAGATCTAAGTGATGGAGCTGACAAAGAACTCGTCAATACTCTTCTATTAGTAGCCACTCTTGTAGCCACTATGACTTTCACTGCAGGGTTTGCACTACCAGGGGGTTACAACGGTAATAATCCCAACTTGGGGATGGCAGCTTTGGGCAAGAAAAAAGCGTTCCAAGTGTTTCTTGTATTCAACACCTTGGCGATGTACGCTTCTATCATAACGATAGTTGCTCTCATTTGGGCACAGCTAGGCGATCTTTCCCTCATAAGGAAAGCCTTAACCCTTGCATTGCCACTTCTGGGAATTTCTCTTACATTCATGTCGATAGCTTTCATGTCTGGCACGTTTGCTGCAGTAAGCCACATCCGATTGCTTCCCTATTTCATATTGGGCATCGGCCTGATCTTCCTGGTGTTTTTTCTGTTGATCATTATTCCTTACGTGTCCCCCAAGTTTTCTACTAACCCTTTTCTTCGATACATCTTTTACTTCCCCTATTTCCTTTTACTTTGGGCCGTTGGTGACAACAAAAGAAAAATGAGTTAAAAGAATCCGAGCTACGTCAGTTCCCAGCTTCTGATATTCTTATAAAGGAAATTCATGTGTCAAGTTCAGTTGCATCAGATGAATGAATAAAATGTCGTCGGTGTTTTGAATATGTCTTTAGCTTATACATAATTTTGAGGCAGCCCTTTGTGATCTGGCTTGCCCTTTTTTTTTAATCTCGAGCTCTGTTTTCATATACATGTTTCTTCCGGGTCTGTAAAAGCACTTTGTGTAAGTCTCTAATCTGATGTGGAACTTTATCATTATACGACATGCATGTTGTTGGTTCAAGCTTGTTATTTGATTCAATGGTTATTATATAACATTATTTTTTTCCTGTTGGAAGTGATGAGAGAGATGGAATTGGAAAACTTTTATTAGTCTCTCATAATCATAAAGGTTGGGATACATCAACTTATATAGAACTACAATTCATGAATACTAAGAGACATGGTCAAGAAGAGATGAATACAAGTAAACTTATTTAAAGTATTGAGAGAGGAGAAGAGACAAGTCAATGAGAGAAATAACTCTCAATAATATCAACTCTAACATTTCCATATTGGAGTTTTTATCCGTTTGTCACTCGACCAGTTTGATCACTCTGTTTTGTGGTTCCCATGTACTCTCTCCTTCTGTTTGTCAAAATAATCTTTTGTATCAAGAGCTGTTTCCTGGCTCAACTTCAGATTCGTTAGAAGATTTGCGGAGTAAATTAAATGCGGCTATAAAAAGCAAGTGATTTACTGTTTGTTCCTCTGATGATAAAGTGATCATTTATTTGTTGCTTGCACTGTAGACGAGTAAGTGGAACAAGTTATTTTGGGAAAACGTTTGCAACAAGTTATTTGGGTCAAACGTGTGTAACAAGTAAAATCATACATTATCAATGTTCAAAAAATAAGCGCAAATCCCATGGTAGTTTAGTTTAGAACGCCTAATTTAAAATGTCACAGGGATAAATCTGGAGTGATCATTTTGGCTTATAAATTAGATTTCAGTTTGACTTGTTATTTAAAACCTTGGCATTGCAAAGCTTTATAATTTCTCTTTTTTGGAGTCCTTGTTACATTACCTAACAATGGAGGGCTTATCGAAGCTATTATGATTATATCTTTACTCTTCTTAATTTGTGCCTTTCTGTTTCTCCTTGCCCCTCACGTTACCTCACATGTTAATGGTATTCCTTTTCTTCGAGACTTCACTAGGGGCTTACCTCAATATTCTTTTGTCATTTTTATTTTTATTGAAAACGATGACGATGGAAAACATAAGAGCTCGAAGGAGGAATCTGTTGGACCTTCATGTGCAAATCTGGCTGAAACGTGGTTTCGAATCGAGCAAATTCATACAAAGGTTAAGTGACTGATTTTATCACGGTATCTTTAGTCTTTACTTATGGGTTTCTTGAAATAATTTATGCCTGGACCGATGCATGATCTGCAAATGATTAACGTTACTATTTGATCCTCTGACTGTATCTTTAATTATTTAGTCACCAGAAGTAGCTTCTGCTCTAGACAAGTGAATAATGCAAGTTATTCGCGCAATCACGTAGAAAGTGAGTAGGAAAACTGATACCGAGTGTATTCCATGTCTTTGGACACTTTTGTCGCCAAGATGGAGTCCCTGGAATCTTCAGGTGCAGATCAGGTTGAAACGTGAAAATCTCCATAAATGGTCGTACTTGGTATACGTATAGTCGTTAGAGGCATTTGATCAAATATGATGTTTGGTTTCGAGCAACTTCTGATAGGAGTTAAGGTTTGGTTTGATCACTGCGTGTTTATTTATGATTTCGTTGATATCATGGGTTTTCAGGGTTTTAAAATTGAATCAAGCATCTTCTATATACTAAAAGATAGTTTTTTTGGCTGATGTGGCAAGCCCATAATTTTTCTCACTTTTTAAAAAAAAATTTATTATCTTTGCCAATCACATCTTTTCTTATTTCATCGTATTTAAACCACTAACCAAACACACATCATTTTATTATAATATCTAGAATTTCCAAATTTAGATTTTAAATTTTTTTCTATTATTACCATATATAATATTTTAAAATTCATATATATTTAGTGCTTTGATTTTTTATAAATACATTTTAAAATTGAATATAAAACATCCTTTATATATATTAAAATAGAATTATTTAAAAATATTATAAATAAAATTATTTATAAATTGAATAACATAAAATTTATCCGTGCATGAGACACACGGGTTCATACCTAGTGAAATATTATAACTACGCTTTCAAGCAAGAATCATTTTGACAAATGACCAGTCTACCGGCCACAGATTCCGTAATTTGATTCTTTTTCCATTTCTGCTCCAGTTTCCATTCTTTTTCATCTCATTCACTTAAAAAAAAATTGAAGACTCCAACGACTCTAAAAACACTAAAAAGACACGAAAACACGATAAAGATTCAAAATAGGAGTTGAAATAGAGATTTTAAAACCCTTAACGTAAAATAAACACAGTGATGAAACCAATCCCTTAACGTAACTCCTATCAGAAGTTGCTAGAAACCAAACACCACCATTTATAATAAGCTTACTAATTTTGCAAGACTTGGATAAAACTGGGCCCATTTGTGATAGGCCCAATTTCTAAACAGTTGTTGGTTGAGTGGGACAAATAGCAGCAAAGACGGCTGATCTGATTTCTGCGGCCGCCGGTTAACTGCCGTGTAGCTCTCTTCCCAGAATTCGAAATTTGGTAAGCTGATGGAACTGCTTTCAACCTGGAATCACGTGAAGGCCACGATTCAGAATCAGAAATCGAAGAGAAAATGGAAGCGCAGACGCAGGTGTGGAGGATTTGGGACGGGCTTAGGTACAGTGGGCACCACGCTTTTCGCGTTAAGTGGAATACTATAGCTTCCTCAATTTTTGAAGACTTATGTTTAGGGTAATGTAATTTTGCATTGAAGCTTGAATAGATGATGAATTGGATAATATAGGCTTGTTATTAGAACTGATTTGGTACACACACATACAGATGCTTTGTTTTCTTTGGGATAATTTAATTAATTAAGTTAGACTTGAGAAACCCCTCCCAATTATAAGGCTTTGTCTGTTGAGTTATTTATCTGTTTCTCAGAGGTGCACTTAGCAATTTCGGACATGATATGTGGTATGTAAAACTGATTCATGTTTTTTCTCCGGATGTATGGATCAGTCGAAGCACTTTGCTTAAAGTCTCTGATTGGTGTGGTACTTCATCGGTATGCGACACGTTGTTGGCTAAAAAGTCATGCACTCATTCCTCGGCTGGTTTCGTGCCACCACTTGAATCATTAAAGACCCGTAGGCCCGGTTTACAAGCTTGATTTAGATGCCAAGTTTACTGTTTTCCATTCCTTTTGGTACTCTTTGGTATTTGGTATTTAATATTTCTCCTTCCTTCAGCTGTAAGACCAAAAGGAATGGAAAACAGTAAACTTATATATTAGTATGCGACACGTTGTTGGCTATAAGTCGTGCAATATTTTCGACGTGAGATTGCTGTCCGGGTCAAGCAGCTGTAAGTCTCTTTCTGTCTACCTTCTTGCTTATATATGAGACGGGGTTTCCTTTTTAAGCATGGAACTGAAAATTTTCAATTTATTATTTCAGCAGTTTAGGCTTACATACTGTTGTTGATAATCGACGCACAAAAAGTATCATTGAGTGTGTTTGTCGAGCAATAAAGACAAAAAGGCTTCCCTATGACTCTGATCATAGACAACATGGAATTTGTCCCAGATTTCCTAACTAATGTCAGGCTGTCGGATATTTACAACCTCCCCGGTGAATCCGTGCCAATGAATCCAGAGATCTTTAGTGCAATGAGAGCGGGGAACAGAGATTTTCTGGAGAAGATGAGAAGCTACGGAACACCAGTGGCATGTCTCAAGAATGATAAGGGAGATTCCATTCTACACCTTGCTGCTGCTTTGGGTCATCTTGAACTAGTGGAGAGCATAATCTCTGAATGCCCATCTCTTCTTTTCGAGCCAAATTGGAAGGATCAGATTCCAATCCATGTTGCTGCTCGTGCTGGCCGTTTAGCTGTTGTTGAGACTCTTATTGGGTCGATAACATATCTTTCAGCTAGAATATTGCCTGAAGAAGAGAGGGAGAAGTTTAATATATATGTTCTAAAGGACAGAGATGGAGATACTCCTCCGCACGCAGCATTGAAAGGACGTCATCTCGAGACCGCTCTGTGCCTCGTGAATGCGAACAAGCATGGGTCATTTCTTGAGAATAACGATGGAATATCTCCCTTGTTCATGGCTGTAGAAGCTGGAGGTCTAGCCCTAGTGAAAGCGATGTTGAACGGTCTTGGTAGTAACGCCTCAGGCCAAGTTTCTAACTTATCCTCACAGGTAGAAGGGAGAAAATCGCTTGTACACACAGCGCTGATGACAAAGAATGCAGGTTTGGTTTCCCATTTTAGCATTTTTCATGTTCCTCTACTCAAGAAGCTATATATTGAAGTTATCACTTGTTTAAAGCAGAAATCCTTGATGTTATTCTTAATGAAGATCCATCTCTTGGGGACGAGCGAGATAAAGAAGGAAGGACTTGTCTTTCATTTGGAGCATCTATAGGGTTTTATAAAGGAGTATGCAACCTGTTAGACCGATCAACGTCAGGCGTCTTTGAATGCAACGATGATGGTTCCTTTCCAATCCATATGGCAGTAGAGAAAGGTCATGCGGATGTTGTAAAAGAGATTCTAAAACGTTGCCCAGATTCGAAAGAGCTGCTAAACAAACAAGGTCAGAACATTCTTCACATTGCAGCAAAGAGTGGGAAGGCTGGGTCTTTGCTTCTAAACTATATCAAGAGACTTGATAGAAAGAAGAATCATCTGATCGATGAGCAAGATGCGGATGGGAATACACCTCTGCATCTAGCCACCATAAATTGGCGTCCTCGAACAGTTAGCAACCTTACTAGTTTTACTTCCAGAAAAATCCTAGAAATACAGAACAACGATGGCTTGACAGCTATGGATATTGCAGAAATTAATCTGCAATCTACATATGTCTTCCGGGAGGTATATCAGATCTCTCTATGTACGGCAACTTTTTGTTAAATAATAAAGCATATTGAGCTTATCGCCTTTTTGTTGCACTTTCTTGGGATAAACAGAGAATGACGTTGATGGTCTTACTATGTGTGTGCTCACCGAGAGGTTTTCAAGTGATACCCACTAGTGGAATGACTCTAAGAAGCAGATCAGAGCATCATCTAAGTGGTGGTGACAAATACAAAGAGAATGTCAATGCTCTTCTACTTGTGGCAACTCTTGTAGCCACCGTAGCGTTTGCTACTGGTTTTACAGTACCAGGTGGCTTTAGCAGCTCTCCTCCGAACTTGGGCATGGCCATTTTGGCCAATGAGCTCGACTTCTGCTATTTTCTGGTATGTAACACCTTGGCAATGCAATGCTCGGTTGTAGCAATAGTTGCTCTTATCTGGGCACAATTAGGGGATCCAGAACTCATTCACAAAGCCTTTCACTTGGCCTTACCATCCCTCTTTGTTGCTATAGTCTCCATGTCTTCAGCATTTCTTTTCGGGGTGGTTGCTACGAGGAGGTCGCAGGATAGCTTTCTTTTCAATGTCATCTTCAACACTATAACTGCCATCTTCTTTCATGTGATGGTTTTGCTCCTTGGTCCTTATGTTATCCCACAGCTTCCTGGCGTTCCCTTTCTTCAACCCGTAACTGGTCTTTATCTCCAGCTGCTTTTGTTGTTTGTTAATGAAGACGATGATGTCTCTGGCTCTGGGTCACACCTGTGAGAAGAAGAGGGTGGAGTTTGTGGGATCCTCAGGCGTGGATCAAATGCAAAAGTGCCTTGAAAAGATATCGTATTAATATATCTGTGTTTATACTAATTCCCTACTTGTTTCATGTTCATTATTTGAATCATTAGAAGACCCGTTTTACACTATAAAGCAGATCAGAGCATCTAAATGCTAACAAATACAAAAACCCTGTTAATGCTCTTCTTGTAGCCACTGTACCTTTTTCTTCAGGTTTTACACTACCAGGTGAGGTGGGTTTAACAGCTCTGCTTCAAACATGGATATGTTCGTTTTGGCTTATAAATCTGATTGGTAATGAACACCTTGCCGCTGCCAAGCTCTAATGTAGCCATAGTTGCGCTTATTTGGGCAAAATTGGGAGATCCTGCACTCGTTCATCGAGATTTTCAATTTGATCTTGCCTTCTTTATTCCTTGCTATAATCTCAATGTCACAGGCAGTCTTTTGTGGTGTCCTTGTTACGTTACCTAACAGTGGAGGGGATATTACGCTTATATCTTTGATTTTCCTTTTGTGTCATTCGGTTTCTCCTTGCTCCTTACGTTATCCCATAGGTTCCTTTTAATCCTTTTCTAAGAGGCTTCACTAGGGCTTCCCTCGATATTCTTTAGTCGTTTGTTAATGACGACGATGACTGGTAACACTTGTGTCGCTGGCAAAGGCGTCCATGTGAATCTTCAGGTGCAGATCAGGCTCAATTCGTGAAATGTTAAGGGTCTGGTTTGATCATTGTATGTTTTATTTATGGTTTTGTCGAAGAAAGGTGGCTGATAGTAAGTAATAACCACCCCATGCTTTAATATGCCTGCAAATATTCTACTCTATAAGGGAGCTCCACACAAGCTTCTACAAAACGTCGTCGTTGGGGTAAAAAGCTTTGATTTAAACTGGGCCATTTGTAAACTTTATAGGCCCAATTTTACACACCATTTTTCAGTGCGACTTTCAGTTGTGTGATCCATAACACGGCGGAGACGGCTAATCGGACTTCTGCGGCTGTGGCAAATCGCCAAGTAATATTCTCGATGTTCCGGCCTCCCTCATCATCGGTAAAATGATGGCACTGCTCTCTTACTATAGTCACGTAATCAAAATCAGAAATCAAAGAGAAAAAAGAGGCATGTGTTGTTAGAACAGAGTTCTCTACTACCACAATGTTGTAAAACAAAGGCGTCGAACAGAGAAGAGAGTTGTTGAACACCGATAAAAAGAACATTTTTGCTGAATGATATTTTCCTTTGATCAACTCTGTTAATTTCTCACAAATAAATTATGCTATGAATTTATAGAAAATAAAATGTTACTGCACTCATTAATCTTATGGACTCAGTAATGTCCTACAATTAAAACAAAAATTGAAACCCCTAAATTATTTAGAAATAAAAAACTAAAAAACACTTTAACTCCCCCATTTATTCTCATGTTTGAATCGGTTTTCAACATGTGTGGAGGATTGAGGACTACTCTCAAGGTTTAACAGCGTTAATTGGATGGACCAACCGACAAGAGATCGATCTTGTCGCCGATTGGTTTTTCTAATTCGTTGACCTCAACATAAAAGACAAAGAAAAATTAACAGAAAAGTCCGGGTTTTTGATAGCTAATTAGCCTATGATTGCGTCTTCTTTTCTTGAAGACTTTTTTAAGAATTTTTTTAGATAGCAATAGTAGCATGGAGAGATGTTGAATTGGGATAAGATACGGTCGTGCTTCTGCAAACTTACTCATAGTTGACATTATAAGTTTAATAAACCCACTGGATGCTTTCTTCTTTTGGACTTTTAGAAACCTATTCCAATTATACGGTTTTACATGTTGAATTATACAGGCAACAACGGTGCCGTTTTTTCTGATGGGAAAGGAAAAACAAGGAAGGTACGCGTTTGTTTCCTTCTAATTGACCATTTCTTTTTCCTTGTTCGACAATATTAATAATCTGGAGACTTCTTTTTCTCTAGATACCAATCTATATCTCAAGCATCGTGGGGTTGGTTCTGCAAGCATTGGGAAATATTGAAATCACCTGAGCTCTTGGGCATCAAGACACTGCTTCCGTAACGGTGAGAAACCTCAAGCCTTGTTGGTACTCTGTTTTCATTGTTTTTTTTCTCTCTTTTAGATTCTGTTATCTAAAGGTTCAAATTGACAGTCAATTATTGCATGACCTATTTCTTGACTCGATCATGGAGTCTTACGACTTAGAGGTTTTGAGTTAAAGATTTTGGGTTATCACTTATCAATTAGTCTCAATGTGCTAAGCATGTTTGTTTCTATTTGATCAATTCGTCGTATGCAGGTTTTTTTGTTTCATTCCTTATCTATACTTCATGCACAATAAGTGGCATTATCATTCGGGTCACCGTTGTTACATCTATACATGTATGTTTTTTTAGGCGCCGAGTTATCAATGGGAAGGGCTGATCTGGACTTTGACCGTCGGAAGAAAGACATAAGCTCTCTGATTTTTTATGCAGACGAAACCGGGCGTACGCACTCTCTCGATTTGTCAACTCTCTTCAATGACACCAGTGAAACTGTGCCAATGGGTCCAAAGACCATCGCCGCAGTAAGAGCAGGTGATGAAACTTACCTGAGAGATATGAAAATTGATATTAAGCTTGCTCTAAGCTCAGTGAACGATCATGGGAATACAATGCTTCATCTTGCTGCGGCCGCGGGTCACACCAGCTTAGTGTGTTATATACTCTATGCGTACCCAGGTCTGCTAATGAAGTCAAATTCGATGGGCGAAGTTGCTCTCCATGTAGCAGCAGGTGCAGGCCATCTTGCTGTTGTCGAGGCTCTGGTTAAATTTATTAAAGATCTGTCTTGTAATAAGCCTGGTGTTGCCAAAAAGATATATTTTGCTAAGAACAGACACCAAGACAATGCTTTACATGTTGCACTAAAAAGAAAACACATGAAGGTGGCTTCCTGTTTGATCTGTGCAGAGCAATGCTTATCTTTTGTAGCAAACAACGATGGGTTTTCTCCCTTGTATTTAGCTGTTGAAGCTGGACAGGCCGATCTTGCAAAACAAATGTGGCAGCATTCAAATAATGGATCAAGTAGCACATCTACTTTATCTTCAAAGATGGGAGGAAAATCCATATTACATGGGGCTATGAAGGCTAAGAGAATAGGTTTTTTCTTTCGACAAACCTTAACTAGCCTTTTTAAGTTTCTTGTTCAGGTTATTTATAATGCCAAAAAAGTATTGCAGATATCCTTGGTGCTTTACTTAGTGAAGATGCAAGTCTTATTAACTTTAGAGATGAAGGAAGGACTTGTCTTTCATTTGGAGCATCCTTAGGGTATTATGAAGGGTTTTGCTATCTGTTAGATAAAGGTCCAGACAGTGTTTATTTCAGCGATGATGATGGGTCCTTTCCAATTCATATGGCTGCGAAGTATGGTCATGTCAAAATTCTCAAGGCAATTCTTAAACGTTGTCCAGACGCACTTGAGTTGCTTGACAGAGACAGTCGAAATGTTCTTCATGTTGCAGCAAAAAATGGAAAACTCCAAGTCCTCAAGTTTATCCTAAGATGTCATAAGGATAAGAACAAGGGAAAGTTGATTAATGAAGAAGATGCATATGGAAACACACCATTGCATTTGGCCACCAAAAACTGGCACCCTAAAGTTGTGAGTATGCTCACGTGGGACAACAGAGTTGACCTGAAAACACTGAACCATAACGGTGTCACAGCTCTAGATGTCGCCGAGGAAAACATGGATTCGAGCTACACATTTTTTGAGGTATGGTGTGTAACTTTTCATTATAAACCGGTATGCTTATGTATGTACTTTATATAATTTGCTTCATTCTGGGGAAACTACAGAGGTTGACTTGGATGGCTTTGATATCTGCTGGTGCACCAAGAGGTCCCAAACTGATAATATCGACTCCAGTAACACAAACCCCAGATGGTGGAAAGTACAAAGATCGGGTCAATACACTTCTATTGGTGGCCACTCTTGTAGCCACTATGACTTTCACTGCAGGGTTTACACTACCAGGGGGTTACAATGGTTCTGTTCCCAACTTGGGAATGGCAACATTGGCTAAGAAAACAGCGTTCCAAGTGTTTCTGGTATTCGACACCTTGGCGATGTACTGTTCTATCATAACAATAGTTGCTCTCATTTGGGCGCAACTGAGCGATCTTTCTCTCATAATGAAAGCCTTCAACCTTGCGTTGCCGTTTCTCGGACTTGCGCTTACATCCATGTCGATAGCTTTTATGGCTGGCACGTATGCTGCAGTAAGCCACCTCCCCTTGCTTGCCTATTTCATATTGGGCCTCGGCCTGATCTTCCTCTTTGTTTTGCTGCTGATCATTATTCCATATGTGTCCCCACATTCTTCCACCCAACCCTTTCTTAGACACATCTTTTACTACTCCTATTTCCTTATGCTTTTGGCCGCTGGTGACAACATCAACAAGTACTGAAAGTATCCGAGGTAAATCACTACTCAGCTTTTTTATTTTACAAAAAAAAAAAAAAAAATGTGTCATGTAAGTTGCGTCAGATATTTGAAATAAACGTGAGAATTTTGCATTTTCGCGAGCTTATACTTGGATTTGAGGCAGCCTCTATGATTCTGGCTTGCCATGCTTTTTAATCTTGAGCTCTGTTTTTAGAGGTCTCCTAGCAATTCTGATAAGAGTCAAGTATTGAAACTGTCTTCTTATATTTGAATCAAGGATTACAATGAAGAACCCTAGATTACGATGGAGATTTGTTGTAGAGATCTCCAAAGTCTCCCAAAGCCAATATTTATTCTAGAATGCCTAACAATTTCAGCACATGATATGTGGTTATGTAAAACCAATACATGTTTCTCACGGTACTGTGGAAACACTTTTTTAAATGACTCTAACCTGGTGTGGGACTTCGTCAGTATACGACATGTTGTTGATTCAATGGTTGTTTGACATAATTAGCTTTCCATGGTTGTTCATGACTCAGTCTCTGTGTTGACTTTTTCCTCTAATTATTTGGGATTAGAGTAAGACTTTCCAATTATTTATCTAAAAGGTCACATTCACACTCATAGCTATCTCTCCGGATGCTGGCACATTGCTTGAAAGTTTGGAACACTAAAGGGACTATAGAAATAAACGAATATATGTTTTCCAATTATTTGATATGTTTTTCTCTCCCTCTTCTTTGTATGGTTGATGGGTTGTCTGTTTTTTCTTATGGTTGGGGGAACTAATACTGTCTTTTCAAAACATTTGTGTGAGGATTTAGGTTCTGAATGGATTTAGGCATTCCTGCTTTCTTTGGTGTATTTTTCTTGCATTTTATGTGGTTTGTGAATGACGACAATAATGTTATATATCAGACCTCTGATACACGCATGGATCATGTTGAAAAGCCCGAAAGTACTTAAAAGAGAGTGTTTTCCTAAATTTAAGTTGTGTGATTTGATGGTTGTTGTTTTTTTGCCAGCCTGTTTCGATATGTTTCCTTACTGGGGATTGGTTTGCTTGTTTCTCTGACTTGTACCCTGTTCAAAGAAAGAAAGTGCTACTTCTGATGTTTTGTCGATCAAACCTCAGGTTCCGAAGAGACACAGGCAGGAGTTAGTTAGGTTCAGTTTAATCGCTGTGATTGTAGTTGGCAGATAGTCAAAATGACCTCTTGTGGTTTTTACTATCGGGGTTGGTTTGGCTGCTAATCACTGTTGCTTATGTGTCCCCAAAGTTTTCTACTCAACCTTACTTCGACACATCTTTTACTGCCCCTATGTCTTTTAGCTTTTGGCCGCTGGTGACAACAGCAGTAATGACTATTCCCAGCTTCTTGTGTTTTTAAGGAAAATCATGTGTCATGTACGTTGCTTCAGATGAATGCATAAAATGTCAGACTTTTGTGTTTGTTTCCAGCTTATACCTGGTTTTGAGGCAGTCTCTGTGCTTGGCTCGCCATTTTTGTAATCTTGAGCTCTGTTTTTTAGAGGTGGCTCAGCAATTCAGGACATGATCTGTGGTTATGTAAGACCGATTGATGTTTCTTCCGGATGTACGAATCAGTGGAGTCTCTCTTACCTGGTGTGGGACATGTTGGCTTAGGAGGAAGTTCTGAAGTAAAAAGTCATGTATTCATACTTAGACTGGTTTAAAGGCTTGATTGAGATGCCAAATTTACCCTATTCAACTTATTCGTCAAAGTCATGAATTCATACTTGGTCAAGTCTACGTGACATTTAATTTCCAAGTGAGAACTTTCTACGTGATGGTGACCAGCCTTCATGCCAGTCCTGACATTTCCAAGTGAGACCTTTCTACGTGATGGTGACCGTCTGTCATGCCAGTCCTGGTTTAAGTAAAGGAAGCTGTAGGTGTTACTGGTGTCAAGGGTCAAGCATCTGTAAGTCGCTACTTCGATCTTCCTTCTTCATGCTAATATATGAGATTGGTCTGCCTTTTTAACCGTGAAACTGAAATCTTTTTTGTTTTATAACAGTTTGCGCAACAACTTACATTGACTTTTGTGGAGAGCGCATTATTATAATCAAAGCACAGAGAGCATCAATGAGTGTGTTTGTTGAGCAACGTAGACCAAGATGCTTCCCCATGACTCTGATCATAGATTGTTGCATGCCGCATCCGGAATCGGTGTCAGAGTTCCTTACAAATCTCATACTGTCAGATCTTTACAACCTCCATGGTGAATCCGTGCTAATGAATCCGGAAATATTTTGCGCAATGAAAGCGGGGAACAGAGATTTTCTGGAGAAGATGAGAAGTTATGGAACACCAATGACATGTCTCAAGAACGAAAAAGGAGATTCCATTCTTCACTTTGCTGCTGCTTTGGGTCATCTTGAACTAGTGGAGAGCATAATCTCTGAATGCCCATCTCTTCTATTGGAGCCAAACTGGAAGGATCAGATTCCAAT
Source organism: Turritis glabra (assembly GCA_900406565.1). Classification (NCBI taxonomy): domain Eukaryota; kingdom Viridiplantae; phylum Streptophyta; class Magnoliopsida; order Brassicales; family Brassicaceae; genus Turritis; species Turritis glabra. The sequence continues at coordinate 1,984,439 of OVBN01000243.1, read as the reverse complement.
TCATGATGCTGCTCGTGCTGGTCGTTTAGCTGTTGTTAAGACTTTTGTTGCATCAATAACATATTTTTCAGCTAGAATGTTGTCTGAAGAAGAGAGGGATAGATTTAATATATATGTTCTTAAGGACATAGATGGAGATACTCCGCTGCATGCAGCATTGAAGGGGCGTCATATAGAGACCGCTCTCTGCCTTGTTAATGCTAACAACCACGGGTCATTTCTTGAGAATAACGATGGAATATCTCCATTGTACATGGCTGTAGAAGCTGGAAGTTTAGCCCTAGTGAAAGCGATGTTGAACGGTATTGGTAATAACGTCCAAGGCCAAGTTTCTAACTTAGCCTCAAAGTTAGAAGGAAGAAAATCGCTTGTACATGCGGCTCTAAAGGCACAAGACAGAGGTTTGGTTTCCCATTTTTAGCTCTGTTTCATGTTCCTAATCTAACTGAATTTACCGTCTGTTTGAGCAGATATCCTCGATGCTATTCTTAATGAATGGCCAAGTCTTATCAGTGAACGAGATGATGGTAGGACGTGTCTTTCATTTGGAGCATCAGTAGGGTATTATAAAGGAGTATGCGACCTGTTAGACCGATCAACATCAAGCGTCTTTGAATGCGACGATGATGGTTCATTTCCAATCCATATGGCAGTAGAGAAAGGTCATGTGGATGTTGTAAAAGAGATTCTAAAACATTGTCCAGATTCGAAAGAGCTGCTAAACAAACAAGGTCAGAACATTCTTCACATTGCAGCCAAGAGTGGGAAAGGTAGATCTGTACTTTTAAAGTATATCAAGAGACTTGATAGGAAGAAGAATCATCTGATCGAGGAGCAAGATTCAGATGGGAATACACCTCTACATTTAGCCACCATAAATTGGCGTCCTCGAACTGTTATGGACCTTACCAAGTTTTCTTCGAACGCCACCAAAATCCAAAATATAGAGAACAGATATGGCTTGAGACCACTCGATATTGCAGAGTCAAAGCTACAGCCTGACTATGTGTTCAGGGAGGTATATAAATCCGATCTCTATACAACTATTTTGTTCCAATATCAAACAAAGACCGTGTTAACATATTTCTGAAAGAGAAAGCGAAAGCTTGAAGAAGAGAAAAGATTTATGTATTACACTCAATTAATTATGATTACAAGCAGAGATCAATTTAGAGAAAAGAATTACAAGAAAGCAACAACATGTGTCCTAATTGCATGTGATGCTGCTACTTCCAAGAATATCAAAACGATTGTGCACGCTTATGTTTGTTGACGGCGATGGTAGCTGTAGCGTCTCGCGTGATAATCCTCTGCTTTTATTGTTGCAGAGTTTCGATGATTGTGATATGGACTTTGTGGGCTTCTCTTTTCCTTCTGGGCTTGAATCTCCTTTTATTGAAACAGGTGCAGTGTTGTTGTGAGAGATTAAAGTCTCTGCAGGAGATAGAGTCTCTTGTTGTTTGATACACCCCCTCAAACTTGTGTCTGGCGGCAAGACGACACCAAGTTTGAACGAGAGATTGAAGAAAGGTGTTTGAGGTAGAGACTTAGTGAAGATGTCAGCGAGTTGTTGGGAAGCTGGAATGTGTTTGACAGTGAGAGTTCCTAAAGCCACTCTTTCTCGAACATAATGATAGTCCACCTGAAAATGTTTGGACCAAGAGTGGAGAGCTGGATTAGCAGAGAGATATACAGCAGAAAGGTTGTCGCAATACATCTCAGGTATTTCTTGTTGCGAAAGACCAATTTCTTGAAGCAATGAACCAATCCACGACACTTCTGATGCAGCAAGAGACAATGTCCGATATTCAGCCTCAGTGGAGGATTTGGAGACAGTGGGATGACGTTTAGCAGACCACGAGATAATATTTGAGCCAAGAAATGTGCAAAAACCTCCTGTAGATCTTCGTGTTGCCTTGCAACCAGCCCAATCACTATCACTATAACAACGAAGAACAGAATCTATGTGTGAAGACAAGTTAATTCCCATTGTCATTGTACCTTTAAGATATCGCAAGATCCTTTTGAGCAAATGAAAGTCGGACATTGTAGGAGAGTGCATCTTCTGACAAATGAAATTTACCGCAAACTGGATGTCGGGTCTGGTGAGAGTAAGATATTGAAGTTTTCCCGCCAAGCTTCTGAAATATGTAGGTTCAGGAAAAGGTTCGTTTGTACCTGGTAACTGATCAAGCTGAAGAGGAAGAGGTGTCAGCATTGATGAGCAATCTGACATGCCTGCATTAACCAACAGATCAGAGGTATACTTTTCTTGACTAAGGAAAAGACCATCATTGTGATAATGTGCCTGAATCCCCAAGAAGTAATGCAAATGTCCCATGTCTTTCATTCGAAATTCAGTACTTAGGATAATAAGAAACTGTTGGAGGAGAGCAGCATTGTTACCGGTCAAAATCATATCATCGACGTATAGTAACAGGAACATGACGTCTTTGTCTTTTAGATATACAAAGAGAGATGGGTCAGAAAAACTGCAGATAAAGCCATACTTCAGAAGATAAGAGCTGAATCTGTCAAACCAAGCCCAAGGGGCTTGTTTTAAGCCGTAAATTGCTTTCTTGAGCTTGCATATATAATCAGGTCGAGCGGGATCTTCAAAACCAGGAGGTTGTGTCATAAACACAGTTTCTTTTAACTCACCATGAAGAAAAGCATTTTTTACGTCAAGCTGCTTAAGAGACCATTTGTTTATTGTAGCGACATGAAGAATGGATCTTACTGTGGCAGTTCTTACAACTGGGTTGTATGTCTCAACATAATCCACGCCTTCCTCTTGTTCATATCCTCTTGCAACAAGGCGGGCTTTCAATCGATCTAAACTCCCATCAGAATTCAGTTTTGTTTTAAACACCCACTTGCATCCAAGAAGACGATCAGCCATTTCCGGTGGGACTAAGTTCCATGTATCAGTCTCGTGCATAGTTTCCATTTCTTCTCCCATTGCGTTGGTCCAGCTTGAATCTTTGAGAGCCTCTTTGACTGATTTTGGCTCAGGATAATTAGACTTGACAGAGAATATAGCATATTTTGGATTAGGCTTCGTGATGCCTGATTTAGCTCGAGTAATCATAGGATGTGAAGTTTCTGTAGCTGCAGGATTTGTATTTGGAGAGACAACAAATTGTAGAGGTGGAGAGTCAGAGTCGACAAACGAAGATACTTCTGTGGTTTGAAGAGTATTATCGGAGCTGGCAACTGGTTCAAAATTTGGAGAGTAGTGATCTAGATCAGGAGAGGAGATCTCTGGCTGAGTATAAACCGATGAAGACGCGATTGGACTAGGAGAAGCAGTGTCATTGGATATAGTCGGACCAGTAGTTATAATGTATGGTGTTGAGTTACCGGAGACAGTTGCAGAAGGAACTTCAACACTTATAGATGAAGATGTTACTCCTGGTGATCGATTCTTGGTGAGAAACCCATGTTGCCAAGCTGTAAGAAGAGGAGAACACGAAGTAGTCTGAAACTGTGAATAAATGTCTGAGTAGGGAAATTTTCTTTCGTCAAACAAAACATGTCGACAAATGTAGACTTTTCCCGTAGGTGGATGGAGACATTTATATCCCTTATACTTATTATTGTATCCCAAAAACACACATAGGAGCGACTTTGGATCAAACTTGGTTTTTGCATAGGAGCGAAGGTAGGGATAACAAGCACTCCCAAAAACACGCAGTGCTGTGTAAACAGGTGGTGTGCCATGCAACATCTCATAAGGACTCTTATTATCAGACAAAGTGGAAGATGGCAGAAGATTACTCAAGAAATTAGAGGTAAAGAATGCTTCTACCCATAGCTTATGAGGAACCTTGCTGTGAAATATCAGAGAGAGATCAAGTTCAGTCAGATATCTGTGTCGTCTTTCAGGAATCCCGTTCTGTTGTGGAGTGTGGGGACAAGAAATCAATTGCTTAATACCACACGAAGCAAGATGAGCAACAAATGTGTTTTAGACGAACTCACCCCCTCCATCACACTGAAACATAGCAATCTTTTGTTGGTACTGAGTCTCGACAAGTTGTTGAAAAAGAAGAAAAATTGAGAAAAAATCAGACTTCAATTTCAATGGATAAAACCAGGTGAAACGGGAGTAATTGTCAATAAAAATGACATAATATTTAAATCCTTGAGTAGAAGTAACAGGTGCTGGACCCCATAGGTCACAGTGAATGCGTTCTAGGGGCCTAGAAGAAACAAACTCAGAAGCAACAAAAGAAAGACAACACACTTTTCCCAATTGACAAGCATCACACAGACTGGAACTTGTTTTATTGACTACAATAGCTTTAGTCATGATAAGATGATGTAGAACATCTTTGTTAGGATGACCCAGTCTTTGATGCCACACTTCAACATCAGTAGAGCGCTGCCTAGTAGAGTAATATGCCTGAAACGGAACATCCTTCAACACATACAGACCTTTATGCTTGTTTCCTCGTGTGAGGAGCTGTTGTGTGTGTTTGTCCTTTATAACAACAGAATCAGAGTCAAACGTGAATGAACAAGGCTAATCATCAGTAAGCTTGGAGACAGATAAAAGCGATTTAGTTATTGCATGACAGACTTAGACATCCTTTAAAGGTAGTGTACCTTGAGAAGTATTCAAGGGAATTGAACCAATATGAGTGATGGGCAGAAAATCTCCATTCCCTACTATCACAGAATCATCACCTGAGTATGGCTGGGAGTTTTGAAGACCATTGGTGGTGTTCGTGATATGTGTAGTAGCACCCGAGTTAGGGTACCATTCATGACCTGAAGACTGGTTGTGATCGGATACACGCATAGCAGCAAAAGCATTAGGAAGATCTTCTGGTTGATAATTTTCTTCAAACCGTTTGTAACACTTAAAAGCTGAGTGACCATATTTCCCACAGATTTGACATGTAGGTTTCAGACTATTTCCAGAACCAGTGTTTGAACCAGAACCAAACTGTTGTTGAAAGCCACGACCACGTGTAGAGTAGGAACCACGGCCACGAAAACCACCAGATCTACCACCACGACCATTGTAACCACCACGTGGAGAATAGCTTTTGTCCGTGTAAAAAGCCAGATGTGGAGTGACTTCAGAATTTGCAACATAGGCAGAAAATTTATCATCAAAAGTGGTGAGCTTATACACGACATCGTCAAAACACGGACCTGGAAACACATCTAGAGAGTGTTCGATCACTGTTGCTATAGACTCATACTCCTTTCCTAACCCATTCAGAACTCCATAAATCTTCTCTTGTTCTGTAACTGGAAAGCCAATTGAATCAAGCTGGTCACATATGTTTTTAACTTCACTTAAATAAGCCTCCATTGTTTTTCCCGCTTTGGAACAGGTACCTAGTCGTTTCTGCAGATCGTATTTCCTCGTGGTAGAAACACGATTAAAGCGCCTGGCTAGGCCAAGCCATACCTCTTGAGCAGAGTTTAAGCCAAGAACAACTTTGAGGGCTTCTTCAGAAAGAGATCCAAAGATCCAAGCTTTGACCAACTGATCGGTTCGAACCCATTTAAGAAAGTCTGGATTTGCTTCTTCAGATGAGACATCATCCTTTTTGACAATGATGGTGGAAGCAGGGCGAGAAATAGCGCCTGTAACAAATCCCAGAAGAAGATGAGATGAAAGAAAAGATTCAAATTGAGTTTTCCACAGAAGATAATTTGTTGGAGTGAGTTTGAGAGTAACAACTTGAGAGATGTTAAGCGATGAAGCAGAAACAGATTCTTCCATGGCTCAGGAACAGAGTCCTAAGCTCTGATACCATGAAAGAGAAAGCGAAAGCTTGAAGAAGAGAAACGATTTATGTATTACACTCAATTAATTATGATTACAAGCAGAGATCAATTTAAAGAGAAGAATTACAAGAAAGCAACAACATGTGTCCTAATTGCATGTGATGCTGCTACTTCCAAGAATATCAAAACGATTGTGCACGCTTATGTTTGTTGACGGCGATAGTAGTTGTAGCGTCTCGCGTGATGATCCTCTGCTTTTATTGTTGCAGAGTTTCGATGATTGTGATATGGACTTTGTGGGCTTCTCTTTTCCTTCTGGGCTTGAATCTCCTTTTATTGAAACAGGTGCAGTGTTGTTGTAAGAGATTAAAGTCTCTGCAGGAGATGGAGTCTCTTGTTGTTTGATAACTTCTACTAGTGGCAACTCTTGCAGCCACAGTAACGTTTGTTGCGGGTATTGCAGTACTAGGAGGATTTAACAGCTCTGCTCCAAACTTGGGCATGGCCATTTTGTCCAATAACATCAACTTCTCCTTATTTGTGCTATATGACACTGTGGCAATGCAAAGCTCTCTTGTAGCAATAGTTGCTCTTATCTAGGCTCAGTTGGGTGATCTCGAACTCGTTCACAGAGCCTTTCAGTTGGCCTTGCCATCACTGGCCTTTGCTCTAGTCTTCATGTCAGCCGCATTCTTTCATGCCTTGCTTGCTACGACAAGTCACAATCTTCTTCTTTCGATCGCAAATACCATTACATATTCTTTCTTCTCTGTTTCGATTTCTTATCTCCTTGCCCCTTACTGTGGCCCGTATATTCCAGGCTTTCGTCTCTTTAAAATTTCTATGCATATTTATCTCCGGATTCTATTGGGGTTTGTTGATGAAGGCGATGCTCAAACACATCACACTTCACGCTCTGGTCAAACCTCTCTGTGATTCAAGTGAAAGGCGGAAAGATATATTCTTATCTTATATAATTTATATGTTGTTTTGATATCTTTTTATCTATAGGGGTACCATTTATTTATGAGCTTTAGTTATTACTTGCCATGTACGCTGTGTTTGTTAATCTACTATTTTCTAAAAAAAGAGTTGTTTGACCGTTCGTTACAAGGTGGTAGTGGTCTTTAAAATGTTCATGTAGAATGTACTTGAAGCAGGGTGTTATATTTAAAACGTATTTGCATCGAACAGTCAATCAATTAAGCGGGGATAGCTTCGTCAGACTGAAGATCCGAAAGTCGAGTGTTCGATCTATGCTCACGGCAACGATCTTTTCAGTTTTAGTTAATTATATGTTTTAAGTGATATGATACCACAACGCGGGGATAGCTCAGTTGGGAGAGCGTCAGACTGAAGATCTGAAGGTCGCGTGTTCGATCTACGCTCAACTGCATTTTTTTATTTCCCAACAGGAAATAAAGCGACGTCGTTTTTGTAAAGTAAACATACCGAGATAGTCATTCGTAAAAGGCCCATGACATATTCCACCGCCTTTACCTCTGAACCGACTGTTTCCTCCACCCGTTATATTCGCTGTAGCCGCAATTTTATCATCGTGTTGTTTCTTTGGCCGGAGAATCTCGATTAGGTTACGATGGTGTTTCTCTCGATTCCCAACGGGAAGACTCTATCGATCGATCTGAACCCTAATTCAACCACAATCTCCGCCTTCGAACAATTGGTTCACCAACGCTGTGATGTTCCACAACCTTTCGTTCGTTACTCGCTCCGTATCCGAAACCCTAGCCGTGTGTTCGTCGATTCAAAGGATTCCGATTCGATCCTATTATCCGATCTCGGTGTTTCTCGTTTCTCAACTGTGATTATCCATGTCCCGCTTTTGGGTGGTATGCAAGGAGCGGCTCCGCCGAAGCCTCGTCTCGATTTCCTCAATTCAAAGCCTCCGTCGAATTATGTAGCGGGTTTGGGTCGTGGTGCTACTGGGTTTACTACTCGGTCCGATATTGGTCCTGCTCGTGCTGCTCCGGATCTGCCTGATCGGTCTGCTGCTGCTACAACGGCTGCTCCAGGAGTAGGTCGTGGAGGAGGGAAGCCAAGTGAGGCGGATGATGATGAAGAAACTGAGGAGAAAGGGTACGATGAGAATCAGAAGTTTGATGAGTTTGAAGGGAATGATGCGGGTTTGTTCTCTAATGCTGAGTACGATGAGGATGACAAAGAGGCTGATGCGATCTGGGAGTCTATTGATCAGAGGATGGATTCGAGGAGGAAAGACCGGAGAGAAGCGAAGCTGAAGGAAGAAATTGAGAAATACCGAGCCTCGAACCCTAAGATTACTGAGCAGTTTGCAGATTTGAAGAGGAAATTGCACACTTTGTCTGCGGATGAATGGGATAGTATTCCGGAGATTGGGGATTACTCGCTGCGGAACAAGAAGAAGAAGTTTGAGAGCTTTGTGCCTATTCCTGATACGCTTTTGGAAAAGGCGAAGAAGGAAAAGGAGCTCGTCATGGCCTTAGACCCAAAGAGCAGAGCCGCTGGTGGGTCGGAGACACCATGGGCGCAGACGCCTGTGACAGACTTGACTGCCGTCGGTGAAGGAAGAGGTACTGTGCTGTCTCTGAAGCTTGATAGGTTATCAGATTCAGTTTCGGGGCAAACTGTTGTGGACCCTAAAGGCTACTTAACTGACCTGAAGAGTATGAAAAGAACCACTGATGAAGAGATATACGATCGCAACAGAGCTAGATTGTTATACAAGAGTCTAACCCAGTCGAATCCAAAGAATCCAAATGGCTGGATTGCTGCTGCTAGAGTGGAGGAAATGGATGGGAAGATTAAAGCAGCTAGGCTTCAGATTCAGAGGGGCTGCGAAGAGTGTCCCAAAAATGAGGATGTTTGGCTTGAAGCTTGTAGGTTAGCCAATCCAGAAGATGCCAAGGCGGTTATTGCAAAGGGTGTTAAGCTGATACCCCATTCAGTGAAGCTATGGTTGGAGGCTGCAAAGCTGGAGCATGATGAGGAGAACAAGAGTAGGGTGTTGAGAAAGGGACTGGAGCATATTCCAGATTCGGTAAGGCTATGGAAGGCTGTTGTTGAGTTGGCTAATGAGGAAGATGCAAGGGTTTTGCTACACAGGGCTGTGGAGTGCTGCCCTTTGCATTTGGAGCTGTGGGTGGCACTTGCCAGGCTCGAAACATATGCCGAGTCAAAGAAGGTGTTGAATAAAGCGAGAGAGAAGCTCCCGAAGGAGCCTGCGATTTGGATCACTGCTGCTAAGCTAGAGGAAGCTAATGGGAACACGGCTATGGTGGGAAAGATTATTGACAGGGGTATAAAGACTCTGCAGAGAGAAGGGGTTGTTATTGACCGAGAAAATTGGATGAATGAGGCTGAGGCCTCTGAGAGAGCTGGGTCTGTCGCAACATGCCAGGCGATTATTAAGAACACAATCGGTATTGGAGTCGAAGAAGAGGATAGAAAGAGAACTTGGGTTGCTGATGCAGAGGAGTGCAAGAAGAGGGGTTCCATTGAGACTGCAAGAGCAATATACGCTCATGCTCTTACCGTATTCTTGACCAAGAAAAGTATCTGGCTTAAAGCGGCACAGCTTGAGAAGAGCCACGGGAGTAGGGAGTCCCTTGATGCCTTGTTGCGTAAGGCTGTGACATATGTCCCGCAGGCTGAGGTTCTCTGGCTCATGGGAGCCAAAGAGAAGTGGCTTGCTGGAGATGTTCCAGCAGCCCGTGCTATTCTACAAGAGGCTTATGCTGCAATTCCCAACTCTGAGGAAATCTGGCTTGCTGCTTTCAAGCTCGAGTTTGAGAACAAGGAGCCGGAGAGGGCGAGAATGCTTCTTGCAAAAGCAAGGGAAAGAGGAGGGACTGAGAGGGTCTGGATGAAATCAGCCATTGTTGAGAGAGAACTTGGCAACGTAGAGGAGGAGAGGAGATTGCTTGATGAAGGCTTGAAGCAATTCCCAACATTCTTCAAGCTTTGGTTGATGCTTGGGCAGCTCGAGGAACGGTTTAAGCATCTGGAACAGGCCAGGAAAGCTTATGACACTGGTTTGAAGCACTGTCCCCACTGCATACCACTGTGGCTCTCACTTGCTAATCTTGAAGAGAAAGTGAATGGGCTGAACAAAGCTCGTGCTATTCTCACCACGGCCAGGAAGAAGAATCCTGGGGGGGCTGAGCTATGGTTAGCTGCTATTCGTGCCGAACTGAGGCATGACAACAAGAGAGAAGCAGAGCACTTGATGTCGAAGGCTCTGCAAGAATGTCCCAATAGTGGTATCCTCTGGGCTGCGGACATCGAGATGGCCCCACGTCCTCGACGGAAAACAAAAAGTATGGATGCTATGAAGAAGTGTGATCGCGACCCCCATGTCACTGCAGCTGTTGCCAAGCTCTTTTGGCAAGACAAGAAGGTGGAGAAAGCCAGATCATGGTTTGAACGTGCTGTTACCCTTGCCCCAGATATTGGAGATTTCTGGGCGTTGTACTACAAATTTGAACATCAACATGGTTCTGAGGAGAACCAGAAGGAAGTTATTGCGAAGTGTGTAGCTTCTGAGCCGAAGCATGGTGAGAAGTGGCAATCCATCTCCAAAGCGGTTGAAAATGCTCACCTACCTACTGAAAACATCTTGAAGAAAGTTATGTTTGCGTTCAGCAAGGAAGAGAACGCTGCTTGAGAGTAACAAATACCTTTGGTTTTTCATGATCAAGCTGTCATAGCATATTACACCTTAGTTCTTGTTTTCTCTTTGCAGGCTCAACTTTTAGCCGTTCCATGTTTTTCTTCAGTAACGAGAGCTGATATTGATTTGCTGGAGTGTTTTCACCAGATACTTGTAGAATTCTCAATTTACTGAATGCTTCACTCTTCTTTGTGAGTCTCTGCGTGTTGTAGCTCAGCTATTTACTCTTCTTTTGTTCTTGTAATCCTGATCATTTGTTGTTCGTTTCATGCCTTAGCCTTCATTCTTAGGGAGCTTTGCTTCTACCTGGTGTCTAAGATTGGTGCGTGGTACAAGGCATGAAACCCACTCCAAAGCTTCTTTAGACAGTGTAAGCAACTAACCCCTGACACAGATTTTAGAGTTCTTTTTCCAGACTATCAACACTGATTGTGATAGTAATTCCCAGGAGAGATATTGGTAACCTTTTCGCCTTAATGTTAATAAACCTCCTGCATGTTTAAATCAACATACTAGTTTCTTGCTAACCTCCCACAATTTATTTGCCTTCTCTGCAACACTTGCTTCTTCTGGAGAGCTGATTCTCAAGCAAAGGAGAGTTCTTGTCCCGGCTTCAGTAGACCCCCTGACTTTGAGAGGCTTGGGCCGCTCTTAACCTGTGGTATCTACAGTATGTGTTAGTCTTGGGTAACTAGCTTTTTAGTGCCAAAGTTTTGGTAGAGACTTGTGTTACTGCTGATCTGTTCTAGTCTTTTGCCGAGATCCTCTTTGGATATGTAACCTCTGGGGATATATACCTATGGAAAGTCGGGAGAAACAGCGGGATATGTTGTGTGACCAGTCCATCAGCTCCGATGCACCAGGGTTAAAATAGAACCGAATGTGACACCGGTTTCCTCTTTGGATATGTAACCTCGTGATGGTGTCTGTGAAACTCCTGCCTTACCAGTATTTGGTTAACTTGGCCATCCATCTTTGAGCTGCTGGTCCCGTTCAAGCTTAGAACAAGGTCTACAGAGGTATTGGTGTCATTAGATGATTAAACGTTTCCAAGAATATAATAATTGACTTCTGAAAAAGTTCCTTCCAAACATTGTTTGCCAAAAATCAGGATCAGAATTCAGAACAGAACTTGGAAGAGCCATAGAGGCATAGAGCCATAGGAATCGGACTGAACACTAACAAAGGAAAACATTATGACCAAATCAAACAAAATCAGTCTGGCCACTTGGTTTACCAAAAGCGGACCACAATATGATGTATATACTATATAGCCTATCACAACTGAACACTTCATCTTAATCTACTTTCTAAATACTAATATAGCATTATCCAAATTCTGTAGGGAAACATATGACGACGACGTGTCCAGAATCTGGACCTCAAAAGTTTTACAAAAAGCATAACAAAAGAAAATACGAAAAACAAATCCGATATTAGGTTTGTGAACATCATATGATGATGGGACAAGAACATGTTCGGTAACATTTTTCCAAAAGATATAAAGAAATAACAAAAACAGATAACACTATAGTTGGTCTATGTATAATACGAATGTGGAGCATAAGCAGAAAATATATAAATAAGTGGATAAATACGAAACCGCATATTTGACTTTGGTACCATCAAAATGTCCGTGGCTTGTTGGTTGTTGAAATTTTTAATTACTTTTATTTAAATATATTATATGTTAGACTTTTGTGCCCTTTTTATTTCTATGGTATGGTTAGTGGTTTATAGTTGATTTTATTAGATAAGACATCATCTAAACCATCTTCTTAAATAAATCATATCTCCTCGTGAGTGTTACTTAAAACTGTGATCGATAGCCAGATATGATAAGATATCTAACTGAACCAACACTACAATTCAATTATGAGGAAAAATAAAAAAGAATTCCAAGTGTGGTTGGTTTAACAGTTTTATAAAAAGTTGTTTTGGTTCTGTTTAGTGTTCTTAGAGTCGTAAAATATAGGTAAACTTTGTTAGTTTTGTTACGGAATATGTGCAAAATGCGCATGTGATCATTTCCTCACCACATCAACAACGTGAATTCAGGTCAAGAAGAAACCCCAAAACATCACTTTCTTCAATTCTTTAGATTGTAATCAAAAAAAATTTGGTCTGAAATTAATAATATCAATTAATATATACTATTTATTACGCGAAAATGAAATGGGCCGACCACTTAAATGATTTTTTTTCTATCTAATTGTTTGGAAATGATTCGTTCCATTTAAGTAAACAAAAAAAGTTAGAAGGTGTCTAGAAAAATCGGTAGAGGGACCAAACACTGAACACTCCATCAAGTCAATTTACAATCTAAGGTCCACGTTATTTGATTTTTCTCCGTCACATGTTTGACATTTTTGTCCTCAAAAAAGGTCCCACTTTTTTCCATTTTATAACATGTCTTTTTCTTTTTATTAAATTCTGTATTTTCTAAACCTTAAATCGATGTCCAAAAATACCAAAAAAAAAAAAAACCTTAAATTGATATAATATTTTCAAAACATAATTAACAATTTATACTGTTTATGTTATGCAATAAGTGTCGTTTTAATATTTTTATGTCAATTAAAATACGTTAAAGTTTTTATTATACTTATACAAAAAAAAACAAATTGATTTTTGGTGTTTTGTTATATATTATTCATTATAACTTGAGGTTGAATTAGGTATTTTATGTCAAAATTTGTATTAAAAATTCAAAACAAAAGTTATTTCAAAAGGGAATATAATGCTTAAACGATATCTAACTTGAAATATATGAACTACTAAATTGTAAGAAGAAAATTTAATTCAGCTATTCATAAACTAGTCCAAAATATTTTGTTTCTAACATAATATGATAAATTGAAATTCTACACAATGTAGAACAAACAAATCATGGTGTATAAACTATACTTTATAATTAAGTGGTTTATGCTTATTATCGTCCATGTGTCACCATTCAGATTTAAAAATTTATGTAATGCATATTATTGATAAAAAAGAATGCATAATCGTCAAATTGTAGTAGATTAAGTATTTTATCGATATAAAAAGTGATATATGAGTATCATGGGTGATATTTTATTTTTTTGGTAGGAAGTATCATGGTTGATATTGTTCTATCAAATGTATGATCCAGTGATCAATAAAAACACAAATAGATGGAATTATAATTTTAAAATCATCAGCTTTGATTTAAGTATTTTGCGTAAAACAATTACAAATATGATTAGATCGTTACATTTGCTACTTTATTAAAATATTACTGAGGTACTCAGGTACAAGAACAAGACCCTCTCAATCAATGTTATCAAGAAACAAGAAACCACTCTTTTCAACAAATCAGCACTTATAATATACGACATCTCCCATTGATAGGACTTAAAAGCTATTCTACACCCAAAACGCTGAAACCGCTGTAATTGTGTTTTAAGGAAACGCTCAATCAGCGGTCTGAGCCTCTTCGCGGCTGCCACTGCTACTCCAACCACTGGACAAACACGGAATTGCGACCAGGGAAAAAAAGTAATCTCCTTGTCACTTGAGACCAACAAGAAAAACAAAAAGAGATATAAAATATACATTTGAAATCGTCAGTACAGCGACGAATTTGTTTTAGCCACGGTGAGCCATTCTTGAGAAGTAGTTGAAGTCATGGTGTTGGACTCTTAGCTGTTTTAGCCAAGAATCCGCAACACTTAGAAGCGACACAACTCGGTCTTGATCTTGACCTTGATCGTCTTCCGAGAGCCAAACATTGCCTTGCATCTTGTAAGTGGCTAACCCGAAAGGAAGCAAAGTTACGCCTTCTCCTTCCTTCCGGGTCCTCTCCTTTTCTCCGCCATTTTCTTCTGGCTCCATATCTTTAAATCAAGACCATAATGATTACATTTTTGCGGGCTATATAACGCATCGCAGGAGTTAAATCCGAGAGGATTGAGAAGATTAGTACCTTGGAAAGAAGATGAAAGAGTGTGATAAGTGAGGAAACAAGTGGACAAATCTTTGATGGTCCTTCCCATTGGAATATGGTAAATCGGGTACCACGCTACCGCCATCCAACTTGCCGGGGAAAGATCTACGCTTCTCAACGACATTAAACCCGGGTACCTTTGAGCCAATTCATTGATCTGAAATCAAAATCATCATGTGTCATTCCAAGTCTCGAATGATAAGATCATTATATTCTAAGGACTTTCCCGCCTTTCGCTAATGAGGAATCAACCAAGCGACTAATCCTAGTAATCAAAGATCAAAGCAAGATCAAATGGGGGAGGGAAAAGGAGCTGCATTGAGTTACCTTATCCATGAGAGGAACTCGAGCATAAGGAGCTGATCTCTCAAAATATTGCAGGTAAAGATATCCCAAGCGATCATTAGGATGCAAGAGAGCGTCATGCTCAAGTCCTTCCTCAGAAGCACATCTCGAAAGTTTATCACTTTCACTCTCATCACTATATGAATCACTAAACGAATCTCTGCTTTCCCCATCTTCAGAGTCATCCCTAATCAAGGACAGCCCAAAAGGGTCACACATCATCTCACATATTCAATAGATTCATCAAAGGATCAAACTTTCAAATCTTAAGTTCCCTCAACAACAACAACAACAACAAAAAAAACATTCAAAATTTCAGTCTGAGAAACGTATCGAAGCAGCAATTCAAAAGCTATGTATGTATGTGTTACCTTAAGCGGATCAAGGAAGAACGAGAGGTGAAAATCTGAATAGCAGAGAGATAAGGAACATAATATTGAACAAGAGATTCTCCATTAGTGAGACAAATTGGAACACCAGCTCCATAAGCACTCCATTCATCGTAACAGTCCCACAATTCACTCAATCTGAAAAACTCAACCTTTTCTCTCTCCCATGGATGCCAAATCCGATTCAAACTCCTAATCTCGGCCTGCAAAATTCAGTCCCCCATTTAAATATTACCATTAAGAGAAGAAGAAGAACAACAACAACAACAAAGAACGTTTCAAACCTTGGGCAGAGATTGGGGTGGCACTACAGGTGTTGTACAATGAAGGAATCTGTCAAGGTTCGATTTTTTCGTTGACCCTTTTCCAAACACCATGATTCTTGTAAGAGAGAAAAGATTTGGTTTCTTCTTGATTCTTCTTTGAAATAGCCCAGAAGCAGAGAGAAACGAAAGAGAGAGAATGGAGATTTTAAGAGGGAGACACGCAAGCGAGTGTCTGAGTTTTGACGTTAGGACAGCTGAATTTAAGGAAAACGGAAATTGCGGACAAGAAAATTTTAAAATTAATTTCTTTCTTTTTTTTTTCAAAATGGAATTTGAAGAAATAAGAAGAAAAATAAAAACCGAAATCTGCTCAGTTACTTGCAGAAAGAAGAAAGAAAAGTCTTTTTTTTGTATATTTTATATTTTCTGTGGAGAGAGCCGATTTTACGGTTGTTTGTTTGTTTCTTCTATGATTAAAAAAAAACAAAAAAAAACAAAACGAGAAAATTCCAATTAAAAAAAAGAAATGTAAAATCACGATTCGGTAATTGTGTTTTTCTTTTGTGTGTTTCTCTGCGATTTTTGATTTTCGAAATGCCACAAACACACACGAAAGAGACGCGAAAAATGCAGACTTGACAAGAAACGAAAAAAAAAAAAGAGAACCCAATTTGTCAAAAACGTTTTTTTTTTTTTTTTTTGGTTCTGTTACAATTTTCCCGGAAAACTGAAAACTTTCTCGGAAATTTTTCTTCAAAGAAAGGAAAAAAACAAGTGGGTATTGATGGGGTATGAAACAGAGATGGGGTGATATATATATAAGGTGAGAATCGATTGCTTTGTCTTGAAAATATTCTTTCTTTTACTTGATCAAAATCCTCTGTTTTGGGATTTTTCTTTCTTTAATTTTAGAAAATGAATTAAAATATTAGAAAGAAAGATAGATTAAATTTAAATTAAAAAAAAGATAAGACAGATTTGAGAAAGAAAAGGTTGCGAGTTCTGGATATTAAAAAGTACACCTAATCAAAGATTATCTCAAAGTTTGACGATTTTCCTCGTCCACCACAGCTCATGATCCTCACGTGGTTTGTTTTTTATATTTACTACACGAGAATCCGCGCTACGATACGGATATCTTTTTATTTTTTTTAATGTTTTAATATTTTTTTATGTTAGATATAATTTTAAATTTAAAATTGTTTTGTAATTATTGGTGTCTAAAATACCAATTCAGTAGTTTTTGAAGTAAATTTTTGCATCCGTTGAACAATCATATGACCAAATCTTGATTTAGTACATGTCTTAACACAATCTATATTTTTCAATCTATTTAATCTTAAATATCATATTTTTTTGTTGAATTATATGTGCTTGTACTTACGTCTCCAAATGATGTCGGGTTTTGGCAAAAGATTTATCCAAATTCAAGTAGTCAATTTCTACATCTAAATAATTTTATAAATAATTTGATTTTGTTTTTCTTTAAACAAATTAGAAATTCATATGTCAATATTAAAAAAATTAATATGATAGTGTGTATTATTTGTTTTAATTTGATTGGTTTTTTAAAAATAATGTGTTTTAATGAAAAAATAATGTGGCAAGCTAGAGAGCTGATGTGTCAAGCTAGAAAGCTAATGTGTCAAGCTATAGAGCTGATGTGTATTAATCGAAATATTTTCATTAAATGACGATTTTAATGATGTGTCAACCAGAGAACAGCCCAAAATGCTGAGGTGTCAGGTCCGAAGAGATTTTTAGTGTTTTTATTGTATTGATTTATAATCTCTTAATTGTTCATCAGATTCTTTTTTTCACATGTTGATTACCTAAACATTTAGTTCTTTGGGAAAAAAAAAAATCAAGAAAGTAAACACTTTTTTATGGATGAAAACTTCATATTAACCGGAGATCCATTAACTTACGGAATATTTTGTGATATCTTTTTTATTTATAAAATTAATAATTTTTTGATTTAGAATCTTGAAAATAGAAATCGGTGGAATGAGTCGTGAGTTATGGAGTATATTGTTTCTCTGCTACCAAGTTGCGTGGATAACGCCTTGTGTTACAAACTTTCTAAAGGTAGATGAAGCAGTAGCATTTCATTTGTGTCCCTGGTTTATGACAATAAATCATTCTAGTTCTAAAATCGTAAGAAAATTAACTTTAATTTGGTCAGAATAACTTCCAAATTTCTCTATAGGTAAATCCGCAAAATAGAAATAGATAGTCTCTTGTTTCTACCTCAGACGAGCACAAACAACATAAAAAAAAAAAAAATTTAAGAGAACAACCTCACCCGAGTTGGCAATCTATCCAGATGAAAAATCCACATGTGAAAAGAATTTTTTGACGTTGCTCATTTAAATATGTGATTAGAAAATTATAGAAAAAATTAGTCAATTACACTTAACAGTTAACAACTTTTCTACATATACAAAATTGTCTAAAAATACTAGCAGAAAATAAGTTTTTGAAATTTTGTTTCACAATTATAATTTTAGACAAAAATAAATTTAATTTAATTTGTTTCGAAAATATACATAACGATTAAACGATATCAAATATCAGAAGATTTCTTTTCTTGGTTTTAGAATGTGATCAGAAGATTGTGATCTAGTGTGGTAGGTTTATTTGTTAATGTCAGAGCATAAGAACATTAATCCAGCATTTTAATCATAGTTTTATGGGGCGTGTAATTTGTGTTTTTATCATGGATATTTTCAAAACTCATTACGAAACCGCTATTTGTTTATGACGTATTTGAAAAGTTGTATATAATTAGGCTGCCTAACTTATTATTACAAAATTTTCTAATACTGTGTTCTACTTGTACCGTGTATTTTGATTGGCTGTCATAACACAACGTAGTCGCAGGAAGGGAAAAATAAAATGCTAGTCCTAGAAAATATGGTTTAGTTTTGAATTGATGGTTACTAGTAAGTCTAGTATGTATGAAATATGGTTTATGAGATTAACTTATACTATTTTCTTCGTGTTTGAACTATTGTTTATTTTATTTTAAATGATATTTTTAAATTTCTATTTAAAAATTTAAATATATTTGATTGTTTTAACTATTTTTATTATGCCGTATGCTTTTGTATTGGTTGAACTAATTTTAATTAATGAAAAGAATATTCTTTTTTATCTGTTTGACCACCGTTGTTCTTATATTTTGTAGTTTTGTAATAAGTTAAATAATGTTTATCCCCAATAAAAAAAACATTAATTATCCCTAATAAATATTACGTTATTGAACGGTACTACTACGGTAGTCACAAGCAAATCACGTGTAAAAATGTCAATTACGTGGAAATGTACGAACTTTTCTGAATTTTGTGGTTTTGGCCTTTGCGCCATGTGGTAGTTTTCTTGACACGTGGCAAATAAATTACAGACGCTATAATTCACAAAACGTAATCTTTTTTATTTTTTTCATTTACTATATTTATTATATTACTAGTAAGAATTCGTGCTGACGAATATTATATTCTATTATTTTATTTATAATAAAATATATATATATATATATTATTTTATTAAAATGTCACTATAATTTAAAAATTTATAGTGATTGTGTTTAGTTTTATAATATGTATTTAAACACGATTCGAAAATCAAAATAATTTTTTTCAATATTATAAAATTTTCGATCAAATTGGTACCATAGAAAATTAATAGTTTAATAATTTGATAATAAATATATGTATATATATATACATGTATACATTAAATATTTTTTCCATAAACATACTTTTATATAAATTATACATATATATTTAAAAATAAATAGATAAATAGTACATATAAATATATAAAAGATTTTTACCGAAAATGTATGTAAATTCTGTTATTTTTTATTTATTTATTTATTTATTTTGAAAGATAATTTATATTGGTTCAATGAATGGATGTACAGAGTACAAGATAATGTAGTATTAATTTTATGTGACATAATTGAATAGATTATATATTACAAATAAAATATCAGTTACATCATTCATAAATTTATGCATATGATATTGAGTTTTTAATATAATATCTTATAATTTAGAAAAAAAATTTGTATGGTTTGGAAATGTATTTAATATCCATTTGTATAGTTTAATTTGAAATATTTAATTATAATAAGTTTAGTAGTACTTATATATGTTTGGCAATTGGTTTTATTATAATAAGAATAAATTAAAAGTGTTTAGCAAATGATATGATATAAATAAATAAAAAAGCTGAAAAAGGTGGATTTGCTACGTCGCAAAAAAAAAATTTCTTTTAATATATAAAGGATATTTATTAATGATAATATAATATATATAGACTTATTTATATTTGATATAAATTATGATTGATACGTGATACATATAAATATCAGATATACATTATATTGCATTTTTTTGTGTATCTCGTTTCAGATATGGGTAGAACTCAAAACCAATTTCAGGTGATATTATCAAATATTAATGGTTACTAATCGAATCGTGGATGAATTTAAACCCGAATTTGTAAACCGGTATGTTGGTAATGGTAAATGACCGGTTTATCAGGCGGCTGGGATGGCAGATGGGTTTGTTTGATTGATGACTAGGCGATCGTCGTGATTTGGGGAACTGATAACGAAGTTGATGAGAGTGACGTTGTACTACTCTACTGATGGCCAAATCTAAAAAAGTTTGGACCTGTTGGATCTTTTACCACATGACGTTAATTTGTTACCATCGTTTGGAGCTTTAGCGTATTGAGATAAAGTTTTGGGCCTAAATCAAGTATTTTGGATCTGTTATTTATCTTTGACCCCAAATAGGCCTAATGATTTTTGTAAACCCAATGAGACTCACAAGGCCTCTTGGGACAACTTTGATTGATACATGTCCTTTGACTCTCTCTACACCACTGATAAGTTTTTTTTTTTTTTTTTTGTATATGTCGATGAAATTTAGGATTTAGAATTAGTAGTTGATAGTGTAAAAACAAGAAACAGGAGTAGCAGACACGAATCTTCAACCAGTTTAGCAATATCATATTCAAAACATCCACATACAATATCATATTGTCACAAGCAGATGTTTTGTTTTACATAACCAGATGTTTTAAACCAACAAACACTATCACTAAGAACTAGAAAACAAAGCTTAAGAGTAAGAGTTGAGTGATTATTGTGTGAGCTATGTTATGTAATGTGCAATATATAGTTTGATCATACGATTTAGAGCATATAAAATGTGGTGAAATTGACCCACGCACCACCACATGACATCAATCGCTATCATACACATGGAATGATGATAATGCCTTTCCTTTTCTTTTAGCACGATATATCATTTTTACTTATTTCCCCACACCTTTCTCTTTTCTTGTTTTTTTTTTTTTTTTGGATTTTCAATGAGTATATATTTCGAACCTATAATTTAGCTTGCATTATTGCATGGTTCTTGTGATTAGGAGGTTGACACCCGAATTAAAGATATCAAACTCTATTCACATATGTAAAGAGTTTTACAATGAACGTACTAATATAACATAATTTAAATCTTATATAAAATCACCAAAATAAATTAAATTACACTGACAATATGAATAAATTCAAGAAAAGTACATACTATTGTACAGTCTAATGTCGGCAGTACATTAGAAATCGTAACGTTGGTTCTATGAATTTAGTGTTTTGTAAAGCCAAAGGAATCTAAGAAGACATTGCAAATGAATATGGAGGATACATTTGAATCTCAATCTATAACAATTTTTAAGCTTTAATTCAAATAACAGCATAAAAAAGAGTTTAACAAAAAAAAAACATACGAGAAAAAGGAGAAATGGATTAGGATGTGGAGAAAAAAGTGGAAGAACATATTAGCTTTGTAGTGCCCATAAAAATCTCATCTTGATCGTCGTGTCGCTTTAATTAGGAAACACAAAGGAGGGAAAACATAAAAAGTATAGTAAGATATTTGATATATGAACTTTCGAAGTATGAACACATGAAAGAGTATTTAACACATTTACAAAGATAAGATGAATCCAAGTGGATGAATTGTCTGTCACTTGCATATAATTACACTCAAAATCTGAAAAAGTCAGAACTTGTGAAAATGCGTAAAAATGATTGGACAAGTAACATCATGAAATTAAATTAAAAAAAGGGATGAATCATGTAGGTGACGGGAAACAGGTATTACTGTTAGTGATGCAATCAAAGCTGATTTGCTGTCAAAAAAGAAAAAAAGAAAAGAAAAAATCAAAGCTAAAATTCAGGCCTATCCTCATCATCATAGCCTGCGACAATAAAGAAAAAAACTTGATCCAAATACATTTTCTTTTCCTTTGGGATGAACAAAACAATGGTTTAAAGCAACTATTTATCCTAAATCTGTTGAACAAAAAAAAAAATCCTAAATCTAAAAGTAACACGAAAAATACATTTGTTTTTAACGTGTATACATGCTGATTTTAAAGAAAATATTCGAACATTATATACTCAATTCATAGAAATTTATAATTTTAATTTTAAAAATCAATATGTGATTTCAGGAAAATTGAAAGTAGATATCAAATATGTTTTTCTTGAGAAAAAAAAGTTTAGACTATTTCTTGATTTGTACGTATCATCCTCATCCTTGCGCATGGACAATATTATTCTTCTATGTATTGTTGTAATTTGATTGGAGGTTTCCGAAGACTCCAATGCCTTTTCGTTATACTCTGGCTATTTAAGAATTTAGACCATTATAGATTAGTTTTTCAATTTTTCTTTAGAAAGTAATACAACTTTGGTGATGGAGAGTGTATGGACTGGATTAGTTTGGGAAAACTATTCAAATTTTCATTTCATACAAATTAGATTTAGTAAGTTATTTGCAAAAGCATAAAAGCAGCTTTAATATTATATCTTTCATGAAATTAAAACCCTTTGTTTTCTCTTTTTTTATCTCTCCTATGTTTTTTCCTCTTTCAATTAATAACTTCCCCTCTCTTTCTCACTCTCTCTGTTGATTTCCAGAAACCCCTACACAAACACAAAGGTGCGTCCTTTTACTTTCTAATCGCTCATATTTCTCACATTTGATCTTGAATCGTTCTGTTTCTCTTTATGGGTTTCCCGTTGTCACCAATGTTTAAGGTCTCTCTGTCTGGTCCGGTTCATCACTCTGCACTAGTTTTGTTTCCTCTTCATCACTCTGCACTAGTTTGGTTTCCGGTTTGTTTTCAGAAGAATAGTTTGTTTCTCTTTTTCGATCCACTTTACTACATTGGATTCCTAAAAAGTGAATCGCTTTACCCTAAAAACGGTAGCTTTTTTTTTTTTTTTTTTTTTTGCTTTGGAATCTCTCTGTTCTTCAGAATTTATATAGCCACAAAGAAAGTGAATGTAAAACTCTCAAGAGAATTTGGGTTTTCTCGGTTTCTGGTTTTAGTCATAGAGAGGCATATGTTTGTAAAGTATATCTTCAAATAACGCTAGATTTTGCCTGAGTTTGATCTGTTTCAGGATGTTTTCAGCTCTCATTATCTAAATAATGCCATTTTACTTAGAACATTAAAGAACTACATCAGGGGTTTGGTCTCTCCTTGGAAGATGTTTATGTTTTGATTCATGTGTGAGTGAATAGACATAATGGGAAAACTCTGTTCGTGATCTTTATGTTTTCTTTTCAGAGCATTTTTTCTTATTTTCATGTTTTGTGATTCTTGTAGGTCCTCCCTAGATTAATTTAATCACAGGGATTAGTAAACAAGCCGCAGAACATAGATTAATAAGATCCCCAATGGTGGTAATGTGTCAGTGATATACAATCAATACAGTTTTTTCAGTAATATATACTCTATTCTGTTGTTAAGATCACATGCTGGATTTTGGTCTTTACTACTTGTTGGGCCTTATTTTTCTCTGTGATCTTGTTGAAACTGCTGTCAAACTATCCACTGAATCCTTTTTTTGCATTGCTTTCAGGTCATAGTCCATGAATTATAGTTGACCAAGATTTGAATCCAAGTCTTACCCAGAGAGTATATTAACTTAATCAAAACACTCATGTAATAGCTCTCTGCTTGACCATTTTTATTACAACTGTTTAAACAATGGGGGGTTGTGTATCGACAAGTAGTAAGAGTACGTGCAGTAGCTGGAGCAATGGAGAGAAGCCTGTGCGTCGACCATATCTCGGGATTGGTTGTTGTGTGAGCAAAAGGGCGAAGAGAACCTTTTCAGACCACATTGTCTCGCTGCAGAACTTGACTTCTATACCAAATCGGATCACCACCAGCAGCAAGAGCAGGAGCTCTTGCATTTTCACTCAACAAGGACGCAAGGGTATTAATCAGGACGCCATGATTGTGTGGGAAGTGAGTTCTCTGACTCTTTCTTTTGTATTTCTAACAGTATGGTCAACTATAAAGCGGGACTTGCTGTTGCTTTGTAGGATTTCATGTCTGAAGATGTGACCTTTTGTGGTGTATTTGATGGTCATGGTCCTTATGGTCATCTTGTTGCTCGAAAAGTGAGAGATACATTGCCTGTGAAGTTGCAGTCTTTCTTTCATACGCTTCAGTCAAAGCAAAACGGTTCTAAAGGAACTCTATTCAGAAGAAATTCAAGCAAATCAGCTGTCCAAGAAGCTGTTAAAGAGGGATCTAATGAGGATAAACTAAAAGGCTTGTGGGGAGAAGCTTTCTTGAAATCGTTTAAAGCCATGGATAAGGAACTGCGATCTCATCCTAATCTGGACTGTTTCTGTAGTGGCAGCACTGGTGTAACAATTCTTAAACAGGTAGATCTAGAGAACAACAAGCTCTTGTTCGGTTTCAACCATGTTTCCATTGACCTAGATGAATTCTTTTGATTGTTCAGGGGTCTGATCTCTTCATGGGAAACATTGGGGATTCTCGGGCCATCCTTGGATCGAAAGACAGTAACGATTCTATGGTGGCAACTCAACTAACAGTTGATCTGAAGCCGGATTTACCGAGTATGCGTAACACCTTTTCGCAATCTTTTTTCCTGGCTTGTATGCATTTATCTAATTAGGATGTTACTGTTTTGTGGGTCTGATAGGGGAAGCTGAGAGGATCAAACGGTGTAAAGGTCGAGTATTTGCGCTGGAAGACGAGCCAGAGGTTCCGCGAGTCTGGCTACCTTATGATGATGCACCTGGATTGGCCATGGCTAGGGCGTTTGGTGACTTCTGTCTAAAAGAGTATGGAGTCATTTCAATACCTGAGTTCACTCATCGTGTTCTTACAGACAAAGATCAATTCATTGTTCTTGCCTCAGACGGAGTAAGTAAGCGAGTGATCTTATCAGCCTCTGAGCCTCAAGAGAAAGCTTTACTGATTTGTGAGCTGTATTGAACAGGTATGGGATGTGTTAAGCAACGAAGAAGTGGTTGACATTGTAGCTTCAGCTACAAGCCGGGCATCAGCAGCTAGGATCTTGGTGAACTCGGCTGCGCGTGAATGGAAACTAAAGTATCCAACTTCAAAAATGGATGATTGTGCAGTGGTGTGTTTGTTTCTGGATGGGAAAATGGATTCTGAGTCGGATTATGATGAACAGGGCTTCTCTTCAGCCACAAATGCAGTAGAATCAGATGATGGGCAAAGATCAGAACCATGTCTCCAAAGAAACTTCACAGTTAGATCATCATCAGATCAAGAAAATGAGACTTACAGTAATGTGAACACAGAGACTGATGCAGAGGATGATAAAACAGCAGGAAATCAAAACTGGTTGGGTCTAGAAGGAGTCACACGCGTGAACTCACTTGTCCAGCTTCCGAGATTCTCTGAAGAAAAGTCAAAGACTTGAGAGATTAGCTTTTAACGTTATTTCTGAGAACTGATTTTGAAAAATGTAATTTTCCGTTGTTATGCTTGAGCATTGTGCGCAGCTTGATCTGTTTTCGTTTTTGCTGGTGTTTCGTGTTTGATGTATCTGTATTGCACAATAGATTTGCCACATCGATTCTCTCTTAGAATCCATGAATCAAACGTATATATACATGTTTTAGGTTTCTCTCTAAACAAAAAAGGATATATTTGCTTGATGTTCTTCATCCACCTTGTGCTTACAGTCTATATAATCTTGAAATCTACATGCTGATATCGTCTAATCCTGTCAAGTATTTGCAGGTACAAATTAGCTTAAAAGAACACTCCGAACAAATATTCAGACGCCCAAGACTAAATTCTGAATAGTAACAGTTGACAAACCTTGCTAGATTGAGAACTGGAGTTTGTTTCCTCTAATGCTTGTGCCTCTGCTTTTTCATTTGAGTAACTTCAAGAATTCAAAATCAAAATCAGGCATCAGATATTAGCAACACAAAACTTCTCTTCATGATAGCCAAACTATGAGTTCAATACAATCCACCCAAAAAAGATTTTCAAATAGATTGGATAAAAAAGATTAAAAGATGAAGACTTACGTCGACAATATAGTGACCCAAATGAGTTCAATACAATCCACCCAAAGAAGCCTTTGGTCTACAGGAATTACACCGTATGTAACCAAGTGAGCCAATGGCCAGAGTTTCCAGCCTGCCTGCACAAACAAAAACCTGACATAAAATTCAGCAAAAAAAAATCAACAGACTAACTTTAAGCTCTATATAAAGGCAAAGGGAGCTACAGTAAGCATTGGCCAAAATGTCGTCTTGATTTCGCTGAAAACTTCAGCTGGAGACTGGAAACGCAAGAGCCCTAAAACTGTAAAGTAGATACTGTTCCAAATTGCAGACCATACGGTTTGATCAAAGGCGACTTTCGCAGGGACTACCCACCATTCTTGAAAAGGAAAAAGAGCCTTGTAAAAAGAAAAGATTTAGCTTTCAGCGCATTGTATCAACCGACATGTTATTACAACATATCTTGACAGCACAAAGATTGATTTTTACCTCACAGAATTGGTAGTAATAATGAGAGAGTGAACCATGGAGAGTGAATCCAACAAGCCCTGATCTAAGAACACGAGTTCGATCAAACTCAAACAGCGGCTTTCCTTCATAACACTGCATAAATTTACAGCCAAAATGGTTAATGAAAACTCAAATTGAGAAGCTTTCTAGAGGGTTTGGAGTTTGTTTACTTGTGCAATCCAATCTCCTAGAGAATACACGATTCCACTGATGGCCATTTTCGCCAAAACTGGGTTTGTTTTGAGAATTTGTTCATACGCAACCCAATTGTGTTCAGGTGCGTACCTAAGTATCTCGTAGAGAGTCCAACCCTAAGAAGAACATTAACAACCGTTATATCAATTTAGGTATAATCCCATAAAGGAGAAAGCTTTGCAAAGAATCAATCAACCTAAGCTTACTTGCCAATAGTCATGATCGATGGTTAAGAGCTTCGTAACAGCAACGGTACCGGCGGCGAGAACTATGGCTGCGTTGATTCCACGACTCATCAGCGGATCGGTATCCTTAACTTCGTCTGCTTCATCTTCGTTTTGTTCTTCTTCTGGCTTGAAATTGTCACTCTTCACATCGATTGCTTCTCTGTCTTCAATGATCGATCTAACGATCCAATTCCTTCTCTTTGTAATCAATCGTTTCTGATTCTTAAAAGGGTTGAGTCTAGGTAATCGATCGGCGACTCTAATCCGTGAAGGAAGCTTCCCGGAGACGATGATGGTGGTAGGACAACAACAGAGAGCTGCCATGGGCTTACACTTCTCAAAGGAAGATCTTTTTTGCTTCTCTTCTCGTTGGTTCTCACTTCTCACCGCCAAAGATGAAGTTTTTGGACTTGGAAACAAAAACCAAAAAAAGAAGCAGACTTTTGTGACCAAAACGGTAGGAACCGAACCGAGTTAAATCGATGGGTTTTAATTTGGTCAAAAACCGGATTGCACCTAACTGAAGCCCAAAAAAAGGTCCTACCGAGACTTGAACTCGGGTTACTGGATTCAGAGTCCAATGTCCTGACCACTAGACCATAGGACCAGTTGCTACGAGCCTTACCATGCTGGTTTAAGACGTGGTTGTGTTCAAGGACTATACCATCGTGGTCTCCGCCGCTACGGAATTAGGGGAAGATTTTGTTCTGAAATTCACAAAAATTCCGGTTTTGTTTCGTTTGTTGTGAAATCGGGTGTTCACCGTTATATATGTTTACGAGCTTGAGTGCTACTCCTTGGTGAATGTATTGGCTTTGGCTAACAATGTTGATAGGTTTAGGTTGTGGTGAAATTAGAAAAAATTGGGACTTTCCTGATTTTTTTTTGGCTAATTTGTTGATTATGAGTTTTGGAAAGCTTGGAATGGTAGAGGAGGTGATGATGGGTTAGGCGTAAGATGAGAGAAAATTGGATCGAACCCAATTTCGGTACTTCAAATTCTCTGGTGAGCTTGATTTTTCATTGATTCGACAAAGCATGTATTTTGAGGTTATATACAGTTGCAGGATCAGACCATATTTTGTTACTACAACAGGCATGATTAAGGAGTAATGTAAGGTAGGGTAGACCTAGAAAGCTATGGGGAAAGCTTAGAGCTATCGAGACAAGGTTTTGATTCCTGTGTTTCTTTGTATCAACAAAATGGATGAGAAGGAACTTTCAGGTTCTGCCTCATGCATATTTAGTGATTATGTGGTTATGTGGTTTTTCGGCAATATGATTTGTTAAGGAGGCCAAGCCAAATGTAGTCAAATACACCACCTTGATATATGCATCCATAAGGGGACAACTTAGATTTATGATTTATCTGTGTGTTGCATCCAAAAATGTACTGTGTACCCAAATTCGGAGTTCACCAACCACGGATGACCAGCTCTCGTCTGATTAGGTAATCGCTTCTTGTATCAGTTTTGAATGTTTCAGAGACTGGTCATGTACTACCCACGTTTTTTGTATGGTTATCTTGGAGATAAGATGAGCTGGTGACAGTTCTGTCTTTGGCTTATACGGAGATTAACATGCAGCCAGTCCTTTGCTTTACGGAGCTTTGATAAGATGTTTAAGGAATTAATTGGCCATCAAGAAGATAATGGGGGGAGAAAAGGCTAAAGAGATTCATTTGACTTGCAAACAATGATGGAAGTTTTGTGTATATACGGATTTGGGAGAGAGAAAGAAAGTGAAGGGACTTTAATATTTGAAACTAGTGGTGGGCCTGTGAAGGTTGAGGTTGAGGTTGAGATTGAGGGAAGAGCCAGCCTGCCCAAAAAAATATCTTGTGCAACATGTGATGAGTAGTAGCATGGTCCTACATGCGTGTCCAGATATATGCTGAGAAAGTTTAGCCACATTTTAGGAAAAACTATAATTTCTAATGCTAGATTGCTCAGATAGGTGCTTCTGAGGTCTGTTCATTTAATATTTATCCATATATATGGCTATGTTCACTGAATTATTACAAGGAAAACAGTTGAAAGAGATCTAACTTGATGTAGGGGGTTTTGATTTTTAGGAGGCAGAGAGGCTTTCATGGGACCACACTGGATGATATTGCAAAATACATTGTGGTTAAGGTTTGTCTGGAGCACATGTTGAGACTGGGATACTCTTATGTGAGAACGCATTAATAGCTGTAATAAGTGTAAATAGAACTTGTGGACGGTAATTCCCGTGACATTTATGGAGGTATCTGTGATGTGTTTCCATTTAAAAAGACGAATAAGGAGACCCAAAAAGGTGAGAACAACAATACACCGAAAGAAAATATTGGAACTTCTTTTGTCTGAAGACAAAGAGAGTGGTCAATGACCAGTACTCCCCTATATGTTGGGTTAAGACTTCTACTCATTTTGCATCGCTGAGATACAATAGCTCCTTAAAAGGCTTGTCTTGGATGGACACTGTAGAAACTGGGCATGATGATGTTATTGGTTGGTTCGAGCATGTGTCGGAGAATGCCTGCAAGGTCCAAAGCGAGACTCTGCGCCGGATTCTTGAGCTCAACTCCGGAGTGGAGTATCTGAGGAAATGGCTTGGGACTGTTGATGTAGAAGAGATAGACGATTATACCTTGGAAACTCTCTTTACTTCCTCGGTGCCTATTGTTTCACATGCTGATTTAGATCCTTATATTCAAAGAATTGCAGATGGAGAGACTTCTCCATTACTTACACAAGAACCCATCACTGTTCTGTCCCTCAGGTATATATTCTATAAACATGAGTATATGCATCTTTGGATTTCCCTGTGTGTATATGTGGTATCGGTTCTGTTTTAATGCCTTTTTACTCTTTTTGACGCAGCTCTGGAACAACAGAAGGAAGACAAAAGTATGTTCCCTTTACTCGCCATAGCACCCAAACTACTCTTCAGATTTTCCGATTATCAGCGGCTTACAGATCAAGGTTTCTTTTCATTTCTTGTCCGTTCTTTTTCATTAAAAAGTTCTTCATTTGCTCATAAATTCCTACTATGCCTTTTCGTAAAGGTTTTATCCAATAAGGGAAGGAGGGAGGATTCTTGAGTTTATATACGCCGGGAAGGAATTTAAGACGCTAGGAGGATTGACTGTAGGAACGGCTACAGCACATTACTATGCGAGCGAAGAGTTTAAAACTAAGCAAGAGACAACAAAGTCCTTCACTTGTAGCCCACAAGAGGTCATCTCGGGAGGTGATTTTGGGCAGTGCACGTATTGTCATCTCCTACTTGGTCTCCATTACTCCAGCCAAGTAGAGTTTGTCGCCTCTGCTTTTTCCTACACCATTGTCCAAGCTTTCTCCTTTTTCGAAGAAATCTGGAGAGAGATATGTGCTGACATCAAGGAAGGCAATCTTAGCTTAAGGATCACTCTGCCCAAGATGAGGAAAGCTGTATTGGCTCTGATCAGACCAAACCCGTCTCTTGCTTCTCATATTGAAGAGATCTGCATAGAGCTGGAATCGAAACTCGGATGGTTCGGTTTGATTCCAAAGTTATGGCCAAATGCAAAATACATCTCCTCAATCATGACAGGTTCCATGCTGCCATACCTGAAAAAGCTGAGGCATTATGCTGGCGGTTTGCCTCTGGTGAGCGCAGATTATGGGTCCACCGAGGGCTGGATCGGTGTGAACGTTGATCCTCATCTTCCCCCAGAAGACGTGAGCTTTGCTGTGATTCCCACTTTTAGTTACTTCGAGTTTATACCACTTTACAGGCGGCAGAATCAATCAGACATATGCAGTGACGGTGACTTTGTCGAAGATAAACCTGTGCCTCTCTCTCAAGTCAAACTCGGACAGGAGTACGAACTTGTTCTTACCACTTTCACAGGTAAAGAAAAACCTCCACTGCCTGTTCCATAGTCAGTTGTTATATTCAACAAGCTTTTTGCTTCCTCTGTTACATCACTTGTCTTCTACTATGTGCTCTGTTCAGGTCTTTATAGGTATAGATTGGGAGACGTCGTTGAAGTGACTGGTTTTCACAAAGGCATACCGAAGCTAAGTTTCATATACAGAAGAAAACTCATCTTAACCATCAACATTGACAAGAACACAGAGAAGGATCTTCAGAGAGTGGTTGATAAGGCGTCTCAGCTTCTGAGCCGAACCACACGAGCCGAAGTCGTTGACTTTACAAGCCACGCAGACGTTATAGCTCGTCCCGGACACTACGTAATCTACTGGGAAATCAGAGGAGAAGCAGAGGATAAGGCTCTTGAAGAATGTTGCAGAGAGATGGATACTGCTTTTGTGGACTATGGTTATGTTGTGTCGAGGCGCATGAACTCGATCGGACCGCTCGAGCTACGAGTTGTGGAACGAGGCACGTTTGGGAAAGTGGCGGAACGGTGCGTTGGGAAAGGCGGTGGCTTGAACCAGTTTAAGACTCCTAGGTGTACGACCAATTCAGTTATGCTTAACATACTTGATGATTCTACTATCAAGAGATTTCGCAGTTCGGCTTATGACTAAACCTGATTTCTAAATTTAGTTTGGTTTTTTTTTATCTTTGCGATTCTATTGCGGCTGTGTTGGTGTACTCAGATTTGAGTATTTACAATGAAGAATAATCGAATAAAGTTACTTTTTGATTAATAAATGGAGTAGTTTAGTAATTTCAAAAATTAAAAATCATATATATTTTTCAGTTTTAGATTTGCGTATGGGAGGAAAGATTACATGATTTTAATAGGAAAAATTTGTGAAAATAACAAGAATTAAAATTTTGTTTAGGTATATGATAAATTGTTAAGTTCCTACTACCATGTGATAAGAATACTGAAAATATTTTGGGCATGGAATTTATTGCACTATTTTATTGATTGTAATTTAACAAATATTTCATAAAATATTTTTATGGATTTTTTTAAATCGTCTACAACTCATAAGTTAAGAGATTTAAATTCTGTTTATGAAAACCACATAGAAATTGCGATCATTTTTTCTAGTGAGATACAATAATGACTAACACATTAAATGATAATCTATAAGTAACCTAAGATAGGATCACGTTTATATGTCGAAATAGAAATGTCCATAGAAAAAATGACCATAAGAAAATAAAATATGTAAAAAACAAATGGTTCAACTGTAAAACAGTCGAAAACGTCTTTCAAGTACTCATTTTGCTTAATATGGTAAAATATACACTTACAATGTTCTTACATAACCAATGCCATCTACCATGATTTCTCGAAATTTTGAAGAAAGAATGTTATTTTTTTTATTTTTTTTTGATAAACAGAAGTTTTGATGCATACTTTCTATAAGTGTTAGGAAATAAAGTAATTAAAAATAAATAAAAATATCAACCAGAATGTGTTGTTACTTGTTAGTTTTCAAGATTATTGTAGTGCATGCATGTCATTCACAACTTCATTATTCTTTGCATTGATTTTGCAAACCAAAAGTATATATATATAGCACTATAGAGACTAGAGTTTTTCTTTGCATTGTTCCATATAAGCTAATGGTGAACGATGCAATAGTGTGGGGTGGCATAAAGTCGTTGGGCTAGAGATCGTGTAATAACTAATAAGCCTTGTTTCTAAAAATCTCGGTTGCCTAGGCGCTAAACGGTAATATACTGATGAGATTAATCAGTTATAGAAATTGATTCTCGACTAGTCTTTATCTAAACCCATTAATTTCTGCTTAGCCGATTTTTTTCAATTTTTCAAAAAAAAATTTTAGGTCAAATTTTTTTTTTTACACAATTTGATAAAAATTTGGCCCAATTACCAAAATTCTAGTAACAATCCATTTATTTTTAATTCTATGCATAATCCCTGATTTTGAAATTAATCGAGACCAAAATATAAAACGAGACAAAAGTAGTAATAAAATCATGACCAAATCAACCATATTATTAATTGTATATTTGTATTATATGTTCATAACATTAAAAAACACTAAAAATGATTTTAAAAGTTAATTCCCAATTAAACTTGTATAGTTTCCAATTTTTTTATTAAGCGATAAGGTCATTTCAAACGTCCGAATAATATCTAATAAATTTTTGAATATGGCTAATAAGTATCACTATACTAAAAGGAAAAAGAAAGTAGTCTGAATGGAAGCATAGTAAAAGAGTGGAAAAAGGTGGGTGGGACGATACACTCGAATTCCACAACACGGCTCACAATAAAAAAACGTTTTACTGTATATAGAATAAAAAAAAAAAAATACTAACTCGACCATATGCATATCAAACCAAGAACAAATTTTGAAATACGTTTTCTACAGTTCAAACACCTCAGACCTCAAGTTTCAGATGGAGAAAGCGGGTTAAGCGGTGCGTATCAAACAGATCAAGTAGATTATACGGATTAAGTGCAAATCAAGCATACCAAATTGATAAAACTGTGTAAATTTTTTTCTCTTCATAATTTTTAATAAAACGGATTAAGTGCAAATCAAGCATAATTTTTAATAAAATTGATAAATCGGATTAAGTGCAAATCAAGCATATCAAATCAAGCATATTACTGTTTCAAGTGTATCACTTTTTCTCTTCATAATTTTTGGCCTGCCACAGTAAAAGTAGTTTTTCTAATGTTTAATTTTTTTCCAATTAAAAACTACGTGTCAGAAATTATTTATTGAATGGAGAAACATTTGCGTTTCTGTTGCCTTTCTGTAAAACAAAAAACACCTCACTCCTCCACCGCCATTCTCCCGCTACTCCATTCATCAAATATGATGGAGAGTGGTACAAGTGCGTTTTATTTATTTATTTTTAATTTAAAAATTCTAAAATACATTTTAACTGTAATTTTTTATAAATAAAAATATTTAAAAAGTTTACATAAATTATTTAAACTCGATATATAATATGAATTTTCAATTTTCATATTTTATTAGGCATACTCGATCAAAAAAATTTAGATAACCGAATAATTTTTTTTTGATTTTTACCCGCTATTGACATTCATATTCGTAATTCTCAATAACCGGAACTCGAATATAATTATTATTCAACTTCGTGAGAGCTTGGTACAGATATAAAATATATAAAATACATGTGAAACGACCACACCCGTTTTGTTTTGTTTTTTTTTAAACTACTAATACGCCCATACGTATTAACTAAAAACGATTTCAATTCAAACTCCGAATTAATACACAACAACAAACCGTTAAACAATAGTAACCACAATTCACCAAATAAAAACAAGTTCTCACACAACAACAACAAACACCCGAGTCCTAATCATCCCCTCCTCAACGCCTTTGATTCCACGATCACACCTTATCCTTACCTGCAACTCAAAGACACACAGAGATGCGTAAGTATTATCACAAATACTTAGTGAGGCGGTCTTCCCATCTACGAGCTATACACACAAGCAAGTAAAACGATAAACCGCTCACCACACAAAAATGCAACAAACACAATGATAACCAACCGGATCGATCGATCCAACCCAAAAACAAGTAAGGATCGATCGGTCCAACCCTGGATCGATCGATCCGAACACACCTTTTGGATCGATCGATCCTCCCCTGGATCGATCGATCCCCTTACCTTTGCAACCCGACACAGACAGCTTTGGATCGATCGATCCCACCGCTTCTGCAACACCGGATCTCGACTCTAACCACCGCACGCGACCAACGACCACCCAACCTCGCTTCCTACAGACAATTAGGCACAAAGCGAAGCCCACACAACAAGGAAAACAAGCCACACAACCAAGAACAATCACACACAACAAGGATTCAACAAATCTAAGCCAAATACAACAAGATCACACAAGCTTCTTAATTTGCTTAGATCAGCTCATGGTACGCACTCACCTTGATTCGAATGGACTACAGAGCCACGAACAGCCCACAACGAACTGGTGAACCTCCACGCCGCAACAACGATCCTCTGCAACTCAACCACACCAAGCTTCTTCCTTCCTAAGCAACAACAAGCTTCACTCTTTGATCTCTCATTCCCAACACCCAAACCTTCGAATTCACACTCTCCTTTTCCTCACAAAAGCTCCAACAAACGCCCAGAAAGAAGAAGGAAGACCAAAACCCGAATAATGAGGTAGGTGAGGTCAAAGAGAACAAAAAAGAAAGTTGCCGACAGAGTTGGATCGATCGATCCACTACTGGCTCGGTCGATCCACACCTCTTCTGTGCCAGATCGATCGATCCGAAGCATGGATCGATCGGTCCACACAACCTGGCAGATCGATCGATCCACAACCGGATCGATCGATCCTCTCCTTCAACAACACAACGACAGAGCTACGGATCGACCGACAGAACAGGGATCGATCGATCCTTCTCTTACTTCACCAGATCGATCGATCTTCAACCTGGATCGATCGATCCACTCAAGTTTCTGGTCAAACTTTGACTTTTCGACCTTTGATCAATCCGCTTTCCGTTCCCGAGAAAACTTCATTCCCGAACACTTAGGATTGATTCAAAGAAAAAAATCACATTTCCACCAACCTTAGAGAATCGAAACGCCAAGATACGATTCCTCTGTAACGATCCTGACAATTTCTTTTTTCTAGAACACGGGCGTTACAACATGTATCCAACTCGTTATCCATATTACTCAATCTATTTTTATATAATTTTTAAATTGCATATATATAATGATAAATTATGTAACTATTTTTAGAATCAAATTATATGGTATACTTATTTACATTTTTTGTTACTGAAAATAAATAAATAATGTTACTATAATAGCAAAAACTTATTAATTTGACATTGAATTAAAAATTTGCATTTTGAAAAAATAAAAAATATATATATCATTTTCAAATTTAAAATAAAAATATTTATTTGAAATTTTTTACATAATATTTTGGTCATTTATACTATTTAAACCGTATTTTAAGTTTTTCTCATTCAAACATATATTTGAACTATCTGATTTGTTTGATATGCACTTTTTCAGTTTAATCTGCTTGATACGTTTAATTCACACTTGATCTACATGATCCGCCCAATATGTTTGATCCGCTTTCTTTATTCTTTTTTTTTTACGGTAAAATAAGATCATCCATTCAAGCTAAAAACATGCGGTTCTTTTCATGAGAGAACTAGTCCGGAGTTGAAGAGCTTACATGGGAAAGAATACAACTACGTGATCGTCCTTTTTTGCAAGACAGTCAGTATGGGCATTGTTACAGCGTGAATAAAGGACAAAGAGAAATTAGTTAAAGAGAACTTCAAAGACCTGAAGTCATCCAACTCCGATGCAAAGACAGGCCACTCATCAGGAGTGTCTAACAACTGAGTTAACTCTTTGCAATCTGTCTCAAATGCAATAAGAAATATCGAAAGAGAAATAAGAGATTTTATTGCCCACGGAAAAAATCCGATAAAAATAAAATAAAAAAATATTTATTAGATGTCACAAGCACGCATTCAAAGGCAATAGACAAGTGGACTAAATTGAATTAATAAAATAAAATATTATCAGAAAGAAAACATTTATTAAATGTTGAATGGAGAGAGAGTGATGCCTACTGTTACGGTTAGCCTATTAACTAAAAGTGTGGCACACATTTTTCTTGCTTTTACATTGGTTCCCAACTAACCACCAGATACATCCGAGTGGTACTTGCATGCATACATACCTACATACATACACGTAAATTTAGTCATGACTCGTCTCATCGGAGAAAGGCTTCGTTTGGGCTTTTACTCTCTCCAACGTAGGCTAGGCCTACAAATAACCTAACCTTTAGAATTCCGTGAGGTGAGATTTCTTCTTCGTATTTTGTTGAAATCCCGTTGTAAATTCCGAAACTTACATAGCAAAAAGAAAAAAAAAATCCGAAGGTTTTGTTATTTCTTAACTTTTTAAAGAATTAAATCACATATTTTTAGTTCGTTTTATCAGGAATTTTTACTCAAAAAATAGAAGCAGTAAATAAATCTACTGTTCCTTACCTATAGGTGATAATTTATAAAAATTTTGCTTAATCTAAGATACATAGTTATGATTTAGTTGATTATCTCTTTTCATTTATACGCAAAACAATCATATTTTGTACCAAAGAGTCAGAAACATCCTGATATGATCATATCTGTTTTTCTTTTCACTTGGTTAAATCATTTGATAAATGGTATTCAAGTCTTCAGTAAATTGTTTTCTCAGATTCATCATATATCACTAGACCGAAATCTAAATTCAATAGTCTAGTAAGTTAATCATTTACATTCAAATCTCTTACATGTTTGCACCATACTTTATTAATGGTTATGAATAGACTAATCCAGTGAACACGTAGCTATTTGGTAACCAAAAAGCTTACTTTGAAAAAAAAACTAGACTCTTGTGATCATATCTTTCTAGTGAGGCAATTGGCACAAACATTATTCAAACATGGAAGAAAATACAGGGAAAAATGTTAAAACCTGCCAACGAAAATCCAAAAATATATCTATATGTTTTAAAGAAAATTAAACTAATCAAGAATATTTTTGATCATCTTGTTTAATATCTTATTATCCAAAGAATATCGATAATATCTTATTATCCAAAGAAGCGCCTCCAATTTTGTATGTAATGGTGAGACTTGAGAGGCAACGATCAAAAATAAATTTGTCGAATATCCCCAAATTAGAAACACACAAATACTTGTTAACATATAACTTCTCTAGCGATGGAAAAGAAGTTATTAATCGCTGTATATCTGAATATTCTTCTTTTATTTTGTTTCCAACAAAACTCCAAAGACTGGCAATTTTTACTTTAAAGAAGAGCTCCACACATCACATTCCAACGGTCCATAACAAACCAAGCAAAAAATATCAGAGGATTTGTAGGTTGGCCCATCGTGATCCAACTCTCCATGTGGGGTATCAATGTAAACGAAATTCATTTAAAATCTTTAAAAGATTCAAAAGAAAGAAAGAAAAAAAACAACAATTAAAACCCATAATGAGTTATATCAAAAGATTACTACAATCCCATATAGGAAGCCAAATATTCCAGTGCCTTGAAGAACGGATTCAACCCAAAAATACCAAGAAAGAAAGAGAGAGATTCCATTTTACACTGGTACTACTGTAAAACATTAAATTGTTGAGACGAATAATGAATTTTTATAAGCATTAACTTGTTTTAAACAAAAATTTAACTACGAAAACCTTAATCAAGAATAGTTCTCTTCTGTTATAATTAAAGGTATTCATAACAAATTATAACAAAAAAGAATTAAGAAAATAATCGTATTTAATTAGGAAAATAACTAACTTTGAGGTACGATTATAAATGTACTTTCAAATGGTTAAGGTTTTCGCCAAAAATTAATTAGAAACTAACATTATATCCGATGTTAGATTGTTCTTAATTAAGCAAATTAATCTTATGATTAACAACTGATTAAGGATACTACTACTAGAGATTAGAGAGTGGATGAGGAGCTGATGGAAGTGAGTGATGTCATCTGACAGTGAAGAACACGTGACACTCGCCAGCAAGAAAACACTAATGGGAATCCAATTCCAACTTAAACTTTTTCCTTGCGGCTACTTTTGTCATTTACCGTTACCATTTCAACGCCTTTTCACCCGTTCAACATGTTGTCTTAACCGGTGGTTAGACCCGGTTATACT
The DNA here is from genome assembly GCA_900406565.1 of Turritis glabra. Taxonomy (NCBI): domain Eukaryota; kingdom Viridiplantae; phylum Streptophyta; class Magnoliopsida; order Brassicales; family Brassicaceae; genus Turritis; species Turritis glabra. The sequence goes on along the minus strand of OVBN01000243.1, from coordinate 1,946,081 downwards.
GATAAACCAAACTGAGACATCGTCCGGTATAACTAACATCCAATTATTCTCGTTATTTGTCCTAAAAATTGACAAGTTTTGAAACGAGTCACTCTGGTCGGATTAGAATCTTGAACAAGACCAAGACGCAACTTGCTCCCAAAACATAATATAGGGATACAGTTGTACACATCATTAAGTTAAATCATTGATTAATTAAGTAGAGTTTTAACATTAATTAATTATTGATTTTAGTAATGATCTGAAAGCGTCAGTCAAATTTTGTTTCTAAAATAAAAATTAAACAATAGCATGAACACAGTTTCCTAGTTGTTTCAGTAAAGAAAGAACTAAAACACTTTCTTCTTAAACCCAAATTTCAATTTCTGAATCTCTCCAGTTTCTTTCTTGTTAATTCGCAGGTTCTGGTCCCATCTGAAAGTAGAAAAAGTTTCCTTTTTTCGTTCTGGGTTTTGGTTTTTTTTGTTCTCTGATTTTTCCTCGAGGCTCGAGCTTAATATAAGTGTCAAATTATTGAGGGTAAAATTTACTTCAATGACGTAAGTTCACTGAACCTTAGCTCTTACGTTGCGTCTTTAAATCTCATTCTCCACCCACAAAAAAAAAAGAAAAGAAAAGTTTGCATTTTTTCTTCTTTCAGGATTGGGTTTTTAGGGAGTTTAAAGGCAAAGTCTTTACCCTTTTTCGTTTAATTCACCAACCCATCAAGATCGTTGATGACGATTCCTCTACTTTTTCAGTAAGTTTTTTAATCTTTCCTCTTCTCAAAGATTGTTACTTGTTTAATTCCCCCCTTTGATTTGTTATGGATCTTGTCGCTTTCATGATGTTTTTTTTGCTGGATTGTTTACAGATTCGTTGACATCGTCTTGTTCGATTAATGTGTTGGTTTTACTCCACTCTGACTTGGAACAATGGCTGCTAAGAGATCTATCTGCTGTCTTCTTCTTCTTCCTCTGCTCTTGTCTTTACTGATCTGGATTCCTTCCATCTCCTTAGCTGCTACTAACCCTGATGATGGTAAGCACCTTTTTACCCTCCAAGAATTTATCAGGAAAAGCTGCAATTTTTTGCTTCTAGATTTACATTTTGTGTCACTGAGATCTGTGCGTATTGCTTGAGGATTTTCAGATTTGAGTGTTTCTGAGAATTAATCAGCATTGTTGGTATTGAATCAGTTGCTGCAATTAACGGATTATTCGCTGCGCTTGGCGCACCTGTTCTTCCTGGTTGGATTGCTTCTGGTGGAGACCCATGTGGTGAAGCTTGGCAAGGCATTATCTGCAATGTTTCAGACATAATAAGCATGTAAGGGGATCTTTCAGAGATAACAACTACTCTTGAGTTATCTTATCTTTCTGTTAATTCTATTTTGAATGGTTACAGAACTGTAAATGCTGCAAATTTGCAAGGAGAGCTTGGAGACAACTTAGCTAAGTTCACTTCTATCAGGGGAATGTAAGCATTTAGACACAAAATGTGAAAATTTTGACAAGTTAATTGGATGTTTCATGTAACCTTTTGTATGTACTTTGCTTATCTCCAGAGATTTTAGCAACAATCACATTGGAGGAAGCATACCTTCTAATTTACCGGTTACATTGCAGCATTTGTATGTATACCCCTTGAGTTGACAATGTATATTTTATTAATAGGGTTTGTTGCTTCGAACAGTTTGTATGATAATGGTCTTTACCTTTTGGCAGTTTTCTTTCAGCTAATCAGTTCACCGGAAACATTCCAGAATCTCTAGGAACATTGAGTTTTCTGAATGACATGTAAGTTCAGATTACTCGTTGAAACAGGAGAGTCTAACCTTGCAGAAACAGCTAAGGATGAGACAAGGCTTTGGCACAGTAGGGTCCCAAATTCTTTTTCCATCGCTTTGTACTGATGAAAATCATACCATTTGTTTTCAGGTCTTTGAACGATAACCTTCTCTCAGGAGAGCTACCCGACGTGTTTCAAAACCTTGTCAATCTGATTAATCTGTATGCTTCGTCTTGTTTATACTTTGGTGAACAGTTACTGTTTCTATGGATTGTTTTGTGATCTGATATCTTTGTGCAGTGATATATCATCCAACAATCTAAGCGGCACATTGCCTCCTTCAATGGAGGATTTATCAACTCTTACAACATTGTAAGTTTTGGTCATTACACAAAAAATGTTGAATCTCTTTTGGTTTATTTTTTTTTCATCAAGCTGATAGTCTGAGTTTTGCAGACGTGTTCAGAACAATCAGTTCTCAGGAACTCTGGACGTTCTTCAAGGCCTTCCTCTTCAAGACTTGTATGTTTCTTTTTCTCTCAAGACTTAAAGCAGTGCTAAATTTTCAAAAGTCTTAGTTTTTGTTGTCTTCTTGAAACAGAAACATAGAAAATAACCTCTTCTCTGGACCCATACCGGACAAATTGCTAAGCATTCCGAAGTTCCTGTAAGTGCTCTATTATTTTCTCTTTACTAATCCTATGGGGCCATTTCATGTTTTTCAAGTTGCTCTTGTGTATGCTTAAATTGGTGATGCAGAAATGAAGGGAACCCGTTCAATTCCTCCACGGTTAATTCCACCACGACTGCACCATCATTGTCTCCGTCTCTATCTCCAACAAAACCAGCTCCAACACGACCATTTTCTGGAGTTCCACCTCCTCCAACTGAGAGGAATCGAGGGAAAGTTGCTGATGGACCTTCTGATTCAGAAGGATCGAGCTCTGAGAATTCAAAGGGAAAGAACTCTTCACATACTAAAAGGATAATTCTTATTGCATTCGCTGGCGTCCTCGTCTTCATAATTCTGGTTTTGGCAATACTCTTGCTGTTGCCAAAATGTGCAAGACGAAGAGAACATGCTAACAGAGTCTTCAAACGGCATCAAGTTGGTGCTGATAGAGGAAGCAGAGAGAATGCTCTGGAAAATGGGCCTCCAGTCCTGCCACCACCTGTTCAATCTGAAAAAGGTAAGATTGAACTTTGCAAGTTCGTCTATTGGTTCCTACTGTCCTTCGTTGAGTAATGCTGGAATTGTGCTTATGAACAGTTCAAAGGGAACCCTTCAAGAAAGCTGGAGAGGAACCAAAGGTTTTACATGACCTTGAGAGGTTGCGGAGACCTGCGCCTATATCAAGACAGGAAAGTCAAGATATTGACTTTTCAATGTTGATGCCTCCTCCTCCGCCACCTCCGCCACCACCACCACCTCCTCCTTTGGCTGAGAAGGTCACCGTTATGCCAATTATATCACCCGAAAGACCCGTTAAGAAACCTTCCCCTAAACGCTTACCCTTAACTTCTGTGAAGCACTACTCCATTGCATCTCTTCAACAATACACAGAAAGCTTCTCACAGGAAAATCTCCTTGGCTCGGGCATGCTTGGGAGTGTTTACAGGGCCCGACTTCCTAATGGAAAGGTATAATGCACTTAATTCAAACATTTCAGGCTCAGAAACTCTGCTTTGGTTCTGAATCTTTTATCTTTAATTTTGTCTTTTACAGTTGTATGCTGTCAAGAAGTTGGACAAGAGGGCTTCTGAACAACAACAGGATCACGAATTCATCGAACTAGTGAACAATATAGATAGGATTCGCCACGCCAATATTGTTGAACTTGTGGGTTACTGTGCTGAGCACGACCAAAGACTATTGGTTTACGAATATTGCAGTAACGGTACGTTACAAGACGGGTTGCATTCAGACGATGAATTCAAGAAGAAACTTTCGTGGAATACCCGTGTCAGTATGGCACTTGGAGCTGCTAGGGCCCTTGAGTAAGTTTCTTGTTTTACTTCAAAATGGAATTGTTCAACGGTTTTTTACCGATTTCTGACATTTGTTAATGTTTTTAAGGTACTTGCATGAGGTGTGTGAACCACGTATCATACACAGAAACTTCAAATCAGCCAATGTTCTGCTCGACGATGACCTGAGTGTTCTGGTCTCAGATTGTGGTTTGGCCCCGCTAATATCATCAGGCTCTGTGAGTCAGGTAAAGTTCTAAAACCCAGTGAGCTTAATTCTGATGGCTTTACCCTCACAGTCTTGAAGACAAATGCTAATAGAGAAAAAAAGCTAATTTTACTCTGTAAGTCAGGTAAACTAAACTATTTTTTTTATAATAATAATCAGTTATCAGGACAATTGCTAGCCGCTTACGGATATGGAGCTCCAGAGTTCGACTCTGGAATATATACATGGCAGAGTGATGTATATAGTTTTGGCGTTGTTATGTTAGAGCTCTTGACGGGTAGAATGTCCTACGATAGGTATGCATGTCACATTGTTTTATTCGCTTAGTTTTTTGGTTCCGGCTAAGTGTGTATTCATATCAATGAGTCAATTATAGGGACCGAAGTAGAGGAGAGCAGTTCTTAGTGAGGTGGGCAATCCCTCAGCTTCACGATATCGATGCATTGGGCAAAATGGTTGATCCATCTCTTAATGGACAATACCCTGCAAAGTCATTGTCACACTTTGCTGATATAATTTCCCGGTGTGTTCAGGTAAACCTCATACTGACAATTAGAAACTGTAATGAGATGCTTGTAATTGTGTTTGCTTGACCAAAAGAGTTTTTTTCTTTTCTAGTCTGAACCAGAATTCAGACCATTGATGTCTGAAGTTGTTCAAGATCTACTAGATATGATCAGAAGAGAGCGTCATGGTTCGGGCGAGCCTAGTGCAGACTAGGGAATTGTAAAGAGGCATTTTTTATCGGATCATCTCTGTGAATTCGTGGAAACAAGAGATGTTCAGTTCTCAGAAACAACAACAGCATAGGAAACTAAACAAGACACATAAAAAAAAAAGTCAAAGCCTCAGGAGGAAGCTTAAGCTGATTCTACAGCCAAGAAGAGGCTTATTTCATGTGAATTGGCTCAAGGAAAAGGGTCTATGTGCTTGCTTCCAATCGGCGATTATTCGATTGGTGGGGAGTTTCTTTTTGTGAATCTTGTATCATCTGTGTTAGTAATATTTGTTCGTTGAAGACCTCTACTGTAAAATGATGTGTTTACTCGATTCTTTGGACTTGTTTTACTTAAAGCTCATATAACTTGCTCTGTATTGTATTCTTTTAGTATGTGTATTTGTGCCTGTAACATATAATACTTATCCGAAGCATCCTAATTACTAATCAGCCAAGGTCCAATAAATCATACCAAACCGGACTAAATCAAACTAAACGGATCTGCATTGTTAGTTACATGATTCAATAGATCTAAGAAGATCTAGGAGGATAAGTACGAAGATATGCTTACTATACAAAAACAAATATTCGTAACTAAGAAAGAGAGATACAGCTATCTCCTCAATAAAACCGTAACTAGAGGCGCATCAAGCCACCCACTGTTCCTGTTGGAGTTGTGAATATGGTAATTTCAAGAGAATTTACACCTTTTTTTAAACTATTATTGTCTTACCAGTTCCATGCTTAAGTTTAAACCCAATTTATCACTACAGGTAACATATACACATGTAGTAGTTGAGAATAAGGGAGATCACAAACCTTTGAATGTAGGTACTATGCTCTTGATCACTGAAACAAGAGCTCCATTGGGTCGTGTGGATGGGTACTTCTTTGGATTTGTAACGAATCCTCACTATATTGTGAGATTGGTGGATTCAGAGATGCACGTCTCTGACGGTATACATCTTTCGTTATCCAAGGAGATTCCATTATCCAGCCGGATATGAGTTTGAAGAAGAAGAAGAAGCTGAGTGCGACCAAATGGGAAGGACTTCAAATCATCAGACTACTGAACCAAACCGTGGGGCACAAGACAAGTTCAACCAACCTTTTTGTATGCAGCATCAACCAATGATGTACCAGCTGCATCAGAATTTCATGATACCTGAGACTAATCCGCAGAACCAAATGGGCAGTGTTCTCAATCTACACCACAGTCAAGCTCTAATGATGTACCAGCAACAACATAATTTCATGAGTCCTGAGACTAATCAGCAGAACAAAATGGGCATTGTACCCAATCTAGTCCCAAGTTTAGCTCCAATGATGTACAACCAGCAGCATAGTTTCAAAAGCAGTCAGATAACAGAACCAAACGTTGGAGCACAAGGATCAACATTGTTTGCAGGTCACAACTATTTCAACCAGCCTTTTGGTATGCAGCCAATGATGTACAATCAGGAGCAGCAATTCATGAGACATGAGAGTAGTCAGCAGACCCAAATGGGCATTATCCCAAATATAGTCCAAAACCAAGCTCCAATGATGTACAACCAGCAGCAGAATTTCATAAGACGTGAGACTAACCAGCAGAACCAAACCGGGATTATCCCAAATCAAGCTCTAACGATGATAATAGCTGATCTGGTGGTGTACCTGCAGCAGTAATTATTTGAGTGGTCAGATGTCAACAATACTACAAGGTGGACAGTCAGGATCATTTGGTGTAGATCTGAATTATTCCAACCAACAACAGTTTGGCTTGCCCGAACCACAGGCGCCGGAGATGAATCTCAATCCCCAAACGCAGCCCACAATGCAGTCTCAGCTGTTTAACGCTGAGCCATCTTTTTACCGTGGAAAAGGAGGGGGAGAGGTTGAGACTAGCAAAAGCCTAAGTAAAACGATTCTTAACATAGATTTTGAACTTTTTTTCTACTCTCACATGACTGAAGCTGAAGCTTCTTGATGTTATTATTCAACTTTTAAAGTTATCTTTTATCAATTAGCTATAATTTTTCGTTGAACTTGTCACAATTCTGTAGCAAAATCTCTAAATCTCTGTCTGGTCATTTTCTTGCATTGGTTTTTATCTTTTGGCAATGTCATGTGTGTTTATATGTATAAAAGATTAAGACTTTGATGCTGATTAGGTCTTGAATAGACGATTTGGATCTTCTGTCTAAATCAATTTCATTCACTGGATATGAAAAAGGGTTTTAGAGAATGAGGAAAGTGTATATATAGGACCCTCTCATTAGCGAGGGTGAAGAGAGACATTTAGGGTTTCAGGCTTTAAGAGACAGAAAATGGACTGGTTTAAAGTTTTAAACCCAGCAGATGTGAATGGGTATATATATGGAAGTTTGCGGAAGCGAGTAGTTGTGGTTTTAGAGGCATTGCTAATGAGATTTATAAGATTGGTATAACGGTTGGAGAACATTTTTAACTAGTCGACAATGGTTGCTATAGCAATTCAATGTAAAACTTACTAAACACATACAATATATAATTTATATGTGAAAACCAAAAATTGTATTATTATAATAGATATTTTAAATTCTAGTTTAAATAAATCATAGAATTACTAATTACAAATATTTATTTTAAGAGGTTGGAAACATTTATTTATATATGATAAAACAATTTTAACTATCCGCAACCGGCAGCTATCGCAAACGCTCATACAAATAGCTAGCTTTTGATTATAGCGGTTCCAAACAGAACAAAGCGGTACAATTCTGTTTTTGTGATTGTTGTACACGCAAACACTATGGGGCCGATTGGAGAATAGGCTGTTAGGGTTGTAGAGACTTTTACTTCAACTGAAGGTTTTTAAAGTTTGGTTTTGCCCAATCAGACTTTAACACATTAACTGCCTTAAGAGTGCTAAAATTTTTCGAAGTTTAACTGCTCTTTTTTGTTCATAGCAATAGCATCGTTCATTTTTTAAAAGCCAACAATTTGAGACTTTTATTTTTTTAAAAGTCACGATTACTAAAATTTTTACAAGTCACATTCCTTTAAAAGTCACAACCATAAAAATGGTAACCAATCAAACTCTATATTTACGGGTGGTAACTAGAGAACCAATTACTTTTTTAATTCAATCATGTAGAATTTATTTTTGTTCATATAATTTGTGACAATTTAATCAAACTTTAAACTTTACAACTCTATTGCAATTTATGATAAAGTTATTGTGAGAATTTATGCTCTTAAATCTCACTATTACTTTCGGTTGCAAAAGAACTATAAACCGAGTGATAAAAAAAACTTGAAACGAAAAAGAACTTAATTTACGAGTTCAAGAATTGATGGAAAAAGTCCCTATTCCCTATGTCTTTCTAGAATTTAATTTCGAATTCAACTATTTGCTTGGTTAAGAATTTCGAATCATACATTCTTTAATTTGAATGAATCTGTCATTGTGCATATATCTATTTCTCTCTCATTAAACCGGGAAAGAATTTTAACAGAAGAATGAAATTAAAGCGTACCAAATTGGACCAAACCGAACCAAATAAATATTTTATGAATGTACAATGGCACGGGTAAATGTAATGCTATTTAATTTTATGAATAATTTTATGTATAGTAAAAAATATATATATATATTTTTAACATATTAAGAATTTTCAGTATATTTAAAGATTATATAGTGGTTGTGTTGTTTTGTTTCAAAATATGTTTTAAACTCATCTTGAAATTCTAGTTGATTTATTTTTTGAGTCATCAAATCTCCGAGTTGAATTGGTTCGAGTGTGTAACTATGGGTGAAATTTTTTATAAGGTTGTATTGAAAATTATATATATAAACACATATATATATATATGTTATATATATAAATATAAGTAAAGGTATATACAAATATGTATATATATATATATAAGTTTTTTACTAAAACACATATATGCAAATTATGTTTTTTTTAAACATTATAAATTGTAATAATAAAATGTTGATGCTTGTAGTGACCAAAAAAAAAAATTTGATGCTTGTCGGATCCCTATTAAAATGATTTTAGCTGACCAAAATATTAAAATAAAGTGACTTAAAAATGTAATATTTTATAATTTACTTCCGAAATGTCAAAATCTAATCTTTTATGGGAGTTGTATAAACTTTAGGTCATATAATTAATTGTTTTAATTTTTAAAAATTGATTTTTAGTAAATTAAAAAAATTTATTTTTGAATTAAATTTAATGCACATAATACATAAGGAATCTTTATACATAAACTAAAATATTTGAAAGAAAAAAACAGAAATACTAGTTTTGGTAAGTTTATTCAATGTTAAAATGTGTTTGACTTTCAGTTTTAGAATAATAAAACTGTATGTGCAGTGATAGGCCTCATGAGTGGTGTAGATGGTTGCCATTGGCGGAATATTGGTATAATACTACATTTCATTCGGTGTCTTCGATCACTCCCTTTGAGGCAGTCTATGGTCAGGGCCCCTCCCTTACATTTACCCTACTTGCTTGGTGAATCCAGGGTAGCTGTTGTGAGCAAAAGTCTACAGAAACGTGAGAGCATGATTCTGATCTTGAAGTTTATCTGTTGAGAGCTCAACATCGAATGCAACTTTTTGCTAATCAGCATCGTACAGAGAGGAACTTTAACATTGGTGACTTTGTTTATGTCAAATTACAACGCTACATGCAGCAATTGGTGGTTATACGCAGTTAAGAAAAACTGGCTCCAAAGTATTTTGGTCCTTAAGATTGTTGATCGTTGTGAGAAAGTGGCTTACAAGTTATACTTGCCTCGGAACTCTCAGGTTCATCATGTGTTTCATGTCTCCCAGCTTAAGGTCTTTATTGGCAATGTTCAGACTTCCACTACACTACCCACAATTGTTCATGATGTTCTGCTCAAAGAACCAGAGTTTGTCTTGGACAGGAAAATGGTTAATAGACTGTCGTTATATATATAAATATAAGTAAAGGTATATACAAATATATATATATATATATATATAAGTTTTTTACTAAAACACATATATGCTTAAAAACTATAAATTGTAATAGTAAAATGTTGATGCTTGTAGTGACCAAAAATAAAAAAATGTTGATGCTTGTCGGATTCCTATTAAAATGATTTTAGCTGACCATAATGGTTGTGCAACTATAATGGTATTGGTGAAGTGGACAAATGAAGGGAAGAAGAAGCTACATGGGAATACTTATTTGATTTGCAGTAACGTTTTCCTTCTTTTTGAACTTTGTGGTCAAGGTTCTCCGAACAGAGGAGCTTTGTAATAGGATTTCAGATGGCGCGAAAATAAAAATAAGAAGCAGACACGTGTTAATCATCTACGGTGTGTGTGGGTGTGGTGGGGTTGTAGCGGATTGATGACGTGGCTGAAATTTGTTATGTCGTGAGCAACAAAAGAAGTGAAGCTGGATCATCTTCTCTATTATGATTTGAAATTGAATTTGTAATCTCACCTTCTCTAAACTCTGGGATTCTGGATTGTTACTCATTTTTTGCTGGGATTATTTCTATTTTCATGTTCTAGCAAGGTGAGAATTGGATATTTGTTCTATCACAAACATTGGTTCATGGTTGTTAAATTGAATTTGTAATCGGAGAAGTTGTTTACTATATTACTTTCACGCCCAGCTATCTCTTCATCTTCTAGTCTCTCAGTTTTTTTGCTTCTTCTTCTTATTCATAGAACTGTGCTCGGAAACTACTTCTTCAGCGCTTGCCAGAGAATCGACCCTAATGTCACTCATCTTCTTCTCCTCCTCGGCCATCTCAGATTCCGGCGGATCTAGGTTACAAACCCTAATCAGACAAATCGCCGCGACGTTTGCTCAAATCCGAATCCGAATCCGAATTTGTTTTTTTTTACTGTCCCTGTACAACGGCGTCGTTCTTCTCAATCTCTACGAATATAATCAGAAAACGGCCTTTTACTTATGGTAATGGGCCTAACTAGAAATAGAAAATGGCCTTCTTAAATAAACGAGCCCATTTAAGGTATTAACGATGTCGAAAGTCCCACACCGCTTAGAACAGGAGAAGAAGCTGTGTTTATATATCGTTAGAGTCGAGATAACGATTGTCCCTTCGGGGACATCCGATAAAATTGGAACGATACAGAGAAGATTAGCATGGCCCCTGCGCAAGGATGACACGCACAAATCGAGAAATGGTCCAAATTTTTTTTTCCCCTAAAATTCTGATGAAACCCTAGATCTGTTGTCGCAGGCTTGCAGCTTTGATGTTCGTTAATGTGTTTCTTCCCATTTATTGTAAGTTTAAAACTCTTATGCTCTTCTAATTTTATCCTGCAACTACTTTTCCAGAGTTCCCAATTTTTGTTGTTGCAGTTCTAATGTTCGTTGTCAAATGGCTTTGTTTCCATCTCTGTTCTGGTTAAGCTGTAAAACTCTTATGCAGCATTGGTCGTTTTCGAAGGACTTGTCCTCTTATGTTTTGATTTAAGGATTGCATGTCTTCGTTCTCCAGTTCCATTAAGTCATTACATTTGATTCAGTTTAGGAATAAACACGTTTTATTGCAGTTGGTGCATTGGTTTTTTTATCCTCTGATCAACTTTTAAAGTTATCTTCTATTACTTAAGCTATTGGGAGTTTCAAGTTTTGTAATTTTTGTTGAATTTCCCCCAATTCTCTGTATTGTGTCCATTTCCTTTTCGGGTAATCATGTCAACCCCTTGAATTGGTTTTAGTCAATCTCTTAGCAATGTCATGTGTTTTTATGTGTACAAAAAGATCGACTTTAATGCTAGTTAGGTGTCAAAGAGACAATTTTCGATCTCTTGTCTGAAATTTTCTGCACCTGTCTGTATCAGTTTCATTCATTGGATGGGAATAGGGTTTTAAGGAATGTGGAAAATGCATAGAAAGCTGGTCTAGATCAGGGACACAAGATGGAGAGTGCAGAAGAGACAAGTTTAGGGTTTAGGATTGTCAGAGACAATTGATGTTCACCCTTTCTAGAAAGTTTTTTGGTTACTCTTATATCCAATTCGACTGGATGGTTCTTATGTGGTGGATTAATTGCTGGTAAATTATGTTTCAGCTTCAAGCTCAGAAGAATCAAATGATTACTTCGTAGAATCACATTTGAAAAGGTCTTTGAATTGATGGCATGAAGCTGTGTACCATCTAAGAAGTTAGCCAATGTCTTACTTGACGACGATCTGAACATTCTTGTCTCAGATTGTGGTTTGGCCCTGTGAGTCAGGTAAGCTGCTAAAACCCAAAGAGCTTGGTTCTTATGGTTTCACCTTTTCATTCGTCAAGATCCAAAACAACTAACTCCTTTTTTACATCATGATCATTTATCAAGGCCAACTGCCAGCCTCTTATGGATATGGAGCACCAGAATTCGACTCAGGAATCTATTCTTGGCTGACTGAATTAATGAATTGTAAAGAAGCATTTAGTTCACCAGTGAATCGCAGAGACAAGAGATGTTCGGTTCTCAGCAAGAACAACAAAGGGGAACTAAAAAGAGTCATAACCTTAGGATGAGGCTTAAATTGATTTTGCATCAAAGACAGGCTTTTTGTGTGTCCCGGTTGCTTGTGAAGTTTCTGTGGAGGAGAAGAATAACAATGTGCTTGCTTTCAATTAGTGGGGGATTTCGGTTTTTGTGAATCTTGAATCAATCTCTGTTTGTAACCTTTGTTCATTGAATACTTCTACTGTAAATTGGTGTATGTTTTACCATCGATTCTTTGACTTTGTTTGTATTTAAAAAAGTTTACAGAACTTGCTGTGTTTGTATTTTCTTTGATTATGTGAATTTGTGCTTTGTTATAAGATATTCACTTGAAACAATTGTGGTGAGGTCCAATAAACCGGACTAAACCAAATGGATCCGATTTTGTGTGATTATAAAACCATGGCGCCTTTTTAAATTTCTTTCATTTTCTCTTCTTCGTTAATTCTTCTTCTTCTTCTTCTTCTTCGTCTTCTCTCTCTCTCTCTCTCTCTCTCTCTCTCTCTCTCTCTCTCTCTCTCTCTCTCGCGACATGGCTGAGCGATCACCACGAGATGATCCCGATTATATGAAAAACTTCAAGGGCTTTCTTGATTCTGATGCCACCGATGCCTGTTTTCTCGAAGATGACAGAGAGCTGAATCTTCAAGAAGCGTCGACTAAGATAAATCCGGAGCTTTGTGATGGCGCCGTTCAAGAACCACAAGTGAAAGGCTCTGCTTCTTGTTCCGCCATTAATGAAGCCAACAAGAAAACAGATTCTTCTTCTTCAAGAAATCGTGAAACTGGCCGGGTAGATAAAGAAAAGGATCGCAATGATGGTGATGATGAATATGATCCTAAGGTCAATACTATTTCCAGTTTACTTAATTTGCAAATAAGTAAGATTAGATGCTTAATTGTGAAATATGGGTTCTTAAATCTTGGCAGGAATCTGATGATGAAAGTTGTCTATACAAGGAATTTCATGAAATCGAGAGGTATTATGAAAGTTATTTTGGGTTCTCAGACTATGGAAACAAAACCAGCCAACTCTCTCCCAATGCAGCACCATGGGAACCTCAGAAGACATGTCAGAATCCAAATCGTTCTGACTCTGAAATGTCTCGAGTGATGATGCCTCCTGGAGAAAATGCTGGATTAGTTAGTCTTGTTACTCAGCCTTCACATCAGAAACAGATTACTAGGAGTGGTCCAACGATGAACCCACAGCAGCAACTCAGGGGACCAAACCGTGGATCAACATCGTCTACAAGTGATCGAAACCATATCAGCCAACCTATTGGTATGCAGAGTCAACCCTCTCCCAAAGCAGCATGGAAACCTCAGAACACATGTCAGCAGCTTCCAGTGTCTAACCAGTTTCGAGGGCCTGCATTTTTAGATCACAACTATGAACGAGAGGGACTTCAGAACACATATCAGCAGCATCCAGTGGCTAACCAGATGGCCAATCTAGTCCCAACGCCGTGTCAGATATATATTCCATGGCCACATTGGCCAATGCAGGATCAGATGATGCACCCATATCAACATCCAGTGGCTAACCAGCAGAATTTACATCAACATCCAATGGCTAACCAGCAGAACTTATATCATCATCCAATGGCTAACCAGCAGAATTTACATCAACATCCAATGGCTAACCAGCAGAACTTATACCACCATTCAATGGCTAACCAGCAGAACATATATCAACATTCAGTGGCTGACCCGAGAATGTCGCAATCTAGGAATGCCGCAAGAGAACAGCCAAGATCATTTGCTATAGGTCAGAACTATTTCAACCCACAACAAGCACGGCCTGAGGTGAATCAACATCAAATGCTGCAACGTGTGCCTCAAACGCAACAGCCAACACAGTCTCAAGGATTTAACACTAGACCGTCTTCTGAACAAGGTCAAGATCAGCAGCAGCCTAGGTGAAACGATAATTGATTTGATTTTCAAGTTTTTCTTTTCACTAAAACTCTCTCGGGATGATTTTTGGTAACTGTAAATGAATTGGTGGTGATGACTGTTTAGTCAAAGATCTATTCTAAAGTGTGGAACAAGGAAGAGTTTTCTTCTTAATCTTCATTATCAACTCCTAATCAATTTCAATACTTTTCACTGAAGACTAAATGTTCACTCTAGTCTTATAGATTCTCGTCTTAGAATTCCCATTTTGTGTAATTTGTTAAAGATTACGAAACGTTGATAAACTGTTTAGTCAAGAACAATTCATACGCAGAAGAGATGAATGAGTACAAGTCAATAAATGAAAACTTGTCGCACAAGAAACAAGTAGTACAAAAACAGAGTGAATGCCTCCGAAAATATCAGAAGCAGAAACATTGCCGTCTCCCCATTCCTCAAAACCAATATCATCATCCTTATCCAATACAATATCAGATTTATCACCGGTCGATTCATATGATTGGATGGCCAGGTTTTACGTTCTTTAAATAACTTTTAGTTACATTTGTAGGTCACAAGTGATCACCACCAATTCATTTACAGTTACCAAAATCAACCAGAGATGACTGTTTATATCGATCTCAATCTTTTTGCTTCTCAAGGTTTTCTGCACCCGCATCTCCAAACGCATCCGCAATCACAGACGCAGACTCAACTTGGTGGTAGAAGGTCAGTGTGGACGTAAGAGCAGTCTTGATAGGTGATTCTTGTCATGATTTTGAAGACAATTCTTGCAAAAGTTTTCGAATTTTTCTGATAAAACTGTAAATCTAAATGTTTGAGTGTTGTAGTTAGATTACCCATGAGTTGTCTCGCCAAATCAGATATTAGTAACATCCCAAAGTCTTTAATCTAACAAGTGCGCTAATAAACAGTTTAAAGCTAACATTACAAAACCAACGGCGTCGTTTCGTATATTCTACGAATAAGTAGAATCAATGTTTATGGGCCTAAGCAGAAACAAAAAATGACATATTAGTAAACGAGCCCATTTAAGCAGTGAACGATGATGAAGCTCAGAACAAGAGAAGAAGTTGCGTTTATATATGGCTAGAGTCGAAGAAGTGCTTGTTCCTTGGGGGACATCCGGTAAAATTGGAACTATACGGAGACCGTTAGCTTGGTCCTCTTGTGTTTTCTTAGAGGATAAATCATAAAAGAGTTAAACTAGCATGTCTTCTTTCTCAGTTCGGTTCTTCAACTAGATTTGAATCATTACATTTGATTCAGTTTAGGACTAAACAAGCTCTTCTGCGGTTGGTGCGTTGGTTTCTGATTCTGTGATCATCTATTTAAAGTTATCTTCTATTCCTTAGCAATGGGGAGTTTGTAATTTCCGTTGAATTTGCCCCAATTCTGCAACAAAACCTCTATTTGGTCCATTTCCTTTTCAGGTTCTGATTCTGAAATTCTGGTAATCTTGTAAACCGTTGAACTGGTTTTGGTCAATCTCTTCACAATGTCCAGTGTTTATGTATACAAAAAGATCAAGACTTTAATGCTGGCTAGGTGTTAAAGAGTCAATTTTCAATCTTTTCTCTGAAATTTTCTGCACCTGTCTGAATCTATAATTCATTCATTGGATGGGAAAACTTAGGAAAGTGTAGAGGAAGCTGGTGTAAATTAGAGACCCATTAGTGAGGGTGAAGATACACACCTTTAGGGTTTTTAGGGGTTTCAGTTTTCAGAGACAGAAAATGGATGTTCCCCATTTCTAGCAAGCTTTGGTTACTCTTTTAATGCCGGTCATTTATTTCCTACTCGACTGGACGGTTCTTATGTGGTGGTGGATTAATTGCCATTAGATTATGTTTTAGCTTCAAACTCAGTAGAAACAAATGATTACTTCGTAGAATCACATTTGAAAGGTTTTTGAATTGACAGGGAATGATGAGGACATCTGAAGAAGCTGTGTACCATCCAAGAAGCTAGCCAATGTTTTTACTTGACGAGGATCAAGAGTGTTCTTGTCTCAGATTGTCGCTTGGCCCTGTGAGTCAGGTAAACTGCTAAAACCCAAGGAGCTTGGTTCTTATAGCCTCTTTTGGATATGGAGCAGACTCAGGAATCTACTGAATTGTAAAGAAGCATTTAGTTCACCAATGGATTGCGGAGGTGAGATGTTTGGCTCTCAGTCACAACAAGAACAACAAAGGGGAAATAAAGTAAAAAGAGTCATAACCTTAGGATGAGCTTAAGTTGATTTTGCAGCAAAAAAAAAACGAGGCTTTTTGTGTTTCCGGTTGCTTGTGAATTGGCTCTCGAGGAGAAGAAGATTAATGTGCTTGGTTTCAATTGGTGGGAAGTTTCAAGTTTTTGTGAAATCTTGAATCAGTCTCTGCTTTGAAATCTTTGTTCCTTGAAAAGTTTCTTCTACTGTAAAATGGTGTATGTGTTTACTCGATTCTTTGTACTTTACTTGCTGTGTTTGTAACCAATCCTTTAAGCTGTGAATTTGTGCTTGTAATAAGACATTCAACTCAAATGAAACAATTGTGTAATTACTAATTAAAGTGAGGTCCAATAAACCGGACTTAACCGATCCAAACGGATCCGGTTTTATGTAATTGTACTTTTATACACGTAGAAACGCAACTGGAGAGAAGAGCGAAGGAGAGAGGACTCGGGCTTTGGGTACTAATAAATGCCTTCTTATTAAAAAAAATTTCATTTTACTATTTTCGCTAATTCCCCTGCTTCTCTATCTATATTTCTCTCGCGACATGGCTGAGTTTATCGATCAAGATGATCCCAAGATGGAAGATTTGAATCTTCAAGAAGGGTCGAATCCGGAGCTTTGTGATGACGGTGCCGCTCAAGAACCACAAGTGAAAGACTCTGAAGAGTCTACGCCAATTGTCTCTGTGCCTGCTTCTTGTTCCGCCATTAATGAAGCCAAAAAGAAAACAGATTCTTCTTCATCTTCTTCAAGAAACGGTGAAAGTAGGGAACCCGGAGAGATAAACAGCGTAGCTGAAGAAGATGAACATGAGCCCAAGGTAAATACGAATTGCGTAAATACTATTTCTAGTTTACTTAGTTTGCAAGTATGTAAGGTAGATGCTTAAATGTGAAATCTTGGTTACAAATGCAGAGCGATGAAGAAACCAGTAGTCTTGTTACTCATCTTCCTGAAGAAATTTTTGGATTAGGTAGTCTTGTTACTCAGCCTCGGAATCCACATCGTTCTGACTCTGATACGTCTCCATTGATGATTCCTCCTGGGGAAAATGTTGGATTCAGTAGTCTTGTTACTCAGCCTTCACATCAGAATCCAAGGCATGATCAGATTGATAGGAGTGGTCAAACAATGAACCCACAGCAGCAACACACAAGACCAAACCGTGGATCAGCATTGTATGCAAGTGATCAGAACAATTTCAGGCAACCTCTTGGTATGCAGCAGCAACTCTTTTCCAATGCACCAGTATGGATACCTCAGAACACATATCAGCAGCGTCCGTTGGCTTACCATATTCCCAATGTATTGCCAATGCAAGCTCAGATGTTTAATCGAGGGCCTGTACCTGCACCATGGGGACTTCAGAACACATATCAGCAGCGTCCGTTGGCTTACCTTTTTCCCAATGTATTGCCAATGCAAACTCAGATTTTTAATCGAGGGCCTGTACCTGCACCATGGGGACTTCAGAACACATATCAGCAGCGTCCGTTGGTTTACCATATTCCCAATGTATTGCCAATGCAAACTCAGATGTTTAATCGAGGGCCTGTACCTGCACCATGGGGACTTCAAAACACATATCAACAGCATCCAATGGCTAACCAGATGCCAATGGGGATTCCGAGGTTTATTCCATGGCATGTACTTGTACAGCTTCCAAACTTTCAAATGAGGCCATTGCCGTCTCCAATGGCTAATCAGCAGAATCCAACGCAAAGTATGATAATAACGCCGGCTGAGATGGAAAATGGATGGCCTGAAATGGAGCAAACTATAAACGGTTGGGGAATGAGGCCAATACAGGATCCAGTGAGGTACCCATATAGACATCCAGAGGCTAACCATCTGAACCTGAGGATGCTGCAACTCAGGAGTGAGGACCTGTATACTACAATATCACCAGATGGAGTGCAAAGATCAGTTGCTGCAATGCATGACCATTTCAACACACAACTATGTGTTTACTTGCTCTTAGCTACTGCATTTGTGATAGCACCACGGGCTGAGTTGAATCATCAACAATTGCAGCATCTTGTGCCTCAAAGGCAACAGCCAACGCAGTCTCAGGGGGTTGACGGTGGGGAGTCTTCTGAACAAGGTGGAGGTCAGCAGCAGCCCTAGGTAAAAAAAAAACGATTCTGTAAATGACATGAGATTTTTCAAGTTTTTCTTTTTTTTTACCAAAACTCTCTCAGATTGATTTTGATATCTGTAAATGAATTGTTGGTGATGACTGCTTTTAGTATTCAAAAAAGGTGTGGAACAAGCAAGAGTAATATCAAAGTTTTCTTCATTATGATACTACTAACAATAAAAGTGGACTCTACTAGTCTGAAAGGTTTTCTTTTTAGAATACCCATTTTGTGTAAGGATTCAGAAATGTTGATCAACTGTTTAGTCAAAGATCTATTCAAAAGTATGGAAAATCAAAATGAAAATTGAAGATGAAGAAATATTTTCTCTTCTCAATCGTGTAGTATAGCAAATCGTTTCTCATATCCAAATTAAAAAGAAAAAGGAGTCAATTTCAATCCTTTTCAGTGAAAATTCAATCTAGTATTCATAAAGATGCTCTTTTTATAATGCCCACTTTTGTGTGATATCGAATGAGACTCAGAGAGATATCGACGGATTTGTAAATTGACGTTCGAACACCATCACTCCTCACTCAGAAGCAGAAGAAAAAAAAAAAACAGAGCTGACAAAACCGCGAGAGAGATAGCGTGATGGGTTTCCAAATATTTGTGAGAGAGAGAGATAGCTGAGAGATGACGACGGAGAGAAAGATCGATTGTGTTCTAAGCTTACAGTCTGGGTTTGGTCAAAAGAAGAACAATGGAGTCTGGGTTTGGTTGATTTAGGGATTTGATGATTTTGAATCTGGGGATTCTTTTTTCTTTGTAACCAAACAACATAACTGACGTACCCTTACTAAAACTGTTGACGTTAATGTACTACGTTTTCTTCTCCGTCGATGGTGCCACGTGTACGTCATCTTACGAGATATTTTTGCCGATAAAACTGTTAGTTTCGCTAAAGTCACGGCCAAAATTTCAGTTATATTCTTCTCCGTTGATATTGCTACGTGTAGATCATCCGACGGATCGTGCACGTCAGAAAGCAACGTGAATTTTAAATAAATCTCCTTTTTTCTTCCAAGGATTAGAGAATAGGCCCTTTTAAGTATATATATAGTCAATAATGTTAATGGGCCCAGAAAGAATCAGAAAGCGGCCCATTTAAGCTGTAAACTATGTCGAAAGTCCCACATCGCTTAGAACAAGAGACGAAGCTGTGTTTATATATCGTTAGAGTCGAGACGATGGTTGTCCCTTCGGGGACATCCGATAAAATTGGAACGATACAGAGAAGATTAGCATGGCCCCTGCGCAAGGATGACACGCACAAATCGAGAAATGGTCCAAATTTTTTTTTTCCCCCAAAATTATTTTTCCAACATCCATCCCCAAATTCTCAAACCCTAGATCTGTTGTTGCAGCTTTGATGTTCGTTGTCTAATGTGTTCTTTTTTCCCATTTCTTGCAAGTTTAAACTCTTATGCAACTGATTTACAGGTCGATTATGAATTAGGAGTTTGTAATTTTCGTGGGTTTATTTCCTTTTCGGGTTCTGGATACTCTCGAGTTTCTGAAATTCTGTCAACCCTTAAATTGGTTTTTGGTCAATCTCTTAGCGATGTACTGTGTGTGTTTATGTGTACAAAAAAGATCAAGACTTTGATGCTGGTTAGGTGTTCAAGAGACAATTTTGGATCTCCTGTCTGAAATTTTCTGCACCGGCTTAATCAGTTTCATAAATTGGATAGGAAAAAAGGGTTTTAGGGAATGAGGAAAGTGTATAGGAAGCTGGTGTAAATCAGAGACACAAGAGGGAGGGTGAAGATACACGTTTAGGGTTTTGAGAGAGATGATATTCACTGTTTCTAGACAGTTTTGGTTATTCTATCATGTCGATTGTTTCCAATTTTAGTAGATGGTTCTTATGTGGTGAGGATCAATTGTCGTTAGATAATGTTTCAGCTAAAAGCTCAAAAGAATCTAATGATTAAATCGGCTAGAATTGGGACTTTCCATAATTGCATGCTGTGTACCATCCAATAAGTAGACCAACGTTCCACTTGACGATGATTTGAGCGTACTTGTCTCAGACTGTGGTTTAGCCATGTGATTCAGGTAAACAACTAATTCTCTTTAGTTATTATAATACAGTTATAAAAAAAACTACTTGCTTCTTATGAGTATAAGATTGTGGTTTAGCCTTGTGAGTCAGGTGGATTGCAGCAAGTCATGATACCTGAGACCAATCAGCAGAATCAGATGGATATTTTCCCCTATCTAGCCCCAAGTCTAGCTCCAATGGTGTACTACCGGCAGCAAGAATTCAGGAGTGTTCGTTCAGATGGTGACTATACCACCAAGTTGGCCAGGAACATTTGTTGTAAATCAGAGCTATGTCAACCAGCAACAACAACACTTAGGCTTCCCCATAAATATGATTAACCAAGCTTCTCCCAATGCAGCAGGAGCACCATGGCCTGAGCTTAATCAACAATAAATGATGCAACTTCAGTCTCAAACCAATGCAGTCTGAGGGGTTTAATGTTGGACCGTCTTCTGACCAAAGTCAATATTAGCAGAGCAGTTGACATGATTTTCAACTTTGGTTTTTACTGGCATTCTCTTACGAAAACGTGATTGTGATATCTGTAAATGAAATGCTGATGACTGTTTATTCAAGATTTATTAACGTTTCGAAGAAGGAAGAGTTATCTTCTAAACAATTTTTGATTAGCAAAGGTTTCTTCACAGTTGACAAAAGGACTCAACTTCAAGACTCTCAAGTGAAAGTTCACTACTTCTTAAAGATTCTCTTTTGACGTTGTCGTGTATTACCCACGCAACACGTACGCTTGAGCTATGGTCAAATCCACCGGTCCGGCTACAAAACACGGCGATAGTTTTGAGCGTGTGTACGGTCACGCGCATTCTTATAGTGTTTCGGTTTTAAAATGGCTGGTTTAGATCTGATTCGGTTCGGTTTATAAGCGTGAAATCAAATAAATAGCAGTGAATTCATCAGCTACGTACCCATTCGTCATGCGCGCGTGAGCTGTGGTCGATTCAACATCAGTCACGCGCCTTTAGCGTGTCAGACTCGGAGAGTGTCAGCTTCAACGTTTTCTGTAAAGAGACTATTTAAAATGAGATTAAGCTAATCCCATAATTAATTAATTTAATCCGATTGATTTTGCCAACAATTTAAGCTATCTCTCTACGAAAAAACCCTGAATTTAAAAATTAATCACTTTTGTGATTCTCCGTCTCTATAGTATTAACGCTTCAGTTTCTTATTTCTCTCTTCAGACCACTCCGAATCTAACAACAAAACATCTCTCTCCATTTAAAGTTTTTTCTTCCACGACATTGAAATCTCTCTCTCTTTCTTGTTTTTGTCTGCAAAAACCTTCAAGAACTCTTATGCTGCGTTGTTCGTCCACTACTCCTGCCCTAATTTCATTCTGCATCATCTGTCTTTGTCCAAGGACTTGTCTTGTTTATGTTTTTTCTAAAGGATACAAGACTTAAACTTTAAGCATAGTTGATTGTTCGGTTCTTGAAACTCCGATTTAAGTCATTAGATCTGACTCAGCTTCGGACTAAACAAGCTTTTTTCGCTGCCATGCTAAAAGCAATAAACAGTAGTAAAAAAAAAAACCTTTTCTTTTTATTCGGTTGGTGTATTGGTTGTTGTTGTTGTTCTTATCAACTTCCTCTTCTATTAATTAGCTATTGGTTGGGGTTTTGTCACTTTCGTTAAAGTATCCTCAATTCTGAAAACTCTGCAGCAAAATCTGAAATTCTGGTAATTTCTAGCAACTCTTGTCTTTATTTGTACAAAAGATTAAGACTTTGATTTGCTGGTTAGGTGTTCAAGAGAAAGTTTTGATCTTTTTGTCTGAATCAAGTTGGATAGGCAAAGCTTTCTGTGTTTTTAGGGAATGAAGAAAGTGTATAGGAAGCTGATTTGGATCAGAGACCCTTTAGCGAGGGTGAGGAGACACGTTAGTTCACATTCAGGGTTTAGGGTTTTCAGAGATAGAAAATGGATGTTCCCGTTTATAGCAAGCTTGGTTTTGTCGGTTACTCTTTTAATGTCTGTCCTCTATGTTCAGTTCGACAGTTCTTATGTGGAAGAACCATTGGCTTTTGATAATGTCTCAGAAGAATCAAATGATTACTTTGTAGAATCACATTTTGGAAAGTCTTTGAATTCGACGGGGAATTCAAATTCTTCAGAGGTTCCTAGGTTAGCTTATCTGATCTCGGGGACGAAAGGTGATAGTCATCGGATGATGAGGACTTTGCAAGCTGTGTATCATCCAAGAAATCAGTATATTCTACATTTGGATCTTGAAGCTCCACCTAAGGAAAGGCTGGAGCTTGCAATGTCTGTGAAGAGTGATCCGACTTTTCGTGAAGTTGAGAACGTTCGTGTTATGTCTCAGTCTAATCTGGTTACCTATAAAGGCCCTACAATGATTGCTTGTACGCTTCAGGCCGTGGCGATTTTGCTTAAAGAAAGCTTGGATTGGGATTGGTTCCTCAACCTTAGTGCCTCGGATTATCCTCTCGTGACACAAGATGGTTGGTTAAATCAAATTCCTTTATCCTGCATTGGTGATTTTGTTTTGAACTTGCATGTTTTGGTCTTTGATACTTAGTAGTGGCTTTTTTTGTTCTCTCTGATTTTGCAGATTTTCTGTATGTCTTTGCGAATTTGTCTCGAAATATCAATTTCATTGAACATATGAAGCTTACCGGATGGAAATTGTAAGTAGAAACTGCTAAAGTAAACTACTCAATAATTATCCCTAAGATAGTGAATAAGATATGCTGCTTCTCATGGTCTTTTGCAGGAACCAGAGGGCCAAATCAATCATTGTTGATCCTGGCCTTTACCTATCCAAGAAAACTGAAATTGCTTGGACTACTCAACACCGTTCACTTCCCACATCTTTTGAGCTGTTCACAGGTTAGCTAGCATCTTCAACTCGACATTACATAAATCTGTCTTATGGATGAAAGGAAGATGGTTTATCTGTCTTGTCTTTAATCTTGCAGGCTCAGCGTGGGTAGTTCTGACCCGGTCTTTTCTTGAATACTCAATCTTGGGATGGGATAATTTCCCCAGGACGATCTTAATGTACTACACCAACTTTGTATCCTCTCCAGAAGGATACTTCCACACAGTTATATGCAACACTGAAGAGTTCAAGAGCACCGCGATTGGGCATGACCTGCACTACATTGCTTGGGACTATCCTCCAAAGCAACACCCAAACTCTCTATCGATGAAGGATTTCGACAAGATGGTCAAAAGCAAAGCCCCCTTTGCTCGAAAGTTCCACAAGAACGATCCGGTATTAGACAAGATCGATAGAGAGCTCTTAGGCCGTACTCACCGGTTTTCCTCAGGAGCTTGGTGCATTGGTAGCTCGGAGAATGGTGCTGATCCGTGCTCTGTCCGGGGAGATGACTCGGTTTTGAAACCAGGCCCTGGTGCTGAGAGATTAAAGGAGCTTATTCAGACACTTTTATCTGATGAGTTCAGAAGCAAACAATGTTTATGAGAGGTAATGATTCAAGCTCAAAATTGTACATTCATTGTGTTTTAGTTTTACTCATAGGTCAATAGGTTTCCATATAAACTTATACAAAACGATCCATGTAGCCCAAAATTTTTGAAATATAAAGCAATTTCAATAGCAAAGAATAGGTAGAGAGAGCTTCAGATTAAAGTCTCGCTTCGGCTCTGGATTCAATACAAGAAATTGAAAGGGCTCTAACAAAAAGAGTTTGAAGAAAACAATAAGTTTCCTTATGAAATCAAGGTTTAAATACAGTTGTGAAGAGGATCGGGAAAAGAATCACAATAACAAGTACGATAGCGAGGATAATGGCGATACAAGTCCATTTCCTCGAGTTCTTCTGAAGTACTTTAGCCCCATGCAATTGATCAGTCCCTCTCATGACGAAAGAGCTCGCCTTTGAGACATTTGATTCGATGTCATTGAGCATATTCCCTTGAGCTTCCACAAGAGCAGCCATGTCGAGGAACACTTGGTGCAGCTCTAACAAACTCCGTTCGATCTCCTTAACCGTGTCATGTCGTTCTTGAATCTCTGATAATGTGTCCATGATCTGTCCGCGACCTTGCTCTTGTATTGCTTTTTGGAGAAAACGTTCGCTCTCTCCGCTCGATATTAGCTTCTCGACTGTCTCTTCGTCCGCTTTTTGCCCCGTTACAGTGAAGTACCTTCAAAGATTCAACCAAACACACACAAAAGTTTACCATCTCTTAGTTCGAAGGATTAAAACTTTTTTTTGTAAAAAATATTTGATCTTTGTTCAATCATAATAAAATTGAAAATCCCGAAAAGTCAAACCTTTCCTGTAAAAGGATGATCTTTGTTGAATCAGAGTAACACCCAAATGAAAGAAAAAGAAGTAAGATCATATAAAATTTACCGTCTCTCGACTGTTTCTTTATACTCGGAAGCCATTTTGGTTCGTAGTCTCTGAAAATCATCCATCATGTCTTTAAGCTTCTTCCCCAATCCACTAACGACCGATGTTCTGGTCCGATCAGCAGACGATCCAGGACCACAGCCAGAGACTTTCCTCTGCGCAGCATTTGATTTCTCCAAAGCCACAAGCTTCGACTTTATCATCTTGACACGTTTCAAGACCTCTGTAACACTCGAATCCATACGAGCACGAAGCTTTTTAACGGCCTTGGAGTCATGTACGGTCTTGGACTCTTCATTAGCATCTTGGAGACGCTTATGAATCTCGTCGACAGCTTTCATGTCTTCTTTAACACTCTCGACGTATCCGAAGAACTCATCGAGGTTGCCTGAATCGAGAGAAGCGTTTTGAGATTCGATGTCATCGAGTTGGACTTGGTGGTTCAAGTCTGTGTATCTCTTGAATGAGCT
Organism: Turritis glabra; assembly: GCA_900406565.1. Classification (NCBI taxonomy): domain Eukaryota; kingdom Viridiplantae; phylum Streptophyta; class Magnoliopsida; order Brassicales; family Brassicaceae; genus Turritis; species Turritis glabra. The sequence continues at coordinate 1,920,745 of OVBN01000243.1, read as the reverse complement.
TGAGATTAGATCGTTCATGGCGACGATCAGGAAAAAATTGAGAAAAAGAGTTTTAACTTCTTGAAAATGGACAGAGGAACATTATGGTGGTTTAGATGATTGACATTAATTTAAGCTAGAGACCTTTAAGAGCAGTCTGAAACCAATCTGTAAATACTTAATAGACATATTATTAGCTGTGTTTAGAATCAGTCAAGGGTTTAAAGACCAAGGAAGACTTTGTTAAGAAGATGGAATGCAATTACGACATTTTGATTTGGTTGGTACCATGTTGCAGAGACGTGGTCTCCATTAATCATTAATGATCACTTTTTAAGTTCTGTGGAAACATGGAGCCCACTGGACCCAAATTTTTCAATGTAATTAAACCGGTGGACCTTGAGGCTTTTATGAGTTATGTACAATACGCTTAAAAATTAGGCTTCAAAACAAGAATTTAAATTTGCATACCAATCTAACCTGTGAATTCATTAAAATGGTCTTTGAAAGACGTTTAATATATAGAGCTGAATTGATCTGCGTATTCCCACCCGAACTAAACAGTATATTAATCACGGCAATATCCACCTTTTGTGTAAATTTTTCTTTGTTTTTAACTAATCAAATTTCTAGACTAAACAAAGTTATAGACATACTTTCAAATCACGGACAAGTCCAACCGGATTATTCGGCTTTGAAAATATTGTTTTAAGCTACTCTCACAGAGAGTTCTGTTTTACACATGAGATGAGACACTGACACTAAGCTAAAAGACTGATTTCATATAAGAGTGTAGACTCGATAAGACACAAAATCCTCGAAGAAGACTAAGGTACTTGTTCCTATTTCAAGTATGTAACACCAAAAGGACCAGTTTTTCACCTTTCACCTGAGTGGTCTCTGAAAACCTCCCAAGTTGAAGAGAGTGTGAATGGAAGCAGCATCTGTCATGAAAGGAATCTGAGCATAGACTCCAGCAAGAGCGCACCGTATGCATTCAAGAAGCAGACATATGTAGGTGAATCCAACGGCCATCCAATAATACATCCCAAACCGTCCTTTGAAATGAATCAGCGGGAAGAAATTGCTCGTGCACCATATGACCTGAAGAGCTGTTTCAAGAAGCATACCCATCATCATGTGAAACCTCAAGTAATGAGGCAGCTCTTTGTTCTTCACCACCCACATATAACCCAAGTAGCAGTAGACCATGAAGAACCAGGTCGGCCATCTGTTTATCGCTCCGGGGATGAAATATATCATGTCTCCAATCGCGTCGTGCTTTTCTAGAAACGGTTGGACGTAGAACCCAACATCAGATATTTGGAGGGATATCAAATAAGGAACACAAGCCAATGTCCTCCACCACCATTCAGGTCTCTCTGCGATTTTGGGCAGTTTGATTTTGAAGAAGTCATCTTTAGCCACTCTTGCAGGCTCTATTGGTCTCCGGTGTCTTCTCAAACCGGGAGCTAATGGTGGCAAGCCACGAGCAAACAGCTGGTTGGATGATGTTGCTGCTGCAGCAATGTCCAAAGATGCAGTTGCTGCAGAATTTAGCATTCGGGATCAGTTGAATCACAAAGAGCACAGCAAGTAGCAGCCAAGTGTCAAAGCCATGATACAGGACAAGCTTATAAAACGGTTTAAAAGGTCCTTTTTTGTAGAGTTGATTTTGATGAGCTGATCGATTTTCAACAACTCAAGGTATCCTCTCTGGTGGGTTGTGTTGTGTTGCTATTCATACATGATTAAAATGAATCAACTTGAATCCAAATAATACCTGTAAGAGGAGCGATCTCTCTGGGACATCTCTGTGAAAAAGAGCTTGATGAAAATCTTAACTTTGCAGATGAATCAACGTTGGGGAAGAACACCCTTGGATTCACAAGTTTCTTCAAAATTGGACTATGGTTCCTGGATTAGAAATCATGATGATCAAAGCAAAGGTAAGCACAACATCAAACATTCAAATCTATGTGAAAGCATCTAACAGGGGCATGTGCAAGAAACCAACATCAAAGACTCAAGAAACAGGACAAGGCAATGAGACAATTTGGGCTGCAATAGAAAAATTATAACCTCGTGACTCAAACCTTAAAGCAAAGGAGACCCCGTTGTAAACCCCAAGTCCAAATTTTTCACTAGAAATTAATCGAAATCTCAAGAATTTGTAGGGAAAAGTGAATTCGAATTTCTTTGGAATTGACGATTCAAAGTTTTCGAGCAGTGGAATTAACATAGCAAATCGAAGAGTCCTTAGAGAGAAATAAAAATCAACCGATGCAACACAAATCATAAAAGGAACGAGGAACTCCAAAATCGGAGAAGGAGAGAACGAAAAACGCAGAGAGATCGAAACCTGGGAGCGAGGAAGGTGAGAGAGCCACGGTTGGTGGTGGTCGCCGCCAAACCCTGCATAGTTTCTTCTCCGGCGAGAACCTTCGGAGATTTAGGGTTTCGATATTAAAAAAAAAATCAAAGATCAGAAGAAAAAAAAAACCCAAATCGGCGAGGACTAGAGTAAACTTTACGTGCAAGAAATATGAAGCTATCTGATTTTTTGACTCGAGGTGGCTATATTTTATTTAGGTCGGTTTTAGTGTGAAGTACTCCACCTTATTGGGCTTTCAATAAAAGCCCATATACCACAAAATTAGGCCTGTGTAACGAAGAAGCTATATCTCATGTATCATCATATTAAACCGGTTTACGATAAACCGACAACGAAGAGGCCAATCAACTAGTGGGTTAGTTTCGACATCTCAAAATTATTTATGCTTTTTCTTATTCTTTTTTTCTTTTGATAAACAATTATTTTACGCCTTCTGTTCTGTTCATATATATATGTATTTTTAAATATAATATTATTAAAACAATCCACCACTGATGAATGATCGAAAAAATTATTTTACAATTTGAAAATGTACAAAACAAACAGAAAAAAAATTACAAATCAGATTTAGCAAGTGGAATTAATATATTAGCGCTTGAAATACTCTGTTTGGTAGCCGTTTTGTTCTGTTCGTATATATGTTCTCTTCTTCTTTCTTTCCTTCCCATTTAAGATATCGATAATAGTCAAAAATAAATTTCTTTCTCTTCCTATTTAAGATTACAAATTTACAATAGTTTTCTTTATATCTAGATTTTTTTTAGCTAATAGTACTATCTATGTGGTTAAGAAAAACTTAAATAATTAACAATAATCATTTATAGGAACTAATTACGTACTACATAACCAGAAATATCCAATAAGAATGATTTAATTATTTAAAACCAGAAAACAATTATGACAATATATACTACAAATGAACAAACAGAATTCGCAAATTTTTAGCTTACAATAAAAAAAACAAATAATTCTTTCAAAACAATGAACAAGTAGATCATGAGCCACGTTCTCAAAACCGGCCAACTGAATTTGGCACTTATTATTACGTACAATAAACTGTCAACAAGGCACCATGTGCGACTAAACCCCAACACCATCATATAATACATCCTTAACCGTCCATTGAGTTTAATCAATGGGAAGAATTCGCTTGCAAACAGAAGCACTCCCCTAATTTTGTTAAAACTCAAGAAATGAGGCAAAATATTGTTCTTCACCATCCACATGATGGACCTTAAGCGGATATATACCATGAAAAGCCTCTTTAGCAATTCGTTTGCTGATCCTGGGATCGAGTTTTCATCTATAGATGCTCTCACAGTACTCACAGGCTTTGTTAGTCTCCGGTCATGAACAAATATATTGTTGAATGATGATGATGATACAAAGCTCAATATTGACAATTAATAACTTAATTATTATTACCTAGAAGAGGCCTCTTGATTTTGCAAACTTATTCCTAGTAACAATCTTTCTTTGCAAACTCGAGATTATTGTCAATCCTGATTTTGGGAATGAACCAAAGTTGGAGAAACACACTCTTGTTGGGTTCAAGTGTCTCTTTATATATGGACTCTTAATCCTGCTTTGTAAATTTTATGACCACAAAAGTACAAACACACATCAATCTATTTTTATTATTATTTAAAAAAACACTCATCAATCCTTAATTACTAACATATAGTATAACATAAAAAGAAGAGAGGAGAAATAGAGAGCCATTCTCATCTGAAGTTTGGTCTTTCTTTACATCCAAGGCTCATGTCTCCCCACCACCTTTGTTGGAGAATGGTATTAGATGGATTTAAGACCCGTGCCGTAATGGGAATGTGGCTCTCATTTGAAAGCTAGCATTTCAGGCTTCTATCTATACTATATGGAAAAAAGGAATTGTAGGCTACATTCTCGTCTCTCGTCCTCCAAGTGCTCTAATCCTAGACATCAAGAATACCATTAGGTATAGATTAGATCCTCTTTCTAGATCTCAAAATGTTGTTCCTCCTTCTGTTTCCTTCTTGTCTACTTGGTTTCACTTGTTTCAACCGTAGCATCATTTGTGTAAGGTAAGCTCGGTAATTAAGTTGTATTGTTGTTGCTTAAAAAAAAAAACAACTGAGAGCGAGGAATGTAAGAGAGACACGATCTATGGTTGTCGCCATAACTTCCTCGCCGGCGAGAGCTTTCGAGGTTTTGGGGTTTCGGTATAAAAAAATAAACGAGTAAAAAAATATTTGGAGTAATGTACGTAGTAATCATAAAACCAAGCCGGTTTACATTAAACCGATTACGAATAAGCCCAATTAATTACTGGGGGACATTTTGGTAAACGGACCTTTCGGGTTTTCAAAATTGAATCTGGGCTTTTGTACAAAGCCCAAATACAATAACATTCGTTTTACATTAAACCGACAATGAAAAGGGTAGTTTCGACATTTTGCAGACGGTGTTTTAGGGCTAGGGGTTTCGAAAACGAACTCTCTATATAATAGCCGCGTTGACACTCAATCAAATCATTCACAACCCCTTACAATAGATTGCAAATTAGGGTTCTTCATTGATTTTATTAAAAGATTTAGGGTTATTGATGTTTAATGATTGGCAGGAGCTACCCGGGCTAGTCTGATATATAATTCATGAAGAATTAAGTCCCAAAGCTCCTGCTAGATTGATGCCATTGGTGTTGCAGTTCTGTCTCTTTTTAAATCCGGCTTAACTGTGTCAAAGCAATGTCTAGATTTTGTTTTTAAAAAGATTTTGTCTTTGGCTATGATTACAAAATTATCCGCGCTTCTGAGAGTTTGGTCTATGAAGTATATACGGAAAACAATGGTTGAATTTCTTAATATGAGCCTCAAAGTTTCCTCTTGATTCGTGTTCTTTTTTAGGTGTTTCTTGTTTCGCTGTTTTGAGGGCGTTGATGATTAAATCTAACAGCTTTACGCCAGTTCTGCTTCAGAAAATTCTTGATAGAAGAAGCTGTATATAAATCTGAGCCTTATTTTTTGTTGTTGTGATTTTGTAATTGTTATTGTTGTTGCCGATGATGATGCAATCCTTTTCGAGGTGCAGTGGAGCTGAGACCCTGTTTTCAGGGAGAACCCCTTGGCAGAAACTGCAATTTCTATGAAGCTATATGGATTTTAACTGAGGCTTTTTTATTATCTTCTTTTTGTTTTTTTTTGGTTTGATTTTTGTGAATACGTGTTTTGTGTTAACGTCAGCTATGTCTCTGGTTTCGACTTTAAAATTTGAGTTAAAACACCAAATTCTGGACCTAATCATTGATCTTTGAACTGTTCTCAGTTTAGTGATTAACAAGTTAATTTAATCGCTCCATTAATTTTGGTTTAAGACTACCTCGACGATAACTAGAGTTTGCCCGAGAAAAACAAACATGACGGCGGTATGAAAAAATCAGAAAGAATATTCACTTAAAAATTAGAATGATTGTGCCAATATTGTTTTAGGTTCAGAAACCAGAACCTTAAGCCCATAATTTGATGAAAGGCCTTGTACTACGCTCAGACTTCAGACTATTCACTATAAAGTTTCTTGAACCCAATCAAATAAGAATTTATTATGTTACTTACAAATTAAAATTTTGGATATCCTTGTGTTTTAACGATGTTTAAAAGCCAATTAGACATACATTATGAAAAATGTCATACGTATATCCGTTATTTCTAAATAAGAACTCGGACATAAGTTCAGGGTTAAACATAACTCATCACATTATAAACAGACGCATCTACAGTTTTTTACAATGTGCTCTCGCAAGTCTAGACAATTAAATAATTCATCTATGATTATGTGTTTTTCCTTTTAGACCGCAAGAGAAAATGGTTAAGAAAATAACCAATTTAAAAGCAAAAGAAAGTAAAAAAAATGAAAAGTTATTATCAGCTCAAAGAGCTAAAAAACCGACCCTTTTTCATCATTTGTCTAAACTCCTTGTAATTAACCCTACCATCACCATCAACATCCACTTGAATTATCATCTTCCTACATTCCTCCAAGGTCTTACCTTGCTTGAGTCCCAAGGAAGATAGGACCGCTTTCAATTCATCCACCGTAATAAACCCATCTCCGTTCCGATCGAATACGTTGAACGCTTCCTTCATATCTTCTTCTCCTACCTCGTCCTCATCTTCAACCATTATCGTCTTGTATAGCTCTCCAAACTCTTCAATGTCGACACAACCGTCACCATTAACATCGATCTTTTGGATAATTTGCGTTAGCTCGCTTTCGGGTATTATGATCCCGAGGTTCTTTAATGACTCGTTCAGCTCCTTTGTAGTGATCCGTCCGTCTCCGTCCTTGTCGAACATTTGGAACACACGTTTTAGCTCCGTGGAATCCATTTGTTTTTATTAATTTAAGAGTTTTTTGGAGGTTGCGTGTGGAGGAAGAAAATGTGAAAAAGAAAGAGAATGATGAGACTCCGAGAAGCCGAGAAAGAGGTCCTTTCTTGGCCTCTTGGAGACCCGATGAGGCTAGTTTCAGAAACTAAGGAGAATGTTCAAGAGAATTGATGGAAAATCTTAGCCAAAAGCTTCGAGGTAATAACATGTAAATACGGACTAAAATAGGAGAGATAGAGAGAGATTTGTCTTATTGTTGGTTGAGAGAAAATGTTGGGTCTTTTAAAGGAGACTTGTGGCATTGTATCGAAGTCTTGTAAAAGTTGATCGGTTCTATAAATTTCAACCCAAAAAACGTACTTGTATTTTTTAGTTAATTTATATTTATAAAAAAATAAATAAATAAAATGTATTTACATTTTTAATAGCCGAACAAACAATATACTAAAACATCAATTCAAACCAAGAAAGAGGGATGAAGAGATACTTGGACCTCCCTAAAAAGATCCACGGATCAAAATTCCAAGTATTTATGTTTGTAAGGGACAAATTATAAACGCGGGTAAACTCATGGTCCTCAAAATTCTTTTCAAAATGAGGAAAAAAAGTCCTAATTAAATCTCAGGGACAAGTCCTTCTGACATATGTTATGTCGTACTTTCTACTGCCAAAAGCAGTATGGTCCAAATTTAATTAGTAGTGCGATAACCAATTTTTGGTGGAGCAATAAAGTTGGCAGTATGGGCATACACTGGATATCTTGGGACCAAATATGCTCTCAATTTTTAGATGGAGGTTAAGGATTCAGAACTTTAGAAGACTTTACTCTCGCATTGTTGGTGAAGCAATTTTGGAGACTACTACGATTTCTGGACTCTCTCCTTAGTCGAGTCCTTATATGACGCTATTTTAGATATTGTAGTCCATTAGAGATCACAGTCTCTAACCGACCATCGTATAGATGGAGGAGTATGTTAGCTGCCAAACACCTTCTCAACTCTAGGATCCACAAGACTATCAACTCTGGATTTGGAACGTGTATCTGGACTGACCCATGGATACCAGATTCTCCTGCTCGTCCACCAAAGGGACTTTCTGAGGAGAGAGATCCATTGGTCTACCTTAACACCTTAATCGACTTTGAGACTAAACAGTGGAAAATGGAGCGTCTCCAAGAATTGTTTCCCCCGGAAGAAATTACCCTTATTTTAGGGATCAAACCGAGCCTTAATGCCTTGAGTGATGGATATTATTGGACCATGACAAGTCAGACAATTATACCGTCAAATCTGCATATGAGGCCACGAGAGTCATCTATCGTCCTGTTTGCGACCACCGTTCTCAGGGACCTAGTGTTGCGGCACTAAAGGCGCAAGTTTGGAAATTGAAAACTACGCAAAAATTAAAACATTTCGTGTGGTAATGTGTGTTAGGATGCTTGGTTTCGTGCCAACGACTACATTATCGCGATATTGGTAGAGACAAAGGATGTCCTAGATGTGGAGCAGAAGAAGAAACGATCAATCACCTGATCTTCGAATGTCTACTAGTTAGACAAGTCTGGGCTTTTTCCAATATCCCATCATCTCCATCCTTGTTCTCCTCACCTTCGCCATACAATAACTTAGATTATTTGTATTGGCGGGGTAAGGAGATGGGAGCGGAGGAGGAGAGCCTAAGGGTATTTCCATGGATCATGTGGTATATTTGGAAGGCGCAAAATCGAAAGATTTTTGATAATCTTTGCGAACCGCCTCAGGAAACCTTGGACATTGCAATTCAAGAGGAAGAGACGTAGAGACGAGCAAACAGGCGAGAAGATCCCCAAGTCGAGATGGACCCTATATTGGAAGTGACGCTAATCCCACAAGATAGACCTATATATTGTATTGACGGGTCATGGCATGCGGCAGAATCTCGAAGTGGACATGTTTGGATTGTATCATGTGGAGGAAGACTGATGCATTTAGGAATGAAGGGATCACGCAGAAGCCTCTCCTCCCCTCCATGCTGAATTGGAGACTCTGTTGTGGGCGGTGAAGTGCTTATTGGCGATTCCGATGACTTGCATTCTCATCATGATGGATTGTTCGGACCTGTTAGAAATGACTTCTAACCCGGATGAGTGACCTACCTTTGCTACAGAGTTAAAAGATTTTGTTCATTACAAAGAGTTATTCTCCACATTTAGTATTAAGTATATCCTTCGTAATGGTAATACCTTCGCTGATCATCTTGCGAAATGTGCCAGAGTTCGCAGGTTTTGTTTCTCCCATGTAAGTTCGACGGTTTCTCATTGACTCTCTCTAAAAGAGAGTTTCTATCCGTAAACTAGTATATGAAATTTGATTTGAAAAAAAAAGTTTCAAACCAAAGTACTATTGTACTTTATCATAGTTCTAAATATATTTTAATAATTAGCCGGCAAAAGACCAAATCGTTTGGAGTGATGAACCACTATGTAGTACTGTCCCTAACTATGTGAAGTCTTTGAATTCATTTTTATAATAAGAAAACTAAAAAAAATGTCAACGAAGAATAAACATCTGTTATATAAAAGTTGGGTTGTGTCTCACAAGGGGATGACACGTCAGCATCCCCCTCCCTGACACATCAGCAAACTTTTTTTTGAAATTTTTTTAATAAATTCTGATTTTAGTTTCGGTTTAACGATATTATATAAAAGTTGGGTTGTGTGTCACAAGGATATGACACGTCAGCATCTTCCTCCCTGACACATCAGAAGATTTTTTAAAAAAAAATTTTTTTAATAAATTCTGATTTTAGTTTTGGTTTAACGATATGTCAGGCCCGAAATGCCATTAAGCTTAACGATATGTCAATAGGCCAACATTTTAGGCTCAAACTAATTATGGGGAGATGGCACTGCCTCAGTTGACTTCTTTCCCGACTTTCCAGACCCCGTCTCACGAATACCAATTCGTCGGAACATCTCAAAATCCGAGAGCACTTTTTTATCCGAAGACAAAAACTCCCAGATACCCTTTGATTTCGTCATTTTGTACAGCTACAAGCAAACCCTGGTCTCTTCTCCGGACCATCAGCTGCGTCGCCCTCAAAGAAGATATTTTGGAAGATGGAATCAGAGATTCAACTTCTCTCCCCACTTCTATCTCGTCGATTTTCGTTATGGGTTATTTCTAACTTGATTCCTCCTTTTTGAATTATGTTCTTGCACCTGCCTAGGTTTATATGAAAATTGAATCGGTTTTCGGTTTCTATTCAAATGTGATTTATAGGGTTTCCGGATTCAGTCAGCGAAGGGCGTTTAATAAAGGTCTTCTCGGAGTTTGGAGAAGTTAGCAATGGTGAGTTTCTCTATCTCTGATATTTTCAGCTTCCAATAGGATTTGTAAGCACTAGGAAATCATATAGATGAGCATTGAATATATAGTCAAATGCAAAATATGCCATTAATGTATTGAGAAATGAACACCAAGGAGAAAGATTTGTTAAATAGTGTGCGACTGAATCGGAGAAATGTTAGAATCTGTGTTTCATTAGCCATTTAATCTCGATATGAATCACTGGTTGTGGATACTTGAGAACCTGTAATAAATATTGTTATTTAACTGTGAATTTTGTTTAGTGAAACTCTTTGGGGTTGTCTGAAAACTATGTGCAATTGTTAGAGATCTGTAGTACTACAAGTTCTCTTTTTTTATAAACATTAATCAAAAAGAAGGTTTGTGCAACTGTACAAGGATGGTTGTGACACGTCTCGGTGATAAAGTTATTGAAGCGGAGATAATGATAGGCGTAAATGCTGGCAAAAAAATCCTCATTCCAAGGATCATCATGACATCTGCAGATACAAATTGTCCGTACAAAATGAGGAGACGTCAATATCCAATAAGAGTTTGTTATGCTATGACCATCAACAAAAGCCAAGGACAAAGTCTAGAGAATGTAAGATTTATCTTCCTAAACCAGTTTTTATCCATGGCCAGCTGTATGTTGCTTTGTCGAGAGTTACATCGGAAAAGAGATTAACCATTTGGAGCGACTCAAAAGCAGAACAAGCAAGTTCATCGTTAAAAATGTTGTCTACAAGGAAATTTTTAAAAACTCATATTTAGTGATGAAGGTATAACAAAATACATCCTTAGTAATATTAATATATTGGAAAAATGTATTCTAAACACTTGTCCCCCAATAGGAAAAGAAAATGAAGAAGACGTAATCGGTTAAAAGACAAAGATCAGGTACATACCCATAATTGTAATAAGAAAAACTATAACAAAGATAAAAATTTCAAATTTGCAATAACATCATAGTTCATTTCTATTTTGAGGGCAAATGTATTAACAATGTCTCGCTGAAACAATAGATTTCAAAGTTTTTTTTTGTAAAATAAAGTTATTTGGTTATTTTAAAAGAAACAAAATATTTATGCTATTTTCTTTTTTATAAATATTTAAAAATATAAAAGAAATATTTAAATATTTGAAACTAAAAAAAACAATAAACATAAAAACAAATTATTACCAAACAGATGTATAGTTATTTAAAATATTATATTACTTACAGTTTTAAAAATATCTAATAAAACATATACCCGCGTATACACGCGGGTCATCATGTGTTATGGTAAAAAAATTATAGCAAAGAGAATGGTGAGAAAAATGGTAAGATTCGTAAAAAAAAAAGAATAAGGGTGCTATATAAAATTTGAAGACATAATAAAGCAATAGATAAAAAAAAAAGTGCCCACACGCAGGATCGAACTACGGACCTTCAGTTTACAAGACTGACGCTCTACCACTGAGCTATACGGGCTTCTGTTACATTACACAGTATGATACTTATATATCTAAAATTGTTAAGTTATGTCATTATTGTCAACAACAAAATCTAATTGCACCCAAAATGACCTCTTGAAAAAGTGAAACTCTATATTATGCTGAGATTGATTGTAGTGCTCCTTCATGGCTGAAGTCATGTATTGAGGCCGAGAAACAACTTTGTGTTCCCACTTCCCAGTATTAATATGAATGTAGTATGTTTGAGTGCCTTAAAAAAAAAGATTAGAAAAAGTGAAATCAAACAAGAAACTTGGGAATTGAATGAACATAATATTTTCATATAAGAGGCAAGAATTCACAGAGTAATAATGCCAGGAAATGTATGATTACAGACAGCTTTTACATTATAAGAACATTCAAACAAGTCTTACACAAAAAGACCAAATCTTTCTTCTTCTCTTGTTGAAGATTTGTTGAAGAGTCTTAAGACCACCATGGAGCATCACCAGTCCTGAAGTCAGTTTCCACCCATGGAACAAAAAGAACCTTCCCAGTATCATCTATATCCGCATGAGCCAACGCTAGCGACTGTTCAATGAAATTGAGTTTACTTTAGAAGGTTCACTTTAGAGATACGCAGAAAGAGATAATGTGATGTATTGGACTTACCAATGGCGCTGGACCTCTAACGACTCTGCCTTGGGCGTTGTATTGGGATCCATGGCAAGGACATAGAAACTTGTTCTCAGCTTTGTTCCATGGCACAACACATCCAAGATGAGTGCACACTGCGTTGATACCGTATGTCGCTAGAGTCTTGTCGTTCTCCACAACTAGGTAAGTCGGATCTCCCTATAACATAAAATCCACACCCATGGAGATGCAAGAACTTTTACTGAGATCTTAAAAGTAGTGTTTCAAGGAGGGCTAAATAATTTGTTCATCTTCTTATAGTATACTAATGGAGTTTTTTTTTTACCTTTAATCCTTGCGTGAGGGTTCGATCACCAGGACCATGAGTCTTAAGCCATTCCGCTGCAATTACATCGTTTCCAAGTGCATCCTTGGCTGGAGTACCACCACCTCCACCTCCGGTTCTACATTTTTCAAAGAACCATAGAGATTGAAACCAAGACCAATCGAAACCCAAAGAATTAAAATAAACTATGTCGAAGTATCATTGAGCTCACAGTACGCCAAAGAATTGTTTACTCCATATTGGATTGAATCAAAAGCAAAAAGCTAACAACATACAATAGCAAATCCAAATTTCACCAAAACAAAACAAAACACAATACCAATAATGGCTAGATTTCCTACCTAATCAAATTTTTTTAAAAAGAAAGCAAAACTCATAACTGAGGGAGAGATCAATGGTCACAAGCTACTCTATGGTTTTATTGGTATTATACAAAGACTCCCCTGAGTTCATGAATCTCATTAGCAAGCGTCGAGAACAAATTGGAATCGAATCGAGGAACAGAGTAAAAGTATACTCACCCAGGAGGAACAAAGAAGGTAGCGTAAGGGACAAGCATGTAGCCAGTAGGGAGAGAAAGAGCCCCAACAAGAAGAAGATTCAAAAGCTTCCTCTTTTCCATATCTGGAACTCTTTCTGCTGGAATACTCGACGCTTGACAAGCAATTCTCAATCCAATCTTCTCTTTTCTAACCATTTGATGATTCGTCTTCGTTGGCTTCACAAACAACCCACGTGACATCGCCAACATAGCGCTTCTGCTCGAACCAAGCTGCACCCAGAAAAGAACAAAAAATTATAAACCCATTACTCTAAATCTGCCCTAAAACTCGTAATTCCTATACTAAGAGACCCGATTGTTTCGATTTGAATGATCAAGAGTGAACCTGAGTAGCAGGGGAAAGGGAGGAGGACGCCATTGATGTAGTCATCGAAAGCTTTAGCCGAAAATGCTAAAAGGGTTATGGTCCGAAGCTTTTGATGTTGTGAAGGAGGATGACAAGTGGGATCATACAGAGAGATTTAAGACCACTGAAGAGAGAGAGTAGCAGATAAGGCACGCGCCACCTCTGCTTTCCACATAGCCACATACTTGATCAGATTTTGGATTTCTTGATGATGTGATTATTAATGGGCTTTAAACGGCCCAGTTAAGAAACTTAATGGGTTATTAGCTATCACGACCCATGTTCTCAATGGTTTCTCTCTATCTTGAATACATGTACTTCTCATTTAATTTAGTTTTTTTTTTTTTTTTTTTTTTTGTAACATCTACTTTATTAGAATTATGAAAGAGTTGAATTACAGAAATCATCGTGTAACAACAATGATAAATTTAAAGGAACAAAGAAATGGAATACAAATTTTGAATATAAAGACATGGGATTCTTCGTCAGGGACGTGCCTATGAAGAGAAAAAAGGCATTTGCCTTAGGTCCTATAATATCAAGCTAATTTTGTGAAATTTTGGGATCCTAAAATTTTAAATTATTATTTGATATATTGATAGAATATATATTATTAGTGCTATTTTTCTTGAGTTTGAAACTTTACTTCATATATTAAGAAAGTACTGTTATTTATCCGTAATTTTTTATACTATAATAGTTTGGATTTTTGTTTTTTAAAGATTAAAATAGTGTTAATTAAGAAAATAGATTACAAATATAGTATAAGATTGAAAATATATATTTAAAGACTAAGTAAGTAGTATAAAATTTTATTTTCATAAATTAAGAAAAATAGTGTTTATTATCTTTAATTTATTAAAAATTGTTAAATTTTATTCATAACATATATTTTATTACAGAAAAATTATAAAACATTTTTTTTTCTTGTCTTAGGCCTCTAAAACTCTAGGCATGATCCTGTTCTTCGTAAGTTGGTTGGCTACTCTATTTTGTAGTCTCTTCACCCATTAGAAACTTATGTCTTCAAATTTCTCACTCCATGTCCTGATTTCACTACGACAACTATAAAGACCAAAGTTGATATCTTACCATTAAGTAGATTTGTCAACTCTTGATAGTCACCTTCAAATATGACTCTTTTGTATCCTTTTGACCACATATGTTGCATTGCTTGTAATAGGCTTTGACATTCACTTTCCAAAGCATTATGTACCTTAAGATCCTTAGCTTGTGCCGCTCCTTTATAGGTTCCTCTTTCATCGCGTATGACCCATCCACTTTGCGGTTCAGTTTCTGAGCTGATGAAAGAAGCATTATAATTGCACTTGATCCATTGTTCGCTTGGTATATTCTAATGTAGTTGAGTCTGGTACTAATGTTGTGAGTCCTCCTCTGTTACAAAAGTTTGCATATATTCTTCTGCATTTAACCATTCATTAGCATCACTCCTTGCTAGTCGAATTTAGTTGTTTTATTGTAAGAAAGAGCAACAAATTTCTATTTTCTCACTTAGTTTTTAAACTACTGATTGGTTGGAATGGTAATATAAAACGATAAAAAAATGTTAGTGATAAGAGATGACAATATGATAAGATATGACAGTTCAATTGCAATTTTGATTTGTAAGAAACATTGGTAAGAAAAAAAAATGGTAAGAGAAGCTATGGTGGTAAAATAAAGAGTATTTAAAACAAAATTTAAAATAAATTGAAGAGAAAAAGATATTTGATCATTATTAAATTTATAATTAAAAAGTAAATTAAATAAAAGAAATCATTTTTTTACATCTTAAAATAGTTATGGTAAAAAACTGTCTATACAAAAGTTTTTTGGACCATTTTGTGAATGTACCGCTTTGATTTGAAACGATATTTTGTACTATCAAATTTTATTATAGTGTTGTTTGGTAACATTTATGGTGGTATATACGTTTGTTACAACTTTTTTTTTTTTGGTTTTGGATGATTTATTTTGATGTTTATATATTATCTGTCATTTAGAAAATTAAAGTATTCACTAGAACTTTTAAGAAAATTTAATTCTATATCAAATACCATATTGGAAAGTAATATATTATTAATAACGATAAAATAACTTAAGAATTCGGTTTTAGATGACTAGTCGAAAGCTTCTTTTTGTTTATGTTTTCAGTTGAACCATTACAATTTTGAAATGTATTTTTTAATAATGTGTATTATTATGTGGAATTGTAACCTAGACGATATCAAACCAATAAACCACATGTATTTTGTAAAATAAACCAAGATAATTGGACCTTTGTGGGCTGATCAACTTCATTTCAGCCCATATACTTTAAGGGTATGTAGTATTGATTAAAAAATGAGGAAAAAGGTAAAGAGAGACAGAGGGAGTCAACGAAGCAAATTAAGATGATATGATGAGATGTGCATGGCGTGAGACTCTGCGAGACATGCACTCATCACGTGCTTGCATGTGTGTCTCTTTGCTTTCTCTCTTTTTTGTTTTGTTTTGTTTATTCTTAGTTCATTTGAAATAGATAATCCCCAATACATAAGTTTCTTTATTAATTGCCTAATCAGTTTCACATTATTAATTAGGCACGTAAATATGAAAATCTCCTCATATCCGGTGCAATTCTTGCCTTGAACCTTTCGCTACTATTAGATTTAATATAGTACCAAGTTTATATTCCTAATGTAATCATATACTCCCTCTGGTTTTTATTAGTTGTCGTTTTAGATTTTTGTACATAAATTAAGGAATCTCTGTTTTCTATAAAAACATCATTAAAGATAACTAAATCAACCAATAAAAAAAATCTTGCATAATACTATTGGTCAAATAAATTAAATTTATTTAATTTCTGCATAGAAAATTGAAAACGACACTTAAAATAAAACACAGAAAATTGTCTAAAACGACAACTAATCAAAACCGGAGGGAGTATATATTAAGAATATAATGTCTTTAATTATCACAAGTCCGTATTTACATGTATATATGTCATGTATATATAATATATACACGTACAATTCTCATAGCAAGATGATGGAAATGTACGCTATGGAGAAAAACATTCATAAGTTTTTCGACCCATTTATTTTGTTTAAAGACTCGTTTATAGGTCCAATATTGTAATAAATGCATTCTAATAACAATAGATTATCTGTTTCAATTTATATGTGGTTTAAGATTTTTTTATACAAATTGAAAAACAAATTTTTTTATTTTATTCCTTATTAATATGTTTTACAAATTTTTCTATTGGTCAATACACTAAAACAATGAAGGTAAAACTGTAATTTGTATCATAAATCTGCATAAAAAATATAAAAATTGCAATTATAATAAAACAAATTTTAAACTCTAATGTTACCCATTTAATATATATGACAATTTCATCGTAAAATATTATATTATATTCAGAGGTTTTAATTAAAGTTAAACGGTTGCAAACTTGCATACAGCCAGTTCGATTATTACATACAAAAGTATACGTAACTAGTGTTTTTAAAATGATCGATATGATTGATATAAAACAAACAATCAAAACATCATCAATTTGTAAAGTAATACTATTGGAAATTCGTTTTATACCAATTAAAATGGTTTATAAATATTCTTTCTATTGTGTTGTATGACTTTTTTGGTCGGCTCTATTTTGGTAATGTAATGGTTAAAAAAGCATAACATTCGAATGTTCTTTTTAAATATATTTTTTCACGAAAAACGAATACAGTAATGTTACAAAAAAAAAAACATAAATCTTTAAAAAGAAACGAAAACAAAATTTAATTGCGGAGTGCTTTAAGGCTTTCCCTTTATCCAATGCATCCTATCTTTCTTGTCCTCTTTCCAACAATGCATCATATCTCAATACTCAAACCTTGAAAACTCGTTTTTAAAGTAAGATTGTTTCATAATATAGATTAGAGTTTTCCGACTTTATTCGCATAGTGCCACTAGTTTGTGGTACATAGTATTTCACTAAGTAATAAGTAAAATTGATTTATATTCTTATATACTGCATTAAGTCTTATTTCTGTCATGGTTTTCCTGGATTAGTACTATACCTTAAAGAAAAAATCAAATAGTAGGATTATATTACAAATTTACTAAAAAACATGCCCCTTGTATTCCATAAGCATCAAAGTTTAAAACTAATTGTTATTTTGTAACTTCCTTTCAATGAATATTATTTATTTGACGTGCATATTTTTCAAAAAAAAAAATCATAAGACAATTGCAAGATAGAATAAACATATATTGGATCATCACAAATATCATAAATTTTCAAGGCATTTATATCCGGATTAGAATCCTTTGAATTTGAGATGAAACTTAATTACTACTCATATTCACATCCTAGTTACGTATATTTGAAATTTACATACCCTGTTATGATTAGTGTATTTGCAAATATTTTACCTAGGATATTATGCATAGAAAGATGAGTAATAGTATAAACATAAATACCATATACAAATATATAAAGATGGCGCAATGGTGAAGCAAGGCACCCCAAGGCAAAGAAGTGAGCTCATAAAGTCACTGAGGCTTCTTCTAATATTCGTCTGCTTCCCTTTTTATCTTTTGATTTTCATATTATTAAATGGGTAAATTAAAAGAAAAAAGCACCTCCCATGCTTTATATATACGTACACACATGACACAAATATATATTGCAATCCTTGAGTCATACGAGATTTAGAAAAAAATTACATATATTCATGGATTATGTTTATAATAGATATAATATTCAAAGTTGTTAACGACAATAGATATACTAATAATCTTGAATTTATCAATTAACCCCCTCTCCATTAGTCAATTTCACAATTAATTATCAATTACTTGCAATCTCCGTTATCAACATTTAATTTTTACAATATGTGTATGTCGAAGCTTTGGATTCCACCGGAAAATACAGAACTCATCGGATTCAGTTATTCATGTTACAATAAAAAAATCACCGGTCTTCTTTATACATTTGGTAACTATATAGAGAGATTAGAAATAAAAAAAAAGGTTTCTTAATTTAAATTCGTCTTGTGTTATATGCGTTGATCATGATGAATCCTTGTGGCTATTAGATGACCGGTCAATGCAAATCTCACTGATCTATGTAAAGGTTTCCAATGATAATCAACTTATTATCGACACGTATTACTTGAAATGTAATATAAGCGTATTAATTGGATAACGTAACATACATTAATTAGTCATGGAATTGAAAATTTTGTAATATAATGTCATGATTTGGTCGTGTATCTCACTGTATTCCACATACTCTGCAAGACTGCAACTGCAGAAACAAAGTACATGTCAGCAGGGAATTAAATTATATTTCGCTGTTTTTTTTTAATTCTCTTGAATGTCAATATATATATTTGGGATGAATGTTTTTCTTTGTTGCTTAGATTTTTCTTTTTTTTGGTAGCCGAATCTTTTCGAATTAATTATTTTAATCACAAAATAGACACTCACCTATGAAATAATTAAGTGGTTTAAAATCAAAATGGATATCTCGTAATACATTCTGCTCTAGATTACCAATAATTTAAAATTACAAAATTACTGTATACTTAAAATTATGGACAATTCTCACAAATAACACAAAAATAAGTTTTATTTCTAAATTTAGCACATCATTTTCAAATTTCTAAAATAACATAAATTTAATATAAAAATATCTTTAATTTTGGAGTTGATTTAAAATTTTTTTGTCAAAATCGCCTAAAAAATAAATGTTAAACCTTAAAACTAAACCCTAAATAAAAAATACTAAACCCAAATTCAAAATTTTAAATTATTTAATGCTGTTTTTAGAAATTTGTAAAGTGTATATTATAATGGTCTACAAAACTTGGTTTTATGCTATTTTAAGATATTTTTCTAGAATTATAGAGAGTTAATAAAATAACAAAAATAATTTCATTTGCACTATTGTTTAACGTATGGAGGAAAGAAAGAAAATAAAAACAAAGCAAAGAAGTATCATTTTAAAGTTCAAACAAAGTAGGTGGCCCTTGAGAATTTGGGTGTTATATTCTTTGAATCTTCACTAATTTTCATTTAATTATTTCTTCTTAATTCTTTTGCAATTATCTTCCTTAAATATACTATATAACTAAAATCTCTCTTTTCTAGAGCAGGACATAGTTCAATGGTAAGCTAAAACTACAAGTGTATCTCATCAACCGGATTTAAAACTTGTAAATGCATGTTGTTAAACAAATGTATCTCTTCTCCATTACCTGTATTATTATAATCCCTTTCTGTTGTTTACTAGCTAATACCCCCAAAACTAATAAGCTTTTTTCTTACGTTACAAGCAGATATTTTTTTCCTTACATCTTGTGTTTGTTAGGTCAGTCAATGCTCTTTTTCATTTCGTTCACATCTAGAATTCCAAAGGGCTTTGTAATTCACATTTTCCAGCATATATACATATATATAATATTATATATATATATATATATATAAATGTTTTTATTGTTTCTCGTCTACAAATAGACAGTCGGGTTTTGACAGTAAAAGATAAAAGTAAAAAAAAAAAAGTTGTTCAAATGGCGTTTTCACATGGCAGTTTGTTCATTGACTTCTCAATTTTTCTTTATTGACTTCAAAATTTAATCGATAAATATATATTGGGAAATTCAAAACCTAACAAAAGGTGAGTACAAAGACTTAAGGACAAGGAAAACCAAGCTGTCACAACCTAATTTACAATGTATGATACTATGATAATTAAAAAAAAAAAAAGACTTAAATTTCAAAAGTTAATCAGTGTTTGTAAATGTTAGGACGAGATTCCAAAGTGACGAATCTTTTAATGGGGTTTTCTATAAATATAACTAACTATACACTAGCACACTACATAAGCTCTAGTAATGAATAATGACTACGTCATGAGGTAAAAAATGATCGTTTAATGATAATTGATATATTATTATATTTAATCGATACAGCCTTAGTCATTGCTATATGTTCTAAAATGTTGTGAAGAAGAATAAACTAGAAAAAAATATGTAAACTTACAATAATTTAGGAAATTAGACTGGGGATCATTCATTCGGAAGATATAAGGTTCGGTCTAACGAAATTCATAGAAAAAGAAGCTATGCATGTTCTAAACTATTAAATTTAGATTATCTAAACTTTAATAAAATGTAGCCATATTTAAATTTGCTTTGTAAATTGGAAACTCAATTCTTTAAATAACTAGGTCTCTAAACCCTCTAGACGCACATGATTTTTATAGTTATTATTTTTGAAAATGAAAATGCAATTTTAAAGTCTTTTATGTTATTTTTTTAATATGATTTTTTTTCTGTTTGGTAATTGATATTATGAAAAATTTTAATACTAAAATGCAATTATTTATTTATTTATTTGATCAAATTTTTACTCTTTCTGTTCTATTTTATAAGATGTTTTATGATTTTTTATTTATTTCATTTTATTAGATGTTTTTACAAGTTTTTATGCAAAATTTAAATATATTTAATATTTTGTAATTATATATATACTCTGTAGTATTTTCTATGATTTGTTGAATTCTTTAAAAATAAAATACTAAATGATTTTTTGCAAAAAAATTTTTTAATATACACGCTTTTAACTAAAAAACTTATAAAATGGGATAGGGGAATAGTAAATAATTAATTAAACCTTACACGTATTACATAAATATAAATGTAGTTTATACAAACGGATAAATTAAATAAAAAAATAAGAAAGAAGTGTTTGATAATTTTTTTTATCTATTATAAAAAGAAAGAATCTCCTTTTAAAGTTGAAAAAGATTTGATTTATTTTTGCTAGAATCTAACTCTTAGCTATTAATGAGAAAAAATTCAAATAATATATAGAGAGATCATATGTTAATTACCCGAAGTGATAATAATAAAAAAATGAGTAATATATCCCTCAAAAGACCGAAACTATCTCTCTCTCACACAATAAAGACAACTTCTCTCTTTTAATGTCTCTCTGTCTCTCTCTCTTCTTCTTCATCTTCTTCTAACACCAATTCAGAAAGAAGGAAGCTTGAGAGACTCATCAATCAATGGAGTTTCATCTTGAACATCCTCTCTCACATTCTTCTCTCCACAATAACTCCAACGACGATACTGACGATGAAACTTTACCACACTCTCTCTTCCTCGTCGAGTTTCAACACATGCCTTCTTCTCATTACTTCCATAGCCTCAAGTCTTCTGCTTTTCTTCTCTCTAATCGAAACCACGCCATTTCCTCAATCATTCAGGTCTTTTTAAAACTTTCCCAAAATTCTAATTTACTTAAATTTGTCTGGGTTTAGTTCAGAATACTGAATCATTATAGAAAAAACTTAAAAACTCTTTTTATCGCAGTGTTCAAGAAAATTCGACGACCCATATCTGACGTATCTTGCTGTGAATTATCTAGACAGATTCTTGTCCAGTGAAGATATGCCGGTAAAAACAGAATCTGTCGTTTGTTTCATCAGAGAGATTTGACTAAAGTTTTTATTTTTATTGTTTTGTCAACAGCAATCAAAGCTCTGGATTCTTAAGCTTATCTCTATTTCTTGTGTCTCTTTGTCTACCAAAATGAGGAAGCCAGAGATGTCTGTTTCTGATCTTCCGGTAACTAAACTTAGGAACTCAAAAAAGACTGAATCTTTACACTGTGAATGTGTTTTTAAAGTGTTGTTTTTCAGGTGGAAGGTGAGTTTTTTGATGCTCAGATGATAGAGAGGATGGAGAATGTGATATTAGGAGCTCTTAAATGGAGAATGCGCTCTGTTACTCCTTTCTCCTTTTTCGTCTTTTTCATTAGTCTCTTTGAGCTCAAAGAAGATTCTTTTGTACTAGAACATTCCCTCAAATCTCAAGCTATTGATCTTACTTTCAATCTTCAACATGGTAAACAAAAATTGATGTTTTCTTCAATCACAATCACATATCATGCTTTGACTTGAATGTTTCTAAAAACCTGTTTGAAAACGCTGGCAGATATCAGATTCCTCGAGTTTAAACCATCGGTGATTGCAGGCGCCGCACTTCTCTTTGCTTCTTTCGAGCTCTGTCCTCTACGGTTTCCATGTTTCAGTAACCGAATCTGCCAATGCACATATGTAAATAAGGTAAAGTTTTGAACAAGTAAAATGATCTCAAATCGAGCTTTTTTCATCGCGATACTGAGCGAGCGCATTAAACGTGGTTGCAGGATGAGTTAATGGAGTGTTACAAAGCAATACAAGAGAGAGATATAGTTGAAGAAAACGAAGGAAGCACTGAGACAGCAGTAAATGTGCTTGATCAGCAATTCTCGAGCTGTGAAAGCGATAAGAGCATCACAATCACAGCTTCTTCACCTAAGCGGAGGAAGACTAGTACTCGTCGTTGTTAAGCTGCTGAAAAGGCGGTTTATGGTCAAACATAATCCCAGATGATTCAATCACTTAGCTACTTAAAAACCACTTCTGGTCCCCTTATGAAAATGACACTTGGTTCTTTCCTGTTTCTCCATCCATCTTCTGCTTCAAAATAAGCCAATTCTCTTCATAGAAGAAGACATGAGAGTCGTGAATGATCAACAACGAAATCTCGAGTTCCGTTCCCGTTTCTTGTTCCTTTGGACCACAACACATAACTCAAAATTCAAAAAAAACAAATAATCAATATGTAGTATCTATCTGTCTATCTATCTATCTATCTATCTATCTATCTATCTATCTATCTAATCTATCTATCTATCTATGTATCATGTTCTCTATTTACAGTTTTGGTTTGAGGAGTTAAGTTTTTTCACTTGAGGGGGGGAATAATCAATAAATATTGTTCTTGTGTAGTATATATAACTATGGTTATATGGTTATTTATATTGAATAATGTGGTCACGAGATAAAAATGAATTCAATATTTTTAGGAATAAGATTTTGTCTTATGAGACTTCGTTATCCGAGTTATATGGATCCAGTTGCCAGAATCTCTGTTGCAGGCAGGCAATATGATACTCTCTGGACCACTTTTACACAGTATTGAATCATTCAATTGCTTTTGTATTTACTGTAATCAATCCCTTGACTAACCCACATTAGGCCCCTTAGCATCACAATGGCCCAAGTACAAGACCCAGTCAGGCCCATTAATGGAACAAATTCCACATCAGCCCTGTAAGACTCTTGACAATCAGGAATGACCATCCGGTTTACCCGACCCAAAATTGTACCAAAAAGCGAGCAGAAAACTGGATTGGACTCTCTGTTACGAGTCACGACTACAAACAATGTCAGAATAAATAAATAAACATTTAAGCTTTCTCCAACAGACGCGACGAGATTTAAAGTCTGTTTGCAATATATCTCAGACATTGCTGAAAAGAATGTATATCATTAACATGGTTTCCAATTTCAGACATTATTGAGAAGCTAGAAGAAAGAATCAAAGCTTCTTTATGTAAATGATAATGCACAACAACGAAACACAAAGATGAAGATGAAGAAAGGGAAAAAGGTATCATATATAGCATCTTCATCGTTACCTCGCAAAGGAAATCGCAGCCAACGAAAGAGAGAGAGATCCAAATAAGTCAAAGAGATCAGATAGGTCCGAGAGTTCCTTCACTTCGACTTCTTCGCATAGAGAGCTCAGACCTCAGACTAGACAATCTATCACCAGTAGCAACATGATAATTCTCGTAAGCAGCTGGAGATAGTTTGTGTCCCACAGGTGGAAGACGGCTGCTTCTCTCCTTGGTCCGTTTCTGCAAAGCTGGTGGTTTACGAGCTGTGGAGGATCCAGGTTTGTGAGAACTGGATGCACCATGGCTACTCTTCCGGCTACTGTTTTTGAGCTCTGACCTGAGACCTCGGTCCAACTGATGTGTGCTTGCACCGAGCCGAGCATCTTTAGTGCCTTGTCTATTATAGTATACCAAATTTGGCAGGAGCCCCAAAAGGTACTTTCTCAGCTGTTCATCACCAACATTCTTCTGCGCAGGGTTACCTTCCAAGCTTATAGCCTGAAGAGAACTGTAATTTGCAGCGAGCTGACCAAGACATTTGGTGGTTGAAAACTTATTGAAGCGTAAATCCAAGACCGTCAACTTCAAGAGACGATGAAGACCCTCAATTTCGCTGATTTTGTTCCCAGCTAGGTATAGTTCTTTCAGAGAGGAGCAAGAAGCCAGACCTAAGTCAACAAGAGAAAAGAAAAGTGAAATACATCAGACATGGTTTTCATATAAAAACAGATAATTAGAGAATATAGATGAGCAAAGGTCAGCCCATACCATGACCAAGTCTCAGTATTCGGTTGTAACTCAAATCTAATACTCGAAGCCGAGTGAGTTCACGTATGCCCTCAATCACCGAGATACTGTTCTTCGACAAATTCAATGCATGTAGTCCTCGAGGAAGAGCACCAGCGGTTATCCTAACTGGAAAATGTATTAAGACCAGTTAAAATAGAAGATACAAAAAAAATCAGTGTGAAGAAGATTAGCAAGAAGGAAAATATAGCTACCTATAGCATTTCCTGAGAGATTGAGAACTCTCAGTCCAACAAATGCACTGAGGAATGGTATCACAACCAGACCATGACTAACCAGCTGGGCTGTGGTTGCAGAAGCACTTAGAGAGGATATATAATTTTTCGCAGCTTCCATTCCAGGAGTTAACTTTACGGCATCTACTTTAGCAGATGCTGTTGCTGACTCATTGAACACGACGGGTTCTCTTGGCAACTCATCGTCGTACCCTGTTATCTCATCGGCTTCCTCAGACAAGTTTACATGCTGGAGGTCATTGACCCAATCCTCGATACGCTTGAATTTAAAATCCTTTCCTGGAAATTCGGCTTGCTGGTTTGATGTTTCTCCTTCAAGGAACTTCGTTAATTTTAGCTCATCTGTAGGTGGTACTATCCAATCTTTTGCCAAAGAAGGATAATCATATGCATCATCATATCCATCTTCCCCGAGATTTTCCTTGTTGTTATCTCCAGATTTATGCATATCATAGTCCCGATCTTGATCTTGATCTTGCTCTTGCTTCACCTCTTCATCAGTCTCATGGACAGATTTATCTATTTCGCGCATGTCTAGAGCACGGAGATCATCAGAGGATCTAGAGTGGTGAGAAGAATATTTGAAAGGTGAAGATTTCTCTGATGAAGAGTCAGCAATATTAGGCATTGAGTTCGACCTCACCATCAAAGGTGAATCATGAGGTGTTTGGCTGTTTGAGTTGTCCATCTGTTCACCATATAAGGAGGTATCATCGAGCTGACGGCTGTCTTTCTCAGTATGATGAAGATCTCCAACCGAGAAAATAGATCCATTGAGTGCTTGATTTGAACCCTGGTAAGCAGAAACTGAAGCTCGAGTAGCTTTCTCATACAAATTAGGACTTCCTTCTACACGCTTGCTGCTGCCTGCCTCGTGAGTACCACTTTGCTCAAGAGAATTTGGAGAAGGAATCCGATCTGATCCTTCTTCTGTTCCATTCTCTGTGGCATCTCTCCCATCCAAGTATAGCTCATTTCCATGAGATTGACTTTTCTTGAGATGCCGTACCTGATGCGTCCCAATATCATGCTCAAGAATGCCACTGGGTTTAATTTCCTCAGATTTCCAGACACGCTCAGTAGCAGTAGAGCCAGCTGGCTTGCTGTTTTCACTAGCAGAAGCAATGTTTCTCCCAAATATGATTGAGCTCAATCCTTTCGATTTAGACCCATCTTCTCTGATCAGTCGTTCTGAAAATCCTTCAACAGATTTCTGCATCACCAGAACATAGGAACAAATTAGCGTTCTCTAATGGAATCTTGCGCTGAGAATATAAAACTACCGTTCTGAAGACAAGAGGCAATGAGTTTTCAACTTACCTTAGGTTTATGGCGGTGGATGTGAGCGTTGAAGCATGAAAACCTGACCATTGTATCAAACTTAATAACATCGAACTACATCACCAGTTAAAAAAACAAAGGAAACTAAGAAAAAACAAAACCAAACCACAGAAACTGTTGTTTAATTTACAACCACAACTAGAAACAATCAAGATAAAGTTACGTTTTTGCACGAAAAGATAGTTCCTATAAGCTCTAGAGAACGTTAGCCGTAATCAAGGGTTAGACCCTCTGAAACACGACGGAGCCTCCAAATGATGGATGCTAGAGAAATCCTTGGAAGAGAGAGTGAAGTCACCACTTCAAGGCCACCCCACACCTGCGCAGAGGTGCGAGAAGCACACGACTTTGCAGAAGCGGCCAGAGTGAAGAAGAATTGTTTCGAGCTTAAGAAAGCCCAGTCCTTTAATTCCCAATTAGTTAAGTCACCTGATGAAACAATTGCACAAGGGAGAAAGAACAGATTTTTAACACCAAGCCGGGCAAAAAAAAAAAGCTAAAAGCTTGGCAATTCAAATTTACAACAAAACACGATGTTAGAACAGAGTGTTATAGAGCAAACAGAAAAAAATATATCCATCATCCATACCGACAAAATCGAATCAGCAAATCAAAAACATAAACCGTTGTACGATGTTACGGTGAAATAAAAAGGTCAACAAGTTCACAAAATAAAAACCCATAATAACAAAACACGAACGAGTGATAAAAAAAAAAAAAAATATATATATATATATATATATACACGAAAACTCGCAGGAACCAAAACACAGAATCGGAGTAAAGAGAGAGAGAGAGAGAAGACGAAGAAGAAAGAGAGATTCTTACCAGAGAGGAAAAGGATTGGATTTGAAAATCCAGAGGATTGATTGATTAAGCGAAAAAGATTCAGAATCAGTTTGCAGAGAAACCCAACAAAAATTATTATCTTCGAACTTTAAGGCAAAGCTACGCTAACCCTAAAAGAAAAACCTTTTTTGGCCGAATCAAAATTGTACCCCACACACACATTTTTTTTTTTTTTTTTAAACGAAAGCTAGTCAACGGCTCTGATTTTTTCTCATGACGAAAACTCTTATATTCACACATTATTATTTTATTGGGATTGCCTTATAAACCGGCTTTATCAATATATTTTGGGCCTAATCTGAGTTTTAACATAAATAAATGGGCCTCACTGGTATTCACCGAATGCAAGAACCGGTTACGGTTTAGGAGCAGAAAAGGGCGCATTACATATTATTCTGCTCATACTTTTGGTCACTGTATCTCTCTCTCTTTGGGAACCATATTTTAATGAAGAGAGCTCTAACATTTTTACCAATTACACGATGTAACTTTTCACATCCTAAACCGGTTTCTTCATATATCTATACAAACCGGAATTTCCTAATCTTCCTTTGTACCTTAAACTTTAATCCATAGAAGAGCTAGAGTCGTCGGTCTCGTCGTCCCCGCTTAAACTAGATGGCAACTCCACACCAGACCTACAAACATAGTATGATCCAATAAGACAATTTTGATCTCTCTTTGGGATAATAAATGCATTACAATGATTACTAACCGATTTATCTGCCCTTTTCTTTCAACAATCTCGCTGTATGATGATTTTGGCGCATAAACTTGCTGAAGGTAGCCATGTTTCACTCGTTTGGTGACCTATCAGCAAGCGTTCAAAGGTCAGAACAAGAACTTGGTAGAACCTCCAAACTTTGTTAATACTACATCAATATTTAAATCTTTGAGATAGTTTAAACCATCAAACTCACCGGTGGTTCATCGGTTGAATGCAATTTCTCTCTATGCGTTTTCATTTGATTCCTCTCTCCGTGATACTTTCCCGCCTTTAAAAGAAGATATCACACAAAACACAACTCATATTTCCATAAAAGAGCAAGAAAGGAGCCTATAGATATGGAAGTTTTAAGACAAATCTTTACCATCACAGAAGATGGACCTCTTTCCATTGAGTTAGGGGATCGGCTTCTATTCAGAGGCAACAGCTTTGAAGATTTAATGAGATATCCGGTCTTGCGTCGACCATTGTATATATTTTTATCATAATCATGAGTTTGATTGGTTTCAATAGTGCTTCCAGAAAGATTATGGAAATTGGCAAGCTGATTGTTTCTCGAACCTTCAGCCCCACTTTTGGAGCTTATCCGACCCTTCTTGCTGTTAGTTACAGGGATTTCTCGTGGTGAACCTTTGAATGTCTCTATAAACGATTTGTGGTGAGGGACAGAATTATAGAAACTGGGAGATGGGGATTTCAGTCTTGATTCCCCAAGACTCTTTTTATCTCTTAGACTAGGCTCCATTCCAACCATTATGTTGTCATCATCATCATCATCATCATCCTCTGAATCTGGATCTGGCGAATGCATCTTTGATTTACGAGCTAATTCATAGCTCTATAAAGACAATGAGACAGAAAACGATTAGAGTATAATATTAATACCCCAGAGAAAACAAGAAAGTTTAGCCAAGGCATGTGATGGCAGGTTAAGATTCTAGTTTATTATCTTCATGGGTATGTACTATATATAAAGAAAGCTTCTGAAAGTTCACTTACAGGACCAGGATTAAAGCTCTTCCTAGTTCCAAGTAAATGTGGAGGGTGAGACCGTCTTTGATTCCCAACATAGATTGGCTCTGACAAAACAGTTGATAGAAAAAGCAATCAAATCCGACTGGACATGGGTAAAGGCATTCACAATCTGACACACGAAGAAGATGATTTTAGCTTTTCTGAACCACTAACTCAATACTCATAACATCATTAACCAGAATATTGAAGGTTAAGTTGAAACATTTTATCCTGACTCACCTTGAACTATAGCATTAGTCTGAGGCTCAAATGCACCAGGAGGAAGTGGATCAAATTCAACCCCCAGAGGTGGACCATCCTCTTGGTATTGTCTTCCTAACTGTCTCTTTACAGCAGTGATAGCAACATTCTCACTCTCTCTCTTCACTTTCAAGTATCCAGAAGGCTTATTAGACCCATAGCTTCTCATGACCTGAGGATGCTGGATAAAGTCATTATGTGCAACAAATCTAGAACTTTCCACATCACGAACACCATCTTTGCTAGAGACAAGATTCTTATGTAATGATGAGCTACGTTCAGAAGATGTACTATCTTCACCATCAGCATTTCCCATGTACGAGCCCCCATAAAGCCTTTGACTTTCAACTTCCCTTGGCTTGGGGTTCCAATAATCCGTTTGCTTAGTGCTACCACATGAATCCTGTCGAAGCCCGCTTCCACGATCCTGAAGAACAACGCTTGACCGATCTTGGCTCCCGATGGTGTTCCCATCTTCTTTTACAGAACGTTTGTCTTTTAACCTTCTATGGCAGAACCAACCCGAAACTTGCTTCTCGGTTAATCCTATTTCCTCTGCTATCTTAGCCTTCATTTCTTCGGACGGATACTTATGCTCTGTAGAAAAACCAAATCACACATGTCAAGCATATACAACTCGGCATAACTCAACAGGAGCAAATAACAAAGCCATAATTACCATTGTAGAAATTCTCAAGGGCCATAACTTGGATAGGAGTCTTAAGCTTCCGTTTTTTGCTGTTTTCTGTAGAGGCTTTATCGCCATCAGCGGGCGCCTCCCCTGAATCTATCAAAAGTAGCACTTACAAATTAAAAACATAAGAAGATAATGGTGAAACATGCACATCTCCAAACAACCAAGATATGTAAAGCATGGACAAAATTTAAATTATTTTTTTATCATGCTTTGAGTTTATAGAATGTTGGCAGTAATTCAGCAATTCAGGTAACAAATCTAGGCAAGTTTCACATAAAGGGGTTTAATTTCAGCAATTATGACCTTTCTCTTATCAGCCAAACACCTCTAAAACCCAATCAAAACGAACGAAAACTTTGAAATTTCTTAGCTTGATTATTAGTAGAACACCATCAAACAAACCAAAAAGGCTCAAAATTTCCAATGCCATGGATGAATTTTCACTAATTAAAACAATAAAAAAAAAATGGGAGTTGCATTGTAATTCGACGAACTCGGGATCATTGGAAACTAGTCTCTCACGTAAACTCGCAGGAAACAAGAAGAAACGATTGAAAGAGATGAAGAAACGAATTTTACCTGAGTGCATAGCCAAATTGAAAATCCTTGCCAGAAATTGATTGAACAAAACCTAATCAGCCCCCAAAAAACCAAATTTTTATTTTTCTTTCTTCAAAATTATGATTCTCATTCGAGGAGGAGAAGACGAAAACTCTTGAGAACCGAACCGGGTTTACTCGAACCGGGTAGACCTAAATTTGGGCCTAATTGTGGGCCTAAATTGGACAAGGGAGAATAAGAAGAGAGGCGTCGAATAACTCATTTTTGTGACAGAAGCGGCCATGGCTACAGCTTCAAGGTTTCTACGGAAATTGCCGAAATTTCTCAAGCTTTCTCCAACCCTTCTCCGTAGCAATGGCGTGAGATTTTCAAGCAATTTGATTCAGGATTCAGTAGAACCGTTGGATTCCTTGTGGCGAATAGGTTCTCGAGTCCGCCATGATTCTTTTACCACCAGAAGCTTCTCTTCTCAAGGTCCTGCTTCTGTCGATTACAGGTACTTTAATCCTCATTTTGATCTCCTTTTATTGTATCTGATTTCGTAAATTTCATGAAAATATGAACAAACGGGAAGAAGAAACAGTTCGGTTTTGCAGGAGGATGAGTTTCACAGATTAGCCAACTTCACAATTAATGATCTTCTTGAGAAAATTGAGGTATTTAACCCTAGAATAAAGGCTCCAGCTTTAAATACCTCAACTTCACAACTCTCTAGTTTTCCTACTTGCAATGTCTTACTGGAACAACATGATTCATGTTCAGGATTATGGTGATAATGTTCAGATTGATGGTTTCGACATAGATTATGGGGTAAAGATAAAACTCTTTTAAGCATTTACTATCTTGTTTTCTATTTTCGAAATCTATTTGTGTTGATAAAGTCAATCCTTTTGCTGTTTCCAACAGAATGAAGTTCTCACCCTTAAGCTTGGATCTTTAGGCACATATGTACTGAATAAGCAAACTCCAAATCGACAAATCTGGATGTCTTCACCCGTGAGGTAAGCATTCTTGCTTTTCTCTTGAAAGTTGCTAACTTTAGGGCACCTGGATCATCATGTTCTGCTGTATCTTCTGGTTTTTGTATTCATAATCTATGCAGAAATGAAACCTTTTCTATGACTGTATGTTGTTGCTCTTAATTTTGTGCTTCCACATCTTAGATTCACATTGATGTCATCTTCATTCTTCCCTTTTTTTTCATATTGTTTTGGTGCAGTGGCCCTTCTAGATTCGACTGGGACCGGGATGCTAGTGCATGGATTTACCGGCGAACTGAAGCAAAGTTGCATAAACTCCTGGAAGAGGAGTTAGAGAATCTGTGTGGTGAACCAATCCAACTCTCGTAAAGAAGAAGGATATACACAATATCTGTGAGCGAAAGGATTTCAGCTAGGAACTTGAAATTGCTATAACCTCTATGAAACATCCAGAGGAATAAACAAACAAGGCACGATACAAAAGTTGTTTCAGTTTGAAACCCGATTGATGTTTGTGAATCTACTTTGAACAGTAATGTCTCATAAGTGACATGGTTACAACTCTCTTTGTTTAATCAGAGCTGAAGCTACCTTTTACGCGTTTTAAATCAATACATTTTTTTTCAAAGACAAGAGTCCTCTGTTTGTCAAAACTCCTCGAATCTCACAAAAAGTTCCGGAAGAAAGTTGGCAGGGTCGATCTCCACTTTTTCAAAAGCACCAATAAGGACAAAAGATTGACTTCTTCAACACCGTTGTCCCCATTTTTCCAATAATTCACGTTTAGGTACCCCTTTGTCCTTCTCACTGTAAAACAATACTTAGAATACGTATATTGTAAAAAAAAGTTGGATCCTTTTTAGCTATTTATAGATCAATCGCCGAAAAAGTTGACACACTACGTGAATTGATCACATCTGTATCTACATCAAGTGGATAAATGAGTGTAAAGTAGTATCTACTACTTTCATGGCTTTTGGTTCAGATGCTCAAGTGAGACTTGTTCTGTTTTTTCTTGGAAACATCTTAAAACACATGATTAGCTGCGTTCCACATATTTACTTTTCAGGTGGGTCTTTCGTTGACGTTGAGGCAAACCTTTTTCTTTTTTTCTTTGGACACGTTTTGAGTTCTTAAAAAGACATAATGGAGATACCTACCAGATGAGTTAGACATGGTCAGTACTGGTCAGAGAATGATTTTTTCTGTCTTCTTCTATATGTTTTTGCTGCGTGTTTGTCGATTAGATTGCTTTGTTGCAGTTCAAGACTCCAAAACATTGTTCAAAGGTTCAACATTGATCAACGACAGCCACGGAGACACTCTTGCTTCAGCTGGTCAGAGATTCGAGCTCGGCTTCTTCACTCCAAATGAAAGCTCCGATGGAAGACGGTACTTAGGGATTTGGTTTTACGATTTACATCCACTGACTGTTGTCTGGGTTGCAAATCGTGAATCTCCGGTTCTTGACCGTTCCGGCATTTTCACTATCTCTAAAGATGGCAATCTTGAAGTCACTGATTCAAAGGGAAGAGTGTATTGGGACACCAATGTTCAACTTTCCTCAGTCTCTGCGCAGAGAACGGTAAAGCTGATGGATAATGGTAATCTTGTGTTGATGAGAGATGGAGATGAAGCAAATGTGGTTTGGCAAAGTTTTCAGAATCCTACTGATACGTTTCTCCCAGGGATGAGCATGGATGAAAATATGACTTTATCATCATGGAGAAGCTTCAACGATCCATCACCTGGAAATTTCACCTTTGAGATGGATCAAGAAGAAGACAAGCAGTTCATCATTTGGAAAAGATCAATGAGATACTGGAAATCCGGAATTTCAGGTAAATTTATCGGATCCGACGAGATGCCCTATGCGATTTCTTACTTTCTTTCCAATTTCACAGAGACTGTAACTGTTCACAATGCCTCTGTGCCTCCTCTCTTCACATCTTTGTATACCAATACAAGGTTTACCATGAGCTCCTCTGGTCAAGCCCAGTACTTCAGGTTAGACGGAGAAAGATTCTGGGCACAGATTTGGGCTGAACCTAGAGATGAATGTAATGTCTACAATGCTTGTGGAAATTTTGGTAGCTGTAACAGCAAGAATGAGGAGATGTGTAAGTGTTTGCCAGGTTTTAGACCTAATTTCCTGGAGAAATGGGTCAAGGGAGATTTTTCTGGTGGATGTTCCAGAGAGTCAAGGATCTGTGGTAAAGACGGTATTGTGGTGGGAGACATGTTCTTGAATTTGAGTGTGGTTGAAGTAGGAAGCCCGGATTCGCAATTCGATGCACATAACGAAAAAGAATGCAGAGCAGAGTGTTTGAATAACTGCCAATGCCAAGCTTACTCATATGAAGAAGTTCATACACTTCAGAGCAATACCAAGTGCTGGATTTGGTTGGAAGATCTCAACAATCTCAAGGAAGGCTATTTAGGTAGCCGTAACGTGTTCATTCGCGTAGCAGTTCCGGATATAGGTAAACAATCTCTATAGATTTCAATATATATGAAATGCCTTTAAAATGCATTAGGGTATATATAACTGTGGATGGTTAATTGCTGTTAAATTCTGCAGAGTCGACCAGTAGAGATTGTGTGACCTGCGGCACGAATACTATTCCTTATCCTTTGAGCACGGCTCCTGGCTGTGGTGACAGTAACTACCTTAGTTTCAACTGTAATATGTCGACTGGTCAAGTCATTTTCAAAGGATCTAACAGCTCATACAATGTTACAAGTATCAATCCGGATACTCACAGATTCTTAATCAAAATAAAAGATGTGGTAGTAAACTGCACAACTGAAAATCAGATGAGCAGAAATTTAGAGTTAAAGCTATCTTCGCCTTTTCATCTCACGGGGAAGTGCAATGAAGACATGGTTACTGGTGGAACTGAAGTGGAGATTCGTTGGGATCCTCCTCTTGAGCCAACTTGCTCTTTATCTGCAGATTGTAAAGACTGGCCTAATTCATCTTGCACTAAATCTGGAGACGGGAAGAAGCGGTGCTTCTGCAATCATGATTTTAAGTGGGATGGATTCAATCTAAACTGCACTCAAGGTAAAGCTATGACGACAAAAACTCATTTCAAACTCTTATTGCAAAGATGTATCAGTTTTTTTAATGAAGGCTCTCATGTAGAACGAGTTCGAGGAAGATACGGGGAAGCTAAAACACCAGTGGTTTTGATCGTTGTGGTGACTTTTACAAGTGCAGCCATTCTGGTTGCTCTGTCAAGCACTGCTTCTTATGTGTATTTGCAAAGAAGAAAAGTAAACAAGGAACTAGGAAGCATACCAAGAGGAGTTCATTTATGTGACAGTGAGAGACATATTAAAGATTTGATTGAATCGGGAAGGTTTAAACAAGATGATAGTCAAGGCGTAGATGTTCCTTCTTTTGAGCTTGAGACCATCCTATTTGCAACATCCAACTTCTCAAATGCAAACAAGCTAGGCCAAGGAGGGTTTGGACCGGTTTATAAGGTTTAAATGTGTTTTCCATCTTTTGATCTGATTTTGATTTAGGCTCTTTGTTAATAGAAACTTAAAATATTTTGTGGCTTGTGTGACTCAGGGCATGTTTCCTGGAGATCAAGAGATTGCCGTGAAGAGGCTATCTCGCTGCTCCGGTCAGGGACTGGAGGAATTCAAGAATGAAGTTGTTTTGATTGCCAAGCTCCAACATCGGAATCTTGTTCGACTTCTTGGTTACTGTGTTGCTGGAGAAGAAAAACTGTTACTGTATGAATACATGCCACACAAAAGTTTAGACTTCTTCATTTTTGGTAAGCAGATAGCCTTCTCTCTTCTTTAATAACCCCTTCTTCAGTTCAGTTCTTAATACAAAAGATCTGGTTCATGCTCAGATCGGAAGCTGTGCCAGCGATTAGATTGGAATATGCGGTATAATATCATTTTAGGAATCGCACGGGGACTCCTTTATCTGCATCAAGACTCTAGACTGAGAATTATCCACAGGGATTTGAAAACAAGCAACATTCTGTTAGATGAGGAGATGAATCCTAAGATTTCTGACTTTGGGTTGGCTAGAATATTTGGAGGCAGTGAAACTTCAGCCAATACTAATCGAGTTGTTGGAACCTAGTAAGTTCTAAACACTTTGACTTGCCTTAGCATCCCATTCCTTAGCATTTATTGTAAATTAAACATTTTGGTGTCTTTGTATTGCAGTGGATGCATGTCTTCAGAGTATGCTCTAGTAGCATTTATTGTAAATTAAACATTTTGGTGTCTTTGTATTGCAGTGGATACATGTCTCCAGAGTATGCTCTAGAAGGTCTTTTCTCATTCAAATCAGATATCTTCAGTTTTGGCGTGGTTGTAATTGAAACAATCAGCGGGAAGCGTAACACCGGGTTTTATGAACCTGAGAAATCTTTAAGCCTTCTAGGCCATGTGAGGGATCTGAGGCTTTAAACTTGTTTATGCACATTACTTGTTTAAAAACTTGACCGATAAACACATATATAAATGTGCAGGCGTGGGATCTCTGGAAAGCGGAAAGAGGGATTGAGTTATTGGATCAGGCTTTACAAGAAACGTGCGAAACTGAGGAATTCTTAAAGTGCTTGAACGTAGGACTGCTTTGTGTTCAAGAAGATCCTAGTGATCGTCCTACAATGTCAAATGTTGTTTTCATGCTCGGAAGCAGCGAAGCTGCTACTCTTCCAAATCCAAAACAACCGGCTTTTGTCCTTAGACGTTGCCCGTCATCAAGCAAAGCTTCTTCATCTACCAAGCCAGAAACTTGCTCTGAAAATGAGCTCACCATAACTCTTGAAGATGGAAGATAATAATAGCTCTGAACATTCATTTAAGCCATTAGCTAGCTTTTTTTTGTATTTATTCTCAATAAGCATAAGATTTCAACAGAAAACTGTTAAAGCTAATATAACCTGGGTCCTAAAACAGAGATTATGCAGAAACTTTTCAATGGAATGAAATTTTGGCTTTGGAAGAAGCCATGGAGAATCCCGTTAGCTGTGACCTTATCATTTGTCTCCGCAGAGAGTCTCTACAGAGGAAACTAGATCGAAGAGTCATCTTGATCAAAGCCTTTCCATGTCTCAGCAGAAAGATTGCGAGGCTCATTTCGTTCTCGCACTCTAAGAATCCGTGAATCTCCACAAATTCTAAGTGGTTCAAGAAAGACTCCAATTCATAGGTTTGAGACTCCCAGTACTGAATCTCTGAGTTAGACATATCCCACAAATCCTTATTCCATTGCTGAAAACATAAGCAACATCAGAGACAATTCTGTTTAAAACCGAGAAAGACTAAAAGAAGCTTTCTTTCTTTCAATACTTACCCTTCTTTCACTTGTTTGATCATTAATGATTTTGAGGATAAGTATGTTTAGCATTGGACAACTCTTGAACAGACATGACAGTGTTTGAACATTGTGTCTGTTGAAACGTGTTTGCAGTTCCAAGAATCTCATGTTGTGAAACGGTAGAAGATGATTCTTAAAAAGTCCCTTCTTGCTTGACAAAATCTGTCACAACATTAGTAAAACTGTAAAGCAAAGAGCAAACTGCAGAAGAATATGTGCAAGTGTGTAATATATACCTACCTCTACGGATTGGTTTCCAAGGTGTAGTTTATAGGAATTGCAGAGACCTGACAAGAGAGTGAATAAGCTTTGTGTCTGAGAATTGAGATCTTGATGAAGCCAAAACACTTTAACGAAAGCTTTTCTCAGACAAACTAAATTCTCCAAGAAATGAACACTAGTAGTGACAGCGTTTAAATTCCAAAGGAAAGTTTTGAGATTCGGTGTGTTAATCTTCACAAAGCTTTCTTCTGCGTATGAATGGAAGCAACTCACAACCTTAAGTCTCTGTAGCTTATTACCAGAAACCTCTAAGCCCTCAAGCTGTAAAGAGTTCTTTAAAGAAAACTCTTGGAGAAGACGGCAACTGACCTTAAGTTCCTTGAGTCCAAAGCAACTTTCTAGGTTTAGTTTCTCTAGAAGAGGAAAGCTCGGATCAGTGAAGAAATCTGACAGACAAGGTTTGTTGTTTAAAATCACAAGAGATAAAGAGAGTGAAGTGAGTTTTTGAAAACCTCCAAGGATTGATGATGAAGGAGGTAATCTAAAACCAGGGTAAGATGATTTAAGCTTCAAAGCTCTTAAATTCTGAGAGGTCACAATCCAGCGAGGGAAGTTAAAGTAGTCTTTGGTAGTGACTTCAATGTCAAGATCTTGAACCTGATGAGTAACAGCTAAACGAATCAAGGAATTGAGACTTGTGAAGGTGATGGTAGCGCGAAAACGAAGTGATCTAAGATTGTTGGAATCACGGTGATTACGAAGAGAAAGCACTTTGTAAATGGAGTTAGAGGAGAAAGATTTCGGATTCTTGAGGTCGTTAATGGAGGTAAAATCAAGATCAGGCAATGTGAGAAAGAGAGATCTCCATCTTTTCGAAAGTGAGCTCGTTTGAGCTGCAGATTTAAAAGGAAGCAAGAGAAGAATCTGATGAAGAAGAGGATCAGGAAGGTTACTAATTTTATCTACTTTGATAATCTCTTCTACAAAAACCCCATTTGCAACTTCTTCTTCTCTCTTCTTCTTCTTCCGTTTCACAGATCTTGTCTCCATTGTTAAAAAGAGTGTTCCTTAATCAAAGCTTATGCCTTTTTGTTTCCTATAGTTCGAAATTAGGGTTTGAAACATTCAAATCAAACCCTAAAAGTCATTAACGATAAGTGCGTTGAGTTTGTTTCCACAAATTTCGCAAGTTCTGTTAAAATCCAAATTAAAAGTTCACCAAAATCAATAGAAAATTGATTATTTATACATAAAACAGAATCATCAAAGAGCCACATGTTCTCTTGTTCCAATTTTCTTGACTAATCTTAAAGAAGACAGACTTTAAACTACAAATGACGATGATGTTTGCACTCAAGAGGAGTAACAGGAAACCTTGTAGCATCAAAGCAATAATCATAAATCATATGATTAGCTCGAACCCAAATAAGCTGATGATTCTGATGAAGGCTTAGCTCAGACACGGTTGGTTCATCCCACCAAAACTTCTGGTCTCCACTACACTTGCTTAGATCAGAAGTAGTCGGAATCTCACAAGCATCGATTTGGAATTCCTTGTAAGAAGCAACGAATGGAGCGTGACTCCAATCAGTTTTAACAAGACCTCCTTGTGTAGCCCAATCATCCGCATTCCAAATCGAACTGTAAACTCCCATTGCTTGATCTTTAGCAAATGGGATACCTTTATCTTCAAGATTCTTGTGGACTCGAATAGGAGTTTCGTCTACCATGAACCTGTTGTCCATTAAAAGAATCATTAGCACGGATCCATAATCTCATCACTGAGCAGAGATATAAACTTTGTTTTAAGACTACTTACACAAC
The DNA here is from genome assembly GCA_900406565.1 of Turritis glabra. Taxonomy (NCBI): domain Eukaryota; kingdom Viridiplantae; phylum Streptophyta; class Magnoliopsida; order Brassicales; family Brassicaceae; genus Turritis; species Turritis glabra. The sequence continues at coordinate 1,881,973 of OVBN01000243.1, read as the reverse complement.
ACTGCGTTTACTCCAGAGGATTGAGTAAGTGTGAAACTCAGTGGTGGGATCGAACCAAAGACTGAGCCTTTGTTCTCTGTTTCCAACTCCGTTCACATAGACATTGGTCTGAACTAGATAAGGCTCACCGGTAGTGTTCCCTAAAAACTCGAAATCGAATTCGTTGTGGTTCGGACCATCGGAAGACATCTGTTAAGAGAAAATATTGCGACATTTCAAGATTTGAGACGTAATAATCAATCTAGGTCTTAAAAACAGAGCAAGAGAGGGGTTTGTTCCGTACGTAGAAAGCAGTGACAGTCCCGGCTGAGTCACCCTCGACGAGCTTAATCTGGATAGAGACTTTACCGAACAAGTATTTGCTTCTCGATTCAAACCCAGCTCCTGAATACATCAATCAAACAACATCAATCTTGATGAACCCACAAAAACAGAGAAAACAAAACAGAGAGAAGGGTCTGTTTTATATACGTACCAGACAAATTGTCAAGCTTGAGTTTTGTGACTTCGCCTTCGTTGACACAATGATCCATAGCCCAGCTTGAGCGGTAGAGCTCCTCGAACTTAGCTCCTAAAACTGCTTCACCACAAGAGATAACCCACACCATCATTACTACACACTTGAACCAATCCATACCCATCTTCTTCTCTCTCTTAAATCAAACTTCACTCTATACAGTATCACACACACTTGACTCGATGAAGGAGACAAGCGAGAGATGAGGGGCTTTATAAAGGCGGGGATTGAGTGAGTGAGCTGGCATACAATGGAGAGAGATGCCACGTTGGATTCGACGTGTGATTCAGGACAGTAATAAGTGGACAAAAAACCCCATCTTCGTAAAGATGAAAAACATCACTCAAAACAAGAGAGAGAGAGAGAGATAAGAGAGTTGGGAAATGTAGCCGTTACTGTGAGGGCATCACTCACTCAGTGGGGCTCCACTTTTGTACTACACAGAGGACAAGAATTTATACTTCTCTGTCTATAAAAAACCCCTCTCTTTGAGCACAAAAATAGAGACTTTATTGCTTTTAGAGAGATAAAGAGAAGATAAGTGAATATAATTGATTCTGGGTGTAATAATGAAGAAGAAAAGAGAAGAGAGATGGACCATTTTACAGCTAAGATGTTTTCATTGCATTCGATTGGATCCAGCTATACATTTGGCTCCTTTGGTGTCAGAAGCTCACAATTTAAAATCTTTCTTTACTGCTCAAAAGAAATTGATTGCTATAACACAGTCTCTCTCTCCTCACTTTTTGGGGGAATTCAATTTTTTGTTTTTGTGTTGCAGACATGGATTAGATATGGCAAGATGTGACGTCAATTGTGTAATACAATAAAATATCTTTGGTTTTGGTTTTGGTAAGGAATTTAAAATATCTTGTAAGTTGTGTGTGTAGCAGTGTATGCAATACTAACACCATCTATTGTATATGTGTGTGTATATCCGGGGACTAAGTTGTCTCTTTGTCGCCATTTGAGACATGGAAAACGACGGCGTTTTTGGAGGTCACGGGCGTTTATTGGATTAAGACATATGGAGACAGTGACGTATACTTAATCCGAACTATTTAACCTAACACAAGACCCCATTGGTTGAAACTCGATACGTTTTTTTTTTCCTAATAAATCAAATTATCAGATTCAATGTTATCACTATGGGAGTGTTGTTTTGTTCTTCCTCGTGAACACTTACCGAGCAAGTGGCTTTACTTATAACCACGCGCGTGCGTGCGTGCATCGAGAGGCTCGGCTCTTGAAGCCAACGGCTCTAATCTCAGACTCATGCTTTTAACTGTGTCAGTAAAAATTTTAAAGTTTATTACTGTACTTTTTATCATCATCATCACGATTGGTACTATACTCTCCATCATCACCATCATGACCTTCGTTTGTCAGTAACTCATGATGAGATGACGCCGAATTACACATTCTCTGTCTCACTCACGTTTCATTAGACTCTTACCCTTACAAGGCTTTAAAGACAAAATTAATAAAAGAGCTAATGGGAATAACCACGATTAATTAACTAAAGCCACTCTTTTGGATTGATACAAGCATCTAATAGTTTCCATTCCTCAGTTTCTTCTTCCGGTTTTTGCAAGAGAGAAGTACCATCAGTAATCTTGTTTCACACCCTACCACTCAGCTAAAATGAAGCAAGTTTTTTGTTTCTTGATGTGGATAACATGAAAAGAAACCTTACATGGTCATATTCCCATCTTGCGGATAGCGGAAGAGAGACAAGAATACTTTCTATTCGCCCTCCTGTCTTCAGACCAAATGTTGTTCCGCGGTCATACACCTTTATTTTTTACCATCAGTAACAAAACATGAGACGAGGTTCCAAGAGATATATAAGCAGAAAGAAAACAAATCTAGCAGTACCCAATTACCAAGTTGAATTCGACATATCGCCCCCTTCGCAGCTGTTGCCATGCCTTGTGTTGCTCGTTAAATGGCGTGTCTTTACGTTTCTCTATTATGGGTATATAAGCTGGTATCACTGAGCTTGCACATTCTGCAAAAATCACCTTAGTATTCAAACTATCCAACTAGGACGTTTCTGGAAACAAAATGTCATAAGCTTTCTTGGTAACTACCAGTGGCAAATGACAGAAGCATCTCCTGATCATAATCATTCAAATCATCAAAAAATATCCCTCCAAGCCCTCGCCTCTCGCCACGGTGCTGCAGGCAAGACCGTTAAGTTTTTAGTGCATTCAAACCATATGCGACAACATATCACTGCATCAATTCAACCTAAGCAAACCTTGAGGCTCTAAATCTATCTCTACATATACATAACTCTCAAACTAAGGTCTTTAGTTCTAGAACATGCTAAGATCTCACAAAACAATCGGAATGCTGTTACACTAAACCCATACCTTGATGTAAAAGTAGTCATCACACCATTTCTTGAACCGAGGGTAGAAGGACGGATCAAATTTATCGCAGGCTTGTTTTTGAACCTACACAAAGAACCATATATCAATCAGCAACTCCTTAATCACAAAGCTTTAAACTTTCACAGCAAATGATCAGGTTTAAAGACCGAATGGAAGTGTTTGACGTCCTCTTCGAAGATGTAAGCAGGTGTGAAATCAGTCCCACCACCAAACCACCATTGCCTCGGAGCTCCAGGAACATCTACAAGTGAAAATTCGGCAAATCAAATGCTTCATCCAACCAAAAAACTGGAACTTTACAGTTCTCAAAAAGAAAGTAAGCTTTTACTCTTTGGAGCATCGGTCTCGAAATAACGGTAATTGAAATGCAGAGCCGGAGCAAAAGGGTTCTTAGGATGCAAAACCTGGAATATGACACGAATATGCGATCAAGCTCAATCCAAGAATTTAAAGACCCAATTCAACAGCAATGTCAACGAATGTGAGATAGATAGAGAAGGTACCGAGCTGATTCCGGCGGCAAAGAACGGAATCGGACCTGGTTTTTGCTCAGACGTAGCGGCTTTAGCAGCTCTATAAGCTTCAGGAGGCATAACACCATAAACCACAGAGCATTAACTCCAGCTTTCTCCCATACATTGCCATATTGCAAAACACGGCTGATTCCGCCGCCTCCACCAGGTCGAGACCAAACATCTTCCTTGAATTTGGGACCTCCTTCGACTGCTTCAATGGCTTCACAGACTTTATCCTGAGAAGCTCTTATCATTTTCTCGAAACGAGCCCTCACCTTAGAAGAAGAAGACTGTGTATCATCACCATCGGAGTCTGTGAGCAAAGTGAAAGGTCTTTCGGTTTCGGGAACTTCTTTCTCGATTGAGACTGAACATCGTAAATCGAAATGTGGTCTCTTTACGGGACAAGGAAAATGGAGAGTGAAGAAATTAGCAGAAGGATTGAGACGATGAGATGAGAAGAGATTGAAGGAAGAAGGAGAAGAGTATAGAGTCAACGAGTGAGATGCCATTTTGGGTGATCGATCGAATCCAAGCTTTCGCCTTTGCTAAAGATAGACGATGATGATAAGGAATCGTCAAGCTCTGGTTTTGTGACCAAACCCGGTTTAGTTTATAACCAAAACAAGTCTCATACCAGACCCGGTTTAGTTTCCTCCTTATGTATCTTCTTTATTTACCAACTCTGTTACAGAGAAAACGTTGATCTTGTTCCTTACAGCACAAGCAACTTTGTTTTTACTTGGAGAGTAAGCGAGTGAGAGAAGAAGAGTCAAAGACGGGAGGACTACAAGTGAAGTGTTGACAAACAAGAGCCACAACTTTCTCTGAGTTTCTGTTCTTCTTCGCCATCTCGGCCACATTACTGTTATGCTCTTCCCAAAACTCCATTTCATCAGCACTAGAAGGATCTATGTGAATCACCTGCCAAATAAAACCCCCAAAATCACAAATCTTAAATCAGGAATGTTGAATCATATTAAGCCCTTACCGTTTTATTAGGATCATAGACCGAGTGTGCTGCGGAAAGCATGTTGTTAAGCTCTGCAGAAGACTTAGAATCAACCAATACAACTTGTTTCCTCGACGGAACAGAGATCATATCCGCGGCGCAGCACATTAACGGCACTGCCACCGCCAGTTCTCTTAACCTCAACTCAAAAACAGCCTGCAAAAACAACAACAAAGAGACACAATAATCTTTAATTAAAAAGCCTCAATGCGTAATGATGAATAGCAAATTGTTTGTTTACCAGGAGACGCTGTGCGGTGTTTAGGTAGGAGTTAGCTATATCTCCAGCGACTATGGAAGCTAATCTCACAAGATTAATAGCAGAAACAGAGTTCCCTGAAGGCTCTGCACCATCATGATCTTCTTTCACCCGGAGAAGAACCGATGGGTCTTGTCCTTCAGTATTGAAGTAGGCTCCTCCTTCTCGGTCGAGATATAACTCATCCTAAAATGTTTTTTAACTTTTATACCCAAACTCAAAAACTTTAACAAATCCAGCTAGAAAAGATCTCACTTGCCTGTGTTTCTTGAAGTTCAATAGCCCATTTAAGCCATTCGATCCCACCTCCATTCTCATAAAGATCAAGTAACCCAGAGATTAAGAAAGCATAATCGTCTAAAAAGGCAGGAGCTTTGGATGGTCCCTGTCTGTAACTGTGTTGTAATCTGCGAGAATGCTCATCATAAAGATTCCCTCTGATGAACAAAGCTGCTTTCTCTGCAACTTCTAAGTAATCCTCCGGCTGTAAATGAGAATCCGAATAAGGAAAATCAACCGTAAAAAGAAGATAACAAAGGGAGGGGTGTAGCATTCATTACCTGACTATTCACCACAGGGAAACAGTATTTGGTGCTTTCAGGCTCCGCCCTGAGAATCTTGGAAGCTCGTGCGAAAGACGAGATAACAAGCCCGTTCCACGACACGATGATCTAATAAAAGAAATTTTAAACATGTAAACAAAACTGAAGAAACAGTAAAAGAAGACAACAAAAGATTTCCAAGAAGATTCTTACTTTATCATCTAGATGCGGCTTAGGTCGCTTCAATCTGACATCGAAAAGCTTTCTTCGGCATTCACCCAAAATCTCCTGATACTTCTCAGTGGAGAGGCTAAACTTTGATGCCATGGCAGACAGCTCATTTCTTTCGATCAGCACGTTTCTCCCAGCGAATTCATTGTGGGGGTCGCTCCTGCTCGAAAGATCGCAGTTACCTGATTTCTTAACATAATAATGCTCCTTGAAAAGATCTGCATTCTCCCCAAGGACTTCATCAATCTGGAAACAAAACACACAAAACAAGAAAAAAAATGTCAGTATACAGAGGGTAAACTCATTCAGCTGATGAATATATTAGAGAAAAGAACCTCATCGCTGGTCCATATATAGAAAGCCCCTTCTTTCTTTCTCTTTGCCCCCTCGAATTCAAAGCTATCGGCATCTTCAGCTGAGAATATTCCACCTTCAGGTGCAATCATGTCTCTTCTCAGATAATCAAGGATGTCTCTTGCCACATAAGAATACATAACATCCTTGGTAATGATAAAACCATCGAGGTAGACATTCGCTAGTTGGCCTTGATCATATAACATTTTCTCAAAATGCGGAACTGCACCAGAAAAATAGCAAAATGCATCAATCTCAAATATTTCTCATCAGCTCGATACTACAGGATACAGTTTGAAGTCTCACCGTGCCAACATTCATCGACACTGTATCTATGAAACCCGCCTCCAATGTGATCATGCATCCCTCCATTTGCCATGCCTTGCAAGCTGTATAAAACCATACTTTGGTCTGCATCAGCCTCACTCGTTTTCCCAGTTTCCTTCAACTTTTTGGAATGATAAAGCATCAGCTGTATCTCAACAGGTCTCGGGAACTTTGGTGCAGATCCAAACCCACCGAATTCCGAGTCATAGCTCCGAGAAAGCTTGAACACAAACACTCATGTTAGAAGATCTCTTCATGTTGATGTATCAATCACACATTTTTTTCTAAGAGTACACAAGAGTTGAATCATACTTGTTTTGCACATATACTCACAGCCGCCCGAGAAATCCCATCTGACAATTTATCGGCTCCAGCATTTGCGGATAAAGCTTTTGACAGTTCTTCAATAGCATATGCACCACTCTTCACAAGCGTATCCCTCTTACTGTCCCACGCATCTTTCACCTTCCTGAACCAAACCCAAAGAAAACATATTATCGAATCAACTACAGTACTCGCCAAGAGCCCATTTTTCTACATACATACTATATTCTTTACTAAAAACAAAACATAAAACCAATTGTACCATCATGAGCCTAGAATGCTGCTGTACAATAAGAAAAAAAGGGTTTCCTTACTTAAGTAGAGTCTTGAATCCTGGTCGTCCATAATTGTCATTTGGGGGAAAGTAAGTTCCACCCATCAAAGGCTTTAAATCAGGTGAAAGGAAGACCGACAGTGGCCACCCTCCTCCACCGTACAGAGCCTGGACGAATGACATATAAACCTGAAAGTAATCTTAAGTCAAGTCCAAGAACGTAGTCAAGATTTACCTTTTCCATATTCCAGAAACTGAAACAGCTAGAACTAATTCAATACAAGTCTACTGCGGTTTTGCATCTCTCACTTGAGTTACCCCAAGACGCACATATTCTCCAACAAAGTAACAGAAGCTATTTTATTCCACCGATGACATGATTGAATGAAATGGAAAATATCTTTTTGAAACTAAGCATTCAGAGAAATGAATGAGACCTCGAATTTCAAGGGCTTTTATTCAAGAAAGCTAGTGGATTAAAAAATTCTTGTGGCATGCAGAAAGTAGTATACCTTATCGACATCAGGCCGCTCCTCTCGATCCACCTGTTGCACAGACATGTTAAACAAGAAGTTAGCAAAGTCCAACTCAAAGATTGTACGTCATTTTATAATCCACAGGCAGAAGAGAATTTTCTGCCTTAAATTCTAAGTTTTCTAACCTTGATACTAACGAACGAATCATTCAAGATTTTTGCCACTTCTTCATCTTCAAATGACTCAACTTCCATGACATGGCACCTGACAAAAGAGTTAACTGGTACTTAAACATACATTCCAAAATAAGAAAATAAGCTTGCTCTGCTTCTCTACTCCTAACATCTCAAGTTGTTATACTAGGAAATTAAGCCGGGTGATTATACTAATAAATCCAGAGTCTTTTGATTTGTCTATCATTCTCTTACTCCTTCAATTCAGTAAAAGAAGAAGTCAAACTCAAAATACAAAGATACTATTGAAGTCTCACCAGTGACAGGTACTGTATCCAACTTCAAGATTCCATATAAATGAGATTTTGAAAATAAAAGAGAACCAAATTAGTGACATAAACTAAATAATTAGGAACATCTAATCCAGTAGCAGTTAAAACGATCAACAGAGGATAAAGTAAACAACTTGATAAGAAGATGGGCACGTCTCTCTTCCTTGCTTCTTCAAACGCTTCTTCTCCCCATGGATACCAATCAACCTTTTTTCACATAAACCATGAAGCCAAACCATGAAATCAATCCAGAAAATAAAAAAGTTCGATGCTTTTAAGCTAAGAACCAATTATCTACAATCTAAACCAGTTATGACTTAACTAATTGCAACAAAGCTCTCTAATTGAAACTGAATATGCTGTAATTGAAACCAAGGGTGTTCTCTTTATCTATAGGACCTTGTGTGAATATCAGAAAAGATTATCACTTTATAGAAGAGAGATAAAGTGGGCAGATTAATTACCGGATTATGAGCGTGTTGAAGAAGATAAGGACTGTGTTCGGCGGCTAAACGGTTGGTATGTTTCTGAGACGTGGACGAGGTCGAAGAGGAAGTCTCTTCCGCCATGGCTAAGACCTTGCCTGAGGAAATGGGTCTAGATATAATCGACGGGATAGGGCAATAAAACGAAGGATTCTGAGTACGGACGCGATTTCTTCTTCTGGGTAAAGAAGACAAAGACGCGATGCTGCGAGAAGCAAAGCGGTGGAGGATTGAGGAAGACAACACGTGAAGACTTTTCATCAGCATTGCTGATTGAAATTAGAATATCAGCAAAACGACGACGTTTTGTTCAGTGAGACCTGGCTAAACGAATGAATTCAAGGTCTATACTATAGGATGGAGGTTCAGACACATCTTTCTCTTGTTGGATGTGTTCAATATGTGACACGTGTAAATAAGACAAGAATATGGCTATTAGTTCTGAATATTTTTTTCCAATTCTCTGGCTCAGACTTCAACTTCTCATTAACCAAAATATTCTTACTCATATAATAGCATCTCTATTCATGACATATCTTTTAGGTTTCTCAAACAAAATAATATTAGTATTTTGATAAATTTTAATTATAAAAATAAAATTGAACCAATACAATACATGAGAAACAAGTGTCTTTCATAAGTTTTCATAAATCTTTCAAAATTAAAATACTTTCTCCATTTTTTTTCTTGCTTGTTGATTATTTTTTATTTTTATATTAAAGAATTTTTAAATAAGAGACATTCGTTGGAGATGCTCTAAAAAGTAAAGGTTAGGGACATACATAATACATGAAACTGGGATGTAAACTTCTTTGCTACTCTATCGGTTATATATTATATTCCCTTCTCGAAAGTACAACTTTAGTAACTTGTTCAAATGTGTTATGAGGAGTTTTCTAGTGTTATATAGTTTAGATTTTAGAGGTTGGAGCAAAGGTCAAACCGATTGTTCCTGCACAGCTGTTGTCAAAATCGCTTGAATCAAATTGGAAAATTACCTTTGTATAGTCTAGTTTACATATCGAAAGCACTACCCATCTTTTAATTGCCTCCTCGTGCTTTGGTTTCTGGCACTATTCTTCATTTTGAAATGGCACAAGCACCAATCCATTTCACCATCTTGTCTCGATCTTCTTTTTGATGATATAAACCGTAAAATTTTTTTATACCGTCATTCTAAATGTTGTAGAAAATAGTTATAAGAGATGGTAGCACCGGTGTGATCCACTTATGTACTGATGGAATGCTACAAATTTTTAGATTGAGGTAATAAAAATGTTTTTCAAGTCCAAAAAGTTGATACTTTAAAAGATGGTGGTCCAATTGTAAAATTTGATTGGTAAAGAATAGCACTATGATAATGTTGATGAATTAAACAGAGTATCGTCGTTTTATACTAGAGCATCTAAATTAAAAATATATTTTACTTTAAGACTAGCACTTTACTAGTTTACCAACCTGACATCATGTGTGAACTGGGCATTCCATAAATGATTAGATCCATGAATTATATATCACACAGACTACATGTGGACTGATCAGTAATCTAATTATGATTAAGGCAACTAATTTATACTAGTAAGCTACACAGTAGGCTCACATGGGTGCAAGCTCAACTTTATTAATGGTCTCACATGGACATTGTCTCCTTCGATTCTCTTGTCTTGTCATACTCTTGTCTTGTCTTCCACTTGCACAGTTTATATATATCAAAAGCTTCATTCGATTAAGATCACTCATATTGAACCAAATCTCAAACCTTTTTTCATCTCTCTCAGTTCTGATGGCTCTCCGATTACCATCTAAGGTTCTGGAGCATATCCTCTCCTTCATCGATTCCAACGAGGACCGGAACTCAGTTTCTCTGGTCTGCAAGTCATGGTTCGAGACAGAGCGGAAAACTAGGAAACGTGTCTTTGTCGGAAACTGTTATGCGGTCAGTCCTGCTGCGGTTGCACGACGGTTCCCGGAGATGAGATCTCTGACTTTGAAGGGGAAGCCACACTTCGCTGACTATAATTTGGTTCCTGATGGTTGGGGTGGTTATGCTTGGCCGTGGATTGAAGCTATGGCGGCGAAAAGCCCGTCCCTTGAGGAGATAAGATTGAAGAGGATGGTGGTGACTGATGAGTGCTTAGAAAAGATTGCTGCTTCGTTTAAGGATTTTAAAGTCCTTGTGTTGACTTCTTGTGAAGGTTTCTCCACTGATGGTATCGCTGCTATTGCAGCAACTTGCAGGTTCGGTTCTAACTAAAACAAAAAAAAAGACTGTTTTTTTTTTTTTAAAGTTAAATCTCGTAATAACTTTGGTTTTATATTTGTCTGGTTTTCGAAAACAGAGACTTGAGAGTGTTGGAACTACGAGAGTGCATCGTTGAGGATCTAGGAGGAGATTGGCTTAGTTATTTCCCAGAGACTTCAACTTCTCTGGTCTCTCTTGACTTCTCTTGTTTAGATTCTGAGGTTAAAATCTCGGACTTAGAGCGTCTCGTGAGCAGATCTCCAAACCTGAAGTCTCTGAAGTTGAATCCAGCTGTGACTCTTGATGGACTCGTTAGCATACTTCGTCGTGCTCCACAACTGTCTGAGCTCGGCACAGGTTCTTTCGCAGCTGAATTGAAACCAGAAGCGTTTTCAAAGTTATCAAAAGCTTTTTCAAACTGTAAGCAACTCCAGAGCTTATCTGGTCTTTGGGATGTTCTCCCTGAATATCTTCCAGCTCTTTATTCTGTTTGTCCTGGTCTTACCTCGTTGAACTTGAGCTATGCTACTGTCCGAATGCCTGATCTTGTTGAGCTTCTTAGGCGATGCTCGAAACTGCAGAAGCTATGGGTGAGTATTTGCATTTTTCGAGACTCTTTGAGTATCCCATTTATGTTGGTTCTTTTACTAATGAGACATCTTTTGCAGGTGATGGACTTGATAGAGGACAAAGGTCTTGAAGCTGTTGCCTCCTATTGCAAGGAACTGCGAGAACTGAGGGTGTTTCCATCTGAGCCAGATCTCGATGCAACCAACATACCTCTGACGGAACAAGGCCTGGTCTTTGTGTCTAAAGGCTGTCGAAAGCTTGAGTCTGTTCTCTACTTCTGTGTCCAGTTCACAAACGCAGCTCTGATAACCATAGCAAGAAAACGTCCGAATCTCAAGTGCTTCCGTCTCTGTGTGATAGAGCCATTTGCTCCTGATTACAAGACAAATGAGCCACTTGATAAAGGATTCAAAGCCATAGCTGAGGGTTGCAAGGATCTTCGACGGCTCTCCGTCTCTGGTCTCCTCTCTGACAAGGCCTTTAAATACATTGGGAAACATGCCAAGAAGGTTAGGATGCTATCAATAGCATTCGCTGGGGACAGTGATTTGATGCTCCATCACTTGTTGTCAGGCTGTGAGAGTTTAAAGAAGCTTGAGATAAGAGATTGCCCTTTTGGTGACACTGCACTACTGGAGAACGCTGCCAAACTAGAAACCATGCGATCCCTTTGGATGTCGTCGTGCTTTGTAAGTTTTGGTGCTTGCAAGCTTCTGAGTCAGAAAATGCCAAGGCTCAATGTCGAAGTCATTGATGAACATCCTCCAAAGACAAGACCTGAGAGCTCTCCAGTTGAAAGGATATACATATATAGAACAGTCGCAGGGCCGAGAATGGATACGCCTGAATTTGTGTGGACGATACACAAGAATCCTGAGATTGGATTTTCACATTTAGCCATAAACTAAACTTGCTGCTTCAGTCATTTTTTTTTTTCCTTTTCATCTTGAGTTTTTGCAGACATTGGTGTGGGAGATTCACCTTCCATTTGTTCTCTTTTATATTGTTTTCACTAAGATGTTAGAATATCAGTGATAGAAGCATTTCATAGCTTGTACTCTGTTAAACAAAAACCTTGTGTTTGTACTAAAGTTTGGAATAAAAATTCTCACTTTATAAGATTTATAGTTATAAAGATTTGTAAATAAAGAGCAAAATTCATGAGCTAAACTGTAAGGCCTAGCCAAAAACTACAAATGTTGCCCCAAAGCATCTCTCTATAAGTAACAAGGACCAGTAGTAATATCAGGTCACAGTATCTAAGAAGAAAAGAAGGTTTCTGCTCCGAGCCTCCACAACACCAGCAACTGCTCCTCACCAGACGTTTTGAGAGAATCCTCCATCAGCTGCAAAGAACTGGAAGGGTTCTTGATGTTTCTACCTGTACTAGTCATGCGCTTTCATCGATTCCAGCAGATTTCTTGATGGAATCAAGAAGATGCTCTATTCGGTATTTCATTACAGGCTGACCATGTCGAGTCTTTCTCATCATTTTCCCCTTTGCTACTTTCCTCCGCGATTCAGCCTCTTCTTTCGCTTCCTTCTTCGCCTGAAATGCCGTCTCTCTCTCCATCCTAACTTTCTCCATCTCTTCTTTTGTCTGCTTGTACAAATCCTCTAAACCGATTCTCTTATTAGATTTACCCTTCTGCTTATCATCATCATCATTATCATCTACCTTACTACTCTCTCCAGTCTCATTCTTATCATGAAAGTTCTGCTGCTTCATCGACTTCCTAAACTTGCTCACATACTTCGCGTTCTTGTAGAACTCTTTTTGCTTTTCTAAACAAAAAGAGAATACACAAGAGGGCAAAGTTAAGAACAGCACAAAAGAAAACTCATTCAATCTTAGTTCAAGCCTAGTCTGATTCTCATAAGGAACCCAACAAAATCATGGAAAGATAAAAAAAAAAAACAGAGCTTTAACTGCAAAATTGTACTCCATTGTCAACGACTAATCATCGTACATACACATAGCAGAGGCAACGATTAAGCTGAGAGGTTGGGAAAACAAAACAACCCCAGTTTTAGTCTATCAAAATTCCGAGCTGAGAACAACCACATTGCAGCATTCCTAACATCATCATCCTTATCCTAAATCCTAGAATCGTTCCTCCTAATCCTCAAGCACTAGCTAAACTTCGACGCAAAAAGGATGATAAGTTACAATCAAAAAGGAAACATTATTCAAACAGGGTAGAAGAGAAGAATCACTTACTGATCAAAGCAGGGTTATAGCGATTGTTATTCGATTTCATGTTAGCAAAAGTTTGGAGAGAAAGACCACCGCCTCCCAATCTCTTCATGTTCTTTCTCCTCTTCGTCTCCGCCGACTTGGAGCTATCAGTCTCATGTTCATCTCTTTGATGAAATTTCTTCATTGTCGCGAGATTCTTCAAGGAGATTTCTCCGGGGAATTGATCGAGTTTCCAGAAAGGGGAAGAACGTACAAACCCTAATTGTAATTGGCGGCTCTCAAGTCTGAAGTGGGAATTGCCGACTTTATTAAAACTGCTACTATACCCTTATAGTTTTATCATTTTTTGACAGAGAACCACTATAGATGCTTATAATTACGAAAAAGCACCATGTATAAACTGAGACATGCACGAGTTGGTTCATGTGATTGGTTTCTTCTCATGGTGCAAGCAAACCGGTTTCAATTGATGTCTCTTTGTCTCATTATCAAATACATTAACATTGTTTATTCTAATGAGACTTGTAGACAATCTTTGATGTATTACCATGGTTTTATTATGACAACAACAATGGGTGAAAAGACAATATAGACTTCTTAAAGAAACATAGAGAATCTTTGCCGTAATCATCAAATATATCAATTTCAAGAAGACGATAAAATTTAGAATCATCTCCAACAACATTATATATATATATATATATATATATATATTTCCTAGTTAAAGTTATGCCAAGAGCATTTTGGAGTTTCAGCATCAAGCTAATAGCCAATCAAAAATGTATGAAGGGGGACTTAACATATTACATATGTTGCCTATAAGATTACTAAAGAATAGTCGGATTATTTCCACTCCATCATCGAAATTATATCAAATTTCCTGTATTTACGTATAACGGTTGTATTGGAATGTTTCTATGTTTTGTAAACACTTTTTGATATTAATATAATTGATTCGACGGAAAAAAAAAAGTTTAAGGGTACTCCACAATTTGTCGTATTGGGTTTGTCTAGTGAACAAGCCCATGTTCTTTGTGGCCATGCGTGGTGTTTGGTATAAGGATGCAAGAAAAAGAATTGTCGACAACAACCATTTTCTGGCAATTCAAAGTACTATTGATCAAAAACTATAATGAACCAAGGTTAATATAATTGTATTGTACTATTGTTACTGCCGTGTTATCTTATAATCCGGAAATTAATGCAAGTGAGTACTTTAAAACGAAAAACGAATAGGGTAATGCATGAATTTCGAATAATACCTTATATAAACTTCTCGTTATCATACCAATTCGAAGTTTTGGAAGAAATAACAAAAAATGAATAGGGTAATGCATGAATTTCGAAGAATGCCTTATATAAACTTCTTGTTATCGTACCAATTCAAAGTTTTGATTTTTAAGTAGAATGGTTAGGAATAAAAATAAATATCAGATGATTTTGTTCCCATTTGAACTTGTATACAAAAAAAATAATAGATAGCGTATTTCATAAAATAGTGAAACCTTAATTTCAAAATGATAAAAGTTCTTATCTCGCCGCCACAACATCACCAATTCAGATTCTACTTAGGGTATATACGTAAATTTCATACGAATTTGTGTAGCAGAACTCTAATTTCAAAATGAGAAAAGTTTTTACGCCGCCACCTTATCACCAATTCAGATTCTATAAAGGGTATATACGTAAATTTCATACGAGTTTGTGTACTAAAACCCTAATTTCAATATCAGAAAAAATCGTACGCCGCCACAACATCACCAATTCAAATTATATTGGGGATATATACGTAAATTTTATATGAATCCGTTTTCAGTTTTGTACTCAAATAAATAAGAGTACGAAACCATACCCACATTTCTATAGAATTTACCAATCAAAGATCCTTTAAAAAAAAAAAGGATCCTTTACATTGCTCTACAACTACTAACACCGCCTTTAAACCACAAATACAGATAGGTCGAACATAAGAATAGAGGAGTGATACAGCACCGTTTAAATCTCTATTTGCACTACGAATTGTCACAAATCTCAAAGTAGGTGAAAAATTACGAGTAAAGACGATGAAGGAGACATCAAAGTGGTGGTGGATTGGTGGAAACAACACATCAAATTCATCTCCCTGGCTTAACTCTTCTCTCTCTGGTAACTAAAAAATTATCTTTCTAGGGTTCTCAAATTTTTTAATCTTCTCAATCACAAAGCTCTCTCATTAGATTTTTTTTTTTTTGTTAACATGAAATTACAGAGCTTGACGCAAAGACGAAGGAAATGCTGAGACTGATTGATGAGGTTGATGATGAAGCAGATTCCTTCGTGAAACGAGCAAAGCTTTATCACGAGAAAAAGCCAAAGCTTATTGCCATGATCGAAGATTTATACCGTTCACACCGCTCGTTGGCGCAGAAGCATGATCTCTTGATCAAATCCTCTTCTCTGAATCCGAACAGACAAAACTCATCAACCTGCGACGAGATCCGGTCGGAGTTGTGTGAAGAAACAGAGTCTGAAGTGGATGATGGTGAAGGTGAAGAAGACCAAATTGTTGAATTTTGCGATGATGGTGAGACGATGAAGGACATGAAGGAAGAATTAGTGAGATTGAGAGAAGAAAACAGAGTCTACAAAGGGAAGAGAGAAGTGACTTGGTTGCTTGCAAATTTAGTTAGGGTTTGCTTTCGTGTTCCTTTTGCTTCCATTTCAATTGGGAAATATTTTAGTCTCTTCTTTTGCGTTTTTGTTTACTATTTTCTTAGAATTTTATCGTAGGTTGGGTGCCTTTATGTATGAATAAGGCCTCATAAGGCTTTCGTTTTAAATACTTTGATTATCAATAAAATGAACTAGAGATTTCGTATTATCTCAACTATTTTCTTATCTCTCTACATTTTCTTTTGAAATTTTAGCGTATATTAAAAGGCTTGTATAACGCATATTCACAGTCAAAGGAATTACATAAACTTTGGAGTCATAACACACATAAATAAACCATGTCATGTTTCCCAAAATTCAACAGATTTTAAAAAATTAGTTGTCTGGTATTCATAGCAATTAGCAACTGAAAATTTAATTGAGATATACACACTGTTCATGATTCTAGCTTAGACCTGATGAGGTTCACATAAATTTAGCAATTATCATTAGTTTCTTGATTTAAAGTTTAAAAAACTGTAATGATACTAGCAAACAAAAAAAAAATAATCTTGTTTCATATGGAACAACAGCAAGAATTCATCTCATGCATAATCTCACGTATAAGGAAGAAATATCTAGTCAAACAAATTTAAATCTAAGAGATACTCTTCTCTTATTTTGGAAGATTAAAAAATCTGCCCCTTATTCTTCAGTCTTCATATGCTACTTAATTTCATACCATGTAAAGTTTAAACCGTTGAACAGTTTAAGTTCATGAGGCTCAGGTTAGATTTCTTGTTAGAGTTTGATCTTAGGGCTCTAAGCCAACCTTAAATACTATCACTTCTTAATAGATGTCATCAACACATAGATTAAACACATTAATTACAGCTTTTATAATCATTTTATATCAGACTCGATATGTTTCCTTGTGAATTGTGATCATAATTCATAATACGGTTGCATCTGAATGAAAACGTTACAACCTCTTCATATTGGTTTTAACAGTTAAACGTCGTCGTATAATACAGCCACGTCACGAGCATCCTTTTAATGTAAACATGACGTCATCTTATCTTCCTCAGCTCAATTCATTCGCAGCCACCAAAGAGAGCCTTTTTGAAATAATCATCGAAGTGAAGTGATAAACCGTGAAACGAAGAATGAGCTCATGGGTTTGCTCTTACGTGGCCCGAAACGTCGTAAATTCACACCATTTCTTATTAACCCAACACTTTGATTTTCCGGTGACGATTCGGAGAAGATCCGTCAGCTTTCCGGTGACATATGCACCGAAATTTCCGTCATTGAAACTCCAAAGGTCTCAATCTTCGACCCATGAAGGTGAAGAAGACCCAGAATCAGTCGTACAAGCCCTCACGATTCCAGAAGAGTGGTTGCTCCCTTCTAGGGCCATTGAGGTGCTTTCTCGCTTCCATCAAACGTCAATTTCAAGCAATTGACTTTAGTGTTTTGCAATTCCTCTACTTCTGGTTTCAAATTTCCCCAACACTGCTTACTTGAATGCTACTGATTTAGGGCTTCTCTGTTTCTGGTTAAAAAGTTGCTTGCTTGAATGCTGATATTATGGTCCTCTGTTTTCTCATAAAGTTGTTTACTTTCCCAAGAATAGCAAAATTTGAAAATCTAGCTTGTGTAGTGTCTAGAAGCTAACATTGTCTTTCAAGCATTTATACCTTCTGGATTCGAGTTTGCTTTGATTATATGGTATTTGATTGTTTCGATTGCTGATCTTGAAATGTTTGATCAGGAATCTGAATGGTTGAGAGTAACTCTGCACAAATGGTTGGATGATGAGTATTGCCCTGAGCCAACCAATGCGGAGATCAGTAATTTAGCTGCAAAGTCTTACTACAGTTCATTGCTAGAGAAAGAAACTGACATGGGAGAGATTTTGCTGAAGATGGCTCAAGATTTAACCTCAATTTCATACAAAGAAAGCTTCCATGGAGCTTTCACATCCGCAAATGCAGCTATAAATTTGATTGTTGACAGAATAGAAACAGGCCAACTGTAGTGTAGTGTTTAGTTCCCTTGAAGGTTCAAGAACATTATCTTTGTAAATTATGAATCTGAGTTTTGCTTTTTCACTTGATCAGGTGCAGGAAAATCTAAAGTCTTTACAGATGTGAATCCTCCATCTACCACTAGATTATGCCCATTTACATACTTTGAATCATCGGAAGCTAGGTAAACCGCTGCATTAGCTACATCGGTCGGTTCACAAACCTCTCCGTCTAACACTCCTGTGCTCTGCACTATTTGGATCAGCCTTGAGTCATCAACACCGGGGTAAATCTGTCGCATCTCATCCATCACGAATGATGTTGTGATTGCAAAAGGTGAAATGCAGTTGACCCGGATCCTGTGCTTGCATAGTTCTGAGGCGGTTGATCTTACAATTCCGATAACAGCAGATTTTGAGACGCTGTAAGTATGTTGTGCTAAACCGCCCATCATCCCCGTGACACTCCCTGCACAAATGATGGATCCGGAACTACGCGGGATCATCACACGCGCAGCGTGTTTGATTCCCGCGATGACTCCACGGACATTTGTGTTGATTACCTACAGAACATCAAAAAGATAAGATAAAACTAACTGCTCCCCAACCCGTCCTTTCAGATGTTCTTATAGATCAGTACCTTGTCGAAAACACAGAGATCAAGATCAACGATACTAGGAGGCGTTTTACAGGGAATACCAGCATTGTTGTACATAATGTCGAGCTTTGTATGGAGCGAGACAGCAAAATCAACCGCGTTAGCAATGTCTGATTCTTTGGTCACATCGCACGGGAAATAAGCAGCACTGGGACCGAGTTCTTGCGCGGTTTCTTTCCCAAGATGCGGTTGGATATCGGCAATGATAACTTTGGCTCCATGGCTGATAAATTTTCCGGCTGTCGCTTTGCCAATCCCACTTGCTCCTCCTGTGATGAGTGCTACTTTGTCTTCTAGCTTCCTATAGATTAGGTATTACCGTATTAGTATTAGGTAAGACTTCTCATATTTCTAAATCTATAATAATGTAATAATTTTTAAATTAGTTTTCCGAGGTTAACTTCTTATGTTTGTAAGGTTTGGCTGATTTTCATTTTTATAAACAATACTTTAAAAATTAAAATGACGATTTATTTTTGAAAATAGTTTAGTTTCTAACATTCTAATTTGAATCTTAATATATGATTTAATAAATGGCTTTAAATTCAAAATTGTGTTCAAGTTTTACTTTTTCTCCTCGATTTTGTTTTCACAAGATAATTTTTTCTGTCTCACGGTTTTCTTTCTTCACTTTCTGATAACACAATATGATTTGAGTATTTGACATTTGTTAGCTGGTGGAAAGAGTATATAAGCTTTCTAACTTCAAGATAAGATTCGTCGAAGAAGACAAATCAAAGCAACCAACTTGTAATATCAAATTATTTTATATATGTCATTCACATGTAGACGTATATATACAAACACAATATAACCTCTGTTTTGATTCATTTATCCCAATTTACAATTAATAGTTTTTAAAAACTTACAATAATTTTATAAAAAAAATCATTTATTATAAAACAAAATAGAAAATGTAATTCATGGATATTTATTATCATAATATAAATAATTTACACTAATTTTTATTTAGAGTTTTTTGCAAGATGCTACATGTTTTATAGCAAGGAAAAAAACCTTTTCCAGATGTTCATATTTTTTTGGCTGAATTAAATATCATATTTTCTTCAACACATGGACTTAAAAAGGGCATATTTTTGTTTTCTTTTTTAACTTTCTCAAAAGTCTGATACTGTATTAGTTTAGGTTCTACAAAACTCAAGATTTTGATTTATTAATTTTGTAGAGATTAAAGAGTGGGATTAAGATGGGACTTGCCTTGAACTTGAATGAGAATGAGATGATGCGGATGAGGAGATCATTCCCCTGTTAAGCAAGTTTTTGCTCACATTCTTGAATAATGCGTTTCTTCTGTTTCAGATATATAAAGAAGAATTAGAACAAAGAGTGTTCATTGTTAAATCGGCAGAAATGGAGAAGTATATAAGAGAAGGAGCTTGACCCAATCTGAAACATGTTTGTGTATTGCTACGAGATAGATCGGTCTTTGTCGTTTTCTAACTTCTAATTTCTCGTCTTTGAAGAGAATGGTCCCTGTGTTTGTGGCTTAAATAGATATAGAGAGTAATAAAGCGAGGTGCATAAAGTTGTGGTCTTTAGAGAGAGAGAGAATCTAATTTGGCTGTGATTGAACCAAAAGCATACTAGCATGAAAAGTGTTCTGTAAAAAGTCTGATCCTTTTTTTTTTTTTTTTGTGAGATTAATGAAGACAAAAAAGAACATAAAAGACTAAAAGCTAAGCAAGCATGTGTTGATTTCTTCCCAAAACAAGATTGTAATAGCCTAATAGGCTGAGGGTATTTCTGAACTACATATTTTAATCTTTCATATAAATCTATAATATGTTATCTCATAATAATTTATTAATTTTCCATAATATATATATATATATATATATATATTTTAAACCCTGATCGTTAGAATACTTAAATAGTTTAATTTAATATTGTAATATACACCTTTAAAAGTTTATGGGCAAGAAATGAAAACCTTTAAAAACCTCTCTAATGCTTGTGGCATGTGTTGGTGCTTATTATGAGCTGTCTATTAATGTATAATATTTACGTATTCACTTATACAACGTACCTAGTACCTACCAATACCATCTTCATATGCCGACAGAAAGCTAATAAAGTAATAATTATCATAATGATATATATTATCCAGTAGACAAATGTTATTATTCAGAGACATTGCATACGACCAATTTAACTTCATTTCTTATCTAATGGTGTTCCACGTTATAAGATGTGAACGTATCTTTTTGTTGGTAAGATATAAAAAGTTGAGGAGTTAATAGCATAGAAATTTTCTATACAACATATATATTACATATTTGCAAATTGGTTTAGATTATGACACGTATAAAATGTAGCTAAGAAAAATAAAACAATGATTTTTGTCGTAGAATCTCAAAGTCCAAATCAATGAAATGTGTTATTAGAAAAAATGACTTATATATATCAACAAAGGTACAAATTCCTAATGCCATGTGTTAGCTGGTAAAATATAAACTAATTTATACGGTCTGATTTAGCCGACGGTTCTGTTCCACCATCACAATTGGCATTTTTTTTACCGGATTAAAGATTGGTCAGTTTAAAATGGCCCAAGGGTGAAGGATGTCGAAAATGAGGGTTTGATTCGAGTTTCCTCCTCTTGTTAGGTTGGAGAGTAAAAGGATAGGGTTTCGGTTTTCTCAGATCTGACCTATTTTGAGAAATAAATTTTGGATTTTGGCAGGTTGATGTTTTGATTAGCGACAGGAACCGCTAACTCTGGTCAAGAGTTCGAGGTTGTCTTCTACGCGACAAAAGAGTAGATCTTGTTAGTGTCGGGTATGGTAGGTTAAGTTTCGTGTTTCCAGTGTACCGCCCGTTTATCAGATCTCATTTTCGGCGGATTTCTAATTTATGCCCAGTTTTTCTTGTAACCATATATACCGATATACCCAATAAACCTTTAATTTTAAAAATGAACCAAAGCATGTGGGTCTTGCCACGACCGCCCTGCCGCGGAACATATGCGGATCTAAAAATTTTAATAGGATGGAGTTTCATAAATTACGGGTTTTTGCGGGTAAACTTCGCGGATTTGCGGGTTATCTGCGAGCTTTTCAAAAAATTAAAATATATAATTATATTAAATTATATATATATATATTTATTTATCTAATATATAGTACTAATATCTTAAAATAATTTGTAATATATATAAAATAATTATCAAAATTTAAGTTTTTTAAAGAACATGTGTATTTATGTTTAAAATTATTTATTATTAATATTAATTATTTTTTACTTTTAAATATATTTTATAAATTAGAAAAATTAATTTTTAAAATACCCACGGGTTATCCACAGGTCCGGCGAAATTAAGCAGGGAAATTGCGGACATACTAATTACTCATGCAGGTTTTGTAGGGCGAGTTTGACCTGCTTGACACCTTGTTCAAAAACTCGCGAGGCGTTAGTCGGGCGCTCGATTTGGGCTTAGCGCCTAGCCAGAAAATCGGATTTAAATCAGAGATTAATGGATGACTAGTTTTAGGGCTATTTTAATGTTTTAAAAACATATTAATCTATTATAATTAAATTTTTATATAATATTGTTTTCAAAATTGCAGTACACACATGAAAACGTATTTTTAAGACAAAATTTTATAATTTTCATTAAAATTTTGAATATTAGTTATTGTAAAATATTACAAACTCTCAATCTAAATGCCTGAATAAAAAAAAAATTTGTTTTATACTTGCAATCTAAAAATAATTGGGGTATGCAAGATTAAGCGGAAATTAATTGGATTAGATGAAGAGTAATTGAATAACTATTTTTTCCAAATAATTAATTATTAATCGTGACGGATAAGATGGATCTAGCGATTAGGTGATGAGTAATTGGTGGTAGACGGAGACTTTTAGAACAAAAAGCAAGGTTACATGTACAATGAAAAAAAAAACAGAGGAAGGGAAGAGAAAAGCAAAGTGTTGCCAATCTTTGACATGTCGATAAATTGAAACATTCTTAAATGGTCATTTGACCAAAATGCCAAATCGCATACAAAGAGTAGAAAAATAGTAAAGTGTTTTGTTATATGTATGATATGATGAGGTGTCGAATAAGTAGTTTCGTTTCCTTCTACGAGGCATTATATATCATTTTCTAGTAGAACATAGTGGAAAAATTGAGAAGAAAATGAGGTAAGATGTTTTGTTTCTTATTGAATAAGACCAAAAAAAAAGGATAGGGGGCATTCCGAGAATTGAACTCGGGACCTCTCGCACCCTAAGCGAGAATCATACCACTAGACTAAATGCCCATTATCGATGTATCTCTATCCATATTTGATATAGCAGTATATAGTAACTAAAAAATATCGTATTACGGAATTGTGCTTTTCAAAACCCACTCGGCACAGCTCACGACTCGTCTCTCTCCCGCCAATCAGCTCGACTAAAACACCAGTTATCGTCAATGGAACCTCTAGGGTTTCTTCTCGGATTCTAATTCGTACACGAATTGGGCGCTTATAGCGATTCGATTTCTTCGTGGACAGCTTTGAAATTCGAGTTTCGATGGTCAATCTTATGGAAACCGAAGTTTTCGCCTCCGATTCGCAGTCTCCTTCAGCTTCTTCGGATCATAGTGAGTTTTGATATTACGATTCATTTGCCTTTTTCTTGCGAACTGTGTTTTGTTTTCTGGATTATTGTAGATTTTGAGGTTTGATAGATTCATTGTACGAATTTCATTTCTGGATTCTCTTAGGGTTTGAGGTTAATGGGATTCTGGGATGCGGGGAAATTGAAGATACAGAGACGATTGATGAAGCAATAGTTCTTGATAGATCGTTGCTTGAAATCCCATTTCAAAAGCTCTACGACGATACGGACCTAGTAGATAACGGAGGAAATTGTGGTGATGAGGAAACACTGGACCATGAATGTTACGGTCTCGACCAAGTGGTGGATGATAGTGAGGATGAAGATGGAGGAAATGGAAGTGTTGCTGCCGGTGAGCCGATATGTTTGCAGGAGCCACGCCCCAAAGCTGCGGATATACTTTTGGAGTCTGATGGATCAAATGATCACGAATGTCAGATAGGTAAACATATCTTTGTGTGTTGTTGTGATGCCTCTATCTTCTTCTTTGTATTAACTCAGATCAATCTTACTGTATCTCTTTCTTCAAGGAAAGCAAGAATCGAACTGTGATGCTGTGACCGGTGTCCAAGGTTCTTCGCGGATGACTGCTGATAGTCATGGTCCAGGGCTGGATTTTTTGGATTTTCAGGAACCAGGAGAGTCAACACAAGCAGATGCCCTTGGTTTTGTGGACCACTTTTTGATGGACAAAGATCTAAATTTGTCTCCAGTGGATCTCCTGGAAAATAGTTGGAGAAGGAAGTCACCTCCTGTCTCAGGTGCAAAAGGATGTCAATCTCTAGCCAAAAGAATCAAGAGCAGAAGTCCAACCAGGAAAATGAGTGTCTTTGATTGGGGTAGTGACCAGTGTGATGTGAGTGACCCTCAAAACTCTCTGGTCACTCGTGCAAACATATGCTTCAAGAGAAAAGAAGATCATGTTGCAGCTGATGATTCTGTAGTGAAGAAAGGATCTATGGATGTGTGTGAGAATCGAAAAGTCTCAACTTATCCCACACAAAGATTTATGCAGAATAGTTCTGCAAAACATCACAAGATGGAGCAAGCATCGGGTTTGAGTCATGACATTATGTTTAGCTCACAGATGGATGCTCAGTTGCAGGATAAGGCGTCGAAGGAGCAGTTGGAACCTGAGGAAGATTTTATTGACATTGGTATTAACACTCAAATTGCTGCTGAAGCAATGAGTACTTTACTGTATGCTCCCTGCTCTAAAGATGAAACTTGTGAATCAGACCCAATTCGTGGGAGGATATTAGAAATGAGGGATCAAGTTAATAATCTTTCTAGAAGGAACAATGATACCATTGAGGGTGGACCTGAAAGAGACAGCTGGAGTGGTCCGCTTTGTGCTCCACACAAGGAAAGAAACTCTAAGAAGAAGAGAAAATTCACCAAGGAAGAGAGAACCGGAACAAATGTCTCTGATATAATATGTCTTCTCAACTTATGTGAATGGAGGCATCCCAGGGCCAAAAGATCTCGTCTTATGCAAAGGCATCACGTCCCACCTAGGAGATCTTGGGGTGCTAGTTCAGTTAAAGACATAAGTGAAACCAACACTTTGTCAAGCAGGTTACGGGTATCACTAAGTGGGACAAGACAAGCTTCTTCTTGCCAATCAGGAGTTATTGACTTGGGTGTTGCAAATCATGCATCTACAAGGAAAATATATGACGGAAGTCATGAAAGCCCTTGCAAGAAAGATTTTCCCAGTTTATTCCTTCAGAAGGAGCTTACTACGAGGCTTGGAGGACCTGGAAAAGTAGATGACTTTGTGTGGAAAGACCTAAGGAGACGAAGAAACTTGGCACATGTTCGAGTCTTATTCAGCCAGAATCTGGGTGATGAAACAATCAAGCAGCAGAAGAAGGTTTAATTCCTACCGTTCTTTTTATCAGTTTTGATAGTGTAACTATATACACCGTATTGGTTATAAGGAATTCCCTCTTTTCGTCCATAGATCATGGTTCGACTTGGAATTTCTCCAGCATCTTCCTCAGCAGATTCAACACACTTCATAGCAGATAGATTTTCTCGGACAAGGAATATGCTGGAAGCCATAGCCCTTGGTAAACCTGTTGTTACACCTTTATGGCTGGAGAGCTGTGGACAAACAAGATGCTTGATAGATGAGAAGAGTTACATCTTAAGGGATAGCAAAAAGGAAAAAGACGGGTTCTGTATGCTTACATCTTTGGCCCGTGCGAAGCAGCATCCCCTTCTTAAGGTCACAATTTATCTCATTTGAGCCTTTATTAGAGCTTGATAAAGTCCTTTGTTCACAATATCCGATATCATATAAGTCACATTTATTCATAGGGGTTAAAAGTCTGCATCACTCCCACCATTAAACCAAGCAGGGGTATGATTGCTGACTTAGTGAATTTGACTCAAGGGCAGGTAAGAACAACTTACTTCGATTGAGAGATTTTGTTTTATAGACATCTTGGCACTTCTTCAGGATGGTTATGAGTTCCTTATCAGGTAGTGGAGGTAAGTGAGATAATTGCTGCAGAGGAAAGAAACTTTCCAGCAGATCTAATGATTCTTTCTTGCAAAGACGATCGAGATTTCTGTCTTCCTTTCATTAATCAAGGTAACATCTATGCTACTTTTACACTTTCAGAGTTATTAAGAAAGAACACTTTTTAAGTTAATAGTTGTACTCTCTCCATAAAAACTTGTAATGTAGGAGCTGTAGTTTACACCTCTGAGCTTTTGCTGAATGGAATCGTGATTCAGAAATTGGAATACGCCAGGTTTGGAACTATTCTTTTACCACATTTCACCAAATTCA
Organism: Turritis glabra; assembly: GCA_900406565.1. Taxonomy (NCBI): domain Eukaryota; kingdom Viridiplantae; phylum Streptophyta; class Magnoliopsida; order Brassicales; family Brassicaceae; genus Turritis; species Turritis glabra. The sequence goes on along the minus strand of OVBN01000243.1, from coordinate 1,855,994 downwards.
GAAATTATAATCCTAGTTTGTGTGACTACAAAAATAGAGATCGATCAAATGCAAATCTCCTAACAGTTCTTTGGTTCTTTCTTGTTGCAGGCATTGTCTCTTCTAAATTGCACACAAAAGGACCAAAGAATCACAAAGTTTACAGTAACACGTCCGCTTACTGATCTACTGGTTGGTGCAAGCAATGAGGCCTTTTAATTCAATCTTTCATAAAACCTGCCCTGCTTGCTTTTCAAGAGACCAAAAACGCTGACCTTTTTTTAACTTTCATACGGAAACAAAAATCTACCACATAAAAATGACACATTTCACATACATTACTTCTAAAGCTCTTCACATAAATTGGATTAGAAAAGGTAAGATACTGTGTTAAACAAGAGCTCTGAGAATTTTTGGCAGGAGAAAAATGACTCATCAGACCTAACTCTACTCATTGCTTTCAGGAGATTCAGCACCAGGGTTCGGATTGTTGAAGCTACCACTTGGTGGAGCAGCTGGATTAGTATGATAAGGAGGAGGAGGTGGTGGTCCATTATAATTGGGAGGTGGTCCGCCACCTTGACCTGGTAAGGGAGCCATTCCTGGTGGCCTTAGAATACCATTTTGTGGAGGTGGAGGAAGTGGAGCACCAGGCGGTGCCATCATCTGTGGTACTCCTGGAGGAGGCATGTAACCTGCAAAGGTACAATATTACATAAATTTCACTTCAACTAATTGTGTACAAAGAAGATGGAACATACTAATTGATGTTTGATCGATATGGTTTAAATGAATTGAATCTATTTCGTAAGAGTCTGAAGAGTCATGATACGCGCAACAAGTGACAATCAAATATCATATTGATCAGCTGTACACTTCAACCAAAGTTTCGTGCCATGTTGAGTTTCTCAAAGCAACTATATGGATGGAGTTCTTTATTCTACTCTTTTTTTTTTTTTTTTTTTATCTTCAGGCTTTTCTAGAGATTACTATGAAAGTTATCTACTAAAAATTTCTAATGTAAATCTGCATAGCAAGCGGGTTACTATTATAGTAAGAGATATTACCTTGACCAGGCATCATCGGTCTAGGCAGAACAGGAGGTCGCATACCCATAGGCATACTTCCAGGTGGTAGCATCATCGGAGGGCGAGGTCTGGCGAGCATATGCTGATTAAACACAGCACCAACCTGTTGATACTGTGTTTGGCCAAGATGTTCCTTAATTCTCTGATCAATCAAACTTTGGGTTTGTTGTTCCTCAAATTGCTGATAGTATATTCTCACATTCGCCTGAAAGTCATCAAACTCTTAACACACATTAAGAAAAGTCTTGTATACACCACACCAAAAATTAAAACATTCTCTAGACTCTTTTATGTACCTTGTGTTTATAACCAGCATTGTGCTGCTTCCTCACTGATGGCTGAAAATAGACAAGATATAAAACTTTACTGATAGGTAATAAAGACGGTACAATCCGTGAAACATGATTAGATTCTTAATCAACACAAAAGCATCAAAACCATAGCTAACAAAATATGCAACTATTTTGATAAATAAACTTAAATAGGAAATGGTGAGGATAAAAGAAGATCAAGAGCACAAAATTGGATCTAAGTTCACTTTGCAAAACAAAATCGAACTTGTATAGGAGGAGAACTTTAGCTTCACCACGTAATCATATGATTCCCAGTAATCAAGCTTCATCAATTAATTGAGCCAAGCCAGTCAAAGGCAAGAACGAAGCCAGTGTTACATGTAATTAGCATACTGCTTTGAAACTGAAATCCAAATCCGAAACCTAACTGACGCCGCCGGAGATCGATTTCAATACAACCCAAACTTAAATTCACCAGCGACTACAAGTTTTCATTACTACGGAAGAACAGAAACAAACAGGAAGAAGAGATAGATATAGACTTACGGAATCGTGAGTGAGATAAGTATCGCAATAATCACAGTAATACCTGCGAAAATAAAGATAAACAAGTAATTAAAACCTAATCTCGAACAGAATAAGTATCTCTGTATCAATAAAACGTTGAAGATCTAAATCCCCAACCTCGGCATCGTTCTAGAACCCTGCGACTGCGACTGCGAGTGAGAGAGAACCGAAGCTTTAGGAAGCGAGAGGAAGAAGAATGTGCAGAGAGAGTCGAATTTTTCCTTTTGCTCTAATTTTTAATAAAAAAGGATGACTTCATCTGACGGTCTAGATTCATTTATTATATCTAACGGGTATTAATAACGGAAGAAGTATCCCTAACGAAGCGACGTCGTTTTGGCACGACGCATATAAAAAAAAAGGGTCGAGACCATTTCCCAAGAAAAAAAAAATTTAAACAAAAGGAAAAATATAATTATGATCGGAGATGTCTCCCCGCCGGTAGCTTCAATCCCAGGTTCGTCGGATCTTTCTTGCTTTACATTTGCGTAGTTTCAATCCCAGGCTCGTCGGATATTTTGCTTTGCATTCGCATAGTCTAAACATGAAGTTATAATTAGTTTCATGTTAAATTTCAAGAATCATATGCTAGCTCTCTCTTGAATCGAGATCATCTTTCGATAATTTGACTGATTTGTCGCCGAGATTTGTGTAGTTGTTGAAGGGAATGAAGAATTGAGGAAGCCACAGAATCTGCTTCCGCCATTTTCAAAGGTGGTTTCTCATTTTGGCACAAGCGGAATCTCCGTCGCATTAGCGACCGGCGTGACTCATCCTCTCGGTCAGTTCCTGATGCCTTCTTCTTTCACTCATTACTCCAATTTTGGAAATTAAAACTATTAGGCATTCGCTCCACATTTCGCAACTTGTTGTATCAATTGAATAGGAGACTTCTTAGATAGTTGTTTTCTGTGGAGGTTTTGTAGCACTTTTGATGGATTTTTGAGTTTCTTCTTAGGACTGCTTTCTTGGATAATGTAGCAGTACGTACTTCCTTTTGTAGTTGGTCAGTGTATAAGTCTATGCTCGCACTACTATCGTATATAATGTGGCATTTTAAGGGTTAAGGACTGAGAAGAAAATGGTGGTCTTTCTTTCATACTATTCTTAAATGTGTTCTTCTTGTCGTTTTCGTTTCCCAGATGTACTCAAAGTAAGATTGCAGATGCAGCATGTTGGCCAAAGAGGTCCTTTAATTGGAATGGTAATTATGTTATAGTGACATCTTCCCTCGTGATGCTATTGGGGATGTTAATTTAACTTATTCTGAATTCTTTGAAATGTTTCTTCAGACTGGAATCTTTCTTCAACTAATAAAGAACGAAGGGCCTAGGTCGTTATACTTGGGGTTGACTCCTGCTCTCACTAGATCAGTGCTTTACGGAGGTCTCAGATTGGGATTATATGAACCCACCAAGGTTTCTTTCGATTGGGCGTTTGGGTCTACCAATGTCTTGGTCAAGATAGCATCAGGCGCATTCGCTGGGGCGTTTTCCACAGCACTAACCAACCCCGTTGAAGTTGTTAAGGTAGATGAAACCTTTATGTAATTGTTTGATTCTCTGTTCACTAGATCTCTTTCTTGGTTTCTAAGATACATATCATTTGCCTTTCTTTAGGTAAGGTTGCAGATGAATCCAAATGCAGTTCCCATTGCAGAAGTGCGGGAAATAGTGTCTACAGAGGGCATAGGAGCTTTATGGAAAGGAGTTGGTCCTGCCATGGTTAGAGCTGCAGCACTAACTGCCTCACAGCTCGCAACATACGATGAAACAAAACGGGTCATATTCTAAGACTACACTATTTTCCACTTTTCGAGCACCATGAAGTAATTTCCATAATCTGTTTCGAAATTGTCAAGTAATCCTGCTTCTCAACCATATGTTGATTCAAAAAATGTTGTTGCTTTCTGACATTCCAGCTCCTAAAGTTTCTTGTAATTGCAGATTCTGGTTAAACGAACTTCTTTGGAAGAAGGGTTTCATCTTCATTTGTGGTAATGTTTAACAGCCATAATCACTGTTTCTTTGTCAGACAAAATCAATTGATGCACCAAAACTTACTCACTCTAGCACTTGAGGAATGAAGCTCAAGTGTGGTTGCAGGTGTAGTAAGCACACTGATAACCGCTCCCATGGACATGATTAAAACCCGCTTGATGTTGCAGCAAGGTTCCGAAAGCACCAGAATCTACAGAAATGGGTTTCATTGCGGTTACAAGGTAATGTTTCCAAGCCTTTCTTTTTTATAATTTTACCGGGCATTGCTTGCTTTCTTGCGCTGAACGTTATTGTGTATGATCCGTCAGGTTGTTCGCAAAGAAGGACCTATGGCACTTTACAAAGGGTGAGAAAGAGAAAACTCTTTCTTGTTCTTGAGGATATATTCATATAATTCGTAATACATAAAATTTTAATTGACAGAGGCTTTGCGATTTTCGCAAGGCTCGGGCCTCAAACGATGATTACGTTCATACTATGCGAGAAGCTAAGATCACTCGCTGGACTTCACACAATGTAGCCACTGACCGGTTCGTGCCAAGCTTGTCCGGTTCCAGATAAGTTCTACTCCATTCTTTTTATAAAAATTATTCACACTAGGTGAGATTTTTTCTAATGAAGTGTTTATTCATTATTGATTTGGTAGTGTTTTAATATATGTTCGTTTAAGTTGGATACAATATTAGACATTTCACAATTTGTATCAACTGTACAATTTTGCGGAATCACAATTTATTTTCTAAGATTCCATCATTTCACTCATTTTATGACCCAAAAAAAATAAAATGATGCAAGTCTACATTTTTTCAATTAAATTAAGTTTTGGTACGGTTTGCTATTAGTGGGAATTAGATTCATCAATTTTTAGTATAAAGAAAAAGTACTCTTTTAGTTGGTATGTTCTTATTGTCTTCTTGATCCAAGCCTTTTTCGTGATTAGATTGGATAGGCATTGAATTGAAATGATATTTATCCAAATAAATATATACGTAGTGGTTATTTCGAAATTACTTGTATATTACAAAGTGTGTGTGTCACTCTAATAATTATACTAGTCTCGATCACGAATAATACAAATTGTTTTCTTATAATTGAATATCAACCAATTATCCAAAAGAAAATAATTCTTATTAGATTAGTTATGGTGGAAGTTGGTTGTAGACAAGAATACGCTTTGACCGTGTGATTTTGAAAGAAGAAAATTACACAAACATGCACGTTAAAAACTTGTAGGGCCGAAACATAAAAGTTGAATAAATTCAGGAAATATAAGAAAATTTAATTTTGTGGCGTTGGCGAAAGGAGCAAGTTGGAGCTGCTCGAGTCTTTGTTTTTTGGTCGCGTTGGCGGGACAGTCTGTCATGCTTGTGTTTGCCCCTCGGTTTTTGCTTTTATTACGATTTTTGCCATTGTACTTTTTTATGACCATTTTGCCCTTAGACAGCGACCCTTCGGTTGTGCTCCTCTTTCGTTATTTATTTAGATCCTATGGTCAAACTCTTTTCGTGTCTGAAGTCAAAAAAAAAAAACAAAACTCTTTTCGTGTTTATCCATTTACAAAGTCTTTGAATGTTCTTAATTGATTAATGTTCTAAAAGTTTTCTTTCACTTTTAAAAAGAGGTGTCTTAACTATAATAATTACTACGTATTATAGGCTGAACATTTTCTGTGAGTTAAATTTTTAGTATCTTAAAATGAATTAGGATTATCTTATCCTATATTTGTATAATTTAAGAGTTGATGAAACATTGTTTGATGTTTAGTATAATTGATTAAATGTGTAATTTGATATAACACATTTTTTATAGCGTGAATTGTGTTAGGTATGTTATGTGTATAAAATGATATCCTAATATAAGGTGAGCATTTCACAGTTAACATAATGCAAGTGTAGCGTGTATAAAATTGTATTAAATAAGTCAATATGAAAAAATATATATGATTGTTTCGTATTAATGATATCAAAACCAAACAAAAATAACAAATGATAACCAAAAACATAAACATCTATATTAATGTTTTTTAAGTACATTTTAAAGAAAAACATTTAGTGTTGTAAATTATTATATAAAATGGCATTGATTTAAAGAACAAATTAGTAAGCTCATTAAGAATAGACAAATACTTATATTCATGTATCCAAACAACTCTTACAATTAATTATCTTCACGACAAAAACTAATATTAATTTATTATTTCTATAATCAAACATAATTAAAAGATTTTAACATGAATTATAAAATTAGAAATATTCATATATTGTTCCACAATTTATAATAAAGATATTCAGAAAATGATGTTAAGATTTAAAATTATGATTCTCCTATCATCTTTATTTTATTTTTTTTAATTATTTTGAATCATCATATAATACATAAAGTTAATAAAAATCTATTTATATATATATATATATATGTTGTGATTCGAATTTTAAAAAACAGACATGTATTACTCAATTAAAGAAATAAAAAGTGTGTGTTCAACTAACTACATCGGTTAAAATTTGTAGACAATGATTCAAAGTCATATTATAAATAAGACCAAAATGAATTTAAATCCGGGTGAGCATGAAGCTTAACTTAATAAGCATCCAAGTTTTTAAAATTTATATCCAGTTTAATTCGGTTCTTTAGTTGAACCGTTTAATTATATGAGATATAATAATTTTAAACTTTTAGAAATTTTAAAATTTTAGAAAGTTTTAACTATTATTATTGATATATTTAAACTTTATTAAAAGTTTAAAATATTATGAAAATTTAAACTTATAAAAAGTTTAAAATACTACAGGACGAGTTATATAACGGGAAGGGGTTCGACATTAATATAAATTTAAAATATCATTAACTTAGCGCTATAACACAAGACATCATTTCGAATTTTGCAAATTTTATTTTATTAGAGAGGATTTGATATTTGAATTTATTTGAGAAGATTTGATATTTGAAAAGAGTATATTTAATTTTTTTTTTGTCAACGAGTATATTTAATTATTATTAAATAAGATTCCAAAGATTTAGATTTGATTTTTTATTTCTTTAAATGTTTTCCTTAATTAATTCTGATATATATGTTTTCCTTAATTAATGATATTTAATTCCTATACATATGTTTTCTTTAATTAAAATTTAATTATTCTAACCGAGTAAGATTTACGCAAGATTATGGTTGATTAAATTAACGATCAAGATTTAATTATAAAACCCGATTAAGAATTCCGGATTTTTCTAAAGCCGCGTGTAAATCTGATTTTGTAATTAATTAAAATACAATTATATTTTTAATGAGAGATAAAACTTTGTTCTTAAAACCACTGATATTTCATGTAAATACTTACAAAAAGATGTTCAAAGATTTTGTGGTAATTCAGCCTTAATAGTAGTAGATTTTATACAACAGTAAGCCGGCCAAGTATTCGGGTTTGATTGGTCTACATGATACATTGTGCAAATGCATATGTATATGTGGTGTATACATTGTGCAAATGCATATGTATACGTGGTTTGATTGATCGTTATTAGTGTTATTCAACAGTTTGTGTATATATGAGTGTGTTTGAAATTCGAATTAACAATGTTGTAGATGGTATTTATATTTTTTTAATGAAATTCACCATATAATTTGTAATATTTGTTATGTATAAATATTATTCTCGGAGTTTTTCCTTTGGTGGCGGTGAACACATGAATCGTTGGAAGTCGATTTCGTTCATATGCAGATGCTTCTATGAAAACTCTCGCGGTCGGCTAAGAAGTACTTTCTTATTTTTTTTAAATTTCACTCAACTTAGGTTATGAAGTCTTTCTCTTTACTATTCGCGTAAAGTTACTTATTCATAGGAAGTTGTTGGCAAATACGAGATTTAAACGTGTTTGATCATATTCATGAATGGAGGAGGTTTTTTGCACGTTTTCGTTGGGTAGAAGACGACATTGTAGATCCCTCATTTTTAGGGGGTTTTGGGTTGTTCATTCGATGTTTTCATTCGTCTTCTCATACCCATTTTAAAAAGTTTCCGTTAGAGTTTGATGGTGTTTTGTCTCTCATTTTTGTAAACCAATAGATTTTGTTTGTGGTTATTGATATATAAAACGGATGGTTTGTATAAAGGTATATAATTAAATAATACATCGATAAAACTAAGTTAAAGTTTTATGCATCTTCTATGTCTAGTAAATATTTAGAGAAGTAACTTGACTACTTTCGAAAAAATGAAACGGTTGTCTATGATGAATATGTCAAATTTGAATAAAATATTATTAAAACATATCTTAATCTTTTATGTATCTTTTACATATATTAGAAAATAAATAAAATTTCAACATAAATTTTAAAATAACAAAAATAAGTACTTCATAATATATTGAAATAAGACTACAAAATAATATTAAATAAAAATAAAATACAATTGTGAGACATTGAGGTATTTTTGCATGAATTTTTTATACATATGAAATATGATTAATATGTTTTTTTAGTTGATATGATTAATATGTTAAAAAAAAAAAATTTATCTTATAAAGCACAAGTCACTGCACCAATTAAAATGTGACATATCATCAGATGCAATTATTTTAATAATTTTTATTTACCACGCTTTTTGGATTCTTTTTAAATAAAATAATATTTTTAAAACTATAAATCCACTCCTATTAATATTTAAAATTGTCTTTGAGAAAGAAAACCAAAAACTGTAACCAATCCACGTTCCCACTCCAGTCTCCTGCTCGATAAAAAAGAAAATCGTCCCCAACTCCTATTAAAAGAAACAACGACAAAGTAGTACATTCATTTTACTACAAATCTAGGAACTCATCAAGTTTTAACAAACTGTCATCGTTTATATTTTTCCATTTTTCCATTTTTTATAACAAAATATGATCTTCTAAATCTTATAAACTTCCTTGATTTCAACAAGAATTTTTTATTGGTATTGTCGGGGTGTAAAAGGGAAAGAGTTTCTTCTTTGAATCCAATGATCCAAACCGAAGAACTTTTTCAACAAGAAAAAGAGTTTCATCGAATTTCTGAATCAACTTACTTTCACTAGATCAGAATATCCAACGAAATTTCGTTCGACGGTTTGATGGTAAAAGAGGAATCCAAGAAATATGCAGAGAAAATCAAGAAGCTCTGAAAAAAGCCAGCAAAACGAGTACCTAATTCTTTTAGATTTTTAAAGTCTAGTCCACTCATATCAACCAATTTACTCTTTGTTCATATTTTTAAGAATTCGAATTAAGAATTTGAAATGTTCACATTTTTCTTCGATTTTTTCTATTAAAAGTAATGAAATTTTAAAAAATTATTGTGTAATATTCTTGCAACTCATATGAGTTGCAATTTTTGAATGAAATTAAATACTTTTATATGATTCTTTTTAACTCTCCAAAAATAGGGTAATCAATTTGCTTGCAACCTAATTGATATGTTGTTATATGTCAAAAACAATTATGGCAGAAATCAGGAATGGCCATAGCACCAAAGTTGAACAACTCCAAGAAGCGTCGACCATAAGCTTCCTCTTCTACAACTTCATATAAACATAAAATAAGAGATGATCTAGGGTAAATAATCATAGTGTACTTTCTAAAACTTATCATTAATTTAAAACCGGTTGATGAACATAAAATTTATTTAGTTTAAATGAATTTCTTCGAACATTAAGTCTTTCATATATAGATTTTTACTAATTATTTTCTCTTACATAATTTATCTAATTTTTATCGGTCATAAGACTTTTGATCTATTTTTGATTCTTTTTTTAAACTTATACACTAACCTTATAATTTAAAGAAAAATATTAATAACCAATTTTTTTTTTATCAAGCTAAGTATTCAACTCGGACGAAGCACGGGTCATAATTCTAGTATGATTAATATGTTGCAAGATATTTAAGATGAAAAATGAATCAATATTGGTTGAAAAACTGAGAGCTGGTAAAATATAACAATTGATATAATTAGACAACAAACATATGAAGTATTTTAACTATTTTTAAAAAAATTATTATCTTAAATGAAGATATCAAAGATGAATAAGACATTATGAAAATTATGTAAACTTTAATGTGTTTTTCCATGTATAATAAAAAGTTCAAAAAAAACTATCAAATTTCATCTTTTTCAATTTTATTTGAAGTATATAGTTTTTTGAAACAAAATTTTGAAATAATAAACACAATTACACTATAAGAAATGAAAATAAAATTATATAAAGAATTTTACCAAATGTAAAAGTATAATTATGAGACACCACAATAGTGGACTTTTTATATAGATTAGACACAAAAATTAATATATTTGTTATTAAATTTGGCAAATGATAAATAAATAACGATTGATAGAAACCAACGACTAAATAATTAAATATTTTAACTATTTTTAAGAAAGATTAATCGGTTGCGAAAAATTGAAGATGTTCAATTTGACTATGATATTGTTATACTGCATTTAACTTTGAAGTATATTCCATGTATACTACAAAGTTTGAGAACATGCTATTGAATTTCCATTTTTCATATATCTATTCTTAAAATTATATAAAAATGAACATTACGAAAAAGCACTTCAAAACATATGGAAATAAAATTATTAAAATAATAAATATGTAAAAATTATAACTACGAGATGCCAATATATTTTTGTATGAAATATATATATATATGAAAATAATATTGTATTGCAAGATAGATTAAGATGAAGAAAAAAATTAATATTTGTCGAGAAACCGACATGTAAAATGTAACGACTAAGAGAATCGGACGTCTACCAAATGAAATAGTTTGATTGTTTTCAGGAAAAAGGTAAAAAACGGTTGTTTTAAATGAAATTGTCGAGTTTGATTACGACATCGTTAAAATTTATGTTAAACTTTTATGTATATTTTATATACTAAAATTTTCAAAAAACTATTTCATTTTATTTTCTCATATTCTAGTATAAAATTTATCAAATATTTGTTGATAAGCAAAACAATAGTTCACAATATATGAAAGTAAAATTTGAACACATTTAACCTATTAGATGCACCTAAGTTATTTTATTCTATAAGTAGATCGGATGTTTTTAGTCCCAACACCTCATATTGTTCAAAAATGTTCGTTTATTTTTAGATTTATAATTATCTAATAAGAGGTTTCGAAATCTCAGCCTAATTCTTATTTTATAATTCATAAACTGACAGCTTTCCTTTTTTAACAAAACAATACAAATTTTGAGAAGAAAAAGAAAATATACAAATGGGATTTGACTACAATACACATTTTGGAATAAAAAAAATAGAGAGAGAAAAACAATAAAGACGGTCGTAAAAAGGAAGGGCAATTTAGTCTTTTTCGTCGTATTCCCATAACGAGACAAAACAATCCGAAGTGTTCCCTCGCATCGTAAAAGCTTTTCTCCTTCCTAATTTGTACAGCTGTAATGGCAATGTCGTAAATAAGTCGTAACAGGATGGGCAATTATTGTCAACATTTAATTTAATTCCCCAACTTCTCAAATTCCACCATTTTCTTCCTCATCATCCTCCATAATTGGTTTTTTTTTCTTTCTCTTCTTCTTCAACTAAATAAATAAATTTTTAGAAACAAAAAAAAAAAAAAACAATTGTAGAGAGAGAGAGAGAGAAAAAAAACTCAGAGGAGAGAAGGAGAAGACAAGACGACCATTTTGTCAATAGAGAGAGAAGAGAAGAGACGAGACGGAGACAACAATGGCGGAAGGGAAGGAGGAGAATAGGGAGAAAAATGAAGAAGAAGAGAGCGTTAAGCTTTTCGTCGGACAAATTCCGAAACATATGTCGGAATCTCAACTCTTAACATTGTTTCAAGAGTTCGCTGTCGTTGACGAGGTCAACATCATCAAGGATAAGATCACACGCGCCTCTCGAGGTCTTCTCTTTTTTTTTTTTCTTCTTTTTTTTTTTTAATTCGAGAATGTGGTGTTTGATTCGTGTGATTCGTCGAGATTTATTTTGAATTTCGAAACCCTAATTTTTTTTTTTTATTTCTCTTGATTTATATTAGGATGTTGTTTTCTGCTATGTCCATCGAGAAAAGAAGCAGATAAGTTGGTCAATGCTTGCCATAACAAGAAGACATTGCTTGGGGTAAGTTTTTTTTTTTAATTTCTCTGACAAAATTTTTTTTTTATTTTCTGGGAATTAATATTTTTTTTCAGATGCTTGAATGTGATTGATGTTCTGTGGTTTTTTTTTTTTTTTTTTAATAATAATTGAATTTCCCAATCGAACATTTTTTTTTTCAAGTCAGGTTTAGAAGAATCTCGAGGTTTTTTAATTTTTGGGATTAAATCTTATTTTGTGGAACTGCATTGTACTTGTTTTTGTTGCTGTTTGATTCCAGAATTGGCAAATTTGTGATTTCGATACATGTTTCGCACGAAGCATTTCTTTTCTGTTTTAGGTGAACATCAATTTCCTTTGCCCGAATCAGAATCGAATCTTTCGATTTGAGAGTCAGTTTGTGAAATGATTTCTTCAAACCCAAGAAACTGCAATCAATTGTAAAACTAGAAGACATTGCCTGAATGAGATTGATGCGTAAACACGTGAGAAAACACTTTTGTTTTACTTTTAAATCAAAGCAAAGTGTTAGTTTGATCCTTGTTCTTATGAAAAGCCTGAGTAGTCTTGGCAAAAACTGCATTATGTGACAGCTAATGCAACATTGAGAGTACGATTTATTGGGATGAATTCTGTGTGTTTTACCATCTTGGACAATGGTTCTTTCGATTTTTCTTCGGCTTTTTGGCGGGTATCATTTGGGATGCTTATCAAGCTTAGATCTTGTCAGTCTCCAACTATCTTTTTTTTTAATGTTTGCTTAGGCATCCAGTCTATTGCAAGTAAAGTATGCAGATGGCGAATTGGAAAGGCTAGGTAATGCGATTTTCAACTGCTTCTATATGTGATTCCGTGCTGTATTGTACCCTTTCTCATTGTTGTATCATCAATTGATGGATGTATTGTTACTGTATTCTGCAATCCAGAGCATAAGCTTTTTGTTGGTATGCTTCCAAAGAATGTATCTGAAGCTGAAGTTCAATCTTTATTCTCCAAGTACGGGACCATAAAGGATCTACAGATCCTAAGAGGTGCTCAACAAACAAGCAAAGGTTAAATCCATCTCCGTGTCCCCTTTTCTTTCGCTATTGTGATCTTTGGGTTCCACTAGTAGGCCTTACCAAGTTTTGACCTTTTTTGTGGTCATTGTTAGGCTGTGCTTTTCTTAAGTATGAGACAAAAGAACAAGCTGTTTCTGCCATGGAATCCATCAACGGCAAACATAAAATGGAGGTACTTGCTTTTGCTAGTTTGAAAACTTATCATTTGTAACACAGACTTGTGTGCAGTGTGAAAAATTTATCATTTTTCTTTTTGTTTTCTTCTAAAGGGTTCGACTGTTCCTTTAGTTGTCAAATGGGCTGACACAGAACGAGAAAGACACACAAGAAGACTTCAAAAGGCTCAATCTCACATCGCTCGATTAGGGAATGGTGATCCAACAAATGCCTCATTGTTTGGAGCATTACCCATGGGTTATGTACCACCATATAATGGATATGGTTATCATGTAAGCAAGCAAGCCTAATACTCCGTTAGTTCAAGCTGTATAAGATTTTTTTGTCTTCATCAATCTTGTAATTAATAAAATTTTCGTTTCTATTTCCATAGCAGCCTCCTGGAACTTATGGTTACATGCTACCACCAATTCAGAACCAAGCTGCATTTCCCAATATGATTGCACAACCAAACCAAGGTAATAACAACGCATTGCAAGGAACATCGCCTGACTCTGTGCCACCTCGTTTGGCCCGTAGAAACTTTCCTATGCCTCCTGCAAACTACATGGGATCTGGTTATCCTGCTGTACGAGGTCATCCTTTTCCAATGGCTTATCCCAGAGGAATTGTGAGTCCTCGCCCTCTAAGTAGCTCTCCTGGATCCATATCACCTGGCATTGCTAACAGTGGCATGTCAACACCTTTAGGCATCGGTTTGAGTTCTGTGGTTCAAACCGAAGGTTAGTGTTAAAACCTTATTATCTTTCTTCTCCCATTTTCTTTAAGACCTGAAACATAATTTTGGTTCTTCAGGTCCGGAAGGTGCAAATCTGTTTATCTATAACATACCTCGGGAATTTGGTGATCAAGACCTCGCGGCTGCATTTCAACCTTTCGGTATGGTTCTGAGTGCCAAGGTTTTTGTAGACAAAGCCACTGGTGTAAGCAAATGTTTCGGTAAGCTCTCTTTTGTCTCGTTTTTTTTTTGCTCTTCAAGACTGGTTCATTGTGAAGGTAAAAGAATGCATTCTTTTGTTGTTGTTGTTGGTTGCAGGTTTTGTTAGTTACGACTCACAAGCAGCCGCTCAGAACGCTATTAACACGATGAATGGTCGCCATTTAGGCGGTAAGAAATTGAAAGTCCAGCTTAAGAGAGACAACAACAGTGGCCAACAGAGTAGTAGTCCTTCCTTAAACTCCTAAAAGACTCTGAACCATCTTCTCTCTTCAACTTAAAAGTTCATAACAGAAAGAAACAAACAAAAAAATTCAGGCTAATGGGTTGACCCGGTTCAAGATTTGGGCCGATCTTGAATGGATGCGTCTGTATAAATCCAAATCTCGTTGTGGGTCAAAATGTCCCATCAACTCATAGCTGCGAACTGGATCATCTTTTTTTTATTAATTTTTTTCTTCTGCAAATAACAATTTGTAATTTATGTGTATCATTGAAATTCATGTAGACATTTTATGATTTATTAACATTAAAATTCATTGAATTTTTCGTCTCTCATTTTTTTTAATGATCTGATGTTGTCTTTAGAAGAAAGAATCAGTGTTCTAAAATCAAAGAGAAAAATATCAGATTATCTTTGCTACAAAGCCAAACAGCACAACAAACACAAACAGGCAGACACAAACATGGAGAGGGACTACAACAACAGTCAAGAGAGGTTCAGCCCTTGTTGAACCCTAAAATCAGACTTCTCACCAACAATCACTAAAGACCCTAACAAATTGGACAACAATCTCTGTATTGATTTACAGACACAACCAGTTTTCTTGCTTCTTGTTTGTTCTCTGCAGCAGATTAAGCAGAAAGAAAAGGAAAGCTACATAGAAATGAGGTTGTCACCGGTGAAAACGGGGAAAATGTAGATTAGGCTTGAATTAGACGATCATAGCTTCCTCTTAGTCGCTTGTGCTTGAGCTCAAAGTGTTGTTTTTGTTATCTGTGAATGATACTAGTGGAGAGCCTTTAGGGCTCCAGCCTTCAGTGATACTGGTGTTTGAAACTCTAGCATTGTTGTTGAGCTGATTCAAGAAGCAATTCTCTATCGAGCTTAGTGATCCAATATCGATTTCATCTTCATGAGTAGAGCGGCGGTTGAGATGTTCTTCTTGCTGTTCTCCTTCTTCGCATTCCGAATCTGTGCCTTGCGATTCACAGCTGACTTCCATGTCTTGAGCATTGTCAGAATCAGAGTCAGTTTGGGAATTGGATGAGTGGGATGGAGAATATCCTTCTGATCCGGTGGCATTTTCTTCTCGTTCAGCTAGTGTTTTTGTGATGAGAGTCTTAAGCAAGTTCATGACTTGAACAGCATGCATAAGAGCCGTTAATGGATCTGTCATCTATAGGTAGAGCAAGCAAGAATCAAACGTTAGTAACTCCAGTAAATCTTAAAATCACTAGACGAAATTGAACAAGGTTATATTTGGCTTTACCTGAGTCATATTAGGAGCAAAAACCATGGCTATATTCCTTGCATTCATTTTGTTTGACTCTTCTTCCTCAACAACATCAGCCATAAGATCAACAGCCCAATTAAGTAAAGCAGACTCAGTTGGCTTAAGCTGCTTTATGAGTTCAACAGATTCGTCCTCGGTGTTGCAATTGAGAACTTCTTCAGGAGAAAGACCGTCGAGCACTCCACAAGGTAACTCTCTAAACCAAGCTTTGATAAGACCAGCCAAGCAATGCACATCAATGTTCTCAGGAACAATACCTCTGTTAAGTTGGTCTCTTACATGTTCCTCTTGACTATTCTCAGGGTTTATCCTGAAAATTCCTTCAGCCTAATACAAAAAAAGGTATATACATATAAATTCAAACTACTCTAAAAAATCTTGACTTGATTACCATTTCCATTACCTTAAGACCTTCTTGAGAGTAAAGCCTTTCTTGCATTAGCAATAGAATAGTTGGGACACTGTTTCCTTTCTCGTCATAGGAACATTGCATTGATTCCGCGGATACACCAAACACGCTCACACTGCATTAATCAGAGAGAGTCTAAGCTTTTACAACTTTGAAATTGTAGATTTTTGGTGATAATGACCTAAGATCCAATTACGAACCCATTAATTAAGAATCTAAAATTGCAGATCCAGTTTCAGATTCAGAAGCTTTTAAAAAGCAGTAGGGAGATTGAGAGATCTTTGATTTGAAAGTACCAATCCAATCGAACAGTTAAATATACCTTGCACTAGGGACTCGACATGGGATCTCAACTTGAAGCTCGTGTGGGAGACCGAGAAAGCCATGGAATCGATCGAATGTTACATGAGTGATGTGTCTAACGTTCGTTGGCCATCCGATCTCCATATGATGAACGGCGGACGAAATCCCTCCGACTCCGCCGTCGTCTTGCCGGTTGTCTACACGGCAAGATACAACCGATTTACGAAGCGCCGTCAAGAGAAACTCAACAAGAGACAGTTGCTGCCGATTCTGCTCTTCCTCTTCTTCTTCCTCCTCCGCCGTCGATTTTCTCCTTCCTCCGCCACAACCTCCGCCTTTAGTCATCATCACAAGCCCCGTCATTGAGATAACTACTCACAGTAGAAGAAGAGACAAAGGAACTATGAAGATTTTCGCAGCTTCTCTCTCTCTCTTTCTGGACTTTGTGCTTCTTCTTCTCTCTTTTTGGATGTGAATTTGATTTTGAAATTCTCGAAAAGGTTTATTCTTTTTTTATTTGTTTTTTTATTATTTATTTTGGTTTTGAATTTTTGTCTTTTTGGTTGGATTTCAAAGCAACGGTCCATTCATTTCAAAATTTTCTCCCTCTAGGGAGGGCTGTTATCTAATGTGGCTTTTATTACAATCACGTTTTACCCTGAGAACTTCTCTGAATCTACTATAATGCCACTCAATTCTATTGGTTCTTCGTTGTTGACGTGGCATTTCACTTATGGATCTCCTAGATTTTTTGTTTTTTCTTTTGTTTTATCTATGTCAAAAAGAAACTAAGAATGCAAGTTGATATCACATATTGGATTTAAAAAAATAGTTCTTTGGCTTTTTTTTTTTGCTAATAACTAGATTTTACTCTGCGGATCGATTTTTTTTAAACAAAAAAATTTAAATTTTAAATTGTATTTGTTTTGTTAATATTGTTTGTTTTGTTTAGTGTTTAAAATTGTATAATTGTATTTTGATTGTTAATTCTAAGATTTCACCCGCTTTATATCATCTGGTATTAATATCGATCCAAACATGTCCCGTCATATAACCCCGTCCCGTGATATTTTAATTTTTCTAAAAATTTAAATATTATACTTTAAACATTTTATAATATTTAAACTTATTACAAAGTTTATATATTTATCATATTTAAATTCTTATAAAGTTAAAGTATTTATAATATTTAAAACTTCATAAAAGTTTTAATATTATAAATATTTTAAACGTTTTATAAAATTTAACTTATTAAAAATTTAAAAATTTTGAAATATTTCAATTTTAATAAACTTTAAATATTTATAATATTTAAATTTTATATAAAGTATAAATATTTATAATATTTTAAAACTTTTTAAAAATTTAAATTCTTTGAAATAAAGAACCGAAATAAAACGAATAAAACTTTTAAATTTGGACGCATGATAAGTCAAACTTCCTGCTCATTTGTATTCAGAATCATTTTGGTCTATTTTATCGTATGACTCTGAACCATTGTCCAATATTTCAGGCGATATGGGACATTGTACACATATTTTTTTTTATTCATTTATTGAGTAATATATGTCCGTTTTAAAAAATTTTAATCACATCATATGCAAAAAAAAATTCAGATTTTATTAACTAAATGTATTATATAATAATTCAAAATAATTTAAATATAAGATTAAATAAAAGTGAAAAGAGAATCATATATTTATGTTTAAATTAGGTAGAGATATTTTAGGAAATTAGCTCAAATTTGTTATGGTAATTATTGGTGTCAATATTCAATAAAGATTTTTGAATATTTTGTGACCCGATTTCAAAATTGACCCGACCCAACAATGGCAATTTTTGTAAATAGTTTCAAAAACCAATGGTTTTTTCCAAATGTACTTCAAAAATGTTAATATAGATTCCTCTTTTCTTATAGTAAACATCAATTTTTTTTTATGATGAAAATTAAATATAATAATAAACCAAAAATTTTAAAAGAAAATATATTGTTTGGATAATATCTTTCATCATGTAATATAAATGACCAATTAGATCACGATACGTGGATATATATATTTTTTTCCTTTCTTACATTTAGTGAAAATGGTGAACCAAGAGTTTATTAACAAAACCGGTTTAGCAATATTTGTGATAAATATATAATTAGCACACACTAAAAAAAAAGTTTAAGTTCTCCGCCGCTAGGGTTTCGTTGTATGTTGTGCGATGAAGCCGCCGCCTTCAAGAAATCCGCTTAAGGTGAGTAAAATTTTTTCTTTCATTTTAGAACGAACTATAAACTGTTTTAATTTATTAGATCTTTACGGATTATATATGTTTTCGACTACTTAACAGATTAAAAGATATGTTGGTGTAAAAATCAATTGCCATTAAATAGTTTTCCGTCATGAACATTTCTTCAAATTCAATTTATGTGATGTAAAACATATGTTTAGATTTTCTAGATTATCTAACCGCCGGATTTATGGCATGAATCTCAAATTTCATTCACTAAATCGCCATAGATCTAAAAATTTGGTTGGTAATAAATAATACTGGCGTATTAGATA
Source organism: Turritis glabra (assembly GCA_900406565.1). Classification (NCBI taxonomy): domain Eukaryota; kingdom Viridiplantae; phylum Streptophyta; class Magnoliopsida; order Brassicales; family Brassicaceae; genus Turritis; species Turritis glabra. The sequence continues at coordinate 1,837,024 of OVBN01000243.1, read as the reverse complement.
TTCTAGCTAGTAAAAGATATAAGAGATCCAAAATTTCATTTTTCTGATACATATTCATCAATCCGCAATATATCCTGATTTTGGGTTTATTAATTAATCAGAACTAATATGTTTGAAATTGACATGCAAGATTTAAAATGTTGCGGTCAAGATTTGATTTTTTTTTTTTAATGCTTTTGTTTTCAGACCCAATCTAACAAGAAACAATATGAAACAAAAGCATCATCATCATCAGTACCTGTTTTTCAACTAAAAACCCGATCAATGTCTAGATCTGAAAAAGAAACATCGTCATCAGTATCTGTTGTTCAAAGAAAAACACGATCAATGTCTAGAATTGAAAAAGGAGCATCATCATCAAGTATTCTTGAAAAAAACGAGCAATCAACATCTGATGATAAAGTAAGTATTTTTCTTTTAAATGCTGAATGTTTTATTTACTATTCGGGCCATGGTGAAAATTATTTGAAAGTTTTAGTTGATCAATTGATGAAATAAATCTTCATGGGTTTAAAGTGATTTTGTTATTAGTTTTGCTGTTTTGGAGTCATGACAATGTCTCTGACATAGCAAAACAAACAACTAAGAGGCATAACTTAGCAAATTCTTTACTAACAATTGTATTTTTATGTTTTTTTTTTTTTCTTTAGTTGGAATTTACAAAATCAGTTTTGATATTTTTCAAGAAGTTGGGCCAAGTATAAAATTTATTTGGGCTTTTCTTAAAAGAAAAAGCTGCGTTGGGCTTTGATTAAAATGACTTTGACCAATAAAAAGTGGTCACGTGTTCTCTCACGTGATTGTCTTCATCGTTTCGACATTTGGAGAAAAAAAATGTTAGGGTTTGAAATTTGTCGCTGGAACCAAATAATCTGATAAGCTTTATGGCCGAGTCTTCTATGACTCAGTGTCAATATATCTTGAAATTAACCTCACTGTTTCTACATATTTACCGCTATGCCACCATACCCTGAGATAGATTTCACTACTCTCTTCACCGTACATTCTGATTATCTTATCTTCTTCTCTGCCATATATTCTAACGCTTCAAATCAAGGCGACACAAAATCCTAGTCGCTGATTGCTTTCATCCACCGGAAAATTAGCTTTAGTCACTGTTGCATACAAGTAACAACATGGTTGGATTGTTGCAGCCTAAACACATGGTAGCAGCTGTGAAGGCTTTGCATTGGCGAAACTCTGTGGAATTGCATAAGCTGCTTAAAGATAATGAAGATTTCTCTATTTGCTTTAACTCTGAAGCAGGGTTACCGCAAAAGGTGCAGTAAACTTGATTTGCTTTTCAATTTTGTTCTGATTTATTTGTAGTAAAGTACTGATTTTTGTAGTTCTTTCAGATTAGTGTAGAGAAATTCGTAAAAAGGTTACCTCGGCACCTCATTGCGGTGCTTATGTCTCCTAATAAAGATGGAAAGTCTCGATATGTATTGTGTGGGATCAGACTGTTGCAGACGTTGTGCGACTTAACACCTCGTAACGCTAAACTCGAGCAGGTTCCATCTTCATATCTGTTTTTATGAGCTTTCAAAGAATTGGACTTTTATGTGTCTATGGAACAGTATTTAGGAAAATGTCTTGTTTCTTTCTTGTTTGCGTATTTGTGATAGGTCTTGCTCGACGATGTGAAATTATCAGCACAGATGATTGATCTGGTGATCCTTGTGATAATAGCTCTTGGTCGTAATCGAAAGGTCCTTTTCTGATAATCCGCTTTGTGTCTCTTCCTGTTTATCTTTAGAGCTGTGATTCATTTCTGTTGCTTGTTTCCAGGAAAGCTGCAATTCTAATAAAGAATCATTGCTAGAGGCCACACTGGTGGCTTCTTGTCTCCACCTGTTTCACGGGTTTATCTCTCCTTACTCCCAAGATCTTGTTCAAGTCTTTCTTGCCCACCCAAGGGTATGAAACTATGACCTTATCATAATGTGCTTGAAATGCCAACGTGAATAAAGGATATCGTTGGAAATTAAGAAAATTACGCTTATGCTTTGAGATCTGGGTTCTGCTGTCTTGGGATTAGTTTGATCTAATTCTTGTTTTTCTCATCTAGGTTGATGTGTTTATAGACAGTGCTTTCGGAGCTGTTCTCAATGTTGTGATATCTTTGAAAGCAAAGCTGCTGTATCGACGAACTGACTTCCCAAAAAGTTTAGGCCCGAGTTCTGTGGGGGAGGTTAATTTCCACTGCCAACAAGCTGAAGCTGCTTTGCAGTTCCTTCATTCTCTATGCCAACATAAACTGTTTAGAGACCGTGTCGCCAAGAACAAGGTTTCTCTAATGCTTGGTGTTTAAATCTTGTGATGCATCAGTTTTAGATTAACTAGTCTCTTGTACATTAATCACGAGTTGTTATTGATTTGTTTTGCTAAATTGATAATTTTATGGAGGACAAATCTCAGAATTAGGTTTTCTGGTACTTTTCTTTCAGGAGCTATGTGGAAAAGGTGGCGTTCTTAGGCTAGCTCAATCCATACTATCACTAGCTATTACACCTGAATTTGTTGGAGCAACCATAACTATAGCTTCCACATCTAGAATGAAAGCAAAAGTCCTTTCAGTTGTAAGTCTATTGATATTTAGCAAAGTCTTTCTCTATTTACTGTCTGCAAGACTGCAACTCATACCAAAGTTCATGTTCCTGCAGTTGCAGCATTTGTTTGAGGCAGAAAGTGTCTCATTCCTTGACGAGGTTGCAAATGCAGGAAACTTGCATTTAGCCAAAACTATTGCCTCAGAGGTTAGTCCTAATAAGGGTCTCTGCTCTAAAATTGATAGGACGTTTTCCTTCTTGATTTCAAAGGTTTATCACTGGGTGACACTGCTACTTATACAAATTGACAATCTTACGGGTTTCGGTATGTTGTAACTAGTCATAGAATATGCCTCACTGCAAAAGGCTGATGTTGACTTAGTGATAATCATTTCTGATCTAGAGTTTAAACCTACAGCTTCCTAAACGGCATATGTTGTTAAATTGACATTTTGTACTTTTCTGTTCCTCAATTCTCTCCAGAAAAGTTTATCTATGTGAAGTTAGTGTTGACCTATTCAGTGATGAACTGATGATATATCTGTAATCTAGGTTCTTAAATTATTGAGGCTTGGCCTTTCTAAAGCTTCCATGGCTACTGCTTCTCCTGACTACCCGATGGGTTTTGTGCTACTTAACGCTATGCGCTTGGCTGACGTGCTCACGGATGACTCAAATTTTCGATCTTTTTTCACCGAACATTTTGTAAGTATCAACTTAATTTCTGCCTCTGCTACATTTTCTTGTTTTATTTATTGTTTTGCCGCATATGATTCTTTATCCAGGGTACAATCTATGAGCTGTCATTGGACTGGTTATAATTTATTTGCGGTACTTAAATTCTGTAATTTGATGTGTGACGGATGTTAAATCTTATCTCCAGAGCATGGTTCTCAGTGCGGTATTTTGTCTCTCTCATGGAGATTTCTTGTCAATGTTGTGCTCTTCTGATCTTTCTTCAAGGGAGGATGATGCGAATGTTGAGTACGATCTGTTTATGTCAGCCGGATGGGTTTTAAGTGTAATTTCATCTTCTGGGCAATCAGTCACACCTCAATTCAAGCTCAGTTTACAAAATAACCTTACCATGTCTTCATATGCACATCAACGAACATCCTTAGTTATTAAAATGATCGCGAATCTTCACTGTTTCGTTCCCAACGTCTGCCAAGGTGATTTTTTTTTTTCCGCAACTACCTTCTTTGTTTTCCTGTATAATATCGTTGGTTTACCTTCGTGTGTTACTATGTGTATTTGCTGTTAATATCCGCAGAACAGGATAGGAACCGTTTCATTCAGAATTTTATGAGTGGATTGCGAAAAGATCCTTCAAGCATATTGATTAAGATGTTACCAGGCTCTTCATATACTCCAGTGGCACAGAGAGGCACTGGTGTTTGCAGAAACCTAGGTATGTATCTCTATCCCCAGACACATATTATTTCTTATATGCACATGTTTTGGTGATTTCGTTTTGATGGATATTTGTTAATATGTAGGTTCTCTGTTGCGCCATGCGGAATCCTTGATCCCTAGTTCCCTCAACGAGGAAGACTTCTTACTTTTGAGGTAACAGAAAGCCTCTTCAGTCATTCAACATTTCACCTATGACTATATTAAAGATCTATAGTTCTCGAGCTGTGCTTTTTTATGTCACCATTGATATATATTTTTTCGGGATATTGTCTTGTGCAGGGTGTTTTGTGACCAGTTGCAACCGCTAATCCATTCCGAGTTTGAGGAAAGTCAAGTACAGGTGAAGGTGAAAGGCTTGTTGCTCTCTTCTAAATTGCTTTTACAATTATCTGGTTTTGTTTATGATTATCTGTTTATTTACACTGATACAAGTAGCTGTAACAAGGTTTTACTCATGTCCATCGTATTTTGAATTCTACGAAAGGCGGGTCTTTTTCTAACCTTCAAATGTTGTGTTTGTTCTAGGATATTGAAGGTACGGGAGGGAATTTATCTGGTAAGCAGCAGAGAAAAGAGCCTCTGAATCTTAATAATGAAGGAGCTTCAGAGAATTGTGATGTCCGAGTTGAAGGTGTGATGACAAAGCAAGGCGTGAATGAGGAGACGGAAATAGTCGAACGGTTGAAAGAGAGCGATGCAGATGCAAGCCATCTTGAAACCAGTGGTTCAGATACAAGCTCTAACAGAGGGAAGAGTCTGGTTGATCGGGTTGAAGATGGAGAGTTGGCTCAGAATATGAGCAAGCCGTTTAAAGGCAGTGCGTCAGGAGAGCTGAAGGAGGATGAGAAAGCTGAAACCTTCCTTGTCTTTGAGAAGGAGAGGAAGAAACGGAAGCGTAGTATTATGAATGTTGATCAAATGAGGATGATCGAGAAGGCGCTTGCTGATGAGCCTGATATGCAGCGGAATTCAGCTTCGATACAGTTATGGGCTGATAAATTAAGTCAAAATGTGAGTTCAAGAATTCTACTCATTTTAATTTCCAACCAGTATTACGAACACTGCGCTTACTGATTATCCGATTTTGCAGGGTTCGGAGGTTATTACATCTTCGCAGCTGAAAAACTGGTACTTGCTTTTTTTGTTCCTCTCCGTCAACTGCAAAGTGAATCTCGTAATCACTATTCATTATCTGACATTGATTATTTATTCTCAGGCTGAATAACCGAAAAGCGAAACTAGCTCGAGCAAACAAGCAAACAGGGACAGTTCGTGACAATAACAGCTCAGGGGATTTGCCGGAGAGTCCTGGAGATGAAAACACTTGGCAGCAGAATCCATCATCAACACCATTGAAAGTTCAAACTGCATCAAAAACCCCGAAAACAGGAGAGAATCTGATGAGATCATCATCGTCATCAGAAGAAGGGATAAAGCGAGGGCAACAAGTGAGGCTTATGGACGAGAGAGGAGACGAGATTGGGAAAGGAATGGTGTTGAGAACAGAGGGTGAATGGTACGGTTTAAGCCTGGAGACAAGACAACTTTGTGTAGTTGATGTAATGGAGCTTAGTGGGTCATATGATTGGAGCAAAATGATCATCCCTTATGGATCTGATGAAGTTGGGAGGACTTTCGGAGAGGCGAATTCAAGGTTTGGAGTTATGAGGGTGGCTTGGGATGTGAATAAGCTTCAGTATCAGACTCAGTTGCATTGAATTTGATCAGTAGGTTTTTGTTTTTTTTAACTGTTTAGAGATTCTCTGTTGGTCCTTAATTTGAAAGATTCTATTTTATTGGGCTTTGTCTCTCTGTATCTCTCTCTCTCTCCCCCTCTCTCTCTGTGGTTATTTACAGGCAAAGGTTTGAGACTTTGAGAGTAAATAGTGAAGATAATATTAATAACAGAAGGAAGAGTTTGCCTTTTATTATCTCATTTAGTTGACTTGATCAATAACCCCACTAAATCAAATCACGGTTATGACTAGACCGACATATAACAGGAGTTAAGAGTTACACTAGAGAATTCACGGTTAAGACTTAGAAAGACTGTTTACAACTTCATAACAAAGAATGCTTATGAAAGTAAGCCTATCATTGCAGTATCATCGCCATTGTTTCTCTTTAAGAGATGATATAGATCTCGAAAACTGCGAAACAAAAACGGTGATGATGATGATGATATATCCTTGTCCTGGCTCTCCTCATCCTTGTCTCTCCAGAACTTAAGGATTATGAGATTCTCCTCTTCCGTTGATCTCTGAACCACAATTCTCGATGCGTAACCATTTTTTCTCATCATCAGACAAATCTCTGCTGGGAAATTTGAAGTTAATGTAACCAGGTAGAACCAACCTTTCTCTGAAAGCAAAATATCAACCACATGCAAGATTTTTTATCTATAACTGTCCGGCCATTTTCTCCTCTAGCCCAAGCGGAGGCAATACCTTCCATTCCAACTTCATATTCCGGTGTTGGCACATAAGGCAGCGGATTCACCACAATCACGTCGACTGAGCCAGCAAGTCTCTTCTATAGACCAGAAGCTATATCCGCACAAATAACATCAGCATCGACTCCATGTGCTTGTAGAGTTTCTTTTGTTACTTTTGTAGCTGGGTTTGTATCGGTGGCTAGAGAATGAACACCAGGAACTTCGTTTTTGAGAAGAAGAACAAGTGAAGTTATGACATACCCGCTTCCGCATCCCATCTCCATACAAACCTTAGGGTTGTGCTATACCACCACATGAACTTTGGAAAGGTACAGTACCTTCGTACAAATACCTGAAAGTGTGGGGGTGCCTAGCAAAAGTGGTTGTACCACCTCCTAAAAAGGTCACAATTGTGCCTAAGACCGTAGACTGTATCTTCATCGGATATGCGCACAACAATAGTGCTTATCGATTTCTGGTTCATAAATCAGATATTCCAGATATCCATGTAAATACAGTTATGGAATCAAGAAATGCATCATTTTTTGAAGACATTTTCCCTTGTAGGAAAGTTCAAAAAACGAACTCGTGAACAACGAGATGCAGCGACCACAGAAGTTGAGGACAATACTTCGGGAACTATTGCTGGTGAAAAACCAGAACCGAAACTCGAAGAGGAACCTAGAAGAAGCAAAAGAGCTCGCAATGGAAAATCGTTCGATGAAGATTTTTTGATGGCATTTCTAGCGGAAAACTAGGCCTGTTAACGGAGCGGATATCCGATTTTTTTAGGATATCCGTATCCGTATCCGTATCCGTATTATCCGGAAATTTAATATCCGTATCCGTATCCGTATCCGTATCCGTATTATCCAGACTCCGGATATTCGTTAAAAATCCGGATATCCGCGAATATCCGCGAATATCCGGAAATTTTTTTAACTTTTTTAGTGACCCGAGAGAGATTGAGATTGAGAGAGAGAGAGAGAGAGGTCGAGAGAAGTCGCGACTGAGAGAGAGGTCGAGAGAAGTCGCGACTGAGAGAGAGGTCGAGAACCGAGAGGCCGAGAGGTCGAGAGAGAGAGATTGAGAGAGAGATGTCGAGAACCGAGAGAGATTGAGATTGAGAGAGAAGGAGAGAGAGATAGAGAGAGGTCGAGAGAGAGAGAGAGATTGAGAGAGAGAGAGGTCGAGACCCGAGAGAGATTGAGATTGAGAGAGAGGGAGAGAGAGAGAGAGAGAGAGGTCGAGAGAAGTCGCGACTGAGAGAGAGGTCGAGAACCGAAAGGCCGAGAGGTCGAGAGAGAGAGATTGAGAGAGAGGTCGAGAGGGAGAGGGAGAGGTCGAGAGAGAGAGAGAGGTCGAGACCCGAGAGAGGTCGAGAGAGAGGGAGAGGTCGGGTCCGTCGGGAGAGATCGAGAGAGAGAGATTGAGAGATAGATCGGCTGATCGGGAGAGAGATTGAGAGATAGATCGGGAGAGAGATACTTTAAGCTTCTTTTTCTTCTTCTTCGGTGCCGATTTCTTCTTCTTCTTCTTCGGTGCCGATTTCTTCCTAATTTCGATTGGATTTTGAAGCCTCTGTTTTGGCAAGAATCTCCTTGTGGCCAGACGAGCGGTGGCAAGAATCTCCCTGTGGCTTGTGCGTTAGGGATTAGAGGATGGCTCCGACTCGGCGAAGGGCGAACGGCGACTCTCCGACTCCGAGGACTTAGGCGTTACTCGTTACTCGTTAGGGATTAGAGACTAGAAAGATACGAGTTACAGACAAAACGACTATTGGGCTTACACCTAAAACATATTGGGCCTAAATTTTGTTTAGCAGGCCCATTTCATAATTTAAGTCCGGATATCCGTTATCCATTACAGAATTTGTCAATATTCGTATTCGTATCCGTATCCGTATTATCCGTAATTATATTATCCGTATTCGTATCCGTTTTGGCCGGATATCCGTTTTTTCGGAGCGGATACCGAATACGGATACGGATATCCGTGGATAACGAATAATAATTACAGGCCTACGGAAAACGTACCGAGAACCTACTCAGAAGTCATGTCTACACCTGATGCACCTTATTGGAAGGAAGCAGTCAATACTGAAATAGACTCTATCTTGCAACATCATACTTACGAGATAGCAGATCTACCCCAAGGCTCTAAACCATTGAGGAGTAAATGGATTTTCACAATAAAACGGAAAACCAATGGTGAGATTGATAGGTACAAGGCTAGGCTTGTGGTACAAGGATTTCGACAAAAAGAAGGCTTGGATTTCTTTGATACCTATTCTCCGGTATCGAGAATAACTTCAATCAAAATGCTCATAAGCATTGCAGCCTTAAGAGATCTTGAAATCCACCAAATGAATGTAAAAACTGTCTTTCTAAATGGAGATTTGGAAGAGGAAATCTACATGAAACAACTTGAAAGGTTTGCTATCGCAGGACAAGAACACAAAGTATGTAAACTTGTGTAGTCATTATATGGACTCAAACATGCTCCTAAGCAGTGGCATGAGAATTTTGACAGTGTGATGATGTCTAATGGTTTTAACATTAATCAATGCTATAAATGCATATACTTCAGAATTACTCCAGTGGGATACATTTTGTTATGTTGATATGTCGATGATATGCTCATTATTGGGAGCAACAAAGACATCATAAATCAAACGAAAAGCATGCTCAAAAGATATTTTAACATGAAAGACTTGGGTCTAGCATATGTCATTTTGGGAATAAAGATCATCAGAACTGATGAAGGCCTTATCTTGTCTCAGACCCACTATGCTGAGAAGATACTAGATCGATTCAAGCATTACTCAAATGGGACTGCGAAAACTCCAGTAGATCCTCAACTTCACTTGACCAAAAATTCAAGTGAACCTGTACAACAGGTTGAGTATGCAAGAGTAATTGACAGTTTAATGTACTTAACAAACAGTACAAGACCAGATTTAGTGCACTCTGTGAATGTACTTAGTCGCTACACGAGCAATCATGGACATAAGCATTAAAAGGCTATAACTAGAGTTTTAAACTATCTACGTTATACCAAAGATCATGGCTTGCACTATGGTAAAGAACCAGCAGTTGTGGAAGGATACAGTGATGCCAACTAGATCGCAGATTCCAAAAACTCAAAATCCACGAGTGGATACATCTTTACACTTGGAGGTGCAGCAGTGTCCTCAAAATCTTCCTAACAAACTTTGTTGGCTAAATCAACCATGGAATATGAATTCATAGCGTTGGATACAGCTGTAGCAGAAACTGAATGGCTTCGTAATTTCTTGGAAGACATCCCAATGTGGAGGAAACATGTGCCTGCAATACGTGTACACTGTGATAGTCAATCAGCTATAGGCAGGGCACAGAGTACCCTATATAATGGTAAATCTCATCACATCAGACGACGACATAAAACCGTTAGACAACTTATCTCAACCGGAATAATCACGATTGATTACGTTAAATCAGCAGACAACCTAGCGGATCTATTTACAAAAGGTTTAACACGAGATCAAGTTGCGAAATCATCAAGAGGAATAGGTTTAAAGCCTACCACTTGAGAGGAGGCTTGATGGTAACCCCACCTACTAAGATTGGAGATCCCATGACGTAGGTTCAAAGGGACAACTAAATCAAGCTAACTCTTTTACGAGCACTGAGAGACTATTGTCTTTTCCCAGTTCCTAATATGATGTATGGTGCTTCCTGTATGTGTAAAGGATAAATAAATAATTTTTAATGATTTAAAATCTAGCTTTGTAATATATATGAAGTATTTACAGGATATTTTTTGAAATACAAGCAGCTAGTAAATCACCTTGTGAGTGTGAAATGGGGCGTTTCTAGGAGAATATGTGAGGCTATACTCTCCAAGTTCACTCATGATTAACCAGGCATGTTCAAGGTCACAATGAACACAATAGAAAACCTTGTTCTACGAGAAAACGAAGCTGTGTTATACCTGCTGTCTAAGTTTACATAAAACTCTGGATAGTTCAAGACGCCATGTTCACCATCTGGCCGAGTGAACTCGACATGTACTAACAATGAGTAGGTTCAAAGCTGAAGAAAGCCACCAACTCAGATACAGTTAGTTTTCGCATATACTCTCGAAGGTATGTCTAGTCTAGCTAGTTACGTCAGTCCATAGGGTTAGTTAAGTCGTCATATGTTTAGACTTATTTCTATTAATGTGGGGGATTGTTGGAACTGAATATGGACTGACGTAACTAATTAGCAGGTTTTTGGAAATGGTTTTCCGGCAACTTTCAGGCCAAATTCCGGCCAAACGGCTGAACGGAATTGTCAGGTCGATAGTGTGTTGGAAAGCTGGTAATGAGTACTACAAGATGGTATACTCATATGTAAAAAACAGAATTGTTTTGAATGAGAAATAAGGGGTTAAATTGAGCTACTTGTTATGATTTGGAAAATGTCCCACATCGGAAATGGAGAGTGTTTTTCACTTCTTTATATATAGTTACACACTCAGTTAGTTTCAAAAGTGTCTAGAAGAGATAGGGAAGGTTCCCCACACGCGCGCCGAACCGAACCGGACCGGGCCGGGCTTGGGCGCGGGGGCAGGCGTCGGGCCGTGGGCCTTGGGCCTTGGGCTCTTGGGAATTCTCGCCTCGCCGAATATTTTTTGGATCATTGTTAGGCCCAATCTTTTGCGAACCAAATATTCTACAAGTTTTCAGGATAGACTTTGGAGATTACTCCAAATCTTTTTCTGATTCGAAACATGCGGAATACTCTAAGAATATTCTCTCGAAACTCTATCCTCCTTCGACTATATAATGAAACGCTTGCCTTCATTATTTGATACGCTAAAAAACGCTCACTAAAACCCTGCAGTTCTAAAATCTCGCATCTCTCTTGCTTCTTCCAAGTAAGTTCTTTAGTTTAATTTCGAGAGTATATCGTAGATCAAGTTCGTTTGAGTCTACTACTCTGTGCTCGAGTATTAGTTCGTGATCGGTTGTATCCTGGGATTCGAAAATCGTGATAGTCCGAAAGCACTTACGGCCGATTTATTGAATTAAGGAAAAAGATATCATATCTTGCCTTCGTGATTTACTTTATGCAATTTTCATATTGTCTTTGTAATTCGTTTATGTTATCATTATAATAAAATTTGCATCTTTTTCTCAATTCGATTATTGCGTTCCTACAGTTTTAACTTTAAATTAGACAAACAAAGCTATGACAATTAGTTTTGCAAAAAACAGATAATATCTTAGATTCAGATTAAGTAGTACACAGTAGATAGACAACCATTTATATCTTTTCATGACTTGTAATCCAACCCAGACCTCAGGTAACAATAAGGTAAACTCAAGGAGAGTATTCAAGTTGGCAAATCAAATTCCAAACAATATAAATATAATGCAATACCTTGGGAATATATTCAGCGTTCTGAGCCTGCAAAACTATAGCTTTAAGATCTAGCTTGCAGTCCAAGTTGACCGTAGAAACAATGTTTCTGAAACAAAACATCAAAGATGGAATTTATCCACAAGGATCAAACACTAAATCTTAAGAGAAGCACAAAAGAACTCACTGAAGAGTAGGAACAATCCCGGAAAGATGCTTGCTAAGATGGTCCAGTGGATTACTCCCTTCCAATCCTTGATCAGCCATTCGTCTAAAATTACACAAAACCAAATCCACACATCAAACTAAGCAAGACTCAGACAAGGTAATAGACACTAGACACAGGTCCAAACACAAGAGAATATGCTTAACAGTCTTATCAGATAGCTTCATGAAAAGGGTTTCGATTATTTGAGAATATAGAGCCAATTTTAGTTTCATCTTCCAAAACAGTTTTGGCAAAAAAAAGACACTTTTTTCCTTTAAGCTATGAAACTTAAGTTACAAAAAAGGATTAAAGGTCAGACCCTATAGATAACGAGTAAATTCGAGGTTCGAACACGAAATCTAGGGTTTAGAAAAGGAAGAGCTTTCATACAAAGAACTAAGGATTGGAGAGGGAAAGAGATTTATAAATCGGTGTTTTATATCTGAGAGGGATAGTGATCTTGTTCTCTCGCTTCTGGTTTTTAGGTCTCTATGGTAGATGCCTATGCTACCCTTGACCGTCTTTGGAAGATCGAGGGTACTTTTGAAAAATTGAAGAAGTCTACAATGACGGCATGTTTGCATATTAAGCGAATTATTGAGTTAATTTATTTATATACACATATTAACTTTGGTAGAAAATAATAAGATTAAAGATTTTTTTTCCTGTGAAAAGATTTTAATCAATGTTGGAAATCTTAACTGATTTTAAAATGAAAACCAAACAATAGCAAATATTTCTTTGGGATTTGAGATTTTGTATTTTTTTAAAAAAAATTTATAAACTCTTCCAAAAATGTTAAAACCTAATGTGAATTCAAGTCTTTACTAAAATTTAATAAAGTATTTTGAAAAGTGTATAGAATGTTCTTATAAAAGAAAAATTCAAACTTAAAGTTGGATAATTTTTTTTTTTTTAAATAGAAATGTTTTTCTTAGAATTGTCTACATATTTAAAGCATAGAGACGTTAAACAACTAAGTATAATACTCGTACAAAATATTTGAATGATGGATATTACAACTTTTTTTTTCTTCTGTACAAAATATTTTTTTAAAAAATAGAAATGCTTTTCTTAGAATTGTCTACATATTTAAAATTCGAGATACTCAGATTTACTAATGGAGACGTTAAACAACTAAGTATAACACGAGTACAAAATATTTGAGTGATCGAAATTACAACTTTTTATTTCTGTAAAATTCAGTTTTATAAAAATTATAAAGCAGATAAAAAAAAAAGAAAGAAATTACAAATATGTTGAGTGGTAATCTCGTCATTTCATAGACACATAAAGCCGTTGACTAAAGGAGAACACTGAAGAGTACAGCTCAGCGCAAAAACGCCTTTTCTATCCGAAGAAAACTGTGTCCTCCAAAAATCGCCGGAGGAAAAAACATTTTTATTTTTTATTTTATTCTTCTCATCTCATATAATTCAAAAAAAAAAAATAGAAAGGTTTTACTTGGGGAGAAGACAGAGTCCGCCCGTAACTCGCCACCGTTATACGCCGTGAAGTCTCTCACTCCTCCTCCGATCTGAAGTTTCTACCAAGTTCTTTCATCAGTGCCGTAGTCTTTCCTTCTTTGATTCGCTTTCTAGGTTTCGTTTTTCTCATTTTCTGGTTCCTTTTTTTGTTTTTGTTGTTGTTCTGTTGCGTGGGGGATTTTATACGCGTAAAGTGGTTTCCATGGGCTCGAAACCGTGGCTACATCCAGCTCCTCAGTATAAAACCCTAGAAACCTTTTGGGATGATGAAGAGGATGCTCCTGGTCCTAGATGCGCTCATACACTTACGGCGGTTGCAGCTACCAAGACTCACGGTCCTCGACTCATACTCTTCGGCGGCGCCACTGCTATTGAGGGTGGCAATTCTTCTGTACCTGGGATCAGTAAGTTTCCCCAATTGAATTTGAATTTGATTTTTTTTTTTTTTTATTTGTTTGGTTTGATCTGGAGTTGTTCTGGTTCTGGTTTTAGGGTTAGCTGGTGTTACCAATTCGGTGCATTCTTATGATGTTCTGACTAGGAAGTGGACAAGGTAAAAGAGATTCAGTGTTAAGATTGTGTTGTTTGGTTTCTTGAAAATCCACATTGGTTTGATGGAGAGTTGCCTTGTGAATTTCCGGAATTATGCAGGCTTAAACCAGCTGGTGAGCCTCCGTCTCCTAGAGCTGCTCACGCCGCAGCTGCAGTTGGCACCATGGTCGTTTTTCAGGTTATTTATTGATCAATTTAGCAAACCATTTACTGTTTCTGGCAAAGCGCAAAATGTGATAGGCTTTTGCTCTATTTATCACTGTCCACGTTTCACACATACTTATGTTTTTTTTCTGAATTAACAGGGTGGCATTGGCCCAGCCGGGCATTCTACTGATGATCTTTATGTTCTTGACATGACTAATGATAAGTTCAAGTGGCACAGGTGAGATCCTTTGCAAATTTCCCAGTTCCGTCTCTCTTTGCTATCTATTTTATTGATGTCAAAATTATTTCCTTTAATGCGTGTTCAGGGTGGTGGTTCAAGGGGAGGGTCCAGGCCCTCGTTATGGCCATGTTATGGATTTAGTTTCTCAGAGGTATCTTGTTACAGTCACTGGAAATGATGGTAAGAATATGTCTGTTTTCATTATTTTTGTTTCTACATGGAAACTTTTAGTTTTCATTATTCTGTTTATTTCTTAAAGAATCAAGATGTCCTAACAAATATTTTTCCTTCTGTGTATGGAACAGGGAAACGAGCTCTTTCTGACGCTTGGGCGCTGGATACAGCTCAGAAACCATATGTATGGCAGAGATTGAACCCAGACGGTGACCGACCAAGTGCTAGAATGTTAGTGATTTAAATGATTTGAATGGCTATTGTACAACATCTGTTTTTCAACTGAATTTTCAAATTTTGATATTTGTGCATAGGTATGCTACTGGCAGTGCTCGTTCTGATGGCATGTTTTTGCTCTGCGGTGGAAGAGACACCTTGGGGGCGGTATACTTTTTTCCTCCATTAATCTCTTGTGCAGAAATTCATAGACTCCTTTTTCTCCAACATAGGGCTAGATAAGTTACAGAAATCTCGAACCCCAGAGCTTTGCTTATTTTTGCTATGAGATTCAAAATTGAAGATGTTATGTTTTCAATTTTCTCTATGAATTATGGCGTATTCCCTGATGTGTTCGTGTGTCTGCAGCCATTGGGAGATGCTTATGGGCTACTAATGCATAGAAATGGTCAGTGGGAATGGACTCTGGCTCCAGGTGTGGCACCTTCTCCAAGATATCAACATGCAGCGGTAAACCAAATCTTGCTCTAGTTTCGAAACGTATGGAAAGGAAAAGTAACTTCTGAAGTGTTGACTAATACTAGTATCTAAGAGGACTGCACATTGTAGCTTTAGAAACTGAGTTGACTGTTGTTTTCCTTCTAAATGAAACGATTGATGAGGCATTGAATTTCATTTTCAATACCGTGCTCTAATTCTAGCCATTGCAATGAGTTCCCTTTATTGCTTTTCTTATCAGGTTTTCGTAGGTGCAAGATTACATGTCAGTGGAGGTGTTCTTAGAGGAGGCCGCGTAATAGACGCTGAAGCGTCTGTTGCAGGTAATGCTCAATGGCAGTTTTTTTCTGGATTTTGTTTAACAAGCTTTTACTGGAGATGATGGTCCCTGCTCTCCATTTTTCCTCTTTCTAATTGTTATGGAATCTTTCTTCTCGCAGTGCTTGATACTGCTGCCGGTGTATGGTTGGATAGAAATGGGCAAGTTACTTCTGCACGCGGCAGTAAGGGACAAATCGATCAAGATCCATCTTTTGAACTTATGCGACGCTGTCGCCATGGCGCCGCATCCGTTGGCATCCGCATTTATGTGCATGGAGGTCTTAGAGGAGGTAAGCCTGAGATTTTGCTTTTTAAACAACAAGATGCCTAAGTTCATTGCAGTACATATTCTTTAGTTCCATAGTTTCACGTTTCCTAACCTCGGTCAAGTTGATTCTTAGGAAGTTTTTGTGGTACGCTTACATTTCTCATAGTTTAAGTCAATGCCTCAAGTCATCTATCTTTTTCTCAGAGTATGACGATTACGGTAATTTTCTTTCCGCACAGATGTGTTGCTTGACGATTTTCTAGTCGCTGAAAATTCAACATTCCAGTCAGACATCAGTTCTCCTTTGCTAGCATCGGATAGAACCCAACAAAGCTCTACTCCCAGGTTTTCTTATGCAGCACGACCTCCTTCGGGATCTGAACAAGCCCTCCCCATGTCTGAGGGACTGAGGTCTATCCCATTTCGTACACTCTTTTTGGTTTGTGCTTATCTGTGTCTAGTTGTTTGAGCATGACTTATCTTTCTTTTCTCCTTAATAATATTAGCTTGGACGAAAATTCGTTGGAGAAATTGACGGAGGCTTCTGCAGCTGAAGCAGAGGTAGCTAGTTCTGTTTGGCGAGCTGCACAACTAGGAGCTGGTACTTTGGATGCAGAACCCTCTACCTCTGATACCAGTTCGCCAACTGTGGAATCTACGACTGATGGGACTGAAACTGAAGGAGATGTCAGGCTTCATCCGAGAGCTGTATGTTAATCCCTAATATTACATTTCTCTCTTTGTGCTTATTTATTTTTTATTTTTTATAGAATGTTTGTTTTATGCCTTAGACATATTGGTTGCTTTTCGAACTACTTCGCAACATAGTGTATGCTTTGATAACAGTTATATCTAGTCTTTTACCTATTTGATTACCAAAGTATCTCATTTTATAGGTTGTGGTAGCAAAAGAGACGGTTGGCAGTCTGGGCGGCATGGTAAGACAGTTAAGCTTGGATCAGTTTCAGAATGAGAGCCGGCGGATGGTTCCCATGAATAATAGCGATGTGCCACAACCCACCAAGAAGTTCACTAGACAAAAGTCTCCTCAAGGCCTACATAAAAAGGTATCATTCTTGTGCATTCTTCTCATCAACCTGGACACTGTCACAGTTAATATCTACTAATATGTTGTTGCTTGCAGGTCATTTCTGCTTTGTTGAGACCTCGAAATTGGAAACCTCCTGGCAATAGAAAGTTTTTCTTGGATTCTTATGAAGTCGGGGAACTCTGTTATGCTGCTGAACAAATATTTATGCATGAACAAACGGTTCTTCAACTAAAAGCTCCTATTAAAGTCTTCGGAGATCTCCATGGGCAATTTGGGGATTTAATGCGGTTGTTTGATGAATATGGATTTCCCTCAACAGCTGGAGATATCACGTAAGTTTAAGAAAATGATTGAACGATGTGGAGTTTTGCTCAAAAATAGTCACTGAACCATTAAACGTATTTTCTTCAGGTATATTGACTATTTATTTTTGGGAGATTACGTTGACCGGGGACAACACAGCCTGGAAACTATAACTTTGCTGCTTGCATTGAAGGCAAGACGGTGCCTAATTTCACATCACCCATATTACTAATGTCATTCAAATTGTGCTTCTTGGGTTTATTGTTCTGAGATATTCCTGTGCAGATTGAATATCCGGAGAATGTTCACTTGATTCGTGGAAATCACGAGGCTGCAGACATTAATGCACTATTTGGTTTCCGTCTTGAATGCATAGAAAGAATGGTACATACCTCTCTGCAGAAATATACGTTGTCTTTGTCTTAGCTCTTTTGTTTAGACTAAGCCTGCTCTGTACTTTTACCAGGGAGAGAATGATGGCATCTGGGCATGGACAAGATTTAATCAACTTTTCAATTATCTTCCTCTCGCTGCACTTATCGAGAATAAAATTATATGTATGCATGGTGGAATTGGGAGGTCAATCAGTTCAGTGGAACAGATTGAGAAGATTGAAAGGCCCATAACAATGGACGCTGGATCCCTTGTTCTAATGGATTTATTATGGTAATCCATCCTTTCTGGTCCTGCTTTCATATCGATCACTATTTCTTACATCCCTTAGTCATAATACCATTTTTACAAATACAGGTCAGATCCTACAGAGAACGATAGTATCGAGGGTTTAAGACCAAATGCCAGAGGACCTGGTCTTGTCACGTTTGGGGTGAAACACCTTTTATTTGCTCTTATTGTCGTTTTTCGTTAATATTATTTTTGGGGGCCAGTCACTGAGGGCGTATTCTTGATAGTGCAGCCTGATAGAGTCACAGAATTCTGTAAGAAGAATAAACTACAGCTAATTATCAGGGCGCATGAATGTGTAATGGATGGATTCGAAAGATTTGCACAGGGACAGTTGATTACACTTTTCTCTGCCACAAATTACTGCGGTGAGGAGAAACAAAACCCGTCAAAAACTTCATCTTGTATCTATGTTTGTATTCTTAGATAGGCTAGAAATCAAGAAATAAAACATTGGGATACTTTTCTAAACAGGAACTGCGAACAATGCGGGAGCTATATTGGTGGTTGGCAGAGGATTGGTGATTGTTCCTAAGTTAATTCATCCTCTTCCACCTCCCATCTTATCTCCAGAGAATTCTCCAGAACATTCTGGAGACGACGCTTGGATGCAGGTAACAACACTTTTACTACTTTGGTTCCAAGTTAATTCAGATCCATACGTCAAATCTTTTACTCCAGCATAAGAACATAATTCTCCAAACAAAAAAACTTTAAACTTGTTTCAGCCACGAACCAGGTAACCGGACCTTAATGTAAGAGACTGTTTTTGTTTCAGCCACAAACTGAACAACTCGGTTTTAGTTAGTAGTTATGTGCTAGGCAATAAAGTCTCCAAAAATCTTCACTTTTGCATAGAAAAACGGACAGTTTCTTTTTTGTTAGCTACGAACCAGACACTGAACCCATGAGTAAACAATTCATCTGTTGCAGGAGCTGAATATCCAGAGACCGCCGACTCCAACACGAGGCAGGCCACAACCAGATTTTGACAGAAGCTCGCTTGCATACATCTGAATCTGGATTTATGCTTCCATTTCATGAAGTCAAATTGGAACCAACAAACATTGGATTTTGGTACAACTCTATAAAAGTATAGCAGGATTTTGTGGTTCATAATTTGCAGTGTTCATATACTCTGCCGCACATGTGTAATATAACCCACTATACCACCAGAGAATAGAATGGTATAGTACTATTTTTTTTGTTTCTTCCCTCTTTTGCATTTCTTCTAAAAAAAACTCTTTACTGAGATAAGTTAAATCTCTTCTCTGCATCTCGTGTGTTTGCATATGCATGTGAAAACATATTGAATAACAGCAAAAATGCTACATAAAGAAAGGAAAGCCAAAGAAATTTAAAACATAAATTTGTTTTTTTGGATTGGTACAAACTTGAAACTACAACACAACAAACATGAAGTTTATACATTCATACACAATTCTGATTCAAGTCTAGTGTTTCAGAGGGCAGCGAAGTCTAGTGTTTCAGAGGGCAGCGAAAGCATGGAGAGCTGATTGAGCTCTACGTCCAGCAGCTTCTGTGTGAAAGAAGTGAAGAAAATCGTTGTATTCAAAGGGTTTGAATATATGTGGATGTTCTTCGTCGACAAGTTCTTCTGGTGAATCTATGAGAACTTCAGTTTTTGGAATTGAGAACAGCCCAGTCGAATACCTTGTCTTTCCCATCATCATGACTCAGGTGATATGGAGAAGACACTCGACCATTCACAAGTGCCTGCAACATCAACAAGGATATGATTGGTTATTCTCTAATTAAGAAGTGTGTATGTAGGAAATAAAATTAAAAAGGAAGTTAGGACTTATTACACATAGAGAATCTCCAACCATAACGATGAAAGAATCTTGAGATGGTTTCATTTTGATCCATTTTTCGTCATTGGTCTTCACTTCCAAACCATCAACTTGATACTGATGAAGTATCGTAATGATGTTCTTATCGGTATGAGCACGTAAACCGACCTTTGTCTCCTCTACATCAGCATCAAGAGGTGTTGTATACTTCATCAATCGAAGAATATAACTTGTAGAATTAAGATGTTCATCAATGTATTTCTCTATCCCAAAGCTCTCCATTATCATTCTTCTCACCATCATGTCCAATTCCAATAATTGCTCCGACAACCGGTGTATCATCTCGCTATTTCAAACACAAATATTCGAAAATGATCTTTTAAGGGTTTGAAAGATAGTTTTAGACGCAAATATATACATTTTTCCACTCTTTTTTTTTTTTTTTTTTGTATTTTAACACAAAAAAAGAGTGGAAAAAATAGTTTTCTTTAAAGAAAAATAAATAAATAAGGCCTTAATTAATGATTGACTTCACATTCTAGGTCTTCTATATTATTATATGATTATTTTTTCAACAAAACATATATAGCCTATATAATTGATGCGGATATTTTTAAAAAATCATCAATCCATGTAGTATTTTAATAACATTAAATGAGTTATAACATTCAGTTTCTAACTATTATACTATTTGTAATCTTTACAAAAGGTTTAAGGTCGTAATATGGTTTAAGCATGTTTACAGTTACTCTTTACCTGCTTATGCGTTCACAGCGCAAGATTTTACGACTGTTAGAATAATGTAAAGTATAGCGACGTTTAAAAATCAGAGAGAGAGAAGGAGATTTTTTTTTTGGTCAAACGAGTGAAATCCTTTGAGGATGATAAAAAGAGTAAGTATGTTCAATTAAAGTACAAAATTTGAACCCACTAATTGTCCTCTCACTAGGGGGACCAACCAAATTCTCTATCAATCACCACTGTAATGCTTTTTCACTTCAAACCAAACGTTAAGATTTTATGATTTCATTTGCTCCCATCACTTTCAATGTTCCCCCACTCAACTAAGGTTTCTCTTTCTTCTATCATGGTTTTTCTGTTTTTGTTTGCTTTTACATGATTGTCCTGTCACAAAAAAAGAAAAGAAAAGAAAAAAGAAGAGTAATCTTCATTTTTCTGGTGATGTTGTTGTTGTTGCAGGCACCTATGAATGGTAGAATCCATGCTCCGTATCACCGAGTAAGGGTAATAGAGAAAAAGAAAACGAAATACTCAGCAGCATTGTTCACGGATCCAAAAGCAGGTTATATCATAGATTCACCAAACGAACTTGTGGACGAGAAGCATCCACGTGTCTTCAAACCCTTTGATTTTGTCGACTTTTTTAGTTTCTTTTACACAGAAGCTGGTCGTAGAGCTCAATCTACTCTTCATGCTTTTTGTGCCGTCTCTGGGGAGTAAATGTGTGCGCTTAAAAACGCTTGGTGGTATCGAGTTTCAACCAAAACCTATGTAGTACGAAATATAAGGGTTTTTGATGAGTTGAGTTTATGTTTGTATAATAAGGTGTGTACATGTTTTCAAGGAGATCTAGTTAAGTCTCTCTCTATATTGTATGAAAATCATTAAGCACACATGTACAATAATTGCCGTTACAGCATCTTCATCATCGTTGTCTTTCCTTGGCGCGCCTAAGCCTCGAATCGATCCTAGCTTGACCTTAATCCCAGGTTTGACGTAGCTTAAAATGGCGGTTAGAGTAACCACATTCTTCCTATTTATGATAACATTTCTTTTGATGTGAATAATGTCCAAACTAGCTCATAAATCAACTATAACCCTGTATTAAAAAAAAACCCTGGCTATAAATTTCACCATTTTGAAATATGCGGAAACTAGTAAATTTAACTGCGTTAATCTAACAGGCTCTTGAATCTATTTGATACAAAATTTCATAATTAAGCATGATTTGCTGTTAACATTTGCATTTTTTTGTTTAAAGAAATCTATATATAGTGTGGTGAGATATTTTACGTTTGTGCAGGTCCATGGTGTATGTCAGTATGTGTGCATCAGTGCATGTGCATGTATATGTAGAATCTCCAAAAGCTTCTAAGCATAAAAACATTTTTGGACTGGTACAAATTACAATCAAAGCATAAACTCGATATGCGGTCTTGAACATTCATTTTTCTAAGTTGAAGTCAATTTCATGAAAATAAAATGTTTCAGAGCGCAGAGTAAGTTGGGAGAGCATATTCATGACCTTTACGACCAGCTTATGTGTATGATAGAATTCTGTGTGATAGAATTTCAAGAAGTTAATTATCACAATCCAAAGGTTTGAACAGTCGTGGATTCTCATCGTCGACGAGTTCTTCAGGTATATATAAGATTTTACCTGTTTTCGGGACTGAGAACAATGCCGCTGAGTATCTTGTGTCCTTCCCGGTTAACATGACTCTATGACACGGAGGAGACAATCAACCATTCAAAAGTGCATGGCAACATCAACAAGTACATGATCACTCTATAACTAAGACGTTTATTTTCGGAGTGGGTAAAGAACTGTATCCAGAAAAACTGAAACAAAACTAAACCGTAAACTGGATTATCCATCTCTGTATTGTATAAAAGTATTATGGACGAACTTGATTTAAAATCATGAGAAAATCTAGGTCTATGCCAAAACGGTTCATATATATACATAAGACTAATCTGATAGGAAAAGGATGGAAGTAGACTAATCTGATATGAATTGAAAATCTGTATCCATTGTGTCTTGCTCTTTATATAAATGCACATACTAGAACTAGACTTGCAAATATTTGCAATATATTCCGTATGTTAATTTGTGTGACTGTGTCTATATATTGCCCAGTCAAGTAAAAGGAAATTGGACTTACATATAATCCCCAACCAAAACGATGAAAGAATCCTGAGATGGCTTCACTTCTCGTCTCTCGTCTTCACTTCCAAACCTTCAATTTGATCTGATAAAGTATTGTGACGAAATTGTTATCTGTATGACGTAGACCCAACTTCGTCTCTTCAGATCGTCAGGCACTTCATATTTCATAATTCGCAAAAGGTACTTGGTAGAATGTAGATGTAGATCAATATATTTTTATATCCCAAAGCTCTCCGTTATCATTCGCATTACCATCAGGTCCATTACATCCACTTCTGATGATTTTTTTGAAAAATGTTGAATCTTCTCGCTGTTTCAACCACACACAACACCAAAACTGAGTTGAGAAACCAAAATTTGTTTATTTGATATTCATGGGCCAAAATGTATCAAACGCAGATATTTGTTCTACCGTTTGTTATTCAAAATGTCACGTTGACGTTTCAGTTTCTTTAAGAATAACGTGCATGTTTTTGCCTAATATATTTTTTAAATTTTGTTTTCTTTTAATAATTGCTTTGGTTCTAAATTTACGTCGGAGTTTTACAAACCAATTTGGGAAATTATTGGAGATGAGTTTATCACGGCGGTTCAATCGTTTCTTGTGAAAGGTTTTTTGTCCAAGGGCTATCGCTCGATTTCTTGCTGCAATGTGATTTATAGAGTGATTTCATAAATTATTGCTAATAGGCTGAAGTTGGTGTTACCAAAATTCACTGCAGGAAATCAAACGGCGTTTGTGAAGGACATATTATTACTTGAGAATTTGTTGCTAGCAACGGAGTTAGTCAAGCACTACCACAAAGATACGATTTCGGCCCGATGTACTATCAAAATCGACATATCCAAAGGTTTTGATTCGGTTCAATCGTCTTTCCTTACCAACACTCTTTTGACCATGAATTTTCTAACAGAGTTTATACACTGGATTTCATTGTGTATCACTACGGCTTCGTTCTCGGTTCAAGCCAATGGATCGGAGAGGTTATGGGTTTTTTTAGAAGTGCGAGAGGACTGCGTCAAGGTTGTTTTCTCTCGCCATACCTATTTTTCATAAGTATGGATGTCTTCTCCAAAATCCTTGATAAGGCTGCAGGGGTAAGAGAGTTCGGTTATCACCCAAAATGTAAGAACATCGGCCTAATTAACTCATCTAAGTTTCGCCGATGACGTCATGATTCTTACAGATGGCAAAGTTTGATCAATAGAAGGGATTGTTAATATTTTTGATGTGTTTGCACAAAGGTCGGGATTAAAGATTAGTATGGAAAAATCGACGATGTACTTCGCTGGAATCTCTGAACGTGCTCACCAAGAAATGAAGGACCGATTACCTTTTGCTTCAGGACAACTCCTGGTGAGATATTTGGGGCTTCCATTGGTCACCAAACGACTAACAGCTGCAGATTATTCTCCATTATTGGAACAGATTATTCTCCATTATTGGAACAGATCATGAAAAGAATTGGATCATGGATATCTCGATTTCTTTCATTTGCAGGAAGATGGAACTTGATAAGCTCAGTTTTATGGAGCATCACAATCTTTGGCTGGCTGTGTTTCGACTTCCAAAGTCCTGCATTCATGAGATCGACAAAATGTGTTCTTCATTTTTGTGGTCGGGACCAGATTTGAATCCAAAAAAGCAAAAATTTAATGGGAGAAGGTTTGTAAGCCGAAGCAACAGGGAGGATTTGATATTCGTTCTCTAAAGGAGGCAAATAAAGTAAGTTGCTTAAAACTGATATGGAAAATTGTCTTTCAAGGGTCTTCTCTATGGGTGAAGTGGACAAATGAAGATGCACATGTTTTGGATCACCTCGCTGGTTGGACCAGGATCGGATCAACTTGCTGTTTGGATCAGGACGCTGCATCAGATCACATCAGGTTGCTTAAGCTGACGTGGACGCACGAGCTGACGTGGATCAATTGGAGAGAATGATATGACAGAACCAAGGAGACGTGGACTTACTTGGAGCTGAAGATTTAGTTAAATGCAAAGATATCGTGAAGATATTCTTTGCAGGTAATTGAAGATTCGGCAAGATCTTCTTTCTAAAATTTAGGAGATCGTGTATATAGGAGTGTTAGGGTCGTAGGAAGCGGCTAATACTCTTGAGCATTTTTGTGAGATTGTAACTTCGAAACTAAAGGAAAAAAAGCTTAGAAGGTGAGTGTGTTCTTTCCGATCAACTAGGGTTTTGTAATCTTCATGTGGGTAGATACTTAACTAGGGTTGTTTGGGGGTTTTTACTCTACTTTGAGATCTTTGAGCACTGATTCAAGGGAGGGTTAGAGATTATGATTTGTATTAGTCGGGGTCAAGTCTATTAGGAAGAATAGATTGTGTAATACCAAAACAAGTAGATCTTTGTAGAGATCAATGTGTTAATAAAACAAATCAAAGCTTTACCTTGGCGCGTTACAAGCATAAACTGTTGTCTCTTAAGTCTCTATACTCTTACAACAAAGACATACTTAATCAAGCAAAACTTAATCTGGTCACTCCGAGACACAACCAGCTTGGGATCCTGGATGTGGAAAAAGCTATTGAAGTACAGAAAAATAGCAAAAACTCTTTGTAAGGTCGATGTTGGAAATGGAGCTCTCACCTCGTTTTGCTTTGATAATTGGTTCGGTTTGGGTTGCTTGATGGATGTTGTAGGCCCGAGAAGAATTATTGATATGGGTATTGGACGAAATGAATCAGTTGTAGGGGTATGTAACCAGAGTAGAAGAAGAGACATAGAACAGAAATGCTAAACAAGATTGAAGATGCTCTACAATTACAACATGGCCGTGAAGAGGACTCTACAGATGTTGTGCTATGGAAAGGTAAAAGAGATATATTCAAGCCAATTTTCAGCACAAAGGACACTTGAAATCACATACGCACTGCATCAAACAAGGTAGCTTGGCATAAGGGAGTTTGGTTTGCTCATGCGACACCAAAGATTTTTTTGCACGTGGCTTGCGATACACAATCGCCTCTCAATAGGGGATCGTATGATCAATTGGAATATGATCAACGAGGACATGTGTCATATGCTCCAATACTTTGGAAACACACGACCATTTCTTTTTCTCATGTGGATACACTTCTGAAATCTGGTCATCACTTGCCAAGAATATCTTCAAATAAAGGTACACAAGCGACTGGTCATCAATTGTAACATATGTATCTGATTCTAATTTTGATCTAACATGGAGCTTCCTTGCCCACTACATTCTCCAAGCCTCGATTCACACAGTATGGAGGGAGAAAAACACACAACGGCATGGTGCGCAACCAAATTCAGCAGCTACTCTAATTCGATGGATTGACAAACAAGTAAGAAACCAACTCTCATCAATTCAAGCTCAAGGCAACACTCGGTATAGAAAAGGACTGCAAATGTTGTTCGATTTTAGAAGATAAAACCTTGTAAAGTTTTATTTTTTCAAGTTTCAGATCAAAATCCACACATAATGTAACAGTATTTTTCAGTGTTCTAAAATACGGATTGTACGGCAGTATATACGGTGTATATATCCTGCACGGTGGAAAGCCGCACTGTATTACAGTGGTTCAATACAGTGAAAACTATACGGTCCGTATATACGACGTTTATATGGTCAATTCTGCATATGCAGCATTTTTTAAAAGCTCAAAAACAAAAATTATCATCATTTTCTATTATTTTCATGCTTATTAGTTATTTAAAATTTTAAAAATATTTTGTAAAAGTAAAAATTTTAAATATTTTGGTATTCATATATAATATTTATCATGATTATTATACTTATGTTTTATTGTTATTATAATTTTGTAATTCTATATGCAATTTAGACAAATTTATGTCTATATTGTTTTTTACAAAAAAATATCTAACGTATAGTCTCCGTATAAACAGATGTATGTACGTCTATACGCTATACGGTGATCTGCCGTACGTCTAGCGTATACCATATTTTAGAACATTGGTATTTTCTTTTGAATCTAATTTAATACATTCAAAAAAAAATTTATTGCTTTGGTTCACAAAGTACAAATGCCTTAGACTTTAAATAGTAACGGTATATAGCACATAATCACTTCAAAATCTTATATAATGCTTAGAATGTAATTAGAGTTAAGGGAATGTATAAGAATTTAAGCATTGTAAGTATAGAGAATATACTAAGAGAAACATATTAATAAAGCTATAAATGAAGAATTGAATCAGTGAGTATGTGCATTATAAGTTAAATGGTAAGCTCTATACTTCATCCCCTGCCTCCCATCTCTTAGTTTGCTCTCAATACTTCATTCCCTTCCCTGGCATCTCTGAGTATGCTCTGTACTTCATCCCCTGCCATGGCTCTCTTTTTGATTCAACTATGCTCACTTGATTGCTCACGTGTGTTGTTTTTCGTTTTATCTCTCACTTTATTTACATTTCTTCACTCCTCTTGTAAGCTCAAAAGGTATCTTTGTAAAGGGAAACATGGGAAGATAAATACAAGAAGAAATTTAACCAACAAAAGGGATTAGATAGTTAGCTAAGGTTATGTTAAATCCACAAGTAATGCAAATAATCGGTTGCTCTCCTAGTTTCAAATTTCAATAGGGTTTTTAATAATTATTGTTTTGGCCATGAAGTTCCTTAGAGCATCATTATTGGGAGAACCCTTAAAAGGGTTCTTAAGTAATATTTTAATAATTAATTGGGGTTAAGAAACTTATCTAAGAAACTTTGATTTTTTATCCTACAATGGTAGAATCCTAATGTGGTTCTTAAAAAATAATTTTTTTTTTGTATTGTAAATAGAATTTTTTTTTTAATTAAAACTACTTGACATAAAACCATTTTAAACATAATTAGAACATTTTAAACATAATTAGTTTTTTTTTTAATTAAAACTACTTGACATAAAACCATTTTAAACATAATTAAAATATTTTAAACATAATTAGAACATTTTAAACATTTTAAACATGCTAAAACATTCTTGTGACTTTTAATATTGACATGTGAAAGATAGTTTCTCAAAATAAAAAAAAAAACAAAAACACAAAACAATAACAATAACAATTACCATACTTAACTTATCTTGTATTGCTTATACAAAAACCAAAAACAGAAAACATTTACCGTGATCAATCGGATACAAATACAGTCCACAAGCAAATATAACTTGAGCGATGAGAGTTAAAACATGATTAATTCATCATCATAACCACACCAAAAATAGCAATCAGAGATGCGAGGACAACAACAAACACTTCGAAGCCTCTTGCCCCATTTGTGTCTGACCTGAGAAGCAAAAACAAGCAAGACCAAGAATTATTAACAACTGATACAATTAAACACATAGAAGCTGATTCATTACAAGATAAAGAAACATTAGATACATACATTAAAACATGAGATACATTCATTACAAGATAAAGAAACCTGAGATACATTCATTAACCAGACAACATGTCTGCAATGAGTTTGTTCTTAAGAGCTTCTTCAATATCAGATAGTGGTTCCTTTTTAGCAATGAGACTGTCAAGTAGTCCCATCTTTGACAATCTCTCTTTCATAACCAAGTCATTCTCCTTGATAGCCCACATACTCTGAAACTCCAACAGAGCCTTCCCCTCTACATGGCTCCTTTTACCTTTTGCAGCCTTAACACCAAGAGGACAGTTTGGCACCTCATCATCAACATTGATAAATATAGGAGAGCTTGATGATTGTGCATCATCATCACACTTTCTTCTCTTACTGCTTCCATCAGTCTTTCTAGTTGAAAGACTACACCATTTCTGGTCATTGCGCAACTCCTTCAATGCATGCTCAAGATTGAATTTCATCTTGTGATCATTGTAGAAGATTTGATGGGCCAACTTAAGAACATCATTCTCATTTTGTCCACTCGTTTTCTCTTTTTCTGCTGCTGCATAAGATCCACATAACTTGCACACTAGATCATTGATCTTCTGCCACCTTTGCTTACAATGAGTAAGCTCTCTCTTTTCACGACCAACAACAGAAAGACTGGCCGCAAAATATGCTGCAATTCGTTTCCAGAAGGTACCAGATCTTTGTTCATTGCCAACAACAACATCCTTGCTGGTGTTTAACAATGCACTGATGAGCACTACATCATCTGTGGGGGTCCATTTCCTTCTTTCCCTACGCTCTGCAGGTGTGTCTTCACCTACACTTGGATCATCAGTGCATTGAGAACTAAAGAGAGGAACTTCTGATGATCCAAGTTGTATAGTAGGTGAAAAACTGTCATAGGGTTCAGGACAGCCACTATCCTGCTGGCTATTCAAAAGGTCCACAAAATTTGGAGAGTGATTATACGGATTCGTAGAATCCATAGACTCAAGTTACAGGTTGTGAAAAAAGAGAAGACAGAAATGAAGAAGGATTTTAAGAGATGGTGAGAGAGAGAGAGTAGGAATGGTTTCTGTTTGGTAAAGAAGAGAGAAAAAAATTATGTTTGGTCTAAGAAGATGATGTTTTAAGAGAAGTGTGATTCTAGTAATGTGATTTAGTTTTTAAAGATGAATATTTAATCAAACAAACACATAATAACAGTCACAAATATTAACTCTATACCTAACCAATAGCAACCACAATTAAATCAGAAAGAAGTAAGCAATCAATGTCCAAGTTAACTCTACCTAACCAATTACAATCACAATCACATCAGAAGCAAGTAAACACTTACACACCTTTAGGTATTAGAGCTTTAACCATTTAAAGGCTATTGATTGTAAGTTACCTGTTAATTTGAAGAAATCTGTTTCTTGTTGATTTCTTCACGAGTTAATGTTGCTTGCTACAACTCAACTAAAAGTCTCAGAAACAAACAACATAGAATTACAGTGTTAGACCATTAACAAGTAAAGTGTAATGAAACAAGAAACTATGAATAAGCAAATGATTTTCAAAAACTATGAACAAGCCCATGTATTCTATAAACCAAACACACTTCAATTTCATACCCACAATTCATAAAATCTCGATACATTTCAACAATCCTCAAGATTATAGACACGAAATCAAAAATGCTAACCTCGCCGATATTTGGGTACTGAGCTTCCTCACAAACAGTGTTGAGATTGAGACGAGATAGTGACTCCTTCTCCTCCTGAAACATTTCCCCTTGTGGTGCCTTTTGTCTCAACCAAGAAGGTTTCTTCACATTCGGATTTCTCCCTGTGAATGGACCCATCTTCGGCATACCTCCTGGGTAAGGCTCGCTCTTTTTCCTTTCAGACTCCATCAGATTCTTCTTCAAGGAAGACGAATCCTCCATCTTCGACGACAAGGACACCACATTGGTCCGCATCGGCGACGAGACATCCTCGGATTCGCATCGGATTCTGAAACCCAAATTCAAGAATTTACTGGAATGGTGATGATGCTTCTGGGTCGAGATCGAAATTGAGAACGTGGGTTTCCTGATTGAGCAATGATGAATCATGATTTGTGCGTATGTATGTTGAGAACGTGGGTTTCCTCGATTCACTTCGCGACGGTTGTTTCTTTACCGCTTACTTCTTCACCTTAACGTAGAGACCAGATCGGAGAACCCTTGTACGGTTTCAGAGACATGCACATAGACGATGCCGGATTTGGGATGAAATCGCCGTCGAGAGGTGGTACCGAGAGAGATGAGAGAGAACGATAGTGAAAATGAGGGGTTTTTTTTTCCTTCTAACTTTAAATTCCAGCCAATAGTCAACTGCCATATGTCCTCTAAAAACCGTTTTTTCTGACTCTTAATTAAGAGTCGGTTCTACACAATTTATGCAATTTTGATTTTATTTTTTTTTGTTTAAAAGATAAAAAACGGGGTTAAGAAACTTCGATAATGATGTTGTTACTCTAATAAGCTTTTGTAAACTTAGTTCCAGTTTTTTTGTAATATAAATTATTAAAAGATCAGTGAAATCGGCTGATGCGGCTCTCATAGGGAGAGAGGAACCAACTTTCAGTAATTTAGCCTTCTCTATATTTTTTTAACCAATCATAAAAATCCACGTGGTGATTGAACACCGAGAGAGAGAGATCCTTCAAACTTGAAAATTCACCAGATTTGTTTGTTTCTTTTCCTCAGCCTCAGCCTCAAAATCAGAATCAGTCTTCTCATTTCCCCGATGATGATGATGATTCTGTTCCATTGATCGATCATTCCAGTAAGAAATCTCGCCGGTGTTTCTTCCCGCCGGGCTTAAACCATGCCTTTGCCTATATTCTCGTCACGGTTACAGTGTTCGTCTTCGTATTCATCTTCGTTTCCTCGGCCTAAGCCTCGAATCGATCCTAGCTTAACCTTAATTCCAGGTTTATCCAACGATGTCGCGAGGCTGATTCTCTCCATCGTCCCTTACCCTCACATCTCTCGTCTCAAATCGACCTGTAAATCATGGTACGCTTTCCTCTCTTCCAAAACCCTAATTTCACTCCGCCATAGCCGAGACAACCGAAACAGCAACAATCTCTCGCATCTCCTCTGTATCTTCCCTCAAGATCCTTCCATTTCGCCTCCGTTTCTCTTCGATCCCGTTACTCTATCCTGGAGATCGCTTCCTCTTATGCCTTGTAACCCTCACGTTTACGGTCTTTGCAATTTCGTAGCCGTGGCTCTTGGTCCGTACGTTTATGTCCTCGGTGGTTCTGCTTTTGATACCAGGTCTTATCCTCTTGATGTTCCTTTGCCTACTTCTTCTGTCTTCCGTTACAGTTTCGTGACATCGGTTTGGGAGCCGCTCTCTCCGATGTTGTCTCCACGTGGTAGCTTTGCCTGTGCTGCGATGCCTGGTAGGATTATTGTGGCTGGAGGAGGATCACGGCACACGTTGTTTGGTGCTGCTGGAAGTAGAATGAGTTCGGTTGAGATGTATGATGTTGAGAAAGATGAGTGGAGACAGATGGATCAACTGCCTAGTTTTAGAGCAGGATGTGTTGGTTTCTTGGTTGGGAATGACAGGGAGAAAGAGGAGGAAGAGAGAGAGTTTTGGGTAATGGGTGGATATGGCGGATCCAGGACGGTTTCTGGGGTTCTTCCTGTTGATGACTACTATAAAGACGCGGCAGTGATGGACTTGAGAGTAGATGGTGGTGAGAAATGGAGGCTAGTTGGAGATATGTGGGGAGAAGAAGAGAGACCTAAGCTAGGGAAGATTGTTGCTGTTGATTGTGGAAAACCGGTGTTTTTCATGTTGGATAGGAATTGGATTCTTAGGTATGAGATGGGTTTGAATCGTTGGAAAAGGGAGTCAAGTGTGCCAAAGAAAGCTCCTTACGACAAACCTGTTGGTTTCATTGCACTTAACGGTGAATTACACGTTATGATTCTTTTGGATGGTTATAACCTGATGGACACAAGGCATACTAGACAACAGAGGAATGCTGGATCTTTGATGATTCATATGTATGATCCAAAGAAGAAAACTTGGAGATCAGTTGTCTCAAAGCCACCGTTCAATCATCAACTCGATTTCAGGACCACGGTTATGTGCACCATCCGTTTGTAGTAGGTGTAAAAAACTCTCATCACATCATCTAGAATAAAATTTGGTGTTCATGGTGTGAGCTCTGATGATGTTAGTATTGTGTCTGTTTATTTTGCCATATGCGTATCCTTCCCACATTATCTGTACAGGTTGAAAAAAGAACTTTCGTATTCTGTTATATTGTAAATACAAACTATAGTATGGCTTTGTATAAAATTGCTCTAGCTGCGAACAATGCAACATTTTGCAGGTACTCTTTTTGCAATTTAAGTTTTTCATATACTATCCAAATCCAAGACTTTGTGAATCTTTTTTTTAACTGCCAATCATAACAACATATTCTGCAATAACTTCACTTTTTTGGATAAGATTTTGTCATAAAAGAGAAGAGAGTTTCCTACCATAAGCAAGTGTGGTCATAGAACAAGACAAGACAGTCTCTTACCATTCGATTATCGTAGCATGATGTGTTTGTTTGTGTGCTACAGACCACACATTGAATCTATAAGTAGTAGTATGTGTTAAATCCTTTTTGTTCAGGGATTATTTGAGTTATTGTAGCTTGGCATTCTAATTCTGATGCAATCTCATGTTCCAGATTTGCATTGGTAATATAGAACATGTGTAATCATCACACTCCACAGAATTGAGATTGGTGCAAGTGTATTATTATACATTAAGATAAGATTTTGAATTTTGATCAAACAGTATTTATACTAAGTTTTAAATTATACCAATGATTTCGAGTGAACACACTTACTCAATGTACAAAGTCAAACGTGGCAACACAGCTTTGCACGCTCCATCGACGACACACGTCGACGAAAAAACCATATCCGCTCATAAAATTTTATTGGAAAAGGCGAAATATTTCAAAGGGAAAAAAAAGGAGCTTTTTCGTACTGTTACGAATTGTTTCCTTCGTACGGGTAATCAGCTAAAAACCTGACCTTTTTATTTATTTATTTGGTAGCTGTACAAATTCGCGATCAGATTTAGGGTCACAGCTCTCAGAAAGTTCTCAAATTGGGGGAGTGATACTGTTTCTGGGTTCTTTCGACCATTCAGTGTCTCTGGTGATTTCAACTTTTGTGCATTTTTAATTCGATGCTGAAATAATTAGGGTTTGATGCTGTTTCTGTGCATTCTTCACTACACACATAAAGACGACGACTTTGATCTTTTTTGGAATTAGGGTTTTGTTATTTCCAATTTCTCTTCTTTTTTTGTATCCCGTTAGGTTGATTGTTAGATTGATGATTGATGATTGATAATTGATGAAGCTGTAGTATTCGATTGTTTTTCGTTGATTTAGCTCCTCATAATTGGGTTAAAATAGGAAAGAGGGTTTTAGTGTGTTATTGATGAAACTTGAACATTTTACTGGCTTTTGCAGGCAAGTTATGGTCCAAGAGAGCTGTGAATGAAACTGTGGTGTAAGAGGATATCAATGGTGGTTATCTGCTATAATGTTTTTTGGACCAATTGAGTTTGATGCTGATGAAATGGGTTATGCAATGAGTAGACTTGAGATAGAATCCGATCTGTGTGATACTGGAAAAGACTTTTGTGGAGTTGGTGGTAGTAGTAGTGGTAGTCACAGATCAAGTGAAAATTTGGCAGATTTAGACCATGAAATCAGCCAGGTCACTAAATTGAAATCTAGTCCTCATCAACGGTTTAGCCGTGAAGTCCCTGGAAGACATCAGTTACCTGTGTCCACTGTGAGGATGTTGGCTGGTCGAGAAAGTAATTTCTCTGGAAGAGGAAGGTTTTCCGCAGCTGATTGTTGTCATATACTAAGCAGATATTTGCCTGTAAAAGGTCCTTGGCTTGTAGATCAAATGACCAGCCGAGCATATGTCTCTCAGTTTTCAACTGATGGCTCTCTCTTTATTGCGGGGTTTCAGGTAAATTCTTCATCCCGGTAATTATTGTTTATCATATTAGGAAGGAAACAGATGATACGTCTCTAGGCATGTCCCAGTTTTCTCATTCCTGAGTTGAGAAGCATTTTCTGCACTAATCAATCTGCATACCTTGCATTAATCAAATCATTTTTCTCAGGGAAGTCATATTCGGATTTACAATGTAGAGAAGGGATGGAAAGTTCAAAAGGATATTCTTGCAAAAAGTTTGCGTTGGACTGTTACTGATACTTCTCTATCCCCTGATCAGCGAAATCTGGTAAGTTTTTTATCTTTCAACTACTACCTACTCATGTCTGATTAAAATTTCCCATATTATTTTATATGCAATCTTTGGCGTCGATTCAGATCATATCTTTTATAGTGACGCAGAGTAAGTGGTTTTGTCTAGTCTTTGTAGTCTCTTGTTAGATCAAAAACTCTATGCTTATCTTCCAAAGAAAGGAATAATGAATTATTTCGATATTGCAGGTTTACGCAAGCATGTCACCTATTGTTCACATTGTTGATGTTGGGTCCGGTACAACCGAGTCTCATGCAAATGTTACGGTATGGAAACCACAATATGTGTTTAATAAGAGGAAATTTTTTATTATGGGATCGGATCCCTTCTTGATATTTTTCTCTTTATTCACATGTTTTAGTTTCTGTTTCAACATCTTATCAATTACGTTAATTAATTTGAGGTCCATGTCTTTTCCAGGAGATCCATGATGGATTAGACTTCTCTTCTGATGAAGATGGAGGGTACTCTTTTGGAATATTCTCTGTGAAATTTTCAACCGATGGACGAGAACTTGTTGCTGGGAGCAGTGATGATTCCATCTATGTTTATGATCTCGAAGCAAATCGAGTTTCACTCCGGACTGTTGCACACACGGTAAAATTCCTTTATCGGTTGAGGCAATTTCTCCTAAGATGTGTACCTGTGTGTTAGTGGTGATGTTATCGTTTTAGCACTGATAGTATTTTCTCCATTTCTGCAGTCTGATGTAAATACTGTGTGCTTTGCTGATGAAAGTGGAAACCTGATTTTATCTGGAAGTGATGATAATCTCTGCAAGGTGAGTGTCTTTGTAACTGCAGTAGTACAATAAATCTCTGGCCTTTATAAGCAAAGTTGTAACAGGATCTTGTTCAAAATTCATTACACGAATAGGTGTGGGATAGGCGTTGTTTCATTGGGAGAGATAAGCCAGCTGGTGTTTTAGTGGGTCACCTCGAAGGTGTTACCTTTATCGATAGCCGTGGAGATGGTCGCTATTTCATATCAAATGGCAAAGACCAAACCATCAAATTGTGGGATATCAGAAAAATGTCCTCAAGCGCACCTGCAAGGTAGCTATTTTCTACATAGTACTGTATTCAGCCAACAGCATTGTTGGTCGCATCTTGTTTGTTGGTGTATCACAAAGAACTCGTTGATGAAAGTGATTGTACTATTTTACAGGCATGAGGTGCTAAGAAACTATGAATGGGATTACAGATGGATGGATTATCCTACTGAAGCAAGAGATCTAAAGCACCCATCTGATCAGTCAGTGTCGACATATAAAGGTCACTCAGTGCTGCGTACTCTCATCCGTTGCTACTTCTCTCCAGCGCATAGGTCAGTCTATTTTGTAGTTCCATAATATCCCAAGCCTGAGAAAGGAGAACGCTCTTTGCATATTTCTCTAATTCGTGTGTCGGCTTCTTTTGTTCTTTCTTTTGACAGTACTGGCCAAAAGTACATCTACACAGGATCCAACGACAGTTCTGTCTACATATATGATTTGGTAAACCCTAAATCCTCATATACACATTCAAGTGACAATCACATCAAAAGTGTAGCACTTTATGGTTTATGTTTCATACTAATTGGTGTGTGGTTTGATAGCTGAATCTCTGTTGTTTCTGTTTTGACCAATCTTGGAATCATAATCTGTTATTAGGTAAGTGGAGATAAAGTGGCAGTGCTAAAGCACCATAGCTCACCTGTTAGAGACTGTAATTGGCATCCGCATTACCCAACGCTTATAAGCTCTTCGTGGGATGGAGATCTTGTGAAGTGGGAATTTCCGGGGAGCAGTGAGGCGCCAATTATGAGTAAGAAGAGGATTCGAAGGAGACATTTCTACTACTGATGCATCTCTCTAGTCTCTACACATACATATGGTCCCTGTAAGTTATATATATAAAATGTAGAGAAGAAGAAGATGATGAATGAGATAACAACACTGAGAATCATCAAATAAAGCTTTTAAGGTAAAAACGGCTATGGTGTGTGTGGAAAGTGTGTTTTGTTGTGGTAAAACCATTCTCTTCTCCAACCATTTTTAAAAGGTTATATATGTTCTAATGGTATGCAATGTAGTAATTAAGTATATACACTTTTGTTATGGTTTGGTTCCAGACATTACTTTACAGAGTGAAAATAAAGTATTATTTTGTAATTCATTCTCCTTATTTTCAAAGCTACAATCAAATTAAAATATATTCATAAATACCACTACTCTCTACCGTAATATTTTGGGATTATACTTTCCTTTCAGGTCTGATTTGCCAGTGGCAAGCACTCTTCTTTCCGTTCCTACCACGGGGCTTGCCTCCGTGCTTCCTATCCACTCTCTTCTGGCCTTTCCCAACCTTAACCCCAACTCCTCCTTAGACACAACCACTTCTTTCTTAGGCTTCCTAGTCTCTGCTGCTTTCTTGTATAGCTTGTCTATCATCTTGTCCTTTGAACGCTCTGATATATCCGCTGAATCAGATATTGTGTTTGCCTTCTTCCTCACTTTCTCCAATCTTTTCATAGCAGCTCGCTTCTTCCTTGCCTTGGCCTCAGCCACTTTCTTTGCTGGACGAGCGTTGATTTCTCTCAACTCAGCTTTCATTGCATTAACTTCTTCTTTTGTGATGGGTTTCATTGGCTGTCTGTGCTGCTTTACCTCATCCAAAAACCATTTGGGTGAACCTTCCTCCTCAAACATGTATTTGTTGTTATAAGCATCATCAAGCATCTCTTCTCTATGCTTTTTCCTTAGCATTATCTTGGCACAGGTCAACATCACCGCCTTTGTATGAACGTCGTCAACATCAGAGGATGAGTCTTGCGTCTGGGACAGGGACTATCTCGAAATTTTCTTCTTTCTTATAGCAAGCTCTGCTTTGACATGTCGAGTTTAGACAAATTTTTACTCTGTTTCTCAGTTGGTATTTCATCTTCATTGTCATCTTTTACCAGGTCTCCTCCTTTCGCAGCTTTTGCAAATATGTCCTGACTGAACCACTGGTTGGATATTTCCTCTTTTGTTTGAAACTCACCATCATCAAGTGGTACCAACAGAGGTTTTGTATAACACCCCGGTTTCAAAAAATATGGTGATGCATGCGGAAAGATTTAAAATAATTGATTTGACCAACTATATCACCAAAGTGCACTTATCTTTTCGGTCAGCTATCCTGAGAGAATTCCACAGTTAAGCGTGCTTGTGCTGGAGCAATTTCAGGATGAGTGACCTACCGGAAAATGATTGTCGGTACCGTGCGAGTGAAGACAAAACATGAGAAAAGATCATGTGGTGATTTGTAGGGTCGATAAACAAGTTTTTAAAACCTCCTGAACGTAGCGTACCGACCGTTAGGACAAATGTGGACCCACAGACAAAGAGCGGACGTGAGATCCACTAGGTGGAGGTCGGAACGTTACAGTTTGCCTCATTTTTCTTTTCATTCATGCCTGAATCATAATCCAGTTTCATTTCTTCATCTCCATTACCGTCCTCCAACTTTTCAGCGTGTACTTGCGTAGCCCGCTTCCTTCTTTCTTCACCATATACCAGTCATATGCCTCATCAAAAATCTCACCATAGATAAGGTCAAAGGAAAGCATCGTTTGGGGATATTTCCTAGGGTTTCGTTCTGGTTCTAACAAAGAAAACAAGAATAGAAATATAACTTAAGCTAGGGTTTAGGGTTGACTACGAGCCCCGTGATGATTAAGTTAAAAGCCTATCCCTGCCTCACGCCGAGGCTTTCAATCTCAATCTCATTGGGCCCTTTGATATTTATTTCTGATGGGCCTCATGCCGAGATTTACATATTTTAGTACTATTCATTCACCGGTCCACTGATATGATATGCCGAAATTGAAACGTAGAAGAATTGTAACAATTATAATATACACCTGAAAAATAAACTGATAAAAGAAACGAGATTAGCTAATATAGGACTTGCTCGTTTTATTCGAATCAAGTAAATTTAACATAAACGTCACCATTATCATTCATTAACAAAGTCACAAACGAATAAACAAATCGTTATGTTTTTGCTACCCTCGAAGAAACTCGAAAAGTTATAACAAAATAACCGGAGAAAGACCCGAAAATCAAACAACTGCTTGAAATAAATTACGCCTCTCTAGTCTCTACCCTCGCCACTCGTTACACTGCGTTGTGGGTCTGGTTTTCTGCGAACCGGCTTTAACCGGACACGGCGTCTGTACCGGTAGCACCATACAGTTGTATTGCAGACACAGCGAACTGCTCACCGGAATATCCGCCGCCGGGCTAATTTGTATTCCCGTCAAGAAGTTATGTTGGAGGTACAGTGTTTGTATATTCGCTGCCAATAAACGATCGACAAAGCTAACCGGGACTTGACCGGTGAACCGGTTATTGTTCAGATAGAGATTCTGTACGTTGGCGAGAAGCGGAGAAAGCTCGCCGGAGAATCGGTTGTAGCTTAAATCTACGGTCGGAATTGTTACCTGAATCGCCGGTTGAATCGCACCGTAGAAGAAATTGCGTTGTAATTGGAGGTTGGTGATCGGGAAGGTGAAAATCTGACCGGGGATTGCGCCGGTGAACCGGTTTAAGCTGAGATCGAGGTAATTGAGCTGGTTTAATCTGAGTAAAACCCGGTTTACTGGTCCGGTTAGCTGGTTCCAAGCGAGTGAGAGGTATTGTAGCGACGGCGGAAGAGACGTCGGAGAAATTACGCCGGTGAGGTTGTTGCGTTTGAGATCGATTCGGGTTAGGGATTGGGAGAAGAATTGAGGAATTGATCCGTTCAGGTGATTGTGACATAGAATGAGATTGGATAGCTCCGGTAAGGATCCGATTGACGAAGGAATCGACCCGGTTAGCTGGTTATAGCTCAGATCGAGTGTTTTGAGTCCACGAAGTTCACCGAGACTCGCCGGAATATCACCGGAGAGGAAATTCCGACTGATTGCGAGAAATTGGAGATTCTTCGAGTGTGAGATTGTGTGCGGTAACGAACCCATGATCCGACCCGGGACGATTGAGAGCTCCGTTAAAGCAGAGAGTTTTCCGATA
Organism: Turritis glabra; assembly: GCA_900406565.1. NCBI lineage: Eukaryota > Viridiplantae > Streptophyta > Magnoliopsida > Brassicales > Brassicaceae > Turritis > Turritis glabra. The sequence goes on along the minus strand of OVBN01000243.1, from coordinate 1,797,660 downwards.
GCCGGGTCAATCCGACCAGATAAACCGGGTGAACCGGCTCTTGGATCACCAAGGTTAAGCGCGGTAACTTTATCACGGTCGCAGTAAACGCCGGCGAAGTTGCACGGGTCTGAGGTGAAATCCCATGAATCGAAGAAATTGGAACCTGGTAAATCATCGAGCGATTTACGAATCGCTTGCAGAGCCAAGAAATCAACTGGGACGATGATCCCATCAACGAATAAACCGATTCGAAGAAGAAGCAGTAAAGCCCAAAACAGAGTGGCAAATCTCATTTTAGCCGTTACAGCTTCAGTAAAGTAAAAAAAAAAAAAAAAAAACAGAGACAAGCTTTAAAGTTTAGAAATGGGTCAGAAAGGAGATGGTGGTGTGATTGAAATGAAGGGTTCTTGTGGGAGCTTCAATGGCGGATTTTGATACTAAAAATGGAGGGAAATTAAAGAAATATAGAAAAGATATCTTTGAAGAGAAAGTGAGAGAGACAAAAAGAGTAATCAAAATGGCTTGAGACGGAAGCGAAATCAAGAGCTGAATAATACTTTCTTCTTCTTCTTCTTCCTCTTGCTTTTTGTTTCTGAGATTATTTTTTGGGTGGGGGTTTGTGAAGAAAGAAAAGAGTCATAAATGCAACAAGTGAGAGAAGTGGGTTTTAGTTTTTACATTTGGTGATTCGTTTTTTGTGTCAGTCAAAAATAAAAATAATGTAATTTTATGTCGGGAATATGCAACAGGGAAAACGGCTGTCCGAACCTTAGGTTCGGTGTGACAGATAAGCAGCTTCGGAAGAAAGAAGAGCCAGCTGGTTGTTGACTCGTGGTGGTGGGGTCGTGACTCACGTGACATGTGTGTACTTTAGGCTTTATGTCCGTTGACACGTCAGCTATTTGTTTTTTTATTTATTTATTTTCAACCGCAATTTAAATTACTTCAACGAAATAATAAAAATCTTAGGTTAGGACTAGGAGCGTATAATGACGGTATGCCCGATCAATAACCCTTTTCATGGCAGAGTTTTGGTATCCATAAAAATCTGGGTTTTTTTTTTTATGTATTTTCTTCTTACACTGAATTTAAATTTATATCTAGTTGCATAAAAATAGTTTTGAGCTATCAATATATATATAGTAGGTTTGAATACACTATCATATGCTATTGCATCGGATTAGATTATCAGTGGATCTCAACTTCTGTAAGGAAGCCAATAGAGAACATTCCAAGTGATCAAAGCCAAAGAAGAAACTGCTATTTTGTCTCCAAAATTATGGTCCCAACTCCCACCAAAAGAGAATTTGCACACCTGTTGGAATGTGTGTTTGTATCTTCTCAGTCGTCATAATCATACTGCACCGATGTGCTCACCAAAGTTTATAAAAAAACATAAAATTTTAAAACAAAAAAAACTAATAGATCTTTGATGCTGTTGTTGATGATGATGGTGGTGGTGATAGAGATGAATGTTATTGATGCTCTATGACTAGTCATTTTCACTACATCTGCTGTTTTTTTCTTTATGCTCCACAATTATACATTACGAAAAGTTTACGGCTTCTAATGATTACCTTTACAATGAGTGCAAATTCGACCTATACAATTATACATATAGCAGGTATTAGTTATTATTATTATTATTATTATTATTATTATTATTATTATTATTATTATTATTATTATTATTATTATTATTATTATTATTATCATTATTATCACAACGATATAGTTAAACTGATTAATTTCTTGAATTGGAGTAGACAAATTTTCACTTAGAACATGTGTGAATATTAGGACGCATCAAATCCTATATTTCATCATGGTTGGACCATTTAATTCAATGGCTACCCACAAAGACGAGCTCAAATATATATCCCCATTATTAATTTTCAACAATCATGTCCTAGAAACTAAGATAACTGCTATCATATGCCTAAGAGACTAATGAACCATGCATTGATATTTAACCATTTGTGTATTTTGATAAAAGAAAAAATTATTAAAAAGGTTGATTCATCCACACGTAGTGATGATAAAAAGCGTCACATACGTCTCTTATAATAAAGCGTTTTACTTTTCCGCCAAACACACAAGAGGTCAAGAGTACTATCAACCTCTAAAATGAGTGTGTAGAAGTCATCGCCATTGGAAAAATCATTAACCAAAATCATATCTTAAAGCATCAATGGATAATTATATTGGTCATATAAATGTCATAGTGGCTAAAACTCAAGAGTACACCTACTAAAATGTAAGTTTAATGGTATAAATACAAGATACGTTAATACCATAATCATTAGTATATTGATCGTATTCAATGCATATCAAACAAAAACTTAGAAAGTTGATAGATCCCCTATTATATTTATGATGGAAACAAATTTGGTTAATTTCTTTTGCGGAAAAAATGGGGGAAAAAATCTATGGATTGATGTTTGTAATCTAGTCATTTATATTAGTGTTGCGACCCACATGCATATGCAATTTAGGTCGTATGTGGGTTGAAAAAATGGATGACGAAAAATGAGGTATATTAATTGTTGGATCATTTATGTGTCACAAAGAAATTACCAACTTTGAGTGGCTTGGCTTGGTACTCCTTGGTTTCTGAGAGTATATTCTAATGTTAAAAGTCATTCTAATGTTAAAAGTCAAACTCTATTGCAAAACGGGTAACTATATTAACATTTTTTAAGTACATTTTAAGAGAAACTTTTGTTTTGTAAGATATTACATAAAATGTCATTGATTTAAAAAATAAATTAGGAAACTCATTAAGGATAAATATGAAATATAAATATATTTATATACATGTATCCAAATAAACTCTAGAATCAATTCTCTACTATCCATATAACCAAACATAATTAAAAATTTTTAATATTAATTATAAAATCTGAAATATCTATATAATATTCCACCATTAATAGTATAGATATTTAGAAGATTTTGTTAAGATTTAAAATTTTGATTCTCCTATCATCTTTGTTTGATATATTTTTTAATTGTTTTGAATCATCATATAATACATAAAATTAATAAAACTCTAGATTTTTTTCTGCATTTGTCATGATTCGAATTTTGAAAAACGGACATGTATTACTCAAGCAATGATGAGAAATTGTGTGTTTAACGTCTCATATCGACTAAAATTTTTAGACAATTGTTGAGAGTCATATTATAAATAAGATCAAAATAAATCTAAATCTGAATAAGCAGGAAGCTAAATTTAAGAAGCTTAATAAATTTTAAACTTTTAAAAATTTTAAAATATTATGAACATTTATACTTATAAAAAGTTTAAAGTATCACATGACGGGGTTATATAGCGAAACGGGGTTGGGTTGATATTAATATAAATTTAAAATATTACTAATGCTACAACACGAATAAATCATCATTTCATTATTTTGTTAACACCATCAATATTACAATATTAGACATATATAATTAAGTTGATTAAATTATGATTATGTAAAAAAAAAATTGTCTTGCGTACCACGGGTTAAATTCTAGTCTGTAAGCAAAAAAGTAAGTCAGGTTTTTTTGTTTTTGTATTGTAAGTAAGTCAGAATTAACAATAGATATAAAACAAATCACAAAGTAAAAGAAAAGTAAACACATAAATCAAGGTTTTACTTAGGTTTTAGATGTAAAGGCCATATTTAAACACAAAGAAGAAACTAAAGCGACAAACACAAAAAAAAAAAAAGAGAAAAAAAACCAAACAGACGATCAAGTAGAAGTAAGTAAGTCAGATTTAGGACTTACAGCGAACAGGAAAGATAGTGCAAATCAGAAGGATAAAATCTTACAAAAGTAAAATCAAGCAAATTCAAAGAGCCTCAGAGAATATGAAGGTTCTCCTTTGGTTCCAAAGTTAGAACCCGCGGCCATATTCCAAAACTCAAAAAGTTAAATGGAAAAACGAGAAATAATGCAATCAGACAAAAGAAAAAGTCAAGTCTTACAGAATTATAATCATGCAAGTTCAAAGAACATGTATGAGTAGGTTGTTTTGAAAATTTCAAAGAACCTCATAGAATATTCTCCTTTGGTTTCTAAGTTAGACAATTATTTATCAACCATGTTGATAGAAATGGAAATAGAGAAAGTCTTCTTCCATTTATTATTGAGGGATAGATATATAGGAATGAGCAAATTGTGAAGTCACTCTTTACAAGATGTGTATAATTTAGATGTAAAAAGAGCAATTCAAAGAGAAAAGAAAACCAAAGGAAAACCTTCATTGCCATGTTGATTCAAAACTCGAGCGGCGAAAAAGCTTTAGCCGCGAGCAAAACGAGCCTGAATCCTCCTCTGGATTTTAGCCCGACAAGACGGACAGTCTTCCATGGCTTCCTTCTCATGAAGCTGGTTACATTTAGAGCAAAGTACCTGATGGGCACAGGGAAAGAAAATCACACTCATCTCTTCAGACAAACACATTACACATTCCCTCTCTCTTTTGATTTTCGACTCTGCCCCGTGATTATTCTCCCATACTTTTGCTACTGCCATCGGGTTTGCCTTTGTAGTGGTGGTATGATTCGTTCCGCTCTTGTTATTGTCATTGCTTCCGTCTATGCCCTTTTTCAGTGCAGCTATCTTCAAGCAGTCTGACTTGAGTTTCAGCTTTGAAATCTCAGTCTCAAGTCTTTTGATGTTCTCAATGTAGTATTTCACGTCGTTCTCTGCTTTTGTTTTGATCCGCTCTTCTTCTGCTTTCCCGAGTTCTTCCAGTTTCCCCCTCTCTTTCTTTAATGCAGCCGCTTGAGCAGCGAGTTTCCCCTTTGCTGCCTTTTCTTGTTTCCAAGTAGCCTGCAACTGAGTTTCATTAGTTATCTTGATCATAACTTCTACACTTAGACTACAATCTTTTTCATACCGACTACATTGTTAATCAGAAACATCATTTCTAATACAATACTATGGTTAATTCTTGATTTAAAGAATACGGCACAAGAAGTATATAGGATAACTCTCAGATGTAAACATATTTTCCCTCCAATTTCTCTAAGTCCTTTGAAACAATGTAAAGCATTGGGAAAAACGCAAAATGAGAATATTCCAGCCAATAGAATGAAATGAGTACCTGAAAAGAAGAATTGTATAGAGGAAAGGATATGATCAGTTATCATACAATAAAATACAGCTCCGAAGACAAGAAGACCTAAAATGTGCAAAGGCTTTTGGTCTACAAAAGGAGCTAACCTCAATTTTGTTTTGGCGGGTTTTAGCCTTGGCAACTTCTTGCTGCAGCTCTGCCACCTTGCCTCTTTGACTCTTGAGCTCTTCCTGCAACAAGACCTTTTGCCCTTCCCACGACTGAGCATTCTTCAACGATCTTTGCACTCTCTCCTTTGCTTCTCTACAGCTCTCAGCGGACTCGGCAGCTCTTATATTAGCAGCTTCCCTCTCTCTCTTTAACAGAGATTGTTCCAGCTCGAGCCTGCGAACTGTGTTGTTAGCTCTTTCGATCTGGTTGGTTGCGTTATTCAAGGCCAACTCCATTTCAGACCTCCTTTTCATAGTGTTTTCTTCCAGTAACTGCTTCTCTTTTCTGAACTCTTCTGCCTCTTCTTTCTCTTTTCTTAGTGCCTTAAGCTCTGGTTGATCCTTAAGAAGTCTAACAGTAGCCTGCTTTACTTTCTGATTAGCCCAGTCAGTCCAATCCTGCAATTCTTTCTGCAGATCTTTCATTCGAGGAACTAGCTTTAGAATCAATTCATCTCTTTTATTTCGGGGAACATATATTCCCAGAGATGCATCATACGGGATTGCAACATAGTAATCTGGTGCTGCCTTTGTAGACACAGAAGCCTTTTCTTCAGGCTCAGAACCGGACTTCTTTTCTGAAGCTACTGGTACTGGAGCATTATTAGCAGGTAATGCAGTAACATATTCCTTCACATCTAATGCAGGCGAATCTGACTTAGTACTATTACTAGTTGAGAGAGTGTTGCTACTCTCAGCTAAAGGAATTTTCATAACCTCTGTTGTAATCTTCGACGAAGAATTTCTTGCCTGTGCGGACAGTAAATGAGAAGCTGATTTGCCTCTTTTCTCCACAAGGAAACCACCAAACTTTGCCGTCTTATAGCCACCGCCTTTACTATAAGTTCTAATCTTCTCCACGCATGATTTCTGCCGGAGCATGGCCAATTCTTTTTTGGTGCTGCCTTTTCGACAAGATACTAATTTTTCATCAGAAACAGAAGTCAGGGATGCACTTTTAGTGCCTTCACCAGAAGCAGTGGAAGCAGAAAATACCTCTTTTCCAGGTGTTGCTCCACTAGCATGAGTTTTTTTAGAGTTGTTTACATTTGGGAAGTTCCCAAATTTGACTGGCTCACTCTGATAGCTTTGAGTATTGGATATTGGGGCCTTTGGGTTATCTGAGTCACTGGATTTCGGAGGATTGCACTCAGCACCTGGAGATTCCAATGATTTATTAGCATTGAAACCCGAAGAGCCCTCCAATCCATCTCCATCCACTTCAAATGCTTGCAAAACATTCAAGTCACACATCAACAGCCTCCACATAGCTTCGACTGTTGAAAGCGATGGCCTAACCTCCCTAACAAGACTTATCTTCTCTACCAACGTATACGCAACAAGCTGTTGTAAATCCTCGAACACATAGTCTCTCGAACCAGCAACTTTTTTTCCACTCTTCAAAAAACTCAAGGTATCATTAACAATGTTTGACACGAGATCATTTCCCCCACAGTAGAGCCTACTGCTTGAAATAGCTTTGAGAACAACATCCTCACTATACCCACAATCCATAATCTGATTCATTGCACTACGGAAGAGGTTGAGCAAATTTGATGATAAAAGTTCTTCGAGTTGACAAGCAAACGGATCATCCCATCCAATGGATTCAGACTCTTCCGCTTTCAGCTGCCCGTTCGAGTCATTTTCACACAAAGAGTTCTGAGATTTCAGTGAATGTAACTCATACCGAGGGAATTCAGTCAAAGAACCAGCATTTTGTGGAGAAGGATCAGCTAACTTTCTCTTGTTCTTCCTTCCTTTCTCTTGCGGTGGTGACACTGAAGACGTCCCCACTTTGCCACCATTGGGAGCACCACACTCATTCATTTCTTCTTGCTTCTCAACCATTAAGCAATAATTCCCTGAGATTATTATGAATGTTATAAAAGACAGAGATAACAAAAAACGATTAGTGTTCATATCCCTTGTGACAGATTCAATAAAACAACCAAGGAAGCTAGAAAACATGTATCGGAGAAAGCTCCGAGATAAATGCAAAACGCACAGAGACGATTCCCAAATTCCAATAGCAAACTTGAAGAAAACAATCGGCCAAATTCCCAGAACAAATCAACCCAATTCCCCACGGAAACACATAAGATTGATCAAACATAGCAGCCCAATCGGAATGCAATCGAATCGGGATAAAAATCAAATCTTTTGATCATTCAACCAGAAACAAAAACTGACCGGAAACGGAGGGGACGGTGGAAGGCGAAACCGCGGGGAAAAAAGACGATCGGAAGAGAATCGAAGAGAGAGAGAGAGAGGGATCGATGAATATATATATAATAATAAATAAGAGTGTTGCAGAGAGCGAGAGGCACTGTGATAAAGAGAAGAAGTGCGTGGCTAGAAGATGAAGGAGCCGAACAAAATTGATCGTGAGCTTTTTTTCTTTGGTGACACAAAGAGAGGGTTGGTGTTGGAAAGAAAATTCAATATATTACTGATTTGCCCCTGAGGGTACTTTGGTCATTACGTCTTCTAGTCCATTTTGTTCTGCTACCAACAACATGAACAAAGAATTGTTTACAAAGGATAAAGAGAATGATAATATCTGATCAACAAAGAATCTGTTCGATATTCAAAGTAATCATTCTCATTCTCCTCTGCATTTGGACCCTTTTGTGCATTGATTTTTTTTCGAACTTTGACGTCTTCGGTTTACGCAAACTCCTCCTCGTCATCATCTTCTTCTTCCTCGTACTCGGAATCAGACTCAGGTTCCTCTCTTTCAGGTTGCATCAATGTACTCATGTCAAACGAAGATGGATCAGATTCTACCTCTTCTATATCTATTGTGTCGTAGCTCATTCTCTGTTCGAACTTCTCGTCTGAACAGTTAAGCATCCAAGCCAATGAACATTTGATTCCCTTCTTGATTATTTTCTTGTGCCTCGGCTTTACCGTGGACTCAAGCCCATAGGTAAAGAATGCGGGGAAATCCACCAGATCTTGAAGAGGTCTTCTCATTTCCTTATGGACGTATTCAAAGCTGAGTTTCATTATTCCGAGGTTCAAAGCCAGAACTTGAGGACACCCGATTACCATTTCCCTTGTTTGATCGATAGAAAATCCACACCTGGTAAGGAAATCAATGTGCTTTAACATAGGAGACTCGCTGAGGCTAACAAACTGCGGCATTCTCTCGATCAAAGAGCCGAGATCCTCTGGATTTAGATCAATGGCTGAACAAAGTAGCCTCTTTTGTGTCTCAAGCTTAGGTTTCAGATCGATTCCTATGATTTCAGGATACTGTGCAATTATAGAAGGAAGAGATGTTTCTCTGACATTGAAATCTTGTAGGATTTGCACATTTGGTTTCACCGTATCATCTAATTCGAACCCAAGAATGTGAGGCCGCTTCTCAATCAACCTAGCTACAGCTAGTTTCGGAATACCAAGACCCTCGAGATACTCCACGAGAGGCTTAATTATCCGAGCTACCCGCATTCCCAAGATCTCGGGGTACCGAGTTAAAACACCACCAATCTCCCTCCTAGCTACACCTATACCAACCAAATAAGCAACTGAAGTGCTCATAGTCCCTTCCAGCTTAAACCCTAAAACTTCTGGATACCTCTCAAGCACCCGAGGTACATCGCTCGGTTTAATATCCAGTCCTTGAAGATACTTGACCACCGGTGCAAGATCTATAACAACGCTAGCGTGAAGAACCTGCGGGTATCTTCTCAGAAACTCAGTGAATGTTGATTTCCTCACGCCTAGTTTCCCTAGATAATCTAAAACTGGAACCATGTTCTTCTTCACGCTACAACCAAGAACAAGAGGGTAATTGTTGATATCTTCAATAGTGAGTCCCAACTTGTGAAGAAACTCCACACGCTCTTTCATCACATCAGCTGTTACAGGGAGTTCAAGACCATCAAGCTCATCAGGAACAATCCCAATCCCACGCAAGAACTCATAAACCTTAGCACGATTAGCAGCTTTCTCCTTATTCATCTCTAACAAACTAGGACGACTATACAAAGACTGAGAACCTCTTCCCTTATCCTTATCCCTATCCCGTCCCGAAGAAGCACGAGACGACCTTTCTCTTTTCGGTGAATCCACAGAACGTGAAGAAAATCTCCGATTTGCAATAGCGCATTGAACTGTTAGACCAATTCCAATTCCAGGTCTCTTTTTGTGGTTGCATAAGTTTCCATAAGTGAAATCAGAGAGTGAACGAGATCTAACGGCAAAAAACGATGGTGGCTCAAAGTGAACTAGCAAAAATCCAGGTTTTGTGAAGCCGCTACAGAACCTAATCTTCATTCTTTACCTGCAAAAACGGAAGAACACTAAAATTGAAGATTATCGACAGAAACATCATACCAATTAAGACTGACCCAGAAACCTGAACGGGATAATCAAACCAATTCTCTCCAAAAAAAGTCATCATTCATGTTCAGTAGTAGTAGTTAACATCAACGAATCAAAACACATAACCTAATTAGAAAGCAAACAACAGAAACTATGGAAATCGAAAGGAACAAGAAGAACTGGATCAACGTGTGATTGAAATTGACACTGAAATCTCACCTGAGATAAAGAAAGATATCGGAGAATGCGAGGGTTTTAGAGGAGCGGGTAAGGTTTTTTCATCCTCATCACAACAAGTCCCGTCGTCACTCTCTCTCTTCATTGAAATGATTTATCCGAATTATTAACACTTTACCCCATATGTTCTTAAATTTCCCATTATTGCCCCATATCGTCTTGAGTCGCCCCATAAAACCCATACGTCTATGATTACTTTGATTGTGAATTTGTGATCGATCAGTTACGTAATTTATAATAATAATAAAACATACCATAACATTTTTTTCTCTTGATTAATTTTTTTAGTCTCTAACATTGGTTATCGAAGATGAACAATAGTAATTTCTGATTCTTTTAATAGTATTGGGTTTTCATTCAGAAATAGACAAAGATGCGGGGTCTGTTTCGAAGTATCTTTTCTCTTTTTAACAGTTCTCGAGACGACTACTAAAGAAGAAGAAGAAAAAAGTAGTTCGGCGAAGCGAAGCATCGAGAAAATGATCGTACCTTCGATTGGTTCGGCTTCGTCATCTCCGATCGCCGCCGTCTTCTCCGTCGCGCTTCTTCTCTTTTACTTCTCTGAAACTACTCTAGGAGCTCCTTGTCCCATCAATGGTGAGTTTCGCACTTTTTTCTCCCCTACTCGCCAGAAGATTGCTTCGAGTTCCGACCTAGGAGATAATGCTCTGACTGCAGATTTCCTCTTTTTTTTTCTTTGCATCTCAGTTCCACTAGAATGATTGAATCTAAGGTCTTACTTAGGTGTGAAATTGTATGTCCTGGTAGAATCAAAATGTGCTGAACTTGCGATTGATGTAGTCTAAATTAGGATCTAAGAGCCTCATTTCTCGATACCGGTTTTGGTTTCACTCTCTTGTGGTCTGATTTGTGGAAGTGTTTCCGAATGCTTTTTGGTGAACTTTGGTTGCTGATATGATATAGATTTTCTTCAATTTCATCGATCTGTAGCTTAGATACTGAGAAATTGTGATGTTATTTACTGGTTTTTGACTCTTTGAATGGTGTGAGTCTAGGCATGCCAATCGTAAGGAATATTAGCGACCTTCCTCAGGATAACTATGGAAGACCAGGTCTTTCCCACATGACTGTGGCTGGCTCCGTATTACACGGAATGAAAGAGGTAATGTTCAAAGCGGTAGCGGTTTTAAAACTCAGTCCATTGTTATCCTATCGTCATTTCATTAATCTTTAACCAAACATTTGTGATGGAGAATTTGCTCACACTTGATAACAGTGACACTGATTCATTTCAGATTTTCAGGTCGAAATATGGCTTCAAACATTTGCTCCAGGTTCAGAGACACCCATTCACAGGCACTCCTGTGAAGAGGTCTTCGTTGTACTTAAGGGCAGTGGTACTCTGTATCTCGCAGAAACACATGGAAATTTCCCAGGGAAACCAATCGAATTTCCAATCTTTGCTAACAGTACACTTCATATTCCGATCAATGATGCTCATCAGGTTTGCCTTTCTACCTCTCACATCGTTTCAGATGATTTGGCTCTTGCCGAGAGTCTTGAGACTCTGAAATCCAAGTTAATTAGAGTTTCCATTAATTGTAATCTTGATTGAGAGCAAAAGAAACTTCATGTAAGGCTGATGATAAACAATCCAATTTCGTATGCAACAGATGTTCCTTAAAATAACATTGAACTATAAGAGCAAATCATAGTATTTTGTTTAAGATTGCTTGAGAGTGTTAGTTGTGCTGCACGTCCTATGTCACATGTAGAGACAATTATTAGAAAACCGACCTTTTTCGCTAGCATTTTATATTCATATAAATCAGAGAAAGATGACGTTTTCTTCTGCTAAAAAACTCTTTTGGGTTATCTTATGAAACTAGCTCACAATTATCTATTACGGTTCTTACAGGTCAAAAACACCAGTCATGAGGACCTGCAGGTGATGGTTATCATATCTCGGCCGCCTATTAAAATGTATGTAACATCCTTTTCCAGGAATTTGTTTATATATATATTATGTGTGTGTGTCCTTTTACTATTCATATGGAAAAATCGTTTGTTTTTTTCAACAGCTTCACCTACGATGACTGGTTTATGCCACACACTGCTGCAAGATTGAAGTTCCCTTACTATTGGGACGAGCAATGCGTTCAAGAATCGCAAAAGGACGAGCTTTAAAGCAAAGTTCGAGGCCAAAACCAAGCACAATCTTTAGATAGTAAATCATAGTTAAGGTTGTGACACTACGTAGATGCTGGTAAATTGGCAAGGATTGTACATGAATGTTGTTACCAGAAAGTAAAGAAATGTTCAATCTTTGATGTTCTCAAGTAAGTGAGTCTTATTGGTCATGAAAATATGTAATTGTGCACATCTTGATTGCATTTGCGGTTGAAAATAATATATAGAGTTTCACTAACTTTTATTTTCCTCTTCTATATCCAATTGGCCAACTATGCAAAAGCCTTGAAGCATATTACGACTGTAAATTTTGGTTATTGTTCGTAATATGCGAAATAATGATGACTTCACCTATCACATTGTGATTAACACTATGGTATCACCCAACGGTATTGGAAGATCGAAGATGAAGACCTAACTTGGGACATAGAAGACGACTTGACATCGAAATTATGGAAAGCTTTATGTCTCTTGATATATATACCTCTTCAAAGAAGTTGATGATGCAGCCGTTTGTTTTGTCTCTTGTATTCTGTGATGAGCCTCCATGTGAGAAAGTTATCAATGACACTCTCAAGTAGTGGCGGAATTGGTTCGATGTTGAATGCAAACTAACAAAGTCTCATCAGTCAAGCCAACCACTTGAGAACCTCTTTCTGCGGCTTCGTTAATCAAAGACATAGACAATACGGTTCGGAATCGTTGCTCGTTGTTGAAAGAACATAGCAATGGTAAATTTAAAGATGCTTTGCGGGAATAGTTTGCTAAAAGGGATGACTAATCTCTCTTCTTCTCTGTTTTTTTTTTTTTTTTTTTTTTTTTCTGGTCTGTGCTTTGTTTTTTTATTTAGATTATAGGCTCTCTGAAAAAAATTTCATTCATTAAATTTAGCCTTAGATAAAAGGAAGCATTTAATGTAAACAAGGGTGTTTTTGGTGAACATATTTTTACATTCATACAAAAAAAAGAAAAAAAAAAAACCACTTGCATCAAACCATTTTACTTTGGAGACGAGTCTGCGGCTCAGAGTGATTTCTTACCAGCGTTGATTTCTTACCAGAGTTGTTGCTTTCCTTGGAGTTTTCCTCCTTAACATGACCAAAGATGGGGACACCGAGCTGAATCAGCTCTCTCTTGCAGTCTTGCTCCCTTTTATCCGTGAGTTAGAGAGGATAAAGCTCTCACCTGTATTCATTATCATGTGTAGGCACCGGAAAACTCTTGAAGTCTTTAATGTGTTTCGCTTAAGAAACAGTCACCCGAAAGCTTCCCGTTCTGGCTAGCTTGTCGGAGTTCCGCAACAAAGTCTATCAATTTGGATAAAACAAACATAAGCTAGATGAACATGAAAGGAAGATGGAGCACCGTTTTGCTAGACTGACATAGGATTTGTAATATTTATGTTTTTACAACATTGCCGGGAATAATTCAACTTCTTTTTGCATTTGCTTTCTACTCCCCTCTCTTCTAAAATCTGTCTCTTCAATTTCACTATCGGGCTTTTTTAATAGTTTATCATCGGACTCAAAATAAAGGCTTTGGCCCACATCAAAAATGATAATTCATAAATCAAAACATATTTAAGTCTTTTATCCCACATCGGTCAATCTACTCATTTTGTGTTTGTTTATATATGACACAAAAAGATATGTTGACGTCGAGCTAAGTAACAAGAGCTTGTAACCCGAGTGGGGACAATAAGATGGTGGAACAATGGTTCGGGTCCACGGGTCGGTTCTGGTGTTGGCATGTTTCTGGGCTGCCCAGTCCAAGCTGTGAGTAGTCTGTGTGAGTCGAGCGAAGGTTTGGCTCACACGGGTTCTAAAGTCGGAGGGTAATGCGTGAGGCTGGTTTCACAGAGCAGCGACTACTTCCCGCTTACAGCAGTGGACGGATCACGGTTCGGCGCCGCCCAGATCCACTATGGCCCGCTGGTTCGATCTCAGCTGAACCACCATTTTTTTCCCTCTTTTTTAATTTACAGCTTTCAAGGATTTTGTGCAGATATTCCAAAACTTTCTATGTTTTGGGCTTATTTAGGGTTTAAGAGGGAACAAAAACAAACTCGGATTGTGCAATGACCAATGCTGTGAAACAGAAAGCAAACTTTGAACAAAGCAAAAGAGGAAACAGGAGACTGCAGAGAGTTGAACCTTCAATAGGATATACTATGTATCATAGCTTTTGTTCTATGTATATGGAATACATTTTTGATACCCAAAGAACTGTGACTTAAGAGTCAAGGTTAAAAGAGCCACGAGTAAGATGTGTAGGAAGGATCTCAATTGTATCGTTGTGATCAACACCAGCCCCCCAGAATGACTCATTCTCGTTCAATACTCTGTTTTTGTGTATAAGAAAATACCCTTCTTGAGGCAGATTTAACTCACCCCTCTCTTCAATCTTAACCAACTCGTTCCTCAGTTCTTTCACGTTATCGTTCATCTTAACATTCACAGCCACCGGAACCCCCTTGGCAGCTTTACTCTCACCTGAATATGGCAAAACGTATACGACAATACTCTTGTTCCGCATCCTCTCCTTCACAGACGAATCTTGAATGTTAGTGATCATCTCTTCTACTGAGTTTGATGATGAAGATTGCTCTGTTTGAACCGTTACAGTCGAATCTTGATGACCGTCGATGATCTGTTCTGTTGGGTTTGACGGTGGAGATTGATTGGTTTGAACCGTCACAGTCGAATATTGATCGTGACCGTTGATGATCTGTTTTGTTGAGTTTGACGGTGGAGGAGATTGCTCGGTCTGACTGTGATAAGGGTTATGGCCAGCAGAGACGAAGAGCTGGATACGAGATTCGTGGACGATCTGGCATTGTTCGACATCAAGATCGTCTCGAAGAACCTAGCCGTAGAAGATAAAGGTTTGTTTGGAAACAGGGATACGTTGAGACTTCTCGATCTTCTGTTTGATATTTAACAATGTATCTCTGCAATCCACTTCAATATCGAACGATGAGCCACTCTGATTCTCTAAGAACAACTTCATAATATCAATGGTGTTTCAAGATCTATGGAGACTGTTGAAGAAGAGAGGTAGAGAGAAACTGATGACTTGTAAAGAAAGTTTCCTCACGAACCGGTTTTATATCAAATCGATGAGAATCTTAACCGTCGATAGCTATCTTTTTACTAATTTACTAAAATGAACCAACGGTATAAATTTAACATTTTTTCTGTGTAAAAAACGAAATACGTTGAAACGCAGCGTTTTGTTGAAAAAAAATATTGGTCCGGCCCATTAGTTGCAGAGTGTTTTTAAGCAATTAGTATTGTGATTTTTTTTGTGGTTTTAGTTTTTGAATAAAGCAAGAAACTATACTGTCTTTTGCCCTGTTTTGTCAACATTCGATCTTTATACCAGTTCTTGAAATGCCAGATCACTGAGGAATATAATATCAAAAAAAAAAAGTCAATTAGACCATACGATCGTAATGTTTTCTCGAGAATGTACAGAGCTTAAAGTGAAGCATATTTGCAGCTCAACAAGAACTAGTTTCTCGTCTTTTTAGCTCATATCGGTAATTACATGTCTTAGCATATTTGCAGAAAGCTGTGAACTTTGAACGAAGCAAGAAAAATTTAAAGCTATAAGAAAAGAGGAGACTGCATGCACCACAGAGTTTAAGCTCGATTAATGATCAAAGAGGCCGGTCATGGATAAACAGCTATGCGGGAAATCTCAATTGTATCGCCGTCAGCAACACCGTTCCAGAAGAATGACCGAGCTTCGGTCAATGTATTCTGTTTGTAAACAAAGAAATACCCTTCGTGAGGCAGATCTAACTCACCCCTCTTTTGCATCTTAACCAGCTCTTTCCTCAGTTCTTTAATGTTATCACCTGCGTTAACCTCCACTGGAATCTTTCTGGTCTCTTCATATGGCTGCACCATTACTGTCAGCTTCATCGGGCTGGTCTTGATCTTCTTCTTCTCAGGCGAATCCGGAATGTTAATGATCTCTTTGACTGAGTCTAACGGTGAAGATTGCTCGGTTTGAACCACTTGATTCCTGTTTCTTCTGCTCCCAACCGTCACAATCGGAAAATCTTGAATGCCAAGTAACTCTCCACTCGGTTGTGATGATTCATTGTTTCTGCTGCTCTTAACCGTCACAGGCCGAATATCTTGAATGCCAAGTAACTCTTCAATTGCACTTAACGATAGTGATTCATTGTTGTTGCTCCTCACTTGATTGTTTTTGCTCCTTACCATCGCTGGAGAATCTTGAACCTTACTGCTATTTTGGGTTGTCTGAGGCCAAAAACTTTGCATCCTAATGATGTCTTCGGTTGTCATAGACAAATCTTGACCAAGGAGCTCTTCAACTGAATTTGATGTTACTGGAGATTTCTCGGTTTGAACCACTTGATTCCTGTTTCTTCTGCTCCCAACCGTCACAGGCGGCAAATCTTGAGGGCCACGTAACCCATCAAGTGAATATGACGGTCGTGATGATTCATTGTTGATTCTCCTCGCCATGATCTTATGGGTTGTCACAGGCCGATAATGTTGATTCTTACTGAACTGCCCCGTCGTCAAAGCTCGATCCCCACTGTAAATGGTCTCTCCAAATGAGTTTGACGGTAGTGATTCATTGTTGTTGCTCCTCACCATCACCGGCCAATCTTGATGACCGTGAATGATCTGTTGGGTTAAATTTGACGGTGCTGGAGGTTGCTGGGTTTGATGAAGAACTTGATCGTTGTTGAGATTGGGGCTATTATGGTTAGAAGAGACGAAGAGTTCGAGACTAGATTTGTGGATGATCTTACATTGTGTGACATCAAGATCGTCTTTAAGAAGAACCCTGCCTTTAAAGAAAAGGGTTTGTTTGGAAACAGGGATACGTAGATACCTCTCGATCTTCTCTTTGATAGCTAACACTGTATCAAAGTTACCCACTTCAATATTGCAGACTGGGCCACCATCATACTCGACGATCACCTTCATACTTGTATCAATGGACAATGGTGTTTCAAGATCAATGGAGACTGGTGAAGAAGAAAGAGAAGAGAGAGAGAGAGCGAGAGAGAGAGAGAGAGCTGATTTTTGTGACGAAAATTTCTCCTCACAATTTGGTTTAAATTGTAAAGGTATAGAGGGTGCACAACACACTGATTTCACTTGGAACGCGCCAAGCCAACGCTTTTAACTTGTTTTATTATAAGTATATCTTTACAACAATTAAAGAGTTACACTTATTCAGCTCTTACTCAACCTATCCCGCTCAATAGGATTGAACCCGACTAAAACAAGTCATAAACTCTAACTCTCCCTTGAATCAATCCGCTCAAAGATCTCAAGATCGAGTAACCACCAAATCAACCCTAGTTATGTATTTACCCACACGAAGATAACAAAATCCTAGTTGATGCAGATCTTTGCGTTCTATTCACCCGCCCGTGAAACACACAGAGAGCTGAACACTCACCTTCTAAGCTTTTTCTTTTGCTTCGAAGTATACAACCTCACGATAATAGCTCTAGAGTGTTAACCACGACATATGGACTCTCTAAGCTATTAAAACGAAACTCTCCATGCCTTGGGTGGAGAATCTCGCCGAATCTACACAAAAGGAATAAACTTGCTCCTCAAGTTTATCTTTTCCTTAAATTGTGCTAGAGAATATTTAGTGAATCTCTACATAACTCACGTCTTTATCTCTTTGCCAAGTGAGCTACAACTTCCTTGGCTCGTCACACCATCGTCTCTAGTTTCGTCACATCAGCTTGCGTGTCCACGTCAGCATACAGACTCCTGATGCAGATACAGACTCCTGATGACATCAGTTGGCTGTCTTCAACATCAGCCGGCTGTTCAGATCTGCATCTTCAATCTCCCCCTTTTTAGCCTAGTTTGATACTCAAGCATCCTTCTGGTTAAACCTGAAAAGGCACTCAAACAAAAACCAACCTAAAACAGAACAAGCAATATCTAGACAAATAAACAACATCATCTAGCATACTCAGGTAATAGCTTGTTCAAACAGAACTATGTTTAAGAACCTAAAAATCAAAACCACAACGGACTGCAGCGGAAACCAAGTTCTTAATAGTTCTCTAACTAAACTTAACCAATTGGCATATTCCAAATCACTATCAACCTACAATCAACCAATTGAAAACGTTAAGTCTCCCCCACAAACAATGATTCTCCCCCTAAAGCAAAGACTTCCCTAGCAATAGGCATTATCAAAACCATATCAAAAACCAGAATCATCTCCCCCTGCTTGAGTGAACAACTAGGTTAAAAACAAACAGCTGTATAACAACAGAAGCAGAGTTATGGGAATCACTTACCTGCTAACAGTGCATCCTAAAGCACTCAGAGGGGGAACCTCATCGCCTTTCTCTTCTGCTTCACCCCAACAGAAACAGAGAGTTGATCCGTGTAAGTGAGAACTCATACAGCCAGTTCTTAACTAGAAAATCCATTCTCTTGATCGCAACTCTCACAATTTGCAGATTAGCCCAAAAATCACATACAACTTCGGGTACGCAAGGCTTAATATCAAACACAGCTCTCAGAAGCCCAGCAGCTTGAATTATCCCTCTACTTTGATTGGAGCACCTCATAGTTAGTTGCACTTGCAGATCGTTGAGGGTGAGCTGATCTCCTTTCACTCCTCAGAACTCTCCTCGATCCTTCAATTTGTTGGGCCTGAAGAACAGATGGCCTTTGACCTGTATTCGAAAATTATACAGTCCTGACATACTCATGGAAAAACAGATTAGTGCACATATGCCATCGAATCCTTGCTCAGACATCACTCATCTGATAGCACAAACATTAATCATTCACTTATGACATTTTCATGCATCAACCATAATATTCATTCATGAACCAGTAAGTGACCCAAAATTATAATACCCATGCAAGTTTACCTGATCATCAACTCCTCACACTCCATTGGGTCTTGTTCAGTGCTTTGTAAATCAGTCACTTGTTCACGACTCATACCAGAAACTACCACAACCTTTGTGAATCTTCAAGAATCAGATCTGGGTTTAGTGGCTAGTCTTTCGCACTGTCATGCCTTTAGTCTTGGTGGCATCATCAACGTGAAGCAGGCAGCTGGAATTTCCTTTGAAGAGTGCAAGATCAGGAGTGTATCAAGTCACACATATTTTTTTTACTTTCTCATGATACACATATTTGAGCGTAGATTCAACAGATATGGATGATCTTCACAATGTATGACGTGAAAGATCTTCTGTTGAATCTCCTGATTCGTATCAGCAGTATCACTTGACTTCTCAACTGCTGATGTTTGTGCATTCCCTTTTTTTATTGATTTGCCTCAGGGCTCTCTTGAAGACGTACCAGATGTTTAACTCCTTTTTTTTTTTTTTTTTTTTTTTTAAAAAACCATCTGGTGCTCTTTTGATTGGAATGCACATTAATGCCTCTTCTCAGCTCTTTGACTTCCTTCTTCACGGCAACATTTTAAGTACATGACCCTAAACCGGCATGACAGGCAGCTCTTTTCCACACACCTTTGTTTGTACAGACTGCTGACTCTTTATACATCCTTAGGATTTCCATGGCCTGTTCCAACATTTGTCTCTGTCTTTGACCAACATTACTTACAAAGAAACATTAGATCTCACACACACCAATTGCCTCTCTTAGATTAACAAATCTGTTAAAATCTAAAGGTTTGGTGAATAAATCAGCAAGTTGATAATCAGTGCTTACATGGTCTACCACAATCAGTTTCTCCTCAACTAGCTCACAAATGAAATGATGTCGAATATCAATATGCTTAGTGCGTGAATGTTGAACATGATTCTTTGCTATGTTAATTGCACTTTCATTATCACAATAAATCAACAAAGAATCAGAGAACATACCATAGTCAGCAGCCATCTGTTTCATCCACATGAGTTGAGTGCAGCCACTTCCAAGTGCAATGTATTCAGCCTCTGCTGTTGACAGTGATACACTGTTCTGCTTCTTACTGTGCCACGAGATCAGATTATTGCCCATGAAGAAACAGCCACCACTTGTGCTTCGACGATCATCTAAGGACCCAGCCCAATCAGCATCGCAATAACCCATCAAGTTCTTGTTTGTATCCTTGGTGTAGTAGATACCCAGGTTGATTGTTCCCTTGACATACTTGATGATCCGCTTCACAGCCAAGAGATGTGACATCTTAGATTTTGCCTGATATCTTGCACAAACTCCTACAGCCAAACAGATGTCTGGTCTACTTGCTGTTAGATACAGCAAACTCCCAATCATTCCTCTGTAGAGTTTCTCATCCACATCTTCTCCCAACTCGTCCCTTGAGAGTTTTTTATTTACTCTCATTGGAGTCCTTGCTTCTTTACACTTGTCCAAACCAAACCGCGTGATTAGCCTTTTGGAGTATGTACTCTGTGTGACGAATATCCCCTCATCCGTCTGTTTGACTTGCAACCTCAGAAAGTATGTAAGCTCACCACACATACTCATCTCAAACTCCTGAGTCATTTTCTCCACAAACTGATCAACAAGTTTTTGACATATAGAAACAAACACAATGTCATCAACATAGATCTGTACTATGAGTAAACCACTGTTGTTTGCCAATACAAACAGTGTTTTATCCACATTCCCACGTACATAGCCCTGTTTGATCAGAAATGTAGTCAAATGCTCATACCAGGCTCTTGGTGCTTGCTTCAGTCCATACAGGGCTTTCTTCAGGTTGTAAACATGATCCAATTTACCTGAAAATTCAAACCCTTTTGGTTGTTCTACATACACTTCTTCCTGTAGAATACCATTCAAGAACGCACTTTTTACATCCATCTGATGTAGTCTGAAGTTCAGAACACAAGCCATTCCAAACAAGAACCTGATAGACTCAAGCCTTGCGACATGTGCAAAGGTTTCATCAAAATCCACTCCTTCAACCTGAGAATACCCCTGAGTAACTAACCGAGCCTTGTTCCTAGTCACAGCTCCACTTCCATCAGTCTTATTCTTGAAAATCCATTTTGTGCCAACCACATTAGCATCTTGTGGCCTAATCATCAGATCCCACACATCACTGCGTTTAAACTGCTGCAGTTCATCTAGCATAGCAGCTATCCAGTATTCATCAACCAATGCTTCTTTGTGATGTTTTGGTTCTAGGCTGGACACAAAAACACGCAAACTGAACCACCTCAGTTGTCTGCGTCCGACTGTCCTCTACTTTATCATCCTTCTGATGCTTGCCAAGCATCTGTTTGAAATCAATCTGTTTTCCTCTGATAACTCTGCCCCCCTGAATATCTCCTATAACAACTTGTTTAGAGTGATTCCGATGCACCTAAGTGATTGGAACATCTGAACTGCCTGCACAATCATCTGCTGTGTCCTCAGAGACTTGTTCCATTTGCTCTGTTGTATCAGTTGCCAACGATGTACTCAGACATGTCTTGTTTGTTGTCCACATGTAGCAGTTGTTCCCAGATCGCTGTCCTTCAAGTCTTACACAGCCTTGTTCGTCCACAGCCTTGCAATTAAGTTTGGTGAATGTGACATCCAACCCATCATCACACAGCTGACTAACACTGATAAGATTAGCCTTCAAATCATCAACAAGATATACATCCTTCAAGCTTGGTTGAATTGCACCACTAGTCATACCTTTGCCTCTGATTTTTCTTCTTGTACCATTCCCAAAGGTAGCACACCCTGTTGAGATCCTCTCAAAGCTGGCTAGATTCGTTTGACTCCTTGTCATGTGTCTTGAGCAACCACTGTCAAAATACCACTGTTCGTTTTCTGAGATGTGCTCTGGTTTTTCTGCAGTGTCTGCAACATGACAGTACATATCCAGCTTTCTGACCCATGCTTGATTTTTCCTTTTACCATCTGGGTAAAACTGCTTTTGCTTCACAATCTGAGTAGTACGTGACAGATACCTATAGCAATTTGCCTTGTAATGGCCGAGTTTTCCACAGTACCAACACCCATTCACCCTATCATTTGAGACGTTGTATCCTCTATTGATCCATTTTTCGTTTCTGTGTTGTGTCTTGGTCAACGACCTGGTTTGAGTACTTAGCTTATGTTTCTCTGATGACACTGATCCTTTGACAAATTTAGTATTACCAGTTGAACCTTCTCCCTGGTATCCAAGACCCCATTTTGTGTTGCTGGTCCTACCAGTGGTCAGAATAGTGTCTAGATCTTTGGTTCCTCTGTTCAGCATTCTGATGTTCTTCAGCTGACTCGAAAGCTGTTGTTCCAAACCACAATTCTTAGTCTTTTCACACTTAAGCTCACTTTCCAAGCGGTCGATTTGATTAATCAGGTTCTTTTGCTCCACAATCAGGGCCAGTTTTTCTTCCTTCGTTGTTGCCAGCTCACAAATCAGCACTGTGATTACAGTAATCTCAGACTGTTCTTCATCTGAATCAGAATCCTGATTTTCTCCCTCTTGATCTGTCAGTTCCTCAACTCCTTCTTCGACAATGCCTAGATATGCCACAAAGTTGTTGAGAATCTCACCCTTTTCTTGGTCATCTTCATCAGAGTCACTCTCACTCAAAATCACATAGGATTTTTCTTTCTTTCCAATAGATGCAAGACAGTCAGTCTTTGTGTGACCATATCCATTACATTCGAAACATCTTAGAGAGTTTTTCATCTTGATGGTTGGACAATCATCCTTGTAATGACATATTCCCTCACACTCAGCACAATGTTTGTCTGATTTCTTAGTACTTTTTTCAGCAGATCTGAAATGAGAAGAACCTCCTCCTCGTTGACCTCTCTCAAACTTCCTGAAGTACTTCTTGACCATCAAGCTAACCTTGTCTTCTATCTCATCCATATGATGTTCATCAGCCATCAATACAAATCTTTTACCACTCGACTGATCTTTCTTTTTCAGTTGTAACTCATAGGCCTGCATCATTCCAACGACTTGATCAAACTTTAATTCATCAGAGTTCAGAGCTACCTCAATTGCAGATTTATGTGACTGAAACTTTGAAGGCAGACTCTTGAGAAATTTTTTGACAAGTTTCTTATCCTTGTAGTTTTTTCCCAGCACAATAGCCTCTTGGCGAATGGAACTCAGCTTGCTGCTAAAATCATCAATAGAATCACCAGCACTCATTGTTAAGTTCTCAAACTCAGATTCAAGCATGTCAATTCGAGTTCTCTTCACACTGCTGGTTCCTTCAAAAGACACCTGCAAGATATTCCAAGCCTCTTTTGCTGATTTGCATCCTTGCACCCTGGTGAACTGATTCATAGGTAAAGAGGTGAAAATGGCTGATAGTGCCTTAGCGTTGAATTTAGCTTCACGCTTCTCCACAGCACTCCAAGCCTTCTTCGGTTTTGGAACCATCTTTCCATCACCATCGGTTGTCGTTGGATGAGTCCATCCTTCTTCAACTGCTACCCATGCCTCCAGATCAATACCCTGTATCAATTGCTGCATTTGTACCTTCCAGTAGCCATAGTGCTCAGCATCCAGTTTCAGTGGCACGTTCACCGTAACAAATCGTTGTGAATTCTCATACCCTTGTCGCAAGATCTCACCTGTTTGAAAGATAATCAAAATCTTTGATCAGGCGTCTGCTCTGATACCAATTGTAAAGGTATAGAGGGTGCACAACACACTGATTTCACTTGGAACGCGCCAAGCCAACGCTTTTAACTTGTTTTATTATAAGTATATCTTTACAACAATTAAAGAGTTACACTTATTCGGCTCTTACTCAACCTATCCCGCTCAATAGGATTGAACCCGACTAAAACAAGTCCTAAGCTCTAACTCTCCCTTGAATCAATCCGCTCAAAGATCTCAAGATCGAGTAACCACCAAATCAACCCTAGTTATGTATCTACCCACACGAAGATAACAAAATCGTAGTTGATGCAGATCTCTGCGTTCTATTCACCCGCCCGTGAAACACACAGAGAGCTGAACACTCATCTTCTAAGCTTTTTCTTTTGCTTCGAAGTATACAACCTCACGGTAATAGTTCTAGAGTGTTAACCACGACATATGGCCTCTCTGAGCTATTAAAACGAAACTCTCCATGCCTTGGGTGGAGAATCTCGCCGAATCTACACAAAAGGAATAAACTTGCTCCTCAAGTTTATCCTTTCCTTAAATTGTGCTAGAGAATATTTAGTGAATCTCTACACAACTCACGTCTTTATCTCTTTGCCAAGTCAGCTACAACTTCTTTGGCTCGTCACACCATCGTCTCTAGCTTCGCCACATCAGCTTACGTGTCCACGTCAGCATATAGACTCCTGATGCAAATACAGACTCCTGATGACATCAGCTGGCTGTCTTCAACATCAGCCGGCTCTTCAGATCTGCATCTTCATAAATATCATTTGATTCACGTATCAAATGGATCAAGTTTGGGCCTGGCACAATTGCAACCTTCTTGGTTACGTGTTTCTTAAGTTAATGAAATCCTCGTTTTGGACAAAGTTGTTCTTATTTGCAGAAAGCTGTGAGACGAAAAGACAATTTCGATGAAAGCAAGAAACTTCAAGAAAGTCTGAAAGCTATAAGGAAGGAGGAGATTGCAGAGAGCTAGGCTGGATTCATGATCAGCTAAAAAGACTGTATAATGCTTCTTTGATTCTTAAATTAAGGATTTAGCTACTTGGAGATTGGTATTGAACAAGTTTGTTTATATGGTTTGAATTTTGAACAATAATGTATTATAGTTTTTGTTCTATAATAATCTTGATTAAGAGGAAAAAAAAAAAAAAATTTCTTGATTAAGAGGAAAAAAAAACTTCATGTAAGGCTGATGATAACCAATCTGATTTCGCATGCACAAATGTTACTTAAGATAACACTGAACAGATACGAGCAACACATAGTATTTTCCTTAAAATTGCTTACATGTGCTACATGTCTTATGTCACATTTACAGACAATTATTAGACGACCGACCTTTTTCACAAACGTTGTATATCCATAGAAATCTAAGATGGCTTTTTTTCTTCTGCTAAAAACTATTTTTGGTTATCATCATATGAAACTAGCTCATAAATCATATATTGTGGTTCTTACAGGCCAAGAACACCGATCATGAGGACCTGCAGGTGTTGGTTATTTCTCGGCCGCCTATAAAAGTGTATGTAACATCTTTGTCCAAAAATTGCTTACTGATATTATATGGACTGTTCCTACTATCCACACACTGCTGCAATGCGTCCAAGAATCGCAAAAAGACAGAACTTTAAATCAAAGCCCGAGGCCAAAACAGAGCACAAAACAGAGCAAAATCATAGGTGAGTTTTTGTGACAGTACATAGATGCTGGTAAATTGGTAAATGGATATATATATAGTGAACTTTCAATCTTGAATACTCAGTTCAAGTTTATTGGTTATGAAAATGTGTAATTGTGCAAGTTTTGAATGCATTTGAGGTTAAAATAAATATACACACGACTACATTCTGGTTATTGTCAGTAATTTCGGAAATAGTTATGATATCATCAATTACATTGTAACTGCGTCATCCAAATCACCCAACGATGTTGGAAGCTGAAGACCTGACTTGGAACATTGAAGACGATGAACGAATTCACCCAAAGCTTAATGTATATTGATTATGCTCTTATCTCCACTCTTGTCCTCTCTGAATTAACATAGGCCTTCGGACGTATTCTCTCAAGTGACAACGAAGGCAACTTCAGAGGACCCTTAACTCTCTCTCTCTCTCTCTCTCTCTCTCTCTCTCTCTCTCTCTCTCTCTCTCTCTCTCTCTCAAACAAGGGTAAAAAACATTAAAACATGGACTCCTTCGTCCTCCAATGGTCACGTGGATGCAAACGCTTTCACCTGCATTCTCGAACTAACTGAAAGCTTCCCATTTTGGCCAGCTTCTCGGAGAACTCATTTAAGGAGAAATCGAACTTGACACTACTCACAGTGTGGCCTTTCACTTGCTATTTGGCTTAGAAACCTTTGATAGGCTTAAACTCACATGACCGTGCATCGCAATCTTCATGGTTCTGGCATATAACTTGTCAAGTATCTGCAGCAGCAGTTTGATGAACATTTAATGAGAACTTTTGAAGTTTTTGCTCATACCTTCGTACATTACAGAGTGATTCTTTATCATCTAATGTGATCATTGGTTTTAGTTTGAAGAAAGCAAGAAACTTCACGAAAAATACTGAAAGCACTAAGGAAAGTTTATTTATTGAGGTTTTAACAAAGTACCATATATAGTAATTGTTCTATATGTATAAGAAGACAATTTTGGTACAGGGCTGCAAGAAAGACTAAAAGCTACAAGGAAAGAGAGGAGACTGCCAAAGAGTTTAAGCTTGATTAATGATTTGCGGATGATAGCTCGCGGATAATCTCAATTGTATCGCCGTGAGCAACAAGGTTCCACATAAATGACTGAGTTTCGGTCAATGTTACCTCTCTGAGTATAAAATAATACCCTTCGTGAGGCAGATTTAACTCACCCTTCTCTTGCATCTTAACCAGCTCTTTCCTCAGTTCTTCAACGTTATCATTTGCGTTAACCTCCACTGGAATCATTCTGGTCTCTTCAAATGGCTGCACAAATACTGTCAGCTTCATCGGGCTGGTCTTGATCTTCTTCTTCACAGGCGAATCCGGAATGCTAATGACCTCTTTGACTGAGTCTGACGGTGAAGATTGCTCGGTTTCATTTGAACCACTTGATTCCTGTTTCTCCTACTCCAAAACCGTCACAGGCAGCAAATCTTGAGGGCCAAGTAACCCATCAAGTGAATATGACGGTCGTGATGATTCATTGTTGATTCTCCTCGCCGCCACGTACGTGATCTTATGGGGTGTCACAGGCCGATCATGTTGACTCTTACTGAACTGTTCCGTCGTCAAAGCTCGACCCCTACCGTAAATGGTCTCTCCAAATGAGTTTGACGGTAATGGAGATTGCTCTGTTTGATGAAGCACTTGATTGTTTTTGCCCTCCGGCGAATCTTGAATCCCAAAGAACTCTTTCATTGGAGACTCCTCTGGTTTAAGCACTTGATCTTTGTTGCTCATCACAGGCGAATCTTGATTGTGAACGAACGCATGAATTGGATTTGATGGTGCTGATGGAGATTGCTTGGTTTGAGGCACTTGATCGTTGTTATTCTGATTAGGGTTATCGTCAGGAGAGATGGAGAGAAGGAGACGAGAGGAGTGGAGGATATGGCATTGAAAGATATCAAGATGGTCTTGAAGAACCTTGCCTTGGAAGAAAAGTGTTTGTTTGAAAACAGGGGTCCCTTGAGACTTCTCGATCTTCTGTTTAATCGTTAACACTGTATCCGAGAAACCAACATCAATAGAAAACGATGAGCCACTATGATTCTCGACGATCACCTTCATCATTGTATCAAGATCAATGGAGACTGGGGAAGAAGAGAGAGAGAGAGAGAGAGAGAGAGAGAGAGAGAGAGAGAGAGAGAGAGAGAGAGAGAGAGATGATTTGTGACGAAAGTTTATTCGTAAAGTTGGTTTAAATATCACTTAAGCCTCTAGTCGAAGAATCTTAACAGTTGATTTTCTCCTTACTGATATGATCCAACGGTTAGATTAAGAATTCTTGAAATGTGTTCAAAACGCAGCGTTTCAATTAAAAATATTAGATGCGGCCCATTTTAGTTGCTCCATTTGTAGACCTTGATCATTTTAAGAACATTTAAATTTTTCACCTAAAACAAAACTAATTTTTTTTTCTAATATTAATATTATATGTAGTTTTTAAAATGCTTCACTTTCCAAATAAAAGATACTTGTAGTTCATCATTTTTGTTTTCAGTTGTATTAAGTACTTTTTATTATCAAGTTTTTTTTTAATCAAAATGTATAGTATATTGTGGAGATTGATTAGTGGTTGTGTTTATCTTGACTTTTTTTTTGAAAAATATAAGTGTTAAGAACAATTTTTTTAAAAAAGGTAGGAAAAAAATAAAACATGATATGTCTAAAAGATAAGAAAATCAATATGTAAGATGTGTTAAGAAATTTTACGCCATTTTGAAAGAAAAATGAAATAAAAATGAAAAGAGAGTTAAGATTAAATGAAAAAAATGACTATGCATGGGCTCAAAGGCATAGGTCGATCATAGAATATGGGGGTCATTATGAAAACTTTAAACAAAATATCTAATAATCATTATGAAATTTTACCTTATAATTGAAATATATAAATATAGGTCAGTTGACCCCCTCCCTCTATACTAGTTCCACCAATAGGTAGTTCTTAAGAGAAGAAAACAAAAACAAATCAAGTGTTCGAGTATGCAAACAGAAACAAACACACAAAGACATTCACCTCTGTTATGAAAATCTTGTCGCTGAAACAAGATCTGATTCAACACCAGTACCAGTGAAGATGTTCTATTCAGATATTGTAATTTGTAAACAATCGACCATGCTTATCAAAACACGATTTGACTGTGACTGTTGTGGATGAAGATCCTACAGTTCAAGTGCCAGATGAGACTTTCGAAGATTCAGCCCCGTTATGAGAGGATTTGATTATTGGAAAATTTCCTTCAACAGCTCCTCATGTGGCCAAGGTTCATGTCATAGTGAATAAGATTTGGCCTCTTGGAAATAAAACGGTGAAAATAGATGCGTTTGTGGAGAATGAGGTAACGATCAAATTTCGGATCAGAGGCAGTTCAGTCAGAGCAAGGGTTCTACGTAGTGGGATGTGGAATATAGCTGATATGCCTATGTTTGTTTCAAAGTGGTCTCCAGTGGCTGAAGAAGCACAACCAGAGATCACAACTATGCCTATGTGGGTCATTGTAAAAAATGTTCCACGCTCAATGTTCTCTTGGAAAGGACTCAGTTTTCTTACTAGTTCTGTAGGTGAGCCAAAGAGACTCCATCCTGACACAGAGTTATGTAAAAGTTTGAAAAAGCAAAGGTGAGTAGATTTAACGAAAGAATTACCAAAATCTTTCCGTTTCATATCGGATAGAGGTGTGGATGCTATGGTGGAGTATAAATATCCTTGTCTCCCACCAAGATGTACCATATTCTCTAAAATGGGGTCATCTCAATGAAGTTTGTTTGACACAAGGTAAACCAAAACAGATTTTAAAGAAGGTAGATGAGAAGCGGGTAGACGATCAAAGTAAGGGGAAGGCAGTGGAGACGGTGTCAGAAGAGTCTCAAGGAGTTTTGTTATTACAGTATTTTGTTTCAGTGGACAAAACAGCTGAAATTGAGCCAGTAGCAAATGATTTATCATAGCAAATGAATCAAATTGATAGTGAGAGGGGGAACAGCGAGCTGGAAGTTCAACATATAAAACATGTGGAAGTTTGGCAAACTCTCTCACCATCAAAATCAGGTCGTCAAAAATAATCCAAACCAATGGAGAACCCAAAACAGCTTGTTTCACCTTCTCGATACCCTATTTTAGCAGATAACGAGGAAGAAACTACTGACGTGGAAGATGGAAAAGTTGAAAACGAGGATGTTAGAGAGGAAGGAGAAATTGAGAAGGAAGATCAGAATGAAGGAAAATGTATTGGTTTGGAAATTTCAAAAGAGCCAGGACACATCCTTCTCTTCCAAGAGCTTCAAAAAATATGCATAAAACGATTTCAGTCTCTTGTGTACTCAAGCCACTACGGGTATTCCTGGTGTTTCGAGTAGAAGGGCCCCAAAACGAAAAATTTGAATGACGAGTTTCTTTTGGAATGTTCGTAGTCTAAACAAGTTTTCAAAATATTACATCATTCGCAGTTGGATAACTCGAAGTTCTATGCAGCTTGGGTGCCTTTTGGAGACAATAGTCAAAGAAAGTAAGGCATCTAAGATATTTTCATCTATTTTCAACGATTGGTCATCATTAACGAACTATGAATCACATCAGTTATGCCACATTTGGGTGGTGTGGAGTGCAAATATACGGCTAACTCATGTGTTCAAGAGTAGTCAAATGATAACCTGTTCAATTCTATTAGAGGGGAGAACAGAAGAATTTTTCTGTTCCTTTGTTTATGTATCTAATTTCATGGAGGAGAGAAAATTGTTGTGGGAAGACATGAGACATCATCATGCTTCGCCTTTGTTGCGTAACAAACCATGGCTGATATGTGGTGATTTTAATGAGATACTTGACGGAAGTGAACACTCGAACTTCTCTGTTGCATCGACATGAATGAGAGACTTTCAAGAGGTTGTAAGATATTGTTCCATCACTGGCCTTGGATCGCGTGGTCCCTGCTTCATGTGGTGTAACAAGAGAGAAGACGAATTGATATGTAAGAAGCTGGATAGAATCTTGGTGAATGACACTTGGTGTAATATTTTCTTGTGGTATTACCTGTATTTATGTGTGAAACATGCAGCGACTCTAGCTAATCCATCTCCACAAGTGCTAGAGGAAGAGATTAGAGCTTATAATAAATGGCAATATCTTGCGGATCTAGAAGAGGGATTTTTGAAGCAGAGATCAAAGCTCCATTGGTTGAATGTGGGGGATAGAAATAATTCTTATTTTCATAAGGCGGCACAAATTTGCAAGATGAGAAATGAGATCCGAGAAATCAAAGGTCCAAATGGAGAATAGCTGAAATCGAATGAAGAGATAAAGGGTGAGGTTGAACGTTTCTTTAAAGAGTTTCTTAATTATCAACCAGAAGATTTTCAGCGCATGTCTGTGGCGGAGCTGCAAAACTTGTTGCCATTTCGATGTTCAGAAACGAATCAAGAACCACTCACAAGACCTGTTACAGAGGACGAAATAAGGAGGACTCTTTTTGTTATGCGGAATAACAATTCACTGAGGCCTGACAGGTTTTCAAAGCCTCATGGCCTATACTTGGAAAGGACTTCACTGCAGCCATCCAATCTTTCTTTATATAAAGTTTTCTCCAAAAGGACTAAACTCAACAATTTTGGCCTTGATCCCGAAAAAAGAAGATGCTTCAACAATGAGAAACTATCAACCTATATCATGTTGTAACGTGTTATATAAGGTAATCTCCAAGATCATAGCTAACAAATTAAAGACGATCATTCTAAAGTTTATTCTGCAAAACCAATCTGCATTTGTGAAAGAAAGATCGTTAATGGAGAATGTGTTATTGGCAACAGAGATTGTAAAGGACTACCATAAGGAATTGGTCTCTTCGAGATGTGCAATGAAGATTGACATATTCCAAAGATTTTGATTCAGTTCAATGGTCTTTTCTATTGAACACTCTTGAAGCTTTGGATTTACCTGAAAAATTCACACACTGGATAAAGCTTTGGATTTCCACGGCAACCTTTTCAGTGCAAGTGAATGGAGAATTGACAGGTTTCTTTGGCAGTGCAAGAGGATTAAGGCAGGGCTGCTCCCTCTCCCCATACCTCTTTGTCATATGCATGAATGTTTTGTCTCACATGATTGACAAAGTTGCGGTTAGAAGACATATTGGCTATGATCTGAAATACAAAAATATTGGTCTAACGCATATATGTTTCGCTGATGATTTAATGGTGTTTGTTGATGGGAAAAAGAGATCGATTGAGGGTGTCATGAACATTTTTGATGAGTTTGCAGGGAGATCATGCCTGAAGATTAGTGTCGAGAAGTCAACACTCTATCTCGTAGAAATCTCAAATCAGACTCGGATGAAATCACATCTCACTTTCTTTTTGAAACAGGTCGCCTTCCAGTGAGATATCTAGGACTTTCGTTGCTTACGAAGAGGGTGATTATCTCTGATTATTCATCTCTTGTGGAAACGATCAGATCAAAAATAAGTTCATGGACAGCTATATTTCTCTCATATGCTGGACGGCTGCAGCTATTCTTACAAGTTTGACAAACTTATGGATGTCGGCGTTTAGGCTACCGCATGGATATATCAAGGAAATTGAAAGATTATGCTCAGCCTTCTTGTGGTCGGGACCTGATCTTAATTCAAAAAAAGCTAAAATATCCTAGACAGATGTTTGTAAACCGAAAGAAGAAGGAGGATTGGGGATAAGATCTTTAATCGAAACAAATAAGGTGAGTTGTCTAAAGCTGATATGGATGATAGTTTCAATTCAGCCATCTGGGTCTCCTAGATCTGGAAGTATCTTATACGCAAGGAGTCATTTTGGTCTATTACAAGCATGGAGTCTTGGATGTTGAGAAAGTTGTTGAAATATAAAGAAACCGCAAAGTCATTGCATAAGATGGAAGTTCGAAGTGGTAGCTCCACCTCTTTCTGGATTGATGATTGGTCGAGTTTGGGAAGATTAATGGATATTACTGGGCCTCGGGGAGTTATTGACAAGGGAATATCTATGGAAACAACAGTGGCAACAGTCTTGCAATCAAGTCGAAACAGAAGGCATCGAGCAAAAAATCTCTGAAATATTGAAGCTGAAATAAAGAGAACTAACATATGGAAACGACATTCCACTATGGAAACATTCAGATAACTGCTTCAAGACAAAATTCTCAACAAAGAAAACTTGTAATATTGTTAGAGAATCATATCTTCCGGTTGATTGGCACAAGGAGATATGGTTCTCTTATGCAATGCCCAAGTACTCGTTCTTTGCTTGGCTGGCCATACATGATCTCTACTGGAAACCATATAAAAAATGGAACTCAGGACAAAGAGTGGACTGTATTCTCTGTGACAATATCGAAGAGTCAAGGAATCATCTCTTTTGCTCATGTCGATATTCAACAGAAATCTAGAAAACACTTACATCTAAACTGCTTGGGAATAACTTCTCCACTGATTAGGATCAGGTTCTCTCTTCTCTTCACAACTCAACTCTACCTCGTCTCAGATTATTCCTTCTAAGGTATGTCTTCTAATATAATCTACGATATACCACATTTGGCGAGAGAAAAATGCAAGGCGACATGGAGAAATCAAATCCCCCATAGCAAGTTAACCAAGCTCATCGATAAAAAATGTCAGAAATCGCCTCAGCTCAATCAAGGATATGGGAGACAGGAACTATGATGAAGGTTTGATGGAGTGGTTCTCCGTTAGAACCTACCCATAACAACTTCGTCCATTTACTTACCGTCTAAATCATTAATTGTAATTCAAAAACAGTTGCATTTATGGTAAAAAAGTTTTTTTGTTGAATACAATTTTACATTCAATTCAAAAAAAAAAACAATTGCTTGCAGTGATCAGCAAGCAACCACAGTAGTGTTGGTTTAGTGTGGCACTGCCACTAAACGTCAATAAGAGTCAAAATGAATGTTCCAAAGGCTTACATCATGACAGTCATTTTAAAATCAACGAGATTTCGGCAGCTAAAGAAAACTGAGACCAAGTCATCGCGGTGAGGAAGAGAAGGTAATACAAGTGCAATTTTGTAAGCGAGGCATGTTGAAAACAACAGTTTGTTAGAATAAATAAAAGATAGCATTATAAAAATATATATATATATATATATATATATATATATATATATATATATACTTGTTAGTTTTTGTTCATCCTTTGTCTTTGTAGAGTGATTCTTAATCATCTAATATGACCATTGGTTTTAGTTTGAAGAAAGCAATATACAGTTTGTTGATTAGGTTTTTAAAAATTACCATAGTTATTGTTAACTTTAACCCCAAAAAAAACATAGTTGTTCTATGTATAAGAGACAATTTTGATACAATGCTACAAGAAAGAGGAGACTGAGTTTTAAGCTCGATTAATATCTAGTGAAGATGTGGAAATTATGATTTACAGATTACAGTATTGCCATTGATGTTGGAAGAGGATAATATTTTTTTTTTTTTTGGAAAAGTAAAAGATGCATCCTCCTTTGATGCCACATAGACACCCAATGTGTTTGGAAGTGAGTTTTCTTGGCATGAACAAGTTTTTGCATTTTTATGCAACAAAGATGACATGTGATTGAAGACATTTGATCTTACGTACCTCTTCTTATATGCCAGAGTATCAAGGCGTTTCAAAAATGTCATTTTGATAATCTCATTGGAAAGCTTTGTGGAGAATATAGAGAGCTTGAATTGAAGTTTGAATGATCGCTCTTTTCGTCATGAGGTAAGTCAGTAACACACAATTTTCTCTTTTTTAGCTCAAAGTTTTTCTTATTGGTGATAACATGTCTTAGATCTTCTTAAGTATATTTTGTGAAAAACAAGAAACTTCAATAAAGACAGTGCAGAGAGTTAAGTTGGATTTATGATCAGTTAAAAGACGGTATGATGCTTTTGTGTCCCCTAGATTAAGGATTTAGTTTACTTGGAGATTGGTCTGAACAAGTTTGTTTATTAGCTTTGAACAATGTATCACATTTTTTTCTATGTATGGGAGTACAATTACCAAAAAAAAGTTTTCATAATCCAAAAAATTAAAGGTATTAAGAGCCACCGGAAACACTTACGTTGAAAATCTCAATTGTATCGCCGTGATTAACACGGTGCCACCGGAAAGAACGGTCATCATCCATAACATTCTGTTTGTATATAAAGAAATAGCCTTCTTGAGGCAGATTTAACTGAAACCTCTGTTGAATCTTAGCCAGCTCTTTCCTCAGCTCTCCAACGTTATCACCTGCCTTCACCTCCACCGGAACCTTCCTAGTCCGGCATTTAGGCAGCACCATTACTCTCAGCTTCTTCAGGGGATTGTTGTTGTTGCTCCCCGCCATTAGCATTGAGGAATCTTGATGACCATTAATGATTTGTGATTTGTTCTGTTGAGTTTGATGGTGGAGATTGCTCCGTTTTGAACACTTGATTGTTGCGGTTCTGATTGCGTATTTGGTCGTTGTTACCGGGAGAGGAGAGGAAGAGTTGGAGACGAAAGTTGTTGAGGATCTGGCATTGTTCGATATCAAGATCATCTTGAAGAACAATGCCTTGGAAGAAAAGGGTTTGTTTGGAAACAGGGATACCTTGATACTTCTCGATCTTCTCTTTGATTTCTAACACTGTATCGAAGTAACCCACTTCAATGGAGAATGGTGAGCCTCTTTGAGTCTGGACGAACACATCCATATGTGAATCAATGGAGACTGATTAAGAGTGAATAGAGATGTCAACTTGGGACTTTTTGCAATGAAAGTTTCCTCATAATGCGTTAACTAATGACCTATTTCCAAGGATTCTTCTTGTTGGTTATTATTTTGCTCTCATTTTCTTTTCTTTAATTTTCTTCTCAATTTACTATTTTTGAAAGATATTTATATAATCTTTCTTTGTCAACAATCGAAAAAAAAGTACTAATATTTTTCAATTTTGCAAAATAACCAAAAATACAAAATTTATGTTCTGGTAGATAAATGTGAATTCAAGTGACTCTTATTGGTATTGAAAATATGTAACAGCGGTTGAAGTAATGATGTTTTTCTCTAATCTCCCTTTGTTTAAAAATGGCAATGGAATGCAACATTTCGAGAATATACTGATAATAAAATCGTACACAAAATAAAAAACACATGCCTCTGAGGATGTAACAAACTTAATTCTATCTATAAACCCTGAGTTAACCTAAACTGAATTTGGAAGAAATAAAAACAGGAACAAAAGAGACTCAAGAGAGAAGAAACAGAGCACGGCTTTAGACACGAACCAGATCAAAGCTTGTTTTGCTGAAGAAGTCGAAAGGCTTGGCTTAAGCTTAGGATCAACCTACACTGATCACAGGCTCAGAGGTGGATCCTCCAGCTGGAGAAGAAGAAGCAGCAGGAGGAAGCGGAAGTAATCGCTTCTTCTGGGCGCGCGGAGGCAAATGCTTCACATGTCTTCGTGAGCTATTGACAGAGGCCCATGGTAAGAAAACGCCGGTACCACTACCGGTTCCCATCACATTTGGATTTGGTAATACCATTGGTTGAACCGGTGGTGGTGCCATCATGACCATTGGAGGACGAAGGACTCCAAGTTTTGGCATCATGTCAATTGAATGATCATAGCCATTGAGGAATGGAGTTGGTGTCATTTGGTAGGGTTGCCACATTGTCATTACACCGTCGTTGTGAGGACTTGTGGGTTGTGAATGGTTATGATATGTTTCAGGTCGAATACGAAAGAACGTGATGCTTACTCTTTTGGTTTGTGATGGGCACGTTACATGTCTTGCCATGTCTGCACTGTTACCTCTCATCACCAACAGAGACCTATAAAAATTAGATCCGAGCGACGTTAATGAAGAAACATCAACATTTTTTTAGAGTTAAAAGGAAGAGGTATTGATGTTTTTTACCCTTGTTTGAGAGACAATGTTAAAGGTCCTCTAAAGTTGCCTTCGTTGTCACTTGAAAGAATACGTCCAAAGGCCATTGTTGATTCAGAGAGGACAAGAGTGGAGATTGGTTGTTCTAAGTGAGGTGGTTTGAGGAAAGGTTGTGAGTATTCACCCTGCAAAAGAGCGGTAATCTCAGAAGGTTAAAGAAAAGCATAAACGTAAAGGAATGGTGATCCATGGAGATGTATATACCTCTTCGAAGAAATTGATGACACAACCGTTTGGTCTCTTGTATTCTGGGATGAGTCTCCATGTGACAAAATGATCAATGACACTCTCAAGAAGTGGTGGAATTGGCTCGATGTTTACTACAAACCAATAAAGTCTCCCGGTCAAAGCCATCCACATGCAACAAACCATTTAGACTGAATCCTGGCTGATCAGAGCGATTCCTTACCAGAGTTGTTGCTGTCGTTAGAGTTTTCATCCGCCTTAACATGGCCAAAGATGGGGACACCAAGCTGAATCAGCTCTCTCTTGTTCCCTTTAATCTGTTTGTTGAACAGGATAAAGCTCTCACCTGCATTCATCTTGTGTAAGCACCGGAAACACTCTTAAAGCCTATGATGTGTTTTCGTGTAAGAGAAAGTCACCTGCAAGCTTCCCGTTTATGCCAGCTTCTCGGAGTTCTGCCACAAAGTCTATCAATTTAGATATCTCATCTCCTTTAAGTAATTCTTCATACAGCTTCAGTCCTTTCACAACATTCACCTATCATCACAACATTAATTTTATCAATAACCATATGCATATATGTCCCTCAAACCGAACTCGACACTACTCACAGTGTGGCCTTTCACTTGCTCTTTGGCTTGGAAACCTTTGATAGGTTTGATCTCACATGAGCGCGCATCACAATCTTCATGGCTCTGGCATATAATCTGATGTGCAGTATCCGCAACAGCAGTTTGGTTAACATCCTGATGAGAACCTATTAAAAACCCCCATAAAAATGAAAGTTTTAATTTGGTCATATACTTCATTACACACAATATTAGTTGTAAAGCGTTTTTTTTAATCAATTAATTAATGTAATATTCGATTCTTTGGCTTTAGCCAGAAACACATCGACTAGAGTAGTGACAATTAATGTGATCTTTGATTCTCATGGACCATTCTAAAGAACTTATAGTTTCCTTGTTAAATGTATCAGAGAAAGTCAGAGACTTTCAATGTATGTAGAAGACAAGACTACAAAGTCTAATGTCTTCGTCCACGTGTCTCTACCTAAACTTACGACTTTCAACACGAGTGAATTAATTACACTACAGAGATCACGAAAAAATTCTCAAGACTGGTAAAAAATATCTTTTTACCAAAAAAAAAATATATATATATATATATATCTTTTTTAGACTTCTGACTTATTTTATGGCCGTGAACAAAAAGCTAAAAGCTAAAAAGCTACTACGTGAGTCGTGAGGGATTCGAACATTCGGGACGAGAAGAGAAAAAAACTAAAGGGCGGCACGGCAAAATCGTGGGGACCATGATTGATGACGACTCAATTTTAATTAAATCCAACGGCTGCTATGAGCTCACCATTCGAAGAAAAATAATAGAAATGCAAATAAAATCATCACACGCGAATCAATGTGAGATTGATATCTTTGATGCGTTTTACAGTTACATCAACTAAAGCAGAAGACAACAAGATTGGTGCTACTACTAACACACACGACTACATTGAGAAATGGAATCCTAATCCTAACAACGAAACCTACAATACGACGTCGTTACTGACGTTATTACCTTGTAGAGAAAGAGTCGCATAGACTTTTTCAGATTGTGCTTTTTCAACACAACTACAAAGAGATTTGTACTTTTGTACGATTTTCATGAAAGTTTGTGTTAATTTTTTTTTTGTTTTAGTAATAATAAGGTCTCGATTGTAAGTAATTTTATTTTTAATGTATATACTTGCAAAACTAATGTAATATTAATAGCGTATGTCCCCAAGAAATTAGTGTACGTATAAAGATATATAAAAAAAAGTTAAGTGAAGAAAATAATAAATAAAATGAATATTTATATTTATTGTAAAACCACTTGATAGCCGGCAACAACATATATTATTAAATTATGGTAGTATAATATATTCTCTTTCAAACACGTTAAAAGTAACTAAAATAAATTAAACTATAATTAAAGCTTTTTTAATAATTAGTGCTTAGTTTTCAGTAAAATATTCTGTCTTAAACAATATAATCATTCGTATTACAAAAATATATAAATAATGTTTTTCAAACATTAGTGTGGAACAGAGAAAAAAAAAAGATTTCTGTCTTTAGAAAGAATCTGGTTATTTTGGTAACATTGTTTCTAAAAATCGAATCTGTGGCATAATGATGCAATAAAATCTCACGATTGATAAATTCAAAAAAAAAATTACTAATTAAGAAAGAAAAGTCAAAAAAATTTGGAATGCATCTCGGATCCAGTAGAGGGAAACACGTACTTAAATCTTGAAACTTGAATTAGTCTGGAAAATGTAATTGTTCTTATTTAATCAAATATTGTTATGAAGTAGTTTTTTAAATTAGAAAAAAAAACAACTATTTTCAACTCATTCTCATAACTTAAATGGAGTTTTTTTCTTTATCGTCACCAACCACAGAGAGCCAGTTTACACAGTGAAGAGAGAATCAAACGACCAAACTTCAAAGAATATGCTATTAAAAAGTTTCAAATATATTAAAAAAAAACAATAATGTAAATTATATAGCAATTATAGATCCAAGAAAACAAAACGAAAAATATGATTTTTTTTTGAGATTTTGTAAAGTTTACTTACCTGAATCAGTGATATCACTAGTAGGAGAATCATCTTCAACGTCTTCAACATCTCCGTTAATCTCATTTTCCGTTACTTTCTCGCCGTTAAAACAATCTTTCTTCTTCTCCACTTCCTCCTCCTCCTCCGCCGCCGCCTCTTTCAGATCTTCCTCCGCCTCCTCTGTTTTCTTCTGTTTCAGATCTTCCGCTTTCTTAGCCGCCACTTTCTGCAGCTCGATCGCGACTTCAGCGATGGAATGGTACTTCTGCATCTGAAGAACAGGGATCCAATTCAGACGCCGGCGATGGATCGCGGCGAAAACAGCTTCGTATTCCGATCCAGAAACAGCTTCTTCAGTTACTCTAAGATGCGAGCAGATGGCGTCGATTATAGCGTTCGCCGCCGCGAATTCGCCTCTGAACCAAGAGATCAACGCATCTTTCCCTAGTCCTTCGGAAACAACAGTTCCCGGCGGAACCTGAACCGGAACGGTCACCGCCTTCGCCGTTGTAGCAAAAGCAGGGGTGAAAGCAGTGGCTGATCGATCTGTCTGGTGTGCTGGCGCTGCCGCAATCGTCATC
Organism: Turritis glabra; assembly: GCA_900406565.1. Taxonomy (NCBI): domain Eukaryota; kingdom Viridiplantae; phylum Streptophyta; class Magnoliopsida; order Brassicales; family Brassicaceae; genus Turritis; species Turritis glabra. Next base: position 1,758,084 of record OVBN01000243.1, on the reverse strand, counting down.
GGCTTAAAACTCCGGCGATGAATCAGTTACTCTCGCTCTCGGGATCGATTTTATTACGATTTAACGACGGCGGCTAAAACAGAAAAGACAAAAAATGGGTCGGAGATGTGGGTCGGGTCGGGTCGCAGCACATGCAGTGTAATGAGAAGGTTTTGTTTTGAGGTTGGGTTTGGTCATCTCCAATATATATTGGGGTGTAGCCCGGGGAAAGGGATCCGTACAGGTGGGAGCGGCTTATGGAGATGACGTGGCGGTTCTTATGGCTGACGTGGCTAATCTTCTGGCCCTCTTTACGTGTTTCTTATTCCACCGAGTTTTGAACATTTTAGGGACAAAAGAGTTTTAATTTGGTATTATTCTACGGATACAGGAATAATTTCGTGATTTTATTGTGGTTGAATTAGGTAGACGGCAATTTTTGCCGATGAGATTAAAAAGATTAGTAATGATGTGGTTGATCGCCATTAAATAGTGTATTTGTTTTGTTAAAATTTAACTTTTATTATCGATTACGTGAATTTGTTTTTATATAACATGTTATTTTAATATGTGGATGTCTAATTTGATTTGGTATGTAGACGTCTGATTTATCAAATAGATGTCTAACAAAAAAATAAAAATAAATAAATAAACTTGAAATCATAAATCCTAATTTTTATGTGATTTTACAGTGTTATTAGGTTGAGTACTTACAACTTAAATTTTCTCAAATTAGTACAATTTGTTGAAAATGTAAAAGTTATCGCACAGTCGTTAATGTTATTCTTATGTTCTTGATATAAGATGGGTTTTTTTTGTCAAAATATGATGTTATTATTGAATGCACACAGGATAAAGAATATTATAAAATGAGAAAATAATCCATATTCTATAATTAATTAAATAAATATATATAGTATAAATTTGTAAGAGAAATTGTTTTCTTAGTTCGGCCAAAACAAAAAAAAAATATTGTTTTCTTACATTTTAGATGTAAAACATCAAATAATTTGAAATTTAAATAAATCACTAAAACTTTTTATAAAGAAAATATAGAATCCGATGGAATATGTTTTATATTTGTTCGAAGCATTAGTGGTGCAATTAAGCGTTGATTAAAAAGCTCTATTGTAATATTCACTTCTTTTAAAATAGGTAAGTTTTTTTAGTTCTTTCAACAGTTGTGACATGGTCTACTTTTTTGGGTTGATGTTACGCACAATAGTTCCTCCGGACAACAAAAGGACGGCGCTGAACAAAAGCGTTATCTTTGCCGTATTGCATAAAATGACCTCCAATAATCCAATTATGTATACATTTTGAATTATCAAGGTTCTACTATCGTTTTCTTTATATAAATCAAAGAATTCCAAGTAAGATTAATTTAGTCTAATCCTTAGCATATGTAGTGGTTAACTTTGATTAAAATTGTAGTGGAATGATTTGAACTATGGTTCCAAACTTCAAACAATAAACGCCCATAAATTAGTTGATACTTAAACTTTTCAACGAATTTTTATATGTGTAAAGACTGTGATGTTTACTAGTATTAATCTAAAATATTAATGCATCATTTATGCATAAATGAATAATATACTTTTCAAATTGCTATTAAATAGAAAATTTTAATACTTATATAGAAGCTGTGTCTAATATAGTAATATTATCTATCAGAATTTTATGTGGAAGAGCATAGTTAGATCATATATTTGTCTACTATTCCTCGTTCTTTCTTTCTATATAACCCATTTGCCATTAAGAAAATTAACTTATATACACCATATTATTTTCCATTTTGTTCTCATTCTATATTTTTTTGCTTGCTATTATTCTCGTCATTATTGGTATATGCAGCTAATATTTTTATTCCGTTTACTATTTAGTAAATGTTATACATATGAATGTAATAAACGGATTGTTTTGTGCTGTGTTTTTATCTTATTTTTGAACTTTACACCAACCAAACTCATGAGTCATGATGTCAATGTCCATATCCATGAGGCCCGTGGAAGATGATCTAAGAGATGACGTATAAAATAATAATAATCAAACTGATTTGTATCTCGAAGATATTAATTAGTCTAAGACCTTCTACTATATATTGTCGTTGTTCTCATTTGACTTCTCCTTTTGTTTACAAGTCAATCGACTAATAGTTAAAAAGATCCCTTCTACGTGATTAATCAAAACATTAATTATGACAGTTACAAGATATAGAAAGAGAGAAGATACTCATCCGTGATTAGTAGGTTTTGATCCAAGTGTTTTATCTGTGGTTGTTTTGCATGCATCAAACTTTTTTGTTGAATACTTTCGACAAAACTTGGATATCTAGTGGTAAATATAAAAATATATTCATACCAAAAACAAAAGATATATAAAAATATATTAATTTATATTATATGTGAATCTCGTATTAATTAGCATTGAAAAAAGCTGAATAAGATGGTGTTGACCAGGAAAAAATTTAATTTTTTGGTGTGACTAATTATCACAAATAACCCATAAAGAGCAAAAGGTTATGTAGCCTTGTCAAAGAATCAGTGAATGATGGGTTAGACCAACGAAATGTAAAATTATGGGACCCGAATGAAAAGTCTACAAAATGGTGGGGAGAGGTGAAATTTGGGCCTACATCGTCCAGATTTGTGGGTCGCAGGAACACCTCCACCCTCTAACATTAGTAGATTCCCTTTTCCACTACCTATGGCACACACACAAAAGAGGCATGGGGTTAACTCACGAACCCTTAGTGACCCATAAAAGTGTTGCTCATTGTTTTTCATAGGAAAGGTTCTAATCATGATCCATGAGAATTTGTACACTCGTATTTTATTAATCGGATCTTATATAGTTATATATCTAGATACAGATAAACTTTATGACCGTAAATTATCATACAAGTTCACTAAATAAAATTGTATGTAGCTACAAAAATATTCGTTACCATAAAATTTTGGGAATTTTGTGTGTATATACACTTTTTAAGCAAGCCTTTGTGGCTGTCTTTTTGACATTTTTTTTTATAGTATTTTTCCAAATTAACACCTCGTTAATTGTATTACTACCTTCTCAAAACTATAATTTTATTCTTTCACCATTCTCTATTTGTCTCGCTCGCGACCAAAAACTTACAAGTTCCTCTCTTTTATTTTCTAATTTTTTTCTGTTTACTATTATAATTTTATATTTATAAATTATATACATATTATTATCTATATTTTTTATAGCTATATATATTATCAGTTTTAAATGATCGTTTGCGTTGATTGATTCTTTAAAAGCATTTTTAATGTGCAAAAATTAAAAAGGAAATGAAATATGGGATATTTTGTAGTGAATTACTTGTTAACAGTTAAGTTGGTGTAAGTTGTGGGCAAAAGATATATTTGTTGGGACAACGACAAACACATAAATGAATAAAAAAAATTGTGTTACAATCGCATATATATAATATTTTTAAAAATATAATTTGGTCAAATTCTGGTAAATTGTTTTTGATAAATATCATATATATATATATAACTATTTAATAAGGATTTTTATTTTGTTTAACGTTTATCTTTTACGCGAGAAGTTTAATGGTTTCTCAATTTTGAAAATTTTACATCGTTTAACTTTTTTAGAGATGTTTTTTTTTTTGGTCGTGAATAAAGTTCTTTTTCTAAGAGAATATTGTTACATGTGTTGGATTGTATTGACGTTTTCATATTCTTTTAAATTTGATCGTGTTTGAGCCATCTAATTGAAGTAAGTCTTTTTAAGTAGCTTTTCCCCCCCATTAATATATCATTGCTATATAAAAATATTTTAAACATGTCGAATATATAGATATCGCATTATTCGTGTATAAATAGAGATACCCTCCTTCCATGTGAGAAAAAATGGTCCAACCAAGTAAAAGGTAGCTTATATATTTTGTTAATTATAAACCTTTACATACAATTATACACAATAACTAATTTATGAATCATTAAGTATTGATTGGCGTAAAGTTTATAATCATATATTATTCAGGGAATATGAGCCACTGGCTCTACAAGAAGAAAGATAGAAGAATAGTTTCTCTCTTTTTGTAAATGGCTAAGAATAAAAACAATGACTTTATGATACAAGTATTACGTATATATAAAACTATATATTGTGTATTTTTACAGCATATAAATATAGATATATATATTATAGTATTGACACACTAACTTATGTAGTGCAACAATGGAAATATCTTTGGTTGGTAAAAAAATTGTGATCTATATGAAACTTTTTTATATCTTTTTTTTTATATTTTTTTTTTGTATATTTTAGGTGCAAATATATTTGGAAAGTCTTGCATATTATGAGTTCAATCATTTATAAAATCTTGTATATTATAGATGGGGCAATAGTTAAACTCATATATTATGCATGATCATTATTTATAAAACTTTCTGAGTCTATGATAAATATATGTGTGATTCTATGGATCCTGCGGAATCCATTTTAAACATATACTGATATCGAGTTTGACAATATTACTGGATAATCCTCCAAAACTCGGCTTTTAGTATCGAAACTTAAGTTATAACAAAATTAATTAAAAACGATGAGACATTAGCGATATATGACAAACCAATTAAAGTTGATAAAGTTATATTCTTTTTTTACCTTTGCCGTCAAAAGGTACGATAAATGGAAAATATGCTCTTGTCTTCTGAGCCTCAAAGCCTTAAGAAGATTCTTACATATCTTACATGTCAAAGTAAAGAGCTAGTTGGTAACACATTCCCATGTGGTCCGGAAAACAAAAGTTCCCTTTATTTTTTGGAATATTAATCAGCAACTGTGTCTAGTATTCTATGTTGCAAACGTAAACATATAAATACCAATATAATCATATTATTTTGAATAATAGATTCTAATATAGAAAGTGTCTTTAGTCTAGTGATACGTCTAGTGATCTTAAACTTCTATATTGTAATGCGTTTAACATTCAAATTCTGGATTTAAAAACAAAAAAAAAAACAAAATCATTCAAATTTTGGACTGTGTATGTTATATATAAATAGAGTTAGAGAAAAAAAAAGTCTCATATACATATTTCAAATCACGATACATCAATGGTCTATTCTCAACTTACTATTTATAGTTTCTTTGTTTTCTTGACAATTTAGCGGTTTATTTTTGTTTCCAAGGTTGCGAAGATTACGGTTTCATGCATGTATATATACCATTGTACAAAAAAGCCTAAAAATCATATAATGTTTATCCCGATTACCTAGTTTTTTTGTTGGTCACATCAATATTTAGTGCTCTAACTAATTTGATTGAGTCATGAAATAGTAAACTAAAATCGTTGAAGTTGTCTATTTCAGATGTTTAGGATACATAGTACATACTGTCATACTGTACTTTGCGTAAAATAAACTTAAAAAAAAAAATTGACATATAGTTTTGTAAGACCCTATTTTATATTTTGTAATTATGATGTATCTATGAAATTGATTTGTGGTTAATGCACCGAAACTTCATATGATTTCATTAATCACATTTCATATTGAGTCATGAAATAGTAAACTAAAATCGTTGAAGTTGTCTATTTCAGATGTTTAGGACACATACTGTACTTTGCGTAAAATTAATAAAAAGAAAAAAAAATTGACATATATAGTTTCTAAGACCCTATTTTATCTTTTGTAATCATGATGTATCTATGAAATTGATTTGTGGCTAGTACACCCAAACTTCATATGATTTCATTAATCACATTTCATATAGAATCACGGGTTATGTTTATAATTTTACTAATTTAATATTAGATTATTATTTGAGTTTTTAGTGAATTCACATTTTTTTTATCAAATCAAACCTCTCGTTTCAGAATTTAGTTTCCAGGTTAAAACTTAATTCTTGAGACGTAAAAGCTCTCATGCTTTGTTGATGATGTAGTGGTGGAGAATCGTGATCTTCAAAACTTTCATGTAAAAAGGCTTCATCATCGTTAATGGCATCTTGGGTTTACTCTTGGCTGAATATTAAAATAAATAAAATTTGTTATCAAAAAAAAAAAATTAAAATAAATAAAATATGGTATATTGTCAAGAAATAATAGGATTGATATAGACTCTATATATTAAGAAATAAAGTAAGACGGTCGTCCATGGCAACGCATGTGATTATACGAACCACTATCATGCAACGACGTGGATCAGTGGGAACCGTTGCTTTCGAAAGTATAAGAGAGCCATCAATTAATTACAAAGAAATTGTGTAAACACATTAATATATCTGTGACATTTGAGATGGTTTTGACATATATATACAACTTCTCCCGACATAAATGTCTATTAAGAAAACGCAAGTTAATTATTTTTGGAGCTCCAATAGTTGTAGACAACTTGTACTCTATATTACTTTAAAAGTAGAATCTCTTAGGGAGTTCTAGACGGTTGGATATAAACATTTTTCAGAAGGATAATTGTAACGCTCTGACCGCTCTTAGTAGTTCTCACATCCGCTCTCGGCCCGTGGGCTCACCTTTAGCCTGACGGTCAGTACGCTACGTCCGGAAGGCTTTAAAGACTTGTTTACCGACCCTACAAATCACCACGTGATCTTTCCCCGTGTTTTGTCCTCACTCACACGGTTCCGACAATCACTTCCCGGAAGGTCACCCATCCTGAAATTGCTCCAGCACAAGCACGCTTAACTATGGAGTTCTCTCAGGACAGTTGACCAAAAAGATAAGTGCACTTTGGTGACATAGGTGGCCAAATCAATTCTTTTAAACCTCTCCGCATGCACCACCATATTTCCTAAAATCGGGATGTTACAATAATATGTTTTTTTTATGATAATTTATTTTAACTTTAAGGATATAAATTTTAAGAAGGCTTAGATGAAACATATTTTATGGAAAAAACCATGATATGTAATTTTATGGTTTGTATTATCACCATCAAGATTTAAATGCACAATATATATAGTATATATTGATAAAAAGTGTATTATATTTATAAAAGATAAAATATATAGATAACCTTGTCTGGTAAAATCATATTATCTATATTGTTAATTTTTATAAAAGTTTTTTTTCTAATATGGATCACATTTTATATGCTCTCAAAACTACGTATATATCATATATGTGATGGTTTTGTTGGAAGGATCATATCTAGTCGATTGACTAATTAATCGCCATTTTTGTGTGTTTCTTATAACCGTCTTCTATTATAATTGTTATAAAGTGTACGACATCAGATAATACGAACAATTTTGTTTAGATTTTGATAGCTTAGCTTGTAATAAGTTAGTGACGAATGACGATATATAGCAACGAAAATACATAGTTAAATGTTGACTGATTTGCATTTCGTAGTAATATATAATTGGTTACATACTTACAGATAACTAGATAGATAACTAGGTACTAATTCGTTCTTTTAAATAACATTTAATTAATAAAAACAAATATTATGGTTAAAGTATAATATTTGGTAATACAATGTGTATATATGCTTATTTTTAAATTTGAAATTTGATAGATTAATTTTGATGTATGACATTATGACAGTTCGATTATTTTTGTGGTATAATTTGAATATTAATGTAAATTTGAGTTAGTCTTTATTAGTAAAGTTTAGTATTTTAATATGACTTTTAATTCTAAAATGAAATCATTGTGGATGTGAAAACGTTTATAAAATCTATAATAGAAGAAAATTGTATAATAATTTTATTTCTTTTTAAACAATATATTTATTTATTATCTATTTCACATGTTAGAAACTGATATATTTTTATAATGTCATAAATCTACAATCCATATTATCGAAATCAGACTCGTATATATTACAATAAATATTAATAATCTTTAAACAAATAACATCGATTAATTTTTAAAAATTTAAATATAATAAGTGTATGATTGAATTTTTTTTTTTTTAAACATTCTTATTGTTGAGCTTTGCTTTAGTGGCACATCATATTGCTCTTTCTCCAATATTATTTTTTTACACTTGAAAGATGATATCAAATCAAAAGAGGAGACAAACTTCAAATTTCCTGCAAGAATGAAAAACAAATTAATTTATGAATTTAGATATAAAATTAGTTAAAACCAAAACATACATAGAAAAAGTATTAAACAAGAAATACATTATATAAGAAAAATAATATATATAATTTGACAAAAAAAACATAGAAAAAGTATTAGAAAACATTAAACAAGAAATACATTATATAAGAAAAATAATATATATATATATATATGTATATATCATGTGATTTAGTAGTAGAAACTTTAAAACGAATATTAACCATATAAAAATCTGTAATTGTTAGAATTGTTTTGAAAGATTAGAAAATTTAACATTTACACTTACCAACCAAAACTCGTGTCTAAATTTTTTTTTCTGAAAGTACATACCATAAAAACAATTAAAAATGATAGCATTAGAATTATGAAACTTAAGAATAATTTCATTTTATGAAAAAAATCATTTTTTCTTAGCTTAATGAAAATGATGAAAAATAAAATTGTTAGCCTAGAAAAGAAAATAATTTATAAACATTAAGAATATGGAGAAGAAAAATAAAAATGTTAGTAAAAAACTGGACATTTAAAAAAATATCTCATATATGATGATAAGAAGTATGACTAAATAACTTTTTAATGCATACCTTGTTTTTTTAGTTTATTGGAGAGGATGTCGATAATCTTCATAGTTTTCCAAAGACCTCAAAATCGCAAACTACAACATAAAAAGAGTAGATAGGAATTAGTTGTTTAAAAAAAAACTAAACAAAAAAAAAATATAATAAGAAAAACACTGATTAAAAAACCATATAAATTTACTTTTACAGAAACGTTAAGCATTATGTATCAATGGTTGAAATGATATTTTTTATATAGATGGATGAAAAGTATTTGAGAAGATTATGTTTGACCTAAAAAATCATAACAGTTTTGCAAATATTTGAAAATTAAATATTTGATAATATTTCGATTATGTATTAGTAACTAAATAATGCATATATGCATGATCAAATTTATGATTGAACAAATGTAATTAATGGTGTATTCATATTTGTTTTTGGAAGTATGTGTTATAATATCTAAAACGAAATTAATATAATTAGTATAGATACGATTACCTTTTTTTTATAAAAAAAATCTGATTTGAAATAAATATTATTTGGTTAGTTTTAGTATGTAATAAGGAGATATGCGAATATCCTAATAAAAATTGTTTTTTATTAGTAATTGTAAATTAATTAATTAAATTAGATATTATTTTTTGGGGAAATTTTGTTAGTAATTTTATAAGAATAAAATATTTTGACAAAAAATAATTTAGATATCGATTACTTTTTTTTTACTTTTTGATTGAAAATAAATATTGATTGGTTAGTTATAGGAAATAACACTAAAACTGTTTAACTAAATATGGAATGTAATTATAATTTGATAAAACTCCAAATAGTTGAAAATTTAATATTGTAAATATATGAGATATGAGATCTCGTTATAGAATATATTTCAATAAATCCTACTAATATATGAATATTTGAGAAGTTTGTTATGGATAGTTATAACTAATATGCAGATTTTTTTTTTCCATTTTTTAAAATTTTCGAATTAATTATGCATGATTAAATCAACGATCAAGATTTAATTGCAATACCCGATTAAGAATTCTGGATATCCCTAAACCCCGTTTATATCCAAATTCTGACATAAATTAATAGTACAATTATACCCTTAATGAGAAATTTAATTTTGTTCTTAAGAAATAAGAACAATGACATTTGATATAATTTTTTACAAAAACATGTTCAAAAACTTTGTGATACTTCGGCCTTAATAGTAGTTGATCATTCGCCACGCTCTTAGAGCAACAGATTTGTTCTGAAACTCAATCTAGCTAATTTCTCTCGGCATTTTCCTTGCCATCCGATACTTTTGATGATTGATGAATATAGTTTATTATTATCTAATTCCTAAATACTCCGTATATAGTTCTAGATATGGATTAGTGAAAGATATAAGTCGTAGCTATATATATTTTAACATCTCAAACTTATATTAAACAGTGAAAGAATAATACAAGTAGTCTACCAATCATCTTGGTGGTGTAGTATATGTTTGATACAAGGAATCAATAACAGAAACATGATGTGAAAGTGTATCAGCCTCAATGTTTCTTTCTTGATTGATATGTTCCAGCGAAGAAAAAGGTAATTTTATCATTACGGATATTATACAAAAGAGTACCAATTAAGTGATGATCTTCCCTGATGTTAATCAAATTAACAAGCTCCAAGTTATCATCCTCAAACCAGACATAACGACAGCTTTGAGCCCATATTACTTGAAGAGCATGAAAAAAGCCCAGTGCTTCTGCATGGAGCGTAGATTGGGTTGATTGTAGTTTCGCACATCCAAAGATGATGATTTTTCCAATACTATATCTATAATTATCCAGCCAGAGCATGTAAATGGGCTATCTTTTGTATATCCACTATCGAAATTGCACTTAACCCACCCCGAGGGAGGTGGAGTCCATTGGCTGCAACGATCTTTGATTGGAATGTTACTAGATCTTGGAACAGAATTACCTTCTTCGTGATGTATCGTAGTTGCTTCCAGCCACTCATTAGCTTCTTGTATTCCCTTTTTCGTTTTACTGACTAGAATACAGTTAATCTTTTGGAAGAGTAAGCCATTCCTGGATTTTCAAATACGTCACATTATCTAAAAGGGGAATAGTTTATCGAGTAAAGGAATAGCCTGACCCTTAGATAGGTGAAGCAGCATTTGGATATTGTCTTCTAAACTGTTCCATATTTAACTACAAATTTCTCATATTTTTTTCCATTTGTTATGAATAATATTATAGATTATGTGGATGCCCATTATATGGTCCATTAGCATATTCCAGAAGGTTCTAGATGACTTAATCTCTAAACCTAAACCCTAATGTTGTATCCTATATATATGTTGTATCTTATGAATATATCAATATAGAGAGAGCAACAACCTAATCTCTTTTGTTCACAACACGTTATCAGCACGAAACCCTAGCCACTTGAGCAAAACTTAATCTCCGCTAAAATCCCTATATAATACTGCCTCTATTCTCCATTGATGTCGTCTTCGATCTCTTCTTCTTCATTATCGATCGAGATAAGTATTTATGATTTTATACTTATCGCCAATTCAACATGCTTGTTTCATAACATGGGATGAATAATATGTATATAGATATGTTTGTTATTATATTAATTGGTCTAGTAAATCTTTGGTTTAGAAACTGAGATTCATGTTTTTATCATCGAGATCTACACTTTATTCTCTGATCTGTTTTTTTAATCCATGCATTAACGCAAATTGATCGATTATTTAATATACTCATGTGTTTTATGAATTGTATTGACGATTCCCTGGTTTAAGTGGTTTAATAAATTAGTGGTCACTATGACAAGATTTATTGTATATTGATTTATGATTAATGTTTACGCATCACTATGATCGATTCATATTTTATTTGATTATTGTTTGTTGGTTTGGTATTACGTGTGTGATGTACAATTGTACATGTTTTTTAGTTTTTAGATTGTTGGTTGCAATTGATAAAACTATGAAGTTTTGTATTAAATTGTAATCGATAATTAACTAAATATTTATTAATCTTTTGAAGCGAAAAATTTAATATAGAAGAATGAGTAACCATCATTGGCCGAAGATGTTTATGTCTCTGATCGTCGACAACATCTCCATCGAGATAAGTATTATATTTTATGTTTTATCGATTATCAAACTAATAAGCACCATATACTTTCGTGAATGGTTTATAAAGATTTATATCTTTTTATGATTGATAGAAATTTCATGATGACGAATTTGACACATATTGTAATTTGATGTATCGAAAAATTAATTGATTAATTAAAAATATATATATATATATGTGTTTAATGACATGATAGTTTAAAACTAATGAATGGTGATGATTGATTGAATTATTTTATTTATAAACATATTGTTTCATCATATTTTATTGGCATCACTTTCATAAATATATTAAAACCGAATATTTGACCATAAAATATCCACAAGTTCTTTGGAAAAAAATATATGACTAGAAGTCTATAAGCGAATACAAGTCAACTATATTCAGAATTATTTCCAACTTAATATAATACAGAAAAAATATAATTGATGTAAGTATGTTAGAGAATACACACTCTACTTTTCATAAGAAATAATGTTGTCCTGTAGACATAATATCGTGAAAATATATTAAAAGTATTATGATTTTGTTATTTTATGACTAAGTAAAATAATGAGATATTAATGAAAATCATGAATCACATTCAATTGATTTTGCTTTATTCCCTGAAGTGAATATGACATTATGTCATGAAAAGAATGTTATGAAAGGAAAATACTACATAAATTATACTAGCTGAGAAAGTAACTATAAAAGTGGTCGTGAATGTGGATATGAAATATAAGGTCGCGGTCAAAGTTGAGTAGTTTCTTTCAAGAAATCATACTTTCACTAGAAGTGAGAAAATAAAGATTGTAACGAACAAGAGATATTTATCTCATATATATAACGATGAAAGAAATTAGTGTGAATACAATATTAAGCAGTAAAAAATATTATTGAAGACTCTCGAAGAGTATATAATATTTTCTATGGAAACTAAATTTGAAATCACTGATTTGTTATAGTCTCTCAAGTCTCAAAGTTAAAAGAGTTTAAGATATATAATTTGAGTTGAGAATGTCATTGATTCTAAAGTGAGATTTAAGATGGATAGACATGAAGTGTCATCATCTCAAGGGAGAGAATTAAAGAATCCCGCATCCAGAGATGGTAGAACATCCAGAAGATTATGTTTACATCACTTTATAGAGAAAATCTTGAAGATTTCAAAGACTTATCATATTGTGAAAATAAGTAAAGAAGATGTTGAATACTTTCAAATCATAAATATTACCCAAGGCAATAAAAGTACTTTAGAGAAAGTTATGTATTCTTTATTGGATTATACTACACAAAGATTAGTATAATGGATTATAATAAACCAGAAGTTTAATAAAAATCTCACTGTTTGGCATGACCGATTAAGCCATTCCGGTTCAATAGTGATGCGAAAGAATAATCAGAAATTTATGAAAACATTCATTAGAGAACCAGATGATTTTTTCTAATGATTTCTTATGTGTTGTTGCTTCACAAAGTAAGACGATTATATGGCTTTCACCAACTCCAATAAATTTGGATAATTAATGTCAAATCTTGATATGTATGCAAAGAGATATTGTGGACTGATCATCCACCATATATTCTTGTTATCGACTTGCAACCTGAAGTTTGCGAGGGTATTTGGTTAATTAAATGGTGGTGAAACCTTGTCTCAAGTAAATGACTACTATATGTCAATTAATTCGCATCAGGCCAACGAATAATCATAAGTTCTTCCCATTACGATTGGTTTGAGTCAGAAACCATATATTTCTCATCAAGTGTGATATACATATCGAGTTGCTCCACCACAGTGATATATGATGAGATTTAAAAAAATGTTGGATATGAATCTCTCTTGATGATTGAATATCTTGAGCCATCAACAAAGAATTTATTTAAGGTTCGAGATGCAGACTGTTATTTCAGTGAGTCAGTCTTTCTAACATTAGGGGGAGAAAATAAATAGCTGGAAAAGAAATAGATTGAAGCAAATTATCTTGATCTTCGTACAAAAGAATGTGCAATAGAAGTTTAAAAGATAATTCATTTGCAGAGTATTAGCAAATTAGATGTCAGAAGCATTTACTGACCCTAAATAGATTGATAAAGTCATACACCAGCTATAAATGCTCCAATTGAAATTGATGCCCTAGAAGGACAATACCAACTGCTAATGAGTCTAAAGATTATCGCATGAAGCGTGATAGAACTATTGGTTCCAAAGATAATCCTCGGAAGAGAAAAGAAAGAAAAAGAAAAGGAGCATATTTTGAAAATGGCAAGACCGAGAAAGTAAATAATTATATATGAAGGATCTCCAGAAGAGACATTAAGAATCTCTAAAAGAGACATTAGAGATTTCCAGAAGAAACCGTAGACATGATAAAGAAAAGAAATCCAGGCCTGGTAATGATAATGATAAGAGATGTCAACTAGTTGTATCATGTTTTGAATAAAAAGGAACCAAAAGCAAATCGACGTCGTAAATATTTTGCATGCATTAAAGCAGTTGATGATGATGTTATGGATAAAAATTGAGGATCATAAACCGCGGTTAATAGAAGAAGATTTGTTGAAAAGTGTACACGGAAAGATGATTGGCGAATCATGGAAAGAAGTATAAAATCTCTTGAAGAGAAAGTATTTGGACTAGTAGTTCGTGTACTTGAAAGTGTAAAACTTGTGGGACATAAGTGGATCTTTATATATAAAGCACGTTTAGTAACAAAATGATTTTTACAAAGACATGGCGTTTATTAGAAAAAGATATACTCTCTTGCGGTGGATGCAACTGTTTAGATCCCTTATCAGTTTGAAAATCAAAGAAAGACTTGATTCAGTCTACCCAGAAGGTCTTAAACTGTAAAAAGCAGTCCTGAAGAATTCTATTGTCAGAAGCAGCACTACATGATTCTATTGCCAAAAGCAGAACTACAGGATTCTATTGCCCGGAGCAACAAATTCTAGTTCTCGAGAACAGTACAATATGTATGAAGTTAAATCGATATTGTTATGAATTGAAACAATCAGAACAGATGTAAGATAGTCACCTTATTTGGTATTTGTTAAAAAGGAGGTTATACAATATAAGTGTAAAGTATGTTGATGATCTAAATATTATCGGATCTCCTGTAGAGATTTCACATACCATGGAATATATGGGGAAATAATTTAAGATAATATTTCTTCTGAAAAATGCAGAAATCTGATTGTGCACGAACTGAGTTATGTTCGTTTTACAGAACCGAATTCTGTACAAATTTTGTTGAAAGTTTTATTATACCCAAATTTTGCACGGATATGATTATACTTGAAATCTGCACGGATCTGGATATGGTCGACTTTGTATAGATCATATATTATATGAAGTTTCTTGCTATTACAAATTGAACATCTAGCGAAAGAGATGTTATCTCAAAATCCTTGCAGAATTTTACCGAAAAATACTCTAGAAGTATCATACAAGGAAGGAAAACAAAATGAGTAAGTTTTATAAAGAGAGCATGGATAACTCCTATGTACAAGATGAATGTTTAGAAAATTGTATGTAAAGAAATTTTAGGCCTGAAGTCTAAATAAACCAAATAAATAATATTCTATGTGAAACAGGATGTATGGACCGGAAGTTCACTGACCCGAGATAAGAGTTTGCTTACTAAAGTTCTAATTGTTATAATTTCCGAAAATGATGATATATATGATCAGAATACACATCCTGAAGATGATACTTGCAGAGGGAGAAATATGATTATATGTGTGGTTGTACTCTTTTTCCCTTATCATGGTTTTTATCCCATTGGGTTTTTCCATGAAAGGTTTTTAACGAGACAACAAAGAACACGCGAATGTAAACATCTAAAGGGAAACATTGTGATTCCAATGATAAAAGACTATCATTTATCAAAGTCTTTGACATACATTGATGAGATCGTGAGAAACAAGGTTAATGATCAAGATGAGTCACCTACGAGACCAATGAACTGTAGAAGAATGGTGATGTACATGTCCAACAAATTTGTTCAAGTGAAGATTCGGTGAAACAATTTACCGAGGCGTTTCCAACAACTACTTTCAAGAAGTTACTTCATCATATTGGATCTAGTCATCTCGAAGATTTCACGTGATGTACTCATGAGGGGGAGTAGAAGCGCGCTGTACTCTTTTTCCCTTAGCCATGGTTTTTCCCATATGGTTTTCCTGGTAAGGTTTTTAATGAGGCAGTATCTCACATGCGCATTTGAGATCATATTTTTATAATGGTCATCCAAGGGGGAGTGTTATGAATAATATTATAGATTATGTGGATGCCCATTATATGGCCCATTAGCATATTCCAGAAGGTTCTAGATGACTTAATCTCTAAAGCTAAACCCTAATGTTGTATCCTATATATATGTTGTATCTTATGAATATATCAATATAGAGAGAGTAATAACCTAATCTCTTTTGTTCACAACACCGTTGTTATTTTTGTCATTTGTTTATAGAAAATCCTTTTACACGTTGGTGAGATATACATATCTATTAGTCGTCAAAGTAACCTTTTTTATTTATTGAATTGAATGTAAAATTTATTCAAATCCAAAAAACGATTGTTTACATTAAGTGCAACGTTGTTTTTAATATAGCATAAACTGTTCTAGATTAAAGCATGAGCTACTTCTGGATTTATATGCCGGTAGATGCGAACCAAAGCTGAAGTTAATTTGTTAAAACTCCATTCTTGATCAATGATAGGTTGTTGCGGACTTGTTTGTCGATAGTCTTGATTAGAGTTGAAGGAGGGGTGGGGATGTTACCATGGCGACGCGAGTTTTTAACCAAACAGTACACTAAAAAGTAAGTAACTTTTCAAGGAAAAAAACATTCGAGCCCTAAAATCTTAAACCACGAAAAAATCGAAGAAACAAAACACTTGCACGAAGCTATGAGTATTCCTCCACTATTTAAGTTGAAGAGATAATCTAAGTAGCATTGAAACGGGTACGAAAACTAAAAACGGATACGAAAACGGGAACGAAAAACGGTAAAGTAAAAACTCATAGATACGGGTACGACATAGATATTTTAATAAACATATAAGAAAAGATACTCAAACATTCAGTGAGAGGTGATTAGAAAACTAACGGAAAAAGGAGGGAGGGGAAAGACGTTTAGAAAATAGAAAAAAACGTGAAGAGATTAAAATATGCCTATGATAAAAGTGGTCGGATTGAAATGAAATAGATGCAAATATCAAAAGTTTGATGTTATCTTCTTCCGAAGCATCTAAAACGTTTTTAAAGCACTAGAGAACACCAATTTGGAATCCAAAACGTATAGGAAACATCTTCATATCTTAGTTTTTTCGTCTCCACAACTGTTTGATGTCCCGTCTTGCTGGAAACATGTTAGAGATGTTTCAGAACCGTTTTCATACTAACTCCGTTTCCGAAACGTCCCCATGAACGGTTACTAAATAGAAGTATCCGTGCTTCTTAGGAGATAATTTCATTTTGTTGAACAAGTTGGTCTTTGCTAAACAAAGGCCCAATAATAGTAAAAATACTAAAATGGGCTTACTCCGGGTCGTCGGGTCAGGGTTGAGATTTCAAGAGAAACCCTTACTCAGGCGACTAAAACCCCAATCTCACTTGTGTTTTGTCATCATATCTCTCTCTCTCTCTCTCTCTCTCTCTCTCTTGTACAAGTCAAAATGGCGTCCGTTGTTCTTCGAAACCCTAGCTCGAAGCGCCTTGTTCCTTTCTCTTCCCAGATCTACACTCGTTGCGGTGCTTCTATTCCTTCCTCTTACTCGATCTCTCATTCAATCGGTGGAGATGATTTCTCTTCTTCTAGCTTCGGAACCTCCTTCTGGAGATCCATGGCAACTTTTACTCGAACGTGAGTTTTTTTTCTTCCTTTTCGCTCTTAAGATCGGAAAGTTTGAAACTTGGTTGGTGAATGTGATTGGTGTCGATTCTCTGCTTCTCTTAATCTATGCTATTATTGGTCTTGTGGCAGAAAACCTCATGTAAATGTTGGAACAATTGGGCATGTTGATCATGGGAAGACCACTCTAACTGCTGCAATCACAAAGGTGCTTCCTTTTTTTTTTGTATACTCTTGTGTTTTGGTTACATGAAACTTCCAATTTATTGCCAAAGCATTTGATGATCCTACTTATGGTTTAGGTTCTTGCTGAGGAGGGTAAAGCTAAAGCTATTGCCTTTGATGAAATTGATAAAGCTCCTGAAGAGAAGAAGAGAGGAATTACTATTGCTACGGTCTGTGTTGTCTTCTTCTCTCATTTTCTTCATATCATAACTAGGTTCCAAGTCAATATTTTTTCTAGTCTTTTTACTTGATCTCTCTTTCTTCTGTTGTAGGCTCATGTGGAGTATGAGACTGCGAAGCGTCACTATGCTCATGTGGATTGCCCTGGGCACGCAGATTATGTTAAAGTAAGATGCCAACATTCTTTTTTTTCTTTATTTAGTATAGTTGTTGCCAATATTCAGACTCTAGAAAATAGTATGCTAGTCTCCTTGATATAGTTCATTCTAACGCTGCAACATTACATGTTACACATTTTTTGAAACTCAATGTAGACTTCATGGCTTTGAACTATGATTACTAGAAGGATTATTCTCTAGGAATGCATCATATTCTAGTATATGTGAATTGTTTATTTAGTGGAGTAACAGGCATCAGTATATGGATTTCCTTAGAAATATATTGATAAACAGTTGAGCCTCAATGCTTCAGTTGCTACCTTTCAGAATATGATTACTGGAGCTGCACAAATGGATGGTGGAATTCTTGTGGTTTCAGGTCCAGATGGACCCATGCCACAGACAAAGGAACATATTCTACTTGCACGCCAGGTTCGTATCATTACAATATGAACACTTGAAGCTACTCAGTTGAGTTGGGTTGTTGCCACAATTTAAATTATGCAATGCTCAACAGGTTGGTGTTCCATCACTTGTGTGCTTCTTGAACAAAGTTGATGTGGTGGATGATCCTGAGCTGTTGGAGCTTGTCGAGATGGAACTACGTGGTATGTAGATTTTTTAATGTCACAGAATTTCTTTCTTTCAACATATGAAGTACAAGCTTTCTGACATCAGCTATTGTTTCCATCCAGAACTTCTCAGCTTCTACAAGTTTCCTGGGGATGATATTCCCATTATCCGAGGATCTGCTCTGTCTGCATTGCAGGGCACCAACGATGAAATTGGAAGAAAAGCTATATTAAAGCTAATGGATGCTGTTGATGAATACATACCTGACCCTGTTCGTGTGCTTGACAAAGCTTTCTTGATGCCAATTGAAGATGTTTTCTCAATTCAGGTATACTAATCTACATTGTTGTTGTTTTTTGTTCATTCAATTTGTATTTTTGGAGAAATTAGTTCTAATACTTTCCCTTTTTCTTAAAGGGGCGTGGAACTGTGGCAACCGGTCGTATTGAACAGGGAATTATTAAAGTGGGCGAAGAAGTTGAGATATTGGGTTTAAAAGATGTGAGTCTGCATAAATATTGTGTTTGTACTGTGGGCTATTATTATTAAGCATTTTCTGTAGCATAATCCGCGGATTTGATTTTCAGGGACCTCCACTGAAATCGACTGTAACTGGGGTCGAGATGTTCAAGAAAATTTTGGATAATGGACAGGTAAAGCTTATATCGAGAGATTACAAAGACAAGTTCTGAGGCATGTAAGATACTGATTAAACCTTGGCTTCTATTATGCTAGGCTGGTGATAATGTAGGACTTCTATTGCGTGGGCTAAAGAGAGAAGACATTCAGCGTGGAATGGTAAGCTTAGGGATCCTTATGACTAATGGATGATCGAATTAAAGACCAAAAACCAACTTTACCGAAGTATCTTTCTCTACGGTTACGTACTAGGTGATTGCTAAGCCTGGTTCATGCAAGACATACAAGAAATTTGAAGCAGAGATTTACGTGCTCACAAAGGACGAAGGTGGACGTCACACTGCATTTTTCTCTAACTACAGGCCTCAGTTTTACTTGAGGACTGCAGATATCACTGGCAAAGTAGAATTACCCGAAAACGTGAAGATGGTTATGCCTGGTGACAATGTCACAGCGGTTTTCGAGCTAATCATGCCTGTCCCACTTGAAACAGGTTAAATCTTACAGCCACTCACCTTTGGTACTTCAACAAGTTTGATTTCCGATTGTTGTTCACTTTTTTGTCTTGTGAAACAGGTCAAAGATTTGCCTTAAGGGAAGGAGGTAGAACAGTTGGAGCTGGCGTTGTATCAAAAGTGATGAGCTAGAGTACTCAAAAAGAACATTCTTCTCCTTTGTTCTCTAGGAATCCATCAATTATGAGATATTTTTTTGTTGTTGCTGCTATGAGATTTCGGGTAGATCAAATAACAGAGAGAAACTTAATTTAAGTTTCCAATGAGAAAGATTAGGGCAGAGGGCACGAAACATCTATTTCTTTTTTTGTTTATCTGATGCTTCCTACTTTGTGAAACTTCAAAAAGCCACTTCTCTGGTTTGTTCAATATTTAGTTTTGAATTCTTTCACGCAAAATATTCAGAGAATTTATGAGATTTTTGTTCTTTAAAATCGATTAGGTAAGAGTAAAAAACCTTATAGTAGCTTTATGAATTATAACGATTTAAGTCTATTTTTTTATTCATATATGAATTCTAGAACTATTAATGATCATATGTTAGACGGATCTATATGATTGACGGTGTGGGATGGCTAAAATTATCTCTTTGTTCTCTCCCTCAGATCTATTTCTTTGCCGACATGCTTACTTTGCCATTCGGGTTTTTGTTTAAATTCATCCCCGGTGTTTTTTCTGGTGATTCTGTAGAATTTATTTTGTGTATTTACAGATTAAGCAGCTGGTTGTTGAGCCGTTTGGGAAGAATTTCAAGTTGAAGTTTTATGAAGATGAAGAATTGTCTTTAGAACTCTGAAAATTGGCAAGTGCCATCCTCGGATGAATCAGCGATTCAAAGAGCCTTTTCCAGTGTAATTGGAGTTCACTGGGGTTCATAAAAATCTGTCGGCCGAGTTTCGACGATGAACCCTAATCAAACTATCTGTGCTTGCGACATGTGTCCTATAAGCTGGATCTAAATCCTTCTTCTTTCTTCCCGTGAAGGTTTCTTCTTTTGTTGGGCTTCATGTGTTGGGTTTTTTTTTGTTTTTTTTGGCTCAACATCAACTTTCATTCACCAAATCATAATACACTTGATTTGTCCTCTATTACAAATTGCTTAACCCAATTTGGCATTATCGAATACAACTTAGGGTCATAGTTCTCAAAAGAAAGAGACTCCTTCGCTATTCGATCCGCCACACTATTACATCCTCTTGGAGTGTAGACCACTTGAACCTCTTCAAAGGTAGGGAGCAAGCCTTTAATATCTTGGATCATTGGAGCAAAGACTGGCCAGCTTTCATCATTGTTCAACAAGTTCACTGTCGCCATTGAGTCGGATTCAAATATGATCCGCTGATAATTCAGCCGAGACATGGTAGTGACAGCCCATCTCATTGCTTCCAATTCCACTTCTAAAACTGAGTTAGCTCTTCGAAGTGCTTGTGCTCCCATCCATAAAACCTCGCCTCTATTATCCCGGAGAACCCAACCTGTTCCACTATGTGTGTCCGCTCCATTCCAAGCTCCGTCAGTATTGCACTTTACCCAGTCGCTTGGAGGAGCTTTCCACTTTGCATCTTCTCTTTCTCTCTGAACAGGTTGACTGTTTCGCAGTTCTTCTTGTCCCTTTCTCTGTGTCCACTCCTCAGCATCCTCCAAGGTCTTTCTTACTATTTCCTGAGCATTAAAATCCTTCCCTGAAAAGACATAATCATTCCTGGATTTCCAAAGTCTCCATAACAGCCATGGGACAACAACATTCAGATCGTCTCTTTGGGGATAGAGGGATTTAATATTCAGAACATGGAACATATTTGCGTAGAAAGAATCATCCCAACTTCCACTGGGAGGTGCTGGAATTGGAGAGAGAGCCCAAACCTGTCTTGCATAGGTGCATTGAAACAGCAGGTGGTTTATGGACTCTTCCTTGTGGGGACATCTTGAGCAGGAGGCATCCCTGGATAAATGACGATGAAATAAGTTTCTTGCCACTGATATGCAGTTGGTAATGCATCTCCACAGAAAATGCTGAACTTTGGGACTAGCTTCTGTTTTCCACACTTGATAGATAAGAGGGTTTAGACTTGGCTGAGTGACTTCCTGGGATGTATTCTTATCTTGAATAACCTGTGTAAGAACCCAATACCCTGACTTCACTAAGTAGTGTCCTGTTCGAGTGTAATCCCATGTGTATCCATCAGCTCTGCCTCTCCCACCTGGCCTTAAACCCTCAATTAAATCATTATCTTCCTCAGTAAACACTGCCTCTAGAATGTCCCGTCGCCATTGCCTCCCATTTTCCTCCAACAAGTCTTTGACCTTTGTTAATGAGGCCACTAGACTATATAGCTCTGGAATAACATTGTTGGTTCTTTGTAGACTTCGGGCGGGCTTTGAATGAATCCATTGATGTTGCCATAAGTCGATTGATTTCCCATCGCCAACAATCACTCTAACCCCTTGTCTCAAGAGCTCTTGAGCTTCATGAATGCTACACCAGGCAAAGGAGGGTCGGGATCCAAGTTTAGCCAAGAGAGGGTTGGATTTACTGAAATATCTGCTTTTGAAAATCTTAGCCATCAAAGTGTCAGGGCGTGTAAGCATCCTCCAGAATTGTTTTCCTAGCAGTGCAATATTGTAGGCCCCAATGTCTTTAAATCCAAGCCCTCCATCTAGTTTTGGTTTACTGAGCTGATCCCATGCCTTCCAATGCATCCCTTTTGAATCCTGTTTATTTTTCCACCAAAAATCAGCCATAATCGAGGCTAATTACTGACAAACCGTCTTAGGCAACTTAAAACATGACATTGCATAAGTAGGCAGCGCCATAGCTACTGCCTTCAATAGAACCTCCTTGCCACCAGAAGAGAGAAAGTTAGTTTGCTAGCCTGTGACTTTCTGTTGGAGTCTCTCTTTTAAATAGCCTAGTATAGTAACCTTAGACCCTCCAAAAGCTTCAGGTAGTCCCAGGTAAAACCCTTCTCCTCCTTCCTCTCTTATTCATGTTAACCTTTTGATGTGTTCCTTACGGTCCTGTGGAATCTGCTTTCCAAAATAGATGCTTGATTTTTGATAATTGATTCTCTGCCCTGATGTAATACTGTACTCCTCAAGGATACTCATTAAGTGTTGAAACTCTTCATCCTTTTCTTGGCAGTAGAAAATACTATCGTCCGCGAAGAGAAGGTGAGAGACAGGAGGCGCACTTCTTGCTACTTTGAGCCCTGTAATCTTCCCTTGTCTCTCTGCTTTTTGTAACATTCGGACCAGCATCTCAGAGCATAACACAAATAAGTAAGGGGACAGTGGGTCACCTTGTCTCAAACCTCTAGTAGGTGTGATAGCACCATAAGGTGTACCATTGATTAGCACTTGGTAATTTACTGTCCCCACGCAACTCATGATTAGACTAATCCATCTCTCAGCAAATCCCAATGTCCTCAGTGAGTCTTCCAGAAAAGACCACTCCACCCTATCAAACGCTTTGGAGATATCAGTCTTAATAGCAATAAATTCCTTGGAGCATTTATTTTTAGAATTCAGAGCATGGAGGAGCTCATGCGCGACCAGAATGTTGTCCGATATCAGCCTTCCTTGGATAAAAGCAACCTGAGTTTCTGAAACCACTCCTGGCAGCACCTGCTTTAGTCTACTTGCCATGACCTTAGCAATGATTTTATACACAACATTGCTGAGACTGATTGGCCTAAATTCAGAAAGCTTCTCTGCATTAATCTTCTTGGGAATCAAACAGATATTAATCTTGTTCATCTCCTTTTCCATTCGGCCCGTAGTAAAGAACTCTTTCACCATCTCTGTTAAAAGCCCTCCCAGATCATCCCAAAATTGTTGGTAAAAGTGACCTGTCATCCCATCTGGACCTGGACTTTTGTTGAGATTAATATCAAATACTGCTCTCTTAACTTCTGCTGTAGTTACAGGCCTCAGGATCTTGTCATTATCAGCTTGTGATATCTTATTACCCTCTCCAATTTGCCTGCCTAGCTGGTGTCCCACGTCTTCAGAAGTAAAGAGAAGCTTGAAGTAGGTTTCAGCCAGCCTCCCAAAATCATTGTCTGCAGACCATTCTGTGCCCTCATCATCCACTAGCTTTTTAATCCTGTTTTGGCCCCTTCTATTCTTAGTTGCTGCGTGGAAGAACTTAGTGTTTTTATCCCCATTATTAAGGCATGTTAACCTGCTCTTAGCCTTCCAGAACAGCTCCTCATTACGGTATTCCACATTTAGTTCCTCTCTTAATATATTGAGCGCATCTCTACTGAAAGGAGTTTGGCGAGTGGTGAGATCGATTTGATGATGTAAAGCTTGGATTCTCTTCGCAGAACTTGGTTGATTATCTCTCTTCCATCTTGATATTACTTTTCTACATTCTGCAATCCTTTCCATCATTGATCTTTGGGTATCAGAGCCTTCAGACCTCCAAAAGTCAGAGATGAGTTCACTGAAACCAGCTCTTTGTCTCCATCTTTGATCAAATTTGAAACCAGCCCTTCTTTTCCATTGTTCTCCCATCATACTAGTAATTAAAGGACTGTGATCTGAGCTAACCTTTTGGAGATACTCTGCTTGGGCCTGGGGGAATAACTCAATCCAGTACTGGTTATATACAGTTCTGTCCAACCGACACTGAACCAATTCGTCATTCCTCAACCCATACCAGAAATATTGGTATCCAGTATGCTTAATCTCCCACATACCACATGCTGAGAGCATTTGTCTAAATTCCAAACAAGTAGCATCCTTCCTTACTGGCCCTCCAACCTTCTCGGAGGGATCAATCAACTCGTTAAAGTCTCCTGTCATAATCCAGGGTGCTCTTCTATTCACTCCAATCCTTGAAAGCCTTTCCCAAAGTTCTCCTCTTTCACTCTGAACCGGCTCTCCATAAAAACAGGTCAGGAAAAATTCTTTACCTTGCCATATGATTTGGGTATCAATCATCCTCTTATCTGACTGGATAACCTTAACAGAGACTGAATCTTTCCACATAAGGGCCAAACCTCCACTTTTACCATCTGGTTCCACCGTATGAAGGTCAAAGTAACCTAAGTGATTCAAAACATTTTCCAAGTAACCTCTTTTATTCTTGGTCTCACAGAGGAATATTACCTCTGGGAAATACCGACCTCGTATTTCCCTCAGGTGACGAACTGTAGGGGTATTCCCCACCCTCTGACAGTTCCAACTCAATAATCTCATATTGATTTCGAAGGGTTGGAATTGACCATCAACCCTTCTTTCAAATTTGCTTCAGAAACAGGAGACTTTGCTGCTATAGAAGCAGAATGATTTACCAAATGTGTTGCTACTTGAGCAGAATGATCAGAAATCGAGACTAAAGCTCCTGATTTGGGACTGGAACTAGAAGCTTGAGATCCCAATCTATCAAACACTAAAGGAGAGTTCTTTTTTTCGCCTCCAGGAGAGTCTTTCTTTCCTGAATCCTTGATAGAGTCACTATTGGTTCCAAGTCTCTCAAAAACAGACGGAGAGTCTCCGGTTTTGGCCTTCTTGGTTTGCCTATCGCCACTGTTGCTGAGTCTTTTCTTCTTGGAGGGCGAGAAAATGGACTCCCCAGAGTTTTTAGATCCTTCACCTCTGATGTTACCTCCCTCTTCTGGATCCTGTCAGGCTACTATCTCCTTAGGTCTCCATTCCTGAATCTTCTGTGGCCTATTCCCATGCTCTCTCCTATTAGGCCACTGCAGCCTATCTTTCACCTTCTTGGAGCTTTTAGGAGGATCAGAGTTAGAAGCCAAAGGCTCATTTTCCTCCATCAACACATCTTTCCCTTTGCCTTTAGTTCTTTGACGTTCATTGTGCTGCTCATTTCTACTTCCTCTTCGATGTGACGTTCTCTGAATTGAATGAAAAGGGCAGGTTGTCTAATCATGTGTAAGCCGTAGACACGAGAAACAGATTTTTAAAAGCTTCTCATATTCAAGCTCAACTTTAATGACTTCCCCAGATGAGAATCTGGCTTGCTTAACAAATTCCAGAGGTTCATCTACTTTATACCAAGCTCTTGCTCTCACATACTCCAGCGAAGTCGAGTTTCTAGCATGCAGTTCCACTGCTTCAACCTTGCCTCTTGGTTCGATGATGCTCTCTACTGCCTGCTTCTTAAGGAGATGAATGGGAAGATTTCTTATGCGAACCCAGAAGAGAATCTTGTTGAGGAAATCCGGACCTGGATTTGGCTTCCATTGCTCAAGCGATACAATCCAACCATTACAAACCAGGGACCTCTAGATAGCACATGATACAGATCTCCTTCAGTCTCAAAGATGAACTGAACTTGACTATCCCCTACTCCTCTTCCTCGAACTCTATCCTCCATACCCCATATGGGAGGGAGAGCTTTGACCAGCCCACCAACCTTGTGGACCGATGGATTAAGACATCTGACAATGACGCTCATCGAGTTCTCTTCGATTAAGTCATTGTTTTCCAGATCCGGAATTTCTACTAGCCCACCTTCGTTTAGCAAGTTAAGCTCTCTTAGCTCATCCATGAGAGATGGTTCCTTCTTCTTCCTGGGACGATTCATACTTGAGAAAGCTTAGATCTATGCTTTAGATTCGCAAAGTGGACAGATCTGGACTGTTGAGCTTCTTTTCTCACAAAACCAAATGATACTAAGTATCCAAGGCCACAGAAGCCTAATGAACAGCAAAAGAAAGAGCTTTCCGTTGCAGAATGAGATCTAGGGACATTAGTTAATCAACGTGAAGAATCGCCGCCAGAGAACTCTTAAACGTAACCCTAGCCATTCCATCCTCAGATTGGGTTTTTTTTTGTTTTAAAAGTCTTGTTTTAGCTTATTCTCTAATACGTCTAAAACATTTGTCGAAAAATAATAATTAATAAAAGTACTTACGAGAAAGAAAAAAATATGATCATATGTTATTAGTTTATAGATTTATAACAAGTTATCCAGTCACTAAACTTTTTGGAAACTGTATGCTTTCTTGCCGACTAATATGCTTTCTTGACGCATACGGATGAGTTTTTGAGGAACATGGATGAGTTTTCTTTTTATATTTTATTTCTTTTACTTTACACTTTTAATTCTAAGCCTGAATGTTTAGGAACTGTTATAACATAAGTTATCTTGTTGATAAAAAAATATCACAAATGTTTTCCCCTCTTGTAATTATTTATAGTTGTGTTACAATTTCCTTTAAAAGAAAGGTTAATCTCCAAGTAGAGTTTACACTACGCAGCCTGGTTATCACCGACAAACCTTATGTGCTGACTACCCAAATACAGAACAAACTCGGCAAATTCCGTATGACGGAAACTGATGTTGGTGATATGGACTACATTCCCTTTCCCAGGATCAACACAAATATATCACCCATGATGCATAATTGTACCTATTGATTATCAGAAACAAAACCTAAATCAAACAAAGTCAAAGAACCGCAATAATTACCCCCAACTTAGGCCCAATTACCAAATGCTCAAATGCTCAAATCCTAATTATCAATCTAACGTTCAACAATAAGCCGAAACCCTTATTATAAGGGTAATTAACTAATTATCATCTGGTTAAGATATGGGTAATTAACTCCAAAACTCTTATTAACAAAAGCTGAGTTTCTCATTGGTTTCCTTCACTCATAATCATCCACAACTGAGTCCCATGAAGCTGAAGATCAATGAAACTTTTACCCTTCGACACAGTGGATATTTTTCCATCTGCTTTACCGGATACAAATATGGTCATGTTTAGCCACAACCAACACATGATCTAACAGAAGCAAAAGAAACTAACAATTTGTCCTAGCCTCCCTCTCTTGACTTAACCGCTAGGGTAAAATCTATATACAAAAGCAAAAAAAGCTAACATGTGTTTCTTTTTTGTATATCTTAGAATATTGTAAGAAGCAATTTTGGGGAAACTTAGCCGATGATTTTGAAAAAAAGATAGGTCTTAATAAGTTGATGATTGCAAGACCTCAGAAGGAAGGAAATAGAGATGTGATTCGAAATGACAAGGTGATTATCCATCTCTTGGTTTAAGGAGAAGATGATGTGACCATTTTCGGTAGTAATCTAAGAAAATAGAGATTATGAATATATGTTAGCTTTTTTTTGAAAAAGAAGAATTGATATGCTTATATCAATGACGAAAGATCTTAGTGTACTCTTTATGTACAATTGCTTCTAAGGCCTATACTAGGATAAAATAGATCCTTTTAGTGATGATGGATACATTGATGACCTATGGATTATGGAGGCATACGTGGAGAAAAATAATCATCAATTGGCCTCAGATGGTGGAAGTGAAAAGTTAAAAGAGATTTACATATTAATAAAGTAAATTTTAGAGAGATTTTGCAAAAATCTCATGTGTTTAGTAAGCGTTTGTGTATTTTTTTTATTTTTTATAACACTGATGCATCCATGTAAAGTGTCGGATTTGGTTTTTGTGATTTTGTAAAATTAATTAGAGAAATATTTACAAGAAGCACCTTTGTTGGCGATTATTGAAATTATCATCTGCTAAAACTTGTTATCAATTTTTTACACTGATCATCTAACATTAAGAAGATCTAAACTAATTCGAGTTTTGATTATTCTAAATATAAAATGTGATTAGGTTATTTTTCATCGATTTTTTTTATTTCATAGTTTTGTCTCTTAGAGTACTAGCTACAATTTTCTTTATAATAATCTTATATAGTTTTCTTTTTCTAATTTTGTGATGAAACTCAATTATTAACGTATAAGAAAAGTAAACATAGTAGAACCACTTGCTCTTTTTTTTTTTTTGGGACAAACCCACTTGCTTGCTAAGACATTCATTTTTGCAAGTTTACTTTTAATTTTTGTAAGTCAAATTTATGAAGTCGAATTTAATTCGCAATACACATGTCGTTACCACAATCAAATTTGTTAGATTATGATAATCTACTATTAGAATTTAAAAACTCTCTTGTATGTGAGCGTAAATGTTTTTTGAAAATACATATAAAGATTATATTGCGGGTTAAATTTGTTTTTGTGAGTTTGATATGCAATTTTTTAAAATTGAAGGTAAAGTTGCAAAAACATGTCATTTCAACGAGTTCTTTTTTTTTTCAGAAAAACTTTAGAAAATTATTGTTTTTTTTTTTTGTAAAATAAACTCTTAAGTCATCTTTTAAATGTGAAAGAACGTTTTAACACCGAGAAATGCAACGCACACAAAAGAACTTTCAGAATATGATTTTCTAATTAGTTAATTACAAGGGGAGTTACAATCGCTTTGCGCGGCCAAATCAAATATAAAAAACAAATATCATTTAAAAATTGAAATAACCTTTTTCATTACCAAGAGTATTGTTAGTATAACATATAACCATTTTCTTTTATATTTAGATGGATATTTTTGTAGAATATACATAATAACCTTAACTAAACATTTATATATATATATATAATATAAAAGTTATCAATACGATCGACACAACATATTCTATGAATAATATAAATATAAAAACATATGGACATGTGAAATAGTTATCGAGGTTAATAACTCGAAACCTAACTTAAATAATATATGAATTTTAATATTATCTATGTGAATGTTAAACCAAAAATTACTTGTTAAATTATATGCATGAGATATTCTATACATTTAAAAAACAAATATTAAAATATAATATTATCACTTTATATTGATAATATTGAATAAGTAATTTTTTGGTAAATATTATTTGTTTAACAGAAAATTGACTTATCAAACTATACCGAAAATATTTTTATTTTTCCTCTATATGTTGATAAATTTAACGATAATTATTAAATTTCCAAATTAAGAAAATAAAATATATCTATTAGGAATTAATTTATTTAATTCTTTGAAACATATGTTAAATAATATAAGAAACCTAACATTATCAATTTCTGATTCAAACATAAAATTTACATTTCATATTATACAGATGACATTAAATATATATTTCATGTTATACACATGAATTTTTATGCGTTTTATTTAATAAAAAATAGCACGACTTAAAATGTGATTACATTCTCGGTCACTATGTTATCTATTTAATAATATATATATTTTCTATCACTTTGCAATAAAAATAAAACATATGGAACATCTAAATATTAGTCAATACACATAAATTACATACCAAAAATCTTTAGAAACAACAATTTTGTCAAAAGAGTAAAAAAAGATTGTCCTTGACGATTAACAAATGATCTTAGTATTCATGTTGTTAATATTAAAAGTTCAATCTCATTTTCTTCATCAGTCTCTATAGACCGTGCCCATTCAAACATAGCTAGCGCTTTGCATCCAAAGTGTCAATATTATCATATATGAATTAGTTGTTTTGTAGTGTTTGATGACCAAATCAAAAAAATACACATTTTCAAGAGCGATTCTCAGATTGAAAAGAAATTGTCACCCACGCAATCTTTGTCTTCTTATTTTTCATTTTTCTCTCACATTTTCGTTGTCTTCTTATTCTTCTTTTTCTCTCATATATATATTTATCTTTATTTTTTTTATTATTTTAGCTTTATTTATTAGCCAAATTATGAAACATATTATGTAATATAACTTTAACCCAATCAACCATCATTTCTCCCAAAAGCTAAACCTGTTTCCAAACAAAACCATTGAAACTTAATTAGCTTCGCTTGTGACTCTTTGTCAAAAAGATATATCGGCAACAAATAGGAAAATATCGATTGATCCATCAGAGATCTTTACATGAGGGGATGTAACGTCAGCACATATAAACTTTACGTTCTTTTAGTGATAACATCTATCAATAATTTATGAATTTAGGAGACCTATCTTCATCGTGAGCCATATAGTCGGGGTTACCTCCATTGAGAACAATCTCTATTAGGAGAAAAAGGTTCACATATAACATAAGCATATAAACTATGACTACAAAAATGGTTACAACGCCATCCTCCAATTTATAGTGTTATTCGGTTGACCATTCACTGGCCAAGGAAGTATCGAGCTTGAGCCCTGGGTATGAATAAAGATGATTCATACTCATCCTCAATCAAGGACCCATTGGAGTCATGATCTATGAAGAAGTGTTGACTCATGAAAGTTTATGGCGCGACGACTCATCATAGAACTCAAAGAATCTTCATGACGTAACCTAGAATAAGATCACAATCAGAAATCAAACCCTCAACTAATATAAACTTAATTATAAACCCACCGTGAAACAAAGCTCTCTTGAATTTCCGGAGATGCAAAGCAAAACCAAAAACTTTTTGATCGGATATAAAGAGACTTATCTTGAAAAGGTGAATTATCTTATGTAATAGAAGAGATAAAAAGATGAAACTACACATTCTCTTGACGCAACTCCTCCTCAAAATTTTCTACGTCATGCGTTTATAGGAATTTTGTACGGAAATTAACTCATTTTAATCAAATTAAAATAGAAAAAAACTCACTCGAACATGGACAATGGATCCGCGAAGATTTGAGGATGAAGAGAGAAAAGAGAGATTTGATAAGAGCTATTGGTCTAGTTATAACCGAGACGATGGATCTCCTCTTGACGTAAAAAAGAGAGCGAGACTCACATGTTGTATGTGGGAAATAGAGATAAGAGACTCATACAGTTTAGAAACGTAACAGTAGGAAGCAACTTGTTAAAATATATATATATAGAAAACATATATCTGAAATAATATCAGTTTCTATTCCACTTACACGGTCACATCACAATTTTGATATTACACCAGATTCTATTTTTATTTAGTGAAAAAAAACAAATACCACGCATAATTCAAATGATCAATTCGGGTAGTTAATTAAACAACCAATTCTGCGATAATTCACCGACAACCAAGGAATCAAAATAAGAAATAAAGTAATTGTTTCAACAACATATGCATCTTCCTCTTCATCGTTTGCTCCATGGTCTTTTAGATTAAGATATTACAAAAACATTATAGTTACGTAAACAAAAACAAAAACACAACGATATTATGCATATTTGGTTAGAAAAGATAATTCAATTGCAATGTTATTTCTTTATCATGGTATAATTGTTCTTCTTCCTCTCTTGAATTGCTTTTGTTACCATCTGTGAATACGTTAAAACCACTAAATTAAAAGAAAAAATCTAAAGAAAACTTGTATGATCCCTCTGGCAAGTTAACAGACGTATCATATCTCTTCTCGGCTTCGCGTTTCCTTATCCTCCTCTCTGTGCCGGACCTCTTCTTCTTTCTCCTTTTTTTTTCCCATTCTTATATGCCTTCTCTGATCTATATATCTCTCTTTTCTTTTTTCTTTTGTTTCTTTTCAAGCTTCCTTCTTCTCCTCATCTTACGATCTTGTTTTTTTCCTTCTTTCTCTTTCGGGTTTCTCTTCTTTTTCTTCTCCGAATTGATCTTTCTTTTCTTCTTTACTTCTTTTTTCTTTCTTCTTTGCCCAGCTCTGGATCACTAAAGAGGTGGAGAAGCAGCAAGCAACGGTAACAGTGTGATCAGAACGTTGAAGATGACGTAGAAAAGCAAATCACAAAACACTTAATTCTCTTCAAAATTCTTGACCTCTTAATCTTAGGTTTCACAACACAATATCTTCACATTTACAGCTCAGTACTAACAAGTTTTTTTTAGTCATTTACAAACGACCTTTAAATCTTTCCCTGGAGTAGTAAATCAAGATTTTAACCTCTCACCGCGAGTTTTAACATGCAAACCTAAGCGCAAACACCGCGAGTACCGTGGCAGCTCTGAAGTAAACCTCCTTGATGCTTCTCTCCACACTGTTTATGATTTCGTCATCCTTCAAACTTGAACAGGGTTTGTTCGCTTTCCTATTGACATGAACAATCACCTCCCTGAGTCTATTCACAGCCCATGACAGTATTACCAAACTGAAACCAAGCCCAGTGTCGAAGAACTTGTTTGCGCAAAAGGGTGCACGCCTTGAAGCAAGGCTACAGACGACAGAGAAGAGCACAGCGATTCCAGTCCCAGCGACACTGATAGAAAACTGAGTCAGAAGCTCTGAGAGCTCTCCGCATGATCTCTGTAAAGAGAGTACTGTTGTGTGTTTGTGTTGATGATCATTGCCTATCATTAAAGACAGAAGGCTCTCGTAAGCGTGGAGATGGTTTCTCTTGTATAGGTCCCTCTCTTTAGCTTTTCGCTTTGTGTTGTGTTTCCTTGGTGACTTGAGCCTGGTTTTCTCAGGACTTGTTCGAATCAAACAAAGAATACGAATATGAGATCACTAACAACACAAGAGTACGTAGTTATGGAAGCAAGTAAAGATGAGATTAGATTACCTCTTCAAAGGTGCTAGCACTGTAACTGCTTTCAGCTTAGCCGGTGTTAGTACTTCACTTTCAAACCTGCTTAAAAGTAATAGGGAAAGCATTTAACACCGAGAAATGAAACGCACACAAACGAATGTAAAGTCTGTGCGATGGATTTTACCTCTGAAAGTGTGGGATAAGCGGTGAGAGCTGTCTCCATTTTGTTGAATTCCTTGACAAATTGAACTCGGAAGCAATAGGAAGTAGATCATTCAACTCAGGATTGCTACTTGAAGAGAACAGAACGTGACCATTAGATCGCACAGAGAACTCTGGATTATCAAACATATCCCTAACAAGATCCAAAACCGGTTTCCCTAACTCTTGATTTAAGTAAAGAACAGAGGAAGTATCATATGGTCGTAGCTGAGAACTGGATTTCATAGCATCTAACTCCATCAATTCGTTTAGCAAAGACATGTCGAATCCTTTTTCCTTGAACTCCTCTGACCGAGACAGAAGAAACTCCATCACTTTTTCTTGTCTCGCAAACTTCTCAGCGATTCCAAAGCTCAAAACCAGAGATTCTGGTGCCGTCTCTGCATCAAGCATAAAGCAAGTTCATGTAAATTGGTGAAAATGATGACACAAAAGTCCATTAACCAATTTGATAAAATCAGAAGCAATTGAGCTTACCATGAACATCCATGAGCAGAGGTTTCATCATGGCTGAGTCAATCTCCACGAATTGGCTAAATGAAGAGACCGGTTTCCATGGTTCCAAGGGTTCTGGATTCAGATTGAAGGAGCTTGCAGGTATGATCTCTTGTCTTGCTCCAGGATTCACAAGATAAGACCGGCTATTCTGCTTTATCCATTGACAATAACAGAATCAAAACAAGAGTCATCGAAATCCGATAAGATGCGACGCCAAAAGCGAATCAAAGATGCTAACTTTACATGAATCCAGATAAATTTGAAGCATTCAAATCATCAAATCCACCAAGATGTAGACGAAAGACACAATTTTTACACGAACCCAGATAAATTGAACCATTCAAGTCATCAAATTCAACAATATGTAGAAGAAAGACATCAATTTTACACGAACCCAGATAACTGAAGCAATCAAATCATCAAATCCAATATGAAATTCATATGATGACTCTGAAGAATCAATTAGTTTACCTTGATGATTTCGGTGTTACAGAGCTCTTGAGGAAGACCAAGGGCAGGGATTGAATAGCTATGAGAAGTCATGAAGCAAAGCTTGATCATTTTTTCTTTTGTTGCAGATGAAGAGAAAGAAACAAAGTTCAATCCTTTCGAAGAAAACTTGGTTCTTCTCTTCTCTTCTTCGTCAGAAATCCATGGGTAAAGAAGAAACAAAGCTTATCGGTAAGACTTCACCTACGCCGCAGAAACGAGATTTAAGAATCTTCTGGATTTTGGCAGGGACCGAAGAAGAAGAAGACAGTTGAATTCTAAAGTCTTTTTTGAGGCTTAGATTTATTCAAATTAACAAAAACACTATACCCGACTCTATGTCGACCCAAAGAAACAAATTACAAAACTTTGACGCCGTATACCGTATGTCGACTAAACTTATACCCAAGTATTTCGTATTTATCTACACTAAAATTATTTCTTTCAGATATTATATTGAAATATTATTAATTCCTGACATATGACAACTAAGTTTTTAAAAAATCTTATCACATGAAAAAGTGTTGGTTTCCAAAATTTTTTAAAAATTAACAGATTAGATTAGATGGTGTAACTTTTTTATTTTTTCCTTTCGAATCTACCGTATGTTAGATTATCTGACAAAACGACGACGCATTGTGTAATTTAAATTGTAGAAAAAGTTAAGAATCGTTGACAAAGCTCTGAACTAATACACACGACAAGCACGAGTCTTGAGAGTTTAATCAAATGTATGAAACAACAATTACATTTCCGAAGGAACCAATTTTTTCCCCAACATCTACAACAATGAAGCTTCTATCTTTTCTAACATCATAAAACAAAATGTCTGAACCGTTACAATAGCTACAAGAGCCGAAACATAGCGAGCTACATTAACCCGGGAGAGCCATTGTGCTTGTTGGCTACAGGAGTGGCAGTAGTAGAGCTACTAGCTTCTGAGTTGTATCGGCTTGTACCTTGAGAAGTCCTCTTGGTTGGTACTAGAGGATTGCTTTCTTCCTCATCGACTACTCGTGGTCGGTCAAAATCCTTTCCTTTAAAAACCGGATGTACGTAAGCATCTTTCAGATATTCCTTGAGGTTAAGATTTGGTTCAGTCGCTTTTTCTAGTGTATCCTTCACCATTGCTTCCTGTTATCGCAGCCAGTCCCAAAAATCAATTGAAACAGTTATATAAAAGTCTTTTTGGCAGATATTGCTGCAAGAGCTTTTGACTCATCACCTGTAAGGGAAATTTTGAGAAGGCCGATTCAAACCGTCCTACGCAGTATCTGTTAAACCAAAAGGTTAAGATAGGCTGAGGGAGAAGCAGAGCTGTGACTTTTGCAAGTTTCTTTGTGCTGAGCAAACCCATCATCAGAAGCTGTGATATTATTAGACATATGATCAAACGTCTATGCACGTCTGGCCAGTATCTAGCCCCACTCTCATATTTCTGGTCGTAAACATTTATAACCTTGCAACAGTAGATAAGACATAATGACGTAATTGCATATATTGCAGGTATGATTTAGAAGAATACTATGATATTTTAGCTTTTAAGGTACCTGATGCCGGAAAACAACGTAGGAGAAAGCAAAGAAGAAGATAATGAATGGAAGAATAATGGGTGCAACAGCAGCGTATACAAGGCCTAGCAAGAAATAGAACTGAATCCGTGGTTCAGATGTTGCAAAGTCCAGATGACCTGGATCCATTGCTTGCTGCCTGTCTTGTTCTGTCTTAACCAAAAACGTGTTCTTCAGATGAAAAATGACTAATGGAACCACTCTGAGTATCTCAGCTGCAATGCCAGCCCAACCATCGACCATGATATAAGTGATGAAAAATGTGGCCTTCATAGGGATTGACACACCAACTGTTTTTGGGATCCTAAGTAAAGAGAGAAAGAAGTGGAGATCAATCGTTGTTCATGTGTTATCGGGTCGAAAATTTGACACAATGGGAACATCTCACCAAGTACTTACTCCGTTGGTGGTTGCTCAAGGAAAGATTTAAGCTGCTGAAACGCTGTCCCGGTAATAATGCTTCCAAGAAAGACATTGACAATAATGAACCAGAAATACTTTTCAGCTGATCTTCTATCTAAATAGGACAGCGATGTATATCCTTCGATTTGTGACATTGTCATCAGAATAGTCGGAAGTATGATGAGAAAAATCTTTAACGCTATTCCTGGAAGAAACCCTTGGATTACAGACTTTACTGTCTTCCTGCATATGAACAAAAAATGAATAACATTCGTGAATAAATATTAAGCAGTGGATAAATAAATGGCATGAGCGATCAAGTTCCAAGGCGACAGTCAAGAACAAATATCTGTTTATCATCCAGAAATAGGGACTAACATTTCTATTACGGGCTTCAAGAAAGGGAGAACTTTTTGGATCCCTTCAAGGTTGGCAAGAGACTGAACAAATGCTATAGGAATCATGAAGCAGAAAATAAGAAAAAACAGTGCAATTGTTGTGAGCAATCTTCTTATTGAGAGCTCAACATATGGAATCGCGAGATTATCCCAGAAAACATCGCGTGGTTCGGGAGCCCATTCCGTCAACCATATCGTGGGATTGTGGCATTGCTGCGTTTGAGCACAAACAGCTGTTCCCCACCTTGATTTGAAGGAAACAAATGCTGCCGGCATGATAGCCTTAGGATCGTTCATGATCTTTTCTCTTTCTGCAGCCTCCTGTGTATGTAAAGAATTATGAATGCACTTATAATAAAGATGAAAATGTTATGAAGCCTACTTTTAAAGGTGAGTACATACTTGCTCAGCTAGAATCTCCATTTTTGAAGTATAGAAGTCAATTGCATCAACTGTAGTTCCCCAAAAACCTCCATAACCTGTCTATATAATAAATTAAATAGTTACCGAAGAGATTTGAAATCATGATAAGCATGAAATTCAAAGAGTCATTTTGCTGAAACATTGCAAGTGAGCTATGTGGCCAAACGTTAAAATAGTCAGCAACAGAAAGTACCTTTGTTGTTGGCCTATTTGATGGGTTCCTCTCGTATTTATTCTCGTAGTAAGTCAACCAATTTTGCATAGCTTTTCTCTGTGCGACTAATTTTGCAAGGTCATTTGCATTGTACACTACCTGGGAACATCAAATAAGAAAACGCGTGACATACTCAAGTGTGGAAACCAAATAGTTCTGAATATCCCTCTATTAGTGGTTTTCGAGATATTGTTGATGAATTTACATTTAGCCAGCTAAAGAAACGTACCTGATGGCAGAGATAATGATCTGGATGATTTACACAAAAGAAGTGCTCCACATGCTCGTTTACTGACTCATCAGGATCTGGAGGAACATTTCTCACGAGTACCTGCAAAAGCGTAGATGGCAATTACTTTAAAGAACAAAGAGGAATAGCAAAAAACAGGTCACCGATTCAAATTTCAGAAACTACAGAATAATCAAAATAAGTGATATATCTATCTTGTATGGGGTATGTAACAGTAAAGATAAGCACAACAGATAGAATAACTCACCGTGAGTTGATCAGGACGACGACTTTCTGCCGCTAGATGTCTCAATCTCATAATAGCCACAGACTTATATTCCATATATAATGTGTAGCAAGTCCAGAGTGTAAACACGTATGTCATAGTTATATGTGCCCAAAACCTGGAACCAAGAAACTTCCAGCCGTCTTAGTTGATAAAAAAGAAAGCTGCACATACCATCACACACTTTGTAAAAAGAAAGCATTATTGCCAACTTTATTAACACTTGAATGAAAATCAAACTCTGTCTATAACTTGCAGATAACAGTCCGCAAATTTGGCAAGGTGCTAACATATACCCTGAACTGAAAGAAAGCACTATTGAATTATGTGGAAACATGTCACTTAAAATACCTCGGTGATCCTGGTGGAACATTCGATATTGACAGCTTGTCAACGTTACTGAATGTCAAGTCATCAATATTTTCAAGCGTTTCTCCTGTCCAATTGACAGGAACCAAAACTCCAAAAGCAAGTAGTGTTATCGGGACGAACATTTTCAATCTACATTGCAAGGGAAGAACAAAATTAGCAGGCCCATGTCAAGACAATGCATCTAAGGAAAACAAACAAACATACATAGACTGAAGCACGGATACAAGACATACCCAAGAAGGTAAATGCGGATATAGACAGCAGAATCAAGCCCAGCATGTTCGATAAGCTCGGGTTCAGGCATTTTAAGCGCAGCAGGCATCCAATTAAGAAACTTGACATACGTTGTCCAATCTAAATTCACAAATCTAGTCATGATTCCTCGAGAACGCGTTGGACTTCCTCGTATCCCTTTGAGATACCATTTTGGGAAGTAAACTCTATCGTTAACTGGCTGAAGCCTCAACATAGCAAAGGCAAACAAGAAAGAAAATGCAGACATGAGATTTATAGCTGCAGAAAGGCCAATATCTTGTAGAGAAGCCATCTTCTATTCAACGCAAATTTCACCAAAATGTTCTCAATCCTGTTAAAGAGAGATCACGACAAAGTAAAAGAATTTATTCTTTTTTTTTTTTTTTTTTTCCAATTTTGTAGCATTACATTCAAAAGAAGATGAAATCTCAGGGAGGAAATCACCTGAGCGAGGGAGGTGACGATTTAGCTTTTCTTTTTCTGTTTTTTTTCTCCTCTCTGACAGTTTCCCGGGAAAAGAGGAGAAGACGAGAGGAAATGGCGCCTTGAAAATCTTAGGTTTATGTGAACGAAACGAACTCATCTCTGAATCAACCAACGGTCTCGAGGAAGAAGATGATGATGTGGTGGAAAAGAAGAGAATACAAGAGGACATTATTGTCATTGTTCTTCTTCTCCAACAATATTTTTTCTTCCTCCTCCCATTCTCCGAATTTTTCTGCTTTTCTCTAGAACTTTTTTGAACTCTTTGATCAAAGATATTTTCTATAATTAATATTGTTGGTCTTTTTTTTTATTTTACAACGGAACATATCTCACGCGCCTTGCTCATGTAAATTTAACGAAAAGTACAAAACAGTAGTTTTGGTGGAACATATAGACTAGCTCTGGGCGTTCGGTTCTTCTATTCGGCTCGGATCAATTTTTTCGGTTTTTGGTTAATTCAGATAGAGAAATTTAGTACTCATTCGGGTATTTTCATATTTTGGTTTGGTTCGGTTCGATTCGGTTATTTTTGGTTCGGTTCCGGATGTTTTAAAAAAAAAATTATTAAACTAAATAAAATATGGTTAAATTTTGACAAATATAACTAAAAACTTTATGATATTTTGGTTATTTTAAGTATTGTGTTTATTTTGGTCTAAAATGAACTAATATTTTAGAGTTTATAATTGTAATTTTGGGTAATTAGGTTATATAAGTCTAAATATAATTAATATTAGGGACATATAATTATATTTCGGATATTTCGGATATCCACTCGATTTTTGATTCGGTTCGGTTCAGTTTTGGTTTTTCGGGTATATAAATTTGGACTCTGTTCAGATATGTTTTTTGGTTTCGGTTTGGTTTCAGTTCTATTTTTCGGATCGGTTCGGTTCGGTTTTTTGGTTCCGAATATTTTGCCAAGGGCTAATATAGACCATCCACTATAGAGACACGCCTGTGTTGTGCGAGTGGGCTATATATATGTAGTGAATTTCTTCACGAGCTCGGCCTTTTCAAATAAAGTTAAGTTCAAATTTAAATAAAATAAAAGTTACTCTACCCTTTCACAAAAATGTCATTTTCACATGTTTCACACAAATTAAAAAAAAAATTATGTAATTTTTTATTATAATTTAAAAATACATAAAAAAATCTCTTTCTAACTAATAAACTGAAATAATATGAAATTATGGATAAAAAGAGACTTAGTCTTAAAAACTGTATTAAAAACACAAAACATTATTTTTTATGAAAAACGACATTCTTTATAAAACAAATATAGTTTTTTTTTTGTGGGCTCATAATTAGATGTTTCTTGTAAATAACAAATACGGCCATGTGGGCGTATATATCCGAGGATAAAAAAATAAGAATCTAGCCTTTGTTTTTTTTTTTAAACTATAGCACGGATAAATTTAACGTTATTTAATTTTATGAATAATTTTATTTATAGTAAAATATATATATATATATATATATATATATTAACTTATTAAGAATTTTCAGTATGTTTTAAGATTATATAGTAGATGTGTTTTCTTTCATAATATTTTTAAACTCATATTGGAATTCTAATTGATTTATTTTTTGAGTCACCAAACCTCCTAGTTGAATTGGTCCAACTGTGAAATTGTGGGTAAAAAGTTTTATACCTTTGTATTAAAAACTATATATATATATAATAAAAACACACACACATATATATATATATATGTTATATGTAAATATAATTAAAGGTATATACAAATATGTACATATATAAAATATATAAAACATTTTACCAAAAAAATATATATGTATATAAGTTATGTAATTTTTTTCTCCAAAGCAAATTTTAATAAGTATTATAAATTTTAAGAATAAAATGTTGATGTTTGTCAGATCCCTATTAAAATGATTTTAATTAACCAAAAAACTAAAATAACATGATTTAAAATCGTAATATTTTTATAATTTACTCTCGAGATGTCAAAATACAATCTTTTATGAAAGTTCTATAAACTTTAGATCATATAATTAATTTTTTAATTTTTTTTAAAAAATCGACTTTTAGTACATTAGGAAAGAATTATTTTCAAATTGAAAAATTTAATGCACATAATACATAAAGAATCTGTATACATAAAATAAAATATTTGAAAAAACATAAAAACTAGTTTTGGTAAGGTTACTTATGTTAAAATATGTTTGACTTTTAGTTTTAGAATAATGAGTGCAAGGAAAGTAGAATTAAAAGTGTTTGGCAAGAAGAATAATAGAATTTAAAAATAAAATAACTGAGAAAAAATGTGGGCTTGACATATAAGCACAATTTTTTTTTTTTAAATATATATTAGATGATTGGTTTTATCTCTTTTGACTCAATTAATGCCAAAAATATTCTCTATGGGCGCTAACAAAAAAGATAACGAAATAAAGAGTCTAGGCAGCAAGACAAAGAGATGAGTAGCTCCGGTCATGTTTCCGGTGAATAAGATT
Organism: Turritis glabra; assembly: GCA_900406565.1. Lineage (NCBI taxonomy): Eukaryota > Viridiplantae > Streptophyta > Magnoliopsida > Brassicales > Brassicaceae > Turritis > Turritis glabra. Next base: position 1,716,618 of record OVBN01000243.1, on the reverse strand, counting down.
CATTTGCAGTTTTATAGAGTTAACTATTTTTTTAGCATGATATATATTACTGTATGTCAATACAACTTTTAATAACATGTTTTTATAAAACATTAGCAAAGATTAACATTGTTTATCCATGTCGAGAACACTATTCATCACCACAGACAATAATGTGACAATAACTTTTGTGGTTATTTATTTGATTAACAGTGTAAATCATATTGTATCGCAATACATTTACAAGTTATATAGTAAACTCATATTTATCATGTTAAATAATTTATTATACGACTGGTATCAGCTAACTTATATATTAGCATGTTTATTTACTTTAATAAATTATTTATTACCATTAACTTATTCATTAACATATTTATTTATCATGATAATTTAATTTTCACGTTTAACTTATATGTTATCATTCCTATATACGTTGCTAATTAAATGTTTATCCATACATCGAAAATTTACCAATATCACCACATGTGAAATGGTTTTGATTAATTTTGGAGCTTCGTTTATTGTTTCCAGAGCCACTAGTGTTAAGATCCATGACTCGAAACTAGAAATCATATCAAATCAGAAAAATATGACAATAGTTGTTTTTAGGTATTAAATTACATGCTTTTATTAGGATGTGTATTATTTTTCCAATCAAAAAATTAAATATATTAAATAGATAAATGAAGTTTTTTTCTAAATTTTTCTCAATAGAAAACAAGAGTGTTAACCCCTTTTCATCTATTTTTTACCTGAAATAGTAAAAAAAAGGAAGAAAGAGACAGAGAAAGAAGAACCGTGTGTGTCCCTAATATTTTGTCTATGTTATCAAGTCACTAAGACGATTGTGAAGCTGAATAGTAGTACTGATAAAAGTATACAAATTCTCCAACTTTTCTTCAAACTCTCAAAATTCTATGACAAAACTTTCGAGTACCACAAAGAGTTCAAAAAAAATACCAAAAACACCAAAAAAAAAAAACTGTACACTGAGAATAAAATAAAAGAGAGCTCAATAGATGTTTATACTAATGATAGGTTTAGCTCAAAGATCCAAGCTTTAATCTATAGAGGACAATTAACGAAGAACCCAAAAGCTCTTCATATCTCTTTTATTCTTGCACTGATTTTATTTCTATAAAGAGATGGAATCTTCTCTAAAGAAGACATTTAGAGTTCTATCTCTTTGTCAAAGATGTCCCAGCCATCTTCCAGCAGCTCCTTACTAACCAAAGCTTTAAGGCTCTCGTTGTTTCTCAAGGCTTCAGGTGTTTCATAAGATGCCTCCAAAGGCTTCTCCAGTAATAAGCTCTTCATGGATGATGCGGAAGAAGCCAGTTTACAGCTAGTCTGGCTTGAGGAGATTGATTGGCTCAACGGCACTCGATTGTCGAATTTCTCTTTCAAGTGTCGGATGTCTTGACAGATTACAGAGATTTCTCCTCTGTTCAAAGAAGTACCAAGAGAGTAAAAATAGTTATGTTCAGTAAGCAGACAAGATTCACCATAAGATTCTGAACATTTAAACAACAAATATATCAACAGATTCCAGATGCTGTGCCTTAATAGTATAACTGCGAAGAAAATTGGGTCCGATCATTTATTCTATAAGTGACAGCTTTTCTTCCTAATGCTTCACAAGGAGATTAATGTGAATTGCAAGTGGTAAGGAAGAAGACTTACTGTAAGGAATCAACAATCCGACCATGATCCATAAGGAACTCCCGAAGCTGCAGAAATAGATCAAGATAAGTTAAGAAATTGTGACTTCAGATTCAGAACCATGAACCTCAAGGCAGTGATGTTACCTTGGAATTTTCCTCTGCCTCCTGCTGTAGAAGCTTTGATTCTTGGACAACTTTCTCCATGATCGCTTCTTGTTCAGCAAATGCCTTGCGTGCCGAACCTTCTTTTTCCTGTTTTTCTTGCTCAGCAGCATTTTTTATCTCCAGCGCTGCCGCTAGTCTTGTTTCAAGAACTCCACGCATCTAAAAGTAAAAAAAAAAAAAACACAATCAGCAAAATTACAGTGTGAAACAACAGAAGTTAAAAGTGGTATTGGTAAGCGAGGATTAATGGAACTGCAAATGAACAAAACAGAAATATCGAGTAAAACAAGTTGGATCAAAATCATGTGACCTGCAAGTACCTCATCAAGAACAGAAAGAGATTTGTCACGTTCTTCTGATAAGTTGAGCAAGCGATTTTCAAGCTCATTAACTTCAGTGGTCAAAATTGACCTCTCCCCATAAACTTCTCCAGCATCCTGTGGCATAAAGATGATTAGTTCGCTATTAAAAATCTAAGCACATTAACAAGCACGTATCAATACAATATCAGTAACATAAAGTCACCATGTCATTTGCCTCCTTCGCATGTTCCAGCGTCTTCTTCAGCTCCTCAACCTTGTCAAGAGTATCAAAGCCTCCTCTAGCAGCATCTTCCTTCGCCTTTTCTGCATCCTTCTCTTGAAGTTCAACTTCTCTCATCAGGTTGATAATCGACTCCATCACAATGAACAAGGTTCTCTACATCATTACAAAATAAAAAGAAAAGAATGATACTGAGATATCGCAAAAGAAACACTCCTACCGAACACATAACCCTAAAATTATTTATTTCCCGGAAATTATCAAATGTTCAAAATATACACTAGCATACCTTGTTACTTTTGGCATCTTCAATGATCTGTGCAAGGTGGACAACATTGCATCCCTGGGTTGATCTGCTAACAACAGAGCTAAAAGCACCACCCAGCTCTGGTTCACCATTTGCAACGGCCAAAGAGACCTTTGATGTCTCGTCCATGAGATTTGAACCACTCAACTCTGCATCGCTATTTTCAACAGCCAATGAACCACTTGATGTCTTGTTCACAACATCGAAACTCCCAAATATAATTTGAAGACGAGGTGATTTCTGTGTAGTCTCCAAAATCAGATTATGCAAAGCATCTTCTGAATCTCCGCTTGTGCTAGATTCTGCTTGATTACCTTGCCAACCATCGCTAGTCAATTTGTCTCCCGCCTGAACGAAGGCAGGGGAGTCTGAGGAAACCACTCCATGCTCAACCGATCCGCTCAACCCGATCTTTGTTTTGCTCTGAATATCAAGCCCACCATTTGGCATCACACTCTTCAACTGGTTCCTATTAGAAAGCAATTCAGTAGCTGGGGCCCTTGTTTCATGGTCACAATCAACAGCCAGAGGGATAGTTCCTGAAGAAGAAGCACCCGACTCTGAAACAGTCAACGCACCATTCTGCATATCAGCATATATCCTCAAACTTCGAATGTACAAAAGTCCTAGTAATAGAACAGAAAAATTCAATATTATCGTGGCAAAGAACAAGTACCTTTGTTGGGCACATTTCCGGGTGTCTTGTTCTCAGGCTGCGTAGAATTATCAGCCAAATTTGGGTAAAAGAAAGGAACAATCTCTGAAACAACTACAGCTGCAGCTTCATTGACATCCTTTGGGTGCTCAATAGCAACAGCTTTCAAAAGCCTTGCATCAATCTGTATTGTATAATGTGGTCTTTAATCAGATTACAAATAATATAAGTTTGGTTCCAAAATCACCAATGGAAAGATGTACCAGAATCTATAAGTTAGTTAAAATCTGTGATGTAAGATTACATGATAGTATATGCGTAAAATCATCCTATTGTACTCCGACAAAACATCTAGTGTCTTACTTCAAGTTTATGAAACACATTGTATAGTGAAAATATCATAACCAAAATCACGAAGGGGATAAAGATAAGAGCTCACCTGTGGAAAGAATTCAGTGAGATATCGATAAACCGCTTTGTAACCCATCAGCGAAAAAACCAATTCAAACTGCAAGAAAGCAAAAACAAACGATTATTCATTCCTCCTGGGGTTACGATGGCGCAAACAAGTAATACCAAAAGACAATAACTTCTCTGTAAAAGTATCATCGATACCAGAAAAATTCAACAAATAACAAGTTACATCATATGCCACTTATGCAAAAACCCTAGAAAATTGCCTGGAGACACTACAGAAACTAAAACCCTAATTTTGATCCAGAGATACACGAGTGGAATCAAAAGCAAGCAACTAAATTAGAGAAGATAATCACGACCTGATCATAACAAGAACATAACAAAACAAAACAAAAAGAGGTTTTTGAACACAAGGATCAAAATTCACCTCGAATTTATCGGTGGGTTTTTTTTTTTCTTCAAATTCTAAGAATCCAAAACGAAGCAAAGAAGAATCAAAGATCAGACGAACCTTTTGACAGAGTAAAGGGAGCGGAAAAGGCGTTATTCGGATGAGATTTTTTTTTTTTTGAGAATTGCGAGAAAGAGAGAGAGAAAGAGAAAGAGTTTAATTGTTTCTCAGAGGGGACCTCAAATAATAAGAAAGCAGGAAGGAAACTTACGCGGCTAAGAAACAAAAAGGGTAATTTCGGTAATGTTTAGAATCTTAAAAGACATTTTGTTCAAGTAATTAATTAAATTTAGACCGACTTGGATTATTGGATTAGGCCCAGCTTAATCAAAGTGTGGGCAAATTACGATTTCAAGGGTTGGACAAAATATACGATTGTTTGTTTGGAGATATAGATAAACCATGGGCCTAGTTTATAAACGGGATTAATTTATTAGGGAGCCTAATTAACAATAGATATACCCTTTGTTCTAAATATCGGCTGTTTAGGCGTTCCTCGAACATCTCCGCCACGATTTGATCAAAATCGTCCAAAAAATCGGAATCTTTTTAAAAACTCACTTTTAATAAAATTTAAGTTTTAAATTGGTTTTTAGGTTGTAGAACTATTATATTTGGATAAAAATCACTGGAAAAAAAAGATAATGATCGTGAAAAAAAAAAGAAAAACAACGGAAATTAGGACTGCTTCAGAAGACGAGAGCAGTTTTGTCATTTGCCATTTTATTAAACCAAAAAAAAAAGGACAAAACACAACTACGTGTGAATCGAATACGGGTTGGACAAAGCTTTAAAGACACAATGTGCCACTAGACCAAATTATTTCATCAAACATATGTTCCAATATTTAATACATATATATATATATATATATATAATGATAAAAATATTAAAAATTAGTCATCGATTAATCTTCGATTTTTTCGTTAGGTCCACTCTAAACACCTGACTAATGCCTAGCGATTTTTTGAACAAAGGATATGCTTTATTAAAATGGATTGAGAAAGCAAAAGTTAAAAAAAAGCCAAGTTTATATAGTTGTTTTTGTCTTTTTATGATGGACAATCCGGTTTACGATGAAGTTTAAGTTCAGTTTTTTCGGTAATATCAAATTATTTATAATTTGATTTAAGAAAACTCTAGTTTGGCTTGATTAGAGTTTTCGTGTCGGTTTTGATTTGGTTTTAGTTGTAAAAAAATGTAAATATAATTAAAGAATGGTTTATTTTAATATTAGATTTATTTATTATGGTTATATCTATTTTAAAACTTAAATTAAATACATACATATATAATATATTTAAATTGAATTGTGGTTTTTACAGCTCGGTTTGGTTATAAAGTGGATTTTTTTGGAAGCGGAAGCGAGATTCCAAAAACTTTCGAGAGGGTTTTATTCCGACTCTGATTCCGAAATGGAAAGCTAAACTGCTTCCATAGTGCTTTCCTCTTCACGCAAGCGTGCCTCACAAGTAAGCTATGTAATGTTTAACAAAGCCCATTGGACCAAAATGTATCAAGGACCCCAAAATAATAATACGTACTAAATTAATTACATTATTATTTGTGTGTTTGATAAGATAAAAAAGATGATGGAAACAAAACAAAAAAAAAAACATAAGTTTGCTCAAAAAGATCAAAAAACATGGGAAAGAAGAAAGCTGTGAAGTACTTCGTGGTAATCTATTGATTCCTCTCCTCAACTCTCGAAACTGTTTCAGATTTATTTATTCACTGATGAATCGATAAAAACTGTGTCAAAAGGTCGATGCTTTCACTGATTCGGCTTTCAAAGGGAATCCAGCTGCGGTTTGTTTCCTCAACGACGACGAGAGAGATGACACGTGGCTTCAGTCTCTCGCCGCCGAATTCAACCTCTCCGAAACTTGTTTTCTTACTCCCATCTCTGGTTTCGAAGCTCGCTTCAGTCTCCGCTGGTTTACCCCTTTAGCCGAGGTTCCGATCAGACCCTTTGACTTTTTGTTTCTTTTGACGATTTTGACTTCAGATTGTTCAATGTTTGAGAGTAATTGATTTCAAAATTCGTAACTTGTATTTTCTTGACTTCAGATCCTTTTCTTGATTTGTATTTACTCTTTAATTAGAAGTTACTATTTATCCGTTGCTGTTTTAGGTGGATCTTTGTGGTCATGCCACTTTGGCATCTGCTCATTGTCTCTTCTCCAATGGTTTAGTTCACACAGACGAGGTTGAGTTTGTCACAAGATCAGGGATTCTTTCAGCCAAGCGTGTTTCGGATACTTCAGAGCTTAAAGAAGGAACCTTTTTGATCGAGTTGAACTTCCCTGTGGTTCCAACTTGTGATATCAATCTCAGTCAACCCTCCTCCTCCATGATCACCAAGGCCTTGAACGGTGCTACCATCGTTGATATAAAATCTACTACAACAAACAACATCCTCGTAATAATTTTAATCTTTGGTTTCCCTATGCAACATCCTTACTTGATATGTCTCTGATTTCTAAAGTTTAGGATCTCAAGATACTTGTTCACACATTGTTCTTCATGTATGCTCATATTGAGAACATATTAACCTGATATTTTGGGCATTGCGTTAGTAGCATCGTAATATCTGTATGACTTTTGATTTACTCTTTTATGCACTTGCTTGCAGGTTGTGCTTCCATCTATGGAATCTGTCACTGAATTGCAACCAAGAATGGATGATATATTGAAATGTCCCTGCGATGGCATAATTGTGACAGCTGCTGGTTCTGCGGGATCGGCCTTTGATTTTTACAGTCGATACTTCCCTCCCAAGTTCGGAGTTGATGAGGTAAAAGAGTAGCTGCATTGTGCTACTCTTTGAATATATGATCTAACTATCATTACTCTTATGAGTGAACAAAACACCACATAATATGATTTCTTCTGCCTGAACTGTGTCGCCTTTTTCAGGATCCTGTTTGTGGAAGTGCACATTGTGCATTAGCACATTACTGGAGCCTCAAGATGAATAAGTGTGATTTCTTAGCCTACCAAGTAATCTCTCTAATCTCTTTAAATTTTTAAGTAGCGTTTAGTGCTTCCTAGAGATTGATTTTGAGTTTTTGGAAATTTTGCTTAGGCTTCCCGTAGGAGTGGAACGATTAGGATTCATCTAGACAAGGAGAAGCAGAGGGTTCTCCTTAGAGGCAAAGCCGTGACTGTAATGGAAGGCCATGTCATGGTCTGACCTGAGATGATATACCACTGTTGGCCGCTACAAAACAACCTATAAATAATGAATAACGACGAATTTACAATTTTCCACAAAAAAAAAAAAAAAAAAAGTCTCACCTCACATAAGGTGGGTTCGCCTGTAGGAGCCTTCGATACGATATCAGTGGCGGACGTACATACGATTTGGGAGGGGCACTTGCCCACTATAAAATTTCCAAACTTAGATTAAGTTTATAATGAATTTAAAATATGTTTCTGTTGTTATTTATGTCCCCTATTAATTTTGACAAACTTTTTAAAAAAGGTGTAAACGTTTTTTTAAAAATCCATATAATTCAATGATAAGACAAAAGCCCAATTTACTATTCTTCTCATATTTACAAACTCTGAAACCCATAATTTTAGTAACTTGGGTTTGGTTTAATTTTATTTGATTTAATATAATCTTTTAAATTATAAGATTTGCTTTTAATTAAAAAACTAGGGATATGTTACGACACTTTTTTTCGACGTCGTCATCTCAACTTCCTCTTGTCTCTTTCATTGTTTCAAATTCAACTTTACTTGAAGATTTGAAGTTTGATTTCTTCCACCTTAATCAAACAATAACTCTAGTTCATGTAAATTTCTTCCTATTTCGTAAACTCGATTTTGCTTATCTAATTTATTTTTTTTGTTTATTTTTTTTCATGTCTGTTCTCTTGTTTTTCTTTTATATTCTAGAAATATTGTTTCAATTCAGTATTTTTTATATGAAATCTCTATGTTTATTCATGTTTAAAACACACATATTATTCAGTATTTTGCAGATAAATCAATGGAGAGGTATCACAAAAGAATAACTTCAGTATGTAAGAGTAATTTGGATGACTTGCCATGGGATCTTGCTGAAAAAAAAAAAAAAATTGGATTATCATCCAAATCAGAGAGACCCTATGGTCATACTTTTGAGAAAAAGAAGATTGGAAAAGCAGTGAGGCGATTTAATCCAGCTTGGTTTGCTAAATACGGTAGTTGGCTAGAGTATAGCGTATCAAAAAATAAAGCATTTTGTTTGTGTTGTTGATATGTCTATATTTTACAGGTTTTACGCATTCATTACTCACCATTTTGGCATTGTTTCATCCTCTATTCATACAATTCATAGTGTTTTATGGCCACTTTGCATGTTTAGTAGGTTGTTGCATTAGCATTGCATGCATTCTTGCATTTCGAGTTGTTATCAGGTGCTGAAGGAGTTCTTGAGGTCAAGAATGGAGTAGGAGGTGAATGTTGGGATTAAGCTAGAAGAATGGAAACGTTTAGAAGACAAGAAGAGAGGATGGTCCAAGCTCGGTTTGCCAGCTCGGTTTGCAAACCGAGTCCGAACCAAAGCAACCATATTCAAAAAAATTTCCAGCTCGATTTGCAGGCTCGATTTGCAAACCGAGTCCGAGCCAAAGCGGCCACCTTTAGAGATTTTTGTCTGTTTCTGTATTAGAGTTTTGAACTGAGGCTATAAATATCCCTCTTATTATTACCCAAAGGATAATACTTTTTTTCTTAGGGTTTTTCTCTCTAGCCACCAAGAACACCTCTGATTTGTAATCCAGATATCTTTTGATCTATTGAGTTTTTGCATTTACTTCTTTGAAACTTCTTGCTCCTCTCATCATTATCTTTCTGTTATGCAAGTTTTATTAATTTCTGGGTTTGAGTTCTTGCTGTTCTTCATGGAGTCTGAGTAGTTTTCTAGGGTTCTTGAGGATGGGTTAGATTAGTGAGAAATCCTTAGTCTCCTAGGTCGTTTAAGGTTAGATTTCTATGAATCCCTTCTAGATTAGTGTTCTTAATGCTAATTTCTCTCTGATCAATTGGAATTAGAACCCAGATATTTCCACACCCACAAGCTAGAAGAATGGAAACGTTTAGAAGACAAGAAGAGAGGATGGTCCAAGCTCGGTTTGCCAGCTCGGTTTGCAAACCGAGTCCGAACCAAAGCAACCATATTCAAAAAAATTTCCAGCTCGATTTGCAGGCTCGATTTGCAAACCGAGTCCGAGCCAAAGCGGCCACCTTTAGAGATTTTTGTCTGTTTCTGTATTAGGGTTTTGAACTGAGGCTATAAATATCTCTCTTATTATTACCCAAAAGATAATACTTTTTTCCTTAGGGTTTTTCTCTCTAGCCACCAAGAACACCTCTGATTTGTAATCCAGATATCTTTTGATCTATTGAGTTTTTGCATTTACTTCTTTGAAACTTCTTGCTCCTCTCATCATTATCTTTCTGTTATGCAAGTTTTATTAATTTCTGGGTTTGAGTTCTTGCTGTTCTTCATGGAGTCTGAGTAGTTTTCTAGGGTTCTTGAGGATGGGTTAGATTAGTGAGAAATCCTTAGTCTCCTAGGTCGTTTAAGGTTAGATTTCTATGAATCCCTTCTAGATTAGTGTTTTTAATGCTAATTTCTCTCTGATCAATTGGAATTAGAACCCAGGTATTTCCACACCCACAAGGTGTTTGATGAAATGCTTGAACCAACTAATTCCAGAGATTTACATTTCTAGCCCAAGACATTGGATGTTTAGAGTGTATTTTGGCTTTAATAGACTGAATCTTAATGCCTGTTAGGTTAGATTTCGCTAATGAGAGTTAGGTCTGGAACTAGCTTAGCTTGAGGTCTTTTGTCATGAGAATGAATCTGATTGCTTATGAGCCTATTATCTAGGGATTAGCTCTGCTTGAGTTTGTTAAACACCTAGGTTGATTAAGGAGGAATCACTGATCCATTATCCCATCCTTTGGAGCTTCTGTTAGTTACTGCTACTTTTAATTGCTGTTTAAGTTTCTTGTTTATGTTTCTGTTGATTTAGGTTCAAACTTATATAGTTTTCCGGTTTATCGGATGGAAACTTTTAACGAGTAATGGAGAGATCCTAGAGATTAAAGACTACGGTTTGAAACGGTTCAGATTACTGGCCGGATCTCGTACTCAATATCATCTTGATGATATGGTAAATACAATGCCACGAACCTGGAAATCTATTATGTTGACGCTTTCTTTTTACTTAGGTTGTTAGATATAAAAACCTATCACTTGGCTTGACTTAAATTGATCTGTTGCATCTTATCTGTTAGCATCACACCTGATTGGATTGATAACCTTTTGTATTGCAATGACATGATAGTACATTAGAGAATTGAACCTGAGTAAACACATAACTCTTAAGTTGAGTTTTCTAGCTTGTGCTCGCTCTGAGACGTAAGTCCCCATAGAACCATTGGTTATTGGGTTGTGAGCTAGAGTTAGAAAACTTCACTATCAATTTGGCGCCGTTGCCATTTGGGTGTTTGTTTGTTGCATTTAGGATTTCAGATCACTTAAGATCAAGTTCTTATCTTCTCTACTTTGTTTTCTGACTTGCTGGATCTTGCTCTGTCTGTCTGTTTTAGGTACTCAGTTCGCTCGCTTGTCAGCTCGACTTCTTAGCTCGAGTTGTGATCGAGTCAAGCTCACGCCTTGTATGCACACCAGATCTAAAGGCAATCAACATCTCATTCGCTATATTGACAACATAGACCGATTACCACGCGAATTGAGAGAGCAACGAGACAGACTACAAATAGATCATCAGGATCAAGTTGGTATGGAAGACCAACAGCAGCAGCCTGGAGCAGGGGCACAGGTCAATCCACCGCGACGACCACGTCACATTGGCGCTGGTGATGCTCCAAGCACACACACGCAGCGCCAGGGAATTGTCCCTCCGGCCATACAAAACAATAACTTTGAGATTAAAAGTGGTCTAATCTCAATGATACAAAGCAACAAGTTTCATGGCCTGCCCATGGAAGACCCACTCGATCATCTGGACGAGTTTGACAGGCTCTGCAGCCTTACCAAGATTAATGGTGTGAGTGAAGATGGCTTCAAGCTGAGATTGTTTCCGTTTTCACTGGGGGACAAGGCTCATCTTTGGGAGAAGACGTTACCACAGGGCTCCATCACCTCTTAGGATGATTGAAAGAAAGCATTTCTAGCAAAGTTCTTCTCCAATGCTCGTACTGCTAGACTTCGCAATGACATCTCCGGTTTTGCTCAACGCAATGGTGAAACTTTCTGTGAAGCATGGGAACGCTTCAAGGGATACACCACTCAGTGTCCTCATCATGGTTTCAATCCTGAGTCACTTCTCAGCATTTTATACAGAGGTGTCCTTCCTAAGATCAGGATGTTGCTTGACACTGCCAGCAATGGCAACTTTCTCAACAAGGATGTTGAAGATGGTTGGGAACTTGTTGAAAACCTTGCTCAATCCGATGGGAACTATAATGATGATTATGACCGCACTATCAGAGGAAATGTTGATTCTGATGAGACGACAAGGAAGGCGATCAAGACTCTCAATGAGAAATTGGATAAGCTCTTGTTGGTTCAGCAGAAGCATGTTCACTTTGTGTGTGAGGATGAGCAGTTACAGGTTCAGGATGGGGAGAGCGATCAGACAGAGGAGGTCCGCTATGTTCAGAATCAGGGTGGCTACAACAAAGGCTTCATCAACTACAAGGCAAATCCGAATTTTTCTTACAGAAGCACTAATGTTGCAAATCCCCAGGATCAGGTTTATCCTCCACAGCAGCCGCAGCAACAACAACAACAACAACCTAAACCGTTCATACCATACAACCAAAATCAAGGCTTTGTTCCTAAGCAGCAGTTTCATGGTCCTTATCCACAGCAGCAAAGCATGAATGCACCTCCTGGCTTTCCGCCTCAACCACAACCTGCTGATATGACAAGCATGCTTCAACAGATTCTCCAGGGTCAAGCAGCTGGTGCTATGGACGTTGCAAAGAAGTTTGCTGAGATGCAACATAATTTTCATGATCTAAACACTAAGGTTGAAGCCTTGACTTCCAAGGTGAAATACATGGAGAGCAACAACCCTTCGACTTCTTCTGTGAAGTCTACAGGACAGCTCCCGGGTAAGTCCATTCAAAACCCCAAGGAATACCACACTGCCCATGCTATCATACTGAGGAGTGGAAGAGAGTTACTCCCAAGAGATGAACCTACAAAAATCACTGAGGACAGTGAAGTTCTGGATGGGAAAGATTTCTGTGAAAATGAAGTTAAGGTTGAAAACTCAACCCAGGGAGACAAGCTCGACCATATGGCTCGACCTGTTGATATATTCACGCCACCCTCTGCTGTAAAACCAGTTGTTGCCAAGGAAAAGAGACCAGTCTTTGTCCCACCTCCTTACAAGCCTCCACTTCCATTCCCAGGAAGGTTCAAGAAGGAATTGGTTGAGAAGTATAGAGCTCTCTTTGATAAGCAGATGAAAGAAGTTGAGGTCAAGATACCTTTAATTGATGCTATCGCACTTATACCCGAATCTCACAAATATTTGAAGGATATGGTAATGGAAAGGATCAAAGAAACTCAGGGAATGGTAGTGTTGAGCCGTGAATGCAGTGATGTTATACAGAAGAAAGTTGTCCAAGAAAAGCTAGATGACCCTGGTTCTTTCACTTTGCCATGCTCTTTGGGTCCATTGACTTTCAATAATTGCCTCTGCGACCTTGGAGCATCAGTAAGCCTTATGCCACTTTCTGTAGCTAAGAGGTTGGGATTCACCAAATACAAGTCTTGCAACATCTCTCTGGTTCTAGCTGACAGATCTATTAGACTTCCTCATGGCCTATTAGAAGATCTCCTTGTTAAGATTGGAAATATGGAGGTTCCCACAGACTTTGTGGTATTGGAGATGGATGAAGAACCAAAAGATCCTCTGATCTTAGGCAGGCCTTTCTTGGCTACAGCTGGAGCAGTCATAGATGTCAGAAAGGGAAAGATTGATCTTAACCTCGGAAAGAATTTTAAGATGAAATTTGACATCAAGGATGCCATGAAGAAGCCAACAATAGAGGGACAAACCTTCTGGATTGAGGAGTTGGATCAGTCAGCGGATGAATTGCTAGAGGAGCTTGCTGAAGAAGGTCACCTTCAAACTGAGTTGACCAAAAGTGTTGAAGATGGGTATCTCCATGGTGAAACCTTGAGCTATGAAAATCTGTTGGACTCACACAAGGTAGTAGATGGGTCAGAAGTCATTGAGAATTTGATTGGGTCTGAAACAGAGGTTGTGGCAGCAGCTGAGGAAGGTTTAACTCAAGCTCTACCTGCTAACTCGACCAACAGCTTGTGCTCAACCTCAACTCACCCAAAATGCCCAGACTCGACATCTAAGCTCGACCTGCTGGTAGAGTCTATCAATCCCGCACCAGATGATTGGTCAGAACTCAAGGCGCTTAAGCAGCGGTCTAAATGGCAAGATAAGACCGTGAAGGAGCTGACAACCACAGTAAAAGAGCTTGCGGACCTAGTGAAGGTGATGAAAGGCCAAATCAAGGAGCTACATGGTCAAATTAGTGGCTCTCCTTCCAGAAAGGAAATCCAAGGCCTGTTAACCACCAAGGAAGCCTTACCTTCTGAAGCCATCATTTTGGTGAGCAAAGAGGGGGCTGAGATCACAGTGGATGAGCACAGTGTCATGCCATGCATGACTGATATGATCATTTCAGAGGAGACCTCAATTCCTCTCCATGAACCACCTTGGGCTTAATGAGTATGAAAAGTCAAGCTTAGAGACTTTAAACAAGCTCACTTGGGAGGAAATCCCATGACTATCTTTGTACATATTGCTTTCGGTTTTTGGTATTTTTTTATATGTTTTCCAGTGTTTCAGGTAGTCAGGTCACAGGAGAAGGGTTTGATCACAAGATGATCATGAAACGAAGCAGTGGGTGTGAAGCACCAGAACCAGACTCGACTTCCAAGCTCGATCTACACGTCGAGTCTGCATACACCAGACAGAGCATGGAGGACTCAATCACTTCTTTCTTCCTCCAGCCTTGAGGTAACAGCTCCAACCATTCATTGTACATACCATTGCATTTTTTATTATATTTCTTGTTGTTTCTTGAACCTTCTTTTAAATTTTTATTATACAAGAGACTGTGTAATTTAAGTTTGGGGGAGGGTTCAAGATGATGTATCTAATGTTGTGTTTTGTGTTCTTATTTCAAATTTTTGCATCATTGAGTCTGCATGCATGTATGGCATAGAAAACCCTAAAAATTTGAAAAATTTGAAAATTTTCTATAAAAAAAAAAAGAGTGTGTTCATGTAGTTTGCATATGCATATAGGATTGAGTCTAGAATGTTTCATATAGGGTTGTTGCATCCAGCATAGGGGACGATGATGAATTCAACCTTGTTAGCTTGCTTAATTCACTAGATTAGGATCAATGCCCTCGTTTTTAGTTCTTTGATGCATGGTGATTGAGTTTGAAACATAAGACTGAAACAAGCTTGGAATTCTCGAATTGCATTCTAGTCTTAATTGAAACATGTTGTGACTTGACATCATTTCCTACTTAGAAGAACCTAATCTTGACTTGCAATCATCTGGTTGTGCATTGCATGTAAACTCATGGATCCCATATACATATTTGGATCATCTTTCCCTTTTCACCACTCTTGTTGATCCAAGTAGCTGACCCCATCTATGGATCAGTTTCTGCTCACCCATAACCTAACCTTCTTTCAAGCCAACTATGTTTTTCTGAGTGTTAGGCCGTTTTCTGGATTTAGCTTGGTAGAAAGTGTTAGGTTTGAGCCGACAGGAATGAAATCTTGTGTAGTTCTAGTTCGCATTATTCGGACTAGATAGGACTAGGTTGGAACTTGTCACAGGGTTTCGGATTGGATTTGTGCTGAACAGAATAGAAAAGAAAAGTTTGATGAAAAAGAAGGGATAGAGTCTTTAGGAGGGGGAATGTGTTTCTAAGTATATATGTTCTAGTAAAAGATTTGGGGAATGCAAAGTATAGAAAAAAAAGATGGTTCTAAGCAAAAGAAAAGAAAGATAAAAAAAAGAGAGAAGTGCATAGCAAAAGCTTTTGATGTCTTAAGAAAAAAAGAAGAAAAGAGAACCATAGTGTTTAAAAGAAAACCCCAATCTGCTAGATGAGTCAGAAAGAAAAACCTCTCCTAAGACTTAGAAGAAAGAGTGAGTGGGTGTGCTCAAAAAGAGCTGAAGCTGAAGGGTAGACTTAGGACAATCTGGGCTTGGAGAGATAGGAGTAAAACGTTTGGATGCCTTTGGGTAGACAAGGTTTTATTCTTGTATGCATCTATTGGTCCTTACCTTTAGCCTTCTTCTGTACCTCAATCCATTTTCTGAGAGAACCTTGATCATGATTGATAAACCCACTCTAAAGGAGATTATTTTTGTTTCCAGCCTTTCTTACCAAGCCAAATGAGTTTGCAGACATTGCATAACTAGATCCATGTTCTTGTTTAATGAATGTTAAAGGAAATGATAGATTTGAATGCATGTGTAGATAAAGGACTGGAATCATTTCTTGTGGTGATGAGCTTGTCTAAAATTTTTAAGTAAAATTCTTTCACCTTGCATCATAGAACTAATAACTTGGACCTTGATTCTAACTACTGAAATTTGCAAGTTTTAGGTTCTGAGACCCCACCTCCAAATCTCTCCTTCAACTAATTCTTGTCCACCTGCTTGAGGACAAGCAAGAACTAAGTTTGGAGGAGTTGATATGTCTATATTTTACAGGTTTTACGCATTCATTACTCACCATTTTGGCATTGTTTCATCCTCTATTCATACAATTCATAGTGTTTTATGGCCACTTTACATGTTTAGTAGGTTGTTGCATTAGCATTGCATGCATTCTTGCATTTCGAGTTGTTATCAGGTGCTGAAGGAGTTCTTGAGGTCAAGAATGGAGTAGGGGTGAATGTTGGGATTAAGCTAGAAGAATGAAAACGTTTAGAAGACAAGAAGAGAGGATGGTCCAAGCTCAGTTTGCCAGTTCGGTTTGCAAACCGAGTCTGAACCAAAGCAACCATATTCAGAAATTTTTCCAGCTCGATTTGCAAACCGAGTCCGAGCCAAAGCGTCCACCTTTAGAGATTTTTGTCTGTTTCTGTATTAGGGTTTTGAACTGAGGCTATAAATATCCCTCTTATTACTACCCAAAGGATAATACTTTTTTCCTTAGGGTTTTTCTCTCTAGCCACCAAGAACACCTCTGATTTGTAATCCAGATATCTTTTGATCTATTGAGTTTTTGCATTTACTTCTTTGAAACTTCTTACTCCTCTCATCATTATCTTTCTGTTATGCAAGTTTTATTAATTTCTGGGTTTGAGTTCTTGCTGTTCTTCATGGAGTCTGAGTAGTTTTCTAGGGTTCTTGAGGATGGGTTAGATTAGTGAGAAATTCTTAGTCTCCTAGGTCGTTTAAGGTTAGATTTCTATGAATCCCTTCTAGATTAGTGTTCTTAATGCTAATTTCTCTCTGATCAATTGGAATTAGAACCCAGGTATTTCCACACCCACAAGGTGTTTGATGAAATGCCTGAACCAACTAATTCTAGAGATTTACATTTCTAGCCCAAGACATTGGATGTTTAGAGTGTATTTTGGCTTTACTAGACTGAATCTTAATGCCTGTTAGGTTAGATTTCGCTAATGAGAGTTAGGTCTGGAACTAGCTTAGCTTGAGGTCTTTTGTCATGAGAATGAATCTGATTGCTTATGAGCCTATTCTCTAGGGATTAGCTCTGCTTGAGTTTGTTAAACACCTAGGTTGATTAAGGAGGAATCACTGATCCATTATCCCATCCTTAGGAGCTTCTTGTTTATCTGAGTATTTGTTGCATCTCTGTAGCTTCTGTAGCTTCTGTTAGTTATTGCTAGTTTTAATTGCTGTTTAAGTTTCTTGTTTATGTTTCTGTTGATTTAGGTTCAAACTTATATAGTTTTCCGGTTTATCGGATGGAAACTCTTAACGAGTAATGGAGAGATCATAGAGATTAAAGACTACGGTTTGAAACGGTTCAGATTACTGGCCGGATCTCATACTCGATATCATCTTGATGATATGGGAAATACAATGCCACGAACCTGGAAATCTATTATGTTGACGCTTTCTGTTTACTTAGGTTGTTAGATATAAAAACCTATCACTTGGCTTGACTTAAATTGATCTGTTGCATCTTATCTGTTAGCATCACACCTGATTGGATTGATAACCTTTTGTATTGCAATGACATGATAGTACATTAGGAAATTGAACCTGAGTAAACACATAACTCTTAAGTTGAGTTTTCTAGCTTGTGTTCGCTCTGAGACGTAAGTCCCCATAGAACCATTGGTTATTGGGTTGTGAGCTAGAGCTAGAAAACTTCACTATCAGTTGTTACTTATTCATAGATGACATACCCAAACAAGGTGGAAACTATGCGTTTGAGACAGAAGGTTTTTCTTGTTGGAATAAGTTTGAGACTTTAGTTGAACACGTAGGTGGAATCAACAACTTTCATAATATTGCTGTTAAGAGATGTGATGATTTGATGAACCAAAGTCAGTCAATTGTGCATGCTTTGTATAAGCAGGATGATGTGGTGAAAAATGAATATCGCATCCAGTTAAATGCTTTAATCGATGCTTCTAGATACTTATTACGACAAAGATTACCTTTTCATGGTCATGATGAGAGCAAAGATTCTGCTAATAAAGAAAATTTTAAAGAGCTCGTGAAATACACCGGAGAACAAAATGATGTTGTAAGGAAAGTTATTCTGGAGAATGCTCCAAAAAATAACCAGATGGTTTCTTCAGTGATTCAGAAAGACGATATTGTACATTCTTTTGCACAAGAAGTACTGAAATCTATCATAGAAGAAATTGATCATGGCGTGTTTGGTTTGCTGTTTGATGAGTCTCCTGATATTTCTGATAAAGAGCAAATGGCTGTTGTTTTCCGATAAAGTGGATCAGTCAAAGAAAGATTTTTGGGAGTTACTCATGTTAAAGAAACATCTTCCTTATCTCTGAAATCTGCTATCGATGACTTATTTGCAAAACATGGTATGAGCTTGAAGAAGGTGAGAGGACAATGTTATGATGGAGCAAGCAATATGAAAGGTGAGTTTAATGGGCTGAGATCATTGGTTGCCACATAAAATAGTTCAGCCTATTATGTCCATTGTTTTGCTCATCAACTTCAATTAGTTGTGGTGGCAGTTGCGAAAAAACACTTTGATGTTAGTAACTTCTTCGATATGGTTTCTACATTGTTGAATGTGGTTGTTGCTTCTTACAAAAGGAAAGATATGCTTCTAGATATTAATCGGAAGAAGGTGGAGGAAGGAATTAGCAGTGGTGGCATTGGCACTGGAACAGGACAAAATCAAGAGATTTCTCTTCCAAGGCCTGTAAACACTCGTTGGGGTTCTCATTATAAAACCTTAGTGCGGTTGGTTGAGTTGTTTCCTTCTATTATTGAAATTCTTGAGTATGTTCAAGATGAAGGTGTTAATGACTCAAAAAGGTGTCAAGCATATGGTCTTCTCAAGTATTTTCACACATTTGATTGTGTGTTCTATATGCAGCTGATGATATTTATCTTAGGAGTAACCGAGAATTTGTCAATGGCTTTGAAACTGAAGAATCAAGATATTTCTAATGCCATGTCACTTGTATATTCAACTAAGCGGGAATTGCAAAAGTTTCGAGAATATGGGTGGGATTTTCTTATGGATAAAATTTCTTCTTTTTGTGCAAAGCATAATACTAATATGCTTATGATGGATGAAGAATTTATGGATTCAAGGAAGCCAATAAAAAAACAGGTATAACCAACCTGCATCATTACAAGGTCAATTGTTTCAACACTGTTCTGGATTTACAGCTTCAAGAGTTTAACGATCGATTCACCGAGGTAAACACTGATCTGCTTATTTGTATGGCTTCTTTAAGTCCTGCTAATTCTTTTTGTGAGTTTGATAAGTGATTATGCGTGTTTTAACCCCACATCAATTAACCTTGGGTGCACACTACCACAATCGAATGGCATGTCGATGTAGCACTTAAGGATCGATTCACAGGGACTAAAGATTGAAGCAACAAAGATGCGAGAAACAAATTAATCTAGAGCATATATAAATTTTTTTGGATCCTTAACAAATGAAACTTAGGTGAACTTATATAGGCTCATAACTAAATGGAGCTTACAAATAAAATACAATACATGGAGATGATGGAGATAGTTGGTGATATTGGAGATGGTTGGTGATGTTGGATATGGTTGGTGAACATTTCCGTCAGAATAACACGTCTTCAGTAAATCGGTCATAACTCTTGCACCGCAACTCGTATTGGCTTAAACTCACCACCATTGGAAAGCTAACTCAATTGGTTATAATTTTGATGCAGAAATCGGAAGCTAAATCCCAACGTAAGAGCTTCATCCGAGTAGATCTTTGAAGCACTTTAGACTATCTCCGAATCATCATTTATTTTTTTCTTTTTCACCTCTTGATCTCTTCTTAATCTTCATTTCTTGATTACAAACTTTTACCTCATAGTACTCCAAATGTCTCCAAAACTTCTATGGATAGATATAAAAATGAAGGTAAACAAAGCTTTAAAAACACTAAAAATACAAGATATCAATTCCACCAAACTTACTTCACAACGTCTCGATGTGAAAGTAAATCGAAGAATAATTTAAAAACACAAAAAATCTAGTGGGTAGATGGATAGATGGATAGGCTTAGGAGAGTTCCTAAGGGCGCGTTTAACGTCGTTAGCTTGACGGTTGATTAACAACAAAAGAAAAGAAAAAGACTCTAATCTCAACTCGTTTCCTAACTTCAATGTCCATCTTTTAGTCTCCGGGATCGACATAACAATTTTATTACCACGAGCCATCGACATACCAAATTGATCACCACGAGAAATAAAGACGGAGCACTAGAGATGCGAGAGACTTACTAATCTAGAGTCATAAACTCTAGTCTCAGTTCGTTTCCTAACTCCAATGTCAATCATTTAATCCCCGGCAACGGCGCCATATTGATTATGCGTGTTTTAACCCCACATCAATTAACCTTGGGTGCACACTAGCACAATCGAATGGCATGTCGATGTAGCACTTAAGGATCGATCCACAGGGACTAAAGATTGAAGCAACAAAGATGCGAGAAACAAATTAATCTAGAGCATATATAAATTTTTTTGGATCCTTAACAAATGAAACTTAGGTGAACTTATATAGGCTCATAACTAAATGGAGCTTACAAATAAAATACAATACATGGAAATGATGGAGATAGTTGGTGATAATGGAGATGGTTGGTGATATTGGATATGGTTGGTGAACATTTCCGTCAGAATGACACGTCTTCAGTAAATCGGTCATAACTCTTGAACCGCAACTCGTATTGGCCTAAACTCACCACCATTGGAAAGCTAACTCAATTGGTTATAATTTTGATGAAGAAATCGGAATCTAAATCCCAACGTAAGAGCTTCATCCGAGTAGATCTTTGAAGCACTTTGGACTATCTCCGAATCATCATTTATTTTCTTCTTTTTCACCTCTTGATCTCTTCTTAATATTCATTTCTTGATTCCAAACTTTTACCTCATAATACTCCAAATGTCTCCAAAACTTCTATGGATAAATATAAAAATGAAGATAAACAAAGCTTTAAAAACACTAAAAATACAAGATATCAATTCCACCAAACTTACTTCACAACGTCTCGATGTGAAAGTAAATCGAAGAATAATTTAAAAACACAAAAAATCTAGTGGGTAGATGGATAGATGGATAGGCTTAGGAGAGTTCCTAAGGGCGCGTTTAACATCGTTAGCTTGACGGTTGATTAACAACAAAGGAAAAGAAAAAGACTCTAATCTCAACTCGTTTCCTAACTTCAATGTCCATCTTTTAGTCTCCGGGATCGACATAACAATTTTATTACCACGAGCCATCGACATACCAAATTGATCACCACGAGAAATAAAGACAGAGCACTAGAGATGCGAGAGACTTACTAATCTAGAGTCATAAACTCTAGTCTCAGTTCGTTTCCTAACTCCAATGTCAATCATTTAATCTCCGACAACGGCGCCAAATTGATTATGCGTGTTTTAACCCCACATCAATTAACCTTGGGTGCACACTACCACAATCGAATAGCATGTCGATGTAGCACTTAAGGATCGATCCACAGGGACTAAAGATTGAAGCAACAAAGATGCGAGAAACAAATTAATCTAGAGCATATATAAATTTTTTTGGATCCTTAACAAATGAAACTTAGGTGAACTTATATAGGCTCATAACTAAATGGAGCTTACAAATAAAATTTAATACATGGAGATGATGGAGATAGTTGGTAATAATGGAGATGGTTGGTGATATTGGAGATGGTTGGTGATATTGGATATGGTTGGTGAACATTTCCATCAGAATGACACGTCTTCAGTAAATCGGTCATAACTCTTGAACCGCAACTCGTATTGGCCTAAACTCACCACCATTGGAAACTAACTCAATTGATTATAATTTTGATGAAGAAATCGGAAGCTAAATCCCAACGTAAGAGCTTCATCCGAGTAGATCTTTGAAGCACTTTGGACTATCTCCGAATCATCATTTATTTTTTTCTTTTTCACCTCTTGATCTCTTCTTAATCTTTATTTCTTGATTCCAAACTTTTACCTCATAGTACTCCAAATGTCTCCAAAACTTCTATGGATAGATATAAAAATGAAGATAAACAAAGCTTTAAAAACACTAAAAATACAAGATATCAATAAGTCAAAGCTGTTGAGATTGGTTAAGTTATATCCAGATGACTTTAGTTGTGGAGAGCGTTTAGCTATTGAGCATCAACTTGGAATCTACATTGACAATGTAAGAAACGATGAACGGTTTAAGAATCTGAAGAATCTTGGAGATCTTTCTCGTCTGATGGTAGAAACGTAAAAGCATCTTTCACACCCTCTGGTTTATAGATTTTTAAAGTTAGTTTTGACGTTGCTTGTTGCTACTGCACATGTTGAAAGGTGTTTTTCTACAATGAAACTAGTGAAAACAGCCACACGCAACCGAATTGGAGACGAGTTTCTAAGTGATTGTTTAGTATGTTATATTGAGAAAGAGTTGTTTGAGTCTTACAAATGAAACAGTGGTAAAAAGATTTCAATATATGAAAAACGTAGGGTTCATTTATAAAGATTTGTACGGTTTTACTTGGATTAATTATTTTTATTATTTTATTTAACTATTTTTATTTTTGCCTCTGATGTAAATAGTTTCTAGATCCGTCAATGTACGATAGGGCTGGGCACGGGACGGGTACCCTTGAATTTTGAAAAACCCTTTACTCGACCCGACCCTTACGACCTTTACTGCTGCTCCTCCTGAAGGATCTGCCTATGGTTTTGTTAGTATAGGATATAAATTTATCTTTTATGATTTCTATTCATGAAATCTATCCCAAGACTATCTAGATTTGATTTAATCCAACCATGAACACTTTCTTATAGAAGAAGAAACAGTAACTTTGATCCATTGTTTGATTAGGCTTTGTATGGAATCAATTCATCTATTGATTTTCTCCTCCCTTAACCTTTCTCTTGAATAGATTCTTTGATGGATAAGAATCCAGAATCCTTCTCACGTATTGTTCCTTTTATATGGCAGTATCATTTCGGTGAGTACTTTCTATAACTACCATAAGTCACATACGTTCATACATCTATATCCACAGAAATATCGCACCGTAGTTATAATTATTAACTAACACTGCTTAATATATACACATATATAAGATCAATAAAAAAAAGATAATTACTATGATATGGTAAGGGAGGAGGATTATCAATACACTCAAATTCTAATCTTTAATCTAAATCAATTCATCACGGTGTCCGTCTTTTATATTAGAATTCATAACTTTTATTTAATATAAATTTGAAGTTATAATTATACCGAAAGACACATATACCACATAAAACGTAAATTCTTTACATAAGACTCAATGAGGTTAAAAAAACTAGTCTGCATTTTCATTGTAATGAACAAATGTCATGAACCTCATCTTACCTCGGTTGTTTGGATTTTTTGTTCTTTTAGATTTTTGTATGTGAAAGTGTACATTAAGTATTCTGAAGATGAGCAAATGTGATTTTCCCGCGTATGCAGTGATTTATATTTTACCAAAGATTTATATGCTAAAGAGTAAAACACATGTTACAGAATCAGCAACCGAGCCATATGTACCCTGACACTATTTCTTTATCGACTATGTTTTGGGTTTTGGGTTTTGGGAATTGGTTTTATCAAAGTTCTCAATGAAATGATGAAATCTTATGATGATATGTTCTTTAAAAATTATGATAAACAAAGACGTGAAATATTATCTATAATGCTCGTTAGTCAACAATCCTAATTAGTTGCATTCTCACTAATTTCGAGAAAACCGCATTAGAGGTTATTTGAACCTTAAAATATAGTTGTAGTTTTGCTTAATCACCAATCTTGTAAACTTGTCATCAGATGTATTAAGAGCTTGTGAATGTCGACCATTCTCACTTCTTTCTGTAGGTGGATCTACGTGGTCATGCAACATTGTGCATTGGCACCTAGAAAGCATGGGTACTTCTATTCGTAGCCGTTTCCCGTATCGAGGACGTTTCGAAAATAGAGATAATATGGGAACGGCTCCGAAACATCCCAAAGACGTTTCGAGCAAGACAGAGACATCAAGTAGTTATGGGGACGAAAGGGTTGGGATATAGAGATGTTTCTTAGATGTTTTGGTTTTAAAATTGATGTCTCCTAATGTTTTAAAAACGTATTTAGATGCTTCAGAGAAAGATAACATAGAAGTTTTTATATTTGCATCAATTTCATTTCATTCTCAGTACTCTTATTATAAGCATATCTTCACCTCCTCACCTCTTCACGTTTTTTTCTACTTTCTAAAAGTTTTTCCTCTTTTTTCTTTTTCCATTAACTTTTCTAATCACTTCTCACGAAATATATGAGTATATTTTCTTATATGTTTATTAAAGTATTCATGCCGTACCCATATCTGTGAATTTTTACTTTACTGTTTTCATATCCCTTTTTAGTTTCTGTACCCGTTTTGGTGCTACTGAGGTAAAAGAGTAATTGCATGCATTTTAACGGAAAAAAAAAAATACAAATGACTCATATGATCCAACAGTTCTCTATCGCCACGTCTTTCTCTTAACAACACCCACAGACAATACATTTATTGTTGATTGATTTCCAAATTTTAACCCATTTTTAAAAGTTTTTTTTGAGACTACCTACCAAATCTTCCAAATTTCATTATCAATCATCTTTTGTTTTGTCTGGTGGTCTCTTTCGTTATTAAATAAACCGTGGAGCACATTTTTTCCAGAATTGTGTATTTATTATATATAAGTCTACGTTTAGATAAGTAGATTTCAAATGGAAGAAGAGGAGCTATGGCCATGCTCGTGAAGAAGCCTGTGAAGTACTTTATGGTAATTTTTATATCTTTTTCTTCGTCTTCTTTGTTTTTGTTTCTGATAATGTACTAGTGTAACTTCCTTCCTTCCTTCATTGCTCTGAGTAATTCTTTTAGAAATGTTTGAGCTTCTCAAGATTGATAAATGTTGGTAAACAGGTTAATGCATTCTCTGACTCAGTCTTCAAGGGAAACCCAGCAGTAGTGTGCTTTCTTGATGGGAAGAATGACAGAGATGACTCTTGGCTTCAGTCTCTCGCCACTGAATTCAACATTCCCTTGACCTGTTTTGTTATTCCAATCAATAGCTCCAATCCTCTCCATCCCCCACACTTCTTTCTCCGGTGGTTCACCCCCATCCTCGAGGTTTTGTAGCGCTTTTTCCCCATTACATGCAGTTTCAACATTTGAAATGATAATCATCCAAAAGCATTCACACTGGAATATCTTTGGATGAGATCTCTTTGTTTATGAGCAAATTCCAGGTTGACAAGAGCTTCATTCTTTCTTGCAGGTGGATCTCTGTGCTCATGCAACCTTAGCATCTGCTCACACTCTCTTCTCAAATGTTTTGGTTGGTTCAGACGAAATCGAGTTTGCCACCCACTCGGGGATTCTAACTGCTAAAAGGGTTTCAGAAACTCTCAAGTTCTTTGACAACAAAGGGCAAGGATCTTACTCGATCGAATTGGATTTCCCTGTGATTCCAATATGTGAGTACAACTCCAGTACTGATATCTCCATGTTTTCAAAAGCTTTAAATAGGGCTACCATTGTGGATGTCAAAGGAAAAACGAATGCGAAAATCATTTCCCAAGCTTTCAATGAAGCTGCCAAAGCAGCTTCAACCGATAAAATCATTGTATGCATTTTCAACAAAACGTAGTATCTAATGTTTCATGCGTGCTCTCATGAATGTTCCAAATTTTGACTACGAACAATGATGAAATATTATATCCATCTGATTACAGGTTGTGCTTCCATCTTGGGAATCTGTTACTGAACTGCAGCCAAGAATGGATTATATCTCGAAATGCCCCGGAAATTTGATAATTGTTACGGCGGCTGCTCCTGAAGGATCAGTCTATGATTTCTGTAGTCGGGTCTTTGCCCCCAAATTAGGAGTAGATGAGGTTCAAAAATTTTGGCATGCATTTTCTTTTTCTTGGGAAAAAACCATGAACCCCCATCTTACTTTGTCTTTACCCTTAGGCGCAAACAAAACACCAAAAGTCTTTACCTTTCTTATTTTTCTTGGTTCTTTGTTCCTCCAGGATTCTGTCTGTGGAAGTGCACATTGTGCACTAGCACATTACTGGAACCTCAAGATGAACAAGTGTGATTTCGTCGCTTACGCGGTGATTCCTCTTTCTCTATAGCTAACTAACATTTTTGAAGCTAAGAAGCAACACACAGTTTACAGAATCAACAAATTTGTTTCCAGGCTTCACGTAGGAGTGGAACACTGAAGGTTCATTATGATAAGAAGAAGCAGAGAGTCTTACTCACTGGCAAAGCTGTTACTGTGATGAAAGGCTCTATCTTAGTTTAATCAAGACTTTTTTAGTCTTGAACTCCCTAAGTTTTATCAGATTCTATGTAATAAAGTGATGAAATGAATAATAAAATGACATTGAGTGTTGTAAGTTTGGCGATAACGTATCAAATCTCTTCTTCTTACAACAGTAGCTAAAAGGTCCTTTACCTTTACCTCTTTTGCTTAGTGTGTGTGTTCCTTCAGGACCCTGTTTGTGGAAGTGCACATAGTGCATTAGCACATTACTGGAGCCTCAAAGTGCGATTTCTTAGCCTACCAAGTAATCTCTCGAATCTTTTTAATTTTGGAAGTAGTGTTTTAGTGCTTCCTAGAGAATGATTTTGAGTTTTTGACAATCTGCTAAGGCTTCATGTAATATTGGAACAAATAGAATTCATCTAGAGATGGAGAAGCAGAAAGTTCTCCGTAGAGATATAGCCGTGGCTGTCATGGAAGGCCATACCTTGGTCTCATCTGGATCTGAGATAATATATTGTTTACTTCTGCTATAAAACAAGATCCTACAAATCATTCCTTGGTCTGAGCTCCCCAACCTCCACTGGGATCTACATGATAGGAATAGGATACAATATGTTTATTATTCGTAGACTTATTTCCTTAGTTAAAGCCTTAAAGAGACAACCTGTATCTCATTCTGACGATCTTTGGGATTCTTTCTTTTCTTAGTAAACAATAAGTTCTTGTTTGATTTGATAAGGAACAAAAAAGAAAAAAAAAAAACACATTATCGAGGTCTCGATAGTTGTTTATGGTGCATTTGTGTTTACGTTTTTTTTTTTAAACCAATGTTAAGTATTTATACCATTTTCAAGTTGTGGCAGCGAATACAGAGGAAACAAAGAAAGCAGAAAGACCGAAACCTACGACTAAAAGACCTACGAGCACAAGAAAAAATACGACAAGAAAAGCAAAGAGAACCAACTAGCAGAGTCTCGAAGGAGAAACACCGATTCCGAACCGTGAAGCTCGGACATTTGCGTGATTGCCTCAGCTCCAAAGAACTTGAGTCCTCATCGTTGTTACCACGAGCAAACCTTTCCTGAAGCAAGCCCTCAAACCTCAAGGCACATGCCGCCTACAGCTTCTCCGAGGACTAACGCAAAAACGGAATCGCAAGAGAGGACTAATCACATCCGGCGGCACGGGAGCATCTACGGATAGCCAGAGAAGCCGCCTCTGTCCACCATTCCCGAGCATGGAGCTACAGGAACCATCTCCCACGGAAGTAAGAAGCCCAACTCGACGAATCCGCCGCCTCTATTCATCCACGAAACCCTCACCAGAACGGAACGCTTTGAATCTGAGCCGCATCCAAACGAAGAAAGCATAACACAACACAAGAGACAAAATCCCACTCCATCCGATGCATAAAGCACCGTAGACGCTGTATTCGCTCCATTTGTGTTTACGTTTACGTTTGTCTCGATAGTTTGTTTATGGTGCATTTGTGCAAAATGCAAATGTTTGCAAATGTTTATCTCAAATACAAATGTTTGTTTAGTTTAATCTTTCCAAAACAACGTTGTCAGAAGAAATATCTTTTCGCATCACAATCAGAGAGTTTGTTTATCTCAAATACAAATGTAAACATTTTGTTTATCTCAAATGTTTGTTATCGCATTTATATCTCAAACACATGGATATATGTTGTTTTGGCAAGATTTTTAGTTTTGCCTGCACACGTAAATCTTCAAATATTAACGGTGGTTTAATGGTGTTACGTTTTAAGTACAAAATTCAAATTTATAGTTACTTGGGGTATGCTCTCGCACAATGATATATTTCAGGTATGAATTCAACACAGTTCATTTGTGGGGTATGAAAAAACCGACTTTCCGTAACGAACATACATTTTGAAGCAAAGAAGCAACACACATTTTACCGAATCAACAAATTTGTCTTCAGGCTTCACGAAGGAGTGGAACACTCGTTATGATAAGGAGAAGCAGAGAGTCTCGCTCACCGGGAAAGATGCGACTGTCATGAAAGGTGCTATCTTAGTTTAGTCTTCGACTTTTTTGCCAAATTCTTGGAAAAAAGGTCACGATTTTGATTTCTTTTACTCCCAAGTGTTGCCAGATTCTATGTAATAAAGTAATGAAGTCAATAATAAAACGACACTTGAGTGCTGTAAGTTTGGCAATAACGTATCAAATCTCGAAATCATGAAAACTTAAGAGATAACAAGAATTTGTCTTCGTGACACCAAATCTCACTACAAGATAGATCTTTTACAATCCTGCTGTTACAAAACAAAACGGACCAAACGTTTGATCACTGCAAAATGCTCAACGACCACCACGGCCACGTCCACGACCTCTTCCACGACCACGTCCCCGACCTGGTGGAATCTTCCCTGGTACCAAAGAGAACAATAAAAATATGAGAGTCTAGGTAAAAAGTAACCAAAGGCATAGTTTAGAGAAAGAAATGTTTTGTTACCTGCAGTTGGCTTTTTAGGTTTGACTCTTGGAGTGTCTTCAACCAGCAAAGTCTCGAGATTCAAACTGTCTGGAAGAATATAATAGCGAATGTTGTTTCCCCTGACACTTAAGTGGTCTAATGTAACTGGATTCTTCCCTTTCAAAGTGAGTTTCACAGCTTTTAAATGAGTGTTCATACTAACATCAACACCTGCATTAAGTCATCACAAGTAGATAACACCGGTCAGTGAGTTGAATGATGATTGCACTCTAAACAAGATGATGGCAGAAAAAGGAAATGAAACCAAATATTAAAAGTAGAGACCACTTGTCAAGCACAAGGAAATCAATCAGTTGATGAGACTAAAAGAGAAGCTGTAACAAGCCATACGGTAACTGTTCCGTAAAAATTCAGACAGCTTAAGGAAGACAAAGAAGAGGGACTTCTTTCAAGAGCTAAACTCATTCCTATAGGATTTGATGTGTCTTTGATTTACACATTGATCATGTTTCTTCTGGTATAGTGCTACTTAAAAATGACAATAGTTTGAAGAAGAAATAAACAATCTCTTAATATCGAATTTAAAGTAAAACGTAATGTATCATCTGCAACTGACTCAACCAATATCACTCAATTCTTGCAAATAAGAGTGTCCATACCAACGAAGCATTTCTAGGTAAAAGATCAAGACTCAGCTAAACTCGAAATTCTTTAGATATTATCACTAATAACAGAAACACGCCTCAGAATTTGTGAATAAGAGAGATCCATAGTGATAAAGGGAGAAAATAAACCATCTCATGGGTGATCAAGTTTGAAGAAAGAACTATCTCATAAACAATCATGACTGCATTCTAAACAAGAATACAAGATGATGGAAGAAAAAGGAAAAGAAGCCAAACATTAACAGCAGAGACCTTGTATCGGACAAGGTAATCAATCAGTTGATGAGACTAAAAGAGAGTCTGAAACTAGCCATACGGTAACTGTTCTATGAAAATTCAGAGATCTCCTTTACAAGGAAAGAAAAAAACGGGGGACTTTTAAGAGCTGACTCATTTCCATGGGCTCTGATATATCACCGATCATGTTTCTTCTGGGATAGTTTTGCTTATGGATGAGCATAGTTTCAGAAATATTAAGCATTCTCATACACCTAAACTATAAAGCAGCATCTAATGTATCATCTGCAACTTACTAGACCAGTATCATTCAGTTCTTGCAAACAAGAGAGTCAACACCCACAATGCAATTCTAAGTCATTAATCAAGACTCGGCTAAACTCAAATTCGTTAGGTATTATCACTAATAACAGAATTTGTAAATTCGAGAGCTCCATTGGTTATAACCAATCAAAGGAGAAACTAAACTATCTCATGGGTGATCAGAGTTTGATGAAGAACTAAACTATCTCATAAACCTTATTCAAGCAAAATCTAGTGTATTCATCTGCATCTGACTCGACCAGTGTCACTAGGGTTAACACCAACAAAGCATTACTAGGGCAAAGACCTTAGCTAAACTCAAATTACACCTCAGACTTTGTGAATACGCGAGCTTCCATCGTTTACAACCATCAAAAGAGAGCAACACAGGTCTATGGTACAAGAAGCATCGCAGATTTTTTAGCAAAACCCTAAACACCGAATTAGAGCTGGGTATAAACAGAAACGTACCTGTAATGGTTCCATGAACAATGGTTCCGTTCTTAAGCTCGATTGAAACAGTTTCGTTGTTCAATTTCATCAAAAACCTGCGAAAAATCCCGATACGAAATCAAACAGCGTAAGAGTAGGAAACAAAGAAACACTCAAAAATTTCGAACCTAATTCCATTAAACAGAAGAAAGAGAGAGATTCCGAGTGAGAATCATACCTGACGAGCTTCATGGCGAGAGAAGAAAGATGAAGAGGAGAAAGAAAGCTAGGGCTTTGAGGAGAGCTCGAAACAGCAATGGCAAAGAAGCAAGAAGCGGGAGGAAGAAAAATAAATTGGGGATTTATGTTTTCACTAATTAAAAGACTGGTTTTAACACCGACGGTCTCTTATTTATTTGAACGTTTGGTTATACCCCGATGGGTTTTAAATTTACCAAAAACACCCATCTCAACTTTTTGATTCAACAAAAACAACCCCAATGGGATAAAAATCAATCCACCTCTTATAACTCAAATTACCTAGATTGTTATTTTCTGATTTTGAATTTGTAAACTATTTCTCTCGAGATTGGGCTACCAATCATGGAAAACTCTTTTAATAAATGTGTGGTTGACAAAAAAAAAAACTCAAATTATCTGATTTGCGAAGAAAAATGGATAAAAAACCTTCAACTTTTTTTGTGGATTTTTAAACCATCACTTTTTATTAAAAGATAAAATAACACCAAATATCAATAAACTCAATTTAAAATAAAACAAACTGTTATACTAAAATATAAATAAATAAAAGTAATTTGGTTTAAGATTTTTTTTTTCCTAAATTCTATTTTACAATTTTTTTTTCTAAATTAAATTTTTTTAGTCTTGGTGTAAAATAATTATATGAAATCGTGATTTCAAATCTAGTTGAGATACAGTAAAACGGTTTCGTTAGCATGGCTTTTGTTATGTAAACAAATTATATTTATTGGCTCGGACAATCGGTTTCATATTTAAGATAACATATCCAAACTATATCCAAAATTTATTTCGCTACGAGTTTTTTTTCAAAATTTATGTTAATAAGGTTTTATTTGGTTCGATCACACAAGTTTAGAACAAATTTATGTTAATAATTTTGACCCATTTTAAATCCAAAACTTGAAAAGTTAGAACAAATTTGAACCAAAAAAAATAGAATGTGCTAACCTATAAACTTTTATAGTTTACATAACAATTTCTAATGGCAACGAAACTGATTTCTTTTCATATCGCAAAAAAAAACTCAATTTTGGAAAAAAAAAATCGCAAACTCGAATTTGAGAAAAACAAATTACAAACTAATTTTTTTTATTTACTTTTTTTTAATATAATAGTTTATTTGGTATTTATTTAGTTTAATTATAGCAGGGGTTATTTACCATTTCTTAAAAGGTGAGGGTTTAAAAACCTACAAAAAAAATTGAGGGTTTTTACATGTTTTTGAAAAAAGTGAGGGTTTTTTTACCCATTTTTCCGATTTGTGGCATATTGGAATCACTTAAATATTTGAGATATCAGATATGGATCACATTTCTTTTGAAAATTTTGATTAAAATTATTAGTTAAGCAAATTTAACTATAGGTGATTTATCAAAGAATTTAAATGCATGGCCTCTTCTTCAGTTTCTCTTGACAACCAGCTCAACTCTCTGGAGAACCTTCTGCCTGAGCCACAACGGTTATGCATATGTTACATTCTATAGAAACAATTTCGGATCATCATCTCTCTCTATCTTCTTTCGCTACAGGATCAGCCTCGAGATGAGACCAAAGAATATAATCTAAATGCATGGCCTCTTCTTTTAGTCACATTTATTTTTGGGAAATTTTCACAAATAGCACAAAAATAAGTTTTGTTTCCAAATTTAGCACATCATTTTCAAAGTTCCAAAAATAGCATAAATTTAATATAAAAAATATATTTAATTTTGGAAGAGATTTAAAAAAATTTCAAAATCGCCTAAAAATAAACCCTAAACCCTAAAAACTAAACCTTAAACCTAAAATACTAAACCCAAACCCAAAATTTTCAATTATTTTAGTGCTATTTTTGGAAATTTGTGGAGTGTGTTCTATAATTGTCCACAAAACTTGTTTTAGTGCTATTTTAGAGTATTTCTCTTTCTTTTATATGTCTTTCATTAAAACGTATGTGTTAGAACTAGAAATTCTATTCCATTATCATCAAGAACTTTCCCTTCTGCGTCGGTTTTTTCAAATTTGGATTTTTTTATTTTGGAGGAAACCATCGCATTCAGATGACCAAGGAAAACACCAATGTTACCCCTGGATTTTATGGTTCATATGGAAGGACAGGAACAAAAAGGTTTTCGAAGGAATACAATCGGATTCCGTAGATATAATAAATCAGGCGGTAAATGAACACTTGGCGTGGGAAGAAGCCCAAGTGACTCCGATAGATACAATTGATAACAGGGCACAAGTGAATAATACATCACAGGCATTAACATGCCGGATTGACGGTTCGTGGAATTCATCGGATCCTACTATAGGAATAGGATGGTGGGTTTTTCGAGGAAACGACCAGACAATATTACTCGTGGCCAAGTGTTGTCGAAGGAGTGCCTCCCCTTTACACTCGGAGATGGAAGCGCTATTGTGGGCCATGGAAATTATACTAAAATCCCGGATTGACTGTCAGGAGTTTGAAACAGATAGTACAGAATTACTCGCGATGGTGCAATCTCCCAAGGAGTGGCCAGTTTTCTCCAATCTTCTAGACAAGATTAGTGTACTCTGTGTTTTATTTTTTTTTTTCTCTTTATCTAAAATATCTCGTCTGTGCAATTTTAGAGCGGATTGTCTAGGTAAATCTTCTAGATTACTTTTTTCTGAAATCCATTTTGTAAATTCGTTTCCTTTAGATTGGGCGACCAATCATAGAGTAATTTTTTAATTAATGTGTGGTTGACAAAAAAAAAAAAAAGAATTAGAAGTTAAACTAAGTCAACTATTTTTTACATTTACCAAAAAACACAAAAGGTTTACTATTCTTGATTCGGCCTTTTAGCCCAATAGACACGTTGGTGTTCGAATCCAGTCATTCATCTTGGAATTGATTCAATTTCCCAAAATCCATTAATAATTGTGACAACTAAATTATGCAAACTAAAAAGGAAATTTGAAAATTGTAAACAGGGATATTACATTATGAATATATACACAGTCTCAAACGGATTGATCTTATTTGGATTTAATCCAATGGTAACGAAGCATACAACACAAAAGAATCGACATACAATCTTTCATTTTATTTTATTTGATTCTACCTTTCCACAGTCTGGTCGAGTCATTAATAAATCCATTCATCCGGGAGAAGTTTCTCCGGCGAATCAATTAGATTTTCGACTTCAATGTTCATCGGTGTTGCCAGCATTTCGCTCCTCTTCTTCGAATCATTTTCTCGAATTTCTACATTCAAAACAAAACAAAATTGTTACAACTTAAACCAAAAAAAAATAAAATTTACAACTAATTATGACATTTTAATAGCGGTTGAAAAAGACATTAAAATCTTGGTTGGAAAAAAAACCTGGACGAGGAGAAATATGGATACCGTTGTTGTGAACGTTGAGATTGAGTGCTTGAACTACACGTGCCGGGAGAAGCACCGGCGAGCAAGCTGTGACAAGAGAATTTTCTTGTCATTAATAAAAAATTTATAACATTAAATCATATATTAATGACTGACGTAAAACGCCAACAAAACACAATTTCTTTTCTGCCAATTGGCATACAAAATCCGCCAATAGATAGAAAAATGGTTTTTTGCGTTTCTATAGGTTTTTCAATACAAAAAAGAAGCCTTAACAATAAAAGGTAAGTTATAAAAAAAGTTGCCAATCGGCAGGTCGTAATTTTAACCTGAAACGAAAAGAATTTTAGTATATGCAGTTTGTAGAATATTGATTTATGTAATTGAAAACATTATGCACTTCTTTTTTGTTCATACATATTTAGTATAGAGTGATTAGCAATAACCTGATTTTTTGGTGGGCGGATGAGAAGCGGTGGCCGGAAGAAAAACTCCGGTGCCAGAAGTTGTACGGCCCGGCGTAACCAAGAAAAATGCTTGCATACGGTCCTCTCCTCTACTCCTTTGCCAATTGCTTTGGTGCTTTTCTCTTGTATTATAGTTCTTCGACACACAAAAATTTTTTGTATAGTTTTAAAAATATGTAACATAAATAAAAATGAGGAATTAAAGAAGCTAGTAATGTCTATGACAATATTTCTTCCAATACCATTAAGTGATTGAAATTAAGAAAAAAAAAAAAAAAAAAACTTGAAGAAGATTGAAAAATTACCGAAGGAAAAGTTTGTCTAAGAGGAGGTGCGCCGGGCCGTCGGAATTCACCTCTGCCATGATGGTGGTAGTTCTTGACAGATTTCTGCAACTGTATGAAAAAATTAACAAGGATTTTGATGTATATATAATACTAGTAAAAAAATGAACATAATAAAAACCTGGTGTTTGTTGGAATGATCAAACAATGGATCCTGGAGAACATGAGAGGGTGACCATATTTGCCTATCCTTGTGGCCGATGATGTCACCCATTTGAAACTGTCGAAAAAAGAAAATTGAATTCCGAAACTAAGTTTTAAGAATATTAATCACTTTTGAATTAATCTTAGAAGAAGAAGAACATTAAGAGAGAACCAATGGAAAGTTTTCTTTGTTGACAAAGAAAAAGAAAGAAGAGAGGAGGTTTGATTTCCCCCAACTTCTGACCTGAATCTTAACTATAAATATTACTCACGATGGGTTTGGAAAGTAGAGGGAGAGACGATGACGACGAATTGTTTGGAATGCTAATTATTATTTTTTATAAGAGATCATTTTAATGCCGCCATTCAAATTTTCTTATTTATAGAAAATTAATTATTATGTTAACAACAAAGAAGAAATTTAATGATTTTTTTATTTGAATTTGGTTTCATCATTACTACGAGGATGAAACGAGAGTTACACACGTTTTCATTTCAAATTTTCAAAACAAAACAAAATAATCATATCATTTTCTACTTTGGAATTTATTCTTTTTTGTCGATTATTCATATAAACCGCGTGGTAACCGTGAGGTAAAGCCAGTATTAATGGAAACTACTAGATTACAAATACTTTTTCCATATAAATTTTTACAATGCAAAACTTTTGACTATTAATTTTTGTTTTCATTTTAAAGTATTTTTTTTTAACCGAGAAATCATGCACCAAAGTCCATACTAATCTCTCTGGACATTTACTTCCAAAAAAATTATAAGTATTTTATATTGTTTGTTATATTATTAAATTATATATAGTTTCTAAGAAAGATTAAGGAGGTCATGTCGGGGAGTGGGTTGAGTTGTATTAAGTAAACGCCTACCTCGAATTTTTCATGACATTTTTTTATGTTTAATGCTTTAATTCAAATTGTTCCTTCAAAGGACTACAACTTCTACAAATAAAGAAGGGTTTCACCTAAACTACAAACTAATATTTTTGTCATTTCTTTGTGATTTTTTTGGCTCTACGTCAATTCTATCGAGAACTCGTAAAAGTATTATCAAATAAACTAACAAAAATATTGCAACTTATATCTAATAAGCTTTGCTTCGCGTTACTTGTTCTTGTTCATCTCATCCTCGTATTTCTTCAATAGCTACCCAATTACTTTTTTCTGTCTTCATTGAGAAACCAAAACCTTGAGACGATTGAATCCAATTTTGTCTGTGTTTATCCTTCTTTGCTAACTATGATTAAAAATGGGCAGAAGAAAAAGTAACAGTTTTTTTATTTATAGTCGTTTACTATCCCATAATCCATATCTCTATATTTATTTATATTAAAAATAAGGAAGATCAAATGACCAACGGCGCCACTTCTTCTTAACAACCTACACCAACCAACCCAAGTTCTTCGAATTTTTTTTTTTTTTTAAGATTATGATGATCTTTACCTCAAGTGGGCTCTATATCAAGATTAGTCGTGAGACTACATGACTAATCGAGGAGATAAATTTAGTAATTAATAATTAGTATGGGCTGCTAGCTCTAGCCTGCCAATTATAGTTTTACAATTAACCATGTACTTAAACTAAAATAAACCGAGGAATAAGATTCAAACACATCCAAGTCTATGGTTTTATGGATACGCAAATGTAGTTTACCTACCATGAAGTAATGAATGAATAATATAACTATGAAAAATATTCATATTTAGGTACAAAATTAAAATTTACAATTTTTAAAATTAAAAATACTACGCTGTATATGTAAATTGTAAAACATATGGGTTTGTTATGGTTAAAATAGTTGACTAACTGTTTGGAGGTGAACAAATCCACTTTGGACACAAGTCTTTGAAGCTTACATAAGCTTACACAAGTCATAACTACCCAACAAGAAGAGTCGAAGTAGGTTTTTCAGTTAGTCAACCTCTCAAAGAACATTTGACATCATCACAACTATAGAGAACCAAATATATAATATTGGCACAATAAAAAGGAGTTTTTAATCATATCAAATTGAGAAAATAAATTAAAAACAAACAAAGAAGGATAAACACAGTGATCTTTGCAGCAATTTAATTCCTTTGCAGCTTTGGACAGATCACTCGCCTCAAGCTCTAATTGTCCAAGCAAGCAGAATACTATAGGTTTATGGCAAGGATTTCGAACGGTGTTCTTTGTACCAATTTCTCAGTATTGCAAAAAAAAGCTTCATGGATTCACTCCAAATATGTTTTCTGTATCCCTCGGTTTGTGGAAGTTGCAGACCAAAACTAACTCTGCAGCTTTCAGGCTAAGAAATAGTAGACGAGATTTCAGTCACACGCATTTGACTGGTTAGTCTTATAAGCTCCTTAGTCTCTTCATCTAACTCCACATTATCCTTCGCCATTCGCTCTTCAACTATGAGTGCCATTTCACCTGCTTTTGCATAAGTACGTAATAAGGAATTGTAAAGCTGAGTGTTCACATGACCAGCCTTTTGGAGTATAGTCATTAGCTTCTCTGCTTCTTTAACATTCCCTTGTTCCTCGAGTTCCTTGCACACTTCTTTAACCAATCTTACATTCACAGTCCATTTCTTCACAGAGTCAATGGATTTCCCGAAACAATCTAATACTTTCTCCATGTCTTTACGCTTCAAATAAGCCCATGTGAGAATTTCCCATGTAGAATAGCTCGGGTTTATCCCTTTCTCCACAATTCGTTCGTAAAACTTCTCTCCCAGATGAATCTCGTCTCTGTTCATGTACTCAGCAAGGATTAGATTCGGGATTCTAGCATCTCCTGTTCCAGAAACAGACTCCCATTCATCATACAGACCTTTGGCTTGTTCGAATTCCCCAAGTTTCACCACTGCAGATATCATGCTGAGGTATTCCGCATCATTCATCTTCTTAAAAGACGACTTAACCTTCTTCCAGGTTAAGTTGACTCCATCTTTGTCGCCCAAGTTCGCGTGCAGACTTATGAGAGAAGCATAAGCAACACGGTTTTTCTTAGAAACTAATTTCTCCATCTCCTTCAAAGCAAGCTTCGCCTTTTCGAGATTATCGGTCTTAGCATACAAATTCGTTAGCACGCTGTAAGTCACCCAGTCTGGATTCAGCTTTGCTTCCTTCGCCTTAAGATAAACTTTCTCCGCACCTTCGACATCATTTCCAGAAGCAAACGCAGTCAGCCACAGATTATAAGTAACAATATCAGGCGATGTTTTGATCTTCAATTCCTTAATCAACGCCGGGACTTTCTCAAACTGCCCTTTCGATATGTACATCGACAGCATGTGATTGTAAGGCAAACAAGACTTCAAGAAACCACATTCACCCATTTTCTCAAACAAGGCCTCGGCTTTATCAGACAACTTGTTCTGCACATAACTATGGAGAAGAGATGTGCAAGCAGCATGGCCTCGCATTTGATCCGGCATATCTTCGAAAAACTTCTCCGCGCTATTCAAACCACGGATTTTAGAAATCAAATCCAAATGTACAGCATAATCACCAGGCTGCAGCTTTATATCTTCCTGTAGAACCATCCATTCACATATCTGCACATAATACACTCTACAACAGCTTACCACAATGAACTCCAAATCAAGCCAATTATCATATAACTCAGTAGATTTAACCAACAAAAATTTCAAATTGCAGAGTTTCAAACAGAATCAGGGCAAATATCAAATTTCAAATTGAGAAAATCACGAACCTCAAGAGCGTGCTTATAGCGTTTGATCTTACGAAGCTCTCTAACGATTCGATTAAGCTCGTATTTGCGAACGGAGTGGCCTTCTTCTTTCCATTTCCGGATAGTAACAACGGCGCTGCGTTTCGTATAGGTAAGGCTTAATAGTCTCCCTCCTAGAGTGTCTCTTCCTCCTACTACGGTTTCTCTTTTCTTGTTCACTGCTCCTCCTCCTCCTCCGCTGCGAGTCTTTACCACGGCTACATCCGCCGTGTCCACAGTCGCGGCGGCGGAGAAAAGGCGGCAAATGGAGGCTAGGGTTGGCCGAGCAGAGCGAACCAACATGTTTTGATTCATGTTGACTACTGTGAGCTCTGTGCTGTTGAATCATCTCTCCGCTTACTGTGTTTGAGCCAGTTTTATTTGGGCCTAGTTTCGATCCAATAGTAAATAGTAAATACTGAGCCCAATAATATTTAAGAATATTAATTGAATTTTAGGGATATACAAACTTTTAAGTTAACTTCGGTAAGAAAATATTTCCCAATCAAACTTTTTTTTTTTAAATCTCTTACAGTCTATAAAAAACCACTCATAAGTCATAACCCAAATTTTATTGTTGTATAATAAATAGATTTTAACTTTTAAGAACACACAATTCACAAACCATAGTTAACAGAAAAGAAAAGAAAAAAAGAGTTACAGTCAAATTTAATAGCAACAATTCAGTCAATTTTATATAAAACCGTTACTATTTTTAATGAAATGCGTATATAAAGTCAATAGTTTTCGAATACATATATATTTTTTTTAAAATCGAATGATTGATATACCAAAAAGGATGGGTACATGATGAGATTTACTTTAGATTTGGGTCAATTATAAGCGGAGTCAAGTGGCATGTTATATAGGGATAGAGAATCATCTTCCTCTATTCGTTTGCAGAGAACAAAGTATGCTCTTCAGATTTGTGAGATTGGACAATACATCTTATTGCTGTCTACTTCTCATTGGCTCAAACTATATACTTGCAATCTATTTTGATATCATTCCGAGATTTATATAGTACGAATTTGCTCGAGACAGAGGGAAGAATATCAAGAAAGTATAGAGATATCGTGTACAAGGGACCTATATATTAATTTCTTCCGTACGAGCAAGTGTCTATATATATGCACACATGACAAAGAGTTTGGTCTACAAATAATAGTGTAAAAGTTAGTCACACTCATAAACGATAGTATTTATTTAGTTTCTTTTGTTGAAATTTGTTGCAACCTTTAGTTTTATTATGAAAGACTTAAATATGATTGATCTTGTGATGGTTTGACAGTAAAAGTATTGATCTAATAATGAAACGTTAATTTCAAACCCTAGTTTAAAATCTAAAGTTCTTTTATATATGATAAGGTAAATAGAGATGTTCTGATGGGTTGGGCTCGAATTTAGTTTTAACACGCTCACTTTATCATTGTTCTTTTAGTTAGTTTTTGACTGCTGGTTAGAGTGAATATAGAAAGATTAGAAGTTGTGACGGGTTGGATCAATCGACTCAATTTTAGTTTTCATAAAATTTGTGAATGCTTTTCAATTACTCGATCCTTATTAAGACATACACATCTGCACGAGCCTTCAGCATGAAATCTGATTATCGCGGCAGTATTGTAGCCCTTGGTGCTACTAAGACTAGTAATGACAATAATATTGAGATTGACTGGGCTGATCGAGAAGGACAAAGATGTGTTGCAAACTAGTGTAGATGATATTACTAAAAGTCTAAAACTGCAAGGAAGGTTTTTAAAGTGATAATTTCCGCTAGTATCACTGACTGGTACTTTATTATCCTTTTTCTTTTAGTTAGTTTGACTTTAATTGGACTAAGGAAAAAAACTTAAATTGAATCGATTCATCCAACCCCTCACAACATCTATATTCACTTTATCATGAGAAAATCAAAGCATTTAACAATAATGAAGGTGCACGTCTTGAGAAAGTATAGTATACGCTAAAGAATATGAAGACTCTTGATGGTTCAACTAGTTTTGTCCCATTATTTTGTTTTTGTGCTTAAATTTTTTGGTAGCCGTATTCAAAACATTTTTAAATTTAGATTTAAAATAAAGTAATTTTTGTTTTAATTGTAGGATCCAACTTATACGTATATTAAAATTTGCTATGAAAAAAATTCTTTTTTGGATCGATCGAGATCATTCATGTTTGACTACTCCACTTGTAGATGTTAAAAATAAAAAAAAATAAATAAATTAATAAAAAACTGTTTTGGTGGGTTTGAATTTGTCGCCTATTGAAGTCTTTCTATTTTGGATGCGTATTTTAATTTCCATTACTGTAGTTCCTTGGAAGAATGGTAAAGTAAGATACGATTTATGTTTTAGTTAGTTCTGTTTTATGGCTCAATGGATATATATAAAATCAGTCCTCATTTTTCGTATTTTACAAGTTCAACGAATTAGTCAGTATTTTGGGCCCATGTATTTATGGCATACTCACGTTTATGGCATATATACTATTTTGTGTACAAATTCATTGTTTTTAATTGGTTTTTAATAAATATGTTATTTTATTTTTGTATGTTGAAAGTTTACTAACAATATATAGTTAAAAGTTAATGAAAACTAATATATATATATATATATAAGAGTAAGAAAGAAACTTCTAATTTAGAGTAGAGTTTAACATAAAATCTACCAAAAATATATACAATATATAATTTATATAGAAAAAACAAAAAACTGTGTATTTATAATAAAAATTTTAAATTCTTAAATTAATAAAAATATTTATTTTAAGAGATTTGGAATATTTTTTCTATACAATAAATATTTTAATCCAGTTGATTAGGCCGATCACGAACGTTACAGGTGTGTGAGCGATCCTGGTTAGGGAAATATTTTATTATAAATATATTTTCGTTTAGTTAATATATATTTAAGAATTTGTTACGATAGTATTTAACAAAAAAAAATAAAAGTTTTGTTTTATTATATTTTTGATTTATCTAATAAACTATTATTACTAATATAGATAAAAAATGAAAAATAAACAAATTTTGAACCAGAAGCAACCGTCCGTTGCCGTAAACATTGGCGGAAATGACTTTTGAAATCTACCGATTTCAAGCGATTCGTAGCAGTATAAAGCAATTTGCGTGATTGTTGTTAAAAGCTAGCAACCGCAACCGTCCGAAAACGGGTGATTGCGGGAGCGTCTTGAGTTTTATTTTTCTATTCATTAAATTACAGCTGGACAAATATTGGTTTATTAGTGGTTACTCAAATCTAATGGGTATTAATTATCTTAATTTGATTGGTTTTAGCTTTTAATGAAGAGTCAGCTTCTCATAACACAAAATTGCTTATGTGTCAACAGGAGAGACACATTTTGTTTTTATTGTATTGATAGAATTAGAAGCCGTAGTCATACAATGTGACTAAGAATTAAGAAAACACTCCTCTTCCATATTAAATCACACTTAAAAAAATAAAAAATAAATAAGCCAAATTACTAATTATTGTTGTGTTAAAAAGTAAATTTATTTTGCTGGTTGAGTTTTCCATTAAGTGGTCACCCAAAATTGTTGCGGCTTCCAGTTGAGCATCGTTGTAGGCTCACATCCATTCTCATGGCATCTCCTTTTCGGCCTTCTACTAAACTTTTTCTTTCCAATTTTACCCTCAAAGTTCTCATTATTCCCCATAATGCCCTCCTCTTCTTGATCTTCTTCTCCTTCTTCTTCTTCTTCTTCTCCTTTCTCTTCACCTTCATCTTCATCTTCGTCAAGAGCTTCGAATTCGGATTCATTTTCTTCAAAATCTTCATTTCCATCATTGCTAAGTGAAGAATTCTCTGATAAACAGAGACGAAGCCTTCCTTCACGACGTTCAGATACAAAGCAACGAGGTGGTGAACAAACCCTAATTGCTTGAACAACAAGACGACCGTCTTCTTTGTACGATCTCACCATACGGCTACTTTTGAATCCGTTGACGGAGTTTAACGGCGGCGGAAAACTGTTTTCACGGGTCATAAAGTTAGTTTCTTTCTGAGGCTTCGTAGGAAGAGGACTCATTGAAATATTGGTTGCTTCGAGCGCAAGTAACGAGATCTCGTCTCCACTATCACTCCCATTCTCGGTACCGAGGCTCTCTGTGCACATCTCAAGGCTCAGTTTAGCTACGGAACGCTTCTCAATTGGGTGGACGTAAGCTGTTTTCTTTGTGTCGTCCTCTCTGTTTTTGAAAATGCCTTTGGTCTCAGAGAGATATTGTAGGAAACTCCATCCACCAACGTCAGCATTTTGGCTTACTTGCTTCTTGGGAAGATGTCGGTAAGCTTGGCCAACAATTACGGACATTTTTT
Organism: Turritis glabra; assembly: GCA_900406565.1. NCBI lineage: Eukaryota > Viridiplantae > Streptophyta > Magnoliopsida > Brassicales > Brassicaceae > Turritis > Turritis glabra. The sequence goes on along the minus strand of OVBN01000243.1, from coordinate 1,673,610 downwards.
GTGTTATGTTTAGAGAGCAAAAAAAGAGTGAGAGTCTCTCAGAGAAGAAGAGAATGGTGGGATGAATGTGAAGGGGAATAGAAGGGATGAGTGTATATTTATATTGCGCGTTTTAATGATTTCCAATTTAGTTTTATGAACATTCAATTATTTAATGTAATATATTTGGATTGATAAGTAGGTCCGTTCCAGTGGACAAACTGGTTAAGCAACCACCAATTTATTTTATATTTACGAAAATCATAAAATTATTATTTTTAATGATAATATGCATATATATTAAGAGTCATAAATTTTTTTTCACTAAAAATTATTGTTTAATAAAATATTTAAAAAATTTTGACATAATTTTAAAATTAATTTTATTTAAATTTTTAAATAATATATAGAAGGAGGGCCACAAAAAAATTGATTTGAACCACTATTTTTGTTAGACCGACCCTGTTAATAACCTATAACAAAATTATTATGACATTGCTCGGATCCTTTAACGTAAATGGCGATGCCACCTCCGCTGGAATTAAAATTTAGAAATATGATTTTACTACATAAACTCTCAATTAACTCGATTAAGTCAAATTTGGGATATAATATTTTAGGAATTTTAATTAATTTTGAAAGATTTTATATAAGTAAATTGAAGTGATATCGATTTTTAACTTGAGTGGTGCCTCAGAAAAACACTGAACCAAACAAATAAGTTTGACATGGTAATCACTCAGCATGAAGAGTAAATCCCACCACGGTTCGAACAAAATATTGGTACAAATGGAGATGCAAAGATTATTTCTCTCCCAAATTTCCGAAAAAAAAGTTAAATCGATCTCCCAATATAATCCAAGCAAGTAATTTAGATACCATATTTCGTATCAAGTCGATATTGTACTGTTGAAATATATTTAAGTGACCTAAGTGAATTATTACCACCATGACCACCCTAATTTTGTCAAGATAAATCCATTGGTTCAAAATATTATAAAAACAAACTTTTGTTATGTCAACGGATTAAAAAATGTGAACGAATGATTAACATTTAATACTAATTAAGGACAAAAAGGCGAGGTATCATCAGATTAGGATTTTTAATTATAGTGATTACTTGCTGTCAAAAAAAAAAAAAAAAAAGTAGCCAGAAAACGGATATTCGTCCAATTAGCAATATAGCGCCGTGGACTGAGGCCTATTTCGAGTTTTCTTAATACTATTTTTCAAACTATTCTGTTCGGTCCAATCATTCGTTGAAGACCGACGAATAACATAAACGTTTCAGCTACAATGACTTATATGTATGCTTGAAGACCGATACAGACATTGAAATGTATTTTATCAAAATTATTTGTTTATCTACTAATTAATTTATAGGATATATTTATATGTATATAACGAGTCGTGCGCAAGGCATTTGGATTATGGACACTATAGTTTATAGAATTGTGCGCAAGGCATTTGTCAATAAACCTAGATGCGTATAAATGTTTCTTGCTCTTCTAGTTGATTTTAAAATAACTAGACGAAGCTTCGCGTTATACTGCGAAATATTTTTTAATTTTTTTAATGTTTAATATTTTGTGTTAAAGATAATTTTAAGTTTTAAATTATTTTAGAAGTATTGGTGTCTAACTCACCAACTCAATAATTTTTGAACTAAATATTTACATGAGTAATTATGACCAAATTTTGATATTTAAATGTCTTGAAAACAATTTGTATCCTTAAATATATTTACAATCTTAAATATCATGTCTTGTTGTCGAATTCTATGTGCATGTACTCACGTTTCCAAATGATATCGAGTTTTGGTAAAAACTTTGTCTAAATTCAAATAGTCTACTTCCATATCTAAATATATATATATATATATATATATATTTTATCATTTAGTCACTAAAATTTGTTGAGACTTTTAGTTACATGTTCATCTCTGACTCTTTTTTTATGAGTTACTTTTTTCAATACATTAAAAAATAATGATCTTACAAAAACTTTTATTTAAACTTTGGACAAACGTGAAGTTAAGATCGCAACTTCGACTAGTAGGAGGGTTGTTATACTAATTTAAATCATAACACATATTTTTTTCTTGATTAGGCTAAGGTTTTTATGATATTATAAACTTAATTGTTAAAATTATGTAGCTGTTATTTTACAAAAAGAAAAAATTAAAATTGTTTGATTTATAAAATTTAAATCCAAACAGTAGATATTATTTTAAACTGAATTGCAATGGAGATGACTTTAGTTTAGTTTTGGATTTTGTTTCATTTTGTTTTTATTTTTTTTGAACAAATTAAAAATCCATATGTCATTATTTAAAATTTTTAATATGTATTTTTTTGTTTTAATTTGATTGGTTATATTTTTTAAATAAAGTATTTATAAAAAAAAATATGATATGACAAGTTGAAAAGCTTATGTATATTATTTGTTTTAATTTGATTTTTTTTTAAATAGAATGTTAGTTTTTAACCACACTAAAAAACTGATGTGTCAAGAAGTTACACATTTTATTTATATTATATTTAATGTGTACTATTAAGAAATCATACGCGAATAAGCAGAATATTTTATTCTTATTTGTATCGGGTTTGATGACTAACTAGAATTTATAAAATTTATATATTATTGGAATTAGTATATTATTTTGTTCACTTCTCTATGTGTGTCCGCAGATCTTATTTTTCTAGAGATCATAAGAGCATAATCAATGGTAGTTGTTAAGTATGGGTGCTAAGTGATTTTTGTATTATTAAAATTAGAATCCTATTTTTTTAGGTTCTATAAACTCTAAAATTAGAACCCCATTTCATTAGGTTCTTAGTGATCAAATTATTATTTTATTGTTTTTAATCTATTAACAACCCATTAAAAATCACTAAAACCCACGTACAAGATTTTCAAAAATTGTCTTTCTCTCCTGATCAAATCTCATAACCACATATTTTATTACGCACATATATATCCAAATTGTGGAAAGAAGAATGTGAAGAATTACCCTCTTAAGTCTTAACAAATCAAACATTTATCAAGATAAATTAATTAATTAAAAGTGGCAGTCAACGATATGTTAAATAAATAGTTGAATAATAGAATAATAGAATGCTATTATACGAAAACACTCTAAGTTTAGTTTTGCCCAAAAAAAAAGGAAAAACACACGAAGAAGTTTCCTAGTAATCTATAGTGGCTCATGAATAAAATATAACGAAAGCAATTTCCCATTGTCTATAATTAGAATAACTTTCTATGTAAGGAAAGTAAACAACAACCAACCAATAATGTTCTCGGTAGATGCCAGACTTTAAAAAAAAAGTAGTTCATGCATCGACGTCTTTAAAGTTTAACACTGGACGGAGATTGGATTTTGGTTCTATCTAAACCATATAGAAGAAATTGTCCCGTTTTAAGAAAAAAAAAGGTTACATATTATTTTTGAGTATGTTGTATATAAGATGACAGAAATGTTTTTCAAGAGATCCTTACTTACAATTGCAATTTTAATGTAAAATTAAGCTTTTGTTAATCAGAATTAAGTTCTTTTATTAACTAGCTAGGTTTATTAAGTTATTAAAGAAGAATATATATTGAGACAAAGACTTCATACAATTCACTTAACTCGTAAATTGTTGGATACATCTATATCCTCAGTTGGCGTAGTTACCATAATGAATGGATCTTAACTCTTAAGCATTTTTAATTGGAATTTATATACTATAACTACGAATACATAGAAAACAGAGTACAAGTGCCATTCGCCTTTTACCACTAATGATATAGAACCGATATCGAGCAAAAAAGAACAGGCAGAAATAGTGTGTAGGCTAAAGAAATAAAAAAACAGTCTAACACAATGCGAACAAAACTTGTAAATATATAAAGTTATATTATATATATATATATAAAATTAAGAATGATTTTTTAAAACAAACATACATATATATATATATATATATATTTCCTTTTTCATACTCTATTCTATATTTTTAATCCTAAATAGTAATACATACAAGTTTATTTCGTTATATAGATTCAAATACAATATATATGTAGTTTCTTATAAAACATTAATAAAGATGTTGTAAGTAGTTGGACCCAAAACAATTTATTTAAACCTAAACAACCAACGAAGTTAAATAAGATATAGCTTTTTTTATGGCAATCTTTAGTTTCAATTTGTAAATTCGTATATATATAAGGTTGTTGTCTTATAATTGAAGTCAAGATACCACAAGAGTTCAAAAGTCCACAATTTTCATGGAAACATCAGATCGACAACTTTCACTCTGCAAATTCTGCTGCAAGGACAAGAATTGTGAACATAAAAGATCGCGTATATATTATTCTTTATTGGATACCATATGTTTATGATATATATCAAACTAATTACTATCGCACATCCTCGAATTTTCACAACTTTTTGTTTTGTCAGAGTTGAGTCATGCAAGAACCAAACAAACTAATTAGGGATACTATCCATGCAAGATTTTGAACACTACAAAAAAAAAGGGTGTGTAGTATCATTTAAATTTATCACAAAACTAAGTGATATTATTTTAAGGAAGTTTACTTAACTAGCACTTAAAAGTGATGAAATAACTAAAGTAGCACTACAACCATGCCCTTATTTGAATGTGTTAGGGAAAAAAAAAATTATGTACTCTGCCATTATCATTAAATGTCACCGAGAACAGATAAAGACGGGAGTTTTCTCGCTAAAAACGTAAGTCTACCAAATACGTTATGGTAGAGATAACATGGTAACAGAGTTATCTGGTAGAGTTATATAATGGGTAGATTTATGGAAGATATTTTTATATTCGAACATATCAGTATGATAGAGTTAATTTTAGTTACGGTAGATATACAAGTTGTTCATATATAGATTTTAAGTATCAAAATAGATATGTTGGACATATATGTTGTATTTGGTAATAGACATATTATATGAAATACATTTATTTGCTAGATTTGTTTGAGTAAGCAGATATAATTTGTAACGTATATTTTTTCGATAGATTTGTTTTATTTGACAATAGACTTATCAAGGCCCATAGATTTGTTTGGTAGAATTAAAAGTGTTGTTAGTTTCATTTGGTAGACTTTTATGTAGTTATGATAGACATATGACTTTTGATGGAGTTAAACATAGAAAATAAGTATAATATAATTACTGAACTAGTACTGCGTGACGGTAGACTTATTTGTACTGACATCAGATTTATGTGTAGTTACGATAGACTTATAAAGGCTTACTGATATAACAAATAACTGTTAAGAGTTATATGTAAGCGGCGGTAGACTTAATAATATTATCTACTACTCAAATACTAGGTTAAATAAGCGAAGCATTGGTGAATGACCGATCTCCTTTGTTGGTCGGCTGAGTTAAAGCTTTTGGCGATCTTTTGTTCTTAGAAATCGGGGAGAGTAGATGATGGAAGAGATAGTTCTTGTTAGTGGTAAGTGGAATTTGGAGTAAAAAAGATGGATATTTTTAGTAGATGATAAACGAGGTTGTCGAGTTTTGTGTGCGAATCGAAGAATCACTGTCAAAATTTTTATTGCAATGATTTATGAGGATTTCGGGTTGGATTCAAGGATGTGTGAAGTTTTGCTGAGTTATAAGATCGTGAGGAAAGGTGTGCATAAAATTCAAAACGATCTACCACCAGTTTTTGTATGTAATGGACGACAATTAGAAGGCTTTCTTCGGCATTGTAATCTTGGACCAACCTATTCCTATCAAGCTCAGGGGACAAACAATTTGAGAAAGTTTATGGCTCATGGGTCTTCCAAGTTTAGTCTCTTAGCTAGGTACGGGACACCAAACGAACAACCAATGATCTCTTCTGAAAATTCAACGTTATACCCTCAGCTCTACATGGAAGACCATGAATCTAGAGGAGAGAAGCTAAGCAACGGTCAACAAAGCACAACAAATGTTTATGGACCGTTTCTTAGATTTCTGAGAGAGAAAGACTGTCTGAATGAGAATGATCAGAGGTCAAGAGGACCTTCTCCTGCATATATGAACAACTAAAGATGCACGAGTGAGTGAATTTACAAGAAATTGTCTCTCAAGTTGGCAAGTAGTGACAACTTAAGTTATTTATTGCTCAATTTGTCTCCTTGTATTTGTTGCTCAATTTTCACGATCATGAAAAATCATATAAAGAGAATGTTTGATTGTTGTACTTGTACATACACAAACAAAGAAAGGAAACTTCAAAGGTTTTTTTAAATCCATCAAGTTCTTTTGTTTCTTAAGGAATGAATTTGAGTTATATTAGCCATGATACCATTAGAAACAAGAATATGTAGGGAATAATCATCTTCTTACATGGGATGAACAAACTTAGTCAGGAATAGCTTCCGAAAAGCAGTTACAAATAAAGGAAACCAAAGAAGAGGAACTAACGTTGGAGAATTGAGCAAATCAAATCATGATCAAGATGATGTTCTTGTTTCAGTTCCCTCGCCGTTTCCTCTAGCCAAAGAAATAAAACAAAACAAGGAGAGAGAATCAAGGAAAGAGTAACGAGAAAGCAAGTGCTATGTACCAACAGTAGAAACTGGATCTTCTTGTTATACCAAATCCAGTTCTCCTATTCGCTTGATATATCTGTTGTTAACTATTCTGTTTCACATGTGTCTGCTTCTACTGGTGTGGGCATGATTATTTGGTTTTATCATGAGGTGCCAAATTCAACGCCTGCATTTGTGTCTCCACTTGTACTAACCCTGTCTGACCAAGAAACCTACAGAACAAAGGCATTGAAAGCAACTAGTGAAGGTTGTATACTCTTCAAGATGCATGTTTTCAATAACATTCATCTCTTTCCTTAATAATTATACAGCCCGCAAGTAAAACCCTTAGAAACCTTAGAGAACAAACGGGTCACAATAAGATAACACAAAGATGAGATATTTTCTAAGGATATACAAAACTAGAGAACTGAATATTCACAAAGAACAAGATGAAGAATTACTCATTAGAACAGTGAAACAAAAACACCTTCAGCTCCTAGATAACAGCAATGCAGAGAAATATGTTTGAATCAGATCTAACACGAATCAATCAATAAGCATAAACAAAGTTGAGTAAGCAAAATTTGACATACCAATTGAGGAGAATAAAGAGAGTAGATGCGATGATAATGAGAAAGCCAACATGAACAAGTAACATTGAATGACGTGAAACCGTGAAAGCTACAGAGAGCATGAAAGCTAGACAAAGACCTAGAAGAAGAAACGCGAATCTCAGAGTGTTCCATGTTGGACCCTGTAAAAAAAAATTACGATACAACTTAGGGTTTTAACCCACCATCCACAAAAGGGGTTAAGAAGAATTCGAAGACAAATCGAGCAACTCACCTTTAGATTGTCGACCAAACGAATGAGATTAGCCGACCAATCTCATTCACGCTAAACAAAACTTTTTATTAATTGATAATGGCATAGCTTGTAATTTTGTAGCATTTCATTAGCTTTATGGTCTTTCTCCATGTTTCAAGTGCTATTCTAATAACACTAATTTTCAATGTGTTATCTTAGTAATAACAACACTTTTACGTGCTATTCTATTTAATTTCCCTTATTTTAAATCAGTTATTTATAACTGAAACAAATATACATGGTTTAGCATCAATTATAATAATTGATGATGTAACTAGCTAGTTTTGCATCAATTATATAAAATTGATACAATTTTATTAGTTTGTATCACTTTAACAAAATTGGTATTAAAATGTAAATTTACATCGAATAGGTAATCGATGTATTTATCAATTTTTGTTAACATTACTTATTAAAACATTGCAAAATTTACATCAATAAAAACTGATGCTGATAAAAATTATACTTATAATATAAACATAGTTATGTGAATAAGCTTCAACTATTAAAACTGATGTAATTGTTTTCTTCTTTAGCATCAATTTAATATAGGGCAATTCTCACAAATAGCACAAAAAAAAGTTTTGTTTCCAAATTTAGCACATTATCTTCAAAGTTCTAAAAATAGCACAAATTTAATATAAAATATTCTTAATTTTGGGAGCGATTTAAAAAATGTCAAAATTGTCTAGAAAATAAACATTAAACCTTTAAAACTAAACCCTAAACCCAAAATACTAAACTCAAACCCATAATTTTAAATTATTTTAGTGCTATTCTTGAAAATTTGTGGAGTGTGTGCTATAATTGTCCACAAAACTTGTTTTAGTGCTATTTTAGGTATTTCTCTTTAATATACAAGTGATAGTAATATTTAAAATCCCTCATATACGTAAACTTATATCTCAGTATACTGTGAGTATGTTTCTTTGTCTCTTATTATATCATTTTGAAGGCACAATTAGTTCCATATGATCATATATACATATATTATGTCTTATCATTTAATTGCTAATGTGAATGTTTTTCTTTTATTTGATAAATATATTTTATACAACAAATGTGGTTAATAAACCATAACCGTAATAACCATAACCGTGGTAATCCCTATATACAAGAGCCTAAATTCGTTTAATCCTAGACATTAATTTTGTTTACGGTCCCATAAGAAGATAAGTCAAATCTAAATTGATTTGATTGTCTAGTTAATTTATTTTAACATAAAACATTAATTATATACAAGTTATAGCAATATTTTAAATCTAATATTTTAAATTACACAAATATTAAATCAGTTATTATAAATGATATAACTTTTAAAATCACTTTTGAAAATTGACACTAATTTCAACATCAATTATTTATAAGTGATATAAATAACTGACATCAATTATTTAACCGTCACAAATACTAACATCAATTCTACAAACTGATATAAAATGTAGTATCATTTTTCGGTAATTGATATATGTTGACATCAATTATAACAATCGATGCAAAAATAAGAAATATTTGCATCGGTTGATAATAAATCGATGTTACTTATTTGCATCACTACTTTCAAAATCTTTTTTCTTAGTGATGTAATTTTTTTTTGCACCAATTATAAGTAATACAAATATATAAAATAAATGTTACGACACACTCTTTTTTTTTTTGTAGTGAAACAACAACAATCGAGTCCAAATCATTTAGAACATCTTTAATTTAGAACATCTTTAATAGGGTATATAAACTAGATATGTTGAAAAAAAAAAAAAACTAGATATCATTTATTAATATAATAAGAAAAAAAGAAAAGTTGGAGAGAGAAGGTGAGAGAGATTATGAGCTAATTTTTTTTAACAGATTAAAATTTATTCAAATAACTAATTCTATTAAAACTATTAATATTTAATTGTTATGTCTTATGACATTTGATGCATTGATGAGAAATTGTATATTAACATTGATGTCGACGTAACTATTTGGATTTAAGAAATTAATGGCAAAAGAAGTTTCTAATTTAAATGAAGAAAATTTCTGAAAGACTATGTGGTGCACAAACAACCGTTTTGGTATTAATGGTTTTAAAAGCTGAAGTAAAATATGTTAATGGATTAGTAGATATGCTAAGTAAAAAGCTAAGAAGAATATGTACCATTCTTCTTTCTCCAAAGTCGCGTTCGCCAATCTCTACTTTTCAATCTTTTTGCTTCTATTGGTGTTTAATAGATTGTCCAAACCAATCAGAGGAAGAGGAATAAGAAAGAAAAGAGGATTCTTTTGCATCATCAACATTCCACTGCTGACCTGAAATTATAATGCAAGGGCAAATCAAAAGTTAAGATCCTTCAGAAATTTGTGTTATTTTGTTAAGTCTTTATTCAACTTTATAACCTTTTAGTACCAACAAAGTAAGGAGGAATCGCTTTCATGTTTACACAAACATGTCAACTGGGAATATTCTTTTCTCTAACTTTTGACTATACTTATCCCTTAGTTTAACAAAATTAATTAAAAGGTTGGGTTCTCAAGGAGACATGTCATTAGCTGAAAGTTGTAAATTCAATTAGAAATCTAACAACGTACGTTTAGATTAATAATCTAATGGTAAGCACTTAGACTTTATTCTGCAAATTCTGGATTAGAGGAACAATTCTTTTCAGAAAATAAAGTCGTATGGTTTATCTTAAGAAAAAACCCTATCAAACCTATTTAGCAAAGACATCTATGGGATCAGTGATTTTTTCTTTTCCTTATTTTGAGTTGCTAACTCAAAAGGTTAGTATATAACCGTCTAAAAACTTTTGAATTTGAGATTTTCTCAAAAGCAATATGTGCACTTTTATTTTAACCTAAAACTAACTTACTGACTAATACCATAAGAAACCTCAAAAATCCTTATAGCCTTTGAAAAAATGATAGTCAAGGAGATTCCGTTAGATTAACTTTTAAATAAGTTTGCGGAAATCTGCATTAATACATGTTATTGACCAATAGATATATTTTGTTTAATACATGTTATTGACCAATATATATATTTTGCTCACAACTATTGACCAATAATAAAACTTTTAAATCAGCTGAAACTCTAAAATTGAATTTAGAAAGAACATCGTACAAAACTGCCGTTGTTTGAAACAAATTTGAAATCAGCTCATCGAACTATCAATTTCTTTTTTCTTTATGGTTCCATCTCTTATTTACCATATGTCTAAGGTGGAGTTTTCACTGAAAACAAAAGTATAGTAGCCCTAAGAAAAGAATACGAATGTATTAAAACTTTCCAAGAATTGCTGCCTATCATATATTAACCGGAATTAGTCAAGTTACACAATTACATGTGATGTGCTGAGGTACATGTACCAATCATATAGAAGGTTCATTGTAGGGCACTCAAATACTGCATTCTTTTCAAAATGACTTATAAGCAATTCATATATGGTGATTAAATCTAAATAAACCGAATTGAACCGGAGGAAAGATCCAAAACTATCATCTTAATTTGGGTAAAATGGTTATACATTTCGATATCCGAGAGCCGAAACTAAATTAAACCAAATCGAAAAGAAGAAAAAAATTCGAAACTTACATACTTAAAACCGAACTCAAGCCAAAAATGATCCATCGAAAATTTTGTTTTATATCGGTTAACTATTTAATTAGGTCTGTGGCTAACATGAAAATGTAAGGAAAAAATGGTGGCTTTATCTGGCCTGTCCAGGTTTAAAAACGGGTCGGGCCAAGTTAGCTCTCATTTTTTCAAAGAAAGGAAAAACAAAAGGGCCATCTCGGATTAGTAACAAAAGCAAATAAATTCTTTACATATATAATGTTCCAAACAAGCACAAAGCAATTGTTACAAACAGTAGGTAACCAGCATGAGAGCCCCTTTCTCAAGGGTCAAAAGCATTTAAGTTTGTTTGATTAACATAATACGTGACGAAATTATTACAACAGACATTGGGATGTTTACAACTTTATATCTTAGAGAACAAGAAACTACTCAAAACGAAACCACAAATGAAAATCAAATATGGTAAAATTAGGGCTTTTACTAAACACACAAAATCTAAAAAGTGTCTTGATCAATGTTGTTCTTCTTCTGCTTTTTCAAAGCTTTCGTTGAGGGCTTTCGAGACATGACGAGATCTTGATTCATCCTCTTCTTCTTCATCATCAAATTGAGGAACAGGGGATGAGAAACCTAAGCATAAACCTTGAACGACTTGTTCATATGACGGAGATAGATCTTGAGATGTGATCTGATGGTACTCAACCATCTGGTGAAGACACAGATTTTCCCTAACCAAGTTCGCGTTTTCATTCGCTAATCTAGCTTTCTCCGTAAGCAACACCTCCAATTGTAGCCTCACCTGTTTCATAGAATCAAAATCAGAAGACAAGTAAACAGAGCAGAAACAGAACAGTTTTGGAGGTTGTACATACCAAATCATCTTCTTCAGGTCTAACACCTTTCACAAACCCATCTCTGAGTCTCTTGTTCTCTTCTTCAAGCAATCCACAACGTTCTTGGATGAAACTGAGGTCAGATTTTATGGATTTAAGCTCTCTTGCAAGTGAATTAGCTTTCGCTGCCATGGATATCGCAATCTGCAAGAAATAAAAATTGAATCTTTAATGAAAATTCAACACAAAACAGAGAGAGAGAGAGAGAGAGTAACTAAAGAGATTGAGACTTTACGTTCTTAGCCCTCTTCATGATTTTCCTATCTTTTGGTCTCTTCTCTTCATCATTCGACGAATCTTCTATTTGTTCACCATCAGATTCGTGTTTTCTCTTAGTCCCTTTACACTCTTCTTCTTCTTCTTCTTCTTCTTCTTCTTCTTCTTCTTTTTGTTGTCGTTGTATCTGATCAGCTTTGAGATTTGAGTGGAGTAACTCAGATAATGTAGGTGGTTTAGCTAATTCTCTAACTCCCTGATTTACAGAAACACATTGTATCATCAACCATGAAGGACGAACAATTCTAATTTCAGATGAGATTGAATGGATTTATAATTTTTACCTGAAGGGCATTGTCGAGATTGCTAGAAAGCTGAGACAGAGTATGAGAAACCGAATCAAACCCTTTAAGCAAAAGCATAGAATCATTCTTAAATCTCTTGGATCTCTCTGACTTTGTAGCAATCGTTTGACCTATCAATGGAGAATTTGCAATGGGTTTGTGATCTTTGCTCTTTTCTTCGAGAAGAACATCGATCCTGTTACGAAGATTGCTCCATAAACGCTTGTCTGAAGATGGACTAAACGATGGAGGAGAAGAATCAAAAGAAGTTGCAGAAACCATGTTCAAGCTTGTTCCTCCCTGTTAAAAACAGAAATCATCGCTTTAAGAAATTTCAACTTTGAACCAAACCTATCTTGAGTAGAAGAAGAAGAAACTTACTTTGTTAGAAAGATGATTAGGTGATGGAGTTTCTACAGAAGCAGCCATTGATGGGGAGGTACACAGAGAGAAATAAAGAGAGAGAGAGATGTAACGGCTAGTTTATTGAAGATGAGAGATTGTGGAAAGAAGAGAAATTTAAATAGGATCTCTGTGAAATGAATGAAGCCCCAACGTTCTGATTTTTTAAGGAAATTGTTTTGTCTATTTATTTTTGATCAACAATTAATAAAATGGAAAGAGACAAGAGTAGATCTAGAAGTGCGAAGACTTTTTCACTGCATCCCAAACAGTTTCTAGGGATGGATCTGTGGGTCCCGCTTTAATATCCAACGGTCGTTTTTAGAAAAATGGAAACAAAGTGTCTTAAGATTTACAAATTAACTTGTGAAAGCTAATTAATTCGGATAGATTTCTTGTAAAAAATTATCCATCTACAAATATAACAAATCTGAAACTCAATTAAAAACAAAATTATAATATTTTACACAAACAAATACATTTGGGCCTAAGAGCACAATGGTTAGCGCGACTGACTGATGTTTCGTTGGATTTAGTCTATATCTAGGATTTTAACATCTCCTCTACGGCCCAACGAAATACACAAATATGCATGCATCAAAGACGTATATATTGCATATATTAACACTTTTATGGCTTATAATTTTGAGCATAATTTGATCACAGTGGTGGTCTCTCTAACGAGATATACCCGAATTTGCCTTTGCGAAAATCCGTCAGTATTCTAAATGCAGCTTGATGACTATCTCCACCAAACAAGTTAAGACCGAGCGTCTTCACAAATCTGCAAAAGAGAGAGAGATTTAATAGGAATCCATGAATGATGATGGTTGCCAAAAGAGTGAATAAGTTTCATTACTTTTTACCGCAGCCGCCTTCTAGCTGGATCTTGTATCGGTTGTAAAGAGCCTTTGCGCCTATTTATTTAGGATGAAAAGCAAAGACGAGAATGTTGAGTTTCATTTTTGACGCTAGAAAATGAGAGGAGAGTAAATCGAAAAACTGGTAATTTTTCAGAAACTAACCTACTTCTGGAATCCGTGCTAACATCTGCACAAGTATTCCAGCAACATCAGTGAAGTCATAAGCTTTCTCTCCAATGTCATCACAAATTGCAAGCTTTATGGCAGCTGCTTGGTCATCAATACGCATAGGAAGCATTCCAGGTGAATCTAACAGATCAAGATCTTTCCCAAGCTTCACCCATCTGTTTGCAGTAGGATAAGAAAAATGACCAGTGACAGAGATTAAGTTTGGAAAACTGAGTTTCAAGAGAAAGAAAACAAGCTTTTAAAAGGCATTCTTACTTCATTTCTCTAGTTACACCCGGTCTTGGAGCTGCTGCGCAAATTTTGCGCTTCAATAGACGATTGATCAAAGATGATTTCCCAACATTAGGGTATCCAATTATTCCAGCTCTAACCTGCATCATTTGAAATAAACTTTAAATTGAAATCATAAATGTTGCACCAGAGAATAATGGATCATGATACACTTTACTCACTGATCTAGGGAGAAGTCCTTTCTCTCGCCGTTTCCCATTTACATCACCTGCTAAACTTTTTGCTAACCGACCTAACTTCATAGCTCCCTGTAACCATCACTCGGAGATTATAAAACCAACAGTTCCAAGTGAAAAAAGAAAATCGACCCGCAAAGCAAAAAAGATTTAACTTATAGAAACCATACCATCCCAAGTTTGCCATTAGTAAAAATGACCTTTATTCCTTGCTTTGCAAAGTATCTCGCCCAATCATTTCGATCATCATTCGATATCATATCTTCTCTATTCAATACCAATATCCGTTTCCTATTCCCAAGCCACGCGTCCATCTACAAAATACCACATACATAACCCCAAAAGGAGGCACACACATTATTGAACCCCACAAATGTTTTGTCATAGACTTAACTTGATCCTACACAACAAAGTTCGGAGAGATTTGAGTGTCCCCAAGCCAATATAAAAATTATGTTCCAATGAAAACTTCTCTAGTACCCGGAGACACAAAATTTTCTAATGTCCCCTCTATAAACTCAAATATGCATTTCTCCTCTAATGAAAAGCTAACCTAAACAATACTTACTCAATAACCCATTTCAGTTTAAATTTACTAGCTTTCCCACTACAACGAGCAATATAAATAGCACAACAATCATAGTCTAAAAACCGGATCGAAGACCTTCGGATGCAAACCACTAACCTTTGGATGAGTCGTCGATAAAGGAATCCTAGCATCTCGGACTTCAATCACAACATCCATCAGCTTAAGCTGTTCCCTAAGTTCCTTTTCAGTTTTCATTATGTGTCCTGGATACCACTGTAAAATCAAGAGCCACACACACACACAGTAAACAACAATCCAACAACTTCATACTCCAAAAAAAAGAAAAAAATCCAAAACTTTTCAATATAATCTCGTAATTGATTTTACCTGAACAGGACGTAATGCTCTAGTCCAGAGACGAATATCAGATTCTAGATTCATCCAATCAATTTCATCTTCATTTGCCTCTAATTTGAACCCAATTGAATCATCCTTTCGTGTAACATCCAAATTCAAATCTTTTCCTCCAACAATCTGCGAAACAAGCTTCCAATTTTCTCAATTTCATTTCCAGATAACAAAGAAGAGCACGAAGTACAAATAGATGGAAAATGTTTGCCTGAATTGGTGGCCGAGATGAATTTGCAGTGGGAAGAAAAGCGGAGACGGCGAATGTACATCTACGGAAGCTTCGACGGTGAACGAAGTGGCTTAGGTTCGCCGGAGAAGGAGACGGCGATGGCGCTAACTGTGCAAACATCGCTGATGAACTCCGATAACAAAAAAAAAAAAACAGTTAAATTACAAAATTAAAAATTCCTAAAACCCCTTATCCCCTTTAAGCTCTCTATCTCTGTACGATGACATCTCATGGGCTTTTTTGGGACTCTTAGGCCCAATAATCTAAAAGGCTTGATCAATTTGACCTCAATTATAAATGCTGAATCCAAAAAATGATGAAAATAAAGTATAACAGTTTTTAAAAAGAATAAAAAAACACCTTACCAAAAAAAAAAAAGAAAAAAAAACACGATTATCGGCATTAATATTTCTGAAGAGATATATACTATATATTAAAAGGGAATTTTATTAGATATATTTTAAACATTTTATTAAATTAGAAATCAACACATGGCACGGTAAATCATCTAATCTAATTCAATATAAAACTAAAATAGAAATAATAAAATTGGTATTATTTGTTTTTATCAAATTCTTAGATAAATATCCGTACCGCGCTACGGTATGGGTTTTTTCTAATATATTTTTTATTTCATTTTTTTTATGTAACCTCATAAATATCAACAAATCAATCACCATAATTCTAACTACATAAATTTCTTTTTCAGTTTTGCCACATGCCAAATTTGACTCAAACAACAAAGAAAATTGATGAATACAAAGGAGATTTGCTGTGAAATTTGGTTTTTCAGGACCATCAGTTGTTTCATAGGACCAAAAGAAGATTTCCTGTGAAATTTGGTTTCCTAGATACATCAGTTTTTTAAATTTTTTTTTTTTTTCATTTCTTGATTCAATGTTAAATTTGTAATTTTGATGTATCCATGAATGTCAACAAATCAATCACCATAATTCTAACTACAATATAAACATTTATTTTCCAGTTTTCCCACATGCCAAATTTGACTCAAACAATAACAACAACAAAAATAATAAACCGAAAGGAGATTTGCTGTGAAGTTTGTTTCTTCAGAACCATCTGTTGTTTTATAGAACCAAAAGGAGATTTGCTGTGAAATTTGGTTTTTCATAACCATCAACTGTTACGTGTTTGTTAGATGTTTACTAAAAAGTGTCTATTTGCTAGGTGTTTCATTTTTTATGTAAGTAATTTTGTGCTGGACTATCTTCTTCTTAGTGAAATGAATGTGTGGCATATTTACATTAAATACGATGTGGCAGTATGCGTAAATCAAACGATCAATTTTTTAATTGTTAGTATAAAACGTTTTCGAGATTCTCTAGCAAATAGTGATGATCATGATTCTGGAAATGGAGATCTTAGAGATGAAGGTGACTCCATTCATGCAAAAGAGGAGATAGATATCGAAAGTGGAGAACCAGTTCTCATGATTATATCATCTTCCGAAAGAACCATTGTAATTGATCTCAACATAAATTCGGTGGAAAAGGCTAATGCTCAAATATTAGAATTAAATGTCGATTAACTGGATGAAGAAAGTCGAGATCATTTGGTTGGAGACCAAGGTAAATTGAATCGTTATACTCTTTTTTTTTTGGGATCCATGTAATATAATTGATGTTGATCCGTGTTTTTACCATTTTGAACCAGGACTAAACGAAAATGGTAACGTCACAAGTAGACAGAAAAAGAATTATACTAATGATCAAAGATGGACAGTCTACAATAGTTTATTTGAGAGGAGTGTAAAAGGAAAACTGGGTAAAAACTACACTAATAGAGGTATCAGATTTACTTTCGATTACGTATGAATTTATATAGTTTAAGTTTTGCATTTTAAGTTTGAAGAGAAACAAAAAGTTATTCTCCAACAATTATTGACTATATTGATTATGTTGGAAAGAGAAAGGTAAGCTATCAAATTATGAAAAGTGACTTTTGAGATATTTTGAAACGTGAAATTTATATTAAAATTTAAATATTTAGTTGTTTCAATTTTTATATATTGTGTTAGTTTAGTTAAAGTTATATTTAAGATTTTTTTACAAAATTTACATTTAAAAAACGACAACGACAAGTATATTCAAATAAAAAAAATTAAATCTAGAACGATAAGTATTTTAAAACGAAAAAATTGTCATTTAGTGATTTATCATTTTCTCAAACAATCGTATTTTATTTTATTTTATTAAAATAGTGGCTTGTTAAGTATTTCTGTAAAAAAAATTGTGTTGAATTTTGATTTCGGAGACAATCATATTTTACGCTTAGTACTCAATATTTATATAGTGCCTTTAAAAAACAATTTATTAATGTAAAGTATAAGAATAAATTGTGCTTTTAATAAATAAACTTCTTCAAATAAAAAATATTAGTATGCAGCACATTTTGAGTAGTGAATATATTTATAAAATTTATGAGTATATTTATAAAATTTAAATGTTGTAAAGTTATGACTTTTATTAAAAAATATGATTTTTATTGATTTTTATATCTTTATATATATATATATATATGTTTTTAAAAGTACATTAGTTTTCTATATCACACAAAATTTAAATTCTAAAGTGTTACATAACTTTGACAAAAATATGTTATATAAAAAGATATTACAAAAAACTGAAACAAAAAAATATATAATTTACTAAATTCACTACATATTATTTTATTGATATATTAAAATGTAGTGATTTACTTAAATGATTTAAAATTTATTTATTCAAAATTGAAAAAAGACATATATATGAAAGAAACGTACATGTAAATATAAGAAATAAAAGAATTATAAAATATAACAAATAAAAAAAAAAATAATACGAAGAGATGTCAACCAATAACCAATTAACCACAAAATAAGTACATACAAAATTTTATTGAATAGATTTTTTAAAAGATCAGCATGGGGCACGTGCTCCACCCTCTGTCTCTCTACGTCCCTCATGTACTGTGTACACTAGTCAAAGTCTCTGCACCGTATGCAAGATTTGTATAATATATATATATATATATATACATATATAAGCAATTTATTATATTTTTATAAACATAATACCAAATTATTATATTAGCTTACCTATTAGACATGTCATGTCTTGTGTTATGCACCAAAATAAAATAAAATTATAAAGTTTGATATTACATTTAAAATTGAATATAAGTTGTTTTCTAAAAATATAAGAGATTTTAGATACATGTTTATTTTTATATGAGACATTTTATCTATTTTATAATGATACTAGATAATATCCCATACTATTTATAGGATAAATTTTATATTATAAAATATAAATTTTAATTATAGTTAAGTGATATTTTAGAAGAATATAAATATATAAGTAAAATGTGATCAAATCTGTCACAATATATAATTTAAAAGTGTAATTATCAGCAATATATATTATATTGCGAGAATAAAATCAATGCGATCTATGAGTCATATATTAAATATAAATTTAATAAATATAAATAAAAAATAAATTAAATGATAAAAAAATTAGAAGATCTAATTCTCAAAAGAATGAGATAAAAATGGAAAAAAAAAACTTAGTTACTTCAAAAGACAATTGTATATTTTCTTCATTTAATACTTTTAACTATTTTCTGATAGCATATCATGTAATTAAGTACTAACTGAGAATGTTTTCTTTAATATTTATATTTTATTATATAGTAGAAGAGAAAATAAAAACTAGTTTATCTTTTTGTGGTTATAAGTATTTGAACCGTATATACTATTTAGACATGACATGATAAATTCTAAAAATATGAGATTATGATAAATCTATAACTAATATATATATATATATATATATATATATATATATATATATATCAGTAAATAAACCTAAGAACCGCTTGTGCAATAAGATGATGTGCTGCTCCGATTTCTCTTGAATTCAGGGTAATTTTGTGACTAAACATTTTAAGTTAATAACAATAGTAGTACCAATCAATAAATTATATGTTATGGTAAAAAATAATATGTATAATATTATATATTTTATTATATTAAATTTGATTTTCAGAATTGATAACTCACATGATTGTCACGCGTGTCAAATCATCGATAAGATTTTGACACGTATAAAAAACATATACCAATTAGATTTAGACATTATGTTAATGTAGATATGAAAGAAAAAAAATCCAAATCCAAAAAGATATAATTATAATTTTTTTAAAAGGGTAAATAAACATTTCTTTTTTTTAATGTCTTCTTTATTAACTTTAATGAAATATTACAAATATATCAATAAGCATAAAAGTAAAACCTCTACAATTCATACAACCAAAACTTAACGAAATAATCGAAAAAATGAAATTACACGTTGCTTCCTTTCTTAGATAAGCCTTACACGCTAACAGATTTATCAATCTGTTATTTTCCTTGATCGTCTTCGTTTTCAGTCTAATTTGATCTTCTTGTTTGGCTATCATCTCTTTTATGAAACTCCAATATGTTTTTGAAAATCAAAAGGTTGCAATCCATCAGTTACATCGCAAACCATACAATCATTTTCATCTCCCGCGCCAGGCGATGGGTTTGTTTTGGTTGTAAATATCACCCATTAAAGATCTATAATCTTGATTCCCTTGTTGATGTTCTTTGACGACCATAGATGAAAGGTCCTTCTAAAATTATCTATAACACTTGGTATCTTTTTTTCACCGATTGGTTGCTTCTTTGTAAACTCGATATTTCGGAATCTCTTATTCGTCGAGCGATACACCAACATATTCTTTGAATTTTATACTTAATCCCTTCACCAAAATGGTTTTGGGAATGTCAGACATCATGAAGATTTTCATAACTACCCTTCACGGAGATAATATGCTCGATTTTGGTGAAATCAGAAAACCAATCCACTTTGACGAAACATGAATAAATCGTCTCCATCATCGGAGAACGTAGTAACGCCAAGCCCACCTGCTCGTAAAAATACAACGTTCAAGGCGGGCCAAAATCACGCCCAAAGCCGGAGAGGGAACCGTCACAAGTGAAAAGGTAAAATCTTTTTCCAATTGCTAGAATCTGTCCAACTACAGACAAGTGTAACCATAGAAATCGATTCACAACCGATCTCTTCCCATCAACAAAATCGTGAAGCCAAGTCGAGAAAGCACTGGACCCTTGACCAGAAACCACACGAACGGCTCCTTCGATTGTCACAAAGAGGAGAATCATCGAGAATACCATAAATGCAACAATACCCAAAAGCAGTAGAGATATATCTAAAACCATTGTGAAATCGTGCTTCAAACAAGATCTGATTATTCAGATTAACGACATCACAAGAGTATGGGGGTGTTATTGAATATTGTATTTTAATAGATTTTGATGTATTTTGAAATCAAGTGTTATTCAATTATGTATTTGAAAAAATACATTAAAATCTACTGTTATTGGATCATGCATTTGTTTAGTGTATTCTAAAATACATGTAAAATAACTGTTATTCAATATCCGTTTGATTTTGTTTCATTTTGGATTCTAATGTACTTTACTACTAAAACATGAACAAACACAATACAAGCTTTTTCTCAAGTATTTTCATTTTCCTCTCTCTCTATTGATTTTTTATTTTTTACACAGACATCTCTACGAACCCCCAATTAGTCTCTCTCTCCATTGATTTCTTTAGAGACATCTACCAACCCCAACTCCTCTCTCTCTTTGCTCTTCATCGGATCTGACTTCTTCCCCAAAAAACCCACAATATGATCCTTCGAATTCTTCAAAGATTAACTGCGATTAAGATAAAGTCCAATTAAGATTAACCTCCTGCAATACTCAATCCCAGAATTAGTAAAAGGAAACTAGTTTCTGACAAATCTATGAGCGTTCCAATTCGAATCGAACCGAAACATTCTCTGATTCATCAAACGAAAGACTAATCCAAGAACCAAAAAAACAGAGATTTGAGACTGAATCTCCCGACATTTGACCCAATTCGATCGAGGAGGAGTGCGATATAGAGAAGAATTTTGTCTACCTTTAAACTTAACGGAGAAGAGGAAGAAGAATCAAAGGAATGAATTTGCTGGCTTCAACACAGTGACGATCATGAGCTACAAAAAAGAGGAAGAAGAGGAAGAAAACAACAAAAATTTTAAGAAAATTAAAGTTTCATCTTTTTGGTGTTATAGCCACCAGTTTAGTACACTAATTCGATTTGGTTTTCGTCAAAAACACAATTTATGGATAGTTTTTTTAACTTTCAAAAACAATAAAATCCATAACAATCACCACAAATACATTGATAATAACTTTCAAATGCATTAGAAAACCCACCTATTTGCATTGGACTTAAAAATCCACTAATATCATGTGTTAGTTTAAATCCATAAAAAACCTCAATCCAATAACACCCCCTAAGATTCTCAATCTGTGAAAAGTAGTATCGCGTTAACGATCGCCATTGAGCGGTTATTGTGAAAAGCTTTTCTCCCCTCTTCATGTTTTCTAATGTTGTTCTTTTTTTTTTAAAGAAACATTTCTTTCATTCTAAAATAAATTACTGATTTTAAAAGAAAAAAATAATAAAAATATAAAATCATTATAAAAAAGGAAAATAAAATCAATCTATTTTTACTTCTTGATTCAAAAAAATCGAATATAATTAAAAGGTAAAATATATTCAAATAGAAACACGAATATTAATTCCCCAAAGTTTTACATATCATTCAATTACTAATCTTAAAAAGATAAAAACCAATAAACAAAGAAAGAAAAAAGGAAACTAATTTATTTTTATGTTAAATTAGAAAATAAAAGAGAAAGTCCAATATAATTAAAAATAAATATTATCTAAATAAAAATACAAAATTAATTCGTTAAATTTCTTATTGAATAAAGATTGGTTTTCAAATTTGCTAACTCACACGATTGTGACACGTGTCAAGTCTATCGATAAGATTTCGACATATGTAAAAAACTTCAACCAATTAGATTTAGACATTATGTTAACGAAAATATGAAATATTTCAAATTCAAAAATATATAATTAGAATTTTTTTAAAAGGTAAATAAACATTTCTTTCATTTTCAAATCAATTACAGATCATAAAAGAAAACAAAATAAGAAAAATAAAATAATTAATAAAAAAGAAAAGGAAATCAATCTATTTTTACTTCTTGATTCAGAAAAAATAAAAGTAAAATATAATTGAAATTTAATTTTATTCAAAGAAATACGAAAACTAAATTTTCAAAGTTTTACATCTTAGTCAACTACTAATCTTAAAAGAATAAAAAAAATATAAAAAAATTAATTTATTTTTATGTCAATTCAGAAAATGAAAAAGAAAGTAAAATACCCAAATATGATTAAAAATAAATCTTATTTAAATAAAAATATAAAATTAGTTCGTTAAATTTTTACGTGACAGTCAGTCAACTATTGATCTTAAAAGTAAAAAATAAAATAAAAGAAAAAAGAAAGTCAAATATGATTAAAAAATAATCTTATTCAAAGAAATATAAAAATAAGTAATTTTTTTAAGTTTCTTATGTCAATCAATCGATCAGATTTGACATATATAAAAGTAAATATTTGGAAACATGTGCCAAAAATAATTGGAAACCAAATAAGTTAAAAAATAAAAGAATAAAAATTAATAAATAATTGTATTTATGGGTCTGATTGGTTACGACTGTAATTTTATAGTTTTTGCTATAGAATTTAAACTGTAAGTTTTTTGCCTGTACATTTAGAATTTTGGCTTTGAGTTTGTAAAATGAAGGCATGATTGCTAAATATTAGTTGATGTAGTCTAATATTGTTTATATTAAGAAGAAAATTAATGTTAATAAATATATTATATTAAATAATAAAATTAAATATGAAATATTTTGTTGTTGAACGTCATTGTATTCTATGGTTAGTTTAAACTCTGAGAAATCTTCACATTGATAGAGTAAACGTTTAGTCGGATTGTGGAGCAGCGATTGAAGCAATAAATAATATTACGGCATGGCCTCGCTATCACACTTATCTCGACAAAATTCATCGTTTTCTAACTGAATTTTAGAGTTATGGTTTCAATGTGTGATGTAATATAAATATAGATATACATATTATATAGAATGAGAATGCTCACAACCTTATAAAACATAATTTTGGGGGCTGTGAAAGAAATGATCTCTATAGCAAAAATTTATTGTGGTAGCTCTAAACTCTAAAACCTAAAGAAAAGCTTGATTTGTTTGGTTTTATAGATATAGGAGAAAAAATAGTTTTCTATATATTTGAAAGCCGTAAATAGTCATCTTCATGTTAGACTTTTCTATTGTTGGATGATATTGTATCAACGTTCTTAATTGAAGTCTCGTGCTATGAATGAGATAGATTTTATATTATAAAATATAAATTTAAATTGTATTTATAAAATATTTTGGAAAGATATAAATACATAAGTAAAAATATGATGACATATGTTACTGAGTCATATATTTAAAATGTAACTATTGAGTATCATGTAATTAAGTAAATAACAACGGTTTTTATTAAAAAAAAAGTTTTAATATATACTAAATATATTTTCAAGGGTGATTTTATTTTATTTTCCAAATTTTATATTTTAAGTTTTTTTTTAAGATTTTAAAATATTACACTACAATATATGTACGCGGATAGAGGTGGGCGTTCGGGTACCCGTTCGGGTTCGGATTGAGTATTTCGGGTTTTCGGGTTTAGAAGAATAGAATCCGTTCGGATCGGGTTCGGATCGGATTATCCGAAGTTCCTAAATATCAAAAAAAATTTGTATCCAAACTATTAGAAAATACTCAAAATATCTAAATTATCCGAAAAATCTGAATATTTTGAACACTTAGGTTATTACAAATATAAATATTATTAATATATTATTACTATGTTCGGGTATCTGTTCGGGTTCGAGTTCGGATCGGATTCGGGTTCGGACTTTTGGGTTTTGAGTTTTAGGATCAGTTCGGATATTTTAAAATTTCGGGTTCGGATTTTGGACGGATTTTTTGGATCAGGTTCGGATCGGATCTTCGAGTTCGAATATTATGTCCACCCTTATACGCGGAACCTAATCTAATATATATATATACACATATACGGAATACTAACCAAAGTTAGAAAATGAAAATTAGTAATTTAATTATTTAATGGTTAGTAAATAAATCTAGTTTAATAATTAGTATTACTAATATCTGGTTATTTATTGCTGTTTCTTATATTTTATGAAAGTAACGAAAATTAACATATGTACAAAATTAAAATTTTACGTGTCACGTAACCGAAAATAGACTCAACTCTATTTGAATAAATGTAATTCAAATTTTAAATAGTGAAAAATCTAATAATATAACAACACGTGTAGCTCGTATATTTCAACTTTATCACCTTCCTATTAATTAATGGAATTTTTGTAAGTGTGGAATCCTTAAAAAAATGGAAAAATATTGAGTTGAGAGAAACTAGAATCTTAAGATGTAAAAAAAGGAATAAATCGTGAAATTATGGGTACTGGAAATGTTGATAACTTGAACTTGACAAAATAGGAAATTCCAAACAGATTAATACCGTTTGACACGAGATAAGTACCATACCTTTTTTTTTTCTTTGACACCGAGACAAATACCATTTATAAAACATTAGTTGCAACATTAATATATAACTTGTCATTTTTTTTTTTTCAACATACTTCTTTTTATTTAAATCAACCAATGGGTGGGGATATTGTTTACATATGTGATGAGATACAATTCTGATCGCACATTTCGTGCTAACCTGTTTGCTTTCATATTATCTAATTAAAAAATATATAACTTGTCATTTGAAAAATATATTCAGTTTTTCTGGCAAATAGAAACTTATTTGTTACTTAAAATAATTATTTGTAAAAATAGTTTGTGATATTTTTTTTTTTTGATAATGGAAAATAGTTTGTGATATGATACGATCGTAATGTGTACTTTCGACCTTCTGCCATCATAAAAAAAAAAAAAAAAGAGTTGTAAGATGTATACAAGAGAATGGGATCCCAAAAGAAAAAGCCAATTTTGCCCTTCAATTCCATAGCTAAGGAAGATGATGATCCCACAAAACACATTCCATGCATCCAATCTCTCTCTCTCTCTCTCTCAAGAGTAAAATCAAACACAATCTGTGATGGGAAGTCGGTTCTGTCCCTATATATACCCATTAAGACTTCTCTCTCTTACCAATACTAATCTTTCTCTCTCTAATTTCTCATCATCACTTAAGTTTCTCT
This sequence comes from Turritis glabra, assembly GCA_900406565.1. NCBI lineage: Eukaryota > Viridiplantae > Streptophyta > Magnoliopsida > Brassicales > Brassicaceae > Turritis > Turritis glabra. The sequence continues at coordinate 1,647,847 of OVBN01000243.1, read as the reverse complement.
TCTTCATATTCATCACTAAGTCTTTGACAGAAACAGAGGAAGAGTATGTCTCTTCAATATCATGCTCTTAACTCTATTCAAAGTACCAACTTTCTCAGTACCAAAACAACAATATCTTGTTTCCTTAAGATCTCAGGTGAGTGATCTCTTTCTCTCTCTGTCTTGTCAGACACATATGATCACACACACACACAACAAAAACAGAGTTTTATATATTATCAACCAAGTCTCAAACTTTTTTTAAATCTACAAAGCTTTGTAATCGAAATTCTCTTGTGGGTTTAATCATGATCCGTTCTTTGACTGAGTTTTCGATAAAAAATAAAAAAAAATTAGATTTCGGTTTTTGATTTTCCCTAGAGAACAAAACAAAAATAGAGTGATTACTCTGTTTTTATGTTCTCTTAGTCGTACCCACGCGTGAGTTATGTCTCATCATCATCAATGACTCTTCTCTCTTTTCGATTTTATTTTTCTCTTTCTTCAAAGCATTATAGAATCATTAACTACTCTCCAAAATTCTCTCTGTTTTATTGTTTCTTTGTTTCCCAAAAATTCGATTTGTTTCCTTTTTTCGAAATTTGGGGTTCTTTGACGCAAATACGAAATGGGTTTTCCCTGCTTTTACAAAGAAAAAAACAAAGAAATAATAATGTAAATGTGTTTTGTGTTATTGGGTCACTATTATTTTTGGTTTGGATCTTGTTTTCGAAAGAATGTATTTTCCTGTTTTATATTACTATAATGATATAAGAAGCTTTTCAATTTGAATTAATTTATTATCACAGACGTACGTTTAGAGAACCTAGTACTCATTAGCGAATGGATTGACCTCGTATCTTATTTATAATTGCCAACACACAAAAAGATCCCCTTTGGAAGCCTAATAAACTAATGTTTTGACGACCGAAAACTTGTTTACTTATCTTTATAACATAGTAAGCAAATTATTATATAACTACTTTCTTATATCTCTATTTTCATTCTATGAATAGGATCTCCTCTCAATGTCGCTAGAGACAAACCCAGAAGCTGTTCCATATATTGTTCAAAGCTTCGAACTCAAGGTCTAATTTTATATAATTTAAGTATTTTTAAATAGTTTTCAAGTTTAATTAATCTCATTATATAAGAAGCTTAAAACTATATGTTTTTTTGTGTGTCTGTGTGTGTCTAGAATACATTAATTCTCAGGAGGTTCAACATGATCTGCCTCTAATACAGTGGCAAGAGCTTCAAGGAGAAGATGCTCCTCAGGTGATTTTTCAAATAAAGTTTCTCCTTTTCTTTTAATAGCATTTTTTGCTATAGTTTTCTTGTCACTAATAATTACAAAAAACTAAATTCTTCCCTATTCATTTTACCTTGATTTTTACATTTTTCCCCGGATCTATGGCTTTATATTCCATCAAAAAATTGTTCATATGTTTACACCGAAAAGTACCAAACTATATACACGCATGAAATTATACATCATGGTTTGCATTCAAACATTTTTTCATTATAGTATGCGCTGATTACTATTTTTTTGCATTTTAATTGTAGATTATTATTGGAACTGATAATAATTCAATTGAAGAAACAGTGAAGAGTGTGAAATCGATTTTGAGAAACCTAAATGACGGTGAAATTACGATATCGGCTTACGATACAGCTTGGGTTGCATTAATCGACGCCGGAGATGAAACTCCGGCGTTTCCCTCCGCCGTGAAATGGATCGCCGAGAACCAACTCTCCGATGGATCTTGGGGTGATGCTTATCTCTTCTCTTATCATGATCGTCTCATCAATACACTTGCATGCGTCGTTGCTCTAAGATCATGGAATCTCTTTCCTCGTCAATGCCACAAAGGTTATTTATTTTTATTTATTATTTCGAAATACAAGAAAACAACAACAAAAAATATTAACTTTTGCAGAAAATCCAAACTTTTTTTAGTGGCCTAAAAAGAAAGTATACGTTGTTTAAATAGCTTAGTCGAGTTAGAACATCAATCTTCTTTTGAAAAGTTTGAATTTTTTTTTTCCTATAATCATTCAAAATATTATATCAATTTAGTAATTATTCATACCCAAATCATTTGACATTTTATATGTTCAGGAATCATGTTTTTTCGGGAAAATATCGGAAAGCTCGAAGAAGAAGACGATGAGCATATGCCAATCGGATTCGAAGTAGCATTCCCATCATTACTTGAGATAGCTCGAGAAATAAACATTGATGTACCGTACGATTCTCCCGTCTTAAAAGATATATACGCCAAGAAAGAGCTAAAGCTAACAAGGTTTGTGTGTTGGGCCAAATATATACATTTGAACATTCTATTTTTACATGAATATATTTGAAAGTATATATATCTATGTATGGGTCCAATGTACTTCACTCAAAGCCAACAAAAGAGTTATATATTTGCATACGTAATATATATAGACTAAGATATGAATTGATTTTGGACGTACGTGTGAAATCTTTTTGTAGGATACCAAAAGAGATAATGCACAAGATACCAACAACATTGTTGCATAGTTTGGAGGGTATGCGTGATTTAGATTGGGAGAAGCTCTTGAAACTTCAATCTCAAGACGGATCTTTCCTCTTCTCTCCTTCCTCTACCGCTTTCGCATTCATGCAGACCCGAGACAGTAACTGCCTCGGGTATTTGCGAAATGCCGTCAAACGTTTCAATGGAGGAGGTTTGTTAACGACTTGTCGTATTATTATCTATGAAGTCATCTACTTTATAGCATGTCGTGCATGGCAACGCAGAACATCTACTTTTTGTTTACTACTTCTTTATTCGTTTAAATTATTCTTTTATTTTGTTCAGTTCCCAATGTCTTTCCCGTGGATCTTTTCGAGCACATATGGATAGTGGATCGGCTACAACGGTTAGGAATATCGAGATACTTTGAGGAAGAGATTAAGGAGTGTCTTGACTATGTTCACAGGTTTGAAAAACGTTATACGTATATATATTAACTTCATTTGTATACCAAACTAGTGTTACTCTAATGATGATGATGATCAAATATCAGATATTGGACAGACAAAGGCATATGTTGGGCTAGATGTTCCCATGTCCAAGACATCGACGATACAGCCATGGCATTTAGGCTCTTAAGACTTCATGGATACCAAGTTTCCGCAGGTAAAAACTCATGCATATTTTTGGTAATTTATTTAAATATTTAACCAAAACAAAATCTTTCATGATGTGAAATTCTTAACAAAAATTGAATTTTAGATGTATTCAAGAACTTCGAGAAAGAAGGAGAGTTTTTCTGCTTTGTGGGGCAATCAAACCAAGCGGTGACCGGTATGTTCAATCTGTACCGGGCATCACAATTGGCGTTTCCAAGGGAAGAGATATTGAAAAACGCCAAAAACTTCTCTTATAATTATCTGCAAGATAAACGAGAGAGACACGAGTTGATTGATAAGTGGATTATAATGAAAGACTTACCTGGCGAGGTACGTTAGAGTAATATAAGACCAAAAACACACATTATATTAGAAATGGTTCCAAAAAACATTACATTAACACATAGGCACTGCATGCCGTTTTGGGGTCGTCTGATGGAGAAGGAATACGACAAAGCGTGTTTGGCTTTTTTTGCTTATTTGGTTTTCTTATCTTAATATAATTTTTCTTGCCTGATAGATTGGGTTTGCGTTAGAGATTCCATGGTACGCAAGCTTGCCTCGGGTAGAGACGAGATTCTATATAGATCAATATGGTGGAGAAAGCGACGTTTGGATTGGCAAGACCCTTTATAGGTACTTCTTCTTTTTTAGATTTTCAAAAATTTAATTATTTTGCATATATATAGACCATATGAATCCAAAACAAATGCATTGCACTGTTGCACTAAATGTTAAAATGCATGCATGAGCTGACCATGTATATTTGGGAGATAAGGGTATTTTCGTCATCAGGTTTTGCATGAGCTGACCATGTATATTTGGGAGATAAGAGTATTTTCGTCATCTGTTTTACTTAAAAATACCCAGGTGAGTTTAATCTGGATGAACCAAATCAATTGCAAATATTGGTGTGTTTTTTCCATGAACCAAATTAAATGTTGGTGTGTTTTTTCTATGTTTAACAAAAAAATGCCGGTAGTTGTAACGCTTTTTTTTTTTTTTCCATTGCAAGTATTTAATTATGACATACATTAATTAATCAATAATGATGGTGGACAATGTAGGATGCCATACGTGAACAATAATGAATATCTGGAACTAGCAAAACAAGATTACAACAATTGCCAAGCTCTGCATCAGCTCGAATGGGACACATTCCAAAAGTAATAGCATCTTCCCTCTTCATTTTTTCAACAAGTATGGCTTTAAATGGGTGTATCTGATTAACTCTGTTTGTTTTATATATGCATAAGCTGATCTTTTTAACCAACTAACCAATCTCTAATCTCTTAGCCACGTTCGCTTGAAAATTAAATAAAAGTTACGGCTTAGTTGTTTAAAAAATAAAATAAAGCCCTCTGTTTTTAATATTCCGTTAATAAATTGGAACAACGATTATTTGGCTTTATAAAAGGTCAATTTGATCAGTGGTTGAAAAAACTTAAACGTTGCTTCAATAGAAACCTTACATTTATAATATTTTCTTTATATATATAATTAATAATAATAATATAATAATATATTGTAAATTTGTACGCAGGTGGTATGAAGAAAATAGGTTAAATGAAAGTGGGGTGCGCAGAAGTGAGCTGCTCGAGTGTTACTACTTAACGGCTGCAACTATCTTTGAATCAGAAAGGTCACATGAGAGAATAATTTGGGCCAAGTCAAGTGTATTGGTTAAAGCCATTATTTCTTCTTTTGGGGAATCCTCCGACTCCAGAAGAAGCTTCTCCGATCTGTTTCATAAATATGTTGCCAATGCTCGACGAAGTGATCATCACTTCAATGACAGGTAAAGTACTCTTATGAAACAATATATAGTTTAATATTTTCTCTTACTTATTATTGTTAATATAGTTTAGCCAAGATCATACATATATATGTACGTACACTGTGAATCAATCATATTGCACTAGAATACACCCGTAGGCTATATGATAAATATATACGTCATTTGAAAATATTTGATTAGACCAGCGTTTATAAAATTTGATTATGTAACTTGACTTAACTTTTTTTTCTGGATTTAGGCATTCATCGCATAATTTTCTTTTACCCGTTGAGGTATTAGCTTTTAAAGTTTGCACTATTAAATCACTAAAATCTAGTTTTTGTTTCCCATCTAGTGGTTTTTGGTTCTACCCTATTCGTTAGGGTGTTTGTTTTGCGGCAGAAAACACCAAGCCATGGGAATTTTTTTTCAAAGATAAGTTCATTTGACCTTATTTACAAAAAATGAAAAACTGTCAGTTTCATTGCACTGGCGATGTGCAGACAATTTTTTCAATATATATGGTGTTTTCTGCCAAACAGGTATATATATTATATAACTCCATTAGAACATAATTCTTTTATTGGTTAAGATTAGAGACTAATTCTCATTCGATAAGGATCAAAATTGGTGACGTGTAAACAACAAAACAAAAAACATCTGGACGCCGAAACTTTAAGAAATGAAAGTTCCGATACCACAAATTTTAAACAAACAAAATAAAAAATTTGAGATTTATTTGTGTGTCATATATAATCTTTCGAAAAATGTAAAATTGAATGGAAGTCAAATTAAAGAAGAAAGCAAGCAGAATCAGCTGGTTCACTAATTTGTCTATATTATAAATGGATGAAAAATCAGGGGCATGAGATTGGACCGACCAGGATCGGTTCAGGCGAGTCGGCTAGTCGGAATCTTAATCGGGACTTTGAATCAAATGTCTTTTGACCTTTTCATGTCTCATGGCCGTGACGTTAACAATCTCCTCTATCAATCGGTACGTCTCGCTCTCTTGTTTTCCTCTCATGTTTTTAGGTCAGTGTGTTTTTTTTATATTTCTTTCTTATGAAATTATAACATATAAATACACACATAATAGAATAGGTCACAAAAAAGAACCGAAAAAATAGAATAAGTCACAAATTAATTCCATGCTTTATTCACAAATATAAACTCATTATTTATTTAAAAAAAATTGAATAGTACATGTTATGTTTTTATTGAAAAAAGAATTATCAATGACAATTAGCTTACTTGTTGAATACTGAAAAGTTTGGAACGAACTTGATTTCTCGTTTGTAAATTCGAGTCAGTGTGTGGTTGAAAAAATTATATAGATCGAATTTCATGATTTTTAAACAATAAAATATTCAAAACATATAGAAGAGTATCAAGCAATGCCCCTAGGGTATATCATTCTCATTAAAAACAATTTAGATATGTATGATTTATCAATTACTTTATATATAGTGGGGAGAGTGGCTGGAGAAATGGAAATTATATGGAGATGAAGGAGATGTAGGAGAGCTCATGGTGAAGACGATAATTCTAATGAAGAGCAATGACCTAACTAACTTCTTCTCTCATCCTCACTTCGTTCGTCTCTCAGAAACCATCAATCGAATCGGTCTTCCTCGCCAATACTTAAAGGTTAGTTATTAATTGGTTATATTAAATGATTACAAAAATGTACTCATTTTATATGCTTTTATTTTGTTAATTAAAAAAACAATTATTTATTTCCCAAAATTCAGTCCTATAAATTTGATGTCCAAAACCATAACTTTTTTTGCTTGGCTGTGGACCGAACCAACAAATAATTAAATTGAAAACGATTGATCCATTCGATGTTATCGGTTAAAAGTCTAATCAATTATTAATTGTCTTAATGCAGGCAAGGAGAAACGATGAGAAGGTGAAGACAATAAGGAGTATGGAGAAGGAGATGGAGAAAATGGTTGAGTTAGCATTGTCGGAGAGTGTCACATTCCGTGACGTCAGCATCACGTTTCTTGATGTAGCAAAAGCCTTTTACTACTCTGCTTCATGTGGCGATCATCTCCAAACTCACATCTCCAAAGTCTTGTTTCAAAAAGTCTTGTAACCTCATCATCATCGATCCATTAATTAATCAGTGGATCGATGTATCCATAGATGCATGAGTAATGAATAATATTCTTGTAGAAAAGGAGAACAAATTAGATCATATGTACAAATCAAACATTTGAATGTCTATTTGCCTCCATTTACAATAGATAGCCCAACCTCATTTTTTAATCTTCTCATACTGACATATATATACATCATGGGTAGTTAATTTAGACTTTAAGATGCAAAACTTATGATCTAAAGTCTGAGTTGTTCATTTTGCTTTTATAAATTTCAGACTTTTAAATATAGTTTATATACTGTAATTTTATTTAGGGTAAGATTGAAAACGTACCAGTTTTTAGATATCTTTAGTTAAAAGAGACCAGAATTTGATCCTAAAAATCTGAGGATCCTAAAAATCTGAGGTCCAACGTTCTGATTCCTTTGTCTATACTTTGGAGTGGGTATGAACTCTTACATATTCCTCCATTTTCTTAACTTCAACTTGTATTTTTTTGGCATCCGAATTTCTTGTTATAAAATCTTGGAATGTTTTGTAACTCTACAAAATAATTATACATGAGTGGCCATAATCTAAATGTGATCTTGCTGAAGAAACATAGGAAGTGATGTATAGTGGGGTTTGTTAATAAGAGCCAAAGACTCATGCTCATGCAGTTGTCATGTCAAAAAGACCTCTCACTTTTCTAGAGATTTAATATAGTTTTTTTTTTGTGTGTTTGTTTGTCGTGACTTGCATGCCTTTGAAAAGGATTTTTTTTTAGTGTGGCAGAGACAAGCTCCACTTTAGAACACATGATCTTGATGACTAGGTTTTGTTCTCTTTTCTTTGGACATCAAACACTCAAGTTATTAAGACACTATCATATCTATCTAGATTCTCGTTGGGTAAAAAAATATATATGTCAATGATGAAAGCATAATAACTTTAGTGTAGGATACGGGACTTGTGGTTAGTATGCTCGTTAGCCCAAATAAAATTTTAAAAGACTAACGAAATGTTTTGAGCACAAAACGGGAATTTTGAAGAGGATACAGAAAAAATCACAGGGTAAAAGACTTCCCTATAAATAACAAAAAAAACCATTAAACAAAGGATTCTGACACAGAAGTTATTATCCAAAAGTCATTATCCAGAGAGTTACAGATAGAATCATTGTCTAGCCTGAAAACCTTAGTTCGTTTTTCTTTCGTTTTTTTCCTATTCGTTTCGTACGTTAAGTTCTCGACTTGGCGGATTGTTTATAACCGCTGCACCGAAAATTTAACTATCTGTATCTACCAATCTCATTCATCGTTAATAAAAGCGTTCGCTATGTTTCGCCTAAAAAAATTTCTAAATTATCTATTGTTACAATCTCGGTACAAACATTTAGGCAGGGTACGAAAATTTTTTGGGAAGGATTTTCAAAAGATCTTGAGCTTCAAAGTCAAGAATACGAGTCTTGATGTTGGGCTAAAGTAATTCTGCTTTTAGAAAACTATGTAAACAAAACAAAACACTATGCCTTAATTCTTATAAAACAGTATCTCATTATAAAATATAAGGAAATAATTTCTCCAACTGGCGAAATATAAGCAGAATCCAAAGTAATTACTCATTAGTTTATCTATATATATATATATATATATATATATATTCGCTATGAAGTATATGCATGTATCACCAGTCATACTCTATGCATGGTTTCAGACACTCTACCATTTACATATAGTTACATAAATTAGGTACTAATAATTATATTAAAGAATTATGTACTTTTGAATATCCAAATTTTAGCATTTTGTTAGGTGAAAATTTAAAATCTAAGCAAAACTAAAATCAATTAAACAAAATGTCTTTTATATATCCGCAACCCAAATTGAAACGTAATCAAACCAAGTTATGTTGATGTAAAATAAGATTTATTTATTTAGTTCTATTTATGTTTTTTTCCTTTTTATAATAAAAAATAATCAAATTAATATTAGTTTTAAATTTAGTATCATTATTTTGAATCGAAGCCCTCTTGCACTCACCTATACTTCTATTTTTCCTGAACTATTTGTGATAACGGATAAATTAGTAATCATATCCCAACCGAATTACTCGACAGAGTGCGATTGACATGTTTGGTTTGAATTGGGACCCTAAGGGACAAAACAAAAAAAAGTTAGGTAAATGGCAAAGAATGTAAAAGCAATTTGGAGTTGATGGTCAAAAATAGCAAAAGTATGGGCCAAGACATAAATGGAGAGACATTACACACATAAATTTTACATTTAGAAATTATAATAGTTTTGGATTTCATCTCAACCAATCTTTCTTTCTTTCGCTATATGATGATGTTTTGTCTTTTTGGGTCACCGTGAAAATGTTTTATATTTGGATTTATGAAACTAACTATAATAAAACACGTTTTTCAGTTTCGATCTTCATATGTAATTAAGTATACTGCATGTGGGATCAAAAATGTTTTGAGCCACATTGCACAGATTTTTTTCCTGACAAAAACGAAAAACAATCTTCATATAAAGTATTATTACAGTCGTCCTCCTCCATCTATGATACAACAATAATGTGATTTGGCCATATATACCTTAACCCTATTAAGGAAGCCATTCACCAAATATTTTGGCACTAAAGAGTAGGGTATTATTATTTGTGTAAAAGTTGATGAAGCAGAATAATCATAATACATACGTCATATTAATAATGGTGAGCAGTTAATTTGAAGCTGCAAGAAGAAAAATGAATTTGCGATATTAAAAGCTAAGTGTATTGTGAGAATCCAAGGGTTGGTAACATGAGTTACCATAAATCAAGATTGAACATAACTCAATATAACACCAATCATGATTTGTTTTTAAAACTTGAGTATGAATTTGAGTTTTGTTAAGTTATGATTGATTTACATTTTTGAGTTATCTTTTTCGTAAAATTGTTAAATCAATACATAACTCAAAATCATAGAAATTTTCATGAGTTAAGATGTGGTAAGTTGAGTTACTATTTTTTTAATTACAGATAACGAAAATTAAATTATAATTAAAAGAATATTTTTGTTTGGTTTTATTTAATTCGAATAACAGGAAAAAATTTGGTTTTATTGTCTTATTTTTTTTAAATAGTTATTAAAACTTTTTTTGCCAAAATTCTTGTCTTGATTTTTATTCGAAATGAAAAAAATATAGGCATATAATCAAAAATGATGAGATTGTTAATAGAGTAAATTTGGAAAATACCATCTTTTTGTTTACACTTTTGAAAAATACCCTATCTTTATTTTCTTTTTAAAAATTATTTTTAAATATGTAAAATTACAAAAAATAACATTACTTAAACTTAATATCAAATCAATTTCTTGGTTTGATTAAATATTTAATTTTTACAAAGTTGTTATATAACTACAATTCCAAAGATTTTATATCCTAAATATTTTTTTTAAATAATAATGAATAACAACATTCTACCGATTTTAAATCATGATTTTTGTTAAGTCATGTGTTATTGTCATGATGCAAATTTTGATGATTCATTATTATTGAAACACATATAAAATAGTTTACTTTACAATTTTTTTTCAAAAAGAATCGTTGAATTGAACCAAATTTTAGTGAACAATTTGATGGCCGCCGAATACATTTCTGGAAGGACAAGTGGCTGACGGATACACCGCTAGTGGAGTTAACCATCGGAGAGCTGCCGACTGTTGAGATGGAGCTGTCGGTTCGAGATTTATGGCAGGATGGAACAGGCTGAGTGCTGCAGCGAATATTACCATATGTCACCAGAGATATGAGGTTGAGATTGTCTGCGGTGGTGTTGGATAACTGGACTGGCGCGACAGATAGAATCTCATGGAGTGGCGAAGCGGATGGGAGATTCTCGGTGAGATCAGCCTATGCGTTGATAACTCGACGGGATGAGCCAAGACCGTCTATGGGGAGGATGTATGACAGGGTTTGGAGTGTTATGGCTCCAGAAAGAGTGCGAACATTTATTTGGCTTGTAGCCCAGCAGGCCATTATGACGAATGTGGAGAGACACCGTCGACACCTTTGTAGCTCAAGCCTCTGTCAAGTGTGTAAGAGTGGAGACGAATCTATTATTCACATTCTCCGTGATTGCCCTGCAATGTTGATACGTTGTGTTTTTATACGTTTTTGTACAATTGTTTTCATTCCGTTTTTGTTTCGTTAGTCTTATTTTTGTCCGTCTTTGTGTCTTTTTGGTTGTGTTTTGAGTTTTTACAGGTTTTAGAGTGCTTTGGAATAAAAGGAGTTGTTTTGGCCAAAAATACACATTTGAGACGAAGGATCATAAACAACTGTCAAATGGTTCGTCACAAATGGAGGAGTTTCCACCGTTGGATCTTCATAAGCTTTTGACACAATTTAGCTACAGGTGTTAGCTTTCATTTCCAAGTGATTTGAAGACAATCCAACGGTGCATTCAAGAGATACACCCGATTGAGTGAAGACAGATCATTTTGGCGAGCGGTTGAAGCTGATGGAGAAATATGGTAGATGGATCGATCGATCCACTCCGACGAGCCAATACCAAACATTTGGATGAGCCACGGATCGACCAAACTAAACTGGATCGATCGATCCACCCTAGTGACGGTCAGAAACAGTATTTTTCACCTTTTTTTAGTGTGTTAAAAGTTGTGTAACAACCAGATTATACTGAGAGGAAGGAGGATCCCATTTTAGGAGACTTTTTCCCCTCTTGGGGTTTTTCCTCAAAAACTTGTATGAAACTTTGTTATTTGAAGTTTTAAGTTCTAGATTCTTGTTTAACTCTCTCTTCTACTTGTTTTAATCTATGAGTTCATCTTTGTTTTGTGTTAATATGTTGATTTATGAGTAGTCTTTTAGAGTTCTTGGGTTATGGTAGATTAGGATGAATTAGAGGTTGGGTTATGGAGTTTAGGACTAGATTGTTTAGAATTCTTACTTATTGGTTGATCATGTTGATTTAGAACTTAGGAATTTCATGCCCGGAAGGTGTTTGATGAAATTCCCGAACCAAAATCTTTAAGTGCTTTTCATTCCTTACCGTCGAAAGAATGTTGACTAGGGTGAATTGTGGCTAGATAGACTTGTATAAATGTTTATTGATCATTTGATTACGAACGTAAGTTGTTGATAATTGATGATTAGTAAAGGGGCTAATAGCATGAAAATGTGTTAGTCTTGCTTAGTGTTCTATAGCCTAAGGATCACACTTGTTAGAAGTTAGTATAAGCTCCATAAACTATCTTTTGAGTTATTCCTAGTTGATTACCTTAATCCGAGAATTCGTCTTTAAGTCTTTATTAGACACGTTAGTCGTTTTCCCGCTTTGTTTATGTCCGATTGTTGTTAGTCTTTTGTATTTTATCTTCTTTTGCTTTGATTTGTGTTATTTAGTTTGATTTGCTTTATTAGTCATATTTAGGAAACCAAAACCCTTTTATTTTGCTTAGATTAAGTGAACTTGTGCATTCCTAGTGTGTTGGTTCTATGCTCCCTGTGGTTCGATAATTTAATTGGGGTACTCCGAAAAAGACTACATCAAATGTCCAGTATGTGGAATCGATTGGTCCCTCAAAGATGGGGTCAATCGTTTTTTAACAAGAGTCTACTAGACTGGCTATATAGTAACTTGAGTGATAATGGTGAAATAAATGGATGCCCGTGGTCAACAAGGTTTGCAGTAACGGTGTGGTGGAGTTGGAAATGGCGGTGTGGCAATGTCTTCGGTGTGAATGGGAAATGTAGAGATCATGTTCGATTTATGAACGACTTAGCCAATGAAGTAGCGGCGGCGAACAGACTTGTGCAGGAGACAACGTCTAGCGGGAGCTGTATTGAGCGGTTGATCTCGTGGGTACCACCAGGAGATGGATGGCTGAAGCTTAATACGGATGGTGCCTCGAGAGGAAATCTGGGGTTGGCGACAGCTGGTGGTATTTTACGTGATGGGAACGGGACTTGGAGAGGTGAATTTGCCCTTAATATAGGGATTTGTTATGCACCTTTAGCTGAATTGTGGGGGGGTGTATTATGGTCTCTACATTGCATGGAAACAAAGGATATCGCGATTGGAGTTAGAAGTGGACTCGGAGATCGTGGTAGGCTTCTTAAAGACAGGGATTAGCGAGTTTCATCCGCTGTCATTCCTGGTACGCTTGTGCCATGGCTTTATTTCAAGGGACTGGATAGTCCGGATCTCGCATGTGTATAGGGAAGCGAATCGTCTTGCAGATGGATTAGCGAACTATGCCTTCTCCTTACCTTTGGGTTTTCATATGTTTTCTTCTCGTCTTGATGTTGTCAATTCTATTTTATTAGAGGATGCGAATGGGACTGCGTTCCCACGTCACGTCCGCGTTTAACTTGTTTCAGTTTTAATAAATTGGGAGTTTTCCCCTCCTTCTACCAAAAAAAAAAAAAAAATTTTGATTGGAGAGTTGGAGTTTTTTATATAACATGACAAATATTAAACGATAGTATTTAATATTTTTAGATATTATCTTGTTAAATTTTAATATATAAAATCAATAAACCATCTTTGTGTTAACAAAATTATATAATTATAATTAATATTATTTCGAATTTAGTTTTTTTCTCTAAATTTTGAATTCAGTTTTGATTTACTAAAAATATAGGTTTAAATTTAAATCTGGAAAACTGTCATTTTATATATAAAAGATTGTAGTTTTCATTAAAAATAGAAAATATGTATTTTTCAAAGTATAACTCAAAAACATGGTAGTTTTCAAAATGATCCTTGTTTATATTATAGAATGTATGTCGTTAATTTTTGTAATTTACTATGTTACAAATTTTTTTAACTAACTTTTTTATGTTAATATTATTTTATTATTTATAAGTTTATTAAATTTTATTCACTAATAAAATTTTAATAACTGTTTTTATTAATAATAAATTTAAATTAAATTTACTTAAATAATATGTATTGTAACATTTACAACAAAAATATTACCAATTAATTGTTTTGATAACATTAGTAAATCATATATTTATAGCGACTCACCATATTTTTTTTTGTGCAAACTATTTGCATTCCATTCATTCAAATCCGAAGGAGAACAAAGTTTACTAGCTCTTCAACCTCACAGTTGGATACAATAACCTTATGAAGATATAAGCTTACAACATAGATAGAAAGATAGGTTTGGTAAGCAATAAAAGTAGAAGATAATGCCATATAGACTCGGAGACAGAAGGTAAATAGCAACATGGCACAAGCAAGCTCATGGTGTGTCGAAGACACTTACGCAAACAAATTCGGAAGTTTTGATATAGTCACTATCAAAAGATATTGTGACGTTGAGAATGCGTCATTTGCTTCATGAGTCGCCGGCACGAACCACGTTGAAGCATCAAGGAAACTTGGGCGGTTTCTTTCCATAAGAGGTGGAAACTAAGGATAGCTCGGTAAGCAAAGTTGGTAGAAATGGTCCCACCCAAAACGAACCGAGGCTGGATTAGTTGATCCAGTATGGTACAGAGTTCTTCGGACATAAGCCGAGATGGGATTACGCACAGGATTCAGGACAACTGAACACAATAACAGGCTAGATTTATCGAGTCAGGGCTAGATCGATGTCCTAAGTCAATCAGCTGGAAGAAGCGATAATTCCAAGCAAGTGTTTGCGATGAAAGATTATAGTAAACGAACTTGGGTCGAGGTATCCAGAATTGGGAGTTGTCATGCGCCGTCGACGACTTCACCGGACATGGCGCAACTGACTGTCCAAGGGTCTCCATCTTCCAGGAGCATTTCAGTCGGTCAAGGCTAAGCCATGGTCGAACCATTTGAGATGCATGAGGAATTGAGTCTCTTGCCATCAACGAAATCTGGTGAGTGTATGATTTTCAGTGAGTTTTGCTTCAGGGTTTGTATAAAATTGTTGCACTCTTTCATGTTGATTTAATACCGGATCAGAGTCCTTGACCAATCCAGTAGAAAAAACGAGCCATCAAAATGAAGGGATTTGGCAACGTATTAGGAACACACCTGGGCTTGTATGGGAACTGGGTTTCAATTTCAAAATTAGGCTTCAAATCTTTGCTTGTTGGGCCGTAACTTAGTCTTCAAGGTCGTGGGCCGATTCCCATAATTGTGATGGACTTTAGTGGGGGATAAGTTGGGCCAGCAAGTTGATGTAGTTATTTAGGCCCATTAGAGGGGATCTTCAGCCAAATTAGGGTTTTGATCTACGTCTACAGGGAGCTCACTAGAGAGAACGCATGTAAGAACGCATCTTAAACCAATAACTTTCTGATAGCTCGAGCGTAAGCCATGGGAGATCCACTTGATGCACGGGGAAGGTAGAGTTCTTGCCGTCGACGAAATCCGGTGGATAAAAGCAGAGCCGGTCCAATGAAAATGGTGGCCCGAAGCGATAAAAAAAATGTGGCCTCCCATAAATAATAAAATTATAGCGAAAATAACAAATCTTTGTAAAAAAAAAACAAATCCTAAAAACACATCAAAAATTATTTATGAAATATAGATCTCCTTACATTTCTTTTTGCGAAATCGTTCATTAAACTCACATAGTCTATTTCTTCAACCATAGCTTTCTCAATTGATAGTAAAGCTAATCCATTCAATCTTTCTTGAGACATAGTAGACCGCATATAATTCTTGATAAGCTTCAGTTTAGAGAAACTTCTTTCAGCCGTTGCAACTGATACTGGAATGGTCAACATTATCCTGTAAGCAATCATTGTGTTTGGATAACACCCTTCCCTTCTTCTCAAATAATCTAACACATCAATATGCTTTCTTAAATCTGTTGGTAATACTTCTTGAAGAATACTTAGTTCTGAAAACAAATCGTTTCCATCTATATCAGAATGTGCACCGTTCTTAAAGGAAACTTCAAGGTTCATACATGATACTCTTAAAGTATTACCATCAGCTGATTTAAGCTTCTTCAAATCAAACAAAAAACCAAAGGCTTCTTCATACCTTTGAAATTGTTCAAATCTTGATTCAAGGGACGCCAAAGCTTGATCCATAAGAGCGATGAAGTAATCAATCCTAAAACTCTCCTCTAGTGGTACTTCAAGATCTTCGTTAACCTTTTTAGGATCTTCATCAAACTGCTTTCTTCTTCTTATGAAACGCTTTCTTTTTTCAGGAAACTTGGCTTCAATCTCCATCGCTTCTGCAATTTTTGTAGCTTCAGATTTTGCTGACTCAAAACCTGTTTCTCTGTACTTCTGAAAAAAGGAAACTAGCCCTTTCAACTGCTCAATCGCAACTGATACGTTGTGTTTTTACACGTTTTTGTACATTGTTTTCATTCCGTTTTTGTTTCGTTAGTCTTGTTTTTGTCCGTCTTTGTGTCTTTTTGGTTGTGTTTTGAGTTTTTACAGATTTTAGAGTGCTTTGGAACAAAAGGAGCTGTTTTGGCCAAAAATACACTTTTGAGATGCAGGATCATAAACAACCGTCAAATGTTTCTTGACAAATGGAGGACTTTCTACCGTTGGATCTTCCTAATATTTTGACACAACCTAGCTACAGATGTTAGATTTCATTTGCAAGTGATTTGAAGACAGTCCAACGGTGCATTCAAGAGATACACCCGATTGAGTGAAGACAAGTCATTCTAGCAAGCGGTTGAAGCTGATGGGGAAATGTGGTCTATGGATCGATCGATCCAAATCCAGATCGATCGATCCACGTCGACGAAAAAATTACAAATGATCGATAGAGCTACGGATCGACCAAACTAAACTGGATCGATCGATCCACCTCCTAGGCGGCCAAAAACAGTGTTTTTCACCTTTTTTAGTGTGCAAACAAGTTGTGTAACAACCATATAATACTCTTAAGTGTGGGAGACTTTAGGAGGTCTCCATTATTGTTTTCTTTCCCTTGTTCTTTCCTTGTTCTTCTTTTGGAAGAACAAGTTTAAACTCTTTGTGCAAAATATTATATATTGAAGAAGTTTTCCTTATCTCTATCTTTTTGTCTTTGTTCTATGATTATAAATACTTCTATGGATCTTGTTTTTGATTTAAGCATGTGTGAGTAGTCCTTTAGAGCTTTTGGGTTTAGGTAGATTAAGAGTGATTAGAGGATTGTTCTTTGATGTTTAAGTTAGATAGTTTATTATCCTTTCTCAATATATGTTCTTAATGCTAGATTAGCTTTGATCAATGCTAATTTAGATTATTGGAATTTTCATATCCGGAAGGTTTTTGTGAAAATTCTAGAATCAATCTATTGAGTGCTTTGCTAAATCTTGCCAATGGAAGTTGTTCTAGGTTGTTTAGTAGCCATATTAGACTTGGAATTAATGCATGTTTGTCTTGTGATTGCAAAATGGAAATTTGGTGTTGATTACTTGATTTGCATAGGATTAGTTGCATGGAAGTGCACTAGTTTAACTAAGAGTTCTAAGGCTAAGGATCATCATGGTATTGAACATTAACATCATAGATTAGCCAATAGTCACCCTAATCAATTGCCTTAACCCAAGGGCTTGTCTTTATAATCTTGTTTTTAAACATCATTTATCTTCTTGTATGTTTCTTCTTTCATAAGCAATTTACTCTTGTTAGTCTTTATAACTCTTCTTTGATAGTATTGTTACAAAGAATCCATAACCAAAAACCATAATAATCATGCTTAGATTAAGTGAACTTGTGCATTCCTAGTGTGTTGGTTCTTTGCTCCCTGTGGTTCGATAACATTAATTGGGGTACTCCAAAAAAGACTACATCAGCAACATTAATATCCATGTCCTCGGACTGTAAGTTTTTGCTTACAGAGTTAACAACAAATAGATGATCATACCAAATAACCATTCCAATCAGAAATTCAAATCCACCAATACCGTGTGTTTCACTTAGTGCAAGAGATTCAGCTTCGCTTCGTGTCTTTGGATCATAACAGTCATCTGCCAAGAAAAGTAAAGCATCTCTTATCTCAGGAGCTTGGAACTGTATTGCTTTTACACTTTCAACACGACTCTCCCAACGAGTTTGAGATAAAAATTTAACTGTTAGACCTTCCACCATCTCTTTAAATATATCCCACCTGTTTGTTAAAGATGAAAACAAACAATATATTCGTTGAATAATTCCAAAAAAAGAGACTGCTTTTTCTGAAAAAAAGCTATATCACAAAGCACAAGGTTCAAGCTATGACAACCACATGGTGTGTAAAAAGCCCTGAGATTAATCTCAAGCAATCTCTTTTGCACGCCTTTGTTTTTTCCTTTCATATTAGATCCATTGTCATACCCTTGACCTCTCACATCATCAATGTTCAAATCGAGATCAATCAATGCGTTTTGAAGAGTAGAGAAAAGTCTTTCTCCAGATTTATCATCTACTTTCAAGAATTTCACAAAGAATTCTTCAACCTTAGTTGAAGTTGCAGATACATCAACACATCGAATAACCAAAGTCATTTGTTCCTTATGACTGATATCCGGAGGACAATCAAGAATCACCGAAAAATACTTTGCAGCCTTGATCTTCTTTATAATCCTAACTCTGATATCATTGGCCAACATTTCTATCAGCTCATTCTGTATCCTGTGACTAAGATAATGAGAATATATTTCCTCTTTTTTGATTCTTCTAACATGTTCCCTCATAACTGGATCAAATTCGGCAACCATTTCAATAAACTCAAGAAATTCCCATTATTTTCTTCTCCAATCTTATCATTATCTCCACGGAAAGCTAAATTATTCTTTGCAAGTGTCTTCACGATTGAAAAATTCTCAATATTACTTTCCTCCAATGATTCATCTCTTTTCTAATTTCTTCTTGAACATGCTTATCAATGGTTTGCTGTTTTTGTAGTCTGATCTCTAACTCTGTCCAACGAGTCATACAAATAATATGCTCATAACTTCTTTCATGTTCCTGGAGCCTTGTCGAAAGATTTTTCCAACCATCATACCCAGTGGTTGCTAACTTGACAAGCTTTCTGTCATGTTTAAACAACTTACAACAAAAACAAAAAACTTTATCAAGTGATTTTGAATAAACTAGCCATCTTCGATCTTGCTTTTCTTAATTGTCCATAACTCTTGTGTAAAACGCATGAGAGAAGTGTCTACCATTAATATCATCCTTACGAAATTGATGATCAAGTGGTAATCTTATTGTAGGACCTTTCTCAACCAAGAAATCTCTCATCCTCATATCAACGTTTATCCAATTTCCAGGATCAGAAGTATCTAACACAAATCCTTCATTGTTTTCTTCATTTTCCCTTTTAGATATACTCTTTTCACTTCCTGAAATATTGTTTTCTGGTTCTGGTACATTATCGCATTCACCCATACTTTCAGGATTCATATCATTATGAACATCTTCATTATTTCCCTCATCATCACCATTAGCATCAGAGATTTCACCAATCATAGGAGTTTCAGGTTTTTTGAAAAACCTTAAAATAGAACCTGCTAGAGATTTGTCCGATTCCTGTCTCCTTTTTTTTTTCTCTCTTCTTCTTAAGTTTCCTGGTTTATGTTGTCTTTTACCCAAATGAGCCATTTTTTTCTAAAAATCAACAATAAAAAACACGATTAAAACATCTAATCAATTAGGTGTAAGGAATTAAACAAGTTATAAAACTCCAAATTACATCTATCACTATGGGTAATGGGCTTAACAATTTAATTTCAATCATCTTACTCCATCGATTGTTTGATTGGAAATAATGCAAGAATTTTAAGTGTGATTAAAAGAAATTATAATTTTAAAAAGAATCATGAACT
Source organism: Turritis glabra (assembly GCA_900406565.1). Classification (NCBI taxonomy): domain Eukaryota; kingdom Viridiplantae; phylum Streptophyta; class Magnoliopsida; order Brassicales; family Brassicaceae; genus Turritis; species Turritis glabra. The sequence continues at coordinate 1,628,061 of OVBN01000243.1, read as the reverse complement.
TACTTGATCAATTTGATGAAGAAGAAAGAAGAGTAACAAACGATGGCCACAGTTTTTGGAAGAGATCGATTTTAGAAATTTTAGAACTGTTTAGGTTTTCTAAAAGAATAACTTGTCGATTTTGTTTCTAGATTTCTTTTATAATTACAATCACGTTTATAATTGACTAAAACAATATGGGCTTATTTGTTCAAAATATGTGGCCCAGAATTTTTTTAAAAATTTGGTGGCCCTAAACCATTGCCTAGGTGGCCTCCCCAATGGGCCGGGCCGGGATAAAAGCTTCTCGGGGAAAGGTTCAGTGGCGGATATGAACGTGGAGCCATGGTCTTCTCTTCTGTCGACTTAGTTATGCTTGTTGGGGACAGAGTTTGGAACAGAGGGAAGATCGCCGGAATCTGCCTCCTCTTTCTATCACATGATTTTGAATCGGTAGATATAGAGGAGACAACTTGAAAGAGTTGGAGAAAAAATTCGTGAAAGTTTATAGATGAAGCTCAAGGGAGAAACAAAATCGAAAAGAGTTAAAAAGAGATAGAAATATCCCGTTTAAAATATTATTATTGGTATATTTCCACTTTATAAATATTTTATAATATTATTAATATTTAGATTTATAAAAAATTTAAATTGCGGGTTATAGGTGGGATGAGTTTGGATCGATAATAATATAAATTTTAAATATCATTAATACATATTGTATCATCATTTTAATATTTTGTTAACACCACCGATATTAAAATATTAGACATGTCGAATTAAGTTGTTTCAGTTATGATGGTGTAAAAGAAATTGTCCCACAATACACCACGAGTTAAATCCTAATAAAGAAACACTATTTAAGACTTAAGTAATAGGAATGGAATCTAGTTTAGAAAACTAAGTTTTAATACATTGTTTACTTAAATTAAATCTTAATTATAGTCTAATAACTTTTAATACCTTACTTGGATTGCAAGGCATTGAGTTTTCCTTAAAATGCAAGTTTCATGCCAATCCTAAAGATTTTTTTTTTTTTTTTTGCTAAAATTTCTGGTTTTAGATTGATAAAGGGACGAAATACATAGTGGTAATAGGAAAGAAAAATGTCTACACGATAACTAAATCCGTGTTATAAGTTCTCGGTACAAGGGCAAATACGAAAACGATCACTTGGCGAGAAGATGAGTCTCGAAACCATAGCTTGAGAGAATCCTTAAAACTTGGCTTGTAACATCTGACAGAGCAAGTGTTTCGGACACTCCGATCAATAAACTTGAACAACCCTTCAGCTGGATGACGTATACCCGTGAAGATGCGAGCGTTCCTCTCGAGCCAAATCGAGTAAATCACTGCTTGAGCTGCAGTAAGCCCAAGTGTCAAACCCCATGAATGGGTGATATGCATGTATTTCAACACGATTAGCCCCTTTATTCATGTGGTTTTATATGTGTATATTCGAGATTTAATAAACGTTTTAGTTTCATTTGATGCTATTTCGAGTTTTATAGTGGTTCAAGAGTTATGGATCATATATTGCACATTCTACTCTAGTTTGTGTCTATATTTCAGGACTCTTGAAGTCATGGAGAAGCACGAGGAAAAGCGAAGAACTTCGAGCCGAAAGGTTACTAAATCGGTTTGCAATTGATTTCAGCAACCGATTTTGGGCACAAAATCGGTCTGCAACCGATTTTGTAAACCGATTGGCAAATACGTTGGATCGCATATGAAAAGTTACTAAATTGATTTGCAACCGATTGCAGCAACTGATTTTGGATCATAAAATCGGTCTGCAATCGATTTTGTAAACCGATTGCCGACATTCCACTATATATACTCCAACTTGTGTGTAACAAAATATCTTTTATCCTTTTCAACAACTAATGATATTTTGCTCTGTTCTTGAGAGTTCTTGTTAAGTTCTTATACTTCTTAATTCTTCATTAAAACTTATGTTGTGCACTTTTACTAAGATCTTTTTATAAAATCTTTATTATGTTTTGCTATTCTATGATTTGTATGATTTACTTTTGCAAATCTATCATGTTTGAGTAGTTCACTTTTGGGTTGTTGGTTTGGTAGATCTAGGGTGTTAGAGCTTGTGAATGATGTTTGATGGTTGAGTAGTCTTGTTCATGATCATGCATAAAACAAACTTAATGCTAGAAATGAGATTCAAAAAAGAGTTTTCTAGATTCTAGATTATTTCACACCCGAAAGGTTTTGTGAAATAATCCGAACCGTCTATGCATGCGTTCTATTTCTTAGCCAACGAAAGTTGAGCTTTAAGATGGAATATATGACTAAAATGAAATTGTGCTCCTTGCTTACAAATTGTTAGGTTGCAATTGAAAGATTAGCTTCATCGAGCGGTTTGTAAAGGAGGCTAGTATCACGACAGTGGACTAGTCTATTTTAACAACTCATGTCGTGGAATTGAGGATTGATTAGTCATTTGAATATTCATCAATCGAGCTTTAATCACCCTTGTCATATTGCCATTCCAACTATCCATATCTCTAAATACTTTTTAAATCGATATCATTTTGTTCAATTCGCTTTGCATTGCTTGTTTTCATTAGTCTATGTTTACTCCTTAAATTTACTGCACTTGTCCTGTTTTAATCAATAGCTTGTGACGTTAAGATAAAAACCAAAAACATATTTCTGTTTAGCTTGATTAGTTTCTTGTATTCTTAGTGAGTTATTCTCGTCATTCCCTGTGGATTCGATACCTTAAGTGCTACAGACGACATACCATTAGATTGTGGTATTGTTGGCACACAAGGTTAATTGGTGTGTATATGAGCCTAAAAACTCTGCAAATCAATGGGCATTGGAGTTTTGCTAGACACCATCTCCATATGTCATAGTTATAGGGACAACGGAGGAACAAATGGTCCCTAGTTTTTCCGTATATCTTACATAGGACACAAGTGTCATCTGTAGTAACTCCCCAAGTTCGGAGCCTGGAAAGAGTAGGCATTCTATCCCAGCAACCAAGCCACATAATGAAAGAGTGCTAAGGGACAGAACCTGAAAACCAGACTTGTTTATGCCAACTAACCTGTTGTTGAGGAGGTCTTAGAGCCTTCCAAGTGTTTGAGAAACTGAAGCGATCCTTAGGGTGGCCAGCCAATGAAGCCCATAAGTATTTATCTTGTCTTTCTTCTGAGAGAAGGATGGAAGTTAGATGACAGAGCAGAGTCACAGAAATGCGACTGCGAGCTCCTCTGAAAATCCAACCATTCAGAGTTTTTGCTTGAGTAACAGTGGAGTCAAGAGGAAGACCAAGCAACTGGTGTTCTTCAGGACCTAAGAAGGTGTATAACTGGACAAAAGGCGTCCAATTATCAAAAAAAAAGGAGCATGATTTCCCATCACCAACCTCACATGATAGAAAATTCAAAGCCACATGTCTCAATTTTAAAAGTTTTTTCCACATAGAGGAGCCTTGACTGGTAGCAGAGAGGCTATAGAAACACTTCCTTCTGAGCTTTCGTTTTCTACACCAAGCCACCCATAGAGACCCCGAGGAGGAGAACAAAAGCCAAATGAGTTTGAGACCATATGCTATGTTCCATAATTTGATATCCTTCAGGCCAAGACCTCCCTCCTTCTTGGGAGAACACACTTTGAACAATTCACTTTTGCTTGCGTCGGAATTTCAGATGATCCAGACCATAAAAATCTCCTACAAAGCTTGTTGAGGTCCTTGACACATTTGGCAGGCAAAATAAAAGCTGCACACTAATAAGCAATGATATTTTGAATAACAGAGCTAAGCAGTTGTAATCTACCTGCGTACGAGAGGTGCTTAATGTGCCAAGAATGAAGCCTGGAGCGGATTCTCTGTACAAGTTGCTCACAATCTGCTCTAGAAAGAGCGTTTGGGAGCAAATGTAGGCCTAAGTATCTGACAGGGAGCGAGCTTAGAGGAAACCCAAATGCACTGCTCAAATGGTTTTTCTCTCCCAGGGTAGAACCGGTAATGAACAGAGTTGTCTTATTTCGGTTCAAAATAAGACCTGAAATGTTGGAGAAGTAGTCAAGAAGGTTCACAATTTCCCGAAGAGACTTTTGTTCACCATCAAAGAAGACCATAATATCAGCAGCAAAAATCAAGTGAGAGATGTTTGGGTTATTGCCTTTGGATGAAGAGGTAGGAAGAAAGCGGATCTCCTTGCCTCAATCCCTTTTTGCCTTTGAAATACCCACATATTTCACCATTTACAGAGATTGAGAATCTTGTAGTAGATATGCATTACATGATCCAAGAGATATACCTTATGGAGAAGTTTGTGGCTCTAAGTATATCCAAAATAAAACTCCATTCGATCGACTTGAAAGCTTTCTGCAGGTCTATCTTCATCAGGCCATGCTTGGAGATGCCATTTTTGTTGTACCGTTGGACATTCTCCACTATTTGTCTCTGCTTGATAAAAGTAGTTTGATTCTGTTGGATCATCACAGGTAGAAGCTCTTGAAGCTACCTAGCTAGAAGCTTTGCTATAACTTTATACATCACATTTAACTCTGAGACTCTTTCAGCATTGGATACTTTTGGTACCATAGTTATAGCTGTAGAATTCCAGCTAGGCTCAAGCTACCCATTGATGAAGACGTCTTGAATAGCCCTTGAGACGTCAATACTCACAATATCCCAGCAATGCCTGAAAAATTCTCATGTATACCCATCTAGCCCAGGAGCTTTATCAGAAGGCCTCTGCCTTCCATTTTAATTTCTGCTAAAGTGAATTGCCTCTCCAGGCTTCCCTTTTGCGCATCAGAACAACGGAAGCGATGAATAGAATCCCACACAAGCTTTCTTTATGTCAGAGTAATCCGAGACTACTGAATCATCTTCTAACCGAAGTCTTTTGATGCCATTTACTGAGTTTCTGACCGCTACACTTCTGTGGAAGAAGCTATTGTTCTGATCCCCATCCTCAACCCACCTCATTCTCGATTTTTGCCTTAAGAAGGTTTCCTCAGCTCTAGCAAGCTTTTTCCAGAGGAAAAAAGCTCTGGATTCTCTTTCTGCCTCTAGAATAGAAGGAGATGTCAACATCGCGCACTGGGCTGATTTTAAATCATCCAAAGCTTTCCTAACTCTGTTTTGAATCCCTGAGTAAGCTGACCGGTTTAGATCCCTGAGTTTTCCTTTTAGAAGCTTCAACTTCTTCCCAATTTAAAGCATTGAAGAACCAAGAGAACCAGGAAAAGCAGGGGTATGCCAAGACTCAGCTACCACTTCTCTGAATCTTGGATGTTGTAGTAGATGGTGATTAAACTTGAAGGGTTTAATCAACTTAGGTCCTTGGTCTGGAAACCGGATGCAGTAGGACGCGTGGTCCGAGAATAGCGACTCTTTAAAAGTTATGGTTGCATTAGGGAACTCAAACTGCCAATTGTCATTTCCTAGAACTCTGTCAAGCTTTTCAGCAATAGGGTTCTTTTGTTGGTGATTCCACCATGTGAAGATTGGACCTTGGGATGGAAGATCCAATAGACCACAAGAGATTAGACAATTCATGAGTTCTATGCCACCTGCTGACACAACATCGAACTCTTATGCACTAAAGTGCTCATGAGGGTGAAAAGTTTGGTTAAAATCACCTAATACAATCCTAGGTGAATTTCTCAAGGGAGTTTCAGAAGCCATGACACTTGAGAGCTACATTTCGTCACGACACTTGAACCTCCCTTCGCCTTGTCGCACCAGGAAGAAACTGGCGGAGAAGGTTCCAAGCTCTCTTTGACGGCATCTGATGAAGAACCCGAAAGATTTTCAACAGGAATCGAAAGAAGGGTTTTTGGATCTGACTTAGGAGAAGCCGAAGCAACTACAGGAGAAGGAGGAGAGTTAACGGGGGAAGGAGGCGGCGAGGGTTTGGGGATGGGAAGACATTTTTTTTTGACTATGTTGGCAGAGATCCGCCGACGATGGTCTCCGCCGGCTAGGGTATTGAGAAAGGAAAGGGGAATTTTATCACCTCACTGTCCAGAGAAAGAAAGTTATTGGTTAATACATCACCTCCATTCATTTCACATTCTTGAACAACCCATGTAGTTCCTTTCATTGAAGCTTCAATAAAATACTTTGCTCGCCTCGCAAGTATGTATATTAATTATCTTTCTTGACTTCTTCTTCCCTTCTTTAACCTCAATTCACTTAACAATTTAAGATCTAATCCATTATATTCATTCACTACTTATGCCTCAACCCATTATTATCCACTTAAAGTCTTAAAGCATATTCTTCATTATAATCTTAGTGAAATAACAAGAATAGTGAATACTTCGAAAGAGATAAGCCGATCTTCAAGAAACACACACTTTTCTTTATTAAGAATCACTTAAACAATCTAAAGATTTATTTAATCATAGTTGCATGACGCCAAAATTTGACCTGACACTAACCAATTCCTAATCTGCCCAAAAATGCACATAACTAGCTCACACAAATTGTTCTTGCTCCCTCTTTCTGATAAACACCCATCGAGAAATCCTCTCAACACTCAATTACCTTAAGAGTCACAAATTCTCTTTTTCTTGATTTGAAAACATCTAACCCTAAACAAGGGACCTAGCCTTAAAAATATACTCTCATACTCCTCAGACGATTGAGAAATCTTCGATTTCCATATTGTTGATATCTCCAAATCTCGATTGCATTGTTTTGAAAACTCCTTCACATATACAGTTGAAACTTCGATCCTTGTGGTTTTCAATTAAGATTTTTGAGATCCATTCATAGTTTACTCATACTTAGGACCAGTCCTACAATATTGAGGACTCAATGCAAGGAAAAGTAGTTGGGACCTATGAGATACATAAAACCCAAAACCCGATTGCATAAAAGAGTTTTTTGTAAGTTAAATAATTGGGCACACTGATTTTATAAAACTAAAAAGTAAAAACAAAAAAATTATAAAAAACCGAGAGATATATTGTAGAAAATAACACATATATATCTAGTATTATTTTATTATAATTAGATTATGTGCAATATTTTTATAACTGGGCCCCTAAAAATTTGGATCACAAATGTTTTTTTTTGTATGTGTTCAAGGCTGGCATTGTTCCTACTTGTTTGTTACCATCTATCTCATCATCCATTTTCTTTAACCCATGTCATAGCCGCTTTGTATGCACTCTATACATGGCTCCACATGTGAAGAATCAGACTCATAGCAGTTAGCACCGTCATGGCATCAAACGTCACACATTTTTTTTTTATGAATAAAAATATATTCAACAAAAGAAAAGACTTTGTTTACAATGAATGCTTCCTTTGATCTAAGGCTAAAGATCATGAGTGAAAAAAATAAAATTCAGAGGGCCTATAATCTAGATGAAAAACAGAGAATAGAACAGGAAAAAAAACAGTGGAGAAGAGAAGATTTAGTCATCCCTAGTAGCAAACCATTCTCGCAAAGCATCTTTAAATTTACCAGTGCTATGGTCTTTTAACAACGAGCTCCGATTCTGGACTGTATTGTCTATGTCTTTGATTAACGAATCCGCAGAAAGAGGTTGTTCTCCATGACGTTTTCGATTCTTTTCTCACCAAATATTGTAAATCGTAGTTTAAAACGCATATCGCAGGAGAAAGTGTTGTGTGACTTAAAACGGTCCCAGAAAACAGCATTAGTGCACCCCTAAACGATGTGACATGTCTCTGTTGAGTGAGACCATGACTTATTCTGAGCCAGATGAAAGAAGTGAAGTTGCAAGTGAAGAATAGGTGGTCACGGGATTCCATAGGATTATCACAGAAGACACATCCGATGTTTCCCCCCACCTCCACCAGCCCAAAGTGACATACGATCAGCTGTTGACAAACGATTAAGAGTTGCTAACCAAATTGTGAAAGAGTAATTTCGGGTGGCTTGTGAAAACCAGACACCTTTATACCATTCCTTAGCTTGTTTCACATGTCGTAATTGGTTCCACATCTCCTTTGTGGAAAATTTATTTTTAAACTTATCCCCTTACCCCTCCACAACGCCACATCAGGACCCGTAGAGTTCTGTTCCTTTAGTTTTTGAATCTTTTCTTCGATCTGATTTAGTAGAGGTAGTCTATGTTTCCTCCTTCGATGAAACAAAAACACCTCGGATAAAGTAGTTGTGGAACCTATCCCCAAATCAATGAAGCCACGAGCACCCAAACTGTCAGAAATACAACCTAAAAGACACCAAGTGTCAAACCAGAAGGATGTATATTCTCCATTATGAACCTCCATCTTATGGTACCTTTTAGCTAACAATCTAAATTAGAGCAACTTCCTCCACATCCAAGAGCCTGCGTTTGTGTTTTCTTTAACCGGCCAATACAAACCAATATGAATCAAATGTTTTTTTGTCCAGTCCACGCATAGAGAGTTACGTGTCGATACCAATCTCCATATTAACTTAAAATAGCTCACCTTATTTGCCTCAACAATTAATTTGAGACCAAGGCCTCCCTCCTCTTCCGGCTTACAAACCTCTTTCCAAGCCACTTTTGCTCTCTTTGAATTAAGGTCTGGCCCGGACTATAAGAAAGCTGAGCTAATTCGCTCAATCTCCTTCACACAAGAACTAGGAAGCCTGAAAAACGAGATCCAAAAGTTGGTTATACTCGCAATCACCGAAGACAATAATTGAAGTCGACCCGCAAATGATAAGAATTTGGTTTTCCAAGAACTAATACGGTTTCTAATCTTTTCTATTAAAGGAAGGCAATCTACGTTAGACATTTGCTTAGTCATAAGAGGTAGTCCCAAATATCTCACCGGCAAAGCCCCAACTTCAGAAGGAAATGCTGTTACTATCATTGTTCTTTCAGTTGAAGAGATCCCTGTAATGAACATTGTTGTTTTTTCCAAGCTTATCTGTAATCCCGAGCACCTCGCAAACTGATCAAAAAATATCCACAACACCCTCTATAGATCTCTGTTTTCCATCTGAAAATATCATGTTATCATCAGCAAAGCATAAATGAGTGACCTTTAATTTTCGACAACCCGGGTGGTAACCAAAGTTTCCATCAACCGCAGCACCATCTAACTTCCTTGATAGGACATTCATGCATATCACAAAAAAATAAGGGGAGAGGGAGCAGCCCTGTCTCAAGCCTCGTTCACTACGGAAAAAATCCGCGAGTTCTCCATTAACTTGAACCGAGAATCTGGAAGTTGATACACACAAGTTAATCCAATGAATAAACTTGTCCGGAAAGTTAAGAGCAGCGAGGATATTAAGCAAAAAACTCCATTGAACTGAATTGAATGCTTTGGAGATGTCGATCTTCATATCACATCGCGAAGATAAGCCTTGCTGATGGTAGTCTTTAACTAATTCTGATGCCAACAAAAGGTTTTCCATCAAATATCTATCCTTAATGAAAGCCGATTGGTTAGGAACAATAAAGTTAGGGAGAATAACCTTCGACCTGTTTGCGAGAATCTTTGAAATAACCTTGTATAGAACATTACAGCACGAGATAGAGCGGTAATCCTTCATCTCAGTACAATCTACCTTCTTAGGAATTAGAAACATTGTTGTATTTAGCCCCTTTGATAAGAAACCAAAACTGAAAAAAGATTGAACGACAACACCGTGAAATATTTTCCCAATATTGGCCACACCGCTTTGTAGAAATCCACTGTAAAACCATCCGGCCCTGGCAACTTATTAGACATCATAGCAAATAAAACCTTTCGTACTTCATCCTCAGTCACCGCCGCTTCTAACCTCAAACGTTCTATCTCCGAACATCTATATGGTAAAATATCACTTAACTCCTCTACTAACATACCATTAAATTCAGGTTGCTTCTTAGTGAGTTCTTTGAAATACCGAACCGCCTCTCTTTTAATGTCTTCCCCTTCCGTCAACTTCTCACCATTCATATTCATAATCTCATTGATTGTATAAACGTCACACATTTGCGGTCACACAATTGACATATATATCATTCACTCATGTTACACGCGAATCATCTCTTATAGTACCATTTTACATTTTCATAGCTTTAAGTATTGAATTTACGATTAAAATTCAAACCACGATTCTAAGCAACGCACAAAATAATCAAGGCGGTCCCGAAACTCATATTTTGGTTCAGTTTTTGGCAGTTTGGTGGTTTACGGTTCAAGAGAACTCCAAGACTTGCTTCATTTTTGCAAGACAATATATAACACTTGCTTAGACACTTTTTTAATTATTATCATTACCCCTCATCATAAAGAATAATCACCACATCAACCTAAGCTAACTCATAAAACATCTACCTTTATGTATTGGATCCAAAACCAAAAGTCACCAAGTTTGGTCGAGACTTAAAAACCTCTTCACACGCCTTCTAAGGAGACAAATAAGAGGAAATAGTTAGTACTAGATCTTAAGTATAAAAGGAGTTTTAATTAACACAATCAAGAAGAATTACATCCTCACCTTACTTCTCAGTTTAAAACCATAAGGTTCCCACCAAAACTGTTTTACAATTTAAACATCCTAACAACTTAATCTCAAGTGCCCATACCCGTGTTCTTCTAAGGTCAATAAGGTTGAGTACCTTTTTTTTGCTACAAGATGTTACAGTATACAAAGTATATAACATTGAAAAAACCGAGAGAGATATGTCTACCATTGCATGTACCATCTGAAACGAGTCTAACGAGATGAGCGTATGAACCCAAAACACAGAGTAAGAAGATGAGAGTAAGTAATTAATTTAGGTCTTACATTATATTTGGGATGATTAATACTTAGTACTATCGCTGTATCGGGGGAACGATTAGCTCGAATTTTCGGAAACATTCTATGATCGGTACCCAGTTGAAATCCATATTATGTAGTAAGATTTTATATAAACCAATTTTGATTCAGGCCCAACTTTTTAATAATGTAAGCACAAGGCCCAATACATATAGATGATCTGTCCAAATGCATCTAGTTATCCTAAGTCCCTCTAAATGAATGGTCTATCATGTTCGAGATTAGCTTCAGGCCTTAATTTGTCACTGATATTGGAAGAAAAAGAAAAAAAAAGGCAAAAAAATAGAAGAAAGAAAGAGAACAAAGGAGGCAAAACGACGTCAGATAGAATCAGAATAGGATGGGTAAGAGAAAAATCTAATGGTTGAATCCTATTGGTTACCTTATCCACTCAATCCAACAGACTCTAGCTTCTCATTTCACAATATTATCTTTTTCTCTTCTCATCAAAACACTATTAAGCAATTTGCTCATTAGATAAGAACAAATCACAATAAAAAAAACAATGGCAACTCAAGCCGCCGGGATCTTCAACTCCGCCATAACAACCGCCGCAACCTCCGGCGTCAAGAAACTCCACTTTTTCTCAACAACCCACCGTCCCAAATCCCTCTCCTTCACCAAAACCGCAATCCGCGCCGAGAAAACAGATGCCTCCTCCGCCGCTGCTGCTGCCCCCGCCGTGAAAGAAGCCCCCGTGGGATTCACGCCACCGCAGCTAGACCCAAACACACCGTCTCCGATCTTCGCGGGAAGCACCGGTGGTCTTCTACGTAAAGCACAGGTGGAAGAGTTCTACGTTATTACATGGAACTCACCGAAAGAACAGATCTTTGAGATGCCGACAGGAGGTGCAGCGATCATGAGAGAAGGTCCGAATCTGCTGAAGCTAGCGAGGAAAGAACAGTGTTTAGCTTTGGGGACAAGGCTTAGATCCAAGTACAAGATTAATTACCAGTTTTACAGAGTGTTTCCCAACGGTGAGGTTCAGTATTTGCATCCTAAAGATGGTGTTTATCCGGAGAAGGCGAATCCTGGAAGAGAAGGTGTTGGTCAGAACATGAGATCTATTGGGAAAAATGTTAGTCCCATTGAAGTTAAGTTTACTGGCAAACAAAGTTATGATTTGTAAGATGTGAAAATCAAAAAACAAAAAAACAAACAAAACTATGTGCATGGGGTGATGACTATGTTTGATTTTTAATGGACCTTTGTTTTAATAATTTTTCCTGTTTTGTATCTTTTGTTGTTCAATTTAGTTTATGGATCTTCATCTTATGGCTCTTAACAAAATACAGTAAGAGTGTTTATAAACCAGAAATGGTTGAAACTTTTAACCAAAACCAAATCAAAATTTGTTTATTTAAAAACCAGAAAAAACAAAATCAACCCATTTATTAAAAAATTGTAACCGAGTCACACCATACCGACTTAACCGAAATTTATTAAAATTTTCTTACAGTTATGTACATTAAAATAGATGTAATTATATTTACATACATATAAAATTGATTAAAATTATTGTTTTTATATTCAAAAATATCTTTTACACTAAAGCCAAAATGAACTAAAATTAAATTACATCAAATCGAACCATTATCAAACTGAATTAAAAATATCCCAATTTTTATAAATTCAAGAAGAAAAAAAATTGAAGAAACCGAATCAAAACCAAACCGGATTACTGACGTCACTTGGGAAGCTTGTATTGGGCTTCTATGGGCCGATAAAGAAAAAATGCAAGCGTAAAATCATTATTATAGCCCAACTAATTAAACCCAACAGTTCAATTTCAAACGGTCGGGTTGAAGATTCGGGTCTTAAATTCGCCGATCGTCTCCGCCTCTTTGGCACAAACCCCACTTGACCCGTTACCGCCTCAAACGATGGCCACGAAAGAGGAGTGACGTCTGCGTTTCCCATTCAGTGTTATCCAAAACCCTAGCGAGGTTCCGATTGTTCCCGTGGCCGTAATCAATGTGAATCACATCTCCCTGGTTATCTGACTGTTCCTTCCGTTTCGGACTCACTCGACGGAGATAAATCAACTCAGGATCGCTTTATTTGTTGAACGTATTCACTAATTCGGCTCGCGTCTTCTCGATTTTGCCAACAGTGCTGTGGAATCGCGTCACCGTTCACAATCGGCTGATGTCATTATTAATGTAAGCTACTTAGAGTTCACAATCGGCTGAGGTCACTGTTCGTGGATTTGGTAAACCATGATCTATGCTACTCCCACATGGACTAAATAAAGTTTGTTGGATACAAGGATTATGATGAGCTTGTGCGTTCTAGGATTTGTAGTTGGGAATGCACTTGGTTTAGCTAGAGTTCGTGTAGTTGGGACTGCACTTAGGTAAATTGTACATATTATTATTTACCAATTCTTCTAGATGCCAGCTAGTAGCAAGTAATGTTCTGAAAATATTGCTGCATCTTCGACACCAGTAGGAATTTCAAGTAATGGGATACAAATTCTGATTACATTGGTGGCTTCTATTGTTTCTTGGCTGTTTTCTATCGTACTAGGAGGACTCTCTTAGGCATTTCTTTAAGAATTCGTTTATGCAGCAATATCTGTGCTTTTCTACATCTAATACCTGTTGGCTTTCAAATTCCTTGTCTGTGTCCGCTACTGCATACACACGCTTAATTACCTATTTATACTGTGACCTTTCCTATTTAACTTATTATTGTTTAATAATGAATCTAGCGTGCTTAGTAATTGGTTCTACTGTTTTTTGTGTGCTTGAGGATCTGTCTTTTCATCTGATCTAAATTTTTCTTTGTTTCATTTAACTAGGAATCTCGTGAGAAGTCAACACCTTTACAGATTACTGAGGAGAGATAATCTGCGTCGAATGGTCAGCTGGTCCGTATATCTTACGCTGATCTGAAAGATTGTTTACTTGTAACTTGTAAGTACAATATCCTTATTTTGAAAGCATCTTTAATATGTGACATTTAAAGAACAACCCTTTTGTCAGATCCAGACTTGCAAAGTTTGTGACCAAGAACTGAAATTCGCTGACTCTGAGATAATAGCTTGAGCTTGAAGTTTTTTTTTTCTTTCTATTCAGTAGATCTTGTTTGGCTTTTTGCCGGTATCAATGATCACTTCTTGAGTTTCATTCTTTTTGTGCAAACATTAGTCTTTCGGTGTGAATGGTGACACTGACATGTATTTTATCATTCTGGTGTTTGTAGATTTTGCTTCAGGGATGCAGAATTTGTTGCAGATTTACTGTGAAAGTGAGACATGTTCTACATGAAAGCTCATACATAATTTGAGCCTTTGGATAGAAAATTTTCATCTTGCATTCACTTTCTAAAAAACTCTTTATTTACATTCCGTGTCATGGACGCTCCCAATCCCAAGCGACCTTGCCATGCCCCTTCCTCCTCCATAGAAAACCCTGGTTCCCTCCCTAGTGCTCCAGGTTTCAACCAAAGCAACATCGATATGACTATCTCTTCTTTCCTTTCGTTGTCGGACTTGCCTTTGTTCTCCTCACCACTCTCCATCGGATGCTCTTTTGATCGAGTGCTTGATAAAGTTATCCCCTCAGTAGCTGAAACTTCCCATGATGAATTTGAGCAGGATCGTTTCCTGGATCGTACTCTCCAACTCGCATCACTTCTTTACAAGTCCACCAAACGTTGCATCAGGAAACGCGCCACCCTCCAAAATTCCGTATCTTGGCCTCTCCTCCCTGAACTAACCATTAAGGTAACAATTCCAACATTCTCACATCATGTCACATCATGTGACTACTGGAAGTTATTGCGCTATTTCTGTACCCGCTCTGTTGAATCTGTAGACAGTGTTTTAGGGCTGTATTCTCCCGCCTGATCTCATAATGGATGTTATAAATTAAGAATGCTTAAATCATACTTTCTTCATGGAATGTGTTTTCTCGCGTGATTTCTCACATTATATGTTTTCTACTGCATATTCAGGTCTTTTCAGTGCTTGATACAAAGTCTCTCATGCAAGCTTCTGCATGCTGCACGATGTTCAACAAGTGTGCCATGGATTGTGTATGTTACTCCCACATCGACCTGACAACCGCTGCCAAACATGTTGATAATGGAGTTGTGTGTATAATGATCCATCGGGCAGGAAAAGAACTCAGGTGAGATTTCCTCTTTCTGGGTCATCTTATTTGTGGTGGAGTTTGGTCTATGTCTCTATGAAATCATCTCTCAGGTTTCGTTTATGCTTGCAGATCCCTCAAACTTGGCTCTATTTCTCCCTCAGCTGGATCTACATCTTTGCTCACAAGATCCTGTCTTACCCCACTAACTTTTAATCATGGTTTTGCTGGGTATCTGCTTTATAACCAATATATACAAGTGAATGTTTATGTACCAAATCTGTTATATTAATGTGATTTGTGCTGTCTGAAACACCTAAATAGAGAAAATGGTTTTTACCAGTTTTTTTTGGGAATAATTGGAGTTTAATTAACATCTGTATGTCATCTTTTGAGTGATACTATCTTTTTCCATTCAACTAGGGGTCATTTGAGAAGTCTACACCTTTACCATCTCAGGATGATGGATGGCCAGTCTTTATCTCCTGTGTTGTCAGCCTGTTTAAATCTCACTGATTTAAAGATTGTTGGATTGTAAGCTGTCTTGGATCCCCTGGAATTCAAGATTTCTCCATTTCATTTTTGCTTTGCTTGACTTTTCCTGGAGGAGCCATCTTCTATGCTCTTGATTTATTTTTGTTATTTCACTGTCTTTTCACTTTAAACTCTGCTGATTCCTTATAGTAGATATTGTTTTGACTTTTTTGCATTATGTAGTCATTCAGGAAGCAGGTTAAATCCACTAGAGCAGTTAGGTTTACTCACGAGAAATTGTCGCTTGATAGAGCAGTTGTTCATAGAGATACATGGTGCAGCAGGTAAATGTTTCTGCTATGAAGATTTCCTCTTTATATTTCGTTTGAGTGTTTGCTCAAAGTTACCTACCTTGTGACTGGTAGTATAGGCCTTATAACAGATTCAAGCTTGTTAGAGTTTGTGGATAACTACCCCAACTTAATTTCGCTATCGCTCCTATGTTTTCTGCTAAATGACGCTATAGCACAAAAATTAATTAAGGTTTGGCTCCTCTAGTTTTGTTGTTATTTCTGCTCTTTTCATTTGATACCATCTAATATGTTTTTACAAACCCGTAGTAATAATATTTGTGATGTTTTTTGCAGGGTTTTCGTCAACTTAAGTACATTAATCTGTCGAGATCGCCTGAAATTAGTGGTTGCTTTTTGAGGTTCATGACGTTTAAGTAAATGTTAATGATGATATCTTATAAGTTTTAGGTAGAAATAATTTATGGCTTAAGATTTTGGTGGTAGGGGTTTGGGACTTAGCTGCAAAGATAGTCCACTGGAGACTCTAATATTGCGCAACTGCTATACTCTAAAGGAGGTAAAGGATGTAAAACACAGCAAGTTTTTTAATTTTGTACTTCATTTTTAAAGTCACAGTCATGAGTTTTGACCGCACATTGGAATTCAGAGAGAAGTTTTGCTGTTTTTGAATTCTTTACTCGCTGGAGACTTCAAATCCATTCGGCTTATTGTAAGTTCTTATAGGAAATTTGCTAGTTTTTACGTAAATTTGCGTAGGACACAAGTAACTTTTCGTTATCTTATTAAATGCCTTCTTCTTTCTTACTATAGGACGTATCAAGCATCCACGGTTTAGTTTGTGATGGAGGCAGTAGAACTTTTGAACCAAGGTAACTGACTGATTTCTTGAAGTGTTTTTTTTGGTCAACGATTTTTTCATATTTGAACATTTTTAAAACTTTATCACAATATATATATATTGTGTGACACTGTTGTTTGTTGTAGATTTCCTATCGAGGAGCTGAAAAAACAAAGATCAGATGTCACATTTGTGGCAATTATTGACTCACAATCATCATTGTCATCATCAAGGTTCATCAATAACTAGCTGTGTTTATTAGGCTTTCATTTTTTTAGTACCTAAAGTAATTGGATTTAAATGGTTGTGTTTTTGTAATATCTCAGCTCAGGGGAGGTATATTCCGACGGCACCTCTTCCTGGAGTTCTAATTATAGCAGCGAGGAGGAGGAGGAGCATGACAACGACTTGGACTCTATATAAATTCAAAGGCCCCTATAATTTATTTTTGGGGTACCCAGAGAGGTCTCCGAAAAGTCGATATTGTTTCATTCTCTCTGAGAATCTGAATCGTTTGTCTTCCTCCTAATCTTCTCCATTAATTGGTAGTAATGCTAATGGATTTGTCCAAGAATTCGTAAAATCCGTTTTCTTATATTCAAAAGGACTCTTCCCGAAATCGATCGAAGAAACACGAAGTAAGAAACCTTCAAACTCCTTAATCTGCTGTGACGATCTCTGTTCCAGTAACAACCGCAGCTTCCTGTTCCGAGTCTGCATTTTACTCGCTTGTTGCTTTAGCTTCAGAGAATACGAAGAAGGGCGTGAAAAGCTTAACGGGCCAAGAGGAAAAGAAAAAACGACTACGACTCATAGTCTATGAGTGAGGAAGATGATCAGGGAATCTTCAGGCTTTGTTTGACAACGATTAATAGTCTTGACTTTCATTCACCAAATCATAATACACTTGATTTGTCCTCTATTACAAATTGCTTAACCCAATTTGGCATTATCGAATACAACTTAGGGTCATAGTTCTCAAAAGAAAGAGACTCCTTCGCTACTCGATCCGCCACACTATTACATCCTCTTGGAGTGTAGACCACTTGAACCTCTTCAAAGGTAGGGAGCAAGCCTTTAATATCTTGGATCATTGGAGCAAAGGCTGGCCAGCTTTCATCATTGTTCAACAAGTTCACTGTCGCCATTAAGTCGGATTCAAATATGATCCGCTGATAATTCAGCCGAGACATTGTAGTGACAGCCCATCTCATTGCTTCCAATTCCACTTCTAAAACTGAGTTAGCTCTTCGAAGTGCTTGTGCTCCCATCCATAAAACCTCGCCTCTATTATCCCGGAGAACCCAACCTGTTCCACTATGTGTGTCCGCTCCATTCCAAGCTCCGTCAGTATTGCACTTTACCCAGTCGCTTGGAGGAGCTTTCCACTTTGCATCTTCTCTTTCTCTCTGAACAGGTTGACCGTTTCTCAGTTCTTCTTGTCCCTTTCTCTGTGTCCACTCCTCAGCATCCTCCAAGGTCTTTTTTACTGTTTTCTGAGCATTAAAATCCTTCCCTGTAAAGACATAATCATTCCTGGATTTCCAAAGTCTCCATAACAGCCATGGGACAACATCATTCAGATTGTCTCTTTGGGGATAGAGGGATTTAATATTCAGAACATGGAACATATTTGCGTAGAAAGAATCATCCCAACTTCCACTGGGAGGTGCTGGAATTGGAGAGAGAGCCCAAACCTATATTGCATAGGTGCATTGAAACAGCAGGTGGTTTATGGACTCTTCCTTATGGGGACATCTTGAGCAGGAGGCATCCCTGGATAAATGACGATGAAATAAGTTTCTTGCCACTGATATGCAGTTGGTAATGCCTCTCCACAGAAAATGCTGAACTTTGGGACTAGCTTCTGTTTTCCACACTTGATAGATAAGAGGGTTTAGACTTGGCTGAGTGACTTCCTGGGATGTATTCTTATCTTGAATAACCTGTGTAAGAACCCAATACCCTGACTTCACTGAGTAGTGTCCTGTTCGAGTGTAATCCCATGTGTATCCATCGGCTCTGCCTCTCCCACCTGGCCTTAAATCCTCAATTAAATCCTTATCTTCCTCGGTAAACACTGCCTCTAGAATGTCCCGTCGCCATTGCCTCCCATTTTCCTCCAACAAGTCTTTGACCTTTGTTAATGAAGCCACTAGACTATATAGCTCTGGATTAACATTGTTGGTTCTTTGTAGACTTCGGGCGGGCTTTGAATGAATCCATTGATGTTGCCATAAGTCAATTGATTCCCCATCGCCAACAATCACTCTAGCACCTTGTCTCAAGAGCTCTTGAGCTTCATGAATGCTGCGCCAGGCAAAGGAGGGTCGGGATCCAAGTTTAGCCAAGAGAGGGTTGGATTTACTGAAATATCTGCTTTTGAAAATCTTAGCCATCAAAGTGTCAGGGCATGTAAGCATCCTCCAGAGTTGTTTTCCTAGCAGTGCAATATTGTAGGCCCCAATGTCTTTAAATCCAAGCCCTCCATCCTGTTTTGGTTTACTAAGCTGATCTCATGCCTTCCAATGCATCCCTTTTGAATCCTGTTTATTTTTCCACCAAAAATCAGCCATAATCGAGGCTAATTGCTGACAAACCGTCTTAGGCAACTTAAAACATGACATTGTATAAATAGGCAGCGCCATAGCTACTGCCTTCAATAGAACCTCCTTGCCACCAGAAGAGAGAAAGTTAGTTTGCCAACCTGTGACTTTCTGTTGGAGTCTCTCTTTTTAATAACCTAGTATAGTAACCTTAGACCCTCCAAAAGCTTCAGGTAGTCCCAGGTAAAACCCTTCTCCTCCTTCCTCTCTTATTCCTGTTAACCTTTTGATGTGTTCCTTACGGTCCTGTGGAATCTGCTTCCCAAAATAGATGCTTGATTTTTGATAATTGATTCTCTGCCCTGATGTAATATTGTACTCCTCAAGGATACTCATTAAGTGTTGAAGCTCTTCATCCTTTTCTTGGCAGTAGAAAATACTATCGTCCGCGAATAGAAAGTGAGAGACAGGAGACGCACTTCTTGCTACTTTGAGCCCTGTAATCTTCCCTTGTCTCTCTGCTTTTTGTAACACTCGGACCAACATTTCAGAGCATAACACAAATAAGTAAGGGGACAGTGGGTCACCTTGTCTCAAACCTCTAGTAGGTGTGATAGCACCATAAGGTGTACCATTGATTAGCACTTGGTAATTTACTGTCCCCACGCAGCTCATGATTAGACTAATCCATCTCTCAGCAAATCCCAACGTCCTCAGGGAGTCTTCTAGAAAAGACCACTCCACCCTATCAAACGCTTTGGAGATATCAGTCTTAATAGCAATAAATTCCTCGGAGCATTTATTTTTAGAATTCCGAGCATGGAGGAGCTCATGAGCGACCAGAATGTTGTCCGATATCAGCCTTCCTTGGATAAAAGCAGCCTGAGTTTCTGAAACCACTCCTGGCAGCACCTTCTTTAGTCTACTTGCCATGACCTTAGCAATGATTTTATACACAACATTGCTGAGACTGATTGGCCTAAATTCAGAAAGCTTCTCTGCATTAATCTTCTTGGGAATCAAACAGATATTAGTCTTGTTCATCTCCTTTTCCATTTGGCCTGTAGTAAAGAACTCTTTCACCATCTCTGTTAAAAGCCCTCCCAGATCATCCCAAAATTGTTGGTAAAAGTGACCTGTCATCCCATCTGGACCTGGACTTTTGTTGGGATTAATATCAAATACTGCTCTCTTAACTTCCTCTGTAGTTACAGGCCTCAGGATCTTGTCATTATCAGCTTGTGATATCTTATTACCCTCTCCAATTTGCCTGCCTAGCTGGTGTCCCACGTCTTCAGAAGTAAAGAGAAGCTTGAAGTAGTTTTCAGCCAGCCTCCCAAAATCATTGTCTGCAGACCATTCTGTGCCCTCATCATCCACTAGCTTTTTAATCCTGTTTTGGCCCTTTCTATTCTTAGTTGCTGCGTGGAAGAACTTAGTGTTTTTATCCCCATTATTAAGCCATGTTAACCTGCTCTTATCTTTCCAGAACAGCTCCTCATTACGGTATTCCACATTTAGTTCCTCTCTTAATATATTGAGCGCATCTCTACTGAAAGGAGTTTGGCGAGTGGTGAGATCGATTTGATGATGTAAAGCTTGGATTCTCTTCGCAGAACTTGGTTGATTATCTCTCTTCCATCTTGATATTACTTTCCTACATTCTGCAATCCTTTCCATCATTGATCTCTGAGTATCAGAGCCTTCAGATCTCCAAAAGTCAGAGATGAGTTCACTGAAGCCATCTCTTTGTCTCCATCTTTGATCAAATTTTAAACCAGCCCTTCTTTTCCATTGTTCTCCCATCATACTAGTAATTAAAGGACTGTGATTTGAGCTAACCTTTTGTAGATACTCTGCTTGGGCCTGGGGGAATAACTCCATCCAATACTGGTTAGATACAGTTCTGTCCAACCAACACTGAACCAATTCGTCATTCCTCAACCCATACCAGGAATATTGATATCCAGTATGCTTAATCTCCCACATACCACATGCTGAGAGCATTTGTCTAAATTCCAAACAAGTAGCATCCTTCCTTGCTGGCCCTCCAACCTTCTCTGAGGGATCAATCAGCTCATTAAAGTCTCCTGTCATAATCCAGGGTTCTCTTCTATTCACTCCAATCCTTGAAAGCCTTTCCCAAAGTTCTCCTCTTTCACTCTGAACCGGCTCTCCATAAACACAGGTCAGGAAAAATTCTTTACCTTGCCATATGATTTGGGTATCAATCATCCTCTTATCTGACTGGATAACCTTAACAGAGACTGAATCTTTCCACATAAGGGCCAAACCTCCACTTTTACCATCTGGTTCCACCGTATGAAGGTCAAAGTAACCTAAGTGATTCAAAACATTTTCCAAGTAACCTCTTTTATTCTTGGTCTCACAGAGGAATATTACCTCTGGGAAATACCGACCTCGTATTTCCCTCAGGTGACGAACTGTAGGGGTATTCCCCACCCCCTGACAGTTCCAACTCAATAATCTCATATTGATTTCGAAGGGTTGGAATTGACCATCAACCCTTCTTTCAAATTTGCTCCAGAAACAGGAGACTTTGCTGCTATAGAAGCAGAATGATTTACCAAATGTGCTGCTACTTGAGCAGAATGATCAGAAATCGAGACTGAAGCTCCTGATTTGGGACTAGAACTAGAAGCTTGAGATCCCAATCTTTTAAACACTAAGGGAGAGTTCTTTTTTTTACCTCCAGGTGAGTCTTTCTTTCCTGAATCCTTGATAGAGTCACTATTGGTTCCAAGTTTCTCAAAAACAGACGGAGAGTCTCCGGTTTTGGCCTTCTTGGTTTGCCTATCGCCACTGTTGCTGAGTCTTCTCTTCTTGGAGGGCGAGAAAATGGACTCCCCAGAGTTTTTAGATCCTTGACCTCTGATGTTACCTCCCTATTCTGGATCCTGTCGGGCTACTATCTCTTTAGGTCTCCATTCCTGAATCTTCTGTGGCCTATTCCCATGCTCTCTCCTATTAGGCCACTACAGCCTATCTTTCACCTTCTTGGAGCTTTTAGGAGGATCAGAGTTAGAAGCCAAAGGCTCATTTTCCTCCATCAACACATCTTTCCCTTTGCCTTTAGTTCTTTGACGTTCATTGTGCTGCTCATTTCTACTTCCTCTTCGATGTGACGTTCTCTGAATTGAATGAAAAGGGCAGGTTGTCTGATCATGTGTAAGCCGTAGACACGAGAAACAGACTTTTAAACGCTTCTCGTATTCAAGCTCAACTTTAATGACTTCCCTAGATGAGAATCTGGCTTGCTTAACAAATTCCAGAGGTTCATCTGCTTTATACCAAGCTCTTGCTCTCACATACTCCAGCGAAGTCGAGTTTCTAGCATGCAGTTCCACTGCTTCAACCTTGCCTCTTGGTTCGATGATGCTATCTACTGCCTGCTTCTTAAGGAGATGAATGGGAAGATTTCTTATGCGAACCCAGAAGAGAATCTTGTTGAGGAAATCCGGACCTGGATTTGGCTTCCGTTGCTCAAGCGATACAATCCAACCATTTACAAACTAGGGACCTCTAGATAGCACATGATACAGATCTCCTTCAGTCTCAAAGATGAACTGAACTTGACTATCCCCTACTCCTCTTCCTCGAACTCTATCCTCCATACCCCATATGGGAGGGAGAGCTTTGACTAGCCCACCAACCTTGTGGACCGATGGATTAAGACATCTGACAATGACGCTCATCGAGTTCTCTTCGATTAAGTCATTGTTTTCCAGATCCGGAATTTCTACTAGCTCACCTTCATTTAGCAAGTTAAGCTCTCTTAGCTCATCCATGAGAGATGGTTCCTTCTTCTTCCTGGGACGATTCATACTTGAGAAAGCTTAGATCTATGCTTTAGATTCGCAAAGTGGACAGATCTGGACTGTTGAGCTTCTTTTCTCACAATACCAAATGATACTAAGTATCCGAGGCCACAGAAGCCTAATGAACAGCAAAAGAAAGAGCTTTCAGTTGCAGAATGAGATCTAGGGACACTAGTTAATCAACGTGAAGAATCGCCGCCAGAGAACTCTTGAGCATAACCTTAGCCATCCATTAGCCATTTTTCGCGTCTACCTCATTTAGTTGTCATTCCATTTATAAGGCTGGCTTTTTCTTATCCTTCTTAGAAGGTCTGAAAGACCAGATCTTACATAATACATGCACGAATACCCTCATCCCCAGTAGTTTTAATAATAGCGTTGGAGCACTTGCTGCTAATGAAAGAGTGCTGAAGTTGGAAACATCTTTAACCATTGATGAGAGTGCGAAACAGATATAGTTGTGTTGTTTCTAACGTGTAACTTTTAAATCCACTCAATATGTGGTTGCGGGTTTACTAAATTCTCCCCAAAATCCATAATCCATCCATGTAGTTTCATTCACTCTCCTCTGGTTTTGAAACGTTGCGTTTTATTAATTGGTGTGTCATTAAAATAGAAAGCATAGGGAGTCCAATTTCAAAAGTTGTCTCTGTCATGAAACCTCAAAACCCCAACAAGTGACTCTGCAGAGTCCAAAACCAAAACCCTAATGTTCCCGGTTTCAACCAAAACCACGTCGATCTGATAATCTCTTCGTTCCTCTCGTTGCCGGATTTGCCTTCGTTATCCTCGCCGCTCTCCATTAGCTGCTCCTTTGATCGAGCGATTGAGAAATTGTTCGAAGCTTCCGGTGATGACTCCGTTCACGATCGTCTCACTGATTGAACACTCCAACTCGCCTCGCTTCTTCAACAGTCCACCAAATGCTTATCCCGAAAGCGCGCCACTCTCCACAATTCCAATTCCTGGTTACTTCCTAATGAACTCACCATTAAGGTAACCAATCTCTCTCTCTCTCTCTCGACCAAGTTTTACGGCTTTGGTTTTTTTAGGATGTGTTCTGTTGAACGATTTTTAAGCGATTGGGATTCTCAGATTAGGCATTGGATGATGTTTTATGGGTTAATTGCCCTATGACACATTTTTTGACTCTTTATATGCAAGTTGACACACTGGAAAGATGGAGCACTTTCTCTATTTCTATTGACTATACTATCCTCAAACTAAAACTCTATTGACAATAATACCATCTAACTACAACTATTTCTCTCTCGTTACCAAATTCAACGCGGTCTTCTCCATCCTCTTCGTCTCTCTCTCATCCAACGCGTCGGTGACTTGTACTCTCCACTCTCTTCTTCCTCTCTTTCAATCTTCCTTATCTCCTCTTCTCTCTCACAAATATCGAACCCATCTTTCTCAAATTCATTATCCATCTTGCTTAGATTCATCAACCATGTCGTATGATTACCTCTTCAGGTACATACTCATCGGAGACCCACCCCTACCGATAAATACCTTTCTTAATTCCCAATTTTGATTTCCTGGGTCAAATCAATTTCATGGCAATTTTCTTGGGTTTTCGTTGTCTTGTCGTTTAAGGTGTGGGAAGATTACATGATTCATACTCCTGCTGCGACAATCTTGTTTCTTGGATTTTTGGTTGCTAATCTTCAATCATGGTTCTTCAACCCTTTGATAACCATGGTGGTGAGAGAACAAATTTTGGGCTTCTCTTATCATGGTCGTGTTCTCTTATCTAGATGTTTGACAAGAAAGCCAACGACTTTAATAGAGAATATGAAAAAACGGTAATCAATTCATTTCGGCCTTGGAGTCTTATAGGTTTATTAAAGTTCAGATTCTAATGAGCAAAATCATAATTGTTCATATGATTGTTGGGTTTTGTATTCGACATTTACTCGTTATTGTCTATTAATCCACACATTGTCCATTTAACATGAGTTTCCAAGTGCCAATTACTGATTTTGCGACATGGATTTGCAGAGGAAGAAGAGAATTTTGATAAAGTTGCCTCGTGAGCTAGTTAGCCTTCTTGACACTGGAATGTTGTTGTCCACGAACCCCTATCCACTTGTTCATGGAGCTTCGTTGTCCACGAAGTCCTATCCACTTGTTCACGGAGCCATGTTATCCACGGAGTTCTGTCCAGATGGTTTATTCAATATGTACACCCGCTAAATAGACTAAAACTATCTATTCTTTCTTAATTGTATGAACTATACCACTATTGTAAACAGATAGATGGATATATTAGTTGTCTCTTTCTTAAAGAATGTATTACTTCCACTTGAAGATAATCTACACATTGTCCATTTAACATGAGTTTCCAAGTGCCAATTACTGATTTTGCGACATGGATTTGCAGAGGAAGAAGAGAATTTTGATAAAGTTGCCTCGTGAGCTAGTTAGCCTTCTTGACACTGGAATGTTGTTGTGCACAAACCCTTATCCACTTGTTCATGGAGCCTCGTTGTCCACGAAGTCCTATCCACTTGTTCACGGAGCCATGTTGTCCACGGAGTTCGGTCCAGACGGTGTATTCAATATGTACACCCGCTAAATAGACTAAAACTACCTATTCCTCCTTAATTGTATGAACTATACCACTATTGTAAACAGATAGATGGATATATTAGTTGTCTCTCTCTTAAAGAATGTATTACTTCCACTTGTAGATAATGTCAACCATTACAATTTTGAATTTGAATTGGATTTGTGTATGTTTGGGTTGGAATTGGACAACTAAAAAGTTTATGTTTGGTTTTTGTGGATTCTGGTTCGAGTTTGCACTGATGTTGTTTATAATTTAGCTAATCATCTGATGTTCTAGGCTGGTCAAGAGTCTTTTAGATCCATCTCCAGATCATATTACAGAGGAGCAACCGAAGCTTTACTGGTTTATGACATCACCATGTGAATGATCTTTTGAGGTGTGTAACTGAAGTTTCATGATTTCATTTCGAACTTGGAACCTTATATCAATCATATATATAAGGCTTTAGCAATCATTTACATAAGACTTATTCACCTCCATTGATGTTGATTTGATCATTGCCTTGATCTTGTTTTTTTTCTCTCACAGGAATTGTTTTTAATTTACGAATCTTTAGAAATGTCTTCTCCGTCATTAGTTTTTTCATCATAGTCTTTAGATTACAATATGTATTTTTTACGTTGATTCATGTCATCATTGAAACCAAAACTCATTATATGGATATATCTTAGGCTTATATTTAAAACAATGTCGATGACAATATATCCACATAAAGTTTCCCATTTGCTCATTAGTCTTTGTACACAATATTTATCCTTAGCTATTTCAATACAAAGAAAAACCAAATTACAAAAAGCTATTTCAACATCAGCTTTCAGGAACCTTAATGTTTGTTGACTAAAAGAACAAATTCAGGTTTTCAGCCAATTTACAACACTAATCAAGAACGCAAAAAACAAAGGTAAAACATAATTTTCATCAAAGCATGCGAACCTTCTTTACTTATAAGGAACATGAGAACTTTCTTCAACTTTAGTCATCATGAAATTGTTAAAAGAAAGCTAAATTTAATGGTTTTGTCACTTATACTCTCCATTTTTGACAAACTAATGATCCCAACAGTTTAAACTGTCAACTAGATGCGGTGGAGGTGGCTGCGCTACGGGAAATCAAAACTGTTTATGCGAAAGCAGCATCACAAACCCAAAAACTTCACCAACTTAATGAGATTGGAGGCCTGCCACGCCTTTGATTAATTAAGCTGTGATTCCATTTGTTCCTAAGTGCATCAATCATGGAATCAAAACCATGTTTCTAGCGAGTGAAAGCATATAGCATAAGAGAAACATAAATGAATCAAATCCACCACAACCAAAACTCCAAAGCTTGAGAAATCCACATCCACAAACCGATCCCAAACTAACCACACCACATCCACAAATCTTCATCCATAATGCACAATCACCAATAACAGAAGCATTCGTACCTTGTTAAACCACATCACAACCAACGCTTCGCATCCACAACAATGCAGCCACTGCTTCGCAGCCACCGCATCTAACTTGCTCTTGGGATCCGAAACTTTTCCAGTTCTTCATCTTTTACTCTTAATCTATAAAACGAAACGTGATATTTCGTTTGAAGAAGAGTTGGCGATAGATTCAAACAATAAGGATGAGGTTTCGTTGACTTCGTAACCTTATCCTCTCCCGTAACCAGGAAGTGAAAATAATGATTAAGATAATAGGGATGAGATTAACATATATATGATTAGAGAGAGAGAGAGAGATACAAGGAGAGTTGGCGATCGATTCTTCCAACAGATCTGGGTCAAAGATACACGATGGAGAAGCAGAGGAAAAGTGATGGTTTGAGAAGAGCAAAGTCAACAGAAATTGACGAAGGATAATTGGTACCGGAGACGAAAGCAAGGTCGTTTTCATCATATCACGAAAACGAAAAAAAAAATACGCCACGGGAAATGGTAAAGGAGAATTTGAGAGCGTTAATGTGATACTTCGATAAGTTTCTGGTGATAACATATGCATTCCTCTGGCCTAAACTCGCCATCGCCATTGTTGTTAGAGAGAGAGAAATGTTCATCAGATCTTGATAATGGAGATGAAAAAAATAATGATTTCCCTTCTTTCATTTTAGCCATATATCTTAATATATATTATTCAATCCAACGATCTATGGTATCATGTGTTTTTTAGTATTTTTATAGCTTTATTTCATTTAGTTTTCATGAATTTTGTCTTATTTAGGACTTGTTTAGTATGCATTTGTATTTTATTTGTTTGTATAGGTTCATGGAGTGAATCTTAGATATTTAGAGACATTTGGAGCTTAAGGAAGATGTTATCAAGCTAAAAGAGCAATAAGAGATCAATGTGTGAAAATGAGATGCAAAGAAATAGTGGAGAAACAATGGCGCAAAATTTGTTCGAAGGTTCAAGATCGACTTATATGAAGATCTTCCCATGAGAATTATCCTTCGAGCTCTTCATCAAAGTTGTAGGAAATTGAAGTATCTTTCCAATGGTGGTGAAATGAGGCCAATCCGACCTATGAGTCAAAAGTTATGATCTGATCGGTTTGCAACCGATTACAGCAACCGATTTTGTGACACTAAATCGGTTTGCAACCGATTTCAGCAACCGATTTTGGGACACTAAATTGGTTTGCAACCGATTTTGGAAACCGAGCGTCAAATACGATGAATCGCATACGGAAGCTCACTAAATCGGTTTGCAACCGATTTCAGCAACCGATTTTGGATCATAAAATCGGTCTGCAATCGATTTTGCAAACCGATTGCCGACACTCCACTATAAATACTCCAACTTGTGTGTAGCAAAAGCTCCTTTCCTTTTCAACAACTTATGATATTTTCTCTCTGTTCTTGAGTGTTCTTGTTTTAGTTCTTATGCTTTTTAATTCATCATCTAAACTTATGTTTTGTACTTTTATTCAAATCTTTTTATAAAATCTTGATTATGTTTTGCTTATCTATCATTTGTACGGTTTACTTTTGCAATTCTATCATGTGTGGGTAGTTCACTTTTGGATTGTTGGTTTGGTAGATCTAGGGTGTTAGAGCTTGTGAATGATGTTTGATGGTTGAGTAGTCTTGCTTATGATTATGCATAGAATGATCTTAATGCTAGAAATGAGCTTTAAAAGAGAGTTTTCTAGATTCTAGATTATTTCACACCCGAAAGGTTTTGTGAAATAATCCGAACCGTCTATGCATACGTTCTAATTCTTAACCAACGAAAGTTGAGTTTTAAGAAGGAATTGATGACTAAAATGAGTTTGTGTTCTTTGCTTAACAATCGTTAGGTTGCAACTGAAAGATTAGCTTAATCGAACGGTTTGTAAAGGGGCTAGTATCACGACAGTGGACTAGTCTATCTAAGCGACTCATGTCATGGAATTAAGTTTAGATTGTTCGTTTGAATTATCGTTTATCAAGTCATCATTCATCCTTGTCGTATTGTCTTACCAATGATCCATTCTCGATTTGTTTAGATTCTATTGTTGTTAGTCTTTTATATTGTTGTTAGTCTTTTGCATTATAGTTCCTTTTGCTTTGTTTTGCATATTTTTAGTTTGATTTACATTGTTAGTCTTATTTTAGGAAACCCAAAAACTCTTTTATTTTCCTTAGATTAAGCGAACTTGTGCATTCTTAGTGTGTTGGTTTATTGATCTCTGTGGATTCGATACCTTAAGTGCTACCAACGACATACCATTAGTATTGTCGTATTGCACACAAGGTTTAATTGATGTGCATTGTGTGAGTTGTTGGAAATTCACGCATATCAGTCTATACTAAAAATCACATAACTACACTGGTTTGTTTTTAAGTGTATTTTTGTTGAACGACAATAAAACAAAAGGATTAGTTAACTTGTGTTTCGATAAATAAGGGGTATATAAGTCTAAAAAAGATACAAACAGTCAAATAAGTGTCTACTCCCTGAGAAGTGTGTCATTTGAACACATTTTATTATAAAGTGTGTCATCCCATGTTTTATAGATGTTACCAATTATTGGCCTTTTTTTTTTCCTGTGTGTATAATTGAAGCATATGATGATCTGTGTTCCTTCTTTTTGGGAGGAAATGTTGTGCGTAGTATGATCCTTAATGCTGGAAAAGGAACTCAAGTGAGATGTTTTGTCTTCATAAAACCCAAATCTTCTTTTTTTTTTTCCCCTATTTCTTACTTTTTTTGTTTTGTGTTGTTTTGCTGTTCTATTTAATTGAATTTAGTGTATCTAATCATCTCTCAGGGTTTTGTTGATGAATGCAGATCCCTTAAATCGTTGCTTACAGGATCTTGTCTTGACCCACTATCCTATAATCATGGTTTTCTTGGGTACTGGCTTTATTACTAAAATTCTATTTGACTTACCAAATTGGTTCTACTGGATTCTGTGCCCTTGTATCTTTTAATTTGGTATTTTTTTTTTCCCATTCAACAAGAAATCTCTTGAGAAGCCTACACCTTTACAATCACAGATGATTGGAGAACAGGTCCTTATGTGATGCGTTGTCAGTCTGCTCAAATCTAACCGATTTGAAGATAGTTGGATTGTAAGTTGGCCTTGAGCGCCTACCTGTTTCTTACCCTATTCTTTGTATGTTTGAGTTTCATGAATTCTTCTTTTTTTTTTTTTTTTTGCTTTTCATCATGTATGCGTTCTCATTCTCTGTTCATTTGTTACTTTTATGTATGTTAATTTTAGAATCCACTAGTTCCTTTTGTACCGTTTTGATAAGATCCAAGAATTTATGTATTCAATCACCAAAGAACTACACCATAGAGATTTCCGCCGACAAATCCTCCGAAAAAGTATCCCTCCATTCGGCTGGTAAAAGAGAGCATTTCAGCTCTTAACCTAAGCCCTAGAAAATCCAGAATGCCAAAACCTGATCTGCCTAGTTCCCTTTTAAGCCTACCCACTAAACCAACCGATTTAAAAGTCTATTACTGAGCTTCCAAGTCTCTATACACCTCATAGGCTAGTTACAAAAGTCCTAAGCTGGACTAACAAGCTTTGTCACATTTTCTCACTTTCTTCAATATTTGTGTTTTCTCTTACAGGGATATTGATGCATTAGATAAGGTATTAGATTCGCTAACAAGAAAATGTCAGCATCTGTTCTTAGAGAAAGATATTGGATCTGGTAAAGTTTTTGCACTACGAAGCTTTGCTTTTGTTGTCCTTTCATGTTTGCTTAAACTGACCCTAATGTGTGACAGATAGATCGACCTATATATGTGTTTCGTCTTTTGAGAGAAACTGCCCCAATATAACTTCACTATCACTTATAGGTTTTGCCCTAAATGACGTAAAAGCTACCATCTTATTAAGGTATGGGGCTCTTTTGATATTCTGGTATTTCTTCTATATTCATTTGGTGCTATCTACATGTTTTACAAACATATCGTGATGCTTTTTTGCAGGATTTACAATAATTACATGAACCTATCCAGAACATATAGAATTGAAGGACGCTTTTTCAGGTTCGTGTTGTCTGAGCAAACATTAATGATGATGTTGTTGAAAGTTAAATTTTATTTTGAATCAAATTTAATTATCGGGCAAATTACCCAATAATTATTAAATGGATCCAATCCAAATTTTAGAGTTTTTTCTAGAAATAGTAACATTTTCTACTTCTTTAAACATAAAAATCAAGATATTTTTATACAATTATCTAGACAATTATAATATTATAATCTATATATTATGGTAGAACAAACTTCCATGGTGAAAAATTCCATGTCGAAGTAAACACATTTATAGATGTTATCACTACATTAGAGAGTGTGTTGACAAGAAGGATGTACAATTGGAGTACGTGAAGACACAAGATCAAGTAGCCGATATTTTCACCAAGTTTCTCAAGCGCGAAAACTTTATTAAGATGAGGAGTTTGTTTAGAATAGCAAAATCAAGTTTAAGATAGGGTGTTGAAAGTTAAACTTGACTTTGAATCAAGTTTAATTATTAAGAAAATTACCCAATAATTATTAAATTGGTCAAATCCAAGTTCTAGAGTTTTCTATAGAAATATTAACATCTTCCACCTCCTTAAACATAAAAATCAAGATATTTTTATAAAATTATCTAGACAATTATAGTATTATAATCTAGATATTATGGTAGAGCAAGCTTCCATGGCGAAGAACCCAGTCTTCCATGTCGAAGTAAGCACATTTATACATGTTATCACTATATTAGAGAGTGTGTTGACAAGAAGGATGTGCAATGGGAGTATGTGAAGACACAAGATCAAGTAGCCGATATTTTCACCAAGCCTCTCAAGCACGAAGACTTTATTAAGATAAAGAGTTTGTTTGGAATAGCAAAATCAAGTTTAAGAGAGGGTGTTGAAAGTTAAACTTGACTTTGAATCAAGTTTAATTATTGGGCAAATTACCCAATAATTATTAAATTGGTCAAATCCAAGTTCTAGAGTTTTCTCTAGAAATATTAACATCTTCCACCTCCTTAAACATAAAAATCAAGATATTTTATAAAATTATCTAGACAACTATAATATTATAATCTAGATATTATGGTAAGAACAATCTAGATTAAGGGTTAAAATATTCTAGATATTTTGTAATTTGGAGGCTATAAATACCTCTCTCTACTCTCTTTTGTAAGTATGAAGTTGTGAAGCTGTTCCAAGTTCAAATCAAAGTAATAAAAATTATATTTCCTAAATTTCTTTCTCAAATACTAACACTTTCTCCATCACCTTTCACAAGAGTTTTCTTTCAACAAAGTGGTATCAAAGCTTGAAGATCCTAAAGATGGCGAGTAGTGGCATTCCCTTCCAAATTCCGATGCTCACAAAGAGCAACTATGACAATTGGAGTTTATGAATGATGGCTATCTTAGGAGCACATGACGTGTGGGAGATAGTCGAGAAAAGCTATGTTGAACCGGAGAATGAAGGTAGTCTCTCTCAAACTCAAAAATATGGTTTGAGAGATTCAAGGAAAAAAGACAAGAAGGCTCGCTGTCTAATCTATCAAGGATTATATGAAGATACGTTCGAAAAGGTCGTTGAAGCTACGTCAGCCAAAGAAGCATGGGAGAAGCTTCAAACCTCTTACAAGGGTGCCGATCAAGTCAAGAAGGTGTGTCTTCAAACTCTAAGAGGAGAATTTGAAGCGTTGCAAATGAAGGAAGGTGAACTCGTCTCTGATTACTTCTCAAGAGTTTTGACGGTGACTAATAATCTCAAAAGAAACGGCGAGAAGGTAGATGATATAAGAATTATGGAAAAGGTTCTTAGATCATTAGATCCAAAATTTGAGCATATCGTTACCGTCATTGAAGAGACAAAAGATTTGGAGGCCATGACAATGAAGCAACTTCTTGGGTCACTACAGGCTTATGAAGAAAAGAAGAAAAAGAAGGAAGATATTGCGAAACAAGTACTAAAGATGTGAATTGATAATACTAAAGAAGAAAGCGGCCAAAGTTATCAAAGAAGAGGTGGTGGTCAAGTTCGAAGAAGAGATCGTGGATATGGAAATGGACGAGGTTGGAGGCCGTATGAAGACAACATAAATCAAAGAGGAGAAAGCTCATCAAGAAGTCGTGGGAGAGGAAGCCCAAAATCAAGATACGATAAATCAAGAATAAAATGCTACAACTATGGGAAGTTTGGACACTATGCTTCCGAATGTAAAGCTCCTAGCAACAAAAGAGTAGATGAGAAGTCCAACTACGTTGAAGGAAAAAGGCAAGAAGAGAATCATAAGTGGTACCTCGATAGTGGTGCAAGCAATCACATATGCGGAAGAAGAAGCATATTCATGGAGCTTGATGAGTTGGTGAAAGGAAACGTGGCATTAGGAGATGAATCGAAGATGGAGGTAAAAGGTAAAAGAAACATTCTCATCCGATTGAAGAATGAAGATCATCAATTAATTTCTAACGTTTACTATATTCCAAGCATGAAGACAAACATCTTGAGCCTTGGACAACTCTTAGAGAAAGGTTATGATATTTGATTAAAAGATAATAACTTTTCTATAAGAGACCAAGCAAGAAATCTCATTACCAAGGTGTCGATGTCAAAAAAATAGAATGTTTGTTCTTAACATTCAAAATGACATCGCACAATGTCTCAAGATGTATTACAAAGAAGAGTCTTGGCTTTGGCATCTTCGATTCGGGCATCTAAATTTTGGAGGATTGGAGTTACTTTCGAAGAAAGAAATGGTGAGAGGACTACCTTGCATCAATTATTCAAATCAAGTGTGTGAAGGATGTTTACTTGGAAAGCAATACAAAATGAGCTTTCCAAAGGATTCAAGTACAAGAGCTCAAAAGCCGTTGGAGCTAATACATACTGATGTATGTGGTCCAATCAAGCCAAAATCACTTGGTAAAAATAACTATTTCTTTCTCTTTATTGATGATTTTTCAAGAAAAACATAGGTTTATTTTTTGAAAAAAAATCCGAGGTATTCGAGAACTTCAAAAAGTTTAAAACCCATGTTGAGAAGAAAAATGGTCTTGTAATCAAATCCATGAGATCTGATCGTGGAGGAGAATTCACATCGAAAGAGTTTCATAAATATTGTGAAGACAACGGCATTCGAAGACAACTAACGGTGCCAAGATCCCCTCAACAAAATGGAGTAGCAGAAAGGAAGAATAGAATAATTCTTGAGATGGCGAGCATGCTCAAGAGTAAAAAATTACCAAAAGAGTTATGGGCGGAAACCGTCGTATGTGCGGTTTATCTGTTAAACCGATCTCTAACAAGAAGTGTTTCGGGAAAAACACCACAAGAAGCTTTGAGCGGAAAGAAGCACAGTGTTTCTCATTTAAGATTCTTTGGAAGCATTGCTCATTCTCATGTACTGGATGACAAAAGTGAGAAGTACATCTTCATTGGTTATGACAACAACTCCAAAGGCTACAAGCTTTACAATCTTGATACGAAGAAGACAATTATTAGTCAAAATGTTGTGTTCGATGAAGAAGGATAATGAGATTGGAAATCAAATGATGAAGATTATAACTTCTTTCCACACTTTGAAGAAGATGACCTGGAGCCACCAAGAGAAGAGCCTACTACACCACCAACAAGTTCTCAAGTAGACGAAAGTTAAAGCGAAAGGACTCCATGCTTTAGAAGTTTACAAGAGGTCTACGAGGTAACCGAAAATCAAGACAACCTTACTTTATTTTGTCTATTTCCGGAGTGCGAGCCCATGGACTTCCAAGAAGCTATGAAAAAAAGACTTGGAGAAATGCTATGGATGAAGAGATCAAAGTGATACAAAAGAATGATACATGGGAGTTAGCCTCACTTCCAAATGGACACAAGACGATTAGTGTGAAGTGGGTGTACAAAGCAAAGAAAAACTTTAAAAGAGCAGTGGAAAGATACAAGGCAAGATTGGTGGCGAAAGGATATTGGCAAAGAGCTGGAATCGACTATGACGAGGTATTTGCTCCCGTTGCTCGTCTTGAAACTGTTAGGCTAATTATTTCATTGGCTGCTCAAAACAAGTGGAAGATACATCAAATAGATGTCAAGTCAGCTTTCTTAAATGGAGACTTTTTGAAGAAGAAGTTTACATTGAGCAACCACAAGGCTACATAGTCAAAGGAGAAGAAAAAAAAGTCTTGAGGTTAAAGAAGACACTTTATGGGTTAAAACAAGCCCCGAGAGCTTGGAATACTCGAATTAACAAGTACTTCGAAAAGAAAGAATTCATCAAGTGTCCATATGAGCATGCACTCTATATCAAAATTCATAAAGACGATATATTGATTGCATGCTTATATGTAGATGACTTGATATTTACGGATAACAATCCAAGCAT
Organism: Turritis glabra; assembly: GCA_900406565.1. NCBI lineage: Eukaryota > Viridiplantae > Streptophyta > Magnoliopsida > Brassicales > Brassicaceae > Turritis > Turritis glabra. The sequence goes on along the minus strand of OVBN01000243.1, from coordinate 1,592,803 downwards.
GTTCAAGGAATTCAAGAAAGAGATGACGAAGGAGTTCGAGATGACTGATTTTGGATTGATGTCTTACTACCTCGGAATTGAAGTAAAACAAGAAGATAATGGAATATTCATTACTCAAGAAGCCTATGCTAAGGAGGTACATAAGAAGTTCAAGATGGATGATTCAAATCCCGTTTGCACACCCATGGAATGTGGAATCAAATTATCAAAGCACGAGGAAGGAGAAGGAGTGGATCCAACACTCTTTAAGAGCTTAGTTGGAAGCTTACGATACTTAACATGTACACGACCCGATATCTTATATGCGGTCGGAGTTGTTAGTCGATACATGGAGCATCCAACAACAACTCATTTCAAGGATGCAATGAAGATTCTTCGCTATATTAAAGGTACCATGAACTTTGGTTCGCACTATTCTACTTCTAATGATTATAAGCTCGTTGGATATAGCGATAGTGATTAGGGTGGAGACGTAGATGACCGAAAAAGCACAAGTCATTTCGTGTTTTACATTGGAGAAACGACTTTCACATGGATGTCGAAGAAGCAACCAATTGTCATGCTTTCCACTTGTGAAGCGGAGTATGTAGTGGCTACTTCAAGTGTGTGCCATACTATTTGGCTAAGAAATCTTTTAAAGGAGTTAAGCTTGCCACAAGAGGAGCCAACGAAGATTTTTGTTGATAATAAGTCAGCAATAGCTTTGGCGAAAAACCCAGTCTTCCATGTCGAAGTAAGCACATTTATACACGTTATCACTACATTAGAGAGTGTGTTGACAAGAAGGATGTGCAATTGGAGTATGTGAAGACCCAAAATCAAGTAACCGATATTTTCACCACACCTCTCAAGCGCGAAGACTTTATTAAGATGAAGAGTTTGCTTGGAATAGCAAAATTTACTTTAAGAGAGGGGGTAGAAAGTTAAACTTGATTTTGAATCAAGTTTAATTATTGGGCAAATTACCTAATAATTATTAAATGGGTCAAATCCAAGTTCTAGAGTTTTCTCTAGAAATATTAACATCGTCCACCTCATTAAAGTTAAAAATCAAGATATTTTTATAAAATTATCTAGACAATTATAATATTATAATCTCGATATTATGGTAGAATAATCTAGATTAAGGCTTAAAATATTCTAGATATTTTGTAATTTGGAGGCTATAAATACCTCTCCCTACTCTCTTTTGTAAGTATAAAGTTGTGAAGTTGTTCCAAGTTCAAATCAAAGTAATAAAAGTTATATTTCCTAAATTTCTTTATCAAATATTCACATTTTCTCCATCACCTTTTACAAGAGTTTTCTTTCAACATATGCTAAGTATTTTCTGTTAGCAAAGTTTCTTATGGCGGAGAGTTTTTTCTTATGAGTAGGGATGTGAGCCATGACTACAAAGTCTCTCTGCTCGAGAGACTGATATTGCGAGATTGCTCTTCTCTAGAAGAGGTAAATGAATTTAACATAATATAGTCTTGCTTTTGTTGTTGCATCTCATATTAATGTCACAATATTGACCCTCTGAATCACGGATATCCCGAGAAATGTTTGCCGGTTTTTTGATTCGTTACTCGTTGGAGACTTCAGATTCATTCGACACATTGTAAGTTCTTAATAGGACATTACTAGTTTTGGTAAAATCTGCTAGTGTTAGGTGATTTTGTTTACTCATGATCTTTTTTTTCAATAGGACATTTCAAATAAACGCTGATTAATTTATGGCGGCAGGAGATGTAACAAAACCAAAGTAACTGATTTTTTTATTTCTTACCATTTGACCAACATTAATCAGAACTCAGTTAAATGATGCACCGGTTTATATGGCTATTATTGTGTGTTGTATGTTTCCTCTTGAAGAGCTAAGAGAAGAAAGACCAGGTCTAACATTTGTGGCAGATTTTAGTTGACCATCACCATCACATGAATTGAATTCAAAAGATTTCTTGTTAGAGCAACTCCAACCTTGACACTATATTTGGTGTTGATATTACACCAAATTTGGTGTTATAGTGTCAAAAAAGTTTTTTCATCTCCAACCACAACACCAAATCTTACACTAAAAAAAATTCTTTATTATTATATTATTAAAGTTAATTTTTATTTATTTTTAATAATTTGATAAATAATAATTTTTTTTAAAACTGATTAATTATAAGTTACATATAAAATTATAATAAGTGACAACCAATAAAAAAAGTACAATCGATTAATTTAAAATAGCTAGCGAAAAGTAAACTACAACGTACTAATTCTCAGAATAGTATGTTCAGACCATAAGTGTTCCATTAACGCATTACGAAGTTCATAGTGAGCTTCTCGGTCCTTTATTTTTCTGTGCCGAGCTAAAAATTCTTGAAATCGAATATCATCATCACCTGCCATTTCAACTTCTGCAATTGGGACTTCGACTCGTTCTTCAATTGTTGTATCAAGATCACGTTCATCTTCTATGATCATATTATACATTATGATACAAGTTGTCATTATATCATGCAACACTTCTTTACTCCAAAAGCGAGCTGGTCCGGACACAATTGCAAATCTTGATTGCAATACTCCAAATGCACGTTCCACGTCTTTTCTACATGCTTCTTGTCTCTTTGCAAATAATTTCTTTTTGGGACCGCGTGGATCGTGAATTGTTTGAACAAGAGTTGACCATTTTGGATATATACCATCATCTAGATAATAACCCATAGTATAATTTTTCCCATTAATAACATAATTTGCAGGTGGAGCAGTTCCCTGTGTTAGACTAGCAAAAAGATGAGATGCCTCTAGGACATTAATATCATTATTAGACCCTGGTATACCAAAATATGCATGTCAAATCTAAATATCGTAATCAGCTACAACCTCTAGAATAATAGTAGGAGATCTACTACGACCGGCATATTGTCCTCCCCAAGCTGTTGGGCAGTTTTTCTATTTCCAATGCATACAATCTAAACTACCCAACATACCTGGAAATCCTCGGCATTCACCAATGTGGAGTAGTCGTGCAACATTATTAGCATTAGGTGCTCTAAGATAGCGACCGCCAAACACCTCGATAACAGCACAACAAAATCGCTTCAAACTTTCAATAGCTGTGGACTCCCCTATTTTGATATACTCATCGGTAGAATCTGCCGGTAAACCGTACGCCAACATTCGAAATACAACCGTTATTTTTTGTAAACCAGACAATCTAAGTTTACCGACACCATCTCTTTTTTGGACAAAGTAATTATCATGTATTTGTATAGCATCATAAATATGCATAAACAAAGGACGACTCATCTGGAATCTTCGCCGGAACATTGTTTCAGGAAACAAAGGATTACCTGCAAAATAATCGTTGAAGAGATTGCGAGAAACCTCTTCCCGGTCACGGTTGATAACTATATGATCAGGAGTATATCCACCATGAGAACCCTGAGAGTTAAATAGGTTTTGAGTGAAGAGAAAATTATTATTTGCAGTAATTTGAGTTACTGCCTGTTTTTCTATATCATCATAATAATCATTATCTGAAGATGATGAAGAAGAAGAAGATGGTATATAAGATGAACTACCGTAGTAGAAATTCATATTTTTAGAGAGAAATAAAAGATGGTGGTGATATCTTATTTTCCAAACATGGTACCCATTTATATAACCTAAGAAAATCAATCTAAACCGCTGAATTTCTTTTACCAAGATCTAACCGTTGCTTTGATCAGTCACTTCGTGTCTTATCATATTTATCACTATGTCAGAAAAATACGAATCAATCTAAACCGCTGAATTTCTTTGACCAAGATCTAACCGTTGCTTTGATTAGTCACTTCATGTCTTATCATATTTATCACTATGGTAGAAAACTACGAATCAATCTAAGTCGTTGGATTTCTTTGACCGAGATCTAACCGTTGCTTTGATTAGTCACTTCATGTCTTATCACATTTATTACTATGGCAGAAAAATACGAATCAATCTAAGCCATTGATATTCTTTGGCTAAGATCCAACCGTTGGTTTGATTAGTTACTTTATTGCCTTAATTTCTTTATATAAAGGTGTAATGCTCTTTGAATGATCACACATCTTAAATTCATTTTCTTACCATTAGTTTTTCTCATAAAATGTCTGCACCTCGCTCTACGTCCTATTCTATTGAAGAAGATAAACACTTATGTCATGTGTATCTTGATGTTTCTCAAAATCCGATCATAGGGATTCAGTTTTGGGCAAGAGTTCAAATTGAATATGAGAAATCCGAGATTTCTCGTATTCACACTAGACCAAGAAGATCTTTACAAACTCGAATGACAGCAATTCTTGCTGCAGTTCCAAGTTGAGAGGATTCGTTAACCAGATTGAAAGTATAAATCCTAGCGGCGCTGCCGATCATGATATTGTGAGTATTTGTATATTTTTGGATTATTTTGCATACTCATTTATCATTAATTTATTACAATTGCTAACTTACTTTTATTTTACATTTTGAACTTAGAATAATATATTTGCTAATTTATTTACTTTTTTTTCTTGTCAAATATAAAATCAGTTACACCAAGCGAAAACGCTATTAACAGAAGATGTCAAGTACAGCAAAGGATTCAAATTTGATCATGTCTGGCCTATCCTTAGAAGTTTTCAAATACGCACACTAGTAGAGCCGCTGCATTCCATGAAGAAGGTTGTAATGTTATGTCATCCCCATCATTTCAAGATGAGTCATCGCCATCTTCTGGTATGAATTCATTCGATCTAAATATTAATAGTGAAGAAACCACTGCTAATATATCTCAAAGACCTATGGGTATGAAAAAAACAAAGAAAAAACAACAATCTGATGAATAATTTAAGCAAATGATGGAGCAAAGTGATAAGCTTATCAAAGCTGTTGTTAAAGGTACTTCTAAAAGAAATGAAAGTCAAAGACAAAAGGTTGATGTACGAAGAATGAAAGAAGATAATAAAATATTATTTGTGGATTTGAACTCAATAGCAGATCCAGCAATTCTTGCGTATATTGAAAATCAAAGAGCGATAATTCTAAGCCGAAAAGCACCAACAACCCAATATGAAGAACATGGCGAAGGTTCTCAAAGCTAATATCATGGATCTCAATATCGAGCTTCTCGTTTTCAAGGAGATCAAGCTCAAGGTGAACAAGTTGAAAAAGAACATGTTCAAGGACAACAACCTCAAGGAGAAAACCAAACATCAAGTGACCAACAAGATTATACTGGTACTATCATTATTCTAGCGGAATGAGAAATGATTATACCGGATATTAGATTATGGTTTAAATTTATATGATGCCTTTAAAAATTATCTTGTTACATTTAGTTTTTTATTTGTTTGGTTTTAATTTTGTAATTTTATTTTTCCAGTGTTTTAAATGAATTTAATATGTATTTTTAATTTAATCAATTGCATATTAACTTAGGTATTTTATAAAATTAAAGTTTCATATTATTGATAACTATAAATATAATTTAAAAGTATAAAATTATTAATGATATATTTATTTTTAGCTGATTAATTACAATTTAATTATACTAGAAATACACAAATAAAATAATATTTTTTATTTTAGTGTTTTATGTGATACTATTCACAAAACACTAAAACAAAAAATATGCCGTTCATTATGCCGTCCCATTGGACCAAATCCCACACCATATTTGATGTTATCCCGCACCATACTTTCAGGCATTGGAGGAACTGAGGACCACGACGCCTTGTGACTTGTGACTTGTGATATTAGTGGTCTCTTGAATGGCTTCTCTCTTTTATTTATATATTTTTGTTAAATTAAAATTACCAGAGTAGTCTTTTTTTTTTTTTTTTTTTTTTTTTTGTCAACTGTGGACTAGGAAGCATTTGATTTTTGCTGGATCATACTTATTCTAGTTTATTCGGATTGATTTTTAGGTTTCAGATTGCTTTAACTTGATATCTCATCAGGTTCAGGTAAACTAATTTCCTACAATGAATTATTAATACACAGCCCTAATTTTTGTAGAATATTTCAATTAACTAAAATTTCAGTTCTAAAATTCTAGTTTATGTTAGTTAACCAATTTTAACAACCAATAGACAAGAAGTGATGTCTCAAATGCAAATATACATGATTCGTGCCCTTTCGCGGCGAGCTCAGCAGCAACGTACATCGTTAATAAATGGACTCCAAAGAAGATGCATCGCAAACGGTGCAGCTAATTTCCACTCGTGGAAGAGAAGTACTCAAACCCAAATCCAGAAATCGCAGAGCAAACCTCTCCCTAAATCTGGAGACTCGGATATAAAGGAGTGGAATGTAGCTATAAGCAGCTACATGCGTACTGGAAGGTGCAACGAAGCGCTTCGTGTCTTTAATCGTATGCCTAGGTGGAGCTCCGTTTCTTATAACGCCATGATCTCTGGGTATTTGACAAATGGCGAGTTTGAACGCGCCCGGATGTTGTTCGATGAAATGCCTGAACGAGATTTAGTTTCTTGGAATGTGATGATCAAAGGGTATGTACGGAACAGGAATCTTGGGAAAGCAAGGGAATTGTTTGAGAGAATGCCTGAGAGGGATGTTTGTTCGTGGAATACGATGTTGTCGGGATACGCTCAGAACGGGTGTGTTGATGATGCAAGGAGGGTTTTTGATCGAATGCCTGAGAAGAACGACGTATCGTGGAATGCATTGCTTTCTGCATATGTTCAGAACAGTAAGTTGGAGGAGGCTTGTACATTGTTTGGGTCTAGGGAGAATTGGGCATTGGTTTCGTGGAACTGTCTGCTTGGTGGGTATGTTAAGAAGAAAAAGATTGTTGAGGCAAGACAGTTTTTTGATAGTATGAAGGTGAGGGATGTGGTCTCTTGGAATACTATCATCACTGGTTATGCACAGAACGGGAAAATAGATGATGCGCAACAACTATTTGATGAGTCTCCTGTTCAAGACGTCTTTACATGGACAGCAATGGTGTCAGGATATATACAAAACCGAATGGTGGAAGAAGCGAGAGAATTATTTGACAAAATGACAGAGAGAAACGAAGTGTCATGGAATGCCATGCTTGCGGGATACGTGCAGGGCGAGAGAATGGAGATGGCAAAGGAATTGTTTGATGTTATGCCTTGTAGAAATGTTAGTACATGGAACACGATGATAACTGGATATGCTCAGTGCGGAAAAATTTCTGAAGCTAAGAACCTTTTTGATAAAATGCCTAAGAGAGATCCTGTCTCTTGGGCAGCTATGATTGCAGGGTATTCGCAAAGCGGGCATAGCTATGAAGCTCTGCGTTTGTTTGTACAAATGGAGAGAGAAGGAGGTAGATTGAATCGGTCTTCGTTTTCATCTGCTCTAAGCACATGTGCAGATGTTGTTGCTCTCGAGCTCGGTAAGCAATTGCACGGACGATTGGTTAAAGGTGGGTATGAGACTGGGTGCTTTGTTGGGAATGCGCTTTTGTTGATGTATTGCAAATGTGGAAGCATAGAAGAAGCTAATGACTTGTTTAAGGAGATGGCTGGGAAGGACATTGTCTCTTGGAACACAATGATTGCAGGTTATTCAAGGCACGGGTTCGGAGAAGAGGCTTTAAGATTCTTTGAGTCGATGAAGAAAGAAGGACTGAAGCCAGATGATGCTACCTTGGTTGCGGTATTATCTGCGTGCAGTCACACAGGACTTGTTGACAAAGGCAGGCAATATTTCTATACGATGACTCAAGACTATGGCGTTAAGCCTAACTCACAACACTACGCTTGCATGGTCGATCTTCTCGGTCGAGCTGGGCTTCTAGACGAAGCTCACAATCTAATGAAGAACATGCCCTTTGAGCCAGACGCTGCAATTTGGGGAACTTTACTCGGTGCAAGCAGAGTCCATGGAAACACAGAGCTAGCTGAAACAGCTGCAGATAAGATTTTTGCAATGGAGCCTGAAAATTCCGGTATGTATGTTCTTCTCTCTAATCTATACGCTTCTTCGGGGCGATGGGGAGATGTAGGTAAACTACGAGTGAGAATGCGGGATAAAGGGGTGAAGAAAGTTCCAGGGTACAGTTGGATTGAGATTCAAAACAAGACTCATACTTTCTCGGTTGGGGATGAGTTTCATCCTGAGAAAAACGAGATCTATGCTTTTTTGGAGGATCTGGAGTTGAGAATGAAGAAAGCGGGGTATGTTTCAAAGACGAGTGTGGTTCTTCATGATGTGGAAGAAGAAGAGAAGGAGCGTATGGTTCGGTACCATAGCGAGAGACTGGCTGTAGCGTATGGAATAATGCATGTGTCTTCAGGGAGACCGATCCGTGTGATAAAGAATCTGCGTGTGTGTGAGGATTGTCATAATGCCATCAAGTATATGGCGAAAATCACTGGGAGATTGATTATTCTGAGGGATAATAACAGGTTTCACCATTTTAAGGATGGTTCATGTTCATGTGGAGACTACTGGTGAAGTGATGATGATTCCATTTCATCTCGATTCAATCTAACCATTGACCAATTAGAGAAGGAAATGAGTTCTCTCTTCGTTTGGCAAAAGGTGAAGGAAGCGTTGTGCATTGGTGTATCCCGCCTGATTTCACCATTGATGTAAGCAAATTTAGGATTCTCAATCTTGTGTTGTTCGTGTAACTGGGTAAACTTTTCCTTGAGAATTCTCAATTTATCACTTACACACAATGTTCTAAGGCCTTGTTCTATTTTGACCTTAGGGGGTATATGGATGTGCTGTAGAATGATGTCTCCCACTTAATCTCGACATTGAATGTTTGTCATTGAGAAATCTCAGATTATGCATTGTTTGTGGTACTGAACAACTTTGTTGTGTGTGTTATTGAATCCACTGTGAAGTTTTCCTTTTTGTTTAATCAAGCTTAGCTATTGTATAACAGGTAGATCAAGAAAAAAAATCATCAACCTTGGTAGAGTTCTTGGCCAACATCCCAAACTTAACCTCGCTAACTCTAGTAGGTTCTAGACTAAATGAGGCTACAGCCCAAATTCTTGTTGAGGTATGGCTCCTTCTGTTTTCTGGCATTTCTTTGATCTTCATTTGGTACCATCACCAAACCCAGTATTTTTTTGGATGCTTATGCAGGGTCCTTGTAAATCCTACAAGCAAGGGTCGCTTTTTGAGGTTTGTGTTTACCGCAAAAAAATGTTAATAGCGCTATCTCCTCGTCTTTATCAGCAAAATTTATTATGTCTGAAACATTTTTGATTGGGTAGGGATTCAAGACATAGATTCAAAGACAGTACACTCGAGACTAACATTGCGACACTGCTAAGGAGGTAAATAATCAAATTATAACAAGTCTTTGGTTGTTGCATCACAATCTTAATCTCAGACTCACTGAGCTTAAAATTACGACATTTCAGAAAGAACTTCTGCTGTTTTTGAATTCACTACTGACGGGAAACTTCAGATTCATTAGGCACATTGTAAGTTGTTATAGACATTTTGGTAAATCTGTGTGGAATGATAGGTATAACTTTGTTTACTACTCATAATTCTTCTTCTTCTTCTTCTCCAATAGGACGTTTTAAGCTGCAGCTTGTTGTCTGATGGCGGCGAAAGATGTTAATTGATTGTTAACTTTTGATGTAGATCACAAATCGGTTTGCGGGGTGCTAATGACTCACTGAGTTATTTTCCAATATTGTGGTATGTTGTTGTAGCTTTCTTCTGGAGAAGCTGAAAGAAGAAAGATCAGATGTCAAATTTGTGCAGATTTTTACCTCATTATTATCAAGGTTCCATTTATTTCCTGATATTTTGTTAATTTTATGCTTTTTAAAACAATCATCAAAGTAACTGAGGTTAAAATGGGGTTTTGTGTTTGTAAAGTTCAGATCAGAAAAGCTTTGCCAAAGGAGACGTGGAGATGAATTTGGCGGACTAGAGACGCTGCAGGATCTGAATCAACAACTGCAACAAGACATGCAGAGATTGGACTTCTCCGGGAATCAAGCAAGTGACAACTCCAGTAAAAATTATACACTATATGATTGACAGAGATCAGATTCTCTCACATTAGCATAGTTACTAGTTAGTTTGTGGTTACCAGAAAATATTGCTGAGGCATGCATGTTTACTACATTAGGAACAAACATTTGTTTTCTTTGCTAGGTTCTCTGAGACTTTGTATTGTTGGCTCAAACCCTGAAGCTGTAGAAAACATGAAATAATTAAGCAAAGAGCAGAAACGAGTCCATATATATTCTATCAAATCTACATCAATATTATTGTGCGGCCAATTACTACAAAAACCGAAACAAAAATGTTCTGATGCTTAGTCCTCTGACAACAAAGCCAAACCAGAAATCCAAAAAGCTTTGAAAGCATGATCTAATGGGAAGGAACCATAAGGCCAAGAGATTGTTGAGCCAAGCCTTCCACAGAGGTCTTCCGGATTGTTGTTGTAAAACCTTGACATCTTGGGGGAAATGAAAATCTAATTTTATTTTGAGTCAACTTGTGTTAAATTAGGTACAATTTTCCTTAAAATGTGTTTGGCACAATTGCTTACTCATCAAACTCAAGAAGTCTAAAGAGACCAAACAAATCACCAGTTTTGCTTATTCCATTGAGTTTATGTTTACAAAAGCTTAACGACTATTTCGTTCTAGTTGTTTTCTTTTTACTTCTAAACACTCGAGACCTTTTGGGAAAGGTTGTCACAGGTTATGTGACAAGATCGATAGCTTGAAAATGATTTGATCAAAACTATTTTACAAACATAATAGTATTTGTGAAAAAAAAAAATTATGTCTAATACCATTTACTTTGGAAATCCCAAATTATATTTTTGGTCAAAGAATTTATAAATGTAAAATTTAGTTTTCAATAATTAAAACTAATTTATAAACCTGAAAACCAAAAGTGAAAACATATTATTGCCAAATTAATCAGAAACTAAGTGCTAAACTTACATTCGTGAAAACAAATTGTACTTATGATCCAAATCAAAGACTAGACTCGATACCATAGGTTCGGTTTGTTTTCACAATTTTGCAATTTAACACTCAAAATTCTTTAAAATTTAGCTATATGTATGTAAAACTAAATATATAAATGTAAAATTTAGTTTGTATAATTAAAACTATAAGCCTGAAAAACAAAGGTGAAAAATCTTTTATTGCTAAATTGATCATAAATTAAGTGTTAAATTCACATTACGTGAAAACACATTGTACTTAAGACACCTCTGATGATCCAAAAGATTGGACGGGATACTATGTTCGGTTTGTTTTCACATTTATGCAATTTAACACTCAAAATTCTTTAAAATTTAGGCCAAAACATTTTATTGACAAAATAGTTTTTATATATATTTATATATTATATATAAATCAAATATATAAATGTAGAATATATAGTTTGTATAATTAAAACTATAAACTTGAAAAACAAAAGTGAAAAACATTTTAATGCCAAATTAGTCAGAAATTAAGTATTAAATTCACATTTCGTGAAAACATATTGTACTTATGATGACACCTCTCTCTAATGATCCAAAAGATTGGACGAGATACCATATGTTCGGTTTGTTTTCACAATTATGCAATCTAACACTCAAAATTCATTAAAATTTAACTAAAAACATTCTATTGCCAAAAACATTGTATATTCATGTAGAATTTAGTTTTGTATATTTGAAACAGTTTTATAAACCTGAAAATCAGAAGTTGAAAAACATTTAATTGCCAAAAAAACATTTTATACAAATATATAAAACTAAATCTATACTTGTAAAATTTGTATATAAAACTATATATAGTTCCAAGTCTAAAATGAAAAAAAACAAATTGTATATAAAACTATATAGATATATATATATATATATGTATATAAATGAATAGAGAAAGCTTTTAACCTAATCTTCGCAAGAATTTGGGTTAAAGCAAAGTACATCTCCACTCATCCTCTTGGTTGCTTCCTGCAATATTATCAGAATATAGCCACAAGTAACAGAACACATCCAACTTTCAAGAAAAAATTAAACAAAACACAGGTTGCTAGTCCCAGCCAATCATTCAATATCGAGCTGATCACCAGATGAATCAAAACAAGTTTCCATAAGACATAAAAAGACAATCATCATGAAATACGAAACATAAAAAGACTCTATGATGGATCAGGAAAACCTCTCAATTAGTATCCCAATGGCACAATAGAGCCGATGCAATTCCCAATGCGCATTATACAAAAAGAAGTTATTAATATAGATTGAACCAACTTTGAAACGCAAAGGATGTAAGAGATACCTAGGATATGCAAGAGCTCCCTCAAGATCCTAAAGATCGATGGTGAAATTAAAGAACTAACTGAATGAAATACATACCTTCTGAAAATGAGATCGAGAGGCAAGAAGCATTGTTACCAAAAGAAGAGCTAATGCTGCGATCCTCTGCCAAAGCTCAGAAACGCATTTCTTCACTTCTACCACATAAACACTACTCACTGAAACTGCTAATCTTCAAAGAAAAGCCTAATGGCATTTTGTCATACGTACGCTGCTGCTTCTGGTCCTCCATGGCCGTCAAAAAGCTAAACAGGAAGTCAAGTCAGGTTACATATTTAACGAAGCAACGGTATATAACCGCATAGAAAAGCATTTGGCTTTGGCAATTCAAAGAGATACCCAACCTGAGAAAATAGATCGTCTATGCGAATATGTTCATCTTCCATGAATCTATCTGGCCCTCCCCTCCAGTCTCCTTTTAGACCCTAACAAGGTATACACATAATTGAAAACATAAATAAAATTTGAGTCATTGGAACACAACACATGCTGTCAGAAAAACCAATTTTTTTATACAATCAAAACTAAAAGGCTTAAACTCAAGCACAATTAGCAACAAATGAAAACACAGGCAGTGAAGACAAAGACATGTTAACAAACATAATAACTACAAACAAGGCTTCTCCAATACAGTATTTTACAATTAACTAGTCAAGATCACCAACTTTAAATTCTCAGACAACAAGAAACTAATATTTGTTACAACAGGCAAACATAAATGAACCAAGGCTCGTCTCAGCTTTAAGAGGTCCAAGAATCATGTTCGTATGCTATAAAGTTATCTTCTTAAAGGCTTGAAGATCTTACGAAGAGAGGGTTTCAAATTTGAAAATATGGAGTAAGAAAAAAGTCATGTAGGATCTAGACTGGAGGGATATTAGATCAAGGCTACAAAAGGGTTTATAGTCCTAAAGTTACAATGAGCCTGTTCGTTTATGAAACGCGGCGACTTAATTGAGCGACTCAGAAAAGCTCTTCCTCCATTTGATTTTTTACTGTGTAGGGTTGCTGAATTAAAAACCAGCGACAGAAGAAAAGAACGACGACATAAAATTAAATGGTGGTGGTATTGTCATTGATCGCCGTTAAAACCAGCGACTCTATCATTCACCATTTTTGTCTTTAAAAGAATCAAAACTGTCGCTGGCATTTCTCTAATTAACGTACCGCTGGCGATTGGCTTCCGAACAGGGCCAATCTCAAAGAAACTCAACAAAACACCCCTCTACTCTATCTCTTCTAGCCAGACGAAGACATTATTTCTTAAAAAAAAAAACCATCTTCACCTTAATCTAACTCTGTAAGAAAGATTATTCCAGTGTATTAATTGTGTAGAAAAGAGTTGTTTATACCCTGTTTTTGGCCTTTGGGTCGTTTGTTGTCTCTTGTTCCGAACCGATAACCTGAGCAAGTTTTATATAACAGACCAATGTTTTAAGTGACGATCAGGACACTAAAATTGTTTGGTTATGCAAAAAGATTCAATCTTTTAGTGTAGAATATTTGAAATATACCTGAGAATTTGAGTAGAATTTGGTGTAGTATCCGGATAAGTTATAGAGGTACTTGCACAGTACGCTCGGTAACAAGTTGGTACATACCTCCTCAACAGTCTGCAAAATCGTTCACAGCATTGATCTAATCGTATAGGATCTGTTTCATCAAAAACAAAACAGAACTATCATCATGCGTAACCTAACTCGTCTAAGCTTTAAGACTTATGTTTATAAAAAATTTAAAGCAATTAATATTTCCTACAACACAACCAACCAAGGCTCGTCTAACCTTTAAGAGATCTATTAGGCTAAGGATAGATACGTGTCTATCCTTAGCCTTATCTATCCTTAGCCTAATAAGATCCAAAGGATCATGTTCGGATCTTTTAAAGAACCTTAATACGAAGCAATTCAGTCAAATTCCTAATTATTGACGATTGATTTCAGAACCCACAAAGAAAAAATCAAAGCTTTAACATTGTCGGAAAACTGGGGAATACGACTTACCACAGAAGAAGAAACGGTGAGAGTTGACGGCGGAAGTAACTTCAGAACCACCGCAAAACTCTGTTTCTGCTACCATCTTTCTCTCTCTCTCGTTCTTTGGAAATCACCGCCTTTATCTATGATTTTTTTCTCCCAAATTATAAAACTTTATTATCTTTGAATTGTTATGATTATAGGCGGTGTGCTTTCTATTTATAACCGTTGTAATGACGGCTCTATCACGCAACCCATTTTTATTTACTCGTTTATTATTAATTAACTAATAACTTAATCATTTTATTAATTTTTTTCTATAAACAATTCAAATTACATCGTTTAATACTATGAAGCCACTCAAAATTTTCATTTCAACTAACCAACTATATGAATTTCCATTTTTTAAACCAGGAGACAATTTAAGTACGATTTTAACCAACAAAAAAAATTTCTTTCTTTCACAATAACACAATATTGAGTTTCATATTTTTTCCTTTTTGGGTAAAGCGAGAGTATTGGATTTCATGTAAATATATTGTGGCATGCACGTCTTTAGGCCTGGCTAAAAAAAACATAATCAAGTACCCGAATCAGAACCGATCTAAAAATTCAACTTTAATTCGAATCCAAAAATTTAGATTTATTCTATTAGATTCTAATACTAATAATTTAGGACCCGACTACCCAAAATTTTACTCGAATATCCAAAATTTTACCCGAATACATAAAATTGTACTCTAATAACCGGGTATTCGGGTAAAAATTCGGGTTTTCGGGTAAAATTTCCGGGTATTCGGATAAATTTCAAGTATTTGTGTATCAAAAAAAATCGGGTATTTAGCGGTTCTGGAAATCTATACCTGATCCGACCCGAACCCAAAAATCCGAACCGAAACAGAGTTTTTACATTTACCATATTGGGTCATAAACTCCTCTACCCGAAAGATCTGAATCCGATCGGTTCCTACCCAAATCCGATCCGAGTACCCGAATGCCCAGGCCTATACGTCTTATTGAGCGGGAGACGCCTTGATCCACTGGTTGACCAAGAGTTTATTAATACTTTTACAGCATATCTGGGGTTCGATTCCCAGAAAATGTAGCTGCAAAACTTATTTGATGTTCCAGAGTATTGCAGACAGAGCCGTTTGTCGTGGTCTCGTATGTTACAGTGAGAGTTTTTCTATCGTGGCGTATGTAGTATATGCAGAACCGTATGTCGTGAATCCGAATGTTACAGGAAAAGCTGCATCGTGGAATCGTTTTTCGTGGAAACTATTCATCATAATCATATATGCTACGGATAGTTGAAATTTATCATTAATATGTTTAGATCAAATATATGTAATAATGATATTATAGATGAGAAAAAAAAAACTGTCTTATTGATTGTTTCAATTGCCAAATTATATGTGCACGCAAGACTAATTAAATAAATATTCAATCTAACATAAATTGTAATAATATTTCAGGGTATTCAGTTCAGTTATGATTCACTTTTTTTTTTGTATGTTTCTATGTATTTTCATTTTATGTTGATCAGAGAAAAAAAATTTGTAACTAAAAGACAAACATGTGGTAATCAAGAAAACAATGGTAGTCTAAGTGTTTCCCGAAATTTTCTGACGCTCAAATTAGTATACAAACACGAGAACCGGTCGGGGGAAAAAAATTGAAAAATACGGTAGAAAAATGACTAATGCACCAAACTTGAAGAAGAAAGCATATGTGGTGTTATATATATTTTTAGAATTTTTATGGATAAAGTAATTTAAAAAAATTAAATACTATAGTTTACAAATAAACAAAAATTTGTTATCCAAACATGTAATTTAGATACGTCAGCTAATAATTTAACCCGTATTCTTATTTGCTGAAATAAGTTACCATGGTCAAACGGGTAATTTTTGTGTTATATTTATCTGAAATGTTGAATTAATTTGGATCGACTAAAGAAAAGATTAGTAACATGATCTGAAAGGTTTCAAAATACACATAATGTATGATGACAACATCACCTAATGACCTAACCCACAACATTTAATACTTTGATGTTTTAAATTTATTTTCAAATAGACTTCATTCACATATTATTATCCTGCATAAATTTGAATTCTAAATTTATACATATATCTTTAATTTTGACCTAATTATTAAACTAAAGTTATAACAAGCGGAAAATGACCAATAAATTTCTCAATTTTTGCAACTCCACAAAATTATTTCTCAATTTGCATGTTTGTAAATTAAATTTTTAAATTTGTATTGACTACGCAAATTTAAATTTGAAAAAAATTAACATATTTGGTAATGTTGATTTTTGTGAACTCAATTTTACGTAATCAACACTTGAAAAATTAAGTTGTCAACTTAAATATGCAAAATTGAAAAACTATAACGTTCTTATTTATTATTATTTTTTCTTACAATTTCATTTATTTGGTTTATACATTTCAAAATCATAAACAAACACAGAAATATCCATTAGGAAAAGTTTCACATTTATTAATTATAAAGAAATGAAAAAAAAAAAAAAAAACACCCCGGAGGTTTGGAGGCGTAGCCATTTATAAATAAACTTCGCAATACGGTAGAGAAGAAGACTCTTTCAACGTTTTGGTTCCATGGATTCACCAAATCCTCCCACTCAAAGCCCTAGCTCGGTCCGTACTGTTCCCGGCTCGAACCAAAGCCACACCGATTTGATTATCTCATCGCTCCTTTCGTTTCCAGATTCCTCTCCGGTTTCAATTAGCAGCTCCTTCGATCGAGTTCTCGATAAAGCTCTCGCCTCCGCTTCCGGTGATGAATCCGTTCAGGATCGTCTCGTCGATCGCACTCTCGAACTCGCATCGCTTCTTCTCGATTCCACTAAACGATGCTTCCGGAAACGAGCTTCTGTTCACAATTCCAATTCCTGGTTCCTTCCTCCAGAACTCACCATTAAGGTAACAAACAAATCGGAAAATTTCTGGAAATTTGTGCTCTGTCTTTGTGCCTGCGTTATTGGAATTAGAGGCGATGATGTGTTTAGGGTTTTGTTCATCGCCTGATCTCTCTATCGATGTTAGCAATTTAGTATTCTCAGATTATGCATTGTTCGTGGAAACCTGATCCTCTGCGTTATAGAATTTAGAGGCGATGTTTTAGGGTTTTGGTCATCTAAGCAATTTAGGATTCCCAAATTATGCTTTGTTTGTGGAAACTTGACCCATCTGCGTTATTGAATCCATTGTGACGATATGTGTTTTGTTTTTTGGGGTCAGGAGATGGAGTTTTAGGATATGTTGTCTTGAGTGATTTCTCATATACTGTGTTTAAAATGGATTATTTAGGTCTTTTCGATGCTTGATACAAAGTCTCTGATGCAAGCATCTGCGTGCTGCACCATGTTCAGCAAATGTGCCATTGACCGTTTATGTTACTCCCACATCGACCTGACAACGTCTGCTAGATATGCTGATAAAGGAATTGTGTCTACTATGATCAATCGCGCTGGAAAAGAACTCAGGTGAAATTTTGTGTCTTCGAACAACCAACCAATGTGCTTTACATTCTTCTAATTACATTCTCATGGTTTCGTTTATGCATGCAGATCCCTCAAACTTGGTCGTGTTGTTCGCACAGCTGGATCAGATTCTGCTGCGCCTTTGCTCAGCGGATCTTGTCTTTCCCCACTAGCCTATAATCATGGCTTTCTAGGGTATTGGCTTGGTTACCAGTTTGAAATTTCCAATGTCAAACTAGTTATAATTACCTGCGTTGTCCAGTCTAAACTTAGCTAATGGAGTTAAGGTTGAAAACCGAACATGTAGAAATAGGGCTGTAGTTTTTATAGATAGGGAAAGAACTAGAACAGGAAAAACATCCAATACAATATCATCATACCCTATTTCTAAAACTCATTTCTTTATGGCTAATGCCCAAGAATCAAGCCTGAGATCAATCAAGAGAAAACCCTATTATTGATATCTTGAAATCTTGTCAATTCCCTTCGATTGTGCATTTGAAAGTGATTCAGAATCTCTATCACTACTAACATACAGAGAAAATGGTTTCACTGGTTTTTTTCTGAGAAAATGTTGTTCTATATCATGTGCACTTAATCTTCTAACTTGTTATTTCTTTCTCCATTTAACTAGGAGTCGCTTGAGAAGCCTGCGGCTCTACAATCTCAGACCGATAAAATACAAGTCCTTATGTGATGCGTTGTCAGTTTGTCCAAATATCACTGATCTGAGAATTGTTGGATTGTAAGTTGTAGCTTGTTTATTTTGAATTTCAGCAATTTCTCCATTTCTAATTGTTTTTTTCTTTGTCCAGAGGTTTCACATTGTCATCTTCTATGCTTTCGATTGTTACTACTTCAATGACTGTCCACTTTCAGTTCTGCTAATTCCTTACGCAACATTCTCTCGTGTTTTACGTTGTTTTGTGTTTCATGTTACAGGTATAACCTTACTGAGGAGCTATTTAATTCACTGACAATAAAATGCCGCTTAATAGAGCACCTGTTCTTAGAGACCTATGGTTATCCACGTAAAGCTTTTCCACTGTGAGGCTTTCCTTTTTGTTACTTCCAAGTTTGTTCAAGCTCACCTATTGTGTGACAGGTACATTAGAGACTAAAACAGGATCATCCTTGGTAGAGTTTGTCACCAACTGCCCCAACTTAACTTCCCTAACGCTCATACGCTTTGGACTAACCGATGAATGGGCTCGAAATCTTGCTGAGGTATGACTCCTGTTTTATATTTCTGGTATTTCTTCCCTCTCATTTGGTACCATCTAATCTATGCTTTTACAAAACCCAAATAATATTTGGATGTTGTTTGCAGACTTCTCGTAAACTGAAGTACCTGAATTTGTCCAGGTCACCTACAATCAAGGGTCGTTTTTTGAGGTAAAAACACCAAAATGTTAAGCGCAAAATTTCCGCCCATAAGTCTTTTTATTAGCAAAATCTCTCATAGCAAGAAAATATTGTTGGTAGGGATTTGGGACTTAGCTGCAAAGACAGCCTACTCAAGACTCTAATATTGCGCAACTGCCCTAAACTACAGGAGGTAAAAGATTAAGTACAAACAAGTTTCTGGTTTGTCTCATCAGTCTTTGGTCTCACACTCACTGACCTCGATATTTCAGAAAGAAGTGTTGGAATTCTGTAACTCACTGCTCATAGGGAACTTCAAATCCATTCGGCACATTGTAAGTTCTTATGGAGTTAAGCCAAATTCTGTAAATGAAAGGTATAACTTGGTTAACACTTAATGTCTTCTTCTTCTTGGTTTATTCTAATAGGATATTTCAAGTAACCATGGGTTAGCTTCAGGCAGGGGCAAAAAATCTTACAAACCAAAGTAAGAAAGGTTTAGAATCGTACAAATTTCATCCAAAATTTAGATTGTTAACATTTTACCAATTAGAATCGTACAAATGACTCCCATAAATTGTAGCTTGCCCTTGGAGAAGCTGAAAGAAGAAAGATCAGATGTCACATTTGTGGAAGATTTCCCACTAATAAGGTTTTCATCAATTACTATATCTGAAAAGTAATCATAAGTAACTGAAATGTAAAATGGGTTTGTGTCTGTAAAATTTCAGTTCAGAAAAACGTTATCTTGTCTGCGATGACGAAGAGTTGAGGCGGATAGAGATGATGGAAGCTGAGGACGATGAAGTGGATGAAGACGATGACTCGGATGAGGACTCGGACGATGGATCGGATGAGGATGACTCAGATGATGATGTGGACATGGGCTTTCATGACGAATATTTGTTATGATTGTTAATCGTCACTCAGTATTTATTATTGAACTAGTCGTGTGACGCGATCTAGTCCGCTGGAAGTTCTTCGTTTCTTTTGCTTAGTATTTCTTCTTGTTGGTAGATTTGAACTGTGCACAAAAATACGAAATTATTAAACGAGTTTAGAAATATGTGACATTGTGGGTTAAATTATGATATGATTTTAAATAGATTACAACTAAACATACTTTGATGATTTCAAGTTTAAAACAATAATAATTGCCAATAAAAATATTAAATATGTTTTTTCATCCTTATATCGATCAGCCATTAATTAGAGAACCCAAAAAAACTTAAATTAAATCCAAAATGATTTTAGTATTTTTAATCCAGAAATCAACAAAGTGGGATGAATCACATATAAATCACTCTGCAACACGTGCCAAATTCGTTCCTATAAACGTTGCTTGTTCATGGATACTCCAAACCCTAAGCGACCTTGTTATGATGTTTCCTCTTTCATCCAAAACCCTAATTCTGTTCCAGATTTCAACCAGAGAGATTCGATTCGACTATCTCCTCCTTTCTTTTGTTGCCTGATTCGCCTTCGACTTCTATTAGTTGCTCCTTCGATCGAGTGCTAGGTCAAGTTCTCGTCTCCGCTTCAGAAGCTTCCGGTGATGACTCCGTTCAGGATCGTCTCATCGATCGTACTGGCAAACTCGCCTTTCTTCTTCTCGAATCCACCCAACGATTCTCTCGAATGCGCGCTACTCTCTACAACTCGAATTCTTGGTCCCTTCCTCATGATATCACCATCAACGTAACGATTCTCAAACCTGCGTTAATTGAATCTAAATCGTTGCTTTAGGGCTTTGTTCCTTGGGAACCACGCAATTTTTTGAGGAAATTGAGGATTCTCAAATTACTAAAGATCTGTGTTCTGACAAGTGATATGTCAGAATCCTTTCTTGTGTCTTATTAACGATCTGTGAGGATATGTTTTCTTGAGTGATAAGTCTCACGTACTGTGTTTATAATGTGCATAAAATCAGGTGTTTTCGATGCTTGATACAAAATCTCTGATGCAAGCTAGCTTCAGCATGTTGCACCATGTTCCGAAAATGTTCTGTAGACCCTTTATGTTACTCTCACATTGACTTGAAAATGGGTGGCAAACGCATTTATGATGAAGTTGTGTGTAGTATGATTCATAGGGCTGGAAAGGAACTCAGGTGTGTGATCTGTTTGCATTTGGCACCTTCTCCTATTTCTTACATTTTTTCTACTTTTTTGTTTATGTAATCATCTCTTGTGGTTTCTTTTGTACATTCAGATCCCTTAAACTCGGCCGTGTTATATCTTCACGCAAAGGATCTTCCTTCACGAGATCTTGTCTTGTCTCAGTAATTCTTAATCACGGGTTTAATGGGTATTTTCTTGATTACCATACCAAGTTTAAGAAGTGATATTGTTTGAATCTGATTGTCCAAATTTGATCTTCTGATTGGTATTATTTCTCTTTCTCCATTCAACTAGGGGTCTCTTGAGAAGCCTACAACTTTACAATCTCGTATCGACAGGAACCAAGTCCTTATGCGCTATGTTATCAGTCTGTCCAAATCTCACTGATCTCAAGATTGCTAATTTGTAAGTTGTTTTTGGGGCGCCTGCATGTAGCTTTTGAGTGTCATGAATTCTCCAATATCTCATTGTTACTTTGTGCCCATACTTGTCTGAAGGTGTCTGTCTTGCATCAATTATGCTAATCCCTGATCGTAGGTTTTCTCCCTTTTTTTGCACAATTCCATGTTTAAAGTGACAGGAAACAAATTCTAGAGCAGGTATTAAAGACGCTTATTAGAAATCCTCGCTTGATAATAGAACGCCTGTTCTTACAGAACAATATCGACTTCCCTGCATCAGGTAAACTTTTTCCACTGTGAAATTTTCCTCTCTAGTTCCTCCTTGGTTGGTTCAAGCTTATTCAATGTGTGGCAGGTGTATCGTGTTCAACCGTTGAGGCATTTGTTACCTCCTGTCCCAGCTTAACTTCGCTAACCCTCGTAGGTTTTGAACTAAAAGAAGAAACAGTCCAAAATCTTGTTGAGGTATGGCTTCGTTTAGTTTTTTTTCTTTTGATATTTCTTCTCTCTTCATTGAGGTTTACGAAAGCCAAAACCAAAACAAAAATAATCGAAATGCTATTACAGGGTTTTCCTAAACTTAACTACATGAATCTGTCTAGAATGCCTGAAATCAGTGGTCGGTTTTTGAGGTTTGTGTTGAATGACCAAACATTAATTACAACATCTTTTAAGTGTCTTTATATCAAATCTCTTCTGACGAATATTTTGATGGTAAAGGGATTTGAGAAATTGTAGCAGAGACAGTCCACTCAAGACTTTAATATTGCGCGATTGTCTTTCTTTAGATAAGGTAAGTATAAAACACATTAAGTTTCAATTTTTCATCTAGTATTTAGTATTTATACTATGTCCCAATTCCTAAGTTTCTGAAAAGCATCTAGATATCCAGAGAGAAATATGGCATTTTTTGGATTCGCTTATCAACGGACACTTCAAATTCATTCGGCACATTGTAAGTTGTTATGTTTTTATCTCAACTATGTGTACGCTAGTCTTTTATCTCATTCACAACTGTTAAAAAATTGTATGACCCAAAAGGTTATAAATTGTACTAGTTACCTTGTTTTTAAATTGACTAGCCTTTTAAAAAAAATTATTTGGTTTTGTAAATGACTTTACTCACAACTCATAGTCATAAATCACTACAAGAAATATGAGCTTCGGTAGCAGATCGTTGTAGCACGAATTTACGAACTGCTACTAAAAGTACCAAAATCGGATGCCAAGTATTTCGTAGCATTATATTAACGCTAGGTTATATTTTTCATTAAGCGGGAACATAAAAATCAGTATTATACCTGGGAAAGTATCTTGGAGGCAAAATATTTGGGTTTTTCCCCCTAACCAAAAAAATCTCGATTCTAAATAATTAAAAGATCTTTTTACACAGCCAAAAAAAAAAAAAAATCATTCTCTAAAATTTCTTATCTCAATCCTCTATCTCCATCTAAAATTTTTTGATTCCGATCCTGAAATCTCAATACCCATGTCATGAAATCTCGATTATCAACACCACAATATCCATCAATCTCCGTGTAGCTATCGATTTTGAGTTATTTTTCCGGTATCTTCGTCTCTCTCTGTCTCCATCGATCTTCGTCTCTCTCTGTCTCCGTCTCTCTCCGCCTCAGTCTCTCTCCGCCTCAGTCTATCTCCGCCTCCGTCTCTCTCCGCCTCAGTCTATCTCCGCCTCAGTCTCTCTCCGTCTCTGTCTCAGTAGCTCAGCCGATCTCAGTCTCAGTAGCCTCGAACTCAGCCGATATCCGTCTCTGTCTTAATAGCTTCGAACTCAGCTGATCTCATCCACCTGAAAGGTATACGACATTCAATTGATGTATTTGAGTTCTTGACTATTTACTAGTATTTGCTTTTTGACCGTTTTAAACATTGAAAGGTAATCACATCTCATCAGCCGGATCTTCTGCCTGCATCTTCTGCCTGTTTGCATCAGAACACAGAGGCTAGTTGTCACAATGAAATTGATATTTGATTGATTTGTTTAAGAGTTGACTGAATTGGCTGTTTGATATTTCGTTTTATAAACGGTTGCTGTGAATGTGAATGTGAATATGTTTTTTTGGTGTTTGAGTTATTCTTATGGGTTTGTTTTGTTTTCTTTATGGGTAAGCACATATAATGGTCGAAAAGACATGGGTTCATCTTAACAGGTATGCGCAAAATTTTATAGTTATGTATTTATTGGTTTAATTGATATGTTAAAGAGTTTTTAAAGTTTGTAATTGGTATTTTTTTTTTTTGCTTTCATCTTACTTCACTGCAGAATCGATCCTGATTATGAGAAAGGTGCTTGGGATTTTGTGAGGTCTGTGGCTGCAGGTTTAGGAGAAAATGCGATGATTATTTGCCCGTGCATTGACTGTCGCAATGTAGATCGTCAATCAGCCGATGATGTTGTTGATCATCTTGTAACAAGGGGAATGGATTGGAGTTACAAGTTGCGGGAGGACTGGTATCATCATGGAGAAGTTAAATCAGGGACTGAGTGTAGAAAGAATGCAAGTCAGTGGAACTAAGAGATTTTAGGATTGTTCAAAGCTGCTGAGTTTATAGATGAAGAGTTGGTTAGTCAGGGTGATTTAAATGATGTTGCCGAGGGTGATGATAAGGAAGAAGATGAGTTTTTAGCAAAACTAGCTGATGCAGAAACACCACTCTATCCAGGTTGCACAAACCACAGCAAGCTATCTGCGATTGTTTCACTCTTTAGACTAAAGACTCAGAGTGGTTGGTCTGACAGAAGTTTTGATCTTCTACTTGAGTCTTTGTCACACATGCTACCCAAGGATAATGTCTTGCACACATCCTTGTACGAGGTGAAGAAATTTTTGAAATCTTTTGATATGGGTTATGAGAAGATACACGCTTGTGTAAACGACTGCTGTCTATTTAGAAATCAGTTCCAGGAGCTAGACACTTGTCCTAAATGCAATTCTTCGCGATGGAAGATTAACACGCGAACTGGTCAGGTGAAGAAAGGTATTCCACAGAAAGTACTTAGGTACTTTTCGATCATTCCTCGTCTCAAGAGGATGTTCAGGTCAAAAGACTTACGGTGGCATTTCAGTAATAAGAGCACAGATGGAAAAAGGCGTCATCCGGTAGATTCTGTGACGTGGGATCAAATGAATGAAAAGTATCCGTTATTTGCTGCAGAAGAAAGGAACATTAGGCTTGGACTCTCCACAGATGGGTTTAATCCTTTCAACATGAAGAATGTTAACTATAGTGCATGGCCTGTTTTGCTAGTCAATTACAACATGCCACCTGACAAGTGTATGAAAGAGGAGAACATCATGTTGACATTGCTGATTCCTGGTCCAACTCAACCTGGAAACAATATAGATGTGTATTTAGAACCCCTTATAGAGGATCTCAACCATCTGTGGGAGAAGGGAGAGTTAACGTATGATGCATTCAGTCACACTACATTCACATTAAGGGCAATGCTTCTGTGGACCATACAGGATTTTCCGGCATATGGAAATCTAGCAGGCTGCAAAGTAAAAGGCAAAATGGGTTGTCCTGTCTGCGGGAAACACACGGATAGTTTGTGGTTGAGTAATTGCAGAAAGCACGTGTATATGTCTCATCGGAAGTCTCTGTCACCCACACATGTTTATAGACGAAAGAAAGCATGGTTTGATGGTAAATCTGAGCATGGAAGAAGAGGTAGGATTCTGACTGGTCATAACATATATCAAATACTCAAAAACTACAAGAATGATTTTGGAAATGTAAGAGTAAATGGAAGAAAGAGGAAGATGAACGACTGTGTTGGATCAGCTTCTGATACTGATGATGAATCCATTGAATCAGAAGAAGAGGAAGAACAAGTAGATGAAGAGGAGCTATCCAGATGGAAGAACCGCTCAATCTTATTCAAGTTAGCTCATTGGAAGGTATGATTTATATGTTAGTTTTTTTATTATACTATATATTCAGATTTGATATATTTTTAAAAATAAATGTCTTAAACTTTCTTTTTATTTTCTGTTATTATTTGTCTAGGAAATGCCGGTTAGACATAACTTAGACGTGATGCACGTGGAGAGAAATGTTGCCGCTAGCCTTGTCTCTACACTGCTGCATTGTGGGAAATCAAAGGATGGTATTAATGCTCGAAAAGATCTGCAACTGCTTGGTATTAGGAAGGATTTACATCCCCAAGCCCGTGGAAAAAGAACCTATCTTCCTCCAGCTCCTTGGTCTTTGTCCAAAACAGAAAAGAAAGTATTCTGTAAGCGCTTATTTGACTTCAGAGGTCCAGATGGCTACTGTTCAAATATTTCCAGGTGTGTTAAGATAGAAGATTCTACGGTTAAAGGACTTAAATCACATGATTATCATGTGTTGATGCAACAACTTCTTCCGGTTGCAATCAGAGGTATAAGATGAATTATTTTAGCTATAAATATTGCATAATTTGATGTTATGTTTTTAATCTTCAATGTTGTTTATTTACAGGTTTTGTTACCTAAAGGTGTTAGGATAGCTATTGGACGCTTATGCGCTTTCTTCAACCAACTGTGTCAGGGAGTTATTGACAGAGAGACAATTTCTGTAATGGAGCATGAAATTGTGGAAACTATCTGCATGTTTGAGAGGTTCTTTCCTCCAAGTTTCTTCGATATAATGGTGCATTTGCCAGTCCACTTAGGCAGGGAAGCTCGGTTATGTGGACCAGTTCATTTTCGTTGGATGTACCCATTTGAGAGGTACAATCTAATAACTTATAACTTTGTATCCTTTACAATACACTTTTATGCTTATAGGTTACCGGTGTTTTATCTTCAGGTACATGAAAGTTCTGAAAGACTTTGTAAGAAACACTGCAAGACCAGAGGGTTGTATTGCTGAAGCATATCTCGCTGAGGAATGCATGCGGTTCTGCAGTGATTTCTTGAATAAGACAACAAATGCTGATGAGGAAATCGAAAGAAATGCTGATTATGAGAACTGCTCTATATTGGAGGGTCGTCCTATATCAGCAGCCACTTCATGTACTCTTACTGAGAATGAGAAGAACATAGCACATCTTGCTGTGATTCATAATATGGCTCTGCTTGATCCTTATGTGGAGTAAGTTATTCTATTAACAGTCTCTTTTATAATTTTGTTGTATTTACATTTAATTAATATTTTGTTTTTTCAATTTTAGCATGCACCTACAACATCTACAAGATTCTAGTGAAAGATGTAGACATGATTCGGCAACGTTATGGAGTACACATTCTCAGAAATTTGTCTCCTGGTTAAAAGAACAAGTATGTTATTTATTTTGCTGATTTTTGTTTTATCATTTAAATCTTTTCAATATAGTAAATGACACTTGACAATTTTTTAAATAACCTATGAATTCTGAGCATGAAGATACACTTAAGTGGTTAGCATATGGTCTTCGTCTATGCGCAAGATCTTACACGGGTTACATAGTCAATGGCAATCGGTTTCATACAGTTTCAGTTGATAGGCAAACTCAGAACTGTGGTGTGTTACATGAAGCCACAGCAATGTGTAGAGCTAGTGCAAAAGACAATTCTCCAATGGTTGATGTTGTGTCCTATTATGGCAGAGTGGTGGATATTATACTGCTTGATTACAATGTCTTATACATTCCTATATTCCGGTGTCAATGGGCAAATATAGGTAATGGAGTAAAGGAAGAAGATGGCTTCACACTTGTCAACCTTAACCAAAGTCAAGTTTCATTTGCAAGAGATCCATACATACTAGCATCTCAAGCAAAGCAAGTGTTTAATTCAAGGGTAGATGAATCATCGAGTTGGTATGTAGCTATGAGAGGTTCTACAAGAAGATACAGTGCAGAAGATGCTGAATCTGGAAATGCAGACGTTGGGCCATTGCCAGTATTAGTAGACATGGATGCAGATGACTTGGTTGATGAAGCTAGGAATGCCTGATCTGACTGTGAAGGGATTTATGTGTGAAATAATACTATATGTGATTGTTTTTTGTATATATGATTGGTTAGATACTATATGTGATTGTTTTTTGTATATATGATATTAAACAAGTATCTGTTTTGATAAGCAAAGCTCCTTTGAAGAAACCTTTAATCAAAACAAAACCTTCTCTGACAGAGGCATCTCCTCGTCGCAAATCACAGGTACATGCTTTTAATAACTAATTAAGAGATAATTGTTGGGCTGTGGATTTTAATGATCATGATTGGTTGTGGTTGTTCTTGTAGAGTTATGGCTTTATTTTTTGTTGGTTGTTGATTTCTATCTTTATTTTTTGGTGGTTGTTCTTGAAGCGTCTCGCCTTCAAAGCAAATCAAAAATGCAAGTTGATGGATATATCCGGAAAGAAGCGCGTTGTTGCTGAAGGACGTTGGTCGTCTAACAATCCTGATCAAGTTGTACATCACGTTCCTTTGGGGCCTAATGCTTGTCGAGTATGGGTGGATGTTGTGATTGTTAAAGATGCTGCAGTTTGGAAGCAATCTTCTGAAATCGAGTATTTGGAAGATGCACTTGGAAGTTCTATTGCATGGCCAGAAGAAAAAATCGTAATGGTTAGTATATACTTTAATTTTACATGTGTGCAAAATATGATGACAACAACTGATGGTTAACTTATTTTGTTTTCAGGAATGACGTCAAATGATGTTTCAGATGGGGGAACGTGTTTTTTTAGTTTAAACACTTGGATTAAGTTAAAGACATGTCTTTTTCTTTTTCTTGTTCGTAGACTTGTTTTTTTTTCCTTTTTTTTTTTGGATTATAAGGCTGAATCAGAATTTCTATGTTTCAGATATTAATTTAATGGGACAAGTTATTTAATGTTCGATTTTAAAATATTTCAGATCTACTTAAAAATATATAGAAAGATAATAAGCCAATTTTTAAAAAACTTTAGTTATATTATTAGTTAGGGATAATAATTTGGATATATGATTTGAGGACACAATATAAACTTCAATATATAAATAATCCAAATAGTTTGGAAAAAATTAAGATAATAAGATAACCTATTGATTGTGAAAATACATAAAAATTGATGACACAAGAAAATTAACTTATAGCAAAATTTAATGTATATTTGTATATAATTATGAATTATAAATATTAGTTAGCATAAAAAAATAAAACTCTATATTTTATATTACTATTTACACTATTATAAACCCTAAACCCTAAACCCTAAACCCTAAACCCTATACTTATATCTCTTAGTTGAAAGCATTCTATACTAATATATGAAACATGAAATTGACAATGTAAAACTTATAACAAATTAAATTTTAAGCATAGTCATTTTATAAATATAAAGTATACATATAAAACTTTTGAAAAAAAAAACTTTAATATTACATTTAGTCAATAATCTTACATTTAGTCAATTTTTATTGTATAACATTTTTATTAAAGATAATATAATTTTAAAATTTTCTAAACTCTAAAATATGAAACTTCAATTTTTATTTAATTTTAACACCATATTCCAAAATTAATACAAAGAAAAATAACAAAATACTAGACTATTACCATATAAATCTTAAAACAATTATTTCATTGGCTAATTCATTAAGGTGTGGATCACCTAATTCTTCATATCTACCATTGATTAGAATAAATCTAACGGTCACTAATCAACTCTGCTTTAATTAAGTTTTGAGATCTCGAAAACTACTTTTTCTCTCCTTATTCGATAAACTCGATGCGAACCCAATATACTCGATCTCGAAGCTTCTTTGACGCTTGAAGTTCATATTTTCAAACAAAAAACGCCGATTGAATCTACAGAGAATCTAAACGTTTTCTTCCTGTTTTCCCTCTTTCTGCTGAATCAGATCTTTGCTTGTTTTGGATCTCGAATCCCTGTTTCTGTTTTTGCTTTCGATGATGTGCTTGAAGCTTTGATATTTTGTCATTTAATTGTGTAATGATCTGGGTAATGTCATTATGCTTCTGTTAATTAAAGTCGATATTTTTTCGGTATTTTATTATTGTGTTGCTGTAAAACCATTCGACTCTACCATTCTTTGAGGCTTTGAGAATGATAAATCTGAAGGATATACATACACATATGCATAGATTGAGAAAGGGACCCGATTGATAAATAACTTGTATAAATCTGAAAGGATAACTTGTATATTGACGATTTCATTTGATGTTTTTCAGTTTACTGAATAGTTTTTGTCTAGTTAGTGCTAAGGGTCCAAACGGATTGTTTAACTTTGCAATTAATCTTAGGTCTATAGATAATATATGAACGGATATTCAGAAATCGCTTCTTCTGTATGGTAATAGATCTTTTCATTTTCAGGTTTCAGAGGTCGAAATCACAGGTTCTAACATTTTTCGTCATTCAAGCCAAGGTTGTAATTTTTTGATTGAAATATATTGCTTTCTTTTGATTGTTGTGGTTGTTGATAAAAAAATAAAATAAACCTTTCTAAACAATATCATATTTATTACTGCATAAACTATTATTTCAATGGAAGCTAAAGGACTCATATGCGGCCTCCCCGCATTGAACGTTATACCGAAACTCAGACAACAGACACAACAACAAGCAGAGAACGATCAACAAAGTGATGTGGATGGTGATGTGAAGGAGATAACAGAGCTAGAGTATAGACAGTCTCTTGCTCACCTAGGCTACTTAATACGAATCGAAGAAAAGGAAGAAGACATTGATCCACTGTTCAAGAGATGTTGGAAAAACCTCAAAAACAATGCACGCAACTCCAATCCTATGAAACGCCCAAAAGTAGAAAAAGGAGAGTCCTCAAGAGGCAAGACTCATTGAAGAATAATGGCATGGTAGATACCTGTTCTTTTAACAACTCTTAGAGTTCATGTTAATTTTTTTAGTTAATGTTATGTTTAGACTTTGTTAACTTTATAACTTTATGTAATATGATATTTTATGATTCATTGTCTCTCCTAAATTAAAGCAAATTACATTTTGTCTAATTCAATGTTTCAAATAACAAATTATATTTGATGCAACTCAATATAGATTAAATATAGATTCAATATAGGTTAATATAGATCTAAATACCATTGCAAGTTAAACAGCATTTTCTCAGTTCCATGATAAATATTACATAGTACAAAATAAAAGCCAGGAAAACGTATATTATAGCACGAAAACAATAATTGAAGACAATATTCAACGACAATTGATATATGCTATTGTAAACGATGGTATAGCAATGCATAATAGCCATAAAACAGTAAACAATAGCAAGAAACAAGTGTTATATAATAATTTCCTATAGCAAACTTTTTATGCTACTATAGTGTTAAATTCGATAACCATAATGTCACGAAACAATATCCAACAGCACATATAATGTGTCATCATTATATATTAAACAGCTCAAAATATTTGCTATAACAACAAACATAATAGCACGGATAAGGCGCTAGAAAAAAACATAAAATAGCGTGTCAATAGCGCTATAATAGGTAAAATTACCGTAGCGCGTAAACAACGCTATGATAAGAGGGGGGGTATTATAGCTCCTCATGTCTTAGCGTTTATGAATACGCTACGAAAGCCCTATCATAGCGTTTTCTGTGTGCTGGTAATGTCGTTATTTCTTGTAGTGAATTCATAATTAACTCCGTCCTTGATGTTCTAAAATAGGATGTAACAAGTGAAGTTGGTTATGGAGGCAGGGAAATTATAATAACAAAGTAAGTAGATTGTTTTGGTTTCTGATTTTTTTTTATGTCACAACTCAATCGGTTTCACATGCGTACTAATAACACAATTGTTGTGTGTGTCTGTGCGTACGTGATGTAGGAATCTTTTAACGAAACTGAAAGAAGAAAGACGAGATGTCACAATTATAGCCAAATCTGTTTGTCTTTAGCTAAATGTAGATAAATATTAATCATTATCAAGGTTTATTTTGTTATTTATGCTTTTGAAAATTATTTAAAATCCTTATGAATTTAGTGGTTTTGGTTGTAAATTCAGTTCAAAAGATTTCGTGGACATATTGCATTTAAATTTTTATCACTTTTCTTTAAACTTGAACATAGAAGGCTAGCTAAGCTAACAGTCAATAACTGATTTTTAAAAACTTTTTTTTTTTATACAAATTAGCTCAACGAGATTCATAGTGAAAAATTTAGGCATGTTTATGTGGGTAAAGATCGAGTAACAACGGACATGGATCGGCAGTAACTAGGATATCCAAAATTACTATGCAAAGTTGACCATAATATGCAATTTACTACTAGCGTCATCGGTCATTACCACTAGATATTCAAACAAAAAACAAATAGACTCTTTAAAAAACAAGCTGAGTAATATACGTAGAATAGTAAAAATTACTATGACTGACATGTGACATATGAGCCGGATTTGGGTACTCTTGATATAATTTGGGGTAAATCTGAATAATTTAGGCATAATTTTGAGAAAGATATGTATAATATACATATTAAGTAATTTTATGAAATTTTTCTACCGTATTATCGGTTAGAATAAATTATGTTGATCTAAAAAGGTACTTTCAATCCTTAGGCCAAGTGTAAATTAAATAGTTGGGAAATCTGATCCATGCAAGCCTAGCTCTTAAAAAAGACCTTTGCAATGTTGCCTTCAGTTTCTTCTTCCACCAAAAACCCTAACCCTAGTCATCTCTCTGTTTCTCCAGATTTCAATCAAAGCGACTCCGATTCGATAATCTCCTCCTTGCTTACGTTTCCATATTCTCCATCTCTCTCCAGGCCATCAGCTCCTCTTTCGATCGAGTACTTCATAATCTTTTCTCTTCCTCATCCTGGTGATGACTCCGTTCAAGATCAACTCATTGATCGTACTCTCGAACGCTTCTCGCTTCTTCTCGAATCCACCAAACGTTTCTCTCGGAAACGAGCCACACTCCACAATTCCATCTCCTGGTTCCTCTATTCCGCCCTCACCATTAATTAAGTTAACCAATCTGGAATTCTCTTATGCATTAATTGGTCCTAGCTATATTCTTGTTTGATGTCTCATGTATTTTTTTTGATTCATAAACAGGTATTTTCGATGCTTGATACAAAGTCCCTAATGCAAGCTTCTGCATGCTGCACAATGTTCAACAAGTGTGCCATGGACCTTTATGTTACTCTCACATTGACTTGACAAACATGCTGATGACCGAGTTTTGCATACTATGATCTAGTGTTGTTAATATGGGTAAGCCCACCTCATTTAAGCCCACTCTATTTAAGCTCAAATTTAAAATTTTGGCAGAAAACACAATTTTGCGGTTTGGCGGAAAAACACGATTTTGCGGAAAAACACGGTTTTGCGGTTTTGGCGGGAAAACACGGTTTTGCGGTTTTGGCGAAAAAACACGGTTTTGCGGTTTTGGAGGGAAAACGCGATTTTGTGAGAATATTTTTTGGGTGATAAATCGCACTTTTGCAGTTTTGGCGGGAAACACAAAATTTTGCGGTTTTGGCGGGAAAACACGGTTTTGCGGTTTTGGCGGGAAAACGCGGTTTTGTGAGAATTTTTTTTGGGTGATAAAACGCATTTTTGCAGTTTTGGCGGGAAACACACAATTTTGCGGTTTTGGTGGGAAAACACGGTTTTGCGGTTTTGGCGGGAAAACACGGTTTTGCTGTTTTGGCGGAAAAACGCAGTTTTGTGAGATTATTTTTGGGTGATAAAACGCAATTTTGCAATTTTGCCGAAAAAATGTGGTTTTACGGTTTTGGCGGGAAAACACGGTTTTGCGGTTTGTCCAAAAAAAACACTATTTTGAAAAAAATATTTTTTGGTGATAAAATACGCGATTTTACGGTTTTAGTAGGAAACACCGTATTGCGGTTTTGGCTAGATTATCCTTATGAAATATTTAATAATATTTTTTATTTTTTGTTATCAGGATTTAAATGGGTACAATGGGTACCCATTTATTTGTGTTAAAACCCATTTAATAAATGGGGCTAATTGGGGTAACCCATTTAACTCCATTTAGTTTTTTTTCAAAAATATGTTTAAATGGACTTATTATCATAAGTCACACTCATTTAATAAATGGGGGGTCTATACCCAAATTAACATCACTACTATGATCAATCGTTCTGGAAAAGAACTCAGGTTACTTAAATGTTCCTATGTTTTCACATTGGCAGCTTCTTATTTTCTTATGTTATTTGCTTCTGTAATCGAACTTGAGTATATGTACAACCATCTCTCATTGGTTTGGTTTCGTTTATGCGTGCAGATCCCTTAAACTTGGTCGTGATGCTCCCGGATATGTTTCATCTTTGTTGACAAGTTCTTGTCTTGCTCCACTGAAATTTACTGGGTATTGCTGGCTTGATCATCAATATATTTTGAGTGACATTTCTGTATCTCTTATAACATGTTTGTTAGGTATTATGTTTTTCCATTCAACTAGGAATCTTTTGAGAAGCCTACACATTTACTCTCTCAAATTCATGTACATTAATTCCTTGTTGGCTTCTTTGTCAGCCTGCTCAAATCTTACCGATTTGAAACTTGTTGGAGTGTAAGTTAGAGTACCTACCTTTTTCTTACCATATTCCTTGTATATTTGAATTTCATGAAATCTCCATTTCTTTTTTTTTTTTTTTGCCTTTCATTTCCTTATAGAGATGCATCTTCTATCGATTCTTTTGAGAACAATATCTTATATATTTTTTTTTTGTCATAATCGGTGTTTTCTTTGTCAGTAATGTTTTGTTGGAGCCGATATTAGAACTACTTGCGAGAAAATGTTGCTTGATAGAGCATCTGTTCGCATCTGTTCTTAGATAACTGTTCTGAAGGTAAAAAAATTACATCGTGGGGCTTCCTTTCTTTTTTTCCTCACAAGTTTGCTTAAGCTTACCTAATTTGTGCCTGGTTGATTTTGATTAGGCATTATAACATATTCAACCATCGAATATTTTGTGACCTACTCCCCCAAGTAGTTAACTTCTCTAACACTCCTAAATTTTATGCTAAATGACGCAATGGCCCGAATCCTTGTTAAGGTAGGGCTCTTCTTCTTTTATGTCTTCTCACTTCATTTGGTACCATGTACGCTTTAGAAAACCCAAAAATATGTTGGGATGCTTTTGCAGGGTTTCCCTAAACTTAAGTATATCAATCTAATCCAGTACATTTGGAATCGATGGAAGCTTTTTGATACACAATGAAATGATATATCATCTTGGTCTCTATTAGCAAGATCTCTCATGATAGAATAGGAATTTGGGACATAGCTGCAAAGACAGTCCTCTCGAGACACAAATACTGCTTGATTGTTTTTCTCACAAAGAGGTAAATGATTAAACCATTGCAAATTTTGTTAGCTGCATATCTCATTCTTAATGTAACACTCATGAGCCCTGACTATTGAATCTCAAATATATTCAGAGAGAAGTTTTGGAGTTTTTGAATTCACTAATCGCAGGGAACTTCAGATCCATTCGATACATTGTAAGTTCTACAGTAACCATTGAAATAACGCAAATCTGCTGAACAAGATGCATTTACATTTACTCATAAGTCATAATCCCATTGCGTTTTTATTTTCTCTTTAATAGGATGTATCAAGCAACAAAGGTTTAGCTCGTGATGGTGACAAAAGAACTTCCAAACCAAAGTAACTAAACATTTCATTACCAAACGTAGTCATGTAATTATTCCGCATGATGGATATTTTTTGCCAATATTTGTTGTTTGTGTGTGTTTATTTTGTAGCTTTCCGTTGGAGAAGCTGAAAGAAGAAAGATCAGATGTCACATTTGTTGCAGATTTTCCCTCAATACGACCAAGGTACTAATTGTTATTTATCAGGCTTTTTAAATTACTAGTTGGAGAGATGAAGTAACTGAATTTCATTAATGGATGCGTTTTGTAAACTTGTGGCACCAGATTGTTTTATTTTGGCAGCTTAACTGTAGTATACGGACTTTGCCTTTAGTATGTCTCTTGACCCAAACAGAGACTCAAAAGACTAACGGGTTTTCTTGATTATAATTCGGGTCGTTAGGCTCGGAGGGCAAAACGAAAAATTCTTCGGAGGACACAGAAGAAACCATAGGGCAAAAGACTTATCTATAAATAGGAGAAGAAACCATTGGGCAAATGATCCTGATCCAGAAATTATTATCCAGAGGATTACAGAGAGAATCGCTCCCTAGGCCAAACTCTCGTATTTTATTTTCTCTGTTTGCTTCGTACGTTAAGTTCTCGGCTCGACGGATTGTCTATAACCGTCGCACCGGAAATTAACTCTCTGTAACCACCAATCTTATTTATCGTTAACAAAACGCTTGCTACGTTCCCCCAAAAACCCAAAATTATCTATTATTACAATTTCGGTACAAACATTAACGGAGGGCCACATGGTGATGTAGACGTTTGGGGCGATGTTTATTTATATATTTAATTGGTTATTTGGAAAAACCCAAAATAAAACATTTTGATATCTCAATAATATGCATGCTCTAAACTAATTACGTGGGTCAACCAATTTGCTAAATAGCCTGATATGACCGTGGTTGGTTGTAGCACCATGAAAAATCTTCTGGTTCAAACCATTCTGTGAGTCTATAAATATGCCCACTCCTCCAGGCACTCATCACCCCCATCTTCTTTTTAAGGAGTGACAGCTCCAGCTAGCTAGGTCATGTGCTTGAATAATGCTTCTCCAAGCTAAGGATGGTGTTGGTTACCAAATAAAGATGTTTTAAATTCTTCTCAACCTTATCCTTCTATCCTCAGAAGTTGAATGTCCAAATGTGATGTTGGAATTTGAGAGGTTCACCTTCTTTCCTGAGGCAAGCTGGTAATCTTGAAGGATTTGATTGATGACTGTAACCTGTTATGGGATGGCTTGACAGAAAATTAAACTGTAGTCTGCACAAAGGATGAAGAAGAAAGGTGTCTTAATCTTCCGGATGAAAAAAGACTCCCAAAAACTTTGACAGATACTCCATAAGAGACAAAGCATAATCCATTGGATCCACCTTTCTGCAAACCCCAGCTTCCTCATAGTGTTCTCAACAAAGGTCCACTATCACCTGTGACCTGTCATAAACCCCATTCTGCTCAGTCGTCACTCTAGGCTCTAGACCTCTGAAAATCCCCTCCTCACTCTCATCTGAAACACTCACAACCTCAGAGGAGAAAAGGTTAGAGAAGTACTTGAAAAAGCCATAACACCCATCTCATCTTCCTTGTATCTCTTCATGGTTGTGTCTTCATCACTGAAGTAGTGGATTCTGTTGGTTAATATTCTCTGTTTTGTCACATCATGAAAGAATTTTGAATTTTGTCTCCATCTTTCAGCCAAGTAACCATATGCTTTTTTGGTGCCAGAAGATCTCCTCTCTGTAAGCCTGGTGAGGCTGAGTTTTTAACTCTCTCAGTAAATCACAGATTTTCATTATGTGTCAAAGCATCTATCTCTCTTTTTAGCTCATGGATTCTGATCTCTGAGTTAGGCTCGGTATGTCTCTTCCACACAGATATCTCTTTCTGCATTGCCTAATCCTGGAGACTAAATCACTTCCTTCTGCATGTGACTGGTTATTCAAATGGACGGCTACGTTTTAGGATAATGGTCTTTTCTTTTTTCTTTCATTGATTTTAGTATCTTACACTCGGCTAAGATTTTAATTTGATGATTTAATGGGCTCTTTTAGTAGCTCTTATTAAAAAGCTATAATTTTCAAGCAAGTACCATTTACATATTGCGGAGAGAACACACATGATCTTAACTATTATGAATACACACCAACTTGCAAGAGATTTTCATCCCATTCCGAAACACCAAAATAATGTGTTCAGATCAAACAACAAATCTGTTAAGATTCACAATCTTAACTATTATTGTTTCCATACATAGATATATTATTGTTCTAAACAATTCTCAGGCATCCTGTTTCCAAATCCTGATAGTTTTATCCAAATGATTACCGGATGAAGCTATCTCGTTCTGACCCGGATGGCAGCTCACTGAGATCACTGCGTCTGTGTGGCCTTCTAGTCTCTGCAGTATAGTTTTCTGCTGAAGATCCCACAGATACACACAATTGTCCTCTGATCCACTCACAATGTACTTCCCATTCGTTACAGAAAACGCCGATGTTATACAGAATACTTTGTTGGTATGTCCTGTGTACACTTTCAGAAACTTCCCCGTCGCATAGTTCGACAGCTTCTGTTAAATTTGTGATCCACATACAAAGATGAATCAATCCATTAGTAAAGAGCATTACAAGAGAACCCATTCCATTAGTCTCAGATTCTACATTTTCTCTGTAGCAAAATGTTTTCAAGATCAACAGATAACACAAATGCAAGAACTCATCAAAGACTAAACAAAAGTTCAACTCTATACTTCTTATTCATGTCTCAGATTCTACATTTTTTCTGTATCAAAATGTTCTCAAGATCAACAAAATGCAAGAATCCATCAAAGACTAGATGAAAGTCTTGAGTCTTGACTTCTTGTTCCTATCCCAAAATCAAACATGATGCAAAATGAGAACCCAAGTGAAGATCATTCGAAACCAATATATCTACACTCTTCAATTCATAACCAGATTTGATTCATAGATTAAGCCAACAAGAAGTTTAAACTTACGAGAGTACTATCGAGAGTAGCAACGAGTATAAACTTCCCATTAGGCGAGAATTTGGCGAAAGAAACAGCCGGAGGTTTATCATCAATCAGTGTCTTCAAACAAGTTCCTTCTTTAGCATCCCAAATCTTACAAGAACCATCATGACTACCCGAAACAATCAACGATCCATCTCGGTTAAAATGCACACTCGAAATCGGCATCGAATGAGCTTTAATCATCCGAACACACTTCCCAGTTTTAACCTCCCAAATCCGAATCGTCTCATCAAACGATCCAGACACAATCAAATTCGACGGAGGATTGAAATTAACACAGAACACAAAATTCGTATGACCTCTAAGAACCTTAAGACACTCATAAGGAGATCTAGCGTCCCAGATTCGAAGCGTACAATCATCAGAAGCAGAGCAAGTGTAATGCGAATCAGAAGACCAAGCTAGATCAGAGATACCACTTGAGTGACCTTCGTAACGATGAATAAGAGAGTAATCTGTTGCTGACCAGAGGATCATGGTTTTGTCTACGGAAGCGGAAGCGAGAAGGTTGCCGTCGTTGGAGAATTTGACGCAAGAGATCGCCGCCGTGTGACCTTCTAGGGTTTTCAGGTGACGGTATGGCTTATACATCGGAATGTTTCCGCTTGCTCCTGCGTTGCCTGTGGAATTTGCGTTAACGGCTCCGTTACCACCGCTTGCCATCGCCGTCTCTCGTCGGATTGAGCAAAATAACAATGATGTTTCAGAAGCGTACTTATATATGTGTGCATATATGTATACACTCGGTTCGGTTTTGAATTTATCGACTTTGTGAAAAAACATGTTCGGTTCGGACTAAAATTGGCACGGTTCAAGTTGGGTTATTAGCACGATAAAACCGAAATACTTTTATTTTTTATTTTTTATAATTCAGGTTATATCAGTTAATTGGGTTAACTTGAATTTATTCATTTACTGAATGTAGTCAATTAAATGTATTTTTTTATATTAAAAAATATATATATATATATATATTTTTGATATGAATACGAATTATTAATATAGTTTTTGGTTTATTTAGTTCGAATGCACATAATTCGGTAGGTTTCAGTTATATATTTCACTTTTCAGTATAGTAGTTGGTTTGATTTCGGTTTGAATAACCTCGGTTCGATTCGATTTTTTCATGCCCACTAGTCCACGACACCAGATGTTTGAAACCAAGAGCTTTTTGTATCCAAACATCTGTGAATGAAATTGAGATAAACTCATAGATGATTGTTATTATACACTGAAACAGAAGGAAAGATTTATTATGCGAGAAACGAATGTTATATCGAGGATTGAGAAGATCCTATGAAGTCTTGTTTTTGCCGTAAATATCTTCAAAACCATCAGCTA
Source organism: Turritis glabra (assembly GCA_900406565.1). Taxonomy (NCBI): domain Eukaryota; kingdom Viridiplantae; phylum Streptophyta; class Magnoliopsida; order Brassicales; family Brassicaceae; genus Turritis; species Turritis glabra. The sequence continues at coordinate 1,553,152 of OVBN01000243.1, read as the reverse complement.
CTCTTTTCCTTCTTTCAGCAATCATTTCTGAATACGACTGAACCAATTTAACAACCAAAGAACACAAAAACCATCAGAATCTCAAAGACAAGACCAAGATTTGCTCAATATGACCAAAGTAAGTCCTGTTTCGCTTAGATTATAGAAACTAGCATTGTCTGAAGATGTTAGAACAAGATATCTACTTTCACTCAGACTTAGTAATTAAAGCTACACATTTTTCTTTAGTAACTCGACTAAAAGGAGAGGTTAACAGATTCATTCATACCTTTGGGTAGCTATAAAGGAAAATGTACCACCAAGCGCCAATTAAGCCAACCGCAAGCAATGAAACTAAGACTGAATGTAGTATTACCCAGCTACATGCCACTATTGATAGACCCGTTAACATTATCGTCCATGGCTGACACCTGAGAAACATAGCCAGTGCTTATTCTTCATATAAGATTCAAAAAAGGTTCTTGGGTAGGCATAAATCACTGAAATTGCTAATAAAGATTAAGGATTTGTCCACTTAAAAGTGAACTTAAGACTCTATGAATAAACTCTATCTAAGCTGTAATCCCATATTCAGAACCAACAATCTTAACACTAAATCCAAACTAGTTGAAATAAATTGAATTGGGAACTTAATTGAGATTTACCAAGAGGGCTTAGTGTCCCAAACGGAGTCGTATTCAAGAGAGAGATTGTCTAAGAAACCTTCCATGTCATCAACTACGCCATTCTCATCGACGAATCTCGAATCCTTGGGCTCTCTCCGATTCCCACCCAAACTTCTAATTTTCGTGCTAATCCTTATTGGTTTGATATTGAATGAGTGAAGATTCGTTCGGGAACTGAGTTTTGTTAGACGAGTCTGAGTCCGAGTCTGAGTCTGAGGCCGAAACGGCGACAGAGATACGGCGGCGATGGAGAGACTTGCCATCTGAAGACGACGATAAGGATAGAAGAGGACTCGATTGACTCTAATTAAAATGTAGGGTGCTTTGTATAAATAATAAAACATGTTTTTCAGTGGTGAATCATTTATATTGGGCCTATTTGTGAATGGCCCAACAAGGAAAAAGGCTTATATATTTTGACTCAAAGCCCTAATTTTTTCAACACATCTGATAAGATTTTTGTTTTCTTCATCGTCGTCGTCGGAGTGAATTAGGGATTCGAGAATGACGATGAATTCGCTTCCGAGGAGATTTGGGAAGAATCAAGGCTATCTGGATCGGGATTATCGAAACGGAAGGAGATCTGATTCAGATTCCGATGAAGAATTGAAAGGATTGAGTCACGAGGAGTATAGGAGGCATAAACGCCTTAAGATGAGGAAATCGGCGAAGTTTTGCTTTTGGGAGAACACACCGAGTCCACCTAGAGATCAGAACGAGGATTCCGATGAGAACGTCGAGGAGATTTTGGACAAGAACGGCGGCGAAAAGGACGATAAAGGGAAAGAAAGGAAAGCTAAATCAGGTTCTGAATCTGATTCGGAATCTGAATCTGATGGTTTGAGATCTAGGAAGAGGAAGAGTAAGAGCTCGAGGTCTAAGCGCAGGCGAAGGAGATCATATGATAGTGATAGTGAATCTGAAGGGAGTGAGAGTGATTCGGAAGCGGAAGATAGGAGACGAAGAAGGAAGAGTAGTAAGAAGAAGAAAAGTAGAAGCAGTCGTAGTAGTAGGAAAAAGCGAAGTCATAGGAGAAAGAGGAGATACAGTGACTCTGATGAGAGCAGCGATGAAGATAGTAAAGCGGAGGAATCTGAGATTAGTGCTTCGTCTTCTGGGGAGGAAGATACCAAGTCGAAAAGCAAGAGGAGGAAGAAATCTTCGGGTTCTAGCTCGAAACGAAGCAAGGGAAAGAAAGCGAAGTCAGAATCTGAAAGCGATGGTTCTGATACTGATTCGAAGATGCAAATTGAAGAAACGGTGAAGAATACCGAACTTGAACTTGATGAAGAGGAGTTGAAGAAGTTCAAAGAGATGATTGAATTGAAGAAGAAATCTTCAGCTCCTGATGAAGAGGAAGAAGCTGATGTTGGTCCAATGCCATTACCTAAAGCTGAAGGTCACATCAGTTATGGTGGTGCTTTAAGGCCTGGTGAAGGAGATGCCATAGCACAGTATGTGCAGCAAGGTAAACGTATCCCACGTAGAGGAGAAGTGGGTCTTAACGCTGAAGAGATTCAGAAGTTTGAGGATCTTGGTTATGTGATGAGTGGAAGCAGGCATCAAAGGATGAATGCTATTCGTATTAGAAAGGAAAACCAGGTTTACAGTGCCGAAGACAAACGGGCATTGGCCATGTTTAATTACGAGGAGAAGGCGAAGCGCGAGGCTAAGGTTATGTCTGATCTGCAGCGGCTTGTGCAGCGCCATATGGGAGAAGAGTTAGGGCCTAATCATGACCCTTTTGGTGCTACAAAGACTGATGGAGCTGATGATTGACTTTACTTTGCTTCCTGCTTCTGCTTGTGTGGGTACTCATCTTATGCTTTATCTTGTAGACTGTTCCTTATTTGCATCATATATACTGTTGTTTGCTACTTGCCCGTTAATGAGCTTCATAGTTTATGCTTTAATCTGCTGTGTATTGCATGATTGAGTTTTGTGTTAAAGATGAAAGAATCGACTTTAGGGATATGCAACTGTTCTTGTGCATTTGCCTTAGGTGCATTTGCATTAGGTCGATGATTGAATTCTGCAGGGCATTCACTTAGTTCTAAGACTGTAGAACATCAATTATTTAGGATATCCGCTTGTGCCCACCTCTGTATTATCCAATGAAGAATGTCCCTTAATGAGTTTCACAGATTATGCGTTTGTCCCTCTGTTTTCATATCATTGCACTTGGTGACTTTTAGTCATCTTCCTCATGAGCTTTGACATTACCAATGTATCATGGTTGTAGTGAAGTCTTTGTGGTCATGTCATCATCGGCACCATTATTATCATCATTCTATATTTAGAACTGTGAAATAAAATGTACAGTATTGGGATATCTATAATTATATATAATTGGGTTATTACCTGTAAGGGTTTCAATTATAATTTATGATTCCTTTTTTCTGATAGGTTATTTGTGATGACCCGTATAACGAGTTTGATCAGCTCAAACTCAAAAACACACTTTGGTGTAAAATCACACTTTCTTTTTCTCTTAAAAGCTAAAAATAGATAATTATAGTTGGAACTTGTGCCATGTCAAACAAGTCTTCTTTGATCGGCTTGTTGATTGTAGAAGCTGAAAGTGAATAAATCGACATAGGAATAGGATCTCATCTTGCTACAGAAGCTGAACCTACAACTACGGATACTAGGGATGTCAAATGGGTATGATCTTAGACCAGTCTAAATTATAATGTTCCGGTTATGGTCACGTCCAAAATCGAAGCGGTATATATGAGCTAAAGTCCAATTTAATCCGCAAACAAATAGGGCGAACTCATCTGGACATGGGCCGTCCAATAAACCTTAAAAATTAGGGTTTTTTAATTTGGGGGAAAGTTTTAGCATTTACGAATAAAAGCTTTGTTTTTTGCGTTTTTGGCGAGAAAACTTGGAATCACATTTTGGCGAGAAAACGCGAAATCACTTTTTTGGCGGAAAAACTTGGAATCGTGGTTTTAGCAGAAAAACGTGAAATTACGCTTTTGGCGAAAAACGCAAAATTACGTTTTTGGCGGAGAATGCGGAACATGCTTTTGGCAGAAAAATTTGGTTTTAACAGGAAAACATCACGGTTTTGGCGGGAAAACGCAGAATTACGTTTCTGGTGGAAAAACTTGGAATCGTGTTTTAACAAAAAAAACAGAAAATCACGTTTTTGGTGGAAAACGCGGAATTACGTTTTTTATGAAAAAAATGCAAAATCACGTTTTTTCGAAAAACTGCGGAATTACGTTTTTGGTGGGAAAACACGGAAGAACACGAAATTGTTTTTTTGGCGAGAAAATACATCAAATAAGTAAGTCAAGTATTGAAGTTTAGTATGAAGTTTCTTGTGTAAAGTGTCATTGTGTTCATGTAATATATGGACCCCGCAAACAACTTACTTGGTCATTGTCCTATTTGGGTTTGGTCTTATTTGAACATGGTCCTATTTGGGATTTGATCATGTCCAGAAAACGAACATGTCCAGAAAACGAACATGTCCATTTGGCCTTAGAGAGCCCATTCGACATCCTTACCTACAACCGGTAAAAGAAACTATTATCAAAAAAATGCTGAGCTATACTAATATTAAAAAAGTTTGTTCTCCACATACAATTATGCGAAACTCTCAAGCTTCCCCGATGAAAGTTTGCAAACCCCCAAAAGTGAGAAATTTCAAGATTATTGATTCTTCCGTGGATATTGGGATTGATACGGTTACTAGTTTAAGGTTTTTTTGTAGTGATGTGAGTTAGATTCTATGTTACTTATGAGAGCAGTAGAAGAATGGTATGGCTCCATATGTAGTAAACTAGTAATAGAATATGCACCAAGAATGATCAATGAGGAAGAATTGAAGTTACTTGATTAATAAATCGCAGTCTCTCGAAATTTCTCACCTTTGGGAGTTTGCCAACTTACATCGAGGAAGCTTGAGGGTTTCGCATAATTGCATGTGGAGAAGAAACTCCAACTCTCTTAAGACATAATAATTCAATTACGTGAACCCTAAGATTTCTAATAAATGTCAAAATGGGCAGAAATTTAAAGGCCAAGCCAAATAAGTTAATATGGACTTTCGGTCGCTACGGCTTTCATAAATCCAATCTTTTTCATACAAAGCTTCGCTTGCATAGCCTTCAACTTCTTCAATCTTTCTTCCAACTTGCGCTTCTTTGGTCCATCTTTGGTCCATCTTTGATCTTATCCCAACTTGCAATCCAAGCGGCTTCATCAATACCCAAACAAGTCGGATTCTCAACCTTAAAGAAAGAGACGAACTCTTGACCAGAAGATAAGGAAGCGCTTATGACATGTCTCTCTGGCTCATCATCTTCTTCATCCTTGACTTTTCTTCCAAGCTGTCCTTGGCGCACCTTCCTTGATTTAGAAGGCAAAACACCATCAATTCCCCAAATCTTTCTCGACAAATCATAACACCTCTGGTCAAAAGCTTTCGGAAACACAATCTGGTCTGCCTCAGTTATTCCCTTTTCAAGAGACTTCAGAATTTTTTCATCAAACTTTCTCCTCAAGTTCCGAATCTTGGTTACTAACTGATCTTTAGTAGCATCAAAACTGATCGATTTCTTCACAAACTCGTAGAAAGCATCCATATTCTCAGTAGGGTTTCCACTCGTCGCAGTGAAGTCAATGATGCCTTGAAGCAAAACAACTTCATCATCTTCGCTGAACTTCCTGGCAAACAGATTTTGCTTTGGCTTTTCATCGTTCTTCACATCCTCGCTCGTCTTCATTTTCTTCTTACTCCCTTCCTCTGTTTTTTCCAACGAACGCTTCGCCGTCGAGCTCTCGGGGAGAGTCACCACGTGACTCGGTTTGGTGGTTGTCTTAGAACCAGAAGGCTTGCTCACAACACTGGTTTTAGCCGGCTTCTTGAAAGACTCTTCCATGTTTGATTTTTCAACAGATGAGTCGGATTCTTCACCGGACGAGTCAGACTCTTCACCAGAAGAACCAGATTCCTTTTCAGTAGAACCAGACTCTTCTTCTTCAGATGAAGACGCCATCGGAGGATTCTCTATTTTTTCGGGCTGCTTCGGTGCCATAACCAATCTTTAGGTTGCAAGACTCTTCTTCTCCTCTTTGCCACTGTCAATTTAATTAGTTTGCTTTTGAGGTTTATAGAGTTTGTTCGTAAAATGAGATTGACGCTTAGGGTTCCTCTAAGTCGTATTTATTTCCTGTAAAATTGGTTTGGTTTAGTTTCCTCGTCACTTGGTTCAATTATAGTTTTTTTTTTTTTGTAATTTGTGTAAATCTAATCTTAGAAAACAGGGTCGACATTAGCAAATAACTTCGAAAATGAAATACTTTAACGGCTGGGATAAATTAAGAATCTCTTCGGCTACCTTCATAGCTGGCAATTAGCTATTTTTTTAGTCTTTCAATTTTACTTTTATTAAAAGTTTGAAAAGAGAAAAATCAAATTCATGTTTCATTTTCTTTTATATTGTTAAACTGAGATTAAAAGGTCTAATAACAGTAATAGGTCTACCAGACAGTCTCGATATTCGGGATTCGGGATTCGGGATTCGGATCGGATAATTTTATACGAACGTTTAGGATATGTTGGGATTTTAATGACAATTCGGTTTGAGTAGGTGTCGGGTTCGAATCGGTTTCGGTTCAATTTAGAGATGGGAAAAAACAAAGCGAATCGTAAATAACCGGAATCCATCAAACCCAAAGTCGAACCAAACCAAAATAAGTGCAAAACGCATTTGCTAAAGCAGTTGCAAACCTCTCTACTTTTTCTTTGTTTTCTCTACTTCTCCTTATCATAATTAACATCTCTAACACTTACCCGTTTTCAACTAATGTAATGGCTCGAATTCTTGTTAAGACCATTTTCAACGGTAATGACTAGAATTCTTGTTAAGAAGCAGTTTGTTCGACTCTAATATTACGTGACTGTTCTCTAGAAAAGGTAATATGATTAAACTAATAGTTGTGCATCTCAGTCTTAATGTGATTAAACCCATGAGTATAAATCTTGACTAATGTCAACTATATCAAGTACACAAATTTGTAACTTTATAATAACATTAAAAAAAATTGTACAAAATCTGTAAAGAATATGTAGGTTTTGGTAAGTTGTAATAATTAGAAAAGTATGTACGTACGTTATTTTTTGTAGCCACTAAACGATCTGAGTATATCATTTATTTCCCTTCCCATTGTGTATATAAAGAAAGAGCTCGTGTATGTATTAGAGTGAATATAATAACACAAAGAAAATTAATATTGTTCACAAAATCTGCCAAGGAAGGATACTCATAAGTCATAATATGTTTTTCTCATATTGTATGATGTTTTATGCTACAATGGTTTGGCCTGTAACGAACTTCAGAACCAAAGTTCACATTAGGGAAAAGCTGAAGGAACAAAAATTACATTTCGCTTTTGTTACAAAGTATTTCTCGAATCAACCAAAGTACGCTTATCAGGATTTTGGTTTAAAAATTCTCTCAAATAATAGATTTCACATTTAATTGAATTCAATGGTTTTTGTTTGTAAAGTTTGGAGTCATAAGACGATGAGTTAGCAACCCAGGAAAGCGTGCGAGCTCTAGCAAGTCAAGATGCTGAGGTAGCAACAAAAAAGTCAACTCAGAAGAAAAAATCAAAATGTATAGATCGGTTTATTTAATTTGGTTTGGTTGCATATAATTTGGTTTAAGTTTGTATTCAGTTCTGTGTTTTTAATTTCAGTATAAATTATTTATTCAATTTTATTTTTGTTCACTATACATAGAAATCTTTGATATTCGAGCTTTATATAAACCGAAACATAAATGTCACGCGCATTTAGAAGATTTAAGAGTGGGGGAGTTCCAAAGCCTTGTAGTATCTGAAGTTGAACGTTAAACACTTTTCTAACAAGGATTTAAACCTTTTATTATTTGTTTCTTTCTTTCTAAAAAGAGTGAAGAAGACTTGGTAGCAAGAATCAAAAATTTGAGCAGTAGCAAAACCAGTCATAGTTTTGATCATAAATGAAATCTTACCAGTTTTATAGTTCATATGATCGAGAGCCTTTCAAGTCATATCATCATAATGTTATATCACCGTCACCATTATTGTCATCATTCTATTTTTGGAACTGTATAACAAACAAGTATATCACTGGGGGATCTCTATAATTGTGAAGTGCAATAATTTCGGAATTTGCAGGCAGATCTTATAAATAGTTGAGTAAAATACCTGTAATGTAAGGGTTTCATTAATAGAGTTTATGATTCCACTTTTGTGGAACTATACAATGTATGAATCTTTTGTGAGTAAGTGCAATATCTCATTAGAAGACCCTAGTACCCTACCAAGTACCTGGTCCATAATCTATTACTCGTTATCTAAATCACTTATAAATCATTTAAAGAAGCAAATAGATGATCTTGGTTTAGAAATAAATGAGAAAGAAAACGACATTCAGTTTAGTGGAAATTAGTACTTTTTGGTGTTATTAAAACCTTAAAAAAAAAATTGGATCATAGAAAATTAAGAAATGTCACGTAATGGTCATCTTCTCTCATGCACGAACAATGAAATTAACAAGGAACAAAAGTCTTAAATTTGACCGAATACTTTGTTTAATTAGTTTTTGATTATAAATAAATAATTACTCTGCTCTACTGCTCACTAAAAGACGAGAAGGACAAAGTGGTCAATGACCATATTGGAGGGTATTTATGTAAATTCGTATCAGCAGCATCATGAAGTAACTGTGCCTACTAGTTAAAAGACAACTGCTCTGTTCTCTCTCTCTCTCCTTCTTCTCTATCAACCTCATTTCTCAGATCCGTAGGATCTTCTTCGTTTCCATGGAGGCTTAAAAACCCTAATAGATACTCCTCTTTTAACACATCACTGATACGCTAGTGAAGTGGAAAAATCATCTCTATAGCTTCCTCTTTCTCTGTATGATCTGAAGCGATTCGTCTTCTATATTCTTCGCCAACCACCCCATCAAAGAACCTCTTTTCGAGGTGAATTTCTCTATGGAAGTTGTCGTCTTTGTTCCTTTTTTCAGGATCTGATCTTTTGATTTCGCTTTTGTATGTGATGATTTACTTGTGTTTCCCCCATGTTTGTATGGCTTGAAATTGTGTTTATTTCAGCTTTTCGAGACGAGCTGAGGTTTCGGATTTTGTGATCTTCAGAGACGCTTTCTTGGTTATCAACAAGGCTTTCTGGTTGGTGTTGCCTTTGCATCGAGCTTCGATTCAGAAAGGAGTGAAGGATTCTGATTTTGATCAGATACTCAAGTGTTCTTACGATAGTTGTGTGTTGTTGTAGTGAAAGCTTCTTACTGTTGACAGTTTTGTTTATCTCGAAATGGAAACGCTTATTGTAGCTGTGGAACATAGGGATCAATATTATGGGAAGAAATCTCTTGGACATGATCGTTTTAGATCAGCTCCTTCCAAAACTTTTAGGCAAATCAATTGCAGAACTTTTCAATCTGGAGTGGGTTTGCTTCCAAGACCAAAGAGAACTTCTTCAACACCTTTAACCAAAGGAGCTCTTCCTCAAGTTCAGTCTCCTCGTTCTCCTAAGTCCGTTATACCGGTCTTTAACCATCCATCTGTTGACAGCGGTAGAACCAGTCCCATTCCAATTGCTAACAGCAGAGGTTCTCAGATCCGTAGGTGTGCTAGTGAATTTGTTGACAAAAGGAGAAGCCTTTCTTACTCTGAGCTATGGGCAGGACCCACTTACTCCAACTCTCCTCCGCCTGCTTCTGTACCGATTCCTAAGTTTTCTCTCCACCAAAAGAGGACGGTATCTCTGACCTTTCCTAATCCTGACTCTGCTGTTGATATTCGTGAAGTTGCTAAGTCTGCGCCGGTTTCTCCAACCTCATCGGGTGACAATCCTTTTCATTGTACTGTCTCTGCCACTATGACACTGCGACGCATGCTCAACCTTGAGCTTGACACTGCAGATGAATGAAGATCAGGAGCCTTTAGGGGAACGGGGTTAGTTTTAGTTTTATGCACATAATAATAAGGTGTTAGTCACCAAGCTGGTTTGAGTTTGTTTCTTAGCTTTCAATAGCGATGGTAAAGGAACACGTAAGCAGTCTTGACTCAGAGTTGGTCAGCAGTTACTGGATCTCCTATGCTGATGGGGGTGTTATTAATGGTGGAACAGCTGGTTATAGTGGGTAGAAACATTCAGGAAGCAGATTGATATCGCGTAAAAGAGAAGACTTGATTCTTGGTGTAACATATAGGATGGCCAAAAATATACCAGTCTTTAACATATACCCTGGGTGAATGCTAAGTTCATGTGGTGGTGCTAGAACATTAGTGTTTCCTCTTTGCCCTTTGTATAGTTTCTTCTTAGAGTCGTCTTTTTCCCTTTGGCTTATTTTCTTAAGTGGGTTAGATAGCATCTAGCTAGCCTGTATATGCAGTAGAGCCTTTGATCATACTGGGTTTCTGTTTCATTCTTCCAAGTTTCGTCTTTTCGGGTTCTTAGTTTTACCTTTGTCCTGTATCTCCCTCTCTGTCCATATCTTTTCTTTTAACTCTCTTTTTAAGTCTTCTTCTCTTCCTTCTAATTCATTTCTATCCAGCCTTAAAAGATGTAAATCCAACTACTCTCCTGCTAAGTGATCTTTCTCTTCGCCTCATTTCCTGTTTTTTTGAGAAGGAAAAAGGGAAGAGCAAGTTTTACTGACCCTCTTAGACCATCTCTACTGGTAAAGATTCATCCAGATTCAAGCCATTTCAGTCTCACCTTTAATCCACTTCTTGTGAAGAAAAGACATTCCTTAGGTTCTTACCTAGAACACCTGTCTTGTTGGAGTTCGTGATCCTGCCTAATCTGCTCACCAGGTAAAATCTGAAGCTCTCCTTAGCTCTTCCAATTAAAGAATCTGAATGTGTAATTTATACAAATTTTTGACTTTGTAACAGGGACCTGGAGAAGCTGCTGCTCTGCTTTTGATGCTGCTTCTTAGTTTCTACTTTCTTTTGGTTGTTTTGTTAGATAAGGAGACAAGTGTTGTCTCTGTGTTTGGAACCGTTGTGTGAAGCTTTCCACAAACGTTTGTTTCGTCTTGTCTTTTGTAGTTTGTGAGTGTTGTAGAGACGTTTTGCTATCTTGTTTTGAGTTTTAATGTTGAAGGATATGTATCCCTTGTTCCCTATAATTACATCGTTCTCTATGCTATATGGTTTCTTTATTGCATAGCGAGATTATAACCATATCTGAAACTCAAATAGGAACATGCAAATTTTAGAATATTTTATAACAATATTTTGTCTCTAAAATTAGTATTTGTTTATCACATAATTATCTAAAATTAGTATTTGTTCATCACATAAAGATTTTTTTGGTTCATCCTTTTTCACGAGTCAATTTGTTTGTATCATATATTGAAGTTCATAATATATTTGTTATGGATAGAGAGAGAGCTTTCTTAAGGAAGCATGCGTGCCACTAAGACTGTTCAATCTAGCCATCTAGGTAAATCGATCCGCGCGAATTAAATCGAATTTATCGATCCAAAAACTGTGAATATAATAATAAAAATAAACACATCAATCCGAAAACTAAACCATTTCTAATATATTTTAAGTTTTAAATCGATCCGTCTTGTCTATATCAGAAAAACCGAATTCAAATTGAAAAATAATTTTAGAAAAATAAAAAACTGATCTAAAATCTCATATTTTTCAAATAAACTGTTATTTGGATATTATTATTTACTAACAAAAAATCTGAAATTAAAAATCTCCAACCGAAACCCAATCATAATTCAGACTGAACACCTGTCCAGTGGATTTAAAAAAATAATAATTTACAGAGCGAAAATGGCCCTTTATGGGCCCATTGGACTACCTTTACTTCTTTAGTAGGCTTTTGCTGGACGTCGTATTACTCCTATTACTATATCATCATCATCTCGTGAAAACGATATTCCTCTAAACGTTAAAAGACAAAATTTCGATACTTTAATTATGGTGGTAGGCAGCTATAGTTACTATTTGAAACAATGTCAAGAAAGATTTAAAATAAAAGAAATAGACCTTTGGGACCAAGTAGAGAGAGAGAGGTTGCTGAGGATGATAATTATTGAGAGTTCTAAATGGTTTGGTTTATGAGTTTTCATGATGGTTCATTATTACTATTGGGCCCAACAACAACAAGAAAGAAAACTTTGGTGGCATTTTTGTTCGTATTTAAAGTACAACGTATGGATACCGACAGGCTGATATGTTTAAAGGCACATTTTTCTTTTGTTTCATACTTAATTCAATATTACTCAAAATATACAATGATTTAATAATCTAAGAGTTTCTTAAAGTTAATTACTTCTCTTTAACAATACATAGCGTGTGAAACTTTTCTCTCTTTTTCTTTGGGGAAAACGAATCAAGCTTAGTTGATAACATGTGCAAGTGTGCATCCCAATTCCCATGAAAGGTTTTAGGCTAAGTTCAAACCGTTTAGCTATAGCAATTACAAGCCGCCATTTAATGGCATGTGATAAAATTAAAGGCTTCACGATTAATTTAAATAATAAACACGATTATTATAGATATAATTAACTTCGTTTCACAATAAATATTTTTTGACAACTTGAAAACAAATTAAAAAATGCCAAAAATTTATAATATCTCTGATAAAAAATGAGTTTATTAATTGTTATGTAATGTTCTATTGATATATATATATAATATGTTTATCTTTTTCCTATATATATATATAAACAGATTTAAATTTGGCGTATTATAAAAATATAAATTAAAATTAATATCAGTAAGCTTAAAATGAACATTAAAAAAACTTAATTATCTTTATTCATGAACAAACTCAAACATTAAAGTATCATGTATATGTATGTATATGATGCGCATGGGTGAGATATGCTACGTGGGCGAATATGATTGGGTAGGGACCCAAAGTTCAGCTCTTAATACGCCTCTCTCTCTCTCTCTCTCTGTCTCTTCGCCTTTTCCTTTTTCTGATTCTCTCTCTCTCTTTCCAAAGATTCTCTCTTTCCTTTTTTATTTTATTTTATAAAGCAACAAAATGAAACCAGCTAAAGTTAATTTATGCAATAAAATAAGTTTGATTATTTATTCAAACAATGCATTATTATTTTTATTGATTGTAATATATTATTTGCAAGAGATTTAACTTCAAATATCATTAATTATAGAGTTTGAATTACTTAATTTAAACCAAGTATTATATAGAATTAAAAAAATGGTGTGTTAAAGGTTTTAAAATGAAATTTATATGTTAATTTATCTAACTTAGGATAGAAATGTTTTGAATCTCATGTAAGATAAGTTTTCATATTACATATAGAAAGAGTTATAAAACCTATCTATTGCTGTCATTAATTATTGTAAAAATGAAAAAAAAAACAAAAAAATAGCACATGTAATGATAACACAGGCTTAAAATTTATGGCGTAATTTACATTAAATTTTGTTTTCTCATAAAGTTGTTAATTACATTAATTTAGGAAGTCAAATATCCCAAAAGCAATCCCGAGAAAAAATAAAACTGTGTCCCTTTTTATTACGGAAAACATTTTAGGAAAATCGTACACAAGGGTACTTTCGTCATTTCATTAGTTTCTCTCTCTCTCTCTTTAAGCCGACCATAACCTAAGCAAAACTCTTCCCAGCGTAAAAAGCAGAAACAGAGCAGAGAGAGAGAGAGAGAGAGAGAGAGATCTAGAAGAAGATGGGATGAGATATGAGAAGAAGATGACGAAGCTTAAGTTAGACTAAGGAGATTTTGCGAAGAAACTGAGCGTTTGTATTCTTCGACGTGCGATTCGATTTATTTTTATTTTTTTGCTTTGAGGTAAAAGAACTTGACTTCAGTGCTTTTCATTTCGTTTGATACATGTTGGATCGTGATGTTTGAGCGATGAGGTCATATTATGCACTATAATCGACATTTTAAAGTGTGATCATCTTATCTTTAGACTCGAAATTTGTTGTTCTCTGGGTTTGCTTAAGAGCATGAGATTATCTATATGTGGTAATCATATATAACAGAAGATCAAATTCTGGGTTTAGTCATATAAAAATATAGGTTGCTTTACTTTGTCTCTTCTCTCGGATTCTGGTTTCATACACTTGTTAATTCGTTTACTTTTCTCTATTAGATAGATTGTGGTGAGAGCTTGAGACGGATAAGTTTGGTGTAAACATCTCTGTGGTCTGTTTGTATTTGCTGTAAAACAAAAATGGAGATTGCGGCAAAGAGTAACTCGAAACGTATGTATTCATGGTGGTGGGATAGTCACAATACCCCCAAGAATTCTAGATGGCTTCAGGAGAATCTTGCAGGTATGTTTCTTTGTTTTTTATTCAGCAGAAATCATGAAACTTTTGTTTTCTACTATCTGTGATTTAAAAATAAATAAATGTTTTGCTTATTCTTTTGACAGATATGGATAACAATGTGAAGCAAATGATCAAGGTTCTTGAAGAAGATGCAGATTCTTTTGCCAGGCGAGCTGAGATGTATTACCGTAAACGTCCTGAGCTTATGAAATTGGTTGAAGAGTTCTACCGTGCATATCGCGCATTAGCTGAGAGATATAATCATGCAACTGGAGTAATCCATCAGGCTCATCAGACTATAGCAGAAGCATTCCCTAACCAAGTTCCTTTGATATTTGGTGATGAGTCACATGTTGGTGGTGCTTTGACAAATGATGTTGATCCACAAACACCGGAGATGCTTCCTCGCCGTAACCCGGATGACTTGCAAAAAGATGCTTTGGGCTTCTCTTTGTCTCATGTCCATGATGTAAAGAGGAATATAGATTTTAGTGAAGAACCTCCGTTTGTGAGTAGTGGAAAAGCAAGAAAGGGACTGAATTTTAATGATGGGGATGGAAAAGGAAGAAATAATCTCAAGACCCAAATTCTTTCAGAATCTGAACGAGCTAGCAAAGCTGAGGCTGAAGTTGTGGCTTTAAAAGACTCCCTTTCTAAAATGCAGGCTGAAAAAGAAGCTAGCTTAGCACAGTTTGAGAAGAATTTGGAGAGACTGTCTAATCTAGAATCTGAAGTATCTCGTGCGCAAGAAGACTCAAGGGGACTTAATGACAGGGCCGCAAGTGCAGAAGCTGAGATCCAAACCCTCAGAGAAACCCTCTACAAACTAGAGTCTGAAAAGGAATCCAGCCTTCTTCGGTATGAAAAATGCCTGCAAAAGATAGCTGATTTGGAAGATGGACTCTCTGTAGCCCATAAGGAATCTGTAGAAATAAATGAGCGAGCCAGCAAAGCTGAAGCTGAAACTCTCGCTTTGAAGCAGAGCCTTGCTAAAGCCGAAACTGACAAGGAAGCTGCTCTTGTTCAATACAGGCAATGCTTGAATACGATATCTAACCTAGAAGAGAGACTGATGAAGGCTGAGGAAGATGCAAGGCTTATCAATGAGCGGGCTGAGAAGGCTGGGGTAGAAGTTGAACACTTGAAGCAAACAGTCTCGAAATTTCTCAAGGATAAGGAAGCTTCTGAACTTCAGTTCCAACAGTGCCTGAATATAATTGCGGATCTAAAAGTCAAACTACACCATGCTCAAGAAGAAACACAAAGTCTTAGCCATGAAATAGAGGATGGAGTTGCTAAGTTAAAGTTTTCTGAGGAGAAATGTCTTGTGCTTGAGAGATCAAATCAGAATCTCCACTCTGAGCTGGATGGTCTCTTAGAGAAACTGGGGAATCAAAGTCAGAAGCTCACCGAGAAGCAAACAGAGCTGGTCAAATTGTGGAGTTGTGTACAAGAAGAGCATTTGCGTTTCCAAGAAGCTGAGACCGCGTTTCAAACCCTACAGCAATTGCACTCTCAGTCTCAAGAGGAGCTAAATAATTTGGCTGTGGAACTTCAAACCAGCTCTCAGATCATGAAAGACATGGAGATCCGAAACATTGAGTTGCATGAGGAAATTGAGCAAGCCAAGGTTGAGAACAAAGGTCTCAATGAGCTCAATCTCTCTTCGGTTGCATCAATTAAAAGTTTACAAGAGGATGTCTCAAGCCTAAAGGAAATAATACGAAAACTTGAAGCAGAGGTTGAGCTAAGAATGGACCAGAGAAATGCTTTACAGCAAGAAATATACTGTCTTAAAGAGGAATTATGTCAGGTAGGGAAGAAGAACCAGTCCATGGTAGAACAGGTGGAGTTGGTTGGGTCATCAGTCAAAGACTTGCAGGAGGAAACCTCGAACTTAAAAGGATGCAATGAGAGAGAAAAAAGCGAAAAGATGGCTCTTTTAGAGAAATTGGAAAGTATGAAAAAGCTTGTTCAGAAAAACTTTATGCTGGAAAAATCTATATCTGATTTGAATTCTGAGTTGGAATCAATCAGAAGGAAGCTGAAGACGTTGGAGGAAGCTTGTCAGTCACTCTCAGAAGAGAAATCATGTCTTATTTCTGAAAACCAGCACAGTGCTATTGAGAACATGGTTCTTATTGAATGGCTTCGGCAACTTAAGTTAGAAGCAGTTGGTATAGCAACAGAGAAGAATGACCTTGAGGGTAAGGCAAAGAAGATTGGTGATAAGTTAATAGACGCAGAAACTGAAAATTTGCAGCTAAGGAGAAACCTGCTTTCTATCAGATCAGAGAAACATCACGTAGAAGATGAAATTGCTAATGTGAAGGATCAGTTACGTGAGAAGGAGAAGGAACTTGAAGGAGTCAAAGTGGATAAAGAAAAGCTTAATCAAGAGGTTTTCAAAGAGAGGAGCAAGGCTGAATTGTGGGAGTCTCAAGCTGCTACATTCTTCTGCGACAAGCAGATCTCGGCTGTACATGAAACAATGATTGAAGCGACGACACGTGAGCTAGCTGAAGCCTGCAAGAATCTTGAAAGTAAAAGCGCATCGGATAATGAAAAGCTTAAAAAAAGCCAAGCTATTGTCTTGTTGAATGAAAGCATTAAATCTTTGGAGGATTATGTTTTCACGCGCCGTGAGTCTGAGGATGAACTTTCGAAGGTAGTTTATCTTACCCATTTATCTCCTCAATCTCCACTTAAGTTGATTCTTTGATAAAACTGAAACCGTTTTGAACAAAATTGTTTGAAGTAATGTTCTCATGTCTTTTACCAGGGTGCTGATTCAATGGATAAATTCCCCAAGTTGGAAGGTATGTGTTTGAGAATCAAAGCTATTGCAGAGGCAATGATGGAAAAGGAGAAGCTTTTGATGCTTGAGAACACGAATGCCTACTCTATGCTCGAGGCATCATTGAAACAAATCAAAGATTTAAAAATAGGCAGCGGAAGAAGCATGAGGAAGCAAGAAGGGGGAAGTGGCAAAATGCGGAAGCAGAGTCACGAAATCGAGATGGTAATGAAAGATATTGTGCTTGATCAAACGTCTGATGGATCATCCTATGAGATTGTAAGTAAGAAAGGCACTTTGGAGTTAGATCATCACGGTTTTGTTGAGCTAAAGCCAGTGAAGACGCACAAGACCGAAACTGCAGCTAAAAGCGCAAAAGGTAAATCCTTGTCTGAAGAGTCACTGATTGTCGATAAATTGGAGATTTTCGACGGGTTCATGGATCCGAACAGAGAAGTAAACAAGAGGAAAGTTGTAGAAAGACTTGCATCGGATTTACAGAAGCTGGAGAATCTTCAGATAACTGTAGAAGATTTGAAAAGCAAAGTCGAAACAGTGGAGAAGGAAAAGACAAAAGTAGGAGAAAACGAGTATGAAACGATCAAAGGACAGCTCGGAGAAGCAGAGGAAGCAATAGAGAAACTGTTTAACGTCAACCTAAAGCTGACCACAAAAGCCGAATCAGAGAAGGATATTGATAGAAGAAGGAGAATATCCGAACAGGCGAGAAGAGGATCAGAGAAGATTGGGAGGTTACAGTTGGAGATACAGAGGATTCAGTTTCTGTTGATGAAACTCGAAGGGGAGAGAGAGCATCGAGCTAGGTCGAAGATTTCAGATACCAAATCCAAAGTTCTTCTTCGGGACTATATCTATGGTGGATCCAGAAGTGTATCGATGAAGAAAAGAACGAAGAAGCGGTCTGCGTTTTGTGGTTGCGTTCAGCAGCCACAGTCTCCTTGAAGTTATTGAAACTGTTGTTACATCACTCGCAAGTAGCAATATATTAATGTGAATTGTTTAACTGCGTTTGCCATTATGTTTTTGAACGCAGACGCGGTAGTAGTAGTAGGTGCGTTTAATAACAGACTCTTTTTGTTTTTTCAACTCTTATTTTTTAATGACAATATAACCTTTTTAGAAATCTGAGATTCAATATGAAATTTTAAACGTTGTTAACTTCCGGTGCCGGCGAGTCGGGTTTAGCCGTGTGGAGCATGAAATTGCAAGCCGCGACTGCCTCTGCCACCGTGAGATAAATCCGTTCTTTACCAATGCTCTCTATGAAGTTGGACTTGCTTAGCTTCTTCATCACCTCTGCTCCTGGGTTCACTACCACTAGCTGAAAAAGTAGACGACCAAATTTTAAAATGAGAAAATGTTTGAAGACTTGTCTTTATAAAAGGAAAAATAAAGGCTTATACAGTTTACCTTAAGCTCTCTTCGTCCCAGGATTTTGTTGACTTCCTCAAGCATGCTTATGCCGCTCGTGTCGATGTTCCCCACAGCTAATTCATGATACATATCAAATCAACATACAACATTACGTTTCATATTTTGGAATATATTAAAAAAAAAACTGATTAATTGATTCAAAAAAGTTTTGTCTTGATCAAGGTTGGTAGTCTCAAGCTAATTCTATTAAAATTTTAATGATCTCAAAAATTAGAAATATCTAAAATTATAGAAGAAGAAAAAGTCACATTTGGAGAGAAATATTATGGCAACTAATGCTACAAAAATAAAATTATAAAGAGAGCAAATTTTTTATTTGACCAGAATACTATATGTTTCTACATTAAAACCTTACTATACTAACGGATTAATTGTGTTAAATATGTATGTATGTGAACAAATGATATAATGTTTTGATAGCTACTTTTTTCAAGCTAACTAGCATGATAGTTTCTTCAAGACAAGTATAATTTTTAGATATTTCCCATGCTGAAAAAGCAATCTAAGAACCTAGCCAAAGCAAAAGAAAATTTTGGATTAAAGACCTATATCATAAAGTTTCTTACCACTCATATCGAGTACAATGTATTGTACACTGATTTCTCCGCTCGTTCTCAATTTAGTTTCCTCGTCATCGATCCACCTTCCAATTCTAGCAAAATGTTATACATAAACAAGATTTAACGTATAAATAACTAAGTTCTAATAATAAAGATATATGTATTAGTTATTAAAAAAAAAAAAAAGTAGATAACCTATCTCGCAAGTAGCTAGAATTGGCGAAGTAAATAGGACCATCGATGTGGAGAATGAGGAGAGAAGAGAGAGTGATGGCCTGAGGGTAATGTTCAATGTTCCTAAATATATCTGTGTTTTGAATGTTTCCCATTACATAAATCTTTGGTCTTCCCACGAACAACAATAACCTCATCACCGATATACCCACCTGCATGTAATGAATATTTCTTGCATATGATTCTATCTTTATGAGTTTTGTTGGGAGTGGCAAAAGTATAGATAATGAATATGTAAGAAGATGTAATACGTACGGAGAGGATGAGACCAATCTCAATGGTACCAAAAACAACGCCGAAGTAAGCAGAGAGACAAACGAAGAAATCGAACTTGTCGAGTCTCCAAAGATGAATGGCTGCTTCGTAGTTGATAAGGCCGAGCATGGCGGCGATTATGATCGACGACAGAACCACTAACGGCGTGTAGTAGAACAACGGCGTTAAGAACAGTAACGTCACCGCCACTGCAACCGCCATCACCACGTTTGATAACGCCGTTTTGCAACCCGCGTTGTAGTTCACCGCCGAACGTGAAAACGGCCCTTCACCATAAAAATTTCCATTTACCTTTTATTTATCAAACCATTAAGAATTTATTCTCATTATGCTATAGGAAAATCTCAAAACTACAACCATTCAAAGTTATATGATATATATTAGATAATGACATTTTTCTGCTAAAATTATCGTTGACAAAGTGGTCTTTTGTCACATAATATTTTTTCTCAATAACATACATTTTTATGGGTTTAAATTCGGATATTGATACATCGATAACACTATCACAAATCATTATGTTATTATGAACAATTTATCGCATATTCAACTATTAATTATTTTCATCACCAAATTATGCTGTTAATTACCTTTAGTATAATGTAGTATTAACTTTGATTAATGATTAGTCGGACAAAACATATGCAAATACTCTTTAACAATAGATTTTATTAGTAAAGTAAATGAAAATGGTAGATTACCGGTAGTAAGATAGCAAGAGGAGAAGGAACCAAGAATGTTCATCACCCCAAAGGCTATCATCTCTTTGTTCCCATCTATGTTGTAATTCTTGTACATTGCAAAGCTTCTCCCCACTGCAATCCCTTCCTATTTTTGTGTGTGTGTATATATATATTACAACCAATTAAGGATTCAGTTTAGTCTAATTTAATCTGAATTTAGATTTTTAAGAAAATAAAAAAATAAATGATTAATTAACGAATACGTACAGCGAGAGCTATGACTCCAGTGATAATCCCGATTTTGAGAGCCAAAGTGACATAAGGTGACGTGAATACCAAATGTGTGATTGACGGTGGATTTATCCCTTTCTTTAATTCTCCAATCTATTTCCACAACAATACATAAATTAGTTCATTAGCATTTTCAAAAAGAAAACTTTTTGTTTGGCGTTTAAGCAATTAACAAAAACATTTGAATTGTTCAAAGTTGTGAATTTGTTTATAAATATATAGAGTTAATAATTAACGTAAATTAATGCAAAGGTAAACATTCAAGTCTAATTGTGAGCATTTAAGCCGTAGACGCAAAAGAAAAGGAGAGGAAAAACGTACAAATTGGATGCCTTGGAATTGGTCATGGAGGAAGTACATGAAAAGGCTTCCAAAAATGACAGAAACAAGTGGAGACATTGCAGATATCCAGAATAGCTTTGGTCTCTTCTTGCTCTTTAGTTACATTAATTACTTTGTTATATTTAAATCTAAAACGTATTAATCAGTAATACATAGATCAATTAAGATGTTAAACGTCTTACAATGTATTTGGTTGTAAGAAGGAAGATGAGGAAGCAACACCCTAGCACTCCACTCTCCCATTTCCACTGCATATTTTAAAATAATTTATATTTGCATACCAAACACTTTCTTTTTTCTGTTTGAATGAAATATATAAACATATTATTTAATTTTTGATACTGATAGACTAAATACTAAGCAAAACGAAATCGGTCGGGTACAATATTGGCAAGAAACCCCGTGAATAATAACAACAAGTTTGCCTCATGCCACTTGCAAACCCATTGATTTAGAGAAACAACTGAGAATATTACAGATCTCGGACATTTAACTAAAAATGGTCAGCAGTGAAGGATTATATAACTAGGGAAATCTTAATATGAATTTTGGTACGATTTTAACTTTTTATTTTATTTTTTATAATGGATTTCGATTTATATAGGGAGATCTAGATGGGCTATATTTTTTTTTTGTGTGGACACTAGCTAGTAAACGAACCATATGAGATTGAGAAAAAATGGAGCGGAGAACAGAGACGAGATCGGTGGAATGAGTGAAGTGAAGGAGGCCAAGTAAGCCTTTCAGTTGCTGCAGACACACCACCGTCGCGGCACCTCCCATGAACCCTACAATCGCCGCATGCGACAATATCTCCACCACGAACCCTAACCTGATATTTTACATTAATCACTAAATCCCATTAATTTCAGTATGAATAACTATGTGTTTGTATTTTTGATTATTGTAATGTTCTTTTTTTTTCTAGTTTTGTTCACGTGAAATTTGTTTGTAAATGTTAGACTAAATATTATCCTCTGACATATTTGGCTCAGAATCGAACATGGATCATATTTCAACTCTATGTTTTTGTTTTCTTCTTATTTCTATTTTATATAGAGTATCACACTTTTACTATTGCTAAGAAAAACAAAACAGCATGCACGAGGCAAAGACCTTCAGCCGAACAAAATGTTCCCTTCTCACTTTTTAATTATTATAGACCACTAGAAAACAACTCTTACATCAGAATTCTACCAAAAATATATAAAATTATTACTATCTAGACACATGCACATTCGAGCGGTGATTTCTACCATGACTGTTTCAAAATTAAGTAATGATGATTCCATCATATATAAAACAATAGTAAACATCGTTTTTTAGGTACGTGTATAATAGTAAAACTATTTTTAAAAATTAAGTAATGTGATTTTAGAGTACTGTTACGTACCGTAAGAGGCCAAGGCAGGTTTGCATGAGTCCGGCGAAGAAAGTGGCGGTGAAAGCTAAGTGAAGGTAAAGCTTTGGATTCTCCACCGCGTTTACCTCTTTCCCTAACATCGCTGCCGTCAACAGCGAGGCCACTGCCACTGTTCCCACCGCTAAATCTCTTGAACTACCCATTATTGCGTATACCAATGGCGGCACCAAGCTCGAGTCTACATTTATTTTCCATATAAACATAATTATATAGTTAGTTATACTATATGAAACCGAACCAAACTAATTAAATGACACAACATAATTACATATGATATTTAGGACCAAACTAAATGGAAGAAATTTTAAATTCGAGTTTGGTGGTTTTTACTCAAACAAAACTAGCTGGCAACCAAAACCAAAACCGAATAGATTTTACTCATCCGCATTTTTCCATCTGTATATTAAAATTTTTTTACTATTATTAATAAAAAACTTTTCTTCAGAGTTATTTTTCTATAATTAAATCCCCACATTAAGAGAAAAAGAGACTTGCAATTGTGAAAAATATTTCGAAGAGGAAGAGAGCGTACAAAGACCAAGGATTGGTGGGAGATTAGCAAGTTGAGCGTAGCTAATCCCTTGAGGAATAGCAAGACTTGCAATTGTGATCCCGGAGATAACATCTGATTTCAAATACCCCAAATTGTAACTACGAGCCCATTCCAAGATCGGGAACACGTGTCGCAACCCTAACTCGATCTTTTTCGACGTTTTCGATTCGTTCCTGATTTTACGGAACGGATCGTCAGCGAAAAGGATCTCATTGAGAGTGTTCCTTAGTGATTTCAAGAAAGGTTGTGGTGGAGGGATTTCTACTTGGTGATATTGTGATGCCCTTTTGCTGCACATCTTCTAGTTTAACTATTTAATTTTGGGAATCTAACATATATATATAAAATATATTTTCTTTGCTTTAAAAAAAATTATAGAATGAGAATGATCAAAAGCTAAGTCTCATTTGAATTTTGGAAGTGATGAGGAAGAGAGATGGAAGATGGGGTTTTTATAGGAAGGGAACATATGTGATTCATGATTGCATTTTCATTGGGACCCAGAAAATTATTGGTTATTATTTTGTTAATATCTAGAAAACAAAACCATGGTAACTTTATTTTGAAATGGTCATAAGAAAATATTGCATGTACGAAACCAGAAATGCTTGTAATCCATATATAGTTTTGTTAAGCTCATCGAGAAAATACGGATCACTATTATGTATTGGCTACACATACATTTCACCGTAATGTATCATCATATCTGCATTGCGGCCACAAATTCCAGAAATCCAATTAGATAGATATAGGAGAACAAGAATTATCGAGGGACTTAATTTCAATGTCTGTGTTTTTTTGACATTACTATGTATTGGTTACACATACATTTCACCGTAATGTATCATCATACTTGCATTGCGGCCACAAAATCCATAAATCCAATCACGTCTGTAGAAAAAGCAAGAATTATCAAGGGACTTTCAAAGTTTTTTTTTTTTACATATGTATTGGTACACATACATTTCTCCGTAATGTATCATCATATTTGCATTGCAGCCACAAATCCAATCAACAAAAATTAATGCTTGTAATTCATTAGTTTTGTTATGTTGATTGAGAAACTACGTACGGACCATTATTTTTGTGCTTTTCCTCCTTTTTGTTTTGGCCGTAGACCTTTTCATTCTAAATTTCATCATAGTAAGAATATGGGTCGAACCCACGCCAGAGACCACTTGCCCATCATACACTCGGCTTATTGGTTACACATACATTTGACCGTAATGTATCATCATACTTGCATTGCGCCACAAATTCTAGAAAATCCAATTATATATATTGAAAAAAAAAAAAAGAATTAACGAGGGAGTTTTGATGTTTTTAAAAATCCAATTCCTTGTTATCCTACTTGTTTTTCCCACGATACGCTAAATTTTTTGACAAAAGGAAAACATCTAAAGAGATCTTTAGACTTGAGCGAAAACTAAATAATTAAGAGACATGATTAAAATGAAACAGCAACATGAGCTGTTACAACTTATACAAGACTTCCCAATTTGGATCGATCACTCTCGTTACCATTATTGTTTTGTCGATTTGCATTTGGAGCATTTCAGAATTTCAAACATTCGCTTTCTTTTTCTTCAACACACACCTCGAGGCTTCCCATGTTTTGCTTCTTCTTTTTGTTTTTTCATATCAAAATAATCTTATTTTTTAATCAGAATCTAAAAGTAACCTACTTTTTATCAGCAAATAGTCTAAATATAAACCCAAACTCCAAATTCTAAACCTAAATCCTAAAAACTGAACTCTCAACTCTTAGAATTAAACCATAAAATCCAAAACCTTAACCATTTTTCTATTATCAAAAGAAACAGAAACCCCTAACCCTTTTAACTTAATTCTTTAACCCTAAAATGTAAACATAATGGTCTATTCCCTTATAAACTTCTACCCATTTTTTTTTAATTTAAATATAAACATTATTAGTAAAAAGTTTCATGAGTTATTCCATTTTTTATCTTATGAGAAAAACAAAGCCTATAATGAAGTTTGTTGACAAAAAAAAGAAGAGAAAAACAAAGCCTTACACTTCTCGTGATGTCCTTAGCTACACTACACACATGCTTTGGCATTTTCGTTATAATCATTACTTGATCCAGTGTCTGTGTTCCCTCTATAGTCAATCACATGAACATGTGAACTGTAACCACGAATGTATACAATTTTATTTTCTTATTTTAACATTTTTTAAAGACAAAGAAGCTAACTACCTCATCCTCATAATCATCACCTCTGTAAGGCTCTAAATATAGTAAGAAGAGACAAGAAGAGGTTGATGATGTCTAGATAGAGCGAAACTGCTGCCCAAATGTACTCATCGTATGTGTATCGTTTGATCAGATTGTCTGTATCATAGACTATGTATCCACAGAATATTATTGATGCCAAACAACCGTATATCATCACCGATATCCGCCCTAAGGGGAATAAAACCTGCACAACATAACACAAATCAAAATACGAAACTTGGTTATGCAATCCAAAGCTACCACGTTTTATAAGCATACTCTCATCCTCTGTAATATCTATATAGTGAAACAAGTTTCAAGCTTCCAAGTCCAAAAAGAATGCTACCATAACTACCATATCCGATAGGCTAAATCTCTCATTCTTTGTAATGTCTAATGTGATGTCATAATTCATAGGATAAACCCAAAATCAAAACCCGATTATGCAATCCAAAGAACCATAATTTATAGGTTAAATCTCTCATTCTATGCAATGCGTATAGTGTAATTTGTAGGCAAAAGAATACTACAAAAAGTACCACATTCAATAGGTTAAAGCTCTCGTTTTCTGTAATGCCTATAGTGAGAAATCAAGTTTCTAACTTCTTAGCATAAAAAAGTTAACCAAAACTACCACATTTCATAGGTTAAAACTAAAACTCTCATTCACTCTGTAATGCCTATAGTGAAATCAAGTTTCCAACTTCCATAGAAGCTACGACATTCAGTGGGCTTAAAACTCTCATTCTCTGTATTCTCTAATGTGAAATCAAGTTTCTAGCTTCTCGGCCTAAAAATGAATGCTACCAAAACTACCACATTTCATAGCCTAAGCCTAAGACTCTCACTCTCTCCAATGCATATGGCGAATTGGGAAAAAGTAGCTTTACTTGTATTATGGCGAAGACAATAAGTACGATGAGAGCACCGAACAAGAAGGGTCCGAGGAAACTAAAGTCATATCCTTTCCTAGCAGCCCAAAAGGTGTATAATGTGAGAGAAAGCACCACAACCGTTGTCAAGATCGCTGACTCGAGAATCACTTTCCCTGTATCCAACACAGAGTAAGTTATAAAAATTATACACACAATGGAAACCACAAACAAAAAGAGATGTCAAAACAAGAATCAAAAACTCAATTCCTCAAATCTACTACCGAAGTGGTTGATGAAGTCTTACCATTGGTGAAGGCACATGTCAATCCAACTACAAAAGCCAGAGCCAAAGTGAAAACCCCCAACAGCAAGTAGTTCACCGGATGCTTCTGGTGGTAATAGTACAACGGGCACAATACTATAAATCGGAGAGAAACACAAATTCCAATTTTCAGTTTTGAGATTTGAATCAAAATTCGAAAAAAATTGAAACTTTGATTTTACCTATGAAGGGTGTGATGATGATGACTATATAGAGAGCTAATCCAAGGCCGGTGGTTGCGAAGAACAGAGCGAGAGGACGGACAGTGACCACCGTGGTAGCGACGGCGACGGTGGCGAGAAGCTGAAAGGCGATGATAGAGTAAATTTTGCGTATAAAACCCCACCGGAGCTCGGGATTCTCAAGCATCGTTGGGTATAGAGGCCTTGATCTGCCTCCGGTTTCCACGTCATCTTTCCGGTACGGTAAGTTCCACTGATACATTACGGTTCCGAGAGAGCTAGTGAATGAAAAAGCGCAGGAAAATTCGAATCCTTTCGATTGCTATATCCCGATCGAGGAGACAGAAGTTGAATCGGTGCTTTGCTTGCAATTCTTTGTTTGTCCTGTGAGCGAGGGAAAAAAAACGAGAAAAATTGGATTTTTCCTGGAAAAAGCGGTGGTGCGAAGAGGAAGAAGGAAGTCCATGAAGGCTCTCGGTTAAACCGGAGATGACACGTGACAACGGGAGATGACACGTGAACCGTGACAAGGAAGGTTCTGCTTCTTTTGGATTTCCTTTGATGTGTCCAAAGGTAAAAGTGTTCTTAACTTACTGGTT
Organism: Turritis glabra; assembly: GCA_900406565.1. Lineage (NCBI taxonomy): Eukaryota > Viridiplantae > Streptophyta > Magnoliopsida > Brassicales > Brassicaceae > Turritis > Turritis glabra. The sequence continues at coordinate 1,526,327 of OVBN01000243.1, read as the reverse complement.
GTCTGGTTTTTAGATATACTTACCTTCTAATAATTTATCAAATTCGTCTAAATATAACTTATTTTATTAATATCAGTTTTGTTATTGTTTTCGATTTTTTTTTTTAAATCAACCAATTATTTAAATTTGAATATTGAAAGGGAAATAAAAAATGTTTAAAATTGGATAAAAATGAGTTTTTGGGATATGTCAAGTATATTTTCCTCGATATAAATAACATTGAAAATGTTTAAAATGATGCAGTTTTTAATTTTCACAGTAATTTTATAATACTATTTTTGTTTCGGTGGTTAAAATGTTTAGTGTTGATAGTGCAACTCTTTTAATGAAAATAAAATTACAATGTAGATTTTTAGATTAGATAACTAATCGTAGGATTAGACTTCCTTTTTTATTTAGTTAAATGTAGTTGAGACACAAAAAAGGCTGTCTAAACATATGCTCGATCATTTTGTATATATTATTGTAAAATGTATAAAATTTATATTAACATGTTTGAAGTATATTTTTTATAAAAACATTTTTAATATTATAAATTATTACATAAAGTATTATTGATTTAAACAACAAATTAGAAAGTTCATTAAGGTTAAATATAAAAGAGACAAATACTTATTCTCATGTATCAAAACAATCTTTATAATTAATTTTTATTATCTCTATAACTAAACACAATTAAAAGATTTTAACATTAATTATAAAATTAGAAATATCCATATATTGTTCAACAATTACTAATATAGATATTTAGAAGATTTTGTTATGATTTAAAATTATGATTCTCCTACCATTTTTGTTTGATTTTTTAATTGTTTGTAGATCATCATATACTACATAAAGTTAATAAAAATCTAATTTTTTTTTCTGCATATGTTTGTGATTTGAATTTTTAAAAATGGATATATATTACTCAATTAATGAAAAAATGTGCGTTTAACATTCCACATCGGCTAAATTTTTTAGATAATGATTCATAATCATATTATAAATAAAACCAAAATGAATCCAAATCCGAGTGAGCAGAAAACTTAACTTAACAATATTCAAATTTTAAAAATTTGTATAATTCGTTTATTTAGTTGAACTGTTTAATTATATCGAATATAATAAATTTTAAACTTTTAAAAAATTTTAAATATTAGAATTGATATATTTAAACTTTATAAAAAGTTTAAAATATTATGAACATTTAAATTTATTAAAAGTTTAAAATACCACGGGAGGTTAGCGGTGTCGAGTGGACCTACGACCTGCAGGCTTGGTCCAAATAGTACTATAGCGGAGCGGGTATGGAGACAAAAATAATAGGCCCGTTAAAAGGCAGACCTCACATGTAAGCCCATGCGGATTATGGATTTTCCCGGGTAATATCTGCGGATTGGCGGATCGGCTCGCAGGGTACAAATATTTGATAAAAATAAATATATTATATATATAAAATAAATATTTTTACATAGTTGTGAAAATATAATAGGTGAAATATGTGATAATGTAAAGAAATTTAATGTATAAAATTAAAATATTTATAAAAGAGTAATATTAAAATTTATTTTAAATTTTAAAAATTGTTAATTTAAAATTTTAAGAATATTTTATTTTCAATTATTTTAAAAATATAAAATTTAGATATGCGGGCTGGTCCGCTAATCTATTGGGTTTAGCGAGACGGGCCTTGACATAACTTTTCCTCTCGCGGTCCTAGCGGGCTGGTTCACTGCTGTTCAAAAAAAATATTGTTCGTCACGGACAGGCCTAGATGGACGCGGACCAGCCCGTTTAACACGTCTACAGGATAAGTTATATAACAGGACGAGGTTTATGGTGAAGCGGGTTATATGGCGGAACGGATTTGGATCGACTATAATATGAATTTAAAATATCATTAACACAAAACTACAATATAGATAAATTTTTATTTTATTATTATATTATTATTACCAATATTAAATAATTAGATATGTCGATTAAGTTATTGTATAAACAAAAATTATCTCGTAGTATACTGTATGTTAAATTCTAGTTATAATTAAATAAAAAATTAATAATTTAGTTCAATAAACTCATTATAATTTATAATTATTCACCATCTCTTGAAGAGTGGCCGAAGAATCGATAGTGGTGTTTACTGTTTGTGTGGAGATCTTCAAAAAAAGAGAGAGAGAGAGAGGAGGATATGAGAAAAAACAATAGAAATAAAGAAGAACTTTCCCTTTTACCAATGAAACAAAAGAGCTCTCCGAGAGAATTTAGAAAAGTGTGAATTTGGAAAATATTTCCCACTCTCTCTGCTCTCACCTTTGCTCAAACTTGAACTTGTCCTAATCTCTCCATAGGACCTTCTCTGTCTAGGGTTCTTCTCTTGAAATTGCAGAAGCTAGCGCAATAACACTGGTGGTTCCTTCCTTTTACTCTCTTCTCGTCTCGCAAAGTTAAAAAAAGATTCTTACTTTTTTATGTCTAAGACATCCTAGATTTGTTAGATTCTCTTTGATTCTTTTTCTGGGTTTAGCTTGATTTTCCATTTAGCCACTAGATTATGTTACCACTGCTAGTAGATTATTAGGGTTTTCTCGAGAAAGCTCTAATTTTGGTGATTTATTCTCTTAATTTCGCTAAAGGGTATCTATTCTATGACGATTTCGAGTGAGTTTTGTGGTTCCCGTTTATGTATTTAGGTTTGTTCTATCTGCTGCACATAAGTGGTTTCATAGAGAAATGCTTTAGCTTTAGGTGTTGGAAGATCTCATAACACGAAAGTTTAGGTTTTTTTTTTTTGTATAGGATTCCATTAAGTAATCCATCTTCGCCTAGTTTCTGGGCTGGGTAGTGTGAAATCGACAAGAAAATAGTGTGTTGTTTATCCTCTGGCTATCCTGGAGATCTGGGATTTGTTTCATCTGTTATGTCAGATGAGGACTTTTTACCCATCTGATTCTTGTAAAGAATCACAGCTCAATTCGTTGAATCCACAGTCATGGCTTCAAGTTGAGAGGGGGAAGCTATCTTCCTCTGCTTCTTCATCTGCGTAAGTTTTTCTTTTCTATTTCCTGCTTGTTCTAGTTTGGTTATATTGAGCTTGAGACGTTTCGGATATGGAGTAATATTTGGTCTATTTGTTGTAGTCCACTGTGCAGAGAATCATTTATCAAAGTTCCCGAGCCGCAGATACTGCCGCATTATAAACCTCTCAACTACGTAGAAGTTCTAGCTCAGATTCATGAAGAACTCGAGACTTGCCCTTTGCAGGAGAGATCGATTCTGTATACATTGCAGTATCATGTGTTTAGAGGTCTTGGAGAGACCAAACTTAGACGGCGAAGCCTTCAATCAGCTTGGCAAGAGGCTACAACTGCCCATGAGAAAGTTGTGTTTGGGTCTTGGTTGAGGTATGAGAAACAAGGAGAAGAAGTTATCACTGATTTGCTTTCTTCTTGTGGTAAATATTCAGAAGAATTCGTGCCCCTGGATATTGCATCCTATTTCCCAGCTATTGCTGCTTCTTCCCCTGAGGCAGCTTCTGTGAAAACGAACCGCAGTGTATCGAAAAATGTTGTGTTTAAGATAGGAGAAGAGAAGATAGCTTGCCTAAGGCGAAAAATTGCGAGTCTTTCGGCTCCATTTCACGCAATGCTTTATGGTAATTTCACGGAATCACTTCTCGATGAGATAGATATGTCAGAAAATTATGTATCCTCATCAGCTATGCGGGTTGTTAGAGATTTCAGCGTTGTGGGTGTATTAACCGGAGTTTCCAAGAACCTTCTTTTGGAAGTTTTAGTTTTCGCAAACAAGTTTTGCTGCGAGCGACTCAAAGATGCATGCGATAGAAAATTGGCATCTCTGATTTCTTCTATGGAATGTGCCATTGAGCTTATGGACTTTGCACTCGAAGAGAATTCCCCAATCCTAGCTGCATCGTGTCTGCAAGTTTTTCTTTATGAGATGCCCGATAGTTTGACCGATGAACGTGTTGTCGAGGTTTTGACTCGGGTTAATAGATCTCAAGTCTCAACCATGGCAGGAAAAGCTTCATTCTCCTTATACTCTTGTTTAAGTGAAGTCTCGATGCGTATAGATCCTCGGTCTGACAGAACATTGGGTTTCTTGGAGAAATTAGTTGACTTTGCAGAAAATGACCGGCAACAAGTATTGGGGTTTCATCGGTTAGGGTGTATGAGGCTATTGAGAAAAGAATACCGCAAGGCCGAAGAGGCTTTTGAAACTGCTTTTAATCTAGGCCATGTGTATTCTGCTACTGGTTTAGCAAGACTAGGATACATCCAAGGGCATCGGCTTTGGGCTTACGAGAAGCTAAGCTCGGTAATCTCCTCTGTTTCGCCGCCTCTCGGGTGGATGTATCAGGAAAGGTCTTTCTATTGTGAGGGTGATAAGAAATTGGAAGATCTCGAGAAGGCAACTGAATTGGACCCGACTTTGACATATCCTTACATGTATAGAGCTGTCACTCTAATGTCAAAACAAAATGCTAAGGCTGCGCTTGAAGAAATCAATCGGATCTTGGGGTTTAAACTTGCGCTAGAATGCTTGGAACTTCGGTTTTGTCTTTATCTTGGTATGGATGACTATGAAGCGGCTCTTCGCGATATTCAGGCTGCTCTTACTCTGTGTCCGGATTATCGAATGTTCGATGGGAAAGTAGCTGGGAGGCAGCTCCGGACGCTTGTGTATGAGCATGTCGAGAATTGGACAACCGCGGATTGTTGGATGCAGCTATATGAGAAATGGTCGAATGTTGATGATATAGGTTCTCTTTCCGTGATCTATCAGATGCTCGAATCCGATGCTTGCAAAGGTGTTCTGTACTTCAGGCAATCCTTGCTTCTCCTAAGGTAATTTTTTTAATTCAGCACTCTCGAATTCATCCTTCAATATGGTTACCAAGCTGTATATTTCAGGTTTTTGAAAAATAGTAGCTAAAGTAAAATCAATCTGGTACGGTTTCAGTTGGAGTTCGGGTTTTAATCAAATCTATAATTAATTTTAGAAACACACAATTTTATCTCTTACGATTAGAATGCGGTTTTAATCAAATATATAGTTGGGTTATTTCAGTTATGTTTCTGATTGGTTTTGTCCTAATAAGATCGTTAACCAAGCATCTCATTGTCATACCTTTGTTTTGACCAGGTTGAATTGTCCTGAAGCAGCAATGCGTAGTTTACAGCTAGCCCGTGAGCATGCCTCGAGTGACCACGAGCGTCTGGTTTACGAAGGATGGATCTTGTATGATACAGGTCACTGCGAAGAAGGGCTTCAAAAGGCCAAGGAATCCATTAGAATAAAGAGATCATTTGAAGCTTATTTCCTCCAAGCTTATGCCTTGGCGGAATCTAGCCTTGATCCATCGAGTTCTTCGACCGTTGTTTCACTTCTTGAAGATGCTCTTAAATGCCCCTCTGATAGGTTGCGCAAAGGTCAGGTACGGTCGTTCACCATCAGTACATCTTTTTTTAATCAGTGAAAAACTATGTTTCAGGTTTATTGGGTTTGGTTGCAGTAAGTTCGGTTCCGGTTTGGTTTATTCAGTATTAGTCATTTATGTTGCTGCCCGGATTTTCTCAAATGTCCACTTTAGTTTTGGTTAAAAGAGTTATGGCGTGAGTCGATTTGGTTATGTGTTTATGTCAGGCGATTAAATGCATCCGATTTAGTCTATGAAAATGCTATTTGTTTGTTTTGCTTTAGGCTCTGAACAATCTCGGGAGCGTCTATGTCGATTGCGAGAAGCTAGACTTAGCTGCGGATTGCTATATAAACGCTCTCAAGGTGAGACACACGCGTGCACACCAAGGCCTAGCCCGTGTCCATTTCCTTAGAAACGATAAAGCTGCAGCCTACGAAGAAATGACCAGACTAATCGAAAAGGCTCAAAACAACGCATCTGCCTACGAGAAAAGATCCGAGTATTGTGATCGTGAACTCGCCAAATCTGATCTCGAAATGGTCACCCGGTTAGACCCTCTCCGGGTTTATCCTTATCGATATCGCGCAGCAGGTTTTTTCTTTTCTTATAACTCTTATGCTCTACTTTTTTCCATCATCTCGGAAAATAATTGGCTTAACCCGAAACTCAATATTGCGTTATCCTTTTGCGGGTTTTGATAGTGTTGATGGATAGTCGGAAGGAGAGAGAGGCTATCTCGGAGTTATCCCGAGCTATCGCCTTTAAAGCGGATCTTCATCTTCTTCACTTACGAGCGGCTTTCCACGAGCACATCGGGGATGTCGGAAGTGCATTACGGGACTGTCGTGCAGCACTCTCGGTCGACCCTAACCACCAGGAGATGCTCGAACTCCATAGCCGTGTTAATAGCCATGAACCTTGAACCGCAACCACACAACAAAGCTTCGAGATGAAAGTAAAGTGTGAAAATTTGTACAACTAAAAGAATCATAGTTGGAAACTTGTAATCTCTTGTCACCCTTTTATTCTTTGTTGTTGTGTTCCTTAAATCGATTTTATATCATCTCCTTTCAACGTAAACTTAAAATTTCTCTGAGCCTAAACATGAACTTGATATAAAAAGTATATAAATGGGTACTAACTCGAGCATTCTTTAAAACTTTTTATAATAACCGCCCAAATTATGGTAAAATGTTCTGAAATCTGTTAACATTTACATCTTTATTACAGTTGTCATCTAGATAACATAATTTGTCAAATATATTTATATAAATACTTTCTACACATCTCTATTTTAATTAAAATTATGATTTTCAATTAAGTATATATAGAAAGCATTTCTCATCATAAATTTTTATCTATTAATTTTTTTTTGGGGTGACTAGTTGTCATAATTACGTTTTTAGAAATATTCAACTACATGTAAAAACCTTAACGCTTTTCGTGTTGGAGTTTTGAGATATCTAAAAGCTACACGCATGACCCAGTCTAGATAAAACACTTGATAAGACCATACATGAAACCCCATAATCGGAAGGCACGAGATCGACTAAAACCAGCCCACCGTAGGTGATTATCGTTAATTTACGAGTCATTCAGTTTTAGACAGGTTTTAACGATGTTCTTTCTGCATATTCACCAACGAAAATCTTTGTTTTTTTCTAATGAGCTCTTCTTCCTCTAAATGATAAGATTTGTGGGTTTCACGTGACATCGCAGGGGGCTAAACTCATCGCAATGTGAACACTTCACCAAATCGTTTAATTGTAGAAGCGACGATCGATATCACGATTATTTACAAAGGACAGAGACATAAATTAACGCAAGCTGATGAATAGTTTTCTTTGTCCTCAAATGAGCTAGTTTCCTCCATTATTTCACTCAAAAATATTAATTTCTTCCCTTTATTTGTTACAAGAATTTGAATAGTCATGTATATTTATCTCCTTCGTATAGCATATATATTTAAGAATTATTCACAATTCAAAAAAGCCTTTTGAATATATAAAAAAGAAGAAGAATATTCGGTGTTGCATGGGTTTTGGTTACGCTCGTGTCTCATGATGGTCACATGTTTTTGGCCTAAAGGGATCTATCATAAACTGAAATTTTACTAATTAAATAGACACGCCTATCCCAGTGATCTAATGGACGTACAAGACACGTCTAGGGACAAAATCGACTTAACAAACCTAATGTTCTCTGTGTTGGATTGGAATATTGTTTATAGAAAATCTCAAGAGATAAAAAGTTAAAGAACTGATGAAAGAGTGCGAAAAAATTCTTCTTGGTAGGGTAAGTATTTGTTTTTTTAGGCATGAACACTTTTCAAAGAGATGTATGAGAGAATATTAATCAAAAACTAAAAAGGGTGAAGAGATAGCACAAAGTCATCCACAAGAGCAAATCACAGGAAGACGAGATAAAAATTCAACAAAGTAAAATATTCCATTTTTATATTCAAAGCCAAAATGCTTTTAGGGCATTGGTTGCTTTGTATAACTTTTGTGTGTATGTATTTTTTTCGCCTACACCCTTTAATCTTTTTGAGTAATTCAAACCTAAGTTCGGCTAGGAGGCATATGGAGGATGTTGAATTCTTGTTTCCGAATTTAAACTTTAAGTAGAGAAATCGACAATTAAGTTATTTAATTCCTCTTTCCAACGAAATAGTTTTGAACTTGGAATTCGTATTTTTGTGTTGATTATTTTTAATTGTTTGATAAAAGTTTTAAATTTATTTTATTTAAAAAGAAAACTCAAGATTATCTTACAATACTAACCAACTGATCAGCTCGGCTCATGAACTTCAAACATACAAGCCAGAAAATCTCGGAACATACCGAATTAAACTGAAAAATATGGGTTATTTTCATGCACACAATCACATGTTCCCTTTTTCCTATGAGTTTATATTCCCTTCCGTTGTTTTAACTTATTTCATAGCTTATGATAAATTTCATTCAAATCAGTGTGCCTTTTTAAGAATTTTGGGTATCTTATATATGAGAGAAACTATGAGGAAAAAGGAGCTAAAGTTCTAGCAACCTTAGTAGAAAGTAACATCACTCAAATTCATATAACACCACAAGTAAAATAAAAACAATATTTAAGGACGAATTTACAAGAAAATTATAGTGATTTCTACATGGAAAAAAATTGAATTAGAATCCCTAACTAAAGTTAAAAAGAAATAGCACAACTAGAAAAGTATACTTTTATTCTTGACAATAAGTCAAACAATTTTGAACTGGACAAAAATTCATCTTGGATACTTAATCAATGAATTGACTACTTTTTTTGCATAATGTTATAGTTCAACTGTCAACATATTCAAATTTGTGTCTTCTAACCATTACAATAAGTTCGATGTATCCCATGTCTTAGAGAAGAGAAAGTACGACTCACGCTGAACTTGCATTTTCTAGTATACCTATTTGGGCTAAATAAAAATGAAATATTTAGTGTATTCCTCATTTCTCAATGGTTCTATTACTGACTATAGTTATTTTATTACAAGAACGGAGTTTTTTGGCTAAGTAATTGTGTTTTAGATTCTCTTACAAACTAAAACAAAACAAAAACTTTTTCTTTATACATACCCAATAGATTGAAAGCTTCGTTTTCTTGATATATAAAAGTAATTATTACTTCCATTTAAGGAAATTAGGCCTGTTAAGTCTCATCTCACAACATTTTCCATTAATTGCACAAACTGATAGCTAGCTTTTTTTCTTTCTGGGGTCTACTCTTCTTTTTAGTAGAAAATTTTAAGTAAATGCTTATAGTCTGGTCCTGTAATCATCACTCTTCTCAGTAATGCAGAACACTTTAGAAGCGTCTCCAAAACAACATAAACAAAAGAGAGGCAATAATTAAAAATATTTGAAAACAAAGTCAAAGTCTCACTTTCAAACACACACTCTCTCCTCTGTGGTATTTATCTGCACATAGAAAAACTAATACAAAAATGGGAATCAAACAGTCTTTGCATTTATTGTAAGCACACACATATATGTATATGATAGCGACATTGGAGAATAATCCATCATGGTCGTCCTCTTGCTTTTGAGACTATACATATACATGTCCATATACACTCAAGAAACTAAATTATTGATTTTTTTTGTTTTTGTTTTCTTGCATATATAGCCAAAGAATGATGTCTTTCTCTGTACATTTACTTCTTACTCTCTAGGTACTTGATCAAAGCTCGTTATTTTAAGAGATCAGAATAAACCAAAGTTTGGATCTTTTTATAGTTCTCTTCCAACTTTTTGTTTTTGTTTTTTCTTTGGTTGGAGTTTTCTTCTTCATATAGCTATAACCATATAGCCATGGATATGTTTTCACCTCATTCCTTGTCCTATAAACTAAGCTCTTTGTCTACTGACGCAAGTGCTTCTTCTGGTAACACACTCAGTACTGTCCAAGATTTTAATGGCTTTAACAATGTAATTTCCAGTTTTTGTACACACACAGAGACTCATAAGACTAAGAAAAGGAGAGGCCTTCCTGGAAATCCTGGTATTTATTTCTCTTGACTATGGCTTTATTTCATTTGGGCTTTTGTATATCAGTTGAATCTAGCTAGAACGTCATCTGAGTTTTTGATTCCTGTTAGAATCCTGGAACCTTAACTTTTTCATATGGGTTTTTGAGTACTAGCTACTAGAATCTGTTAACTTTTTTTTTATTTTTTTTATATGGGTTATTTTATTACTAGCAGAATCTGGGAACTTTTCTTCCATATGGGTTTGTAAAAAGTCTTCCTTTTTTTACAATTAGGGTTTCTATCAAAATCATATTTTTACCAAGTCTTTTTGCATGTGAAACTGATTTTTTTTGGCAGATCCAGCTGCAGAGGTAATCGCATTATCACCAAAGACACTTCTTGCAACAAACAGATTCGTCTGTGAGATATGCAACAAAGGGTTTCAAAGAGATCAGAATCTACAGCTTCACAGGAGAGGCCACAATCTTCCATGGAAGCTGAAGCAGAAGAACAGCAAAGAACAACATAGGAAGAAAGTTTATGTGTGCCCAGAGACAAACTGTGTTCATCATCATCCATCTAGGGCACTTGGTGATCTCACAGGGATCAAGAAACACTTTTGCAGAAAACATGGAGAAAAGAAATGGAAATGTGAAAAATGTTCAAAGTTCTATGCTGTTCAATCTGATTGGAAAGCTCACACTAAGATCTGTGGTACAAGAGAGTATAGATGTGACTGTGGCACTCTTTTCTCGAGGTAAGCTTTTTTTTTATAAATTTTGGTTCATTTTTGTTCTTACGTGAAGATCTTTCTTTGTTCCTTGTTACTGTTTTCTTGATATTTTTAGTTATGTTTCTGTGACAAATCTAGATTATTGTCTATCTATATAGAGATATATAGGAGTCCATGTGACATATGTGAATCGATAATTTTTCTTGGAGTAGTTTGATATATATAGATGAATTTAATGCTTTCGTGTGACTGATTTCAATTGTCTTCTTTTGGTTATGTTCTTTGACAAATCTGCTAGTGTCTGTCCATTGAATATAGTTTGAGTGCAATTAAATGCAGTGGCAAAATTCATGGATTAAGACACTATATATACATGTTAGCTATTAATGCGTGTATGAATAATAGTAAAAAAAATAAAACCTTTTTATTTTACGAAGAGCCAAAGTTTATGTATTATTAGATTCACATTAATCAATTTAAAGTTTGTTTAGAGCTATAATATATATGTAGTTGTGTAATATAGATAAACTCTTGTCCAACAAAAAAATAGCTTTTATTTTTTATTGTATGTAAAATTTGTGTTGTATTACTGACGGAGATAAAAAGAAGCCTGCAGGTGAATCTTCTCCGTCATCATAATGCTGAAAAAGAATCTTGATTTTTTTGTTGTCTTTAAAAGATTTTTGTAATCTATGATTTGATTGGCTATGTGTAAATTGCATTGGTCCATTATTACATAATATAGGCTTCAAAAGCTTTTCTTGGAATTTTGAAACTTCCTTCTCTCTGTGTGGTCCACTTAAATTTTTTTTTTCACTTCTTGCAATTGCATCATCATCGATTGTAGATACATATATACATAACATTGTTCATCTTCATATCTAATATTTGTTTTTATTGGGATATATAATTTATAAACAGGAAAGACAGTTTCATAACGCACAGAGCGTTTTGTGATGCATTAGCAGAAGAAAGTGCAAGAATCCTCTCAACTTCTTCCTTCAATCTCACAAACCCTAACCCTAATTTCCGAGACCATCACTTTATGGTCAATAAATCTTCTCCCTTGCTCTTCACGTCATCACCTCTTTACGTTGAACCATCACATTCCACCGCCGCTCTTTCAACTTCTTCGACCGCAGCTCTTTCCGCCACGGCTCTCCTCCAAAAAGCGACGGCTCTCAGCTCCTCCGCTTCTTTTGGCGGCGGAGGACAGACTCGATCGATTGGTCATCACCGACATCTGACGAATGTCAACGAGCTTCTTGGTGTTGACCGAGTAATGATGACGCCATCTTCGTCGTCTGAGTACGACCAGCTAGTTGTTGATGGGTTCACGTCCACGTGGCAGAAAGCTGACCGTTTGACCAGAGACTTTCTTGGACTCACGGGCCACGGAGTGCACGTTAGCGTGAGACCCGGTGATATGCTACAGTACGCAGGTGGGGTGGCGTTTCCTATGTCGGCGTACGATACCGAATCTCACGATCACGAGTCGTCGTCGTTTCAGAAGGCTTACGATCTGGGATTCTCAGGGCCCCATACTATGTAAAAGGGCAAAACTGGAATCTTACTTTCTTTATTTCGTTGCTCGGAAATTACTTAAATACCCTCGGGAACAAAAAGGACAAAGAGCATAAGAGGAGAATTTCTTTTTCTAGGATTATTTATTAATTTCTAATTGTTACACCTTTTGGATTTTTCTCTAGTTTACCTTGAATTTTATTATAGCATATATTCGTACAAGGACAACATTTAGAATTTCCCTTTTCAAAATTACGTCCGTTAAATAACATAAATAGTTTAAGAAAAAAAAGAAAAAAGTTTTACATAAACGTTATACGTTTCCACATCAAAAATAATTGGATAGGTAAATGCCCCACAAAATAAACAGCACCTCTAGGGATTGACGAATGTGTCCTCTCAAAGCCAGCTTCTTTGATTGTGATAGGTACTATACAACTTCATCATATCCACGTACATGTTATGCACTTATTGAAGATATACAAATCATAATTTGTCAATTTTTGTTTTCACTGTATTTTCATTGATAAGATTGAAATACATATAGGCTCGTGAGTATATAAAAACTCTCAGAGATATTTGTCGGCGAGTATAAGAAAACTTTCATATATACAACGGGACCCTATATACAACCATACCAACTAGAGAAAGAGAGCGGAAATCTGTAAAAAACAAACAAACTATAAGACAATAGAGGAGGAGACAAATGATCCTAAGAACTAAGAAGAAACCTGAAACAAAACGACCATCTCAAAGAACATGTTTATAATTTGTCAATCTTATAAACATTTTTTTTACAAAGTCATTCTTATAAACATTGAGAAGTATATTTATTGCTATGGGGCTAAATTCATCGTTAACTCAAATTTGGCAATATGTGGCGACAAAATTATTTATTGTTGTTCTGATTGCTGTTAACAAGTTTCAATCGTAGTCACTAATCAGGGACAAGGATCTAATATTATTGATGGTCATTTATGTTGCCACTATGGCATTAGCAACGAACAACAACTTTTATCATTTTCATCGCATATTGTGATGAATAGACGCTAATTTATTCAATTTAGTGACAAATCATTACAAACTAATTTTGCATGTTTAATAACGACGGATTACGTTTAGTACCTCAAATTATTCGTTAACTATACATTGACATGTAAGCAAATCAAAAGGAATCAGCAACACCTAAAGAAGGAGGGTGATCAGAAGGAATCAAATAAAAAAGATATAGAAAACTACGAGGAATAATATAAATAAAGTAGAAAAGATTACAGAAACGAAGGTCAAAGAGCTTGTTGATGAGGACACGCATGAACATGCGAACACTTTAAACCAAAAACGAAAACAAAAACAAGAACATGCGACCACCAAAAAGTAAAAAGGATAAATTAAAAGAACATTGTTAATGGGATCAATATGGTTTCCTTTTATGTTTTTACGAGCTCTGAGTCCCCATTCTATATACAACTTCTTTTTGCTTTCCTTTATATTTATTGCTTGTGATTAGAAATTGTAGGTTGATATAAAATGTGCAATTATCAATAAAAGTATAAATGCATACAATTCCCTTTCTTTGCTTTGGGCTTACATTAATTCAGATTTCATACCCTTATATCTCTAGAGTATTCTTTGGTTTGGCTGATATATATATATAATGACATGCAAATTGTTCGCCACATTCTTATGATCATTTTTAATTGACATTTATTTTATCGGAAAAACCATAACGTCTATGATCTATCATTAAATTGCTTACTCATTTCCGTGTGGTAGGTGAAATAGGATAAGGACATCTCTTATATGAGGTATTACGTCTTTGCCGGTAAGAGGAACTCATTTTTCTTATGATAAGAAATCTTCTCTAACCGAGTATATATAGCAAACTCATAGCTCATATAAAATGAAACATAAATATGAGTAGAATCTAAGAAACATATGCTTTATAACCAAGTATGATTTACTTCTTTGTACCACTGTAAAAATTGAACTACCATTTCACAAATTTTTCTTAGATCTAATTTAACAAAAAAATTATTCTTAGATCCATCCCAATATTAATATTGGATTTATAACCGAACTCAGCTTGCGCAATGTTGGCATGAGTGAACTGAACATCACTACTTCTCGAAAAACACATGCATTTTTCGTAGGTTCTTACCTTTCACTTTTTAAAAACTTATTCCGTAAAATCACAAGATTACTTAGAAGAACATGAAATATTATTATCCAAATTATAAGTTCTAAATCATATGTATGTGTTATATAAGTGTATCTATATAAATCCAACCTTACCCATTTAAGATCTTATTCATATTTTTTTAAAACAACTATTGTTTCGCGTGATTTAGCAATAAATCTAGGTTTGGATCGATTTAAAATATCTTCACATATATTTTTTGGTTATTGTCTAATCCAAGTAAAAGAAAACATCAGATAAAGATAGATTAAACAACATAAATATCCATTAAACGAACTACATAGATTTATGATGAAATAATAAGAACTAACCGAACTCATGGTGGAGCTCCATGACCACCATCTATCTTTTGATATTCTCGCTTCCAGAGTTGCATAAGTTGATTCTTTTCAACTGTGCTTAAACTCTTTATTTTTCAATATAAGAATCCAAAGAGGCTGGTATAACGAGAAAATCATCTGCAATAGAAAGATAAAAAAATGTTGGCACTTGATCGGGTCCTACATTGGCTTCTAGATCATTCACTGCATATTTGATATCTTGTTCAATATTATTGAAAATTCTCGTAGTGTAGAATCATGCCATGACAACCAGAAATAGAGTCACGTCTACGAGTCTTAGGCGCATAGCACAAAGAGTTAGCAACAATCTCACGTTGATCTACGGATCCAAGATTATCGAGGATCTTGCGGACGTTCGCGGCTCCAAAGATTTGATGAACATTTTCGAATCTCGTACCGTGCGATGGAAAATGTGGTGTGGATGTGCACCATGGATCACAAGTTTTTTTCAAGATCTTGTAGACATCACAATGGTTGGAAGCCATTATTCTTTATTTTATTTTCTCTTTTAGCCCCTAAATAAAAAATTATATGAAAATAAAATCATCAATACACTTTTAAGTATATGTACATTTGATATATATTAATGAAATGAAACAAACATCACAAAAATATCATGTGCAAAATTATATATATATATATATATATATAATTAGTAGATAAACCGAGATCACATAATACCTCGATCAAAAATGTTAAAGGATTTTATATCAAAAAAGAAATAAAAATATAGTAAATGTGAATGATGTCTATAATGATAAAAGTAGTCGTAGTTTTATAGACATGCCTTAAAAGAAGACCCAAATGGTTATATCACTGATTTTAAGTAAGGTAGTAATTAATGTCCAATAAATATCGAAGTTTGACTTATTTATTTGTAGATAGATGAGAGTAATTTTGTTTGGCAATTACTATTAAGCATTATAATGTGGTATATTTGACTGCGATACTTCTATTTTTGGCAAGATAATATCATCCTTTGCCATACATTAATTTTTTTGGGGTCAAATTGTCATGCATTAATTATGTCAAATTTTATTCCCTAATAATGTATTATACTTTATTTGTAATTAGTATTAACATAATATGTTATATTAATATTAATTTGTCTACCGCACATAAATTTGATCATTTATCCTTTTCAATATCATTTTAAGAACAACAACAATAAATGCATTTTTCTTTTACTAAACGATTGTTAATATTTACTATAATGTTACCTGTATATTTGTTCAAATAAATATTACCAATATAATAAGTATTTATATTTTGTTGATTTATCTAATACTTAAAAGTGAAATTACTATTTAAATATAGAGGGGTGTATTCAATTTTGTATTTTGAGTGATTTGTGTTAAAATAACAAATCTTATGTTATTCAATCATGAATTTTAAAAAGTCTAATGAAATCCAATGTTATTGAACTAGTTATTTGAAAATCTACTTTAAAATCCTCTGTTATTGAAAACATTTTAAAGATTGAATTTTGAATGACTTTAAGAGATTTGAGTGGATTTTAGTGGATTTCTTTAGTTAAAAATACAGAATTTTAAATTTCATGGTTTTAGGTGGAATTTGGGAGGATTTTACAATAAATCATAACAACTTCCTTAAAATCACCCAAAATCATATAAAACTCAATTAAACTCAAATCACTCAAAATATAAGATTGAATACACCCTCCATAGTGTTTTAGCAGTTATACTAACATTTAAAGAAACAAATTTATCCCAAAAACAATGGAAAATTTGGAAAATTACAAGTTAGGCAAATTTATTTTAGTTTTAGCATTAAACAAAAAATATTCCGTATAGATAATATTTTTTATACGTATACCTACTTTATTCTAATTGGTAATATAAATAAATTATTTTCTAGCTGATAAAGGGTTAACGTATATTTTCCTTAATGTTATAATGCCAAATTGACTCATTTTCATAAATTCACACATACAAAATAAATGAATTAAAAGATTCATACAGTTGCATTCTTTGAATACAAACTTGTGGAAATAATTCTTTATATTTTAGGTGATTTATCAAATATTAAAATATAATTACTTTTCGTTTTATTTTGGGATAATTTAAGACTGAAAATTTTAATTTATTCAAATCAGAAAAAATATATATCTCTGACACAACATCATAATATTCAAGTATAGCCTATTTAGATACATTGTTGGTCAAGTTGGATAGCTTTATAACTCATCGTTTAACCAACAATTTAGATTTACGGATTTACGATTTAAGTAAAAAAAAAAAAATTATTTTGTAAAAAAACTCAAAATAGATTGATAATTTCTAAGAGTCTAACATGTTTAATTTGTTATTTTCTTTATTACGATCATCATTAACTTTGGAACAAAAATCTAGAAATTTACATTTTTTTGCTAGCTTTTTCTCATAGCGACCATGTGGTTGTCTCTTATGCACTGAATGTTAGATCTTATGATCATACAATCTCAACTCATCATTCGTTAACTCAAGTGAAGAGATATATATATACTATCCATTTGCCAAAAATGATATTTAGACTTTGGTTACATATTCAACCAGAAGCATCGAGAGATCATAAACATTCATGTTAGTTGAAGTATATGGAAGTTGAAAAGATACATGAGCAATTTAAGACTGTTAAATTACTTCTTCTATATCATTTAGTTGATGTTTAAGGTTGTAACACGTAAATTAATAAATCATTTAATTTTATTTTTTCAAAATTAAATCGTCATTTATTATCTGCTTTAAAAACAATTCATGCCACAGAAAACATTATAAATATAATTAATTTTGCATTAAAATTCAAAATCATGAAATAATTTGATTTTTTTTTGTTTAAAACATCAATTGTTATGATACGGAGAGTATTATAAAAAATAATAAGTAATGATGAGGCATAAAGAGATATGCTTATGTGTAAAATCATTGTGAAACACAACCCTTTGTTTATATTATAATAGATAGTTGAAATGTCTAACTCTATCATTAAAAGCATGTTTAAACACAAACAACAGAAATGGAGATTTCATATAATGTATAAAACAAAATAATAACAGTAATATCTTTCGTAATATTGCTAAACCAAAATTTAGGTATTTACTTCAGTAACTATTTTTTTATTTTAGTTATGAATATTTCGATTTTGGGTTAAGAGTTTGTATTTATTTATCTTATCTAATGATTATGTTTAATATACTCCCTCCATTTAAAATTAAGTGTTTTTTTAGAACTCAAGTTATATTTCAAAATAAGTGTCGTTTTCTAATTTCAATTCAAAAGTTTGTTAAATTTTTTGTTTCATCTTTATTTTTTAAAATGTTTAACTAATTAAAAAATGATATTTTGTATTAATGTAGTATAATAATAAAACTTTAATTTTTTTTTAATATATGTAAAACATGTTAGTACATAGTTATTAATCTTTGACTCAACTCTTCGTCTCTCTCACTTTCTAGAATAATTTCTTTGTATTTCTCAATTCATAGACGTGCCTCTTCGATTCGTGATATGTTGTATCTATAAATCTCTTCTCCTTTCATCAATGTAAATAAACAATTCACAACATCTTAATCGTATCAGAGCATCTCTAGTCCAAACCTCTAAACTTATTTTGTGATCAGCCTTGACCTCTTCTTCTTCAACATCAACAACCACCGAATTTGCTCCGGTTTTCAATGTCTCAGACCCCAAGAGTACTTTGATCTCCATCAATATGTCCAACGTCATGAAACTCACTGCAACAAATTTCATCACCCGGCGTTTCCAAATTAGTGCTCTCCTTAAAGCACACGATCTCCACTGCTTCATCGCCGATGAAAATCAAGCACCATCTGAAACTATAATCACAGATTCAGGAGCAACACAAATCAACCCCAACTTTGCTGCATGGAAACGACAAGACAAGATGATTTACAGTTCTCTGATTGGCTCTCTCTCCTTATCAATTCAGCCGGTTGTCGCCAGAGCCACCACTTCTCGAGAATTGTGGCAAATTCTTACTCACACCTATGGAAAGCCATCCAGAGGCCATATCAAACAATTGAAACAACAACTTAAGCACAACAACAAAGGCAAAAAATCCATCAATGATTATACATGCGTGGAATGTTTGACAAATCCGACCAATTAGCACTTCTTGGATCCCCACTTGATCATGAAGATCTATTGGACATCTATTGGACATCTATTGGACATCTATTGGACATCATCACGATGGTCTTAGCGATGATTATCAAGCAATTGTGGAGATGGTAAATGGATGTGATGTTCCGAATATTTTTGATGAGCTTCACGAGAAACTAATCAACCGTGAAATAAACACTCTCAATGCTACCGCCGAAATTGATGGTTCATTTGTTCCAATCACAGCAAATGCAACACAGTTTCGACAACAACCACAAAGATCATTCTCTACTTCCAGTGGAGGTTTTTCTTCAACTCGTGGTGGTTTTCGTTCTCCCAGACCATACTTAGGTAAGTGTCAAATCTATGGAACACAAGGACACAGTGCCAGTCGTTGTACTCAATATCAATCTGTCTCCGCTCCGTCACTGTTTGTCCTGCCACCTACAACGCATGTTCGTGGACCTTCACCTGGATTTGCTTCACTACCTCCGTCCCATTGGCAGTTCCAAGCTCATCATGTCACTGCAAGTTCTCCGGACATCTTCCCTTGGCTACTTGACAGTGGTGCTTCTCACCACATTGCAAGTGATCTTAGCAATATGTCTCTACATTCACTATATCACTGTAATGCGAATGTGACGATCGGCTTGCACTTCTCACACATGTCGGGACACCCAATACTTATTGGACGTATTCATCTGTCGTAACCGTCTATCTAATAAACCGTCTCATGACTCCCAAAATGGCGTATTCAACTCCTTTCCATCTCTTATTCAAGACACATCCCAACTACTCCAAGCTACACACACTTGGATGCCTTTGCTACCCTTGGATTCACCCGTATGGCACCAACAAGTTTAGTCCCAAATCAAAACCATATGTCTTCTTGGGATACTCACTCACCCAAAGTGTGTTTTTCTGCCTTGATGTTGCCTCTTCTCAGATCTATGTTTCTCGCCATGTGGAATTCTAAGAATCGATTTTCCCTTTCTCCTTACTTTCCACTTCATCTTCTTCTTCTACTACTTTAATTTTCAGCCTTATGTCTACTCGTATGTCTCCTTAGCCCATACATCCATCGGCCACTTGACACAGTTTCAGCTCCGTGTAATGATCCTTCGCCTGCACGAATGACAGTTGCTGCGGATCTCAAGATTTATGAATATTGTATTATATGCTTTATTCTATGTTCTACGAATTTATTAATATGTATTCTACGGTTTACTCTATGTTCTACAAATAATATATTATACACTTTATTCTATGTTCTGTGAAAGTTAGAATATATAATCTACGAATTCTAGAATATATGTTCTGTAAATTTTGGAATTCCACTAAAATAGGAAATCGAATTAAAAAAATATGAAAACTAAATCTACATATAATATATTATGTAAATCGTATATATTGTTTAACATTGTGTATTTATTGTTTTGATTATGTTTTACGTTGTTTAGAATACATATGCTGATTAATTTAGAAGTTTTTAAAAATGTTTAAAAATTGATTTTTCCTATATTAAACCTAAATATTTGATCGATCTTCTCATCTTTTCTTTCTCTTCAAGAGTTCTGCTAGTTTTCTTAAGATTTATATATTGCAGTTTATATATTTTTATTTTTATTTACTTTTTTTTTTTTAGGATTGTGTTGCTAGCATTGAAGGGCAATATAGTATGGTTACGCTTCAGTTTTCCTCTAGCACAAGCAAAGACGGAGAAGAATATTTTAGTTTTCCTTTTCTTAAAGTTGTTTACATTGTCAAACTTTTATTGGTTGATTCTTTGTCCAAGTTCAAGCTTTAATTTTTTTTTGTTTAACAATAATTATGCTGGTTATCTGAGTCTGCATTGGTATCATAGTTTATCTACCGATTTTTTTTGTTTAACAATACTGTCACAATTTCTTGAAGAAGAAGAAGCATATGTAGAGATGAATTTAATGAAAAAATTGCAAACTAAAAGATGAACAAATCATGATTTAATTCATAAAACACTAGATCGTTTCTTTTAACAAGCTAAATAGAGTGGATAATCTCAGTCAATGTCTACAATATCAGAAGATAACTGAGGAGGTTCATACTTTTCCATTCGATCAATTAACACAAGATCGTTTGCTGCTTCCCAAAGATCAACTGCAATCCTCACATGCGCTTCCCTAACATTTCCAATTAGAACATCGAGAAGTTTCTGTAAATTCTTTGTTAATCTTTTCCCCTAACAATTCTCCAATATCTGGAATTGCTTCCATAACCCATATTTAAAGTGCATATGAGAAACGATCTAGAGCATAGCTATTGATTTTCTTCAAATCTTCTCTTTTTTTGATGATAGACTTAACTAGACTTTTATAAACTTTAACATCCCAAGGATAAGTCCTCACCTTATCAAGCACATCAGTGACGTGCTACCTTAATCAACATAATCACACACAAACACATATACACATACACGAATCAGAGATCTTAGAATTGGAATCAAATACAATGACTAAGTTTCAAATTTCATAAACCACCATTGAAATCATACTTTAAATCAATTAAAATAAAAATTTTTAACCAACCAAACAAATCATACGGCTGTATATACAAGGTAAAGATATAATTTTCATGAAAATTACAATTGAAAAGGAGAATCATCGAGTACCTTTATCACCAAGATGTTACGGTTTACACCGTCGTTAACGTCGAGAAGAGGAGATACGCCGAGAAGATGAGAAATGTCGAGAAGAGGAAAACGTCGAGAGAGAAAGAATACGCCGGCGCAACAGTTGGCGGAGAGAAATAGGAAGAAGAACGACTACGTCGGCGAAACCATTCGGCGGAGAGAACGAGGGAGAAGAAAGACTACGCCGGTGAAACCATTCGGCGGAGAGAACGAGGGAGAAGAAAACTACGCCGGCGCAACAATCAGCGGAGAGAAAGAGGAAGAAGAACGACTATGCCGGCGAAACCATATTTGGCGGAGAGAACGAGAGAGGAAGAAAAGTCTTTTGGAGGTAGAGCCTCTTTTCCAATTAAAAGTTTTTGAGGTAGAGAATTTTTTCTAATTAGAAGTTTTGGCAAAAATATATAAATAAAAAAAAATTTCTTTAATTTTCAATTTTTTTATTTTATAGTTGAAGACATAATAGGTTTTTAATTATTATAAAATTTATTTCACCAAATTTACCCTTTTTTTTTTTTGGTGAATGCCTGGTAGAATTCTCCCAATTATTATTAAGAAAATGAAAAATTACACTCTAACTAGTCTTGGATACAAAGATCCGACTGCATCCTCATGCAAAACAGTCTCCACAATACTTGGAGCAACACCAAAAACATGTAAACCGAAAGGAAGCGAGAAAGCATGATTTGCCAAACCATCAGCTACTTGATTGGCATCTCTGTAAACATGTGTAATCCGGACTGACCAGTCCCTTGATAAAAAGCTATAGCACAAGCGTATTAGGAAGGACAGAAGGTGAGAGTCCTTAATCCCTGTCGTAAGAAAACCAACAACCATCTCTGAATCCACCTCCAACTCCAATTGCATCACTCGTTTCCCAAGCTATGCATAGCCCGTAATACACCCCTCACAACTCCGCTAGTGATGCAGAACATCTCCCAATATTCAAAGCAAACCCACTGCACCACTCTCCATCTCCATTCCGCAAGACTCCTTCAGCTGTCACCAATCCTGGATTGCCTCTAGATGCCCCATCTGTATTCATCTTCAACCATCCTACACGCGGCGGAGTCCAAGCAATCATACGTTCCACAGTGACATTCCTCTCGCTCTGCTCTCGACCAACCAAATGAGCCAGTACAACCTCCTTTGCCGAGTCTTTGATTAACTTTACCCTGTCCCTGCAAAGCCTCCTCTCTCCAAAGACATTACCACACCTCCACTTCCAACCCCACCAACAGGCCAAGGCGAAACTCGTGCTCCAAGGAACCTCTGTTACCACTAATTCTTCGCATAAATTATTAAATAAACATTCAAATATAGACATGGTAAAGAACGTACTACGATTATTAAATGACCAAATTACCTAGATAATGTGTAGATAGAGAAATTGAGAAAAAAAATATCATTTATTTCCAAATCTTATAACTAAAATAATTATAAACGAAAAAACAAACCCACAATACTCATCATTAATTTTGTTTTAAATAATCTATATTTAGGGAAATTGAATAAAGAAAATGGCGTGAGTGAGGGAGAAAGTGAGATGATGACTTTTGACTTTCTTTGAAGCGAGAAACAAGGCGGGCGCGGGAGAAACGAAGACGACGACGACGATGAAGATGAACACAGCACAAGAATAATATCACAAATAGAATTGATGAATTTTTTTTTTTCGTTAATCGACCGTTTTGTCTCCATTAATTGTTCAATAAATCTCGATTTTTCCGCATTCTCCTTTCAAAATCGAACAAATTTAGTGTTGTTGAATCGCTAATCGCAATTTGGAATTGGATCTCAGATTTA
Organism: Turritis glabra; assembly: GCA_900406565.1. Taxonomy (NCBI): domain Eukaryota; kingdom Viridiplantae; phylum Streptophyta; class Magnoliopsida; order Brassicales; family Brassicaceae; genus Turritis; species Turritis glabra. The sequence continues at coordinate 1,503,017 of OVBN01000243.1, read as the reverse complement.
CTTCTCTCGCTACCAAACCCTAATCTTTGCACACTGCACCAGCTTACAGAGTTTTGATGTCTGGGTTGTTGTTCGCTTCAACTGAATCCGTTTCCTTATTGGTTGGTCGAATAATCGGATTGATTTCTGATCCCCGACTCGGATCTGGGCCGTGTCTGACCGTTTCAGGAGTATTCATCTGATGAATGTTTCTGGAATCGAAACTGTGGAACGATGAAATGGGGAACATTGCTTAAGGACTTAAAGGATAAGGTCGGAGCAGCTGAAACAACCGCCGAGTTAACCGCCGGTGACCCCGCTGCTGCGCCGTCCTCTTCCCCAGCGTCCCCGTCCTCTAGTTATGCTGTCTCCGCTCAACATGACCTCAGTTTATTATCTCCTACAAGGTATATTTTAATTCAGTCTTAAAATGTGGTGAAATTATTTAATAGCGATGACACCGTAATAGGGATGGCAATTTATTATGTGCTCTTTGACTGATCAATGTTGGGATAAGTAATCAATGATTTTTCCTCTTTTACTCCTTGACAAGCCGAGATAAACTTAAGTTGGAACTGGACTTCAAGAGTTACTGGGAAGAGTTCCGTTCATCAAGCTCCGAACAGGTTCGTGTGTGATACTTCACATTCATGCATGCTTTTATCATTTATTCATTGATAAAAACTACTGAAAAAATCACTACTGCTAATCACTTATTTTGCTCAGACAAAAACTACTGAAAAAATCACTACTGCTAATCATTCATATATGTCACAGCAGGAGAAAGAAGCCGCCTTGAATCTGAGTGTGAATACGTTCTGTAGACTAGTGAAGCAGCATGCTAACGTAGATCAGTTAGTTACCATGTAAGCCATTTCTAACTCTCTCTCTTTTTTTTTCTTCTATTTGTATGGAAACATATTCAGCTAGTTTTCTTCTTTTCCAAGAGAAAATTGCATGTCAATTAGGAGATAAATGTCTCTGAGTCTCCACATGATTTTACCTTTTATAAAGGGATCGTACATTTCCTATCTTGAACTTTCTTCTTCGTTAGAGGGTCTTCTGTGCTTTATTTTCCTTGCCCAGATATCAGATATGAGAATATCAACCATATTGAGAATTCGATTTCAATTGCAGGTTAGTAGAAACACATATATTCTCTTTTGTCATTGGGAGAGCATTTGTGACAGATGTTGAAAAGTTAAAGATTAGCAGCAAGACAAGATCATTGGATGTAGAGAAAGTACTAAAGTTTTTTTCTCAAGTCACCAAGGTTTGCCTTTCCTTCTGATTACAGTGAATCAGGACATGTTACCTTCTCTTCTCTGTTAATCATGATTTTGTTTTTTTCTTGCAGGAGGGTTTAAGTCATGGTGCAAACCTTTTAACTGCTGTTGAAGTCCTTGCATCTGGGGTACCTTTTTGACTTTTACATGCCTTCCAGTTTTCCCTTACTCAGCGATGGGTTTTAACTATTTTCCAAAAAACATTATTGAGATTGAATATCTGATAGCTAACTGGTAATTACTCTCGCATGATTTTTGGAGGCAGTAGAAAATTTTCAGGGTGCTGGCTCTTTGATGGCTTATTATATACTCAACCTGTTATGTGTTTTCTTTTCAGCCTTTCGACAAACAATCTCTATTGGATTCTGGGATATTATGTTGTCTAATACACATTCTCAGTGCGCTTCTGACATATAGTGTACCCAGTGAAGGTGAAAAAACTGTTAATTCTGAAGAAAAGGTAAAGATGGCAGATGTAGTACTCTCCAAGCTAGACACTTGGGGTTCTGTTTAATGGTTTTTTTCAAACTCATGTATAACATATTTTTCTACAATATAACTGTTGCATGCTGGCCAAAGTGTACACTCTGCAATGCCTTATCTGTTGAGACTTTAATGCATCCTCATTCTTGCAGGTGGAGGGGAGTGTTGTCCATATCATGAAAGCATTGGCAAGCCATCCTTCTGCTGCACAGAGTTTGATTGAAGATGACTCCCTTCAGCTGCTTTTCAAAATGGTTGCCAATGGTTCTCTCGTGGCTCTCTCTCAATACAAAGAAGGCCTTGTTTTATTAGATAACTTACAGCTTCATAGACATGCAATGCAGGTAATGTTTTGCTCACCTGTTCTACAAATCGAGCAATGAGCAATGTGTTTTGAAACTGAAACTTGAGTGAATGTTGTTCTTAAAGTTCCATTTGTGTTTCCCTTTCGTGTCTCTTTCAGATTCTTGGGCTTCTTCTTGTCAATGACAATGGTAGCACGGCAAGCTACATACGCAAACACCATCTGGTATGGCATTGGAATCTGTAGAAAGCCTCACTGTGTAATATCAGTTCTCGTGTGTTTCATGCTTATGTTCAAACTATCTGAGGTCTCATGTGATAAAGAATTTGGTTATCAGGAGACTTATGTTAATTTTACTAGAAGAGTATGAGACTAAAGCTAATGATAATTATTGGTTTTGTGCATATATACTTTTGTTTGTCACAATCTTAGCATTGCCATATGATAGCTGCAATCTGGTATTTAAAAGGATTTCTTTGTGATGCTTATAGTAATCTTCAAAGCATTTGACAATATTCCTTTTCTTAAATTAAGGAGTTTGTTTAAATACTTGTCATTGGTTTGTGAACTTAAGATCTTTGTTAAGAAGCTATAGATCACTAAGAAAACTGCCTCAGATAGATCTTGTAACTAGGTACAGTTTGGATTCTGTTTGGTGTGAAAGAAGTATGCACCTATAATTTTTTACTTCTAGATATGAACGGTGCTTTTTTTTTAATTGATTTTTTCTGGCACAAGTTAGTGGTACGACTGCTTGCTCTGTTTCGATTTCTTCTGAACTAATTTTTTTGCTGAGTTCTTCTGCAGATAAAGGTTCTCCTAGTGGCTGTCAAAGATTTTGATCCGGATTGTGGGGACTCATCTTATACAATGGGCATTGTGGATTTGTTACTTGAATGTGTGGAACTATCGTACAGACCTGGTAATTTGGCTTAGACATATACATAAGAAGTCAAAATATGTCAATGCCTATGGAAAATGTAGTGGAGAGTAATATTCGGCAGTCACCTTCTTACTTTTGGATTTGTTAACTGCTCTGATTATGGCTGCTAATCTTTATCAAATGCGACTATTGTAGAAACTGGTGGGGTCAGGCTCAAAGAGGACATACGAAATGCACATGGTTACCATTTCCTTGTACAGTTTGCCCTAATTCTATCTTCTATGCCAAGAGATATGTTTTTTTCATTCAATCATTCATCTCCACACAAAAATAGCGGTTCCGATGACTCTGAAAATCAGCCACCCCTTTCATTGAATAGTAGTCAAAATGATGCCAGGGCTTCGCAAAATTTCACCCCTTCACTGTCCAGATTGCTTGATGTTCTTGTCACTTTGGCTCAGACTGGTCCCATTGAGTCACCTGGATCAAGTACCTCACTATTGTCCCACACAAAGCCCACTGCTAACAATCTGTATGACGAGACATGGGAACAGGGAAGTGGTAAAGTTAAAGACCTTGAAGCTGTCCAAATGTTGCAAGACATCTTTCTGAAAGCAGAGAACAAGGATCTTCAGGCTGAAGTGTTAAACCGAATGTTCAAGATATTCACGAGCCATATGGAAAACTATAGAATGTGCCAAGAATTAAGGACTGTTCCACTTCTCTTGCTGAACATGGGTGGTTTTCCTTCCTCACTGCAAGAGTTAATCCTCAAAATTCTTGAATATGCTGTCACAGTTGTAAATTGTGTTCCAGAGCAAGAACTATTGTCACTTTGTTTCTTGTTGCAACAGCCAATCAATTCTGAGTTGAAGCGTACCATACTTTCTTTCTTTGTAAAGCTTACATCTTTTGATCTACAGTACAAGAAAGTCCTCGGTGAAGTTGGTGTTTTGGAAATTTTACAAGATGATCTGAAGCAGCACAAACTTCTCATGGGTCCAGATCAGTATAGTGGAGTTTCCAATCATTTGGATCGGGTACCTAGCTCACCTAGCTTCAAACAACACCTAGATAGTAAGGATGCCATCATTTCATCACCAAAGCTGATGGAATCTGGTTCAGGAAAGTTACCTATCTTTGAAGTTGACAGCACTATAAATGTTGGTTGGGATTGTATGGTCTCTTTACTAAAGAAATCTGAAGTTAATCAGGCAGCTTTTCGTTCTGCCAACGGTGTGACTTTTATTCTTCCATTCTTGATCTCTGATGAACATCGTACTGGTGTTTTGAGGATTTTGTCATGTTTAATCACAGAAGACATTGAACAGGTAAGTCTACATCCAAGGAATATGTATCTCGATTATTGATATTTTACAGTGTGTCTTCTTGTTGCTCTGATCAACAACGTCAAATTCTATTAGCTTGGCAAGGCTTTTTATTCTTTAGATTATGCTGCCACTATTGAGGTTCTGTTGCGTAGGTATCAGAAATCCTTCTAGTTTTTGTAAAGGGTAACTCGTGTCTTACCATCCAACCAGGTCCATCATGAAGAGTTAGAAGCTGTTATCGATGTGTTGAAGAGTGGAATGGTCACTGGAATCTCTGGGCATCAACACAAGCTTCACTTTGAAGCCAGATGTGATGCCATGGGTGCTCTGTGGCGTATTCTTCGGGTTAATGGCTCTGCTCAAAGAGTCTTTGGTGAAGCCACGGGTTTTTCTCTTCTATTGACCACCCTTCATACATTCCAAGGGGAAGAAGAGTGTAGGGATGAGTGTCATTTGATGGTTTACATCAAATTGTTTAAACATCTATTGCGCCTCATGACAACAGCAGCCTGTGAGAATGCTATCAATAGGATGAAACTGCACAGTGTCATTACATCTCAGATATGTTATGATCTTCTGGTGGAGTCTGGTTTGCTGTGTGTAGATCTGGAAAGACAGGTGATACAACTGATGTTAGAACTTGCACTTGAAGTTGTGCTTCCACCGTTTTTGGCATCAGAATCTATGGCCTCAGCTGAGACGGCAGAAAGTGAAATAGCAAGCTTTCTTGTAAAAACCCCATCTGGCCAATTTAATTTTGACAAGCTGAGGATCTATAATGCAGGTGCTGTCAGAGTTCTGATCCGTTCACTGTTGCTTTTTACTCCAAAAATGCAGTTGGAATTTCTGAATCTTCTAGAAAGGCTTGCACGTGCCAGCCCATTCAACCTGGAAAACCTCACGTCAGCTGGTAAGAACTTTGTCTTAGGGTTACCCATGGGATCATTATTATTGGCTAAGGCAACTTTTAATCTTATCATTGTTGTTTATTCTCTTCTTCAATCTTGTCGCCTTTCTCTCTTAATGAATTATAATGGAGCAGGTGTCGTAGAACTCCTGCTAGAGATTATCCACCCCTTTCTTCGGGGTTCATCTCCATTTATTTCTCATGCTTTAAAGATTGTTGAAGTTCTTGGGGCGTACAGGTAGTTGACCCTAGCTAAAAATCTAATACATAGACTTAGGGTGACTACGTTTGTTTGTAGGCTAATCTTACTCAAAATACAGTCTTATTCTGGTGCAGATTGTCTCCATCGGAGCTCAAAATCCTGTGTAGATATGTTATGCAAATGAGGGTTATGAATTGGGGTCACTCACTAGTTGGTATGATGGAAAAGCTAATTCTCATGGAAGACACAGGATCGGAACATGTTTCTCTGGCTCCTTTTGTAGAAATGGACATGAGCAAAACTGGGCATGCTTCTGTTCAGGTGTCCCTCGGAGAAAGATTTTGGCCTCCTGCTGCTGGTTATTCATTTGTTTGTTGGTTCCAGTTTCGTAATTTTTTGACAACCCAAGGAAAAGAATCAGAAGTCTATAAAGCTGGTGGTTCATCAAAGACACACATTTCGAGTGGGCAGCAAAGTGAACAAAATATTTTCCGGATATTTTCTGTTATTGCCATAAGTGATGAAAGTCAATCCTATGCAGAACTATATTTTCAAGAGGATGGTATTTTGATCCTTGCCACTAGCAATTCAAATTCTTTGTCATTTTCTGGATTAGAAACTGAGGATGGCAAGTGGCATCACCTTGCTGTTGTCCATAGTAAGCCGAATGCTCTTGCTGGACTCTTCCAGGCTAGCGTTGCTTATGTTTATATTGATGGAAAACTAAGGCACATGGGTAAATTAGGGTATTCTCCTTCACCTGTTGGAAAGTCTTTGCAAGTAATAATTGGAACTGCAGCTACTTGTGCCAGGGTTAGCGATTTGACATGGAAAATGCGCTCATGTTATCTTTTTGAGGAGGTGCTCACGTCAGGCTGCATCTGTTTCATGTACATTCTTGGTAGGGGGTATAAAGGTCTATTTCAGGATGCACATCTCTTACGTTTCGTGCCTAATCAGGCTTGTGGTGGGGGCAGCATGGCTATCCTTGACTTGTTAGACACTGACATGTCGTCATTGTCTAGTATCCAAAAATTTGACGACAGTAATAGACAAGGTGATTCTAAGGCAGATGGTAGTGGGATTGTATGGGATCTCGAGAGGTTAGGAAATCTTTCATATCAGTTACCTGGTAAGAAACTTATTTTTGCATTTGATGGAACATGCTCAGAGTTCATGCGCGCGACTGGAAAATTTGCCCTCCTCAATCTTGTAGACCCATTGTCCGCTGCTGCTTCTCTTATTGGAGGTATACAACGATCTCATATAATTTTGTTCATGTTATACCTTTTTCATCAGTTTTAGTTTCAGTTTTGCTTCATTCTACGTTTCTAAATTATATAGGAATACCGCGTTTCGGGCGCCTGGTGGGAAATGTGAATATCTGCAGACAAAATGTGATTGGCAATACTATCCGCCCTGTGGGAGGAATGGCTGTTGTACTTGCACTTGTTGAGGCTGCCGAATCTAGAGATATGCTACATATGGCTCTTTCATTGCTTGCATGTGCGCTTCATCAGAATTCCCAGAATGTAAAGGATATGGAAACATACAGAGGCTATCACCTACTAGCTCTGTTTTTGCGTCCCAAGATGGCGATATTTGACATGCAATGTTTGGAGATACTTTCCCAAATTTCTGCATGTGAAGCTTTCTTTTCAGAGCCAAAGAAGTTGGAGAATGGACAAAGTACTATTAGCATGTCACCTACGGAGATTCTACCTGAAAACAACTATAAGGATCCAAGTCTGTCCAAGTTTCAATATGAAACTTCTTCAGTTGGATCTCATGGAGATACGGACGATTTTTTGGGGCCAAAAGATTCTTTTAGTCATTTATCTGAGCTTGAAATGGGAGATAGTCCTGTTGAAACTTCAAACTCCATTGTATTATCCAATGCAGATATGGTGGAATATGTCTTCCTGGACTGGACCCTTTGGGTGACAGCCCCTGTTTCCATCCAGATCGCCTTACTTGGTTTTCTAGAGAATCTCGTCTCAATGCGCTGGTACAGGAGTCACAATATTACAATTCTACGTCAAATCAATCTGGTGCCACATTTGTTAGTAACACTTCAACGAGGGGATGTGGAAGTTCTTGTCCTAGAAAAATTAGTTATCCTTCTTGAATGCATTTTAGAAGACGGGTTCCTTACTTCTGAGCTTGAAGATGTGGTTAGGTTTGTGATTATGACATTTAATCCACCTGAAATAAACTCACGAAACTCATCAATGCGGGAGTCAATGGGAAAGCATGTAATTGTGAGAAATTTGCTTGTGGAAATGCTTATTGATCTCCAGGTAACCATAAAAGCAGAAGAACTGCTGGAGCAGTGGCATAAGATAGTCTCATCAAAATTATTAACGTACTTCCTTGATGAAGCTGTGCATCCTAGTAGTATGAGATGGATCATGACCCTTCTCGGTGTTTGTCTCACTTCTTCCTCAAACTTTTCTCTTAAATTTTTTGCAAGTGGAGGTTATCAGGGGCTGGTACGGGTACTTCAACGCTTTTATGATTCTCCAGACATATATTATATTTTGTTCTGCTTGATTTTTGGAAAACCTGTTTATCCAAGACTACCAGAGGTCCGACTGTTAGACTTTCATGCACTAATACCGAATGATGGAAGCCATGTGGAGTTGAAGTTTGTAGATCTGTTAGATTCAGTAGTTGCCATGGCTAAATCTACTTTTGACAGATTGATCATGCAATCACTGCATGCCCACCAGTCTGGAAACCTTTCACAGGTGAGTGCTAGCCTTGTACCTGAGCTTGTTGAGGGCAATGCAGATATGACTGGAGAGCTTCAAGGGGAAGCTTTAATGCATAAAACATATGCGGCACGGTTGATGGGTGGCGAATCATCAGCTCCTGCTACTGCGACATCTGTTATCCGTTTCATGGTTGACCTTGCGAAGATGTGCCCTCAGTTTTCAGCTGCTTGCAGATGCGCAGAATTTCTCCAAAATTGTGCTGATCTTTACTTTTCTTGTGTCAGGTTTGGATCACGTGCTTTTTGCGTAAATGTATATTTTTCAGTACCACGTACTGAACATAGATGCCTACATGCTTTTGTTATTCAAGATTCAAATTATTTTTCTGCATTCCTTTTACACAGTCATGACATAGATACAATGGAGACAGTCTTGTTTTCCACTAATCATCTATTTCTGCATGTCAGAAGGTCCTAGATAAGACCAGGATTTTTTTTTTGGGGTAGTTAGTGTGACCTGCAAGATGTTTTGCAAATTTTGACCTAAAGCTGGCTCCTTTTGCAGAGCTGCTCATGCTATGAAGATGGCTAAACAACTCTCAATGAAAGCAGAAGAGCAGAATATAAATGGTGGTGATGATAGCAGCGCAGAAGGCACTTTCTCTAGATTGCCTCACCAGGACCAGTCCACAAAAACCTCCATCAGTGCTGGAAACTTCCCTCAAGAGCAGGCCAGTGTGAGTTCTGAAGACTTTTCTTTACCTTCAGATTATGTGGCTACTGATAAGGTAGAGAAAATTCTCACAACACCGCCAGGGGATTCAAAAAAATCATCTCAAGGTCGTGAATATGTTAAGAAACAAGATGGTGATCATGTTGGCCCTGTATCAGCCTGTAGTGAAATGGAATCTCTAGATCTTAAAGGTAGTTCAAGTCAAGTTCATCCAACAGATTCTCTGAGTTCTGAATCTTTCTCGATGATAGAGTCTCCCCTTTTATCTGAAAATTCAAGTCTCAAAGTTCAATTCACTCCATCACCATCTCCAGCTGTATCCTGGATAGGACCGAACTATAATGAATCCAAAAGTTCTACAATTTCCACTCCTCTTCCCTCGCATATCTCAGTTAGTGAATTTGATGCATCTTCAAATCGAATGTCAGGTTCACAAGGTTCATCTGCTGCCCATACATTATTTACAATTAGCCCAAAAGTTCTCCTCGAAACTGATGAGTCTGGGTACGGTGGCGGGCCGTGTTCTGCTGGAGCAAGTGCCGTGCTAGATTTTATGGCAGAGGTATGTGCTGACATAATGGCTGAGCAGATCAAAGCAGTACAGGCTTTGGAAAGCATTTTAGAAATGATTCCTTTGTATGTGGATCCTGAATGTGTTCTAGTATTTCAAGGCTTATTCCTTAGCAGAGTCATGAACTATCTTGAAAGGCGTCTCTTGCGTGATGATGAAGAGAATGACAAAAAACTAGACAAAAGAAAATGGTCAGCAAACTTGGATGCATTTTGCTGGATGATTGTGGATCGTGTCTATATGGGCGCTTTTCCTCAACCAACTGGAGTCCTTAGAACCCTTGAGTTTTTGTTATCAATCCTGCAATTGGCTAATAAAGATGGTAGGGTTGAAGAAGCCACTTCTTCAGGGAAGGGTCTGTTATCCATTGGAAGAGCAACCAGGCAACTAGATGCTTATGTGCACTCAGTCTTGAAGAACACAAATAGAGCAATACTATATTGTTTCCTACCATCGTTCTTGGTAACCATTGGAGAGGAGGACCTACTGTCACGTCTGGGCTTACTTGTTGAATCTAACAAGAGGCAATCTTCAAATTTAAGTGTCGAGGAATCTGGAATTGATATCTCAGCAGTTCTTCAATTGTTGGTAGCAAACAAGAATATCATATTATGCCCATGCAATCTTGATACAGATTTGAATTGCTGTCTGTGTGTGAATTTAATCTTTCTACTCCATGACCAGAGAAAGAATGTGCAAAACATGGCATCTAATATTGTCAAATATTTGTTGATTCACCGAAAATCTGCCTTTGAGGATTTGCTCGTCAAAAAACCACACCGAGGACAAAAATTTGATGTACTACATGGGGGTTTTGATAGATTGCTGACTGAAAGTTTTCAAGAATTCTCTAAGTGGTTTGAGAGCTCCGAACAAATTATAAATAAAGTACTGAAGCAGGGTGCTGCAGTTATGTGGATACAGTACATAGCTGGCGCTGAAAAATTTCCTTATGTTAGAATGAAAGGCATGGATGGTCGCCGCACTAGAGAGATGGGGAGAAAATCACGAGAAACGTCAAAGTTAGACCTGAAACACTGGGAGCAGGTAAATGAGCGAAGGTATGCACTTGAAGTAGTGCGTGGTGCAATGTCTGCTGAGCTTAGAGTTGTCCGACAAAATAAATATGGTTCGATACTTCATGCCGAGAGTTTGTGGCAAGCTCACCTCCAACAGCTTGTACACGAACGTGGTATATTCCCACTGCGTATTTCCCAGGGATTTGAAGATAAATGGCAACTCTGTCCTATTGAAGGTCCATACAGAATGCGGAAAAAGCTTGAACAATGTAAACTGAAAATTGATAGCATCCATAATTTACTAGAAGGTAAGTTGGAACTTGGAGAAATTGAGCTACTCAAATCCAAAAATGAAGATGGCCTAGTTATTTCTGATATGGATTCTGAGCCAGCTTTCCTGCTAACTGAACTTTACAGCGAGTCCTTTATCGAAGAAGCTGATGATCTTAAGGATGTTCCTTCTGCTAGAAATGGATGGAATAATGATAGAGCTAGTAGTACAAATGAGGCGAGTCTTCAAAATGCTCTTTCTTTTGGTGGCAAGTCTAGTAGTACAGCATCTGTTCCAGTAAGCGTCAACACAGATGCAAAATCTGAGACTGGATCTCCAATAAAGTCATCTTCGGGTAAAATGGATGAAATCATAGCTGTGGAGGAAGAATCAGAGAAGGAATTGAACGATGATGGTGAGTATTTGATCAGACCTTATCTGGAACATCTTGAAAAGATTAGATTCCGATATAACTGTGAGAGAGTTGTTGGTTTGGACAAACATGATGGGATCTTCTTAATAGGGGAACTCTGCCTATATGTGATAGAGAATTTTTACATTGATGATCTTGGGTGTATCTGTGAGAAGGAATGTGAAGACGAGCTATCCATTATTGATCAGGCTCTAGGTGTGAAAAAACAGTTCACCGGAAGCTTGGAATCCCAGTCCAAGTCTAGCACATTATGGAGTACAACAATGAAAACCGGTGCTGTAGGGGGAAGAGCATGGGCATATGGTGGTGGGGCTTGGGGAAAGGAAAAAATGCGTGTGACCGGTAACTTGCTACATCCTTGGCGTATGTGGAAGCTGGATAGTGTTCATGAGATTTTAAAACGTGATTACGAGCTGCGTCCAGTTGCTGTTGAGATATTTAGCATGGATGGATGTAATGATCTCCTTGTGTTCCACAAGAAAGAGAGGGAAGAAGTCTTCAGAAATCTCCTTGCCATGAATCTTCCAAGGAACAGCATGTATGGCATCTGGTTGCTTTTCATCTCATTTTGTTTCACTTTTAATTTGGCGCTCTCAGCATATTTCTCTTTTTTTCTCATTTTTCTCTAGTCATGAATAAAATGTCAAGTTAAGCTCAAGAGTTGAGCACTATATAGCTTAGTCCTCCATGAGGCCTTTCCTAAATCTATGAAGCTGTTGTTTATTCTGTTTTTTTTTTTCAGGCTCGATACAACCATTTCAGGATCAGCAAAGCAAGAAAGTAAAGAGGGTAGCCGTCTTTTCAAATTAATGGCAAAGTCTTTTACGAAAAGATGGCAAAATGGGGAGATCAGCAATTTCCAATACCTAATGCATCTCAACACCTTAGCAGGACGTGGATACAGTGATCTCACACAGTATCCGGTATTTCCGTGGATTCTAGCAGACTATGATAGCGAGAGTCTTGATTTGTCGGATCCAAAGAATTTTCGCAAGCTTGACAAACCAATGGGTTGCCAGACGCCTGAAGGAGAGGAAGAATTTAGGAAACGGTTTGTGATGTGCATTTTAAACTTTGCCTAGTGTGTCTTTCACCATAAAGTTTTTCCTTGTTAATGTCGTAATCATATCCAATGATCGCTTCTCATGCTTTCCTTTTCCCTTTTTCATTTCAGATATGAGAGCTGGGATGATCCAGAGGTTCCAAAATTTCATTACGGTTCTCACTATTCAAGTGCTGGCATTGTTCTGTTTTACCTTATTCGCCTCCCACCGTTCAGTGCTGAAAATCAGAAGCTGCAGGGTGGTCAATTTGATCATGCTGATCGACTTTTCAGTAGTATTAAAGAAACTTGGCTAAGTGCAGCTGGAAAAGGAAATACATCAGATGTGAAAGAACTAATTCCTGAATTTTTCTACATGCCTGAATTCTTAGAAAATAGATTTTACCTTGATTTGGGTGAAAAACAGTCAGGGGAAAAGGTTAGATTAAGTTGTTCTAATGGTACTTGAATATACCTTTTACTTAATCTGTTTCCCTTTCATGAGCAAGTTCCTTGTATATTTACAGGTGGGTAATGTATTTTTACCTCCTTGGGCTAGAGGGAGTGTTCGTGAATTCATCCACAAGCACAGAGAAGCTTTGGAGTCTGATTATGTTTCAGAGAATCTGCATCTTTGGATAGATCTCATATTTGGGCACAAACAGAGAGGAAAGGTACATTACATGTTCTCCTTTGGGTAGTCAACAGAGAAAATGTCGTAGAGATGTTGCTTCCTAAAATATCGAATCTTGAGGCTGTTTATTTTCAGGCTGCAGAAAAAGCTGTCAACGTTTTCTATCATTACACCTATGAGGGGAATGTGGATGTAGATGCAGTTACAGATCCTACCATGAAAGCATCCATACTAGCACAAATTAATCATTTTGGACAAACGCCAAAGCAACTATTCCAGAAACCTCATGTTAAAAGAAGGACAGACAGAAAAGTCCCTCCACACCCTCTGAAACACTCGATGCATCTTGTTCCTCGCGAAATACGTAAATTTTCATCATCTATAAACCAGATCATCAGTTTCAATGAGAAGTTGCTTGTTGCCGGCGCTAACTGTTTCCTGAAACCCAGAGGCTATAAGAAATACATAAGATGGGGTTTCCCAGACATGAGTTTGAGATTTATGAGCTATGATCAGGACAAGCTCTTATCCACCCATGAAAATCTCCATGAAGGCAACCAGATCCAGTGTGCTGGTGTTAGTCATGATGGGCGCAGTGTTGTCACTGGAGCAGACGATGGTCTAGTCTCTGTGTGGAGAGTCAACAAGAATGGCTCGCTTGGTTTACGGCGTTTACGGTTAGAGAAAGCTCTTTGTGCACACACAGCCAAGGTCACTTGTCTACGTGTAAGCCAACCTTACATGATGATTGCAAGCGGTTCAGATGACTGTACAGTTATCATATGGGATCTCAGTTCTTTAAATTTTGTGAGGCAGCTTCCGATTTTTCCGGTTCCCATTTCAGCAATCTACATAAATGATGTTACAGGAGAAATCATAACTGCTGCTGGAACTTTACTCGCGGTTTGGAGCATCAATGGAGATTGCCTTGCTGTGGTTAACACATCCCAGTTACCATCAGATTTGATAGTATCAGTAACAGGCTCAACGTTTTCTGACTGGCTGGAAACAACCTGGTACGTGACTGGTCATCAAAGCGGGGCACTTAAAGTGTGGCAGATGGTACATTGTTCTGATCCGGTGAGTGCCGAGAACAAAACTGCTAGCAACAGAACAGGAGGGATACATTTGGGGGATCAGATGCCAGAATACAAGTTGCTTCTACACCAGGAGTTGAAATTTCATAAGAAACCGGTCACAGCTCTGCATCTCACGATCGACCTGAAGCAATTACTGAGCGGTGATTCAGCTGGACATTTGCTTTCATGGACAGTACCAGATGAGATATTAAAAGCTTCACTCAAAAAAGCTCCACAGTTTAGAGTCGGAAGTATCATCTAGAACTAGGACTAGAATCTAGAGAAATTACTGATGGTCAGGAGATCAAAGTCAAAATGTAAGACCTCAGGGTAAAGTTTTGCCCTTGTTGAATCTCTTACCTCACATCTGATTCTTCTTCATCTGATTTGCAGATTAAATGTTGTTGCCAAATGGAGAAACAATAAAGCGAGACAGAAACCTGTCGATTTGACAACTAACAGGTTTGTCTTTAGAATTTGTGTAAATAGAGCTAACAAGGAATTGTGTGTACAGTATAGACTATTCTGCAAAGAATAAGCTGAGCAAATTTAGTATTAGATCCCCATTTATATTTTCTCAATTGTAATAATTTATATTGTAACTAGTAGCTTAGGGTTTTTTTAACTCGGACTATTGCTTCAACATCAATGGTAATGTCTTATGCTTTTTTAACCGGTAGCCCACTCTAAAGTACAGAATCATAGTAGTAATGTTTATGTTTGTTGCTTTGTTTCTTATGGAGACAAATATTAGAAATACATAAATTTGGGGATAATATTACATTTTTAATTTTGGGGAACTTTGGAGTCTGAAGGTAGAATTAATTTTTTAAATTGACAACCATATATAGGAAAAACATTGCGTTTAGAGGGAAATGTTGGTACCTTGCATATTTTTTTTAAATGTATAGAAATATATTATATTCTCGCGGGGTTCGAATCCTAGTACTAAGACAAAAATCCTGCATAACCCGAAATAAAAACTATAATGTAAAATCAACTCAAAATAGTAAAAATTTTTTTTTAATTTTTCAATGTCAATCACAGAACATATCAATGAAAAGCACAAGATAAATTAGACACGAGCTTCGAACCTTCCAACCATTTCTTCAAAACATACTCCTTCACTTTCTTCTCATCATTTCCAAACACATTACACATCGCCTTAACATAGTAAGATGGTAATTTCCCGGTTATCCTCACGTAGAACATGACGGCACGAGCCATGTCTCTGCACAAATTGACCCTAAGAGAGTCGAACATTGACGTCTTGGGTTCGAGTGAAGAGCTTGGAGGTTGCGACCTGTCGATGTTTCTTCGTATGCAAGCTTCCTCAGGGTTTATGGAAGCAGCAGAGATGGCGAGGAAGGTCACAAAGAAGACAATGAAGACGATGCTCATGGAAGTCTTCATTGCTTTTGGCTTCTCTTGTTGTTTATGTGAAGATAGAAAGTGCATAGACATTTATATATAGTGAGTAATGAGAGATTTGAAACTTGTTTCGCATTTAAGAAAGGGTCAGTTTACTTTGTTAAAATTAAATAATTGGGGGTTTCAAATGTTTCATCAGTTTCACTTAGTATGTTTCATAGGTTTTTGTTCACAAATTTCAAAATTATATTACAACTTTAGATTTTGTTATTAAATAATTTATGTGTTGTAGAAGAGTTTTGGAGTGTTAAAATTCGAAAGATTATCGTTAAGAGAAGTAGAAACGACCGGAAGATTATAAAAGAAGATAAAAGACACATCTTATGTTTCTTTCTCTCATACAAAGTAAAATGACCAGAAGAGTTTACAATGTTAGAGAGACAAAAAAACAAAAAAAAAAAGAAGCTAATACCTTTCTTTCAAGCTCTTCAATGGTGAGTTTTTTTTTTTTTTAATATAGTTTTAATAGCGAGGTGTGTAAGGGTAAGGTCCCATGGAGTATTGAAGCTGATAATGTTGATGTTGTTGGTTTTGTCCGAAATTCATGTGACCTTGTCTTCCTTTTCTGTTGTACTGATCCCACATTATTTGTTCTTCCATTAACAATCTTTGTTTTTTCTCCATATCATTCATTTGAACGTACGGTGGTGGGGCTACCTCTAACGACGCCGCAAATGGGTCCACCATCACCGGACTTTTGCTTCCGATTCTGTTTCCGTTGGTTGTTGGTGGCGGCGCTGGCAATGCCAACATTGAGGCTGCATCACCATTTTAGATCAAAATCAAAACCAAATTGAACTGAAAATAATTTGTGAGATTTCGCTCTTTAAACTAGAATAAAACTGAAAAATGATTTTCCTTGTAAATCTTTTTTACCTGCTGGTCTTCCTGCAGAACCAAGAGCAACACTACTCGCACTTCCACTACTTCCATAAGCAGTAGACGCTTTAACCGCAGCATTAACCGCACCGTACTGATACATTCCATCAAGCAACAAACTATCAAATCCTCCTCCAAGCTCACTCTTTTGTCCCGACAATCTCGTTGCCGATTTCACCAATGCCGTCTCCCAATCTGCCGAATCATCGTTAAACGCTTCCCACCCCGGTCCAGACGCACTTTCAGTGGCAACCGCTCCATCAAATAACGCTAACGCCAAACTATCACCAACCTCTCCTGCTGTTTCACCCGCTTCACGCGTTAAATCCAGCAAATCACCCTCTTGATCTTGTTTTGAAGCCAGTTCCTCAAAATCTCTCTTTGTTTCCATCTTTTCTTCTTCTTCCTCTTCTTCTTCTTCGTGTTTCGGTGCTGGTAATGCTTTAATGGAGTTTAAATCTTCTTGATTTTCTTGACTTTCCTCTGTTTCTTTCTCCTCCTCGACAGATTTGTTCGACTTTTTTGATGATGATTTTGTTGTTTGTGCAGCTAAAGCTGATTTATCTTTTATAAACTCATCCATGAGATCAAGTTTCTTCTGTGTGATCTTTTCCAGTTCTGGATACTCTGAAGATCTTGCAACTCCCATGTTCTTACACCATCCGTAAAACGGATCTAACTCGTCGAATTGTTTAGAAACTCGACAGAAGATTTCATAGACTTTGATCGAATCATGAATGTCTAGTTCCATGAATCGATCTATTAATACTCCCATTATCTCCGTTATGTTGTAATATATTTGGAAACTCTCTTTTACTATCGGATACAGAGCCACAATCACCACTCTGTTGTTCTTCGCATCACCTGTTGCAAAAACCTAACTTGTTACCCAAGAAAGTAGAAAGTTGAAAAACGTGGGTTCCAAGGAAAGAGATTGCAATGGAGAGGCCTGGACCACATTAAGCCGAGTCCTGATTTGGACTGACTGGGTCTATTTCAATCCCATCCCTATTTTATATCTCGGCGGACCGGATAACATATAACAACTAAATCCAATCCAAATAAACCGCAGATCGGCTCGAAAAATTTGATGCTCACCATCACATGTCTAATTGAAAGTAGTTAATTAATTATTACCTGTTGGACGGCAAGCTAAGAACCGATCAAGAAGCTGTTGTAAATGTTGTACTCTAATGAAAATTTTCTCTGTTTTCATCTCTGTGACCGGTTTAGACTTAACCACAATAGCTCTTGACCGAATATCGGTACGGGTTGCTCGATGATCATCTTCGTCGCCGGAATCACCATCACGTCCCTGTTTCCCTCTCCTTCCTTGCATCCGGAAATCAAGCCGCTCGTCCAAATACAAAGCATAAGTCCGAACAAAAGCAGAGCAATCCCACGAATCAGACAGACTCGCATCTCTGAAATCAGACATGTTAAGCAATCTCGTTCCTCGTCTTGTCGCGAAGAAGATCTCTTGCTCGTAGGCTCGGTCGCCATCTGTTAACAACCGTTGGATCAAAATCAAGGTTTTGAGAGCAACCGACCAGTTCTTGGTTTTGTTGAGTCGTCTCGACAGAGTTGCCACACAAGCACTTACGTAATTGCGTGAGTAAGACGTTAGGCTTAATATCTCTCTCGTGTATTTTTCTTCCGCTGGATATTCATCGTGGCGTGTTGCTTTCACGACGGCTACCTCGAGTTCCGTTAAAGAACTGCTTCGACCTCCGACTTTTGCTAATCCTACGCTTGTTTGATCTTTCACGGCTCCAATGGCGCGTTTCAGTTTACTGGAACCCATTTTGACTAACGTACGCCGTAAAACAGAGGAAGAGAGAGAGAGAGAGAGAGAGAGAGAGAAAGGGAAGAACGACGCCTTTTTTTCTTTTACTAGTTTGTCGTCGTCGTCTCGTTTTCTCCTCTGTTTCTTTTTGTTTTTGTCTGTCTTTCTGAAAAAGAAAATGTGGTTGCTTGGTCGATCTACCACGGAAATCGCCGAGGTTGTCGGAATTTAATGACAGGGGAAATTAGAAAAGGCATGTGGGATATGATTTGACCTTTCTTTTTTAATTGATTAAAAACAGATCTCCACTCTGTTATTAAGCTATAAATAGAAACACGATTCTTATTAAAGAATCTTGTAATGTTATAAGACAGGACTGTATATAAGCCATGAGACTGTATTTTCGCTAAATGTTTCCCCATGGATCATAACTTATAACGCTTACAAATTACAAATGCAGAGGCATTTAATATAGCGCGAAACCCACTCCTTGTTTCATCAGTCCACGCATTTTTTCGGCCTGTAAAATGAGCCAAAAAAAGGGGAAACAGCAATCTGATATGTATAAAACAGGGATCATAGAATTTCAAATGTTTGTAAATTGTTCAATGGTCTTAAAAAAAAAAAGAGCCACTGTTTAGCTTACCATGCTGAATCGTTCTGAGGTTCAGTAGTCCAGCCGTAAGGGTTGGCATTTGGAGCAACATGGTGATTTTGCCCATTTCTTATTCTCTGCAACGGGGAGTTGGTTTGGGAGTTCAAGGATGGAGGAGGAACGAAATTGTTTCCCAGTCTTGGAGGTAGAATGATTGGGATCCCGACGTTTGGATTTGACATATGGTTTAGGTTTGAGTGTGGTTGAAAACCTGGAATAATGCTAGAAGAATCCATACTGTTGTTACCAGTTAATGGCATTCTGTTGTTGTTATGTCCACTTGATCTTCCGAGAAGCATCGGATTCATTCCTGTTACTCTATTAACGGTTTCTTCCGCCATTTTCACCTTAACATAACATGAAAATTACTATAATTATATATAAAAAAAAAACATAAGGGTAGTTCAGAAAAAGGAGAGGGGAAGAATGATGAAGTCTTCTTACTTTAGCTCTTAATGTCTCAATGTCAGCTTTTAGTATTCTATTGCCAACAGCAGCTTCATCATACTTGTGATTCATGTTGCTCAGTTGCTTAAGAAGTGATGAATGTTCACCCTTTAGCTCATTAACCTACCAAAATAGAAATTAGGGGTCATTAATATTATTCGACAAAAAAAATATGGTGTTGAGAGGATATGATACAAAACCTGTGTTTCGAGATCGCTTGTTTGCTCCTGCTTTCTCCTTCTAGATCGCCTAGCTGACTCTCGATTTGACAGCATCCTACAAATATTAAAGGAAGAATAAGGTTCTAACTCTGTAAAGGTAAGCTTCAAAAGAAAAGAAATTTGAAAAAAAAAATAATCATTACCTTCTAGATTTCTTTACGTCCTCCGGATTCATGGAACCAGTGGTTTCATTCTCCTCATCAAGGTCATCGTCATCAGAATATTCTCTCGATGATCCACTAGTAACCTGCTTCATTGGTACACCAATTTTTTTCAGCTCAGCTGGTAAGGAAGAAGTAACACCAACTTCTCTTGGGGCCACCAAAGAACCTACCATGATTAAACTTACTATGTGTAAGCCTCAAAGAGATATCTGAAAGACAAATATTGAACTAACCACCAGAATCCATCTCAATCCCAATCATATTGGTCTTCCAGAAAGAAGATCAATCTCAAGGAGAGAGTCACAAAAAGATTGAAACTTGATGGGGTAAAAGTAGGCGCATGATCCAACAAAGGTAGCATTTTACGTTTAGACAGCAAAATTCCTTAACTTGGCATCGAAATTTACATACACAGAACGTACATAGCAGAGACGAGAATAGAGAAACGAATCTACAGGTTTATCTTCGCTCATCCACATGGTGAAACTAAGAGACGAAGTATTAGATGAAAACAAGGAAGTAACAAGATAAGGCTCTTACCTTGAGTAAGAGGACTGGATTGAGCTGGTTGAAATTGAGTTTCAGGAGAACTAGTCGAATCTTCAGGCTTCACAGACCCAACCTAAGGAGAGAACATCAGAAGCTTGAGATTTAGATCAAAAACGCACAAACTACACATATAGAAAAAACTAAAAAGAGGGAAACAGAAGATGAACAAACCCTAAGAGCAACAACAGTAGCGCACTCAGTCTCAAGCTTATTCTTGAGAACACGATGATAATCATCATCGGAATCAACAACCACCGTGGTTGGAGCAGCAGCAGCAGCAGCACAATCCCAATTCCCCGAATCGCGATCGCGAAATCGACTATCATCCTCGAAATCATTCTGCCCCGAAACAGAAGGAAGAGATTGCGCAGAAGAAACACCGACGATCGCGTTGTTTCCAACTGGCTCAGAGCTCACCGCCGACGAAGAAAACTCTTCGAGAAACATCTCGAAAGTCCATTCCGGTTGACCCTGGCTAACTTCCTCCGCCGTAGTCGACTTCGCCGAGTCGGGATTAAGAGGAATCGGAGGCGTTTCCCAGAAAGGATCGGAGAAATCCTCAATGGAGAAGATACTGTTCATCTCTCTCGCTAAAGCTCTTCCCTTTCTGATTCTTTTTTTTTTTTTTTTTTTTGGGTCGGTTCTTTGCCTATTTGCATTAGGTCCACCCACAAAAGAATATTCTCTATTTTTTAATACAAACATTTTTTTTTACATTTCTATTTAATTTCTTTACATATTCTGATTTTGAATAGTTTTTATAATATGGCATTGTCTTGCTTGCTCTCTAATTGGCTCTTTGGACTTGGTGATTTTGTTCTCTCTCTCATTGGTTGATCTTATTGTGAGCTCCCCGGTTCGGTCTGTTGTTGTTTTTTCTCAAGAATGGCGTCACCGGTTTGGAGTTTTGTCTTGCTCCTTGTTTTTACACTCAAGACTTCAAGACTTGATCGAGGTCTGGTCAGCTCAAAGGTTTTTATCGAGGCGTTAAATTATCGTGGTTTTCGTAAACTCTGTCATCGCCGCTTTCGGAAAATTTATGAGTTTTCTACTCAGTGATTTGCCTCTTTCTTGCCGGATATGAAGTCTATGATTAAGTTATTTGGGAGATATTCTGGCTTCGCTATAGGAAATACTTTGGACTCGTTTAGTCTGCTGTGGTTGGCTTTGATCATTTGGGAGTATGGGAGTTCTTTTGACAAGTCTATTTCGTTAGAGAACTTGTTTGTAGTCTTTGTTTATCTTTTCACTTTTTGTGGATTGTAATTACCTTGCTAGATTCCAATAAAATTTTGTAATATTTATGAAATATGTAAGTGCCTTAATAAAATTTCACTCTATTTTGGTTTTGTAAACATAAATCAAAAGACAATAGAAATGTCACCAAAAGCATAACAAACAAATCATTAGGCTAACGAAAAAAAACAAAAACAAATCACTAGCCTAGTATTACAATAACCGGCTTAATAAGAAAAATTATCTGTATATTTTTTTTAATCCACAATTTTAAATTATTGTGAATTACAGAAATAAAAATTTCTAAAAATAATTAACAAACTATATATTTTTTTCGCGCCATACACAAATTTGGACAATCATTTTAAAAAACACTTATAAAAGTAAATAACAAATTTATGGAATTTACTCTCTATTTCTTTTTATAGACATAAATCGAAAAGATCTTTAAGACCATCTCCATTCAACAACTTTTAATAAGTGTTTTCAAAATAAAATAATATTAAAATTTAAAGACACTCTCAAAATGAGGATGCAAAGTGTCTCTCTAGAGACATTCTTATCATATTTAAAGACCCAATCATTTTTTATCATTTTTTTATTCTTTAAATAATGTAAAAACACCCTAAATAATTGTTGAATGGAGATGCTCTAACATATACATTTTTAGCGCCAAACAAAAATTTAAATGTCATTTTTAAAAGCACTTATAAAAATAATAAACAATATGTATGGAATTCACTCTCTATTTCTTTTTATAGAAATAAATATAAAAAAAACCTTAACATAGATGTCACCAATAACACAACTCACTATTTAGGCTTATACTACAATAGACCGAACCTAAAGAAAACAAAAAACCATATATTGTAGATATATATTTTTTTCAAGCCACATTTTTAATTATTACAAAATTACAAAAATCTACACACATACACACACAAAACTTCTAAAAATAGTTAACAAAATTATAATGCCAAAGCATCTCTCTTTTACTGATTCTCCTTCTTCTCCAAAGCTAATTGGTCATTGTTGATCAGAACGGAATCACCACTCTCATCCGCTGATTCATTCACATTTGTCTTCCTCCGCGGTGACCTTCCTGGTTCTACTCCTCCTCCTCCTCCTCCGGAGTTTCTTCGATCATCCCTAGAGATTAAGTCCTCAGCTTCAAGCATGTGAATGATATGACCCATCTTTGGTCTCTTCTGAGCATTAGGATCAACACATCTTAAAGCCACCAAAAGGGTACGCTTCAATGACCTTAATGATGGTTTCTCAACAATCCTCGGATCCAAAACTCCTTCAGCTTCTCGATTGGTCACCATTCTCTTCAACCATTCCACAAGATTCACTTCTCCCGGAGCCCGGCTATAATCCACAGGACTCCTCCCTGAAATGATCTCCATAACCAGAACACCAAAGCTATAAACATCGCTCCTCTCGTTCAACATCCCGGTACTCGCGTATTCAGGAGCCACATACCCAAACGTACCCATCACACGAGTAGTCACATAGCTCATCTCTGAACCCAAGAGCTTAGCTAGCCCAAAGTCGGAAACTTTCGAGTTCCATTGCTTGTCAAGCAAGATATTACTCGATTTAATATCTCGGTGAACAACTTTAGGTTCGAGACCTTCGTGTAAATACATCAATCCTTTAGCTGTTCCAAGAACAATATTCATTCTAATCTCCCAAGTAAGAGGACTCTTAAATCCCAAACCACCACCGTGAAGCCATTGTTCTAAATTCCCATTATCAACATATTCGTAAACTAACATCCTATGAGCGCCTTCAACACAATAACCAAGCAATCTCACCAGATTCTTGTGTCTCACTCGTCCAATAGCTTCAACTTCAACTTTGAATTCTTTCTCAGCTTGTCCTCTGTTGTTGAGCAGATTCTTTATAGCCACCATTGATTTGTCCTCAAGAACACCTCTATACACAATCCCATATCCTCCTTGTCCGATCACATTCTCGTCAGCGAATCCATTTGTAGAAACCTCAAGCTCTCTCAACGTATACCAATGTCCCCAACCTAAATGAGAAACCTCAGGACCCGACGACATAAGTAAACCCTGATCACCCGACCCGGACCCAGACCCGGAACCAGTCCAACCACCTCGTTCCGGGTACGAAATCCGATGATCTTTTCCAATTTCGATGTGAATTTTGGTATCGTCTTCTCTTTGCTTACCCACAGCTTGGTGTTGTTGGTGTGTCTCCGGGGTTGGGTCGGGTTGAATTGGGGGTCGAGATGGGTCGACCCGAATCTCTTGAATCTCCTTGGAAACAACGGGTACGATCGTATGGTTAGATTTAGTAGAAGACTCAAGAGATTTTTTCTTGTTGCTTCGTCTGTAAATGAACCAGAGAGAGATGAGAACGAGTAAAAGAACGATCGCGGCTCCAACGCAAACGCCGAGAACGACCCATAAACGTAAACCAAAAATAGAAGTATGTCTCGAGAGCTGATTGTTGAGGGAGTGAGAATCCGCCATTGCAGCTTCACTCACTCTTCTCCCTTCTTCTCTGTGGATTTTGCTTTTGTTCTGCTTCACATATAATAATCATCACAGGAGGTTTTTCTTTTCTGAAGAAGAGACAAGAAAGAGATTTTGAAAAGACACAATTACCCTTGAAGAGGCAAGCTGGCTTTGATGGGACTTGCACTCATATCTTTGTTTTCAGTATTATTTTCCATTTTTGCCACTTTTGCTGTTTGAGAGCAATTATTAAAGGAGGGTTAGTTTTGTGTTATTAAGGGTAGAAGTCAGGGGTAATGTAGTCAATTCAATCGTGTTCTGACTTCAAGTTTTTTTTTTTTTTTTTTTTTGCGCGTGGTGTTTTGGTAGTGATTACAAATCTATCTATCAAATCAAATCGAAGAACAGAGAAGAACAGAGAAAAAGAGGTAATGAGTAAAAATCTAGGAGCTTTTGCATCTTCAATGCTTTATCGTCGGATCTAAGATCAGGAATTGATTAGGGTTTTTACCCAATTTCGATAATTGTCTTCTTCGCTGGATTGATTTGGCTTCTGGGTAATTGTTTTTTTTTGTTTGTGTGTGTAGTTGAATCAAATATGGCTGGGAGAGCTCCGATCCCTGCTCGCAACTCTGCCCTCATCGCAATGATCGCCGATGAGGTAAAATTGTTTCGGAAAAAAATCATCTTTTTATATGTTGATGTGGGATTTGAGGTTCTATGGTCTGATTGTTTAGATAATGTTGATTTTTTATTTGGATCTTCTGTGTTGAGTTTGAATCTCTGAGATTTGTTTATCTGTAAATTGCTTGACTTTGGATTTGTTTGTGGAATTTGTTATCTTTTTGGTAGTGGTCAAGCCCTAGATTAACTTTTTCCTAGTTCTGTATTTCTCTTGTTTTCGGATTAGACCAAATCTGCAGATGATCTGATCTGCTATCACTGAATGTTTATTCCACCAGATGCACGAATCAGGAAATAAAGGAGTAGAAATATTCTTTAAATTCTTTGTAGAAACTGTATTATCATTGAATAACATGGGATTTCGGTTTCTGTGTTAGTATTTACTCAATTGTATTCCACCAGAAAAACTATGTCTTTTTCTCTTATTTTTGACTTACCTCGCAAGTTCTTACTGGCGACACTTTTTCTACCAATTGGTGGCAGAATTGTTTGAAACTGTCCGTCGGTATAACCCGTTAGTAGTTTCCAACGTCTCTTACTTGTCTAAAATTTTGTGTACAGGACACTGTAGTTGGATTTTTGATGGCTGGAGTTGGTAATGTTGACATAAGGAGGAAGACAAATTACCTCATCGTGGATTCAAGTATGTTTTTGAACTCATAATGATCTTTAGGACAGATAATGTTTTCAGTCATGAATCAAGTTATGTCACTTATCTCAAAGTGGTATGTATCCCTTTGATAAAATCAAGTTAGTGGAAGCTTTGCATCAAATCAATTTTTAGGTGGTCTTGTTAAGAGATAACTTTCCTAACTTCTATTTCTGTAGAATTGTATAAAATTACCCTCTAGTCTTTTAAATTAATTGATTTGCCCTTTCTTTCGATTTTTTTGTCTTTTAGAGACAACTGTGAGACAAATTGAGGATGCTTTCAAGGAATTCTCAGCGAGGGATGATATCGCTATCATTCTTTTAAGCCAATATGTAAGTGATTTCTCCCAAGTCCAGTATACTTGTACTTGTTACTCATCTTAACTGCTGTGTCTGTGCTGTGTTATTTTAGTCGTTATCAAGAGTTCATGACTTGTACTGCTCCACTTTATTGAGCCCCTTATGTTTACTGCCATTAATGACTATCTTCCTTGCTTGCATACACCCTTTTAATCATGGATCAAGGTCACCATTATGTAGGGTAGTTTTGCTATCTTTTTCCCAGTAATTAGTGAATCATTGGATCCAGATGTGTGAAGAAACATAAGATGAGGCCACTTTGCATCAGCCCTTCGAGACATATCATTCATGAGCTTGAAATAACATGGGCTCTAATGCTATGTGCTATATACTAATTTACTGTCTCTTTTTTTCTACTGTGTCAAAAACATAATGAGAAACTTTCATGCTTGTAGATTGCCAATATGATCCGGTTCTTGGTGGATAGCTACAACAAGCCAGTTCCTGCAATCTTGGAGATCCCCTCCAAGGACCATCCCTATGATCCTGCTCATGATTCAGTTCTCTCCCGTGTCAAGTACCTCTTCTCAGCAGAATCCGTGTCACAGCGTTAAACATATGCATTCCGCAAGCTTGTTGAGCCTATATCATTTGTTTGTTTTTGATATTCTTGTATTTCTCCTTCGGAACCCAAAAAATTTACAATAATGTAAACCTCTTGATTTTTATTTGGAGATGGTTGATATATTATTAAGAAGCAATGGTGGCTTCATCTGGTTCTTTGCATTGAATAAAGAAAGAATCATTGTGTATTCAAGAGACAAGAGCAGACTTTAAAGATTTAGTGAAGACTTCTAGCTCCTTAAGTCCTTGCTCAGGTGATTCAGACTCACCCAAGATCTTAACCATCGCGCTACCAACAATTACTCCGTCTGCTCCCCACCCAGCTACCTGTAATGTGAAACAAACCGAGTTGGGTTAAGAAATCCAATTGCCAAGATATTACTAATCCAGTGTGTATGTGCAGCCAAACCTGCTTCACATGCTCAGGTTTTGATATGCCAAATCCAACCGCGACTGGCTTGCTTGTTGCCTCTTTGATTTGTTGTAGAAGAGATTGAACTTTTTCGTTAACAGACTCTCTTGTACCAGTAACTCCTACTGAACTTACCTGAAACGAACATGATAACAAGTTAAGAACATTCACATATAAGAACATGAAACTTACACACATCATTTACTGATAAAAAGAACTGTGGAACTGTAAATACTTACGAGATAGATGAATCCTTCAGATGCGTTAACAATGGCATTCATTCGTTCTTTCGGGGTTGTGGGTGTTGTGAGCAGTACCTTGAGGATCCCATTGTAAATAAGGTAAGGGAAGAAAGCAGTTTGCTATGAAAAATGCTTTCGTTATAATTTAGTGACAGCTAGAGGAAAACATCATACTAGCTCAATTTGATGCTTCCGAGCTTCGTTCCGCAGAGTCTCAGTCTCCTCGAGTGGAACATCAGGAACAAGAAGCCCTATGAAGAGACACAATGTTATGTCATAAACAGTTAATGTAGAGAAGACAGGAACCAAGAATAAATAGAAGCAAACAATGTCGAAACTGAGCCCTGAAACAGCATAAGCATTATACGTAGGAGAAAACTTGAAAATGTTAATGTACCATGAACACCAGCATCTTTTATAACAGTCATATAGTTCTCGATTCCTCGCCGCAGGATCGGATTGTAGTACGTAAACAATGCAATTGGACAAGATAACTGAGGAATAACCTGAGTAAAAAGAGTCCCTTTTTAAGTAAACTAAAACCAAGAGAATCAAATGCACTATTTACTCAACATTTAGAGTTGTGATTTCATCATCAGTAAGCTATTAAAGCTAGAAGAGGTAAGTAAACAAAACCGCACACACCTCTTTAAGCATAGTGATAATGGAGTTAAAGTTGGTTCCTTTAAGTAACGAACGTCTCGCAGCAGCCTAAGCCAGGAAAGAGAAGGTTTGAGATTAAGAATATGATTGAATTTTGCTGCTTTTGAGTATCGAACCTGGATAGCTGGACCATCAGCTAATGGATCAGAGTATGGAACACCGAGTTCGATAATGTCGGAACCACACGAATCAAGCACTTTGAGAGCCTTTGCTGTTGTGTAAAGATCTGGATCACCAGCTGTGATATATGGAATCAGAGCCACCTACAAATATTGATGATATATGAAAAGAAAGAAAAACCCAGATCAGAATTTGTAGAACGAATGAAAAACAAAAGAGTTGGGAGAAATCAAAATTGAAACTTTAGGGGTTTTGATTACTTTGCCTTGTGACTTTAACTTAGCGAAAGTCTCTGATAGACCCACAGTGGCGGGAGGGTTCTTGAGAGGATCCATTGCCGAGCTTTGGACGAAGTAAATGAAAGTACCGACACTTAGCGCGAGTACTGTGGCTTTGACTCTCCTGCAATATCTTGAACTTGAAGCCGTCGTCGATTGGGAAGTGCAAAACGTCAACACAATCCGGTTTAATCATCTAAAACCGAACAAAAATAAACCGATCTGAAAATCAAACCGAAGGAATATAGATCCGGTTTAACACAAATCAGTTTGGATTGGATACAAATCCAAAGTCTTTAACTTTAAAATATACTTTCCAACACTCAAAACAAAAATTCCGAATGAATAATATTTCCATTGGTTTCTTCAAATTTCATAACGCAAAACCAAAATAATTGAACAGAACCTTAACCGACATCTAGATTGAGCATCCCTAACTACAATGTTCCAAATAATACAATCAATATACAAACAGATTCAATTCCCAATTCTAATCCAAAGATAGTAGCTTTGTAACAAAAAGATAAAAATCAAGTCACTATAGCTTATGGTATAACAACAAAACCGGACCTTGAAGCTAAATCTGATGATACTCAATTGTTATGATCAGGTGTAATCTCGTTGTTTGTGTCCCCTGCGTTGTTTCTTGTTAATCTGCTGAGCTGAATCCCTGCAAAACCTGCACCAGGACCAGTACCAGCACCAGCACCAGGAGCAGAACCAGAATCGGGACCAGGACCAGCCTGAGAGCTTCCTTCGCTTCCATTACTAGCTGCAGCTTTTAGATCTCTCTTCTGCTTCACTTTCTGTGCCCAACCAACAAGACCAACCTGCACATTCTCCTCAAATATAGCTTTCTTGAAGCTACTTCCCATCTGTTGTTGTAACATAAGAAGAGGGCCAATTTTTCAAAAATTCGAAAACCAGACCAAAATATGCTGAAGCTTTTTAGGAGAAAGTAGCTTCTTACCTGTGAGACAATGGCGTAAAGAGGCAGTGTGCTGTAACTGCAAAGCACTTGAATGAAGACCCTAAAAAGAAGATGAAGAAGAAAGATATCGGTCTACAATGAGATATATTCATTGAAACAATATGAGAAAGAACCAGTAAAAGTCAGAATCTTCTTGCTTACCCGATAACCAATCTTGGAACAATGTATCTCACCTGTCCCATAATGCACGAGTCGAAGCCGTATGTAACCTAAAATATACTTATTAGTCTTTAACCATTTTAGGTGAATCTTGGAATTATGTATTTTCTTGAAGAAACTTACCCAAATCCAAAAGAAAAACGCAATCTCGAAAGCATTTTGGAAGAGGATAAAATGGATCAAGTAGAGAACAATTTGAGGTTTGCTGAACCAGAAATGCTCATCTGAGGGTTTCACCACCAAGTCTCCTTCAATGGCTACATGTTTCTCTGCAACTTCGTGAGCTAACTGTGAAATCACATGCTCCAACTTTGTTCCCACAGCAAGAAGCAGCTTTAAATTTTTCACAAAAAAAGAGGGACAAAAATATATTTAATGGAAAAGAAGATTTAGTACATTCTGAGGAAATAAAATGAGGACAAAAACAAATGACTCACAACAAAGGGAATAAATGCTATCCAGAAATATGTGTGCCATCCTGCACGATACAGAAATGTAGCTTTAATATAAAACGACTCCAATTTATATTTGAAAAAAACGTAACAAATTTCTTTATTTTAGATCAAAACTAGACACAAGAAAATGATTTAAGTTTTGTGAAGCATACCGTTAACATTTAGCAGCAAGAAGATTACGACAAAGATCCAAAGATACCAACTAATACCAACAACTTGTTTGAAATCATCCTCTAGAGCCCGCATCATATACTTGTGGAAATTTAGCTTGGGGTTTCCCTTACAATGTGTCTGTAAAAACCATATAGATGTTAGTCTAAGAGATCAAAGCAAATGTTCTTGATTGCAAATTTTCAGCTTTTGTAAATAATCAAGATTTTACCATAATGAAACCAAGACGTAAAGTCACGTAATCTGATTTCGTCACAGATCCATAGAATTGCTTGAAGAAGGATTGCTATCATGTAAACAACATAATATCAACATTGGTTAGTTCCAAATATAAAATAAACAAAATAAAACTAGCAATGTAATTTAAAAATACCATACCGTCCATCCGAGGATGACTGAATCTTTGCCAATACCAAGAAAATGCTCTTTAATAAAAGCATGGTTGTGTACATGAGTGACCCTTCTTTTCTTGAGAGCTGCAAAAGTAAAAGCAAATACTCAAACAATAAGTACAAGATTCCGCTAGCATCTTCATGAATTTTGTATATATAGCTGATAAAACGAATCATGCAATTTAGTACCCGTTTCGGGGTCAAAACTCTCGTCTGCAATCAAATCCTCCCATTTCTTCCATTGGTGAATCTGCATTAATATAGAGAACATGAATAAATCACAGTTTTCACACCTGAGAGTTTAACATTAATTCACAGATGAATGTAGAAAATTTCTAGATGGTTTATGCTCACCCTTGTGCTTCCAAAAACCACGGTAAGAACACAGAATGTCACATGGGATATGGCGAGGACGAAGATGAAGATATGTAGATGGTGCAATGCCTCAACTGAAAGCAATGGTACTTTATGCTGAAATATAATAGAGTGAAAAGTAAGTACTAATTTAATCAAGAAATTTTGCAAGAGAACACCTAACACAATTAGAATGAGCCCTGAAGGCATTTTAAATTACCTTTTGGGTACAGTAACCAGCTTCAGCAGCAGCATGCTCAGCGAGTAAACGCCTAGTGGTTCCAACAATAGGGAAAAAAGTCTGAAAATGTTCTTTTGCGGTCACGTTTTTATGTTCACTTGCCTCAGTTTCTCGTCTTGCATTAAGTGAACATGGAAGCATATGCATAAGCACATCTTCTTTCACACACAATTTGGAAATGAGTCCTTGGAATACCGTCAGTAACAGTGATATGAACCCTAACAACATCAGCTCTGCAATTCCCAAAATGATTTATCAAAGAGCCACAAATTTACACCAAAGCAACACAATAAAAGTAGTAAAGATTTTAGCTTTTAAGACTCAAAGCTGCTTATAATCTGATACAGTCACATCTCACTTAAGACTTTACGAAACAATTGGTCCACTATTAACCCTAATAACATCAACTCTGCAATCCTAAAAAGATTCGTCATTTAGCAACAAATTTACCCCAAAGCAACACAAAAAGTAGGAAAAGTTTAAACATTTAAGACTCAAGCTGCTTATAATTTGATATAACCAAATTTCACTATAATTTGGTCCAATATTAACTCTGCAATCCCAAAAAGATTTGTCACAGATCAATAAATATACACCAAAGCAACACAAAAGTAGTAAAGATTTTAACTTTAAAGATTCAAGCTGCTTAAAATCTGACATAGCCACATTAGGCTTAAAGATTTATCGAACAATTTGGTCCAATATTAAAAAGGGACCAAATTGTTTAACAATCAATTAGCAGATTTTGTATACTGTGAGAACCTTAGTTAAAAGGTTGAAACAGAACCTTAATTAAAAGGTTGAAACATTGTCTAAATAACCCAGAAAAAAAAACCAGAATTGAAGAACAATATCGGTGGAAGCTAATCACTGTTCCCAGAAGAGAAGTACTCTAAAAGATCCGTGGAACCCCACTCACAAAGAACACACACAAAAAAAAAGGGATTTTGATTTTTTTCTGGATGTACCTTCTTTAACCTTTTGAAGGGCTTCGTAAAGGGCTTTTTGCTTCTTCTTCTTAAGAACAGTACCGAAATAGTGAAGCAAACGCTCCACCGCCAGTGAAATCGCGACGATTGCAGTACAAACTCCGGCGACGACCCACGTCGGAGTGAATTCAAGCGACATCCCTTCTCCTCCGTGACCCATTTTCTCAGTTTTTATTCTGAAATTTCTATGTAAATTCCAAAAAAAAAAAAAAAAAAAAAAAAAAGGTGAGAAATTTGAGATTTGAAGTTCGATTTGGGAACAAAATCAGAAAAAGGAAGAGTCTTTCTGTACGAAACTGGAATGTCGGGTCGAAGAAGAGAAGATGAAGAAATGAGTGATGAATGAATGAGTGAGACAGATTTTTCAGAGTTTTATTTTATATTTTTCTCTCTGTGTTGTTTAGTCAACTTAATATGGAATAGATTGATTAATTATGGTAAATAATCTCCTTTAGCTTCATGCAATTGATAACCATTTATAGAAAATTAGTTAATCCCCTTCTTTTTTTTATAATACTATAAACCAGTAATATTAAAAACTGTGCGGCAAATTAGGAAACGCGTTTTCCACTTTCCAGTTTCCACATTATTCGTTTCTATTCCGTGTTTAATTAAAAGCATATTCACTAACTAATTCAATAATTTATAACCTGTTCACATTTCTTAATTTTTCGTTTTGTCAGTTCAGCTGTGTAACATTATTTACGATGAGGAGGTCTAACGTTGTAACTAACTTGTAAGTGTAACTGATAAATTGTAAATGATGATGTAAGAAAACTTTAGATTCCACTCATAAGAGAGGTCGCGCCGTCAATTAATTGCATGTGGTCAACTGTCGACTCATCTATTGTCGGAGAATCATACCGCTGTCCGAAACCGAAATGAATAATAATGCAAGAAAATACCAATTTTATAGTATTGGATTTTAAACAGATTTCACTTTCTAATTTTTTGAATTTTTTTTTCTTGTTCCTAAAAGATTGATTTTGTAAATTAAAAAATCGAAATGATTCATCCACTTAATGTTTTTTTCTACATAATATGTTAGATAATGGTTTATATTTTTTATTTCCACCAAAAAAATTTATAAATTAATGCAAAATTAAATATTTATTTTTTCTTAAATACGTGTGAAAAAATCAAAACATCAGTCTATTAGAAACAGAAAAAGTAAAAATTATGTTGCAAACGGATTTCGGAATTTAGAAAGAGACCAAAGCTTTATGCCTTTATCTATGAGTGTTGTGATTTGAAAATCGAAAAAACAAGAAGATATTTTAAAACTTAAATATATTAATGAATTTAAAGCTTGAAATGATGCTCAATTGCCATCTTAGAGAAAATAGATCAACTATTAAAAAGGATGTTATTATGTTAAATACATAACCTTTGAAAATTTTTAGACTCTGGATTGCGTTGGATTAACAAAAAATCAGTTATAGCACAAAGTTTTAGAACCAAAATATCTGAAAAGCATGTTCCTGCTTCACTCAGAATTAAAAGTTTTAATTTAAGTAATTTCAATTATGATATTTTACTAGAGTTTAAAATATATTGCTCGAAATTAATCAAAATAACCTAGTTTCATATCGAATAACATGCTTTTCCAACTTTGTTCAAATTGTTTTGGGATTGATTTCGATTTTTCTTGCAATTAAATTTTAAAACGAATTGTTTAACTCTTTTTATATGTAACAAAAGTATGGATGTTTGTTACTGAAAATTATTCTTGTCTAGATGGGACATTTATTCAAGAAAATTTATTTTTTAAATATTTTTGACAAAGAAAAATCTATTAATTTTAAAAATTTAAACTTTTAAGATATAAAATTGAAAATTTTTAGGAAAATTCTTATGATTTTGTTATTTAAAGACGTAAGATTTTCTTAAAATTAAACAAAAAATGAAAATGAGTCGAAAACAACAAAAGGGAAAACTACAGAAAAAAACAACTACTTGAGCCCAAATTGAAAGAAACGAAAACTGAAGAGAAGGCCCATATTTAAGAAAAAAATAGAAAAAGGCCCATTTATAATAAAATTCAGCCCACTTATATATATATATATATATATATATATATATATATTTGTTTCTGGAAGGCAAATAAATGGCAAAAATGAAATAATATGAAAAAGTAAGGTCCTTTACCAAAAAAGATAATTTTATAAACAGAGCATAAAGTTTTCACTTTTCTTCTGCTCCTTTCTCTCGTCTCTGTCTTCTTCGTCCTCATTCGTTTTTAAAGCATCCAAAACTCATCAAACAAAAAAAACATAAAAATCTGTAGCTTTCCTATTTAAATCTCTCCTTCAACGTTTCCAACTCGCTAATCGTAACTCGTATTGACTCTTTCGAGTCAAAGTCTCTGCTTTTTTTTAAAACTCAAACCATGGCTAGTAACAACCCTCACGAGAACCTTTCTGACCAAACTCCTTCTGATGATTTCTTCGAGCAAATCCTCGGTCTTTCTAATTTCTCAGCCTCTTCTGCCGCTGGTTTATCTGGAGTTGACGGCGGATTAGGCGGAGGAGCACCGCCGATGATGTTGCAGTTGGGTTCTGGAGACGAAGGAAATCATATGGCTGGCTTAGGAGGAAGTGGACCAACTGGGTTTCACAATCAGATGTTTCCTTTAGGGTTAAGTCTTGATCAAGGGAAAGGACCTGGGTTTCTTAGACCTGAAGGAGGACATGGAAGTGGGAAACGGTTCTCAGATGATGTTGTTGAGAATCGATGTTCTTCTATGAAACCTGTAAGTCTAAGTTATTGGTTTGTTATATTATATAACTTTTTTGTTTGGTGTTTGGTTTGTGAGAAAATGGGAGAAATCAATTTGAGGGTTTTCAAGAGAACATTTTTGGTAACTTTTGAGCTTTTTAGCAATGTTGATGAGTTGCTTTGGGTGCTTTTTTTGAGCTCAAGAGATGTTAAATCTAATGGATTTTGGTTTGTTTAGTAGAATCCAATATGATAGCTCTTGTTACTCTATGAGCAACTTAGTACTAGTTCATCTCGCTCTGTTGTGGCTGATCTTGTAGAAACTTGATTTATTCCGTCTTTAATCTGTTGTAGAAACAATCTGTTAGCTAGATTGATATTGTGCTGAAAGTGCTTTCCGTTACAACTTGTGGAGTTAATTCTTCTGCATATGGTTTAATTGTTCGTCTCGTTTGTGTTGTTTGAAAGGTTTTCCACGGACAGCCGATGCAACAGCCAGCTCCATCGGCGCCACATCAGCCTACATCAATCCGCCCTAGGGTTCGGGCTAGGCGTGGTCAGGCTACTGATCCACATAGCATCGCTGAGAGGGTAAAGTTTGATACAGTTTACTTCAGCTTTTCTTTTGCATTTCCCTGTTATATACATGTTGTTGGTAGCTGAAAGATGTAAACTTCAATTGTTATCATCGTGTAGTGATCTCCTGGTTTTATGGAGGGATAAACTGAAAGTTTGTTTTACTTTGCCACAGCTACGCAGGGAAAGAATAGCAGAACGGATCAGGGCGCTTCAGGAACTTGTACCTACTGTGAATAAGGTCGGTATCTTTCACCCGGAGCCTTGCTTGAAAATTATCTTTCTAAGGCGTGGGAACACATTTCTCATTTCTGTTATTTTGGAGTTCTAGAAGGTTTAACACTTTCTGTTCCTCCCTTCTTCATTTGCAGACGGATAGAGCTGCTATGATCGATGAGATTGTCGATTATGTTAAGTTTCTCAGGCTCCAAGTTAAGGTATATTCTCTCTTCTACAGTTTTAATCTCGAACTATTCTTTCCTGTGAATTTTCTTATTATTCCCTATGCAATATGTTTAATCTGTTTGTTCATAAGATTAGAGATCTAGAAATCATGTCTTTTACATTCTCTGGATGGATATCTGGTCTTAATTCTGGTCCCACCATTACCTACCCTTCAACCAAATTTCAATCTGATTAGATCAGTTTTTAATGTGGGAAAGAATAAACAAGTCCAAAATGCTTTTGTTTTCTTTGGCATTTAGTCTCTTTTCACTTTTTGTTTTGTCATAGGGAGGCTAATCACAGTTTAGGATTATAATCCCATATATAACACTAATTACAATCATCATGATCACATTATAACATAATGTCGTAGATCAAATGCTTCTTATATCAAAATGCAGTCGGTTACTTAAAGCTCTCGCAAGCGAAAAAAGAAAGCCTCTTTACTTTAAAAGATAATGGAGACACTAAAGAAACAAAATGCAATGATGGATTTCTGATAAGATAGTACATCTTTTGTTTTAAAAATAAAATGTGTTTCTTGTGAAATCGTCCATGCTCATCTAAAAGTAAAGCTTTTTTTAATAAAATTTTCATGGGATAAAGCTTATCCCTTTGAATGATATCTATCTCTCTTTGGTCAACTTTGGTAGGTTTTGAGCATGAGCCGACTTGGTGGAGCCGGTGCGGTTGCTCCACTTGTTACTGATATGCCTCTTTCATCATCAGTTGAGGTAAAAACTTTTTAAAGAAAAAAAAGGAGAAAATGTCAAAACTTTAGTAATGGGGTTTTTTATTCTAATGTTTTTTTTCTTAAAATCTCAATAGGATGAAACGGGTGACGGTGGGAGAACTCCGCAACCCGCATGGGAGAAATGGTCTAATGATGGAACTGAACGTCAAGTGGCTAAATTGATGGAAGAAAATGTTGGAGCCGCCATGCAGCTTCTTCAATCAAAGGCTCTTTGTATGATGCCAATCTCATTGGCAATGGCAATTTACCATTCTCAGCCTCCGGATACATCTTCAGTGGTCAAGCCTGAGACGAATCCTCCACAGTAGGATTTGTGCAAAAAAAGAGTTTGTACAGCAATCCAACGGTCCAACATGGCGTTTGCTTCTGCTCTATTGACTCTTGTTTCTTCTCCCCTCTCACACCCACTTGTTTCGTCTGATTGAAAGGTAAAAAGGTGAAAAAGGCTTTGTAGATGGAATCAATGTAGGATTTGCAGTAGAGGGAAAAAAATGTCAAAAAGCTCACTTGATTAAATATTAGAGATTGTTATCATTTTACCTTTATTTTAGGTGGACTTTGATGAAAGCAACTTTTTGTTTTCAAGATATTAGTGGGAGGTTGAGGAAGGAGCTTGAAGGGGTATTATTAGTAATAGTAGTGAGAAGGTGTGGGACCTTGTTGAGTTTTGTACAATTTGAAAAAACTAAAGTATTGGTAATTTGTATCCCTCGTAGTCTTCTTTATTTTGTATGAATTTGGAGTAATATAATAATAAGAAAACATTATTAGTTTGTTCTAGTAGTCATCATTTGTTAACATTGTTAACATACATTGAGAATTGTGCTTCTTTTTTTGAGTTTTTACTTTTTTCGTGTAGGATTTTAATATCCAAATCTCAAATGATAAAGTATCTACACTTTGGACCAGGACGTATAGTGATTCAAACTCGCATGTATACATTTTTTTACATTTTGCATAGGAATAGAGAAATAAATTTAGGAAACTTATGTATAATTTTGTTAGCTTTTGAAAAAATAAACCAACAACCCATCGAAGAACTAAAGTCATTGATATGATTTTGTGATTGGTAATATAAGACTACAAAATTGTGCCTTTCTGCCAACTAAATTTTCTGAAAAAAGTTTGGAAATTCTTGGCTTTTAAAGAGGATGATTACAATTTTGTTGATTAAAACTGTGCATTTTGTGATTAAAATTGTGCCATTCTGCCAACATACAAGTCTTTATTACAATTTCACATAATCTTGGAAGTGAGATAATAATAAAAGAGGATGATTTTAGTAATTTGTTTAAAATGGGTCTAAATTCCAAAACCATCAAGACTTCAAAGAGAATGCAAACTCAATTTGATGCTACAGGCGTCAATCATCGCTATAGCCTTTGTATTATTGAACCACATAAAACTGCGGCGAACAGAACTCAGCTTAGCATGCGTCAAGATCACGGAATTGCGGTGGCTTAGGCTCGCCAAGTAATGTCGTATTTCCTCCTTCTGGTCCGCACTTGATCCTCTTTGGGTTCTGAGTTCCATGCTGAAAAACAAAGATTAACATCATGAAAAGTTGGATTTGGGTTTTGGCTTAAAGGGTATGTCCAATCTGGTTTAAACTGAACCAACACAAAATTGCATAAATTAATCAAATCCAAAAACCACACCAAACAGGGAATAAACCACTTTGGTTTCATTTTTGGTATACCCAAACAAACCTTAACCAGGATGAAAATAAACTGTTTCAAACCTCTTTTTTTTTTCTTTCAAATCGTCTCCTAAACAAAACCCAAAAAAAAACAGAGAATCCAAAATCGAACAAAGTACACCGAAACCAGATTGGGCACCCCTTTAGACCGTTACACAACCAGATTGTTCTACCCAACCGATGCAATGCTATAGTACGAGAAGAACATCAGGAAAGTATCCAAATGCAATGGGTTAGGTTAATGTCTTACCGGTGGCTTTTCTCCTTTTCTCAGCTTTTCAACGATCTCTACGACTTTCTCTGGTGTAACATCTTCCTGTGTATTGTAGCATAAGACAGTGTAAATACGATTTTACTCTTTCCATCCTAAACCACATTAACAATAAAATACTGCGGGAGAAAAGAAAAGTTATTCGATGAGATATGACATACGAAATAGTTATAAGTATATCCTTCTGATCCATTGGAATAGTCGGCCACAGTGATCATGGGTGCATTAACACAACATCCCTGTAACAAAACCAAACACATGAAATTTTTATTGTATCTTTTCATGTGAAAGTATTAATATTGGTGATGATTCTGCATGTATTTACAATTTACAAAAGTAAAGAGGTATGCGAAATCTATACCATGCATTCCATCTCCCCAACAGAGAACAAACCATCCTTTGTGACTTCTGCAAAAACATATACCAAATATTGTTATGACTGAACATCATCATATGCTTTTGTTAATGAAAGGTAGCTAATAGAACTTTACCACCGCGTTTCACTCCCAAATGGTCTAGCAAAGCTGATTCGATGTCTCGTGAACCACGGATCATGCAAGGTGTTGTGCCACAAACTAGAAGGTGATACTTTCCAACCTGTAAGAGCAAATGAAGATGAGTATGTGATATGTGTTTTGACGAGCACAGTAGAGACTTGAGTTTATGGGTAGTAAGGACTTCTTACCTTTGCCCTGTTGAACATTGAGTAAAATGTTGCAACCTCATAAACACGGATAGGAGCAACTTCTATAACTTTAGCAACCTGCAATATTGTGTTGTATTGTAATGCCTGGTACAATGATATTAATGGATGTTGTATTCCAAAAAAGAATTTAAGAACTACAGAAAATTAAGAGCGAAAATCAAACAAAAGCGGAAAGTTTTTAAAAAGGATAATTATAAACTCCCTCTTCACAATCCTTTCATTTAGTAAGAGAAAAAGCTGAAATATACTTAAAACGAAAACATACTGCATTCATCGCTGAAACAGGGAGCCAACCTCCATGTTGCTGTTGTGCAAGATCTAGAAGCGGAATAACTGCAGACTGCTTGTAATTCGATGGATAGTAAGAGAGTATCTCCTTAACCTACACAGTTTGGACAAAATATTATAATTCCAGAAAATCTGGATGCATGTGGAAACAGAATTCACTTTCTTTGCACGATTACTGCAGCCAGACATGAAAGACACAGTAAACTGGAATCAAATGCACAAGAATGTATTAGTAGTTTAATTCCTTAAAACCGGTTAACTAATTTCCAGACAATCTTTCTGTCACACAAGCAGATTCGGAAAATCCGTTGGCCATTTGGGTCCCTCACTCTGAGTCTCCCTTAAATCAGTTCCAAAATAGCCAATTCTAATGTAACCACATATAAACAACCGAAAATATCAGAAAATCCCAGTTTTTGCCGTTTACTTATCCTTTCTAGGAATGCTAACTCACAGGAACATGATGCCTAATCAGAAGCCAATGACTATGTTAGTTGGGATCAAACAAACCAAAACCATTCCTTGAATTCCAGCAATATTTCAAACTCTTTCTGCTCTACGTAGAAAGACAATGTAAGTCACACACACACACGTTAAGCAGGGACGAAACATATATGTAGCTGATTCTAGTCTGAAATGTATAATCAGTAGGCAATGAGAGCTAAAGATTCATACATTTTCCCGTAAAAGTATAATTTGTTTCCACCATTACTGTTCTAACACAATTCACCCAACTAAGGTAACAATCTACATCACCAAAGGAGTTGGTATCCGTATTGACTGGATAAAAACTCCCCAATCCGTTCAACACATCAAGAAGCGATTTTATTCACTGACCTTAGATTTGTTTGCCTCTGAAAACTCCCATGGAAGATCGGGTTTGTTATCAGGAGAATCAAGGTGCTATAAGTAATCAAAACAACAACAACAACAACAACAACAATCAAATTGCAATTAATTTCAAATAAAAGTGGACAAAATTGAAGCATAGATCGGCGACAGTATCCAACACTCACGTAGTTTAAGGCCGTCGATAAGCTACGAGACGCCTGTAAGATAGAAATGACCAAACGGAGAATGAGATCGGGAAAGGGCCTGAGAAAAATCGAGAGGAAACATGAAATTTTGAGAAATACCTGAGAGGTTGGTTGACGGAAAACTTGACGGATCTCGAGAAGACGCTTAGCAGCAAGCCTAGCCAGCATTTTCGACAACTTAGAGGACGAGAGACGCACACGAAGCTTTTTGATCTGAGAGAGAGAGAAGAAGCAGCGAAACGAAGGAGCTAGACTCGGCGGTATCTCACACTCTATCACCTGGCGCATGATTGACCACAGGTGCTTTGGGCCTGCTAAAATAAGCCTGAGTCCAGTTCACTTATAACTGATACATACGAGTGGATTTAAAGGCCCATTTGGATTGAATAAAAGCCCAAACGTATTTACTGTACACATAAACTTTGCTTCTGAGCCATTGGATTGGAATTTGCTGATTCTGACACTAACAAGATCATCAACTAATTAATTTTGTTTTCAAACCTCACCCACGGATTCATTAGACTTGTAGCAGGAAGATTTGCATATCTATCTCCCCACTGCTTGCAAAACCCAATCCTCCTGTGGTCATCTATTTCCATTATTTGTTTGATTATGTCTTCAAATCCGCCACGCGTAAGCAAGAACTCTGTCTTTTTCATCGCAGATTCCTTTTGGAATTTTAAAGCAGTTCATGGAATATAAGCATGGCGTGGTAGTTCAATGATAGCACCACCAAGCTGTTTTTGACTTCACTTAATCAGTGATAAATTCAAACATCTCTCTTTTCTTCCATCTGCTCTAGTAAACCTATGGATTACGAATAATATTAAATTACTGGTCTATATATAATGAGTCTACCGACTCTCATAGTCATATCTCATAAGTTTACCAATCAATTACCAGAAATTTAAACATTGATTGATAACTTCCAAGGCAAAGAGTATGATAGATATTTCAACATAGTTTTAATGTCGGTAGTATAAATTATTTGTATGTGCTTTTGAAGCCAATGACTAATGCACATGTCAATTGTCTTTTAAAGTTCATGCCAGTATTCATATAGATGACAAATCTCATAACTTTTTTACCACTTTGCATCACATTATAATAACACATAAAACTCAAAACAAAATTATCAAATGATGAAATATATTTGAAAGCAGAGAGATTCATTCATTAGGGCATCTCCTCCATCTCCATTCAATATCCAAGAAACAGAACCCATAAGGCAAATTGCATCCCAAAAAAAAAAAACAGCACGACCGAATTTTTAAAAAGAGAATATAAAAAACTGAAGACGAAGCGATAATTCTTTTTCAAGGA
This sequence comes from Turritis glabra, assembly GCA_900406565.1. Taxonomy (NCBI): domain Eukaryota; kingdom Viridiplantae; phylum Streptophyta; class Magnoliopsida; order Brassicales; family Brassicaceae; genus Turritis; species Turritis glabra. Next base: position 1,461,745 of record OVBN01000243.1, on the reverse strand, counting down.
GAGAGAGTATCCATATGGACTTCTAATATACAAGCAAATGCTTCGATGCATTGCCTTTCATGAGCCAACCACTTCAACCGTTGTTTTTGCCCTAAGCCAAGTACCTAAACATGTTAGGATTCTCCTTGTCCCTCTCCAAATAATCTCTGGTTATCAAATCCTCCATACGTTTCTTGATCGCTTTAATATCAGGCTGCAACAAAATCATAAGAATCCAATGAGTCTCATAATCTCATCACTACAAGCATCCTCATTTATATGTATGTATAATTTACCTTGAACATTCGGCTAAGTTGCTCAACGCACTCAGAAACAAGTTGTTGATGTCCCAATACTTTCCTGCTCTTCATGATCCTGACAATGGCAGCATCAATTGCATAGCGTCTGTCTTTATCGACATCTTCAACGACTTTCTTCCTTTCATCAACTGGAGGAAGAGGGATCTGTGATGCAAAACACCGAAGTTGATATTAGTGATTAACAAATATGTAAAAGAAGAGGTGAACTTGCGGAGTTTTGAGTAATAATATTAATGTCACGAACCTTGATTCTGCGCATTCTATCGGTGAATTTGGAGTTGAACTCAAAGACATCAGTCTGGGAGACAGTCTTGGTGCTGGGCTCCTTAAGGAGAATCTTGTACTTAGCACATGACAAGGAATGGAGTAACCTAACTAGATCTTCATGGCTTAGGTTCAGTTGAGTCAAGATCTCAGTGTAACTTAATTTGTCAGTTGTGTTGAAGAGTAGAAGCACAGCAGCCTAAAAAGATAGAGAACGTGGTATCAGAGGCCGTCTAAAGATAGAAAGTAAATACCGAAGTATATACCATCATTTTCTGAGAAACAAACGATACCTGGTAAGTAGACACAATTAACTCGATGGGCTTCTGATCAAACTTCCCATTGATGTGACAAGTTCCTAATGAATAGATCCAGGTAAGCTTCCTGTGTTTCGTTTTCGTTTCATAAAACCCTTTGAAGACTTCAACACACTTGATCTGAAACAAAGAATTAACGAGTTAGATCTATCTGGAGCAATCTTTCTCCTTTTCAGGTATATAAGAAAAACAATAGATTTACCATTTCACTAGGTAGATTTATGTCAAATGATTTGTAACTTGGCCAGAAACCAGTGGTAAGAACAGTGACGGTCAAGTCAATCCCTGGGTTTGCAGCAGGGTTATTGCCTAGATAATCCTCGAAACTGTTTTGGTTTTCTCTTGCCAATGTCAAATCCGTAACCTGTAACCAACAGATTAAATGATATTGAAAGTATAAACAATCAGAGCAAGCACCGCTTTAAGATAAGAAACACAGGAAAACTAACCATCCCCTCCATCTTAGAAGTAAACTGTCCCCCACATTGTTGCTTGAGCTTTGTAAGGATACTTCTCTCATGATCATCATTAGCACTGCGATCAAATAAGAGTCTACGGGCTAGCTTCTTCCTGCGATCAACCATAAATAAAACAGCTTGCAACTCAGTAATCCAACTTTTTTCAATCCAATACTATATGGAAGGCATCTCCACAAAAAGCTAGTATAAACAAAAAAATTACAAGAAAAACAAAGAGTAGAAGCAAAAAAGCTGGATCCGCAGATAAAATAAGACTGGAGTGGGAGATAACCTGTAGAACTCGGCAAAAAGATCCTTGTCACTTATATAAGCAAGCAATTTGACAACCTGTAACAACATTATAAAAGTCAGGACCGATTTCGGGAGAACCGAAAAGAGATTAGCAAAAACAGTTTGACGCAAAGGTGTACCTTCTCAAGGGTATCTTCAATAGCTTCATCACTCAGCTTTTCACTTCCCCCCTTCTTGAGAATATTATCGCAAAATGTTGCAAGTAATTCTGCACTTGAACTTCCAGCGACTGTTTTGTTACAGAAAATCTCAAATGCCTCTTTCAAAGCCTACAATGTGTTTCAAGAAACTTATGTTAATAACACAACATAAACATGAATAAGATAGGCGCATGACCAATGCGTAGAAAGTACATCAGACCTTATGGAAGAGAGTGTGGTTCTGGAAACACTCGGTGACATAGACCATGTATTTATCATGAAGTTCAATCACTTTTCTGATAAGAACCTGAAAACAATGAAAGGATAAGTGAATCGTGAACAATTTTATCCCCAAAAAAAGGGAATAGCTAAATTCCAAAATATCTTAACTACTTAATCAGTTTATTATTTTACCTGTTCCTGGACGCTAGCAGTATTTGCAGCCTGTGGAATAAAAAGATCTTAGCAATCACAAAGTGAAGCAGACAACAGAAGAGTTTTCTGAATATAACAAGTAAAATAATATGAACCTGATTGGTAGCTGTGTCTTCGGCCTGTTGGACAAGAGCGTTACCCTCAGCTGTGACATGCTGTAAAGTGTAAACATATTACAAGTTACAGTTAATGTCGTATAGCTTTTAAGAGAACGAAAGTAGACCATGAAGAAAAAACAATCCCTTCACTAATCATAAACAAAAGAATGAAGATAGGTAAGAACCTGCTTAAATATGTTTGCAACGGGTTCCAAACCACGCACAATTTTATGGTAAAGCCTGTACATCCTGGACAGATCATCCACCTGACAGTATACAAATATACTCCATCAAAAGCAGAATTATAAAAATAATCCATTAACAATAAAAACAATAAGTACTTGCTCTACCTTGTCATCTCTTAGCAATGCACGGCACCCTGAGTGCTCTTTTTCTAGAAGCTGATTTGCATATACTACCAACAGTTCATGTTGTACTTTCTACATCCAAAAGATAACTATATAAGTCAAACATAAAAAAATATATGCCAAGAATTAAGGAGAGTCTGAAAGTATATGTTTACGAACAAAGATGCAAACTTAAGGCTCTGCAAGAATATGTTCCTTCATCAATCGTTAAAGAACATGCTAAATTACATAGTGTTGTGCATTATGTATCATAACCAACCTCAACCAGCTTTGGCTCACTGCTTGAGTGAAGGTAGTGAGTCACTCTCTCCCTCTCCTTCTTAAGACATTCTTCAGACTGCAACATGAAAGCAGAGAAGTTAATAAATACATTTAACTAATATGAAATGGAAACAAAATTAGAAAACGATATCATGAATCATGCCTTCAACATGTAATCAGGGCAAGAATCTTCCTGGATCCAGCTTGATGCCTTGCGAGAATAGTAAGATGCTGTATCTTGAAGCATGAAGCTTTCGAAATCTTCTTCATATCTTTCCATCTGTCCCATTCCAATCTCTACATAAATATCTAATACATTTTTCAGTAGCGCCCTATCAATCTGCTCGCCCTCCCGTTCTTTATCAACCTGACCGAAGAACATGCCATGTTAGACCCTGTATCAGGCAACCAAAGTTGGATATAACTGCACATTATTGATGCCACACTTACAAGTGCTATTACAGCTTCTTTGACCTTAGAATGCAACTCATTATAAACCTGAAGCAAACAAAATCAAGGAAAAGTTAAAAATATTTCAATACAAGGGAAAGCTATAGAGTCACAAGAATGAATGCCATACCAGGTCACGGAAGCATGTCAGGCCAACTTCATTCAATGGTGGAAGTGATCTCCGAGCAATGAAGTAACGGTCGAGATAGTAGAAGAAGCGGGATAGCCATCTAACCATAACTTTATGGTTCGACCATCTTTTAACCAGCTCCCGCAGCATATATTCATCATGCTTCTCCCTCAAAGCAGGCAAAACCTGAACACAGAAAACAAGAGAACAAATGATCAAAACAATCAACTTAAGAATCAAGAGGGAACACGGCTTCTTGACATATGACACCATGCACAATAGTAACATCTTAAGATTCAGACAATGAGTAAAGGTAAAAACTTTACGAGGAGTTTATAAGATAGAAACTAAATATCAATCAGACTCACTGTTGAGTTAATGTATTCCTCAAATGCTTCACGATACTTGTCATAAAGCTGCTGTGAGTAATCATGAGGAGGTTTCTGGGTGCACATGTTGTAGATAGTCCTGAGAATCACATAAAATCCCCATCATAAGTACCAGTTACTAGCAACCAAACTGCTATAAGGTAATAAACAAGTATAAAACCTACGTATAAAGCATCATATATTGCTCGGAGTCAAATGCCGGCTCAGGCAATCCTTCCAGAATCCGTTTCAGCTTGGTAATACCAGTCTGCATATAGTCCCATCCTTGCTCCAAGTCAATAGTCTTGCGCTCCATGTTGACAAAGCTCTCCTGAGCCTAAGCTAACCAAAGAGCAAAGGAGAAAACCAAAATTTAGAACAGCAATAACAACAAGACACAAAATGAAAAGATAGAGGATATTATAGCATTTAACAACCACATTAAACAAATTCAAAACTACTTTCAACAACGAACACAAATCAAAACTATCAAATTGCAAGAAAACGAAGCCAATCGAAGTATATACACCAGGAGACACTCGAGAAACAAACAATCGATGAAATAAACACGAAATTACACAGTGCAAATGCAACCCAGAGAGACCGACGTAACTATAACAATCCCGATCCCCACACAAACTCAAATAAAAACCTAGATAGACGAACAAACAACAAAACGATTCGAAAAACAATAGTGAAACGGAACAAAACAAGCGTGAATCGAAACAAGTAGTGGAATCCCGAGATCTTAAACCCTAATCAGACAAAAGGCGTCGCCGTACCTCCAAAAAAAGACCTCGACGATTACCGATTCCCGATTCCACAAGATCGGCGAGAGCTGCTGCGATAGAGAAATAAGCGAGAGAGAATCAAAAACCTGAGAATCGTTCAGAAAAGGCGTAAAATAGAGAGAAAGAGAGACGAGACCTTTGAGAAGAGGGCGGTGAAAAGAAAATAAAGATATCTCAGGAGACAAACTCAGTTCTCTTCTATTATTCAGGTCATAAAGATTTTTTTTTTTTTCTTATGTCAACAGATTTATTAATATTAAAACAAATTTAATTTCTTACCTTTTCACAGATCTGCTTCAAAACGCTGCGTTTTAGGTTTTTTCTTTGTATAGCAACTTTCTTAGTATTATTTACGTTTATGCCCCTGATTTTGCCGTCTTTACTCAAACCCAAACCCTAACCCGATTCGACTTTTTCGAGAATCCGGAATTAGGTAACCATGTTCATTGAATTTATCGTCTCACCACGACGTTAGAATCACTGAGTCTTCTTGGTACAGACGAATTCCCTGATGCACATTTTGAATTCGGTTTGCGTATTGGTCTTCGAGTTTTCCGTCGGCGGCCATGGACGCGTTCAAGGAGGAGATAGAAATCGGGAGCTCGGTGGAGTCGTTAATGGAGCTATTGGATTCGCAGAAGGTGCTTTTTCATAGCCAGATCGATCAGCTTCAAGATGTCGTCGTTACGCAATGCAAACTCACCGGCGTTAACCCCCTCGCGCAAGAAATGGTGGGTCATCATCGTTTTAATGTCTTTTGGTATCGAAAGTTCGTGTTTTTTTTTTTTTTGGGTAATGGTTGTTTTGGTGATATGGGCAAGCTGAGAAGGACAATTCAATTGGATTTTGGTATAAATTTTGTAAAGGCTATTGAGTATAGCAAAAATTAGAGGTGTTTTTGGTATAAATTCATATAGCTCAACCTCTCCGTTTCTTCTGTGAACTGGTTAACTTCGACGAATACAAGCTTTGCCTCACAATTTAATTGCTGGGCCCATATGTAACTGGGGGTTCGTACTGTAATGGTGATGGTTCAACTGTTTATAAGTCACATCTCTCTTCAAGTTATCATTTGTACCATCTCTGTTAAAGACATTGATCTGTTTTGTTTCTATTTTTGCAGGCTGCTGGTGCTTTGTCCATTAAAATAGGTGAGTCTTGTTAAATTTTTGTGGGATCTTTTGGCATAATTATGCATATAACTGAACATGTACATATGGACTGATTTTGTTCCTCTCAATCTCCTTCAAGCATTATCTTAAAATTTGTTTAATAATTCTGGTTTCATATGCCAATTTGTCACTGCTATTGCTTTGATCACATCTCTTCTTCTCTTTGTAAGGTATATCACAGAGAGTGTTTCAATTCATTGTTGCTCTCTAGGTTCCTTTAAACAAGCACACCCAACTGCTGCTTGTGTGATGCCTCGTATCTGATAAATTTGTTAATATTTCAGGAAAGCGGCCAAGAGACTTGTTGAATCCAAAGGCTGTTAAGTATCTGCAAGCAGTTTTCGCAGTTAAAGATGCTATTAGTAAGAGGGAATCGCGGGAAATAAGTGCTCTATTTGGCATCACAGTCGCCCAGGTATTCTTCTTCTTCATGATATGTACTCTGTTTGACCATGCTTTTAGAATTCCATGTCAGTTTAGATCTGTCATATTATTTTTTTCAATGGCAGGTTCGAGAATTTTTTGTTACTCAAAAGACAAGAGTAAGAAAACAGGTGAGACTTTCAAGGGAGAAAGTAATTATGTCTAATACGCATGCTGTACAAGATGATGGTGTTCCGGAAAATAACAATGCCACAAATCATGTTGATCCCGTTCCCTTGAACTCTATGCATCCGGTGGCATGTTCTATAAGATGGGGTGAAGGTGAAACAGTGGCACTTATGCCACCGGAGGATATTCCACCTGATATCAGTGATTCAGACAAATACTTTGTTGAGAATATATTTTCTCTGTTGCGTATAGAAGAAACATTTTCAGGCCAGGTGAAATTAATGGAGTGGATCATGCAGATACAAGATTCTTCTGTGCTGATCTGGTACTAATTGAGGGCTCTCTTTCACTCAATCTCTTATTTTTTCTTTTTGTTTTTATATTTAGGTCTTGACTGTCATTTTCTATGTGTGCACAGGTTTTTATCAAAAGGAGGGGTTTTGATACTTACAACATGGTTGAGTCAAGCTGCTATTGAAGAGCAAACAAGTGTCTTACTTCTTATCCTGAAGGTACAAGATTAATTTACTTGCAACAGGATTGCTGTAAAAAACCTAAAATTGTTGCATTATGGATAATTGATATTTAGCACGCAGGTTCTTTGTCATTTGCCTCTCCACAAAGCATCTCCTGAAAATATGTCAGCCATATTGCAAAGCGTCAATGGACTTCGTTTCTATAGGACGTCAGGTGTAATTTCTTAAAAACTTAATTGCTGTGTTGCTTTAATTAATGCCAAAGTTCGTGTTGTGATTTCTTCGATTTCATTATCTGATTTGAAGATCAGACATATCAAACAGGGCGAAAGGCTTGTTATCAAGATGGACCAAGTTATTTGCGAAAATCCAAGCTATGAAGAAACAAAATCGTAACAATTCGCAAATTGATTCGCAGAGTCAATTGCTTCTGAAACAGAGGCAAGTTGTGGTTTATGTGTTGGCTAGATAATTTTTTTTACCTCCCAATTTGTTGTTTACTGACATCTTACTCATAGAATTCTGTCTTGTTATGCAGTATTGCCGAGATCATGGGTGATAGTAGCAATCCTGTAAGTGGGACGAACATGAATCTCCTTCTATTATGTGCACCACATCAGTTCCTTAAAAACATTTTTTTCGTGTGGTAACAGGAAGATATTCTTAGTCTCTCAAATGGAAGGTCAGAGAATGTCAGGTATCAGTTTGATTGTTAAGTTCCATTCTAGAATAGGTTCCCTTTTGATAGTTAGGTGGTTTCATAATGATTGGTTATCTTTTCGTCCAGGAGGTTTGAATCGTCACAGGGTCCAAAACTGTTGCTTACTTCTGCAGATGATTCCACCAAGAAACACATGCTTGGTTCAACTCCATCATGTATCCTTGAGTTTGAGTTCTTTAATAAAAGCACCATCTGATTTACATTTTTCTCAATGCATTGGAAAAGTTAGCATATAGAACTCATAGGCTACTTGTGTTATAGAGTCGGTATTATACATGTGAAACCTCCTATGTCAAGAGAATAGCCTAATACTTCGCTTCATGTTATGGTCCTTTTCCTAGCGCAGGATAATCATTGTGCTTCAATGTCAGTTTCCTTAGCTTGCAGCAGATAACAAAGAACGCAGGAAAGTACAGATGGTGGAACAACCAGGCCAAAAAGCTGCTGGAAAGAGTCCTCAGACGGTAAGAATAGGAACTTCAAGTCGAAGCCGCCCTATGTCTGCTGATGATATTCAGAAAGCGAAGATGCGTGCCCTTTACATGCAGAGCAAGAATAGTAAAAAGGAGCCTTTACCAAGTGCCATTGCTGATTTGAGAACCATTGTTCCTGAGAAGCCCTTGGCTCTTCAGTCAGCCAAGGATTCTCCTCCACCTAGTCAGAACAATGAAGCTAAGACTGAAGACTCACCTGTACCTTCGGCTGTTCAGCCCATCAATGGACCTTCGGCTATTCAGCCCATCAATGGACCTTCGGCTGTAATTGTCCCGGTACAAGCTGATGATATTAAAAAACCTTCAACACCTCCTAAAAGCATTTCTAGTAAGGTGGGAGTTTTGATGAAAATGAGTTCACAAACTATTCTCAAGAATTGCAAGAGAAAACAGATTGATTGGCATGTACCACCAGGTAATACCATTCTTCGGATTTCTATCTCATTGACCATTTATGGAATAAGCTGAAAGTGACTTTTCAGGGATGTTTCATTAGTTTACTTCTATTTTGGTGGTTATTCAGGTCTCAGTCTAATGCCTAGTTTTCTGCAGGAATGAAACTTGACGAACTCTGGAGAGTAGCCGCTGGTGGTAATAGCAAGGAGGCTGATGTTCAGAGAAACAGAAACCGGCGAGAAAGAGAAACAACATATCAGTCTCTTCAAACTATACCGTTGAATCCTAAGGAACCATGGGACAGGGAAATGGACTTTGATGACAGTTTGACCCCTGAAATTCCGTCTCAACAACAACCAGAAGAAAGTTTAACAGAACCACAGGATTCACTTGATGAACGAAGAACTGCTGCTGGTGCTGCCACAAACTCTTCATCTCTAAGCAGTCCCGAACCTGATCTCGAGTTATTAGCTGCGTTACTTAAGAACCCAGATCTTGTTTATGCATTGACTTCGGGCAAGCCCAGTAATTTAGTCGGCCAAGATATGGTAAAACTGCTTGATGTGATTAAGACTGGTGCACCAAACTCGAGCGGTAGATCAATTAAGCAGGTTGAAGAGAAGGTCGAAGTTTCTCTTCCATCTCCCACTCCATCTACTAATCCTGGAATGGTGCGTTACTTGTAACCTATGCACCCCAAATTCCTGGGACATATCTGGAGCCCTAATGACAGATCATGTTGCCAAATTGAATCACATGATAATTAGTAATTGGAAAAATCACGACACATAGAAAAAAAGGAAAGAACTACAACAAGCTCTAGCTACCACCAAACCGGATTATGATCCCCAGCTTTTAGATCTAACCTGATGAGTACAATGTCCCCATTACAAGATGTTGATGTTCACTGTTTCTTATCCTAACCTGGTAAGTTTTTTTTTTCCATTTTTGCAGAGTGGATGGGGACAAGAGGTGACTCGGAATCCATTTTCAAGGCAAAACCAAGTTGGTGCTGCAGTTGCTAGATCGGGTACTCAGCTTCATGTTGCTTCAATGCAATGGCAATCAACAAGTGAACAATCGATCCCACGACATGCTCCATCAGCATATAATAACTCGCTCAAATTGCCTCACACAGAAAGACAACAACAACAATATATGCAACCAAAACTTCATCACAATTTACGTGTTCAACAACAACAACCAATCTCAACAACCTCGTATGCAGTTAGGGAACCAATAGGACAGATGGGGACAGCTACATCGGGTTCATGGAGGTCCCAGCAGAGTCAGAACAGTTACTACTCGCATCAAGCAAACGAGATTGCATCGGCTTCACAAGCTTCTTCTTACCAAGAGAATAACCAGTACATGAGTAGCAATCCAGGATATGAATCATGGAGTCCTGATCATAGCCCAAGTAGGAACCATCCTAACATGAGGGGACAACAACAACAATCATCAAGGAAACATGATTCTTCTTCTCATCCTTATTGGAACCAAAACAAAAGATGGCGTTAAAGCATATATAAGACTTTGGTTCTTTGATCCTCAATACTTGTTTCTCAAGGTTGAATTAGCATTTTACTCTCTTCAGACACAGATTTTTATTATTAAATTGACAGAAGATTCATAAGAGATAATAAACTAAAAAGCAAAATTGAATGGATAACGTTGTTACTGTCCAGATTGGCTTAAGACTTTTCAAATTAAGTCTTGTCATCATTATTCGACTAATTAGATATCTGAATCAGTTCCGTAACAGCTGGACCAGTTTTAGGGGTTTTCTTTAATAACACAAACAAGAAAAACATAAGATTAATATAATTGGTTACCTTAACCACGAGGATAGTTAATTGCCTGTTCGTTTTATCGTTTCATCGGTTCTAGTAAAAGGATAGGTCAAATTTTCATAATGTCCATTTTAGTTTCCTGGATTCAGTTAAGTAAGCAGTTCTGATGGTAATAGTGTTCTTCATAAACCATTCCAAATTCGTCTACAAGTCTTTGTACTAGACAAAGCGCAATTATGTTCCTAAAATTGCAACTTGGGAAAGAAAAAATCAGAATTCAAAAACAAAACACTGATTACGAAAAAGATTAATGAGAAAGAGAGCCATATGATCAGATAATTGTAGTCTGAGTTTTGGTCGACACAATAATTTAATATTTCCGAATAATCGTTATCATCATTCCATTGGCTCTTTTCTCATCAAACCTCAAACAAGCAATAAAAAAAAAGATGAGGAATTTTTCCCGAGAAAACTCAATTGTGAAAACAAAAATTGAAGTGAAGGCTCAGAAGGATCCATTGGTATATTTTCTAATCAGAGTATGTTTCCTCATAAAATAGGTAGTTTTTCATCATCACTGCCTTCACTCTAAACCCTAATTAAGCCAAAACCGAACTGAAATTAAAGATTCAAATCTCCAAAGAAAACTAAACTTGAAAACCATCGAACCAATTAAAGTACGCATGAAGAGAAGGATCGAAACACGAGAGAGAAGAATCGTAGCTACTTTAGTGGAATCATCGTTAGATAGAATGAGTTGAGAGAAAAAGGTGTAACAGACGGCAATATATATATAAGACCGTGGAGGAAGCTAGGGTTTACGTCTGGGGATGAGTCGGGTCAAACTCGTTAACCCGGGACAATTCAAGTCTTGGATATGGGCCTTTTGAATTACATCAAACGTAGCCCATTAAGTGTATAGTTTTATCAACCGAAGAAGTTTCGGGTCTGATCCGTTATTTTTTTGACCCGGAAATTTTGTTCACTGGTCATCATACATGATGCCTGATGCCACGTAGACACGAGGTCGGGAAAAAAAAAAAAAAAACAGAGAAAAAAGAGTTCAGAGAAATTTTCCGGGAAAAGGCAAGAAAATATCAGACCAAAACGGATTATTCTGGGTCCATTTTTTTTCAAAGTTCTTTTTGAAACGCACCGTATTGTGTCAAAGCAATAATGGGGAAAATTCCTCGACGACTTTTGGTTTTCGAGAAACCCTAATCGAGCTTCTCCTTCTCGAAAAATGTCGCACTTGCTCTTCCGCCACTTTTGACTTTTTCCGTTCATCGGCGGCGATCTGCCTTGTTTATATAAATCACTACCGTAGTTGAATCTGATTTCGTTTCTCCCAAGGTACGCGCATTTGATTTCTGTGTGTTTCTCTCATTTGATTCGTTTCATAGCGCTACGGTTCTAGTACTACTGAGCGGGTTCTACTACTACTACACTTTATGTGACCATGATCTAGTTCTTTATGGGTTGAATAATCTCTCCCTGTCAGAAGAATCTTTGTAGTCATCTTTTTCATTCTCAACATATATGGTGTCTGATTTCTGAGTTTTTTTTTTTTTTTTTTTTGGCAATACCGTTGAATCTCGCTTACTAGAGATGGATTTGCTTTTGTTTTTAAGGCTACGTTTCATTGTTCGATATTGTTAGAGTATTTATATGGTTTTCTCATGCCTACAAGTTGAGAATGAAGAAGATGATTTCTGAATAATATTAGAATTATGGTGCTGTCGCTAGCTCAACCGTTGTTACTATAGATGATAAAGAACCCTCGCTGTCCATGTATGTGACCATGATCTATTTCTTTATGGGTGGAATTATCTCTCTCTCTGTCAGAAGATTCTTTCTAGTCATTCCTGTGAGCACAACTCCATTGCATGTGTTTCTCTGATCACTCTGGTATGTTATTTCTGAAAATTTTGATTGGTAAGTGTGAAATCTGTGAGTTGTTGGACGTTGCAGATATGGATTAAATTTTTTTGCACATATAATAAAATTTACTATTATCGTGTCAGTTGGGAACAGATTCGTCTGATCAAATTGGAAGCTAGTTTTAACCATCTGTATTTGTGTGTGGGAACGACCAAGCTTTTTCTTTTGTGATGTTATGGTATAATGATATATGCATAGAATTGTACTTTTGTTGATTGATCATTCATAATTTTTCTTTGCCTTCCTCTTGTGATGAGATGGGCAATCACTTTCTGACATGTTGTGCTTTATATTCCATGGTTTTTACATAAATAAATCAGGAATGGATCAGTATGGCATTCCAGTGCAGAGAAGAGAGATAAAGCATAAGGGGAGAAATGTTGTATGGTCTGTTGGAATGGATAAGTGTCTGATTGAAGCTTTGGCTGTCCAGGCGAAAAACGGGAACAAAATAGACAAATGTTTCAACGAGAACGCATACACTGCTGCTTGTGATGCGGTTAATACTCGTTTCAATCTAAACTTGAATAGCCAAAAAGCAATCAATCGCCTGAAGACGATCAAGAAAAGGTACAAAGTGATGAGAGACATACTTAGTCGAGACGGATTCTGGTGGAACTCGAGCACAAAAATGATCGATTGCGAAAGTGATGAGCTCTGGAAAAGATATATTGCTGTAAGTATATATATATCCCATAATCCCTGCTCTTTCACTAAAAGATCATCCTTCTTTGTGCACCATCATCAACTTAAAAATGGTTGGAACAGGTACACCCAGACGCAAAAGCATTTAGGGGAAAGCAAATTGAGATGTACGAAGAACTTAGAACAGTATGCGGTGACTATCAAACTCCTGGGCGATATAACAAAGTGAAGAAGGAAAGCAGTCATCATCTTAACGACGTAAAACACTTTGAAGAAGACTCTGTTTCATTCCCTTTAGCAAGTTCTGAAGAACATAGCGATACAGATGGAACAGAGTCATACGCAGGAGCAAATGAGTATATCCATGAAGAGTCTCAAGATCTTCCTCCTCCTCCTGAAGATCCTTTAAGACAACGTTTTAAACGTCCTCGAAACTCGGATCCATTTCAAGAAGCAATGTTAGCAGTTGCTTCTAGCATTCGTCGCCTAGCTGATGCAGTGGACCAAAGCAAAACTTTGATCAATACAGAGGAACTGTTGGAAGCAGTGATGGAGATTGATGGATTGGAAGAAGCAAAACAGATGTGTGCATTTGAGTATCTGAATGGTGATCCAGTGAAAGCTAGAGCTTTCATGGCTTATAATAATAGGATGAGGAAGATGTTTTTGTTTCGACAGTTTTGGTGGTGGAAGTAAAAAATGGATTTGCTTCTATGTATGGCCTAAAAGGATCCTCCTCTTCTTTTTCGGTAAATGTAGTCTCTTCAGTCTTAGATGTTCAAGTTTGTATGAAAATAACAATTGACAATTGTATGAAAAAGAAAAAAAAAATTAAGAAATTCTATTAGTATTTATATATTCTCAATTTCTCACATACTAATTAATAAATATGTTTGTTTTTGAGAAAAAAAAAATTATGAAGAGGAAAAGAAATGGAAAAATATTGAGAGTGAGTGATTGGAGGAAAAGAGCACAACGCAACAAGCTATAGCAAGAGAGACCTTATCATCATCATCACTCATAAAACAATCCTCCCAAAATGCCAAGTAGAAATTTTAAAGAGAAGGAGAAGCAAAAATGGCGAATTCACTCCTTTGTTCATCAACTCTAAACCCATTCTTCTATACCACTCTCTCATCTTCAACTTGTTCGAAGAAGAACCAAATTGCATACTCAGGAAACAGCAAGAACCAGACATCGTCTCTGTTATGGAACAGAAGGGATTTGTCGCTTGGATTTATGGGCAGCTTAGTTGCGATTGGTCTCGTGAGTAATGACAGAAGAAGACAAGACGCGAATGCGGCGATTCTTGAAGCTGATGACGATGAAGAGCTTCTGGAGAAAGTGAAGCAAGATCGGAAAAAGAGGATTGAGAGACAAGCTGTTCTTAATTCTGCTGTGAAGGAAAAGGGTACTTTCTCCAATTTCCCAGATGCTTTATTTCATTATTTATCTCATTCATCTTTGTGTGTGTATTGCAAAACTTGGATAACTTAGTTTGGATAACCAGAAGAATCAACAGGTTTACTCTAGTTTTCATAGTTAACTTGGTTTGCTCTAAGGCTAGTTACATTGAACCCTAATCTAATTTTGTTTCATTTATCTTCCTCCAATGCTACATGAAGTAACTATTACAAATTGATGGAATAGTTTACTCTTTCAATTAGGGACAAATTTGTTTCCTTTGTTGTTTTGGTCTTCATAGTTAAATTGTTTGTTCTCAAAGCTAGTTACTAGTTACATTGAACCCTGGTCTGGTTATGTTTGATTTATCTTCGTTCAAGGCCACATGAAGTAATCAAAACAAATTGATGGGAAAAGTTTACTCTTTTAGGGACACATGTGTTAATGCGATTTACATTGAACCCTAGTCCGGTTTCGTTTTCATTTATCTTCCTTCAAGGCCGCATGAAGTAATCGAAGCAAGTTGATGGAAAAGTTTTGAACTCTTTTGGGGGGGGACAAATGTGTTTTCTCTTTGTGTTTTAGTCTTCATAGTTAAATTGGTTTGTTCCAATGCTACATATATTGAACCTTAATCTGATTTGGTTTCCTTTATCTTCCTCCAATGCTACATGAAGTAATCAGAACAAATTGATGGAAAAGTTTTGCTCTTTTGGGGACAAATTTGTTTAGGTCTTCTTGGCTCTCTAACTAAAAGCATACAGTTTACAGGGTATTTGCAGGATCTTGTTTACAAGTTAAGCAAAGTAGGACAAGCCATTGAGAACAATGATCTACCAGCTGCAAGTTTGGTTTTGGGGAAAGGCATTGATACCGAATGGGTCAAAACCGTTAATTTGGCTTTCACAAAGGTCTTTCTTTCTCCTTTTAACTCTTAACTAAGGTCAAATCTATTGGTTGAATGTAAATACAACTGGTTAAAACATCCATATTGTTTCTCTTTCTTTACATAAGTAGACTTTGTGTAATGGTTTTGTTAGTGTTTGTTGAAGCTTCCTTCTTTGTGTTCTTGTGACAGTTGAGTACAAGCCCAGAAGAGAATACAGAAGTGGAAGCATTTAATTCATCTTTAGCTTCTCTTATTACATCAGGTCTTGTTCTTCTTCTTAACTTTTTCTTGGTCAAAATTGTCATTAAAACATTGTAGTGATCTCCTTGAAACTTGGTTTTGATTCCTTTTTCACAGTGAACAAGAACGATATAGAGTCATCGAAGCTCGCTTTCGTTTCATCGGCTGGTGCATTTGAGAAATGGACGACTTTAACAGGTCTTTTGGAACAGCTTAAGGGACTGTGATAGGCTGGCTACAAATTGTTTTACTTTTTTTGTTGATTTTTTGTATTTTTCAACAGAATTGTCAAAGAGGGCCTTTTTTTCTTTAAATAATCCATCTTCTTAACATGTTTTGTTATCAATTCCTTTATACATTTCTTCATACTTACCTTGCATCGATAGCATCGTTGATGTGGAATTCCAAATTAGAAGTAACCATCTTTAGCCGGTTCAATCAAAAAAGTCTTATGAAAAGATAGGCAAACCACAAAAAAGTCTTATGAAAAGTATTCAATCAAAAGGCAAACCAAAAAAAGGTTCTTCGACTAAAAGATCAAACCTCTGGACCAATTAAACACACACACCAAATCATATATTTAACTTAAACCGTATAAACTAATAGGTTATCTAAAACAAATCAATAATGCCAGTGACCAAAGAACATGAAATCGTAAAGAATCTTTTAAAGATACCGAACCAGGTTAGTTTGCTACTCTACAACACAAGTTTCGATGAACAAAAAACATGTGGGGGTTTCGGTTCGTCTATAACCGTTGGTTTGTATTGGGCACCTGTTCGGATGACATTTCTGTAATTGAATTGAAGGCGGTTACTTTTGGTTTTCGAGGTTAATAAAGTGCTGCGATTGAAAGGCTGTTAGAATGTGAATGTTAATTTACCTTTTTAAAGAAAAATATATAATTCTTCCGTTTCACGAAGAGTGTCGTTCTACCATTTTTCACACAAATTAAAAAAATAAACAAATTTCATTTCTACCATTTATTAATACATTAGATAGTACCCTCTCTCTCATTAATAAGCTGAAATAGCATAGATAAAAAAGAGATTTGGTTTTAAAAACTGCATTAAAAATACAAAACGACACTTTTTGTAAAACAAGATTAAAACTTTAAAACGACACTCTTTGTGAAACGGAAAGAGTATATACATATATGTAGATATATTCATCACATCCAACTTTATAATTGGAAAAAAAAACCTACAAAATCTAGCAAATATTATAATTTATTTTCAAATTAAAAATATTTACCAAATTATGATTTTCATTTGTCTAAATCTGATTCAGCGTTTTAAATGCAAAAGACCAAATTACCACAAGATCTATGATGAACTTCGCCGACTAAAAGCTAAAGGTACGTCGGTCATTTCGCGGAAATGAAAAAAAAAATGACAGAGATACAAAAATCATGTATTTTGTGTGATTGTAATACGTACTACTATATTTGGCTTTATATTGGTTACTATTGGTATTTCTTAAACCAAAAAAATCAAAGTTCATATACATGATTGGTAACCTTTGTTCTACTTTCCCATCAAAAGAAATCTTTGAAACAAAAAAAGGCATACCGATTTAGACCATCACAAAATTACTCAAAACAAAACCAAACCGGACATACCCAAGAAGGGGGAAGTTACTATTTGAAGCTTGACTAGTAGGTGGAAGTTTGAGTCATTTTGCCATTACTACTACTACGCACTTGTTTGATCTTTCCTCTGAATACATTGAATGCTTTATTAAAACTTTATCCCATAACCAAGGTAAAAACAAATATTCAAACGTTACTTAATGAAAATCCAATTCAGCTTTGAAAAATCATCCAAGAAGAAGACTAGTCAATATTGGTTGCGACGGTCTTGTAGAGGCATTATTATCCGTTAAATAATATTAAACATTCATGAAAAAGCTTAAATGCTCCTGTATAAATACCATCACTACTTGTGTCTTATTTCATCACCTTCAGTCTTCACCTTCAACATCAAACATCACATCTCTAACCCTTTTGTTTCTTTTTCTCAGTCTTCAGAAAGTTTCTTAGTAACCAAATCAATGGCAGGTATCAAAGTTTTCGGACACCCTGCTTCCACTTCCACCAGGAGAGTCCTCATCGCCCTCCACGAGAAAAACCTCGACTTTGAGCTCGTTCATGTCGAGCTCAAAGACGGTGAGCACAAGAAGGAGCCTTTCCTCTCCCGCAACGTAAGTGTATATATATATATCTGTGTTGTTGTAAGACAAGACCAACTGTTTTGATGTATCTGGCCTGAATCTTAATTGTTTTGTGTTTGAACTTCTTTCCTCTTCAGCCTTTTGGTCAAGTTCCAGCCTTTGAAGATGGAGACCTCAAGCTCTTCGGTATGATCATTTTCCATGCATCATCTTCATTCTCAAATCTGATTTGACAATAGACATTAGAAGGCAAAATCACTAATATGAATTGGATTTTTTTTGTGCAGAATCAAGAGCGATTACTCAGTACATAGCTCACCGATACGAAAACCAAGGAACCAACCTTCTCCCAGCCGACTCCAAGAACGTATCTCAGTACGCAATCATGGCCATTGGAATGCAAGTAGAAGCTCACCAGTTCGACCCAGTGGCTTCAAAGCTTGCTTGGGAACAAGTATTCAAGCTCATATATGGCTTGACCACAGACCAAGCCGTTGTTGCAGAAGAAGAGGCTAAGTTAGCCAAGGTCCTTGATGTCTACGAGGCTAGGCTCAAGGAGTTCAAGTATTTGGCTGGTGACACTTTTACTTTGACCGATCTTCACCACATTCCCGTGATTCAATACCTGCTCGGAACTCCCACCAAGAAGCTCTTCACCGAGCGTCCACGTGTCAATAAGTGGGTGGCTGAGATCACCAAGAGGCCAGCTTCCCAGAAGATCCTTCAGTGAGAAATCTCTAAAAGGAAAAAAATGGTTTTGCTTCAGTCACAATAATAATGCTAAGAGTAAATAAGCGGTTGCCTCATCGCCCAGTTTCTCAGTGCTCTGTTTTTCCTTTCTGTTATCCTCTGTTTTTGTTCAATTATGTGAGTGTGTATGCTCTTAAGAGATCTTTGTCAAAAACTATTTATCTAAACTTCAAGCTCTTCTAAAATATATCAATTAGTATACAAGGACTTTTGAGTATTGGGAAATCTTACTTTTGAACGTTTCTCCGGGGAAAGAAGTTGACTTAAGACTTTGGACGTTCTAATCCATAAAGTCTCCTTGCTTTCTCAGGTCTGAAAATGACAAGTAAAATATAATCTTCAGCTTCAAATCAGACAAAACAAAACACATCAGATTTCTGGAACTATTCACCTCACTATAAATTGCAGAAACGATAAGAGCAACAAGTTTGTATTTTGCATCATCAATCACGGATCTTCTCTTGACTCAGCAACGGCCAAGACACAATATGGAAAGAGAGAGACAAACAAAATCTTAAGCCAGATCGATTAAACTGGATTGGTTTGTACCTTGACCACCTTAAACGCTGGGAATAAGCAACCCCAGCTCGTGTTTCATCTCCAATGAGTTGCTCGTTAAATCCCTCAGTCTGTTGACTTTGCGGCTACCGAAGGAATTGTGGGTAAAGACATATTTGCAGTCTCTGGTCATCCCCAAAGTTAAAAAGGCTTTGCTACATCAATATTTACAGATTCCATAAAGACTAAATCCACCAAAGAAATATCCTTTGTCAGTTATCAGAGTTACTCTGTTAATAATAACTTAACATCCAGTTCACTTCACCGCTACAATCCAATAATTTCCTGAGGTTTTGAAGACTGAGTTCACAAGTATACTTATAAAACAATAAGTGGAGACTGAAGTGTGGCAGAAGAAGTCTTACAGATTTCTGACTAGTGAGAAGCTAAAAGACTTACCAGTTACCATTGCCTTTAAGGGACCAAGGAAGAACAGTAAGATCCTGGTGAAGAACACAATGATATTAGGGTTCTAGTACAAAATCTTATTAACAGGGAACGCACCTGCTTTAAAGATTCTTCAAACCTACGTTTAGTATCTTCTGCAGAAATTTGAGTGACAAATCAGCAAAAACAAGTCAAGCAACATCATTTGCATGAGAAGTAGAACCAAAAGAAGACTGAACTAGGCTCCATTATCTGAAGAACAGCAAGAGACGAGCTACTGAAAGTGAAGAATAACTGATACAAGATAAATCCGACGGGAATCTCTCAACAGAACAAAATACAACTTTGAGAAAATCTCAACAAAGTTTTTATTAAAGTGGGGGAAAAACATGAACTATAAAAACCAGTAATATAAAAGATCCTTCTACAGCATTCATCGGCAGAGGGAGTTGCAGAGATATTTAGTACATGCTGTACTTGTCGTTCGTTGCTTCTGGTCGAATGCTCTTGTAGATAGACATGGCAATTGGAAGAATGGCCGATAGAGCAATCTGCAACTGATCCGAGCTGCTGGTTCGGACTGTGATCTGTCCACTCATTTTGTTGTTAAGTCCTGCACGAAGCGCGATCTTTGAGTGCCTTCCAACAGAGACTTGAGATTGGAGATTGGCTCCGAGGGCTAAATCGCCTCTCCACTTCACTAGAGACAGCCCGAAAGAGGATTGGTCCTGGCCAATTGGGAAATCAGCTTCCCTAAGCCTGACCTCGAGGTTCGCACCATAGGCCGAATCTCCCTGTGATCGCATTGTCCCAGTGCTGCCCACAAGCACAAACCTCTTCCCCAGTGCTATTTGATCCTCAACTTTGACACCAGTGGCAATGTTCTCTCCTAAGAATGTCACTGACCCTCCAACAGTTGTCTTGTTCTTCCTCAAGTTCTTAAATTTGGTTTCCCCTCTGACCACATATGCCAGCTGCTTGCCTACGTTCTGGATATCGAACCCTGCCATGGTGGATCCATTCTCGCCGTGCTTAGCAGACACCGAGGAGTCCAGATGAATGTTGAACTCTTTCTTGTCCTTGGTAACTTGGACAGTAGCTGTGGCAGGGAACCGGCTTGCTATAGCAAGACTGTATTCTGCATTGACGCCGTCATATCCACAGTCATGGTCCCAACCATGGGTGTCCAACACTGGCCTGGTTAGGAGTTGTGAAGTGGGTTCCAGAAAACGGTATCGGTAAGCTGAGTTATCACTATCAAATGAAGGTGGCAAAACCATATCGGGTAATGGAACTGGCACTGCAGCTGGAGCCCCGTTTTCCGGATCTTCTTCTTCTCCAGGATAACCAAACTCACTTTCACCCACCTTCTTTCCGTTTTTCTTCATTTCTTTCATCCTCTTCAATTCCTCTCTCCATTGCTTCTTCTGCAGGAGCTTTACCCGGTAATCATACTCCTCGAAATATGCCTTTCTCTGTTCCTTTGAGAGTTTTGCAAGTTGGGTCTTTCGAAGAGGCTTAAATGGTGGCAGCTGGTCATACTCATCATCTTCCCCATCTTCCTGCTCGGAATCAGACACATCATCAATTTCGATATCAGAGTCAACACTATCACCACCTTGGTCTCCAGGGAGCTTAGGATGAGCACGAGACTGCAACAGCCAAGACAACAAATAAGGGAGAGGCGGGGATCGAACTCGGAAACCAAATACTTTACGATGGTCCAATGGTTCTTGAGGCTTCAATAGAGAATTTGCTTCTGACAAAACCTTCAAGGAATAGCACAATAGCAACAGTTGAGGTCTCCAAGTTTGGCCGTTCGGGAGAACCTTCACACCCTCACGGTTCTTCCTACACAAGGGGTGATTCTCAACAAGAGAAACCGGATTCATCAGACTTGGGTTCATCAAGCGTAGATCACCAACGGCCTGTCCTATAGACTGTTGAACAATATGTGAGCACTGCGCTACAAACACATCGTAGCTCAAAGGGGTGCCAGATGGGCCATCAGGAGGGGCAGAAGCAGCATGGGTCAATGTCACTATAGCGTTTTTCCATATGGATGAACCAAGAGAAGTAGTAATCGTCCTTAGCAAGGGCAAATTGTTCAAGTCCCTGGTCTGGGTATCAAGCCGATCCACATAGAGAACAATATCAGGGGGACACTTCTTCATTACCTTCTTTACAGAGGACAACATTTTTGCATTTGTACTTTGATCCATCGCAGCAGACTTCAAACCCGGAGTATCAATAAAGGTAATTTTGACACCACCCACCGTTTCAGAAATTTCTCTAACCGAAGTGGTTGAAAGCCCAAAAGCATCAATGGACGACTTCTGATTTCCCAATATGGAGTTTATCGTAGCACTTTTTCCCACCCCGGCCTTTCCAAGGACCAGTATGTTTAGAGAGAAGTTCAAATCTTCAATTCCCTCAGCCTCAGACTCCACAGCCTTCTTCTTCGCAGCATCAAGACTGAATAACTGCCCTGTTTGTCTCCCAGCAAGTAGTGCAAGACGATAAAGAACCTGCGCTGCAATTGAATCTTCTGCTGAATGCCCCAACCTTTGCAAAAGCCGCAAAAATTTCACACGGAGGCTTTGCAACTTTTCCAATTTCTGTTTTTCTTCCTCGCTCAAATTAACCTCAGTCTCATCCGCCATTGTGACATTAGGATTGGAAAAGATGTTGGAACGGTTTGCACGTGGAGCTGCTGCAGGTTTCAAGGGTCTTAAAGATGAACTCAAACCAGCAGGTCGATCCATAGAGAAAAGCTTGGTACCATCCTGAGATGTTATGGTAAAATTGCCACCTTCTGAACTTCCACCACCAGTGGCTGCCTTCAAAAGCGCAGCCAAAGCTGCAGAATCAAACATTTTCTCCTCACCTTCATCCTCTGTGTCTACATCCTCGTCAGAATCGGTGACAATCTGGCCATCAATCCTATCTGACATATTGTTAGAATTGTTTGCTTCATCAGAATGTGCCTCAATACCAGAAGAAGCCTTTTCCAGCTCTGCTAAGAACTGTTTTGCAGCTTCAGAACTCCCAAATATCATCTCTTCAGTTTCTTCTTCACTTTCAGGCCCATCAACCCCGATAACACCTTCTCCAGAAGGTTCCTGGTCCACTTCCTTGCCTTCAAAGCTAAACTCACGAGAAGAAACAATGTCTTCGACTGGGAGCTTGTTTCCACCCTCTTCAGCATTGTCCCCTTCGGAAACTTCCCCAGCTCCTGGGTTAGGGTTTGCTTCAAACTGTGACTCAGCTGCGGGATTTGAATATTCTTTTGCATTAACTGAACCAACGTTTAAACTTTCAGAAACAGGCAATTCTTCTTCTTCCACACCTACTTTTGATTCTTCAGGCTCTACTTTGGCTGCCTCTAATGTTTCCTTAGCAGCCAATTCAAAATTTCCGTCATATGCAGCAGTCAGGTCATCAGGTTCCTCAATATTTGGGATGGTCTTGTCAACCTCATCATCTCCATCATCTTCCTTAATTTCAGCCTCCTTTGCCACCCCGACAACCACAATCCCTGGCTCTGCAACATTGATATCAGCATCAACAGAGTCCACCACAGAGGACTCAACAATAGAGTCTCCTTCGCTAGTCAACTTCTCTCCTCCCTCCACAGTGGCTTTATCAGATTCAAGTTCAACTCCACCATCTTCAACTTGGCCAACTGGATCAAACTTATTATGCACATCAGTGATGTTACCATCAGTTTCCAGCACCTTACTCGCCTCTACGTCTCCAACAACAACAACCCCTGGCTTCGCCACATCTACATTCACAGCTTTTATAGTAGATGAGTCCACCACAGAGTCTCCTTTGTTGGTTAACTTAACACCTTCTTCTTCATCATCGACTACGCCACTGAACACACTCTCCTCCTCTTTGGTTCCATTGTCAGCTACTGCACTAGCTGCCTTGATTACCTCAGCATAAGTCATACCCTTCTCCATTCCGTTAGCTTCTTCCACATCCTTTGGTTCAGTCTCACTCTCAACAGCTACAACCTCTCGCTCTCCAGCATTGGTATCCACAGATTCTAGTTTAGAGGAGTCTGCGATAGAGTCTGCTCCGCTAGTCAATTTTTCTTCTACCTCCTCAATGGCCTTATCAGACTCAGGTTCAAATCCACCACCATCATCATGCCCAATTTGATCAAACTTATTAGCCACTTCAAGATTTTCAGCATCAGCATTAATCTTCAACTCCTCACTTCCCTCTGCGTCTCCTACAACAGCCACCCCTAGTTTTGCCACATCAACATGCAGAGATTCTACAGGGGGCGAGTCCACTATGACGTCTCCTTTATCAGTTAACTTCACATCCTCTTCTTCAATAACATTATCACTTTTATCGTCAACATCAACTTTTCCACTCAACTTGCTCTGGCCCTCATTGGCTCCACCTGCCTGTGTTACCTCATCATCTTTTGTTGCTCCAACATCTTCTTCTCCCACATCCTTCACTTTACTGTCACTATCCGTTTCCGGATTCTCATCCACCACTATTCCATCTATGGAAGCTTGTTTCTCTCCAACATCAACACTCCCATTTTCAATCTTACTCTCACCATCGTCTTTAATATCTTCCACGCCCTCAATAACCTTCTTGCTCTCCTCCGGCTTAGGAGGTAACGATGAAACATCATCTTCTCCAATTGTTTCACCAGAAACAACCTCAGGCTTCGGAGCAGCCTCAGGTATAGCAGAATCCTCCTTAAAAGAATTCCCCTCGCCGCCAACCTCCAAATTCGGCTTCGCCTTATCCTTCTCCGCTTCAGGTAAATCATCGGCTCCACCCTTATCCGAATTACCAGACACAGCCTCCGACGAGGAATCCAACTCCTTGGCACTACTTACAGCACCAACATCCTCCTTATTGGCGGCTGCAGCAGTAGCGGCGGCGACAACGGAAGCATAGGTTTTTCCTGCAACAAAATCCCTTCCGATTAAAACCCTATTTCCAAAAGGAAAGAAAAACCAGATTAAAGAAGATAGAAACGAGGAAGATGAAAAACCTGATTGCCCCGAAGCGTAAAAGGGGTTCGTTGGTTCTGGAGTTACCGACTTCGAGTCCATTTCCGCTTTGCTACTGAGAATTTATCGAACTCTCTCCACCAAACTTGTGGAGGAAGGAGATAGCGATAGGATTGAAGGGTTTTAAGGAATTTACCCTTTTTATTTGTATTTTATGATTGAGAATTGGCTGCTCTCTCTCTCTCTGAAGAAGAGAGAATTGGGAGAGATAAGGTCAGTGAGCGAACAAAAAATGACTCTTCTCTTTTTGCTTTGCTTTAGGATTTTATCTTCTCAGTTTGCTTGTTTTGATGATGATGCTGAAACTACGTATTTACCCTCGCCTCTAAGTTGGTGAAGTTTCCAAGAGATCTCTCTCTTATGTGCTGCGCTCCTATAAACGCTGTCGTATTCCAGAACTGTATCTTTGTTTTTTTTGCTCTCACGTAGAGGTGGGCGGTTTGATTTCGATTCGGTTTTTTCGGTTTTACAAAAACTAAAACCATATGTAGAAAATATATGTAATTCGTTTTGGTTATGGTTTGATTTCTACGGTTTTTCGGTTTTATAAAACTTGAAACCATATAAAAACCATGGATCTCCGTTTAGTTCGGTTTCGATTTGGTTCCGATTTTTTATGTTTTTACAATATATATATATATAAATTATGCATAAATAAAAGTAATATATATATATATATATAAATTATGCATAAATAAAAGTAATATATATATATATAAATTATGCATAAATAAAAGTAATGAAGAATAAAAAAAAATTAATAATATATCAACTAATAAGTGAAACATAATTCAAAGAATATAATCTAAATCTAGTTTCGTAAATCCAAATTCTAAATTTAAATTTAAATTTATACAAATATATCAACTAATAACACTATTAAACATAATATAATTTTCATCAAAAACCAAAAAAGCCAGTCGATTTTAATGTTTTTAATCAAATCAAACATAAACCGAAAACTTAATAAAAAGACAACCAAATGGGTTTTTAGGTTTAACTATAATCAAACCAAATCATTTATTTTGGTTTGGTTCGGTTTGGTTTTCGGATTACGGTTTTTTTTGCCCACCCCTTCAAGAGAACAAACAAAATTGTAAAGAGTTTCTTTTTTTCTGAATTGTAGTTAAAATTTGAAAAAGAATGTATTTTTTTTTTAGTTTATAACGTTTATATGAAGAATGCCGATACTTTTTGAGTTAAAATAGAAAAATAATTTTAATATTTTATCACTTTTTTTTGGAAAGTATTTACTGTTTAATATTTTGCTTTTATTAGTCAAAATTCTCCAAATGTTAAAATCTTCCCTGATGGAAATTGGTTGATGGGCTCACTAAAATCTAGGGTTTTTGAAGTCGTGAGAATTAGGGTTTTTATTATATCTTCTCTATTTAATAAAACAAAAAACCACACACGCACAAACAAACAAACAAACAAAACAAACAAACAAAAAAACGAGATAACATTTGAGATTGCGTTATATAAAGAAGAAAGAAATCTTTTTTTGTAACTTTCTTGATTCTCCCAACCCGAAATTGCTTGGCCACAAACTATTTTTCACACCATTATCTACGAAATTATCTTGGATTTTTGTATATTATGGAATTCATATATTAGGCCGGGATTATAGTTTTCACATGGGCTTTTATAAGGCCTACCCCTAATAATAGCCCGTATGTTCGTACACAAATTTATGATTTATAAATCAATTAAAGATATTCATATACAACAAATTTCGAAAAAGCCCATACTACAACAAAAGAATCTGACCACATGCCAAATTTTATTTTTTGAATTAAACTCTTTACTTAAAAAAACTACACAAACTTGTGAATATGATTTTTTTCACATTTTGTATACCAAAGATCAATAATTAGTTGATAGATTTAGTTAAATTTGAAATCAGATTAAAAAATGTTCTTGAATTAACATAGATTATTTGATCCATGAAGCTACAAAAACTCAAGTTCTAATGGATTACAAAAAGAAAAGGAAGAAAGGCAACATTTAAATTTCGTTATATAGAGCTCTAGACGTAGAGACAAAGTAAAACCAAAGAATAACTGATGTCTCTGCACAATACTTTTATCATCCATCTTAGTACAACAACAGGCAAAGACGCAAGACATAAATATAGCAAGAAACAAAACACAAATCCTAAACGCAGATCCGATTCAAACTTGATTGGTTTGTACCTTGACCGCCTTAAAAGCCGGATGAAGCAACCCGAGCTCGTCTTTCATCTCCAACGGATTGCTAGTCTCGTTTCGCACTCTCTTGACTTTGCGACTAGCCAAAGATTTGTGAGTGAAACCATAGATTTGCAGAATCTGGTTATCTCCAAAGTTAAAGGCTCTGTCCATTTGTTTTAGACACCGTTCCACTGGGTAATCACCAAATTTCCCACACGGTTTGCAACCGACAAAGTGAGTCACCAATGGCCATCTGTGATCGCCTAGACCCGGGTGGTAGTTTTCTATCATTTCTTCATATCGGTCCACGAGAATCCCCCAGTAACCGTGAAGATAGTATCCGCTTTCTAGGTAGACCTACAACAATGTAGCGGCTCAAATGAGTAGCTCAACAAAACCAAACCAAGCATAGAGTTGAGTTTACTTCAATAATAGACTTTACACAGACGTTTGAAACCACAAGATGCAACTCACAATATGATTTGTGATGAGAAATCCAATTTTATGCGATAGAGAGACATAATAAACCACAAGATGCAACTCACGTTGTCATTTATGAGCAAAAAAACAATCTTTATGGAATGAAGAGACGTTTCACATTATGAATCGAACAAGTTGTTACTCACATGGCGATTATTAGTTAGCAAAAGAAAATACGATCTTTATGAGATCAAGAGACGTTGTAAACTTGTAAGTATTGGTTTAACCACTAAGGCATAATGAATCTCAATCTAAAGTTTCCCAATTTAGATTTTTTTTTTCACATCAAACCAATGCTAAAATGGAATCAAGTTCACAACTTTAAACCAGTAAAGTTTAAGTTCTTACCTTATTTCCCCAAGCGTCTCGCTGAGTAGCCAAGAGATAAACCATAGCAGACTGATCATCAGCTTCGAACACGGGCCTATCCTTAAGCTCACGGGTCAAAACCTTACCCGCTTCCTCACGGATCTTCCCTTTCGGACCCATAGGAGCCCAAGTATCAAGCAAATCAAGCGCCCATTGATTGTTCCTAAGCAAGAAACTCCCAGTATTCAACCCAATCCAATTCTTCTGATCATAAACCATCTCATTCCATCCGTGCATCACCAGATTGTAATCTTTATACCTCTCCCATGGAAGCTCAAATGCCATATCAGTAAACATAGCATCACTATCCATCCACCAAAGAAACTCAATCTCAGGATGTGACAACAAAAGCTTCCTAATCAATGGAAGCTTTGCCCAAAACCCAGCCATCTCCGCATCAAGAAGAGCCATATTGTAAAAGATCTCGATCCCATGTAACCTACAGTAATCGATCTTGTTCTTGATCGATTTCAAGAGGTAGTGATCACCGACAGGATTCTCACATGGTTTTGGCGCCGAACCAGTAACCAAAAGGACACGTGGCTTGTTAGGTCCGACGAAATTAGGGAAACTAGGGTTCTTAGCTAACCAATCAGATCTCTGCTCATCCCAATCTGATATCTTGGGTCCGAGAGTATAAGGTTTATTCGGGTCGGGTTTCTCTTCTTCACCTTCGTCAACGAATATCTTATTGATGTCAAACGTCTCGTAGTTATTACTCCCGCCGGAATTACCACCACCGTCGCCGGAAGAATCTCCTCCGGTTTGGATTTCTTCAAGGACACGGTGAGGCTCACCTCGTTTGCGTGCGTGGAAATGTTGACGGATCTCGTCAAGATCTTGCTCCGGAGTTCCGAATTTACCGGCGCCGATTGTACTACGTAGGACAACTACGGTAAGAACGAGACAAAGAATCGTTACCTTTAATTGGCGTAAAGCTCGTTGGATTCTCCGGCACCGGTAAGCTCCTAAACACCTCTCAATCATCTTCTTCTTCTTCTTCTTCTTAGAGATTCTCTGTAAAGATCTGTGCTTTAGGTGTTTATTAAGAGAAGATCTGAGTTTCCATTAATGTAAGAGATTCGAATTCGATAACACTGTTAATTTATCAAAGTTACTACAAGAAGAGAAGAGACATTTGTGTTTTGGACATGACAGTTAAGATTGTCTGATTTCACTTAATTGTCGGTGGTAGTGCTGTGTTAGTAGTGTTCTTGACACGTGGCAAGGTTTTAGAGAGTGTGATTTGTGATCAATGATCTTGACCGTTGATGCAGTTATAGATCTATAAAAAACTAAAAATCTAACAGCGTTGAAAAGTCAACTCGTTATTTTTTTGTAGTTTTAGTGGAAAACTCGTAATAGTGTTGTTTTATCATCATTTATATATAGAAAACTAGTTGAAAAGAAAAAGGAGCATAAATAGCAAAACATTATCAACTTGTTCCATATAGTTAAATTACTAATTAGAGGTTAGTAGGTTACCAAATGACTTTTGGAATTCATTATATTTAGTGTATATATTTTTGTTAAAATGCATGAAGCTATCAAAGAAAATTATGAATGAAGTTAATTAAGAAAAAAGATTATAAGGATTATCACAAAAAAAAAATATATATATATATATATATATCTATATTTTTTTTTGCTCTTGTTCTTTATAAATTTAATGAGTGCCAAATTCTCTTTCTATTTATATGCATAACTATAAACCGACAGGAGAAAGAAAAATAAATTTGTATATATGACTATTGAATCTCTTATTGCACTTGTACAATAGAAATATAAACGAATCCACTAAAAGAAAACAATTCAAATCCACAAGAAAAAGAGTTAGTTGTCAGCGTTTGTGACCTATTTAGAAGCGATCAAAAGCGACAAGAACAAGTTCTACTACTTTTATGTTCTTCTGGTGATGCGTAGTATGAATGTCAAAGCGGATAAGCTAGCACGGTATGTTCGTGCGGATCCACATCTTACAACTTATGTAAACAATATTCCCCAACATTGGTTCAATTTGAACCAATCTAATGCTGAAAAAAAAAAAAAGTTAGTTACAGTATTGCAATTGTAAAAAAAAATCATACACTCTTCTTAATTTTTATACATTTTACATATCACCACCATATATTATCAATAATTCTCCTATATTATAAAACAAGTACCTTAATGGAAAATTTCTACTTCAATTTATCAAACTATCTACCAATAGGATAAAACATACAGTAGTTTCAAATATTGTTTATATGATAAGATATTAGAAACAATTTTCAACAAAAAGTTGATAACGATAATACTTAACCAATGTAACCAATGATAACGATAATATTGTCTATCATTAAAAGTTCTAATCACTTAATCACATCTACAAAAAGATGTCCTCTAGATAATGATTAAAATCAGCTTCCTACACCGTTAATTTTGACATAGCTTTCTCAAGGTAATGGAGATTCTTCGTTTCTGATCAATTTCTTCTCCTTCCCATACCTGAAACCCATTCTGCTTTCGATTAATCTCGTGTTTCCATCGATACCGAGCTTCTCCAGACATGAGAATGAGAGATCCCGCGCTCAACAAAATATCCACATATTCATCTTCTTCCTTTTCTGCGGGACTGAACCGCATCACGCAAGGTGACTCCAGAGAGACAATGGCAATTCCATCTTCAAAACGCAGCAGATCAACATGTGCACAAATCCCCTGTTGAAAGATCATTGCATTGTCATGAACTCTTGATCTAATGTCTGAATATTCCATGGATAATTTATCTGCTTTCACCTATTTTGAAACTCTCTTAAACTATCTAATTGTAATCCTCCAAGAAACCATAACAAGCTGTTACTCTTTTGGTTCTTTTAGCTTTTGCACCATCGTCCCACTTTTTGCATTTTGTCACAAAATCTTAATGTAATGTCTGTCTATGACTGGTTATTTCCTTTCACTCATTGAGCAATTCTCTTAAACTATCTCATACAAATGCTCCATGAAACCATAACAAGCTGTAAATCTATTGGCTCTTCTGTCTTTTTGCATTATCCCCTGCTAAGGATCATCCAGTTTTTTGCATTGTCGCGAAATCATGATCTAATGTCTCAGTAACCTATGACTGATTTATCTACTTACACCTATTTGAAACTCTCTTAAACTATCTACTAATTCTAATCCTAAAGGAAACCATAACAAGCTGTTACTCTAGTGGTTCTTATACTAAAGAAGAGTGAAAATGTTTACGCAAGATGCTAAGAGCAAAGTAAAAGTATCACACCTCGCCTGGTTGGTATAAATTGACAATGAGCTGGTCAAACAGAGGTTCTCTCCACAGTAAATCAGCAGGCAACAGTGGAAGAGCAACAGATTCTACAGTCTCGCGTATGAGATCA
Organism: Turritis glabra; assembly: GCA_900406565.1. Taxonomy (NCBI): domain Eukaryota; kingdom Viridiplantae; phylum Streptophyta; class Magnoliopsida; order Brassicales; family Brassicaceae; genus Turritis; species Turritis glabra. Next base: position 1,430,992 of record OVBN01000243.1, on the reverse strand, counting down.
GACAGTTCTGTTGCCCATGAAGGGAGATCACCAAACCTCATCGCCTTTCAAAAAAAGAAACAAAAGAGAAACAGACAGAAGCTTAAGTTTCTTTATCCATCTACTATAAACTCCAAGAAGCATCACACATAAAACCAAGAACCATGAAGCATGTTTTGTTACCAAATTTTGATAAGAAAAGAACAGAAATAACCAGAATCCATTCCATTTGGCTCCAAATGTTCAAATCCAGTTTAAAGCGTACGTAAAGGCAAGTGTGCAAGCAGGAGTTCTAAAAAAATTCTAAACTAGTGAGAAGCTAAACCCTTTAACATTTGCCTTCAAGTAACCAAGGAAAGAACAGTAAGATCGTGGGGAAGAAAAGAAACGAAATTCTGGGTTCAGGTACGAAATCAACGAAACAGATGATTGAGGTTTAGTACCTGGTTTATGGATTCTTCAACGAACCAACCTTCTGCAGAAATTTTAAATAAAAAAACTTAAGAGAAACAATCTAATAAGTAAGATCATTAGCATTAAAAGGCAAAAGAAGAGCGAAGAGCACCGTTTAGAATGGTGGAGAGTAAATCAGACTGATGAGCAATAGAGAGAAAGTTCCTACAGAGCCATAAACCATTGACCTCCTCCACTCGCTCCCATACCGTCGAATCTCCCATCGCTAGGGCTTCTTGTTCCGGTCCATCTTCACCATCCGACGAATCGCCAAAAGCTGCTCTCAAATTCTCTGCTTCATCGTCCATTATTTAATTTTTTTTTGGGCTCCTTCTCCATTTCTTTGGCGAGCTATTTATAAAGGAATGAAACCTCACCCAACAGTTACAAAAACCGAAACCTTCTTCATTTCAATACAAAAGCCCAGGTCTTTGGTAATAATTTTAATTAGAGCTGGGTTAAAAACCCGAACCGAACCGAACCGAGATTTTTGATGTTCGGTTCGGATTCGGTTATTGGAGTCGAACCGATCGGCAGCTTCAATAATTCTTGATCGGTTATCGATTACTTCGGTTCGGTTAGTATGGACCGAACGGTTAACCGAAGAAAATTAAAACCCTACTAATTTTCTTCACTTCACTTCCGCCTCTTCTTCTGTATCGCGATTTGCCGATTTTCTTCTTCTTCTTTCACGGTTTCCATCTCAGTCTCAGTTCACCGTATCCAGTCCGGAGTCCACCATCGAAGGCTTGGTTCATTTTCACGGCTACATCTCAGGTCGCCGACTTCATCTCAAATTGAATCTCTGAATCTAACATCGGCGGTTCCGTTTCTGTTTGGTGAGAGGTGAGATTTATTTATTCTGAATTTTCCTTTACCGCTTCATCTCCGCTTCGTCTATGATCTTCTCTAGTTCTCTTAATAAAACAACCATATTAGACTAGTATTAGTTGATGGCTTGTTGTTGTGTTCGTTGGATTACATGTTTCCATTGTCGTCTTTGTGGTGTTTAGTTGTCTTTGTGGTGTATGGTCTATGTATTTCGAGCTCGTTATCATCAAATTCGATGCTTGTTGGCTTGTTGCCTTGTTGGTATAAGAACACTATAAAGGTATAAATGTTGTTGTATTTTAGGGACATTGGAATTGTTGGATTTAGAATCCAAGTTATCACGATTCTCATGTTCATTGTATCCAAGTTATCACGATTTAGAATCCAAGTTATCACGATTTAGAGTCCAAGATATCACGATTCTCAGGGACATTGGAATTGTTGGGTCTTAATCTCAGGTTCATTGTATCCAGTTATCCACATGATTCTCAAATCGCAGCTTCTTCTCCTGGATGTTTTGTAGTTGTGTATATATGACTTGTGACTTGCTAGATTGTGTTGTCTATGTGATATAGATGAGTAGTCTTTGTGTTTTCTCTGTTGCTAACTCAATAAATCTCGATGGATGTTTGTGCGTTGTAGATGTCTTCTGAAGACAATAATGATGCTATGTTCGACGAAGAAGAGGTTCAAGGAGAAGAATCTCCACAACCACAACCTTCTACTGTTAAAACTAAAAAGCAAAAAAGCTCCACAACTGCTAAATCAACATGTGTTACAATTTGGTCGTTGTTGTAGAGATCATCTCATGATCACTTCACTTTGTTTTTTTATTTGTCAAAATTTGAATCGCAGGTTGCAAGGTTATGTTTCGGTTAATTCGGTTATCACTTCACCTAAGATAACCGAAATAATTGAAATAACCGAATTAACCAAAGTAATCAACATTATCCGAATTTTTCAAAGAATTTCGGTTCGATTTCGGCAACATTAAAAATAACCGAATTTTTCACTAACCGAACCGAAAAATGTTTCGGTTATTTTCGGCACTATTTTCAAAACCTTAATTAACCGAATAACCGAATTAACCGACCCGAATTAACCAAAATAACCGAAGTCCCAGGCCTAATTTTAATCAAAAGTATCGAATTTGGCAAAAACATAATCAGAATTAGCAATGACAAGGGTATGAATTAGTGACATAAGATAATCATTTCAATAAGACAAGAAATCAACTCTTTTTTTCCACAAATTCTCATAACGAAAGGTTTTTCTATTTTCCCTAATCCTAAAGATCATTCTCAGTTCTCTCCTGATCGAATAATCCTCTTGTAGATGGACATGGCAAGAGGAAGAATGGCCATGACAACAAGCTGCAACTGATCTGACCTGCTGGTTCGGACAGTGAAACTCCCAGTCCTCTTGGTGTCAAGACTTGCAAAAGCTGTTACCTTTGTTTGTCTTCCGATAGAGACTTGAGATCGTACATTTGCTGTGACGGTTAAATAATCTTTCGACTTCGTTAGAGACAGTCCCATATGGGATTGGTTTTGGCCTATTGGAAAA